>CM067220.1:56411683-57751281 GCA_034190945.1 Octodonta nipae
GAAGACAATGGATAAAAAAATCCAAGTTTAACCTGCAAAACCAGTTCGACTGACTTGCAAGTGGTAAAGAGGAAAAAGGCCCCGAGGACCAATAAGCAAAAACCAGCGCCACATTGTACGCTGCTTATAAAGAAAGCGAGAAGAGCTCCCATGCAGATATCTTGCGAGGTATCAAGAATGATCCCACCTTGCAGGATATAGGCAAAAAAGTCAATAAGATCCGACGAACAGCTAAGGGAGATCTACTTTTGTTATTCGCCAAGGCAGACGCTCAGGAGATGGAGCGCTATTGTAACGCCATCAAGAATAAGCTCCCAAGCGGGGCCACTGTACAATCTCGAATACCGCAAATCGAGATTGAAATTAAAGACTTGGACGAGATCAGTACCAAGGAAGACGTAGTAAACCTGCTCAAAGATAATATCGACGGCCTGGCAGAGATCACTGAGGAGGCAGTGAAATCACTTCGACGGGCATATAGATCAACACAACGGCAGTTGTTTGTCTCCCAGAGGTCCAGGCCAAGAAAGCCATCGCACTTGGAAGCTGAAACTTGCGTGGGGCACAGTACGTGTTCGCGAGAGGATCAGCCTTCGACGGTGCTTCAAATGCTGGCACTTTGGGCACAACGCCCAGGCGTGCAGAGGCAAGACTGACCGAAGCAGTTGTTGTCACAAATGCGGAGGCGCTGGTCACAATGCCTCGGCGTGTCAACAACCTGCCAAGTGCTTACTCTGCAAAGAGAAAGACAGTAGGTCGGACTGCCGGCACGTTGCGGGTAGTTGGAAATGTCCGATCTACCAACAGGCGATGAGAGCAGCACAAGCCCGTAAATGAGAGTACTGCAACTCAACCTCAACCATTGCGAAAGCAGCCCAAGACCTACTGGTACAGCGGGTGCGGGAATTGGATTGCGACGTAGCCATAATCTGCGAGCAGTACAAAAACTTCGACACCCTGTCCTGGTAAATGACACAACGGACAGAGCAGCGATATGGGCTTGCGGTAAACTTCCGTTCCAACAACTCCTAAATACCCCCGAACCATGCTTGTGAGAGCCAAAGTGGGAGGGGTTCACTTCTATAGCTGCTATGCACCTCCTAGTGCACAGCTCGAGGAGTTCGAGTTATTCTTGGACACCTTGGCGGAGGATGTACGGAAGCGTGAATCGGTCGCCATCGCAGGAGATTTCAACGCCTGGGCAATTGACTGGGGATGCCGGGAAACGAGCGCGAGAGGACGAGCTCTCCTTGAGACCATGTCTTCGCTCAACCTGGTACTCCTCAACACAGGAGACCGTAAGCACATATCGCAAAGGCACAGCCAGCTCCATTATCGATGTGACATTCGTTAGCAGCAACCTAATTAAAGGGGGCTGTGAGTGGCGGGTCGATGAGGATTTACTAATAGCGACCACCAAGCTATTATATGGGAAATCAACACCACTCCCAAACGAAGATTGTGTGTCAGTCGTGCGAGGTCACAGCCAGTCGGTTGGAACAAAAATGCTTTCGATGCTGATTCATTCGCCTTGGTTATGGAGCAGGAACCATTGTCAATAGCAACAAGCGCAGAAGCCACTGCCAAAGAGGTAATGACAAGCGTTGTCAAGGCCTGCGATGCTTCCATGCTAGGAGACGGCAGAACACAACAGCCCCCCCACCAGTTTACTGGGGAACGACACAATCTCACAACACGAGAGAGTGTCTCAAAGCACGAAGGCTGCATCAACGAGCACGAAGACGCGACAGGGTCACAACAGAAGAACTAAGGCTCGACTATGAGATCAAAAGACAACAACTACGAAGAGCTATTCTCTCAAGCAAGAGATCCTACTTGAAGGAGTTGTGTGACGAAGTTAATCAAGATCCATGGGGAAAACCGTATAAAATCGTGATGCATAAAATTAAAGGTCCCCCATGACATCAACGAACTGCCCCGAATCATTGCACCGCATTGTCACTCACTTGTTTCCTGCGAAGCCTGAGCTACCCGCTTATCCTTCGTGGCAGGTGAGGGACGAAGATATACCATCAGTGACTATGAGTGAGCTGATGGGCGCGTGCAACCGGCTCCAAAACGGTAAGGCTCCCGGTCCAGATGGCATACCTAACATCGCGCTAAAATGCGCCATAGCCAATATGCCTGACATGTTTCTACACATGTATGAGACCTGCCTAAAGCAGGGGGTTTTCCGACTAAGTGGAAAAAGCAGAGGCTTGTGCTCCTCCCTAAAGGGGGAAAGAAACCTCCCGACGAACCGTCATCATATCGTCCCCTCTGTATGTTGGACTCTGCGGGAAAACTTCTTGAAAGGATAATAGCAGATAGGCTGGAGCCCTACGTTGAGCCGAAACTTTCCACCAACCAATTCGGGTTCAGAAAGGGGAGATCAACCATCGATGCCGTGAAACTCGTTACCAACATCGCCAGAGAGGCTATCTCGGGAAAGAGATGGAGAAGAGGTGGAAAAAATACTGTCTAATAGCCACCCTGGATATCAAGAACGCCTTTAACTCGGCCCGCTGGGACCGCATTTTGGAGGCTCTTGCCAGGATGGAAGTTCCGCAGTACTTGCGCAGAATGGTTTCAGCGTATTTCAAGGACCGCATCTTGTTGTACCAAACTGAAAATGGGCAAATAGACTATAAGATCACAGGAGGTGTACCTCAGGGCTCTGTTCTTGGCCCCCTCTTATGGAACGTAATGTACAACGACCTGCTCCTGCTCGGTCTGCCTGAGGGCGTCAGGCTAGTGGCATTCGCCGATGATGTGGCATTGATCATAGTGCGCAAGCACATAGAGGAGATACAAACAACCTTCTCATTCGCTATAGCCACAATTCAGCATTGGATGCTCGCAGCGGACTTGAGTTTAGCAGATCAAAAGACCGAAACACTTCTTGTTAGCAGTCGAAAGGCAAGGGAAACCATCATCCTCAAAATAGGCGACACCTACATACAGTCGCAGCCCTTCATCAGCTATTTGGGGGTGCTCCTGGACACACGGCTCAACTTCAAAGAGCACATAATCGCGGCCAGCAAGAAAGCAGCTCGGGTACAGGGGGCATTATCTAGAATAATGCCGAATGTCGGAGGCCTAGACAGATAAGAAGACAGCTACTGGCAACAGTAACTACTTCTGTTTTGTTGTACGGGGCACCGGTATGGGAGAAATCGCTCGAGCTACCATCGTACCACCGGAAAATGAAATCAGTCCAGCGGCTCTCAGCGATTCGAGTGGCATCATCCTACCGCACTGTGTCTTACGAGGCGGTGAGTGTGATTGCCTCTACCCTACCAATCGACATCCTGGCTGCAGAAAGGGGACGGCTTTATCGCAGGAAGTTAGAAAAAGACCAACGACAGGAAACAGCGATGAAAGAGCCATGAGTCTAGGGCAATGGCAGGAGAGGTGGGACAGCTCTACTAAAGGCCGGTGGACATATCGATTGATACCTAACATCAGTCGTTGGGTCAACCGCCAGCATGGGGAGGTTGGGTTCTACATCACTCAACTCCTGACTGGACATGGATGCTTTCGAGCATACCTGCACAGGTTCAGGAGGGCAAACTCCCCAAACTGCCCACACTGTACGGACGTGATAGAGGAGGCGGAACACGTGTTCTTCTCCTGCCCCCGGTTTCAGGATCAACGTGCTGAAGTGGAGAGGATTCTGGAAACTAATATCGTCCCAGAACAATTAGTAGAAGCCATGCTGAAGGGCCCCCAAGCCTGGAACTTGGTATCAGATTACGCGGAGACTATCCTCAAAGAACTCCGCGATACGTTCGAGGAGTAGGCTTTAGAAGCTTTCAATGGAAGGGCAGTAAACATCTGCAATGAACCACCCTTGCGAAGTAGTATTGAGTAAGAGTGCCGCAGGGGACCATGGTTGTAGGAGAAAGAGGTTAGGGTTTTAGCGGGTATACGGTATACAGGTTTCAATGCAACGATTTACTCGTGCTTTGAAGTCATTACACCGAGAGTCCCGCACGACGGCCAGCACGTGCTAGCTAAGTACGCAATGTATTTCCCCCCTCTTCGGATAAAAAAACACACACACACACACACACACACACACACATGATAAGGTGAACTTAATACCCCAGGTGGGTACCTCTCCAGAGGATAATCCCGCCACCGGTTCCGATCGAGTGAAAGCCTCGGTGGCCGGTGCACGCTCCACGGATTCTGGGGGGAGCGAATTATCACTGGTTCCGTCACATAGTGACAAAAAGAAGAACACTAGTAATGGTACAAATCGACCATTAAAACTAGAGCTGGCAGCAAGACACTATCCAGCCAAGTCCTCCAAAAGGCGAATAGTGGAGTTGACGTCCAAGAAAGGGCAACAAATGAGAGTGGCGCTCCAAACAAATTAGGAGCAAAGATCGATGAGCTCTTGAAGTTCATAGGGCCTAGGCACAATGTACATCATGAGATCAAGAAACTGGCACACGCCATTAAGTCAGAATATGACAAATATCAGACGTCAACGACGCGGCCACCTCCTGTAGCGAAACGTGCTACAACACAGACATCGCCAGTAAAGGTGTCAAACACTCAGACACCAGGTGAAAAGCAAAAGGAGGTCCCAAAAATGGCTGCCTCAAAAGCAGCTAACTCAAAACCGGCTGCATCAACACCGGCGGCCCTAAAGCAGGCGGCTTCAATAAAAGTAGCCTCTGTAGCAAGGACCTCGCCACCGAAGGTCCCGCCTTCAGTAGCCTCATCAAGTAAGGCACCACCACTTAAAACGCTTAAACCGGTGCTAGCTACCAAAGCTAAAGCCCGGTAAGGAAGGTCGCCAAAACATCGAGCAAACTACCCAGGGAACAACAAGTAGGGTGGGTCAATTCAGAAGCGGAGAGAAACAATGGATTAAAATCCAAGTTTAAACCGCAGACCAAAAACCAACCTGCAAACAAGTCGACTGACTGGCAAGTGGTAAAGAGGAAAAAGGCCCCGAGGACCAATAAGCAAAAACCAGCGCCACATTGTACGCTGCTTATAAAGAAAGGCGAGAAGAGCTCCCATGCAGATATCTTGCGAGGTATCAAGAATGATCCCACCTTGCAGGATATAGGCAAAAAAGTCAATAAGATCCGACGAACAGCTAAGGGAGATCTACTTTTGTTATTCGCCAAGGCAGACGCTCAGGAGATGGAGCGCTATTGTAACGCCATCAAGAATAAGCTCCCAAGCGGGGCCACTGTACAATCTCGAATACCGCAAATCGAGATTGAAATTAAAGACTTGGACGAGATCAGTACCAAGGAAGACGTAGTAAACCTGCTCAAAGATAATATCGACGGCCTGGCAGAGATCACTGAGGAGGCAGTGAAATCACTTCGACGGGCATATAGATCAACACAAACGGCAGTTGTTTGTCTCCCAGAGGTCCAGGCCAAGAAAGCCATCGCACTTGGAAAGCTGAAACTTGCGTGGGGCACAGTACGTGTTCGCGAGAGGATCAGCCTTCGACGGTGCTTCAAATGCTGGCACTTTGGGCACAACGCCCAGGCGTGCAGAGGCAAGACTGACCGAAGCAGTTGTTGTCACAGATGCGGAGGCGCTGGTCACAATGCCTCGGCTTGTCAACAACCTGCCAAGTGCTTACTCTGCAAAGAGAAAGATAGTAGGTCAGACTGCCGGCACGTTGCGGGTAGTTGGAAATGTCCGATCTACCAACAGGCGATGAGAGCAGCACAAGCCCGTAAATGAAAGTACTGCAACTCAACCTCAACCATTGCGAAGCAGCCCAAGACCTACTGGTACAGCGGGTGCGGGAATTGGATTGCGACGTAGCCATAATCTGCGAGCAGTACAAAAACTTCGACACCCTGTCCTGGGTAAATGACACAACGGACAGAGCAGCGATATGGGCTTGCGGTAAACTTCCGTTCCAACAACTCCCAAATACCCCCGAACCATGGCTTGTGAGAGCCAAAATGGGAGGGGTTCACTTCTATAGCTGCTATGCACCTCCTAGTGCACAGCTCGAGGAGTTCGAGTTATTCTTGGACACCTTGGCGGAGGATGTACGGAAGCGTGAATCGGTCGCCATCGCAGGAGATTTCAACGCCTGGGCAATTGACTGGGGATGCCGGGAAACGAGCGCGAGAGGACGAGCTCTCCTTGAGACCATGTCTTCGCTCAACCTGGTACTCCTCAACACAGGAGCCGTAAGCACATATCGCAAGGCACAGCCAGCTCCATTATCGATGTGACATTCGTTAGCAGCAACCTAATTAAAGGGGGCTGTGAGTGGCGGGTCGATGAGGAGTTTACTAATAGCGACCACCAAGCTATTATATGGGAAATCAACACCACTCCCAAACGAAGATTGTGTGTCAGTCGTGCGAGGTCACAGCCAGTCGGTTGGAACAAAAATGCTTTCGATGCTGATTCATTCGCCTTGGTTATGGAGCAGGAACCATTGTCAATAGCAACAAGCGCAGAAGCCACTGCCAAAGAGGTAATGACAAGCGTTGTCAAGTCCTGCGATGCTTCCATGCCAAGGAGACGGCAGAACAACAGCCGCCCACCAGTTTACTGGTGGAACGACACGATCTCACAACACCGACGAGAGTGTCTCAAAGCACGAAGGCTGCATCAACGAGCACGGAGACGCGACAGGGTCACAACAGAAGAACTAAGGCTCGACTATGAGATCAAAAGACAACAACTACGAAGAGCCATTCTCTCAAGCAAGAGATCCTACTGGAAGGAGTTGTGTGACGAAGTTAATCAAGATCCATGGGGAAAACCGTATAAAATCGTGATGCATAAAATTAAGGCCCCTCCCATGACATCAACGAACTGCCCCGAATCATTGCACCGCATTGTCACTCACCTGTTTCCTGCGAAGCCTGAGCTACCCGCTTATCCTTCGTGGCAGGTGAGGGACGAAGATATACCATCAGTGACTATGAATGAGCTGATGGGCGCGTGCAACCGGCTCCAAAACGGTAAGGCTCCCGGTCCAGATGGCATACCTAACATCGCGCTAAAATGCGCCATAGCCAATAGGCCTGACATGTTTCTACACATGTATGAGACCTGCCTAAAGCAGGGGGTTTTCCCGACTAAGTGGAAAAAGCAGAGGCTTGTGCTCCTACCTAAAGGGGGAAAGAAACCTCCCGACGAACCGTCATCATATCGTCCCCTCTGTATGTTGGACTCTGCGGGAAAGCTCCTTGAAAGGATAATAGCAGATAGGCTGGAGCCCTACGTTGAGCCGAAACTTTCCACCAACCAATTCGGGTTCAGAAAGGGGAGATCAACCATCGATGCCGTGACACTCGTTACCAACATCGCCAGAGAGGCTATCTCGGGAAAGAGATGGAGAAGAGGTGGAAAAAAGTACTGTCTAATAGCCACCCTGGATATCAAGAACGCCTTTAACTCGGCCCGCTGGGACCGCATTTTGGAGGCTCTTGCCAGGATGGAAGTTCCGCAGTACTTGCGCAGAATGGTTTCAGCGTATTTCAAGGACCGCATCTTGTTGTACCAAACTGAAAATGGGCAAGTAGACTATAAGATCACAGGAGGTGTACCTCAGGGCTCTGTTCTGGCCCCCTCTTATGGAACGTAATGTACAACGACCTGCTCCTGCTCGGTCTGCCTGAGGGCGTCAGGCTAGAGGCATTCGCCGATGATGTGGCATTGATCATAGTGCGCAAGCACATAGAGGAAATACAAACAACCTTCTCATTCGCTATAGCCACAATTCAGCATTGGATCAAAGAGCTCAAGAAAGCAGCGGACTTGAGTTTAGCAGAGCAAAAGACCGAAAACACTTCTTGTTAGCAGTCAGAAAGTTAGAAAAAGACCAAAAGGAAACCAAGAGCCATGAGTCTAGGCAATGGCAGGAGAGGTGGGACAGCTCTACTAAAGGCCGGTGGACATATCGATTGATACCTAACATCAGTCGTTGGGTCAACCGCCAGCATGGGGAGGTTGGGTTCTACATCACTCAACTCCTGACTGGACATGGATGCTTTCGAGCATAATGCAGAGGTTCAGGAGGGCAAACTCCCCAAACTGCCCACACTGTACGGACGTGATAGAGGACGCGGAACACGTGTTCTTCTCCTGCCCCCGGTTTCAGGATCAACGTGCTGAAGTGGAGAGGATTCTGGAGACTAAATCGTCCCAGAACAATTAGTAGAAGCCATGCTGAAGGGCCCCAGCCTGGAACTTGGTATCAGATTACGCGGAGACTATCCTCAAGACTCCGCGATACGTTCGAGGAGTAGGCTTAGAAGCTTTCAATGGAAGGGCAGTAAACTCTGCAATGAACCACCCTTGCGAAGTAGTATTGAGTAAGAGTGCCGCAGGGGACCATGGTTGTAGGAGAAAGAGGTTAGGGTTTTAGCGGGTATACGGTATACTGGTTTCAATGCAACGATTTACTCTTGCTTTGAAGTCATTACATCGGGAGTCCCGCACGACGGCCAGCACGTGCTAGCTAAGTACGCAATGTATTTCCCCCCTCTTCGGATAAAAAAAAAACACACACACACACACACACGGACAACAACTACGAAGAGCCATTCTCTCAAGCAAGAGATCCTACTGGAGGGAGTTGTGTGAAGAAGTTGACCAAGATCCATGGGGAAAACCGTATAAAATCGTGATGCATAAAATCAAGGCCACCCCCATGACATCAACGAACTGCCCCGAATCATTGCACCGCATTGTCACTCACTTGTTTCCTGCGAAGCCTGAGCTACCCGCTTATCCTTCGTGGCAGGTGAGGGACGAAGATATACCATCAGTGACTATGAATGAGCTGATGGGCGCGTGCAACCGGCTCCAAAACGGTAAGGCTCCCGGTCCAGATGGCATACCTAACATCGCGCTAAAATGCGCCATAGCCAATAGGCCTGACATGTTTCTACAATGTATGAGACTGCCTAAAGCAGGGGGTTTTCCGACTAAGTGGAAAAAGCAGAGGCTTGTGCTCCTACCTAAAGGGGGAAAGAAACCTCCAGACGAACCGTCATCATATCGTCCCCTCTGTATGTTGGACTCTGCGGGAAAACTCCTTGAAAGAATAATAGCAGATAGGCTGGAGCCCTACGTTGAGCCAAACTTTCCACCAACCAATTCGGGTTACCAACATCGCCAGAGAGGCTATTCGGGAAAGAGATGGAGAAGAGGTGGAAAAAAGTACTGTCTAATAGCCACCCTGGATATCAAGAACGCCTTTAACTCGGCCCGCTGGGACCGCATTTGGAGGCTCTTGCCAGGATGGAAGTTCCGCAGTACTTGCGCAGAATGGTTTCAGCGTATTTTCAGGACCGCATCTTGTTGTACCAAACTGAAAATGGGCAAGTAGACTATAAGATCACAGGAGTGTACCTCAGGGCTCTGTTCTTGGCCCCCTCTATGGAACGTAATGTACAACGACCTGCTCCTGCTCGGTCTACCTGAGGGCGTCAGGCTAGTGGATTCGCCGATGATGTGGCATTGATCAAGTGCGCAAGCACATAGAGGAGATACAAAGACCTTCTCATTCGCTATAGCCACAATTCAGCATTGGATGCTCGCAGCGGACTGAGTTTAGCAGAGCAAAAGACCGAAAACATCTTGTTAGCAGTCGGAAGGCAAGGGAAACATCACCCTCAAATAGCGACACCTACATACAGTCGCAGCCCTTCATCGCCAGTATTTGGGTGTCAAACACACGGCTCAACTTCAAGAGCAAAATTGCGGCCAGCCAAAAGCGGCTGCCTAAGGGGGCATTATCTAGAATAATGCCGATGTCGGGGGCCCTAGACAGATAAGAAGGCGGCTTCAATAGTAACTACTCCTGTTTTGTTGTACGGGGCACGGGATGGGAGAAAATCGCTCGAGCTACCATCGTACCGCCGGAAAATGAAATCAGTCCAGCGGCTCTCAGCGATTCGAGTGGCATCATCCTAACCGCACTGTGTCCTACGAGGCGGTAAAGATTGTGATTGCCTCTACCCTGCCAATCGACATCCTGGCTGCAGAAAGGGGACGGCTTTATCGCAGAAAGTTAGAAAAAGACCAGCCGACCGATTAAAATCCAAGTTTAAACCGCAGACCAAAAACCAACCTGCAAACCAGTCGACTGACTGGCAAGTGGTAAAGAGGAAAAAGGCCCCGAGGACCAATAAGCAAAAACCAGCGCCACATTGTACGCTGCTTATAAAGAAAGGCGAGAAGAGCTCCCATGCAGATATCTTGCGAGGTATCAAGAATGATCCCACCTTGCAGGATATAGGCAAAAAAGTCAATAAGATCCGACGAACTGCTAAGGGAGATCTACTTTTGTTATTCGCCAAGGCAGACGCTCAGGAGATTGTGCGCTATTGTAACGCCATCAAGAATAAGCTCCCAAGCGGGGCCACTGTACAATCTCGAATACCGCAAATCGAGATTGAAATTAAAGACCTGGAAGAGATCAGTACAAAGGAAGACGTGGTAAAGCTGCTCAAAGATAATATCGACGGCCTGGCAGAGATCACTGAGGAGGCAGTGAAATCACTTCGACGGGCATATAGATCAACACAAACGGCAGTTGTTTGTCTCCCAGAGGTCCAGGTCAAGAAAGCCATCGCACTTGGAAAGCTGAAACTTGCGTGGGGCACAGTACGTGTTCGCGAGAGGATCAGCCTTCGACGATGCTTCAAATGCTGGCACTTTGGGCACAACGCCCAGGCGTGCAGAGGCAAGACTGACCGAAGCAGTTGTTGTCACAGATGCGGAGGCGCTGGTCACAATGCCTCGGCTTGTCAACAACCTGCCAAGTGCTTACTCTGCAAAGAGAAAGATAGTAGGTCGGACTGCCGGCACGTTGCGGGTAGTTGGAAATGTCCGATCTACCAACAGGCGATGAGAGCAGCACAAGCCCGTAAATGAAAGTACTGCAACTCAACCTCAACCATTGCGAAGCAGCCCAAGACCTACTGGTACAGCGGGTGCGGGAATTGGATTGCGACGTAGCCATAATCTGCGAGCAGTACAAAAACTTCGACACCCTGTCCTGGGTAAATGACACAACGGACAGAGCAGCGATATGGGCTTGCGGTAAACTTCCGTTCCAACAACTCCCAAATACCCCCGAACCATGGCTTGTGAGAGCCAAAGTGGGAGGGGTTCACTTCTATAGCTGCTATGCACCTCCTAGTGCACAGCTCGAGGAGTTCGAGTTATTCTTGGACACCTTGGCGGAGGATGTACGGAAGCGTGAATCGGTCGCCATCGCAGGAGATTTCAACGCCTGGGCAATTGACTGGGGATGCCGAGAAACGAGCGCGAGAGGACGAGCTCTCCTTGAGACCATGTCTTCGCTCAACCTGGTACTCCTCAACACAGGAGACGTAAGCACATATCGCAAAGGCACAGCCAGCTCCATTATCGATGTGACATTCGTTAGCAGCAACCTAATTAAAGGGGGCTGTGAGTGGCGGGTCGATGAGGAGTTTACTAATAGCGACCACCAAGCTATTATATGGGAAATCAACACCACTCCCAAACGAAGATTGTGTGTCAGTCGTGCGAGGCCACAGCCAGTCGCTTGGAACAAAAATGCTTTCGATGCTGATTCATTCGCCTTGGTTATGGAGCAGGAACCATTGTCAATAGCAACAAGCGCAGAAGCCACTGCCAAAGAGGTAATGACAAGCGTTGTCAAGTCCTGCGATGCTTCCATGCCAAGGAGACGGCAGAACAACAGCCGCCCACCAGTTTACTGGTGGAACGACACGATCTCACAACACCGACGAGAGTGTCTCAAAGCACGAAGGCTGCATCAACGAGCACGAAGACGCGACAGGGTCACAACAGAAGAACTAAGGCTCGACTATGAGATCAAAAGACAACAACTACGAAGAGCCATTCTCTCAAGCAAGAGATCCTACTGGAAGGAGTTGTGTGACGAAGTTAATCAAGATCCATGGGGAAAACCATATAAAATCGTGATGCATAAAATTAAGGCCCCTCCCATGACATCAACGAACTGCCCCGAATCATTGCACCGCATTGTCACTCACCTGTTTCCTGCGAAGCCTGAGCTACCCGCTTATCCTTCGTGGCAGGTGAGGGACGAAGATATACCATCAGTGACTATGAATGAGCTGATGGGCGCGTGCAACCGGCTCCAAAACGGTAAGGCTCCCGGTCCAGATGGCATACCTAACATCGCGCTAAAATGCGCCATAGCCAATAGGCCCGACATGTTTCTACACATGTATGAGACCTGCCTAAAGCAGGGGGTTTTCCCGACTAAGTGGAAAAAGCAGAGGCTTGTGCTCCTCCCTAAAGGGGGAAAGAAACGTCCCGACGAACCGTCATCATATCGTCCCCTCTGTATGTTGGACTCTGCGGGAAAACTTCTTGAAAGGATAATAGCAGATAGGCTGGAGCCCTACGTTGAGCCGAAACTTTCCACCAACCAATTCGGGTTCAGAAAGGGGAGATCAACCATCGATGCCGTGAAACTCGTTACCAACATCGCCAGAGAGGCTATCTCGGGAAAGAGATGGAGAAGAGGTGGAAAAAATACTGTCTAATAGCCACCCTGGATATCAAGAACGCCTTTAACTCGGCCCGCTGGGACCGCATTTTGGAGGCTCTTGCCAGGATGGAAGTTCCGCAGTACTTGCGCAGAATGGTTTCAGCGTATTTCAAGGACCGCATCTTGTTGTACCAAACTGAAAATGGGCAAGTAGACTATAAGATCACAGGAGGTGTACCTCAGGGCTCTGTTCTTGGCCCCCTCTTATGGAACGTAATGTACAACGACCTGCTCCTGCTCGGTCTGCCTGAGGGCGTCAGGCTAGTGGCATTCGCCGATGATGTGGCATTGATCATAGTGCGCAAGCACATAGAGGAGATACAAACAACCTTCTCATTCGCTATAGCCACAATTCAGCATTGGATGCTCGCAGCGGACTTGAGTTTAGCAGATCAAAAGACCGAAACACTTCTTGTTAGCAGTCGAAAGGCAAGGGAAACCATCATCCTCAAAATAGGCGACACATACATAGAGTCGCAGCCCTTCATCAGCTATTTGGGGGTGCTCCTGGACACACGGCTCAACTTCAAAGAGCACATAATCGCGGCCAGCAAGAAAGCAGCTGGGGTACAGGGGGCATTATCTAGAATAATGCCTAATGTCGGCGGCCCTAGACAGATAAGAAGACAGCTACTGGCAACAGTAACTACTTCTGTTTTGTTGTAAGGGGCACCGGTATGGGAGAAATCGCTCGAGCTACCATCGTACCGCCGGAAAATGAAATCAGTCCAGCGGCTCTCAGCGATTCGAGTGGCATCATCCTACCGCACTGTGTCTTACGAGGCGGTGAGTGTGATTGCCTCTACCCTGCCAATCGACATCCTGGCTGCAGAAAGGGGACGGCTTTATCGCAGAAAGTTAGAAAAAGACCAACCGACAGGAAACAGCGATGAAAGAGCCATGAGTCTAGGGCAATGGCAGGAGAGGTGGGACAGCTCTACTAAAGGCCGGTGGACATATCGATTGATACCTAACATCAGTCGTTGGGTCAACCGCCAGCATGGGGAGGTTGGGTTCTACATCACTCAACTCCTGACTGGACATGGATGCTTTCGAGCATACCTGCACAGGTTCAGGAGGGCAAACTCCCCAAACTGCCCACACTGTACGGACGTGATAGAGGACGCGGAACACGTGTTCTTCTCCTGCCCCCGGTTTCAGGATCAACGTGCTGAAGTGGAGAGGATTCTGGAGACTAATATCGTCCCAGAACAATTAGTAGAAGCCATGCTGAAGGGCCCCCAAGCCTGGAACTTGGTATCAGATTACGCGGAGACTATCCTCAAAGAACTCCGCGATACGTTCGAGGAGTAGGCTTTAGAAGCTTTCAATGGAAGGGCAGTAAACATCTGCAATGAACCACCCTTGCGAAGTAGTATTGAGTAAGAGTGCCGCAGGGGACCATGGTTGTAGGAGAAAGAGGTTAGGGTTTTAGCGGGTATACGGTATACTGGTTTCAATGCAACGAT
This sequence comes from Octodonta nipae, assembly GCA_034190945.1. Classification (NCBI taxonomy): domain Eukaryota; kingdom Metazoa; phylum Arthropoda; class Insecta; order Coleoptera; family Chrysomelidae; genus Octodonta; species Octodonta nipae. The sequence continues at coordinate 56,425,709 of CM067220.1, forward strand.
TGACTCTTGCTTTGAAGTCATTACATCGGGAGTCCCGCACGACGGCCAGCACGTGTTAGCTAAGTACGGAATGTATTTCCCCCCTCTTCGGATAAAACAAAAAAACAAAAAAAAAACACACACGCACGCACGCACGCACGCACGCACGCACACACACACACACACACACACACACACACACACAAGATTTCAACAAGTAGGGTGGTCAATTCAGAAGCGGAAAGAAACAATGGATTAAAATCCAAGTTTAAACCTGCAAACCAGTCGACTGACTTGCAAGTGGTAAAGAGGAAAAAGGTCCCGAGGACCAATAAGCAAAAACCAGCGCCACATTGTACGCTGCTTATAAAGAAAGGCGAGAAGAGCTCCCATGCAGATATCTTGCGAGGTATCAAGAATGATCCCACCTTGCAGGATATAGGCAAAAAAGTCAATAAGATCCGACGAACAGCTAAGGGAGATCTACTTTTGTTATTCGCCAAGGCAGACGCTCAGGAGATGGAGCGCTATTGTAACGCCATCAAGAATAAGCTCCCAAGCGGGGCCACTGTACAATCTCGAATACCGCAAATCGAGATTGAAATTAAAGACTTGGACGAGATCAGTACCAAGGAAGACGTAGTAAACCTGCTCAAAGATAATATCGACGGCCTGGCAGAGATCACTGAGGAGGCAGTGAAATCACTTCGACGGGCATATAGATCAACACAAACGGCAGTTGTTTGTCTCCCAGAGGTCCAGGCCAAGAAAGCCATCGCACTTGGAAAGCTGAAACTTGCGTGGGGCACAGTACGTGTTCGCGAGAGGATCAGCCTTCGACGGTGCTTCAAATGCTGGCACTTTGGGCACAACGCCCAGGCGTGCAGAGGCAAGACTGACCGAAGCAGTTGTTGTCACAAATGCGGAGGCGCTGGTCACAATGCCTCGGCGTGTCAACAACCTGCCAAGTGCTTACTCTGCAAAGAGAAAGACAGTAGGTCGGACTGCCGGCACGTTGCGGGTAGTTGGAAATGTCCGATCTACCAACAGGCGATGAGAGCAGCACAAGCCCGTAAATGAGAGTACTGCAACTCAACCTCAACCATTGCGAAGCAGCCCAAGACCTACTGTTACAGCGGGTGCGGGAATTGGATTGCGACGTAGCCATAATCTGCGAGCAGTACAAAAACTTCGACACCCTGTCCTGGGTAAATGACACAACGGACAGAGCAGCGATATGGGCTTGCGGTAAACTTCCGTTCCAACAACTCCTAAATACCCCCGAACCATGGCTTGTGAGAGCCAAAGTGGGAGGGGTTCACTTCTATAGCTGCTATGCACCTCCTAGTGCACAGCTCGAGGAGTTCGAGTTATTCTTGGACACCTTGGCGGAGGATGTACGGAAGCGTGAATCGGTCGCCATCGCAGGAGATTTCAACGCCTGGGCAATTGACTGGGGATGCCGGGAAACGAGCGCGAGAGGACGAGCTCTCCTTGAGACCATGTCTTCGCTCAACCTGGTACTCCTCAACACAGGAGCCGTAAGCACATATCGCAAAGGCACAGCCAGCTCCATTATCGATGTGACATTCGTTAGCAGCAACCTAATTAAAGGGGGCTGTGAGTGGCGGGTCGATGAGGAGTTTACTAATAGCGACCGCCAAGCTATTATATGGGAAATCAACACCACTCCCAAACGAAGATTGTGTGTCAGTCGTGCGAGGTCACAGCCAGTCGGTTGGAACAAAAATGCTTTCGATGCTGATTCATTCGCCTTGGTTATGGAGCAGGAACCATTGTCAGTAGCAACAAGCGCAGAAGCCACTGCCAAAGAGGTAATGACAAGCGTTGTCAAGGCCTGCGATGCTTCCATGCCAAGGAGACGGCAGAACAACAGCCGCCCACCAGTTTACTGGTGGAACGACACAATCTCACAACACCGACGAGAGTGTCTCAAAGCACGAAGGCTGCATCAACGAGCACGAAGACGCGACAGGGTCACAACAGAAGAACTAAGGCTCGACTATGAGATCAAAAGACAACAACTACGAAGAGCTATTCTCTCAAGCAAGAGATCCTACTTGAAGGAGTTGTGTGACGAAGTTAATCAAGATCCATGGGGAAAACCGTATAAAATCGTGATGCATAAAATTAAGGTCCCTTCCATGACATCAACGAACTGCCCCGAATCATTGCACCGCATTGTCAGTCACTTGTTTCCTGCGAAGCCTGAGCTACCCGCTAATCCTTCGTGGCAGGTGAGGGACGAAGATATACCATCAGTGACTATGAGTGAGCTGATGGGCGCGTGCAACCGGCTCCAAAACGGTAAGGCTCCCGGTCCAGATGGCATACCTAACATCGCGCTAAAATGCGCCATAGCCAATATGCCTGACATGTTTCTACACATGTATGAGACCTGCCTAAAGCAGAGGGTTTTCCCGACTAAGTGGAAAAAGCAGAGGCTTGTGCTCCTCCCTAAAGGGGGAAAGAAACCTCCCGACGAACCGTCATCATATCGTCCCCTCTGTATGTTGGACTCTGCGGGAAAACTTCTTGAAAGGATAATAGCAGATAGGCTGGAGCCCTACGTTGAGCCGAAACTTTCCACCAACCAATTCGGGTTCAGAAAGGGGAGATCAACCATCGATGCCGTGAAACTCGTTACCAACATCGCCAGAGAGGCTATCTCGGGAAAGAGATGGAGAAGAGGTGGAAAAAATACTGTCTAATAGCCACCCTGGATATCAAGAACGCCTTTAACTCGGCCCGCTGGGACCGCATTTTGGAGGCTCTTGCCAGGATGGAAGTTCCGCAGTACTTGCGCAGAATGGTTTCAGCGTATTTCAAGGACCGCATCTTGTTGTACCATACTGAAAATGGGCAAATAGACTATAAGATCACAGGAGGTGTACCTCAGGGCTCTGTTCTTGGCCCCCTCTTATGGAACGTAATGTACAACGACCTGCTCCTGCTCGGTCTGCCTGAGGGCGTCAGGCTAGTGGCATTCGCCGATGAGGTGGCATTGATCATAGTGCGCAAGCACATAGAGGAGATACAAACAACCTTCTCATTCGCTATAGCCACAATTCAGCATTGGATGCTCGCAGCGGACTTGAGTTTAGCAGATCAAAAGACCGAAACACTTCTTGTTAGCAGTCGAAAGGCAAGGGAAACCATCATCCTCAAAATAGGCGACACCTACATAGAGTCGCAGCCCTTCATCAGCTATTTGGGGGTGCTCCTGGACACACGGCTCAACTTCAAAGAGCACATAATCGCGGCCAGCAAGAAAGCAGCTCGGGTACAGGGGGCATTATCTAGAATAATGCCTAATGTCGGAGGCCCTAGACAGATGAGAAGACAGCTACTGGCAACAGTAACTACTTCTGTTTTGTTGTACGGGGCACCGGTATGGGAGAAATCGCTCGAGCTACCATCGTACCACCGGAAAATGAAATCAGTCCAGCGGCTCTCAGCGATTCGAGTGGCATCATCCTACCGCACTGTGTCTTACGAGGCGGTGAGTGTGATTACCTCTACCCTGCCAATCGACATCCTGGCTGCAGAAAGGGGACGGCTTTATCGCAGGAAGTTAGAAAAAGACCAACCGACAGGAAACAGCGATGAAAGAGCCATGAGTCTAGGGCAATGGTAGGAGAGGTGGGACAGCTCTACTAAAGGCCGGTGGACATATCGATTGATACCTAACATCAGTCGTTGGGTCAACCGCCAGCATGGGGAGGTTGGGTTCTACATCACTCAACTCCTGACTGGACATGGATGCTTTCGAGCATACCTGCACAGGTTCAGGAGGGCAAACTCCCCAAACTGCCCACACTGTACGGACGTGATAGAGGACGCGGAACACGTGTTCTTCTCCTGCCCCCGGTTTCAGGATCAACGTGCTGAAGTGGAGAGGATTCTGGAGACTAATATCGTCCCAGAACAATTAGTAGAAGCCATGCTGAAGGGCCCCCAAACCTGGAAGTTGGTATCAGATTACGCGGAGACTATCCTCAAAGAACTCCGCAATACGTTCGAGGAGTAGGCTTTAGAGGCTTCCAATGTAAGAGCAGTAAACATCTGCAATGAACCACCCTTGCGAAGTAGTATTGAGTAAGAGTGCCGCAGGGGACCATGGTTGTAGGAGAAAGAGGTTAGGGTTTTAGCGGGTATACGGTATACTGGTTTCAATGCAACGATCTACTCTTGCTTTGAAGTCATTGTATCGGGAGTCCCGCACGACGGCCAGCACGTGCTAGCTAAATACGGAATGTATTTTCCCCCTCTTCGGATAAAAAAAAAACACACACACACACACACAGACACACACAAGAATAACAGCAGATAGGCAGGAGCCCTACGTTGAGCCCAAAACTTTCCACCAACCAATTCGGGTTCAGAAAGGGGAGATCTACCATCGATGCCGTGACACTCGTTACCAACATCGACAGAGAGGCTATCTCGGGAAAGAGATGGAGAAGAGGTGGAAAAAAGTACTGTCTAATAGCCACCCTGGATATCAAGAACGCCTCTAACTCGGCCCGCTGGGACCGCATTTTGGAGGCTCTTGCCAGGATGGAAGTTCCGCAGTACTTGCGCAGAATGGTTTCAGCGTATTTCAAGGACCGCCTCTTGTTGTACCAAACTGAAAATGGGCAAGTAGACTATAAGATCACAGGAGGTGTACCTCAGGGCTCTGTTCTTGGCCCCCTCTTATGGAACGTAATGTACAACGACCTGCTCCTGCTCGGTCTGCCTGAGGGCGTCAGGCTAGTGGCATTCGCCGATGATGTGGCATTGATCATAGTGCGCAAGCACATAGAGGAGATACAAACAACCTTCTCATTCGCTATAGCCACAATTCAGCATTGGATGCTCGCAGCGGACTTGAGTTTAGCAGAACAAAAGACCGAAACACTTCTTGTTAGCAGTCGAAAGGCAAGGGAAACCATCACCCTCAAAATAGGCGACACCTACATACAGTCGCAGCCCTTCATCAGCTATTTGGGGGTGATCCTGGACACACGGCTCAACTTCAAAGAGCACATAATCGCGGCCAGCAAGAAAGCAGCTCGGGTACAGGGGGCATTATCTAGAATAATGCCTAAAGTCGGAGGCCCTAGACAGATAAGAAGACAGCTACTGGCAACAGTAACTACTTCTGTTTTGTTGTACGGGGCCCCGGTATGGGAGAAATCGCTCGAGCTACCTCGTACCGCCGGAAATTGAAATCAGTCCAGCGGCTCTCAGCGATTCGAGTGGCATCATCCTACCGCACTGTGTTTTACGAGGCGGTGAGTGTGATTGCCTCTACCCTGCCAATCGACATCCTGGCTGCAGAAAGGGGACGGCTTTATCGCAGAAAGTTAAGAAAACACCAACCGACAGGAAACAGCGATGAAAGAGCCATGAGTCTAGGGCAATGGCAGGAGAGGTGGGACAGCTCTACTAAAGGCCGGTGGACATATCGATTGATACCTAAGATCAGTCGTTGGGTCAACCGCCAGCATGGGGAGGTTGGGTTCTACATCACTCAACTCCTGACTGGACATGGATGCTTTCGAGCATACCTGCACAGGTTCAGGAGGGCAAACTCCCCAAACTGCCCACACTGTACGGACGTGTTAGAGGACGCGGAACACGTGTTCTTCTCCTGCCCCCGGTTTCAGGATCAACGTGCTGAAGTGGAGAGGATTCTGGAGACTAATATCTTCCCAGAACAATTAGTAGAAGCCATGCTGAAGAGCCCCTAAGCCTGGAACTTGGTATCAGATTACGCGGAGACTATCCTCAAAGAACTCCGCGATACGTTCGAGGAGTAGGCTTTAGAAGCTTTCAATGGAAGAGCAGTAAACATCTGCAAATGAACCACCCTTGCGAAGTAGTATTGACTAAGAGTGCCGCAGGGGACCATGGTTGGAGGAGAAAGATGTTAGGTTTTTAGCGGGTATACGGTATACTGGTTTCAGTGCAACGATCTACTCTTGCTTTGAAGTCATTGCATCGGGAGTCACACACACACACACCCGGGGTTGTTGCTGGTCCACTACCGGGCGCCTCCCCAGGTGGCGGATAGGGGGACGCTCTCCAGCAATGGGGAGTACTGAGGATTTCTTCAAAATCAAATAGCGGAAGGAACCCCGAAAATAAACCATTCATGGATATGGGTGATAAGGTCAACTTAATACCCCAGGTGGGTACCTCTGCAGAGGATAATCCCACCACCGGTTCCGATCGAGTGAAAGCCTCGGTGGCCGGTGCACGCTCCACGGATTCTGGGGGGAGCGAATTATCACTGGTTCCGTCACATAGTGACAAGAAGCAAGACACTATTCAGCCAAGTCCTCCAAAAAGCGAATAGTGGAGTTGACGTCCCCCAAAGGGCAACAGATGAGAGTGGCGCTCCAAACAAATTAGGAGCAAAGATCGATGAGCTGTTGAGGTTCATTGGGCCTAGGCACAATGTACATCATGAGATCAAGAAACAGGCACACGCCATTAAGTCAGAATATGACAAATATCTGACGTCAACGACGCGGCCATCTCCTGTAGCGAAACCTGCTACAACACAGACATCGCCAGTAAAGGGGTCAAACACTCACACACAAGGCGAAGAGCAAGAGGAGGTCCCAAAAGCGGCTGCCGCAAAAGCAGCTAACTCAAAACCAGATGCATCAATACCGGCGGCCCCAAAGCAGGCGGCTTCAATAAAAGTAGCCTCACTGCCGGGAGACCCTGTAGCAAGGACCTCGCTACCGAAGGCCTCGCCTTCAGTAGCCTCATCAGGTAAGGCACCACCACTTGAAACTCTTAAACCGGTGCTAGATAGAAAGCTAAAGCCCGCTAAAGAAGGTTGCCAGAACATCGGGCAAACCACCCAGGCAACAACAAGTAGGGTGGTCAATTCAGAAGCGAAGAGAAACAATGGATTAAAATCCAAGTTTAAACCGCAGACCAAAAACCAACCTTCAAACCAGCTGGCTGACTGGCAAGTGGCAAAGAGGAAAAAGGCCCCGAGGACCAATAAGCAAAAACCAGCCCCACATTGTACGCTGCTTATAAAGAAAGGCGAGAAGAGCTCCCATGCAGATATCTTGCGAGGTATCAAAAATGATCCCACCTTGCAGGATATAGGCAAAAAAGTCAATAAGATCCGACGAACAGCTAAGGGAGATTTCTTTTTGTTATTCGGGAAGGCAGACGCTCAGAAGATGGAGCGCTATTGTAACGCCATCAAGAATAAGCTCCCAAGCGGGGCCACTGTACAATCTCGAATACCGCAAATCGAGATTGAAATTAAAGACCTGGACGAGATCAGTACCAAGGAAGACGTAGTAAAGCTGCTCAAAGATAATATCGATGGCCTGGCAGAGATCACTGAGGAGGTAGTGAAATCACTTCGACAGGCATATAGATCAACACAAACAGCAGTTGTTTGTCTCCCAGAGATCCAGGCCAAGAAACCCATTGCACTTGGAAAGCTGAAACTTGCGTGGGGCACAGTACGTGTTCGCGAGAGGATCAGCCTTCGACGGTGCTTCAAATGCTGGCACTTTGGGCACAACGCCCAGGCGTGCAGAGGCAAGACTGATCGAAGCAGCTGTTATCACAGATGCGGAGGCGCTGTTTTCTCTCGACCTCGACGTTCTGGATTGGTCTCTAGGTAAAGACCAGAAGATGCGAGAATGAGTATCACAAAAAAAGACATTCGGTTTGAATCATTATGCTTAATTGAATGTTTATTTATGCACACAATTCTGATTAACTTCAGAGCCATTGAAGTAGGCGTCCCTATATTAATTTAAGGAGGTGCGCGTGCAGATGGTCTCAGCAAACATTTGACTATGTTTGTTGATTTAATGTACGAATGGTAGGCCTTTTAATAATTTTTATATACTTCAGTATATAGAGATTATTAAGGGGGATGCTTAACGATGCTTTATATACAACCGTAGGGACTGTAGAATGTTTATTTAAACATTCTATTCTCCATAAGTCCCCCTGGGAAAGCAGTGGAAAGGTTGTAGAATGTAAATATACCCTTACCACTTATTTTAGAAAATTGAAAATCCAACCATTAAGGTCGTTCTTGTCATTCAAATGTTTACTTGGATTCACCTTTCACTTTACTGTTTCTTATCCATAATAGGTGTTAGATAAGAGACATGGCTACTGGATTTAGAGTAAAACATAGTGGAACATTGAATACGCATATATGATGATACAGGATGCATTTACATTGCCAGATACTCTAGAGTTCAGCTTGTGACAACATAGGGTTCTGTACGTAGAGCTGGAACGTCAGATTCTCCCAAAACATCATTGCGCATGTCTAACATCCATACAACTTCACAGTGCATGTCTATTATCCATACAACATCATTGCACATGCCTAACGCTCATAGAACTTCACTGCGTATGTCTAACACTCATGGAACATCACTGCGCATGTCTATCATCCATACAACATCATTGCACATGCCTAACGCTCATACAACATCATTGCGCATGTCTCACACTTACAAAACATCACTGCGCATGCCTATCATCCATACAACTTCACTGCGCATGTCTAACATACATACAACATCATTGCGCATGTCTAACGCTCACCCAACATAACTACGCATGTTTAACATCCACACAACATCACTGTGCATGCCTAACACATATCCAACATTACTGTGCTTGCCTATCATTCATACAACATCACTGCGCATGTCTAGCATCACCAACATCACTGTGCATGTCTAACATCCATACAACTTCACTGGGCATTGTTTAAGAACAACACATCATCACAGCATTCCTGTTCCCACTATGTCGTTTCCATTATTGTCGTCCCCAAAATTCCGCTTCTAGCATTTCCATCCCAACTCTATAATGCCTGTTCCAACCTGCCCTTTTCAATCATTCTCGTTCCTATCAACCCATTCTACCGCTTCTAACATTCTCTCTTTTCCATCATCCCCATTTCCAACCTTCCAGTTTCCAGCTCGTTTCTAGTATTCCCGCTCCTAACATTCTCATCGATAGTATGTTCCCTCTATACTGTTCAGTCAACCAACTTCAAACGTATTCCGACCATCCAATTTCTACCATTCGCAACGTCTCTGTTTCACCCATTCTACATCCTGCTATTTCTAGCATCCCCACTGTTTCTAACATTCCCAAGTCTACATTGCCAGTTCCAACCATTAATTTTTCCGCAATCCCACTTCATCCATTCAACCAGTTCTCATTTTCCAACATTCCTGTTCCAGCCATTCAAACCTTTTCCTCGTTACGCTGTTCCTACCGTTCCCGTTAGGGTGTTTCTAGCGTTTGCAACGTTCCTGATTCAACCATTTCTTCCCTTTGCAACGGTCCTACTTTAACCATTCAACCAGTTCTACCTTTTCCAACATTCCTGTTCCAACCATTCAAGCCTTTTCCTCGTTACACCGTTCCTAGCATTCCTCTTTCCAGCGTTCCAGTTTCCAACATTCTCGCTCTCAGCGTTTTCAGAGTTCTGTCCACCAACTTCAAACATATTCCAACCATTCAACTTTATGGTATCTCCAACATTCCCATTTGTAACTGACTTGTTACTGCCATTTCTACCTATCCCATTTCCAACATACCTGTTTCCACTATCCTATCATTTGTAACGACCCTACTTCAACCATCCTACCATCTCTAGCATTTGTTACGTCTCTATAATAGCCATCTTACCGTTTCTACCATTTCTAACATTCACACTAACCCATTTGTAGCGTTCCTGTATGTAACGGTTCTGTTCCAGTCATTTATATCATTTGTAAAGTCCTGGTCCAACCATTTCTAGCATTTGTAGTGGTCACCCTCAACCATTTCTACCATTTGCAGAGAGGCTAGAAGCTTACGATCTAACAATACTATACACCAAATACATTATTCCTGTATGCTAGTCCCGTATCCCCACATCTATTATCCTGTATCTATTATACCGAATTTATCCTCAAACATTTCAAGTGGCAGTAATTACTTTTTTGTGAATTATGTTCTTGTCTAAAATTATTATGTTACTTATGTTACTATAATTTTCTCTAGGAAAAATACGAACAATAGAATTATGGATGCTGCTTGAACCTGGCTTTGAAATTCTAAATTTTTTTAAATATGTAATATTCTCTTCCTCAGTTAAAAATTGTTCTGCTTCAGATAAATTTTCAGGTATTTGTGCCCTCTATATAGAACCAAAGGGATCATTTAAACCCGCTAAAAAAGCTTTGAGAGCAATTTTTTCATGACATTTAATTAAAGTATCTTTCTCTTTATTTGATAGTATCTTCTAACCCAACACTACTTCTTAATTTTGTTATCAAATCTTCAATTTTTTGATAATACGCCCTAGTGTTTCATTTTGTTTTTGAAAACTAGAAGTTAAATCTCTTAATAAACCTTTGGTGTCACTTCAATCACCGTAATGCCCTATTAATAATTCCCTTATCTCTGTCCAACTGTGAAGATTTCTTGAGGAAATAAACCTTTTACTAATTTACTTTTTATGAAAAAAAGCAGAGCATTTGACTGATCGTCTTCAATGTTATCGTTTACAAACTTACAAGCATCAATAAAATCATTTATACTAGCTTGATCACTATCAAATTCCGGTATTATTTCCCTTAGTTCCATTAATGAAAATGAATTTGCGTTATTGTTATAAAAAAGATAAAAATAAAAATACACGAAAGAGTTTAATAAGAAACAGTGATAAATAATAAAAATTAATTAGTACGCAGCAATATCAATCAATAAAATTAATAAACAATAACTTACAAAGCGAAGATTATTCCGTAGAAAATCATTTCCTTCATGTCTGTATCGTCTACTGCAAATTTTAGGTTCTTCTCGTCTTGATTTTCCTCTCAAAAGGATCTTACGACTGAGGTTTCGAAGACTTCTCAAACCAAAAACTTATTTTTCTTCATATAATGGTTACAAATGCTGCTTGCTGATATGCTGGCTGGATTAAGACAAATTTTTGATTTCCAAGATTTTCCAAAAATATTGTCAAATTGTTTTCCAAAATTATTGATACATAGTTTTTTGTAATTACGTATCCTACTGACAGTGCACCACTTTTACAGGCGCCTCAGAAATAAGGGAGCATTTTACAAAAAGATATATATATATATATAGGTTTTTAAGTTTTCGCGGGCACTAAATGTATTAGGTGGTTTCCAGGAATTCATCCGCGTAGTTGATAACTGATCCCTATAGGGATCGATAGTAAGATGACGACGTTATCAAATCAAGAGGCTTATTATGACAAGTAGAAATTTATTTTTTTCAGATTTTTAAAATAATTAATTTTTTAAAAAGCATTATGCAATACATCAAATGAAAGACGTCATTATGAGGAGTACAAACATATATTTTTCATATTTGTAAAATTAGGGGTAGTTGGGCTCACTTAAACTTTATAAGAAAAATTAGTAGAAAACCCCAATATTAATTTTGGGGGCAAATTATAGAATTAAATGGAAAATAATAATAAAAATTCAAAAGCGTCATGTAATATATCAAATAAAAGGGCTCATTATGAGTAATACAAATATGTTTTTTTCATATTTTTAAAATTATTTGTTTAAAAGATATTAACAAAAATATTAAACATTGACTTATTCCCTCTTTACCTCACAAACTACTCAATCTGAAATTTGTAAAATATTTTTATTTGCATTTTGAAATAATTTGTCTAAAAAATGATTTATTATTTAAAACTGGACCGTTTATCTTCCAACATACAGAGACTAAAATTCAGACAATATATTATATAGTTCTCCACTGAAAGTTTATTAGTAAAATTAGACTCTAATATTACTTTTGGGATCCAAATTAGAAAATTAAATACTTATTTTTATGAAAATCAAAGGAATCATGTAGCAAATAAAAGTGTATATTTTTTACAAAATTTATAATGCTTCTTTTCAACCATATTTGGGTAAATATAAGAAAATGCAGTCATTCCCTGCTTGCCTTATTAAATTGGAATATTAGAAAATATTTACTTTGATTCACCTACATTGTATCAAATCTTAAAGGTGGAACGGAACCCTTAGTATGCGAGTCCAAGTCGCACTTGACCAAATTATTTTTTTAATTAATTAACTTTGAACCCACGGAGTTTATTGCAATTTGGTGATCAGAAATGAAGAATTAAGTGAAGATAAAATCATAAATTGATTTGTGGCCACAACTCGTAGTATGGAAAATGAAACAATGGACGAGACTTCAAAAAGAAAATTCAAACAGGTTACGGATGGACTAGACGAAAAAATAACTCAGATCCGGGAAAAACGTGACAAGGAGAAACCACATCAGGAAAAAATTCAACAAAGGTTAGTGAAATCTTTTTATGAAAAACGTAAAATAGAATTAGAGAATCTTGTAACTAATATTGATGAAAAACAACACAAACTTGTCACTACCGTGGAAAATAAACAACAAAATCTTGTTTCTGCCAGGAAAAATAAACAACAAAATTTAATTAACGCATTATTCCCGAAACTGAAGAAAAACGACAAAATGATTTTAAAATATTCGAACAAAAACAAGATCAGAATTTTAAAATATTTGAAGAAAAACAAGGCCAAACTGAAGAAAAAAGACAACCGCAATTTGAAAAATTAATGCAAATAGTATCGAAAGTTAATGAAAGAATGCACATAGTGGAATCAGATATAAAAGAGATAAACGACGACATAAAGATCCTAAAAAATACTTTGGAGGCTCTTGAAACCAAAGTAGATGACATCGATTCCATCCAGAGTCAGGTCCAGTTTGAAATCAGTGCCATCCAAAACAAAGTGGAAACGGAAATTAAACAACTACAACACGAATTGCAGAGAGGGAAATACCAACACACCGTGAGTACCAAAGGTTCCTTTAGTAACCATCCAAATGTATAAACGGCAATTTGAAGCCGTAGCTACAGCTAATGGATGGGATAACCAAGAAAAATCTACCTCTCTTGTAATTTCCTTAAGAGGTCCGGCCTTAGAACTCCTCCAGACAATTCCAGTCGATGAACAAGGCAATTTTGACAAGATAATCGCCATCCTGGACAAACGATACGACAATCAGTCCTTGAGCCAAGTATACTAGGTGCAACTAAGTGGAAAAACGCAAAAATGCTAAGAGAGCCTTCAAGAATTCGAAACAGAGGTTAGAGTTTTAGTGCGCTTGTCTTACCCAGACCTGCCAGAGGAAACTAAAGATCAATTGGCAACAAAGAGTTTCATAAACAATATCAGAGATGTGGAAGTACAAAGAAATCTAAGACTAAGTGGCGTCAAGAAAAGTAATGAAGCTTTGCTCCGGGTTTTTAGGTAGGGGCTGTCATGAACATGTCCAAGCAGAGGGTACGAGCAGTTTCCTTCAACGAGGAAGAATCAGAGTCACAAATTCAAGCGCTGCTGGTTGGTATGAACAAACTATTAGAACGGTCACAAAGAACTGGCACCAGAAGAGCATGTGTCCATTGCCAAGTGCAGGGTTTTGAGGTCATCACAAATCTGTCCGTTTCAATTCACGGTCATGCCCTTTGGGTTATGTAATGCTCCCGCTACATTTGCTAGGCTAGTGGAGTTAAGATGAAGAACGTGCTTAGTATACCTCGACGACATTCTGGTCATGGGTCAGACATTCGACGACCATCTGAAGAACCTGGTCGCAGTATTCTGCAGCATTAGGAACGCCAACCATTTTCCAAACAAAAGTAGAGTTTTTGGGCCACGTCTTTCCGAGTCAGGAATCCGCACCAACGGAGACAAGATAGCCATCCAAGAGACAAAAATGAAGTACGTAGCTACTTGGGTCTCTGTTCATACTACAGGCTATTTGTTGAGGGATTTGCCACCATTGTTGCGCCCCTACATCGGCAAACTACCGAAAAAGAGGAGACCTTCTATTGGAATCAAAACTGTTAAACATCATTCCGACAACTGAAGGCGGCACTCTGTTCCAGCCTAATCCCAGCGTTTCCTACAGAATCATCTCAGACACCTACGCCGGCAACACAGGTGTGGGGGCCGTCCTATCTCAGGTGCAAGATGGTGAAGAGAAGGTGATCGAGTACTACGGCCGTGGATTCTCAAAGCCGGAAAGAAATTATTGCTTCACCAGAAAAGAACTTCTGATTATAATAAGATATATATACCATTTTCACACATACCTCTATGGTCGTCATTTCCTAATCCGAACATAACATGACGCCCTCAAATGGCTGCTAGACATGAAGACACCAGAAGGACAACTGGCCAGGTGGATGGAGAAATTATAGCAATACGATTTCAAAGTTGAACATCGTGCCGGTCGTTTGCATAATAATGCCGATGCCCTTTCAAGAAGACCCTTCTAGAGTAGAACGCGGACATTATCTGAAGAAGGAACAGCGAGAGGGTATCTCCATCAGACAGATCCGAGTGCAGGCCAATGAAGACTGGACAAGAGATCCAAATGGCTGATCTGAACATCGAAGCAATCCTGTCACTTAAAAAAGAGAGGGGCACCCAGGCCACAATAGGACGAGGTAGCTTCATACTCGGGCGTCCTGAAATCATTATAGGCTCAATGGGACTCTCGAGAAGTAGACAGTGGAGTGCTCAAGCGAGTTTGGGAAAGCACTGATGGCCGAGAAACCAAGTCTGGTAGTCCCAAAGAAGAAGTTACCAAAGTACATGATGGGATTGCCGGGGGCCATCTGGGCATGAATAAAACCTTAGATAAACTTCGCCAGCGGTACTACTGGGTAAATTACTTCGAAGCTGTCAGTGTTTGGTGCCGGAAATGTGACATCTGTGCAGTCAGTAAGGGTCCGAAAACCCGGACCAAGGGAAGGTCTGTACGATGTTGGAAATCAGGAAAACGAGAACAAGACCATTGCATCCACAGTCGGACGAAATGGTGGAAAGTTTCATAACGACCTTGGAACAACACCTATCCAAGGTCGTCAGCAATAATCAGCGTGATTGGGATGAGCATATTCCCCTACTCCTGTTGGCCTATCGACCAGCTGTACATAACAGTACAGGCCTGACTCCCGCCAGAGTACTATATGGAAAAGAGCTGAGATTACCCTGCGATCTGGCCTTTGGCTCTCCCGAAGAACCGTCCCAAGACATCAACGATTATGCCGACCAGCTCCGACATAACATGCTGGCAATATACGAACTAGCCCGAACACAGAAGTTGGCCAGCAGTGACCAGATGAAGACTCGATATGACCTCAAGGCGAATACATTCGGGTTCCAAGAGAGGGACAAGGTCTGGCTGTACAACCCCAGAGGAGCAAGGGTAAATCCCCAAAGCTTACACCCGCCTGGGATGGTCCATACTTGGTGGTCAAGAGGATTAATGACGTTGTCTGCCGTATCCGTCGATACCCCAGGGCTAAGTTGAACGTGGTTCAATTAGATCGACTCGCACCCTTCCATGGAGATGATGTTTCTGATTGGGTGGATAAGAATTAAAGGGGGGTAGTGTTATAAAATGTATCTACGCCGTCCCTGACTAAAGCAACGTAAAGCATTATTCATCCCAATTAAACATCAATCGCTGGGATAGAAAAAAAAAGAACTAGAAGGTTCGAATGAGGCAAAAACTGTTTATCTGGACGCTAGAACCAAGGTAGAACGACCAGAAAATTCGACGTACGCTATATAGGGCAATATTAATTTCAGTAGTTAGTTAGTAGAGCTTGCCTATTCTTATGATTTCGTTGTTATTGTATTAGAATCAGCTGTTGAAAATATTTGAAGTTTACTTGTGAATAAAAGTTCTAGATAGTGAAGTGAACATCAGTTTTTTTTCTTCTTCTAGTTCCTCAACTTCAATTATTTCTTTCAAATGTTGGTAGGTACATACATTATTTGGTAAAAAGTAGTCTTTATTGGAAATTTTATTTGCGTTAGCATTTTGGGTATTCGGCTGCTGATTATTATGTTGTCTTTGTTGATCAGCACTTGGTAGTCTGTTCCATTGCTGAGCTTCACAACTTCGGCTTCTTCTGGTGCTTTCTCTATTTACTTCACTCCTACTGTTTTTATATGTCCTTGGTCTAAGTTCTTCATGGCTATTCCTTCTTTTAAGGTTATTTATTCTTCTGTTCTCATCCTGTTGCCTTCTTCGATTTTCTAAATTTGCATTTCTTCCATTTCCATTCTGTCTTGAATAATAATTTTGATTTTGAAATCCATTGTTGTCTCTTAAGTTATTTCTGTCATTGTTTTGATTATTATTTCTTCGATCATTGAAATTGCTATTTTGGTATCCCCTACTATCTCCATAATTTGTTCTATAATTAAATTGATTCCTGTTCCCATTCCATCTTCTGTTTTCCTGGCTTCTACTTCTCATTTGTTTTAGATTGTTCCCTTTGTTATTAATATTTTTCACTCTCTGTATTCTATTTAAATAATTTATAAACTGATCTACTTTTTTAATATTTTCAACCACTATGCTTTCCACAATTCCTCCTCCATTGTGCCTTGCAATATTTAACACAATCTCCTCTTCCCGCATTGGAGGATTCATGTGTTTCGCCAACGTAACCAATCTCAAAGCATAATATTTTTGTAAAATATAATTTTTCCCTGAATTCTGCTTGTTCAATTTCTCCCTAGTAATAGTTTAAAAATGTTTCTTCAATTTCTTCTAACGATGTTAGAAGAAATTAAATCGAATTCTATCGACGCAAACCATAACAGTGTACTCTCGGCCATACCTCATCCTGATCTTGATTTCTTCAATATTCCTTATTCCTTGTAATTGTGTACTCATTGTTCTTATGAATGTGCTTGGATGAATTTTTCCTAACCTCCCATTGAATTTGACGCTGTTATCCATCACCATTGATGTTTCCAACACCATAAGTATTCCTGTTTGTTCTATTCGAATAATTTCTTCTTGCCATTGTTGCTGGAAATCTCTGCCATTTTGTGATATCTTTTCCTCTAAATTTTGAATTTGCTTTTCATTATCCTGAACTTTTTTTGTACTTGAATTAATTTCCCATTCATATTTTCTATCTGGCATTGATGTTCTTTTCTCTCCAGTGTTAAATCATTGTTGATCTTTTCTTGTCGCTGGTTCATTTCTTCTCTAATCTCTTACATTTCTTGTCTCAGAGTCCTTTCCAAATTTTTTATAATGCTATCTATTTTGGTATTTAATTCTTGCTTTGTCTCCTCCATTTCTGCCATTAAGTTACCAGTTGATTCTCCTAATTCTTCTCTTAAATTTCTTATATTTCTATTGCATTCTTCTCTTAAGTTATTTATTGCATTCAATATCACGCTGAAATCCACTGCCGTTTCTGGTGTTCTTCTTCTCGGTGTATGCACTTGTACTCCTGTCTCCACAATTCTTCCAACACCATCTTCATCATCCTCCACTTCCTGGTTCTCTACTATTTCCTCATCTCTATGGTCCATTTCCACCATAATCTCTTCTGGTCTCATCTGTTCTTCTTTTTAGCATCCTTTCTTCATATTATTTCTGTCTTTATTGATATTGCCATTTATATAATTTTTAGTTATATATTTATTAAATTGATAATAATAATGTAATTGTTATTTATAATATATTTTTAATGTCGCTCAAAATTCCCATCTAATTACAATAAATTAAGAATCAATGTAACGCCATGACACAAATCTTAGGGCACACACACAAAGAAAGCTGGTTAACCAGCGCCTACTTTCGGCGCTGAATACCGGTGCCGGTTTTCACTTTGATACCTACGTTCATAAAGAACGCATGTTTTCCCAGCAAGGAAATTAGTTTTCATTAAATATGGGAAATTATTGATAATAACGAAACTTACAATGTATTTTCATTTCAGCTGCCATTTCATTTCACAATCTTTGTGTAAGGTTTCTATTGCTGTGGGATCTTAGCCGTTTGTCCCACAGCATATACCTTATAAAAACAGCTGATAGGAGACATTTGATAACCAGTTTGTTATAAAAAACAGTTTATATTGATAATAATCTATATTTTAAATCCAAGTCCGACTACCAAAATGAGGGACCAAGAGTTATAAACTCATACTGGTAAAATTGCCGGCGCCGCTAGGAGCTTGTAACAGACTTTCAATTAAAAACAAAGCGGCTATAAGTGTACATACACAAAGAAAGCTGGCTAACCAGCGCCTACTTTCGGCGCTGAATACCGGCGCCGGTCTTCTCGGTGGTACGTTCATAAAGAACACTGGTTTTGCCAGTAAGGAAGCTAATTTTGTGAAGGCAATATGTCGAGTTCGTCCTCCGATGAAGAATTTTTGCTACTGGTAAATGTGTTTTTACAAATGCATAGACCAAGGCAGAGAATACATAAAATAAATCTAGAGCGAGTAGTTTATGGAGAATATCATCACCAATTTCTAAATTTGAAAGAACATGATGAACGGTTTTTCCAATACATGAGAATGACATTAACTACAATTTATTACATCTTGAATAAAACTAAACAACGTTTATCAAAAAATTGGTCTAACTGGCACAGGCAGCCAATTCTTCACGTTTCTGTTACTGTGAGACCTTAGCCGTTTGTCCCACGGTGCAGACATTGTAAAAACAGCAGATATGAGGCATTCAATATCTATTTTTTATATGAAACAATTTATATTAATAATAACCTATATTGAATCCGACTACCAAAACCAGCGACCAAGAATTATAAATTCATACTTGTACGCTTGTAACAGGCGCTGACAGGCTTTGTCTATGTTCGCTCTCACTTAAAATCAAAGTAAATTCTCAGCGCTTATAACCGCCGACTGCCATTAAGCTGGTATGCAACCAGCTTCCTTTGTGTGTGTACACTAAGGGTAAACACACAACGAAAGCTGGTTCGCAGCTTACTGACAGTCAGCTCTTTAGAGTACACAGAAAGCTGGTTAACCAGCGGCTACATTCGGCGCTGAATACCGATGCCGGTTTTCTCGCTGGTACGTTCATAAAGAAAGAAGGTTTTGCCATTAATTTTCATTTCAGCTGCTAAGTTTGTGGAATAAAATAGCAGCTGAAATAAAAATACATGATAAGTATCCGTAATTATCAATAATTTCCAATATTTAATGAAAACTACAATATGTATTCATTGTAGAACGAACTCGATATCATGCCTTCACAAAATTATCTTCCTTACTGGCAAAACCAGCGTACACCATAGAAAGAACAAAAAATAATTTGAATGAGTGCAAAAATCAAACTATCGGAACGTTCTCTTGTAAGAAACGTTTCAAAACTACAAAAATATGCAAAATTATTTCCATCCTGAATGAATGAATAGCCAGAACTTGTGTTATTATTTTAACATTAAAGAAAAGAAAGCTCAATGCAATTGTTCAATAAATTGATGCACAAAAAATTACACAATTCATCTGGCTCA
This sequence comes from Octodonta nipae, assembly GCA_034190945.1. NCBI lineage: Eukaryota > Metazoa > Arthropoda > Insecta > Coleoptera > Chrysomelidae > Octodonta > Octodonta nipae. Next base: position 56,445,113 of record CM067220.1, read on the forward strand.
AAGAAATGCGACCAAAATGTATGATTAGAATTATATAGCTGGCACAATCAAATAATTAAAGAAGGACCGATCAATCGATAGAAACAATGTAATGAAGCCGCGCAATAAAGTCGAAGCCCTGAGAGGAAGGTATTCTTGGTTCTCCTTTCTTCTGAGAATAGTCTCGATGGTTACGACCGAAGAGTTAGATAACTGTTAACAACAAAATAATAAAAGGCGTGTTCCTACCCGACGTAAAATCGATAAGCAACCGGTAATTGTATTGCGCCTGACAATATTGTAAATGGTAACTCGTCACCGCGCACGAAGATTCTCGGTTGTGTATCAGTAATTCGGTCTGTTGGAACGAACCTAAAAAGTGTAGGTACCTCTGGTACAGAGGTGCAGACATCAAAATAGAAGTCACTGAATTTTAGTACGCGTGAAAAAGGTATGAAATGTATTGTTACGAAATTTACCCAAAGATAAAAAATGGTTCTCGAAAAAACTCGGCACCTGTAGGAGTGATGATGATGATTTTTACGAGAATTTTCTATGCTGGTCTTATAAAGGAAGCAGGCCACGATCGCGAGTTCAGTTGGTTGTACGAAGAGCTTATATGTAAAATTGTTATTGTGATATTTGAATCAGCTGTTGTATATTCGATGTAAAAAAAAGTTTCTAGAAAAGTGAAAGTGAATATTAGTTTTATAATTTTAAATTGAACCCACGGACTTTACAACAGTATAATTAGCACTGACGCTACGGAGGGTATTCAAAAAGGTGCAAACGCTTAAAATTCAATGAATCAGTTTTGAACAATGCTAAAAATACTAGTACGAAGACACACCAATATCGTTAAACATTTTAGAAGTAGTATAATTACATTTACTCAGGGTATTGTATGCACGTTACTAACATAAAATATGACTTTTTAAGGTATTGATAATATGATGCTTGTTCAACTCTTGGGATATTTACGAGAATATAGTATCTGGGTTATAGAGGGCTTTCATTTAACACTAACTACCCAAAATAAATTTTAAAATGTCTTTAAAAAAGCCAAAAATCGTTAATTTATATTTATGGGGAGACACATTTTACACGTATCGGTCACCCTTTTTAAAGGCCTCTTCTTTCCCATTCTTTCAAATCAGATTATTTTTTGTAGAAATCGTAAAAAATAAATTTTTAAAACAATTGCCACTTACACCAAAATTGCTTCAAGTGGTTTTAGGGTTCCGTATTTATTTACTATTATAAAATTTTAAAATTATCTGTTTGTTTGGGCATCACGTAAGAGCTACTAAACTGAGTTTGCTAAATCTTTTTTTGTTGCAAAGCCTATAGATTGACTTAAAATCTGGTAGATATTTTATCTCCCTAAATTGACAGAAACGGTAGATATAGCGAAAAAAATTCTACCATGTTGGATACCACAACTACTCTATTGGTTCCACCGCAAGCACCAAATATTAGATACTTACATCAGCTCAGCTTTTATTCAAAATTTGGAATATGCCAATGTAACATGTTTTGATTTACAAGAAATCAACTGATATATGAACCGTAGTTTTACAAGGCGTTCTATATATTGGAAACTAAGTGCGGAGTAGAATGACGTGGATTTAAACATTTTTAAAAAAGTTATATAAGGTATACCATAAGCAGCTGCATATATCCAATGTGGTTGAAATAAGGGGGGAGTGGAATTAGTTATACGGGGTGGTTCAAAAAAGTCATACAGAATGGGCCATAAATAGTTGCATATACCAGGTGGTGTATAAACGGGCGGAGTAGAATTATATTTATATAAGGTGGATCAGAAAATATATATTGTTTGGCTCATAAGTTGTTGCATATACAATATGGTTGAAATAAGTGTAGAATATTTATACAGGGTGGATTAGAATTTTTTAGAAAAAAAAAGTGTTATGTAAACAGTTAGGATCCTTGAATTATGTTCTTGAGTTATTATAGTTATTAAATGAGTTGAAAAAATGTTAGAAGAAGTTGTTTATACAGGGTGATTGAAATATGAAATCTAGTGGAATTACAGTTTATGTTGTGGTTAAAAACTTGTTATATATCCACAAGTAGTTGCATATATAGGATGGTTGAAATATGTAGCGGAGTATAATTACAAATTTTACATTTACCGGATCGTTGAAATATAGGGTGGAATAAAATTTAAGGATAAAGGATGGTAGAAAAATCTTATATTGGGTGGCAAGTAAGTAGTTGCATATACAAGATTATTAAAATATTGGAATATTAGAATTATAGTTAAACAGGTTGGATACAAAATTTTTTTAGGATAGACCATGAGCTGTTGCATATATATTCAATATCTGAAACATGGATCGAAATAAAATTGTAGTAGCACAGTGTGATTAAAACAATGTTAGAAAAATTGGATATACGGGTGGTTGAAATATGAGGTAATGACAAATTATACTTTACAGGGTGGTCAAAAAATGGTCATTTAGTTGTCCATAAGCAGTTGCGTCGATAAGATAGTGAGTGGAGCAGAGTTATAGTTAAGTGTTTAAAAAATGTTATATTTGGTTACCCTAAGCAGATGAACATACAGTGTGGTTGAAGTATTTTGTAGGGTAAAATTATGGTTATACAGGATGATTCAAAAATAAATTATAATGTTTGACAGATTGGCAGCAGTATATACTCGATGGATTTAATGTAGATGAAAGTAGAGTTATACAGGGTCATACAAAGTCATACATAGCAGAAATATAGGGTGGAATAAAGTTAAAGCAAGTGTTAAAAAAAGTTATATTGGGTGACAAATAAACAGCAACATATACAAAATGGTTGCACTATAGGGTGAAGTAGAGTTATAGTTATACACGGTGATTCAAAAAAATGTCAAAAGCACTTGCAGTTTGGGTGAAATATATTTAGGATTGGTGGATTTATAGTTAAGTAGGGTGTTTCAAAATATTTGGAAAAATTGTTATATAGGATGACGTATATGTTTCATAAGATTTCTGTTTGCAAAGACATTCCGTAGGCGGATAAAACCGCGGGTAAAGGCTACCTGCCGTTTCACCCGCTACTACAGGCTTAGTATACAATAAACGGATATCCTTATAATATCACTCCAGATTTCTCCCTTTTTCACATCACAGCAATTTTCTCCTAAACTACTAGACGGAGAAGGTTGAAATTTAGTATCAGTGTATAGGTTGGTGACCCAATCAGGAGTACATATCGTAAATGAAGAAATCTTGATTTTAGGGGGGAAAAACTAAAAAAATCTCCGAAACTATAAAAATTTGAAAAAAATTAGAGATATAGAGCCTCACGTGAATTTTACCGGAAAATAAGGAGAAGCCTCTACTATTAATTGGGGGGGGGGGAAGTTACAGAGATAAGTAGAAAATATAAAATTAAAATTGTTTCTAACACATCATGTAATATATCAAATGAAAGGGCTCATTATTAATTATTTTAAAGATATTAACAAAAATAAAAAATTTTACCCATTCCCCCTACCTTATCTCCGAAACTATACACCGCAAAATTTTGAAAAAAATAGAGATATAGGGCCTAACCTGAATTTTACTGGAAAAATAAAGAGAAACCCCTAATATTAATTTTAGGAGGCAAAAACAGCATTAAATGGAAAACATAAAATTAAAATTATTTCTAACGCATCATGTAATATATCAAATTAAAGAGCTCATTATGCCAAATACAAATATATTTTTTTTCATATTATAAAATTAATATTTTAAAATGTATTGACAAAAATATTTAGAAAAATTATCCATTCGCCCTTTATTCCCCAAACTATAAGACCTACATTTTTTTGTTGTTTACAGTATAAATACGAAAAAATCTCTAATATTAATTTTGAGGGCCAAATTATAGAATCAAACAGAAAATAAAAGAATATTTTTTAACGCATCATGCAATACATCAAACAAATGGGCTCATTATGAGGAATACAAATATATATATTTCATATATTTAAAATTAATTGTTTACAAGTTATTAACAAAAATATATTACAAAAATCTCATTTCCCGCTTTATTTCCGAAATCATGCTACCTACATTGTTGAAAATAATTAGGGGTGCTAGGGTTCACTACAAATTTATAAGAAAAATTAGAAGAAAACCCCAATATTAATTTTAGGGACAAACTATAGAATTAAATAGAAAATAAAAAATAAATTTTCAAACGCATCATGTAATATATCAAATAACAGGCTCCTTAAGTGAATTAGAAATATATTATATTTTTAAATCATTTGTTTAAAAGGCATTTACAAAAATATTAAACATCGACTTAATTCCCACTTTAGAAACTACACTATTTAAAATTTTTAAAAACATATTTGTATTTTTAAATAATTTGTCTAATAGATTTAAATATCTGTTATTTAAAACTTGACTTCCAATCTACAGAGCCTAAAATTCAGACAGTAGATTATAAAAGGCTTCCCTGAAAGTTTATTAGTAACATAAAACTCTAATGTTAATTTTGGGGGCCAAATTAAAAAATTAAAAACATATTTTTATCAAAATCAAGCGAATCATGTAACAGATCAAATAAAAAGTCTGGGTGGAAAATAAGTTTTTTATAAATTTAAAACCCTTCTTTTAAAAGATATTAGAGTAAATATAAGAAAATGCACTCATTCCTTGCTTGTCTGAAACTGGAATATTAGAGTCTTGAAGGTGGTACTGAACCCTTAGTATGAGAGTCCACCTCGCACTTGACCAAATTATTTAGGATATCTGATCACGAATCCGATGTCAGATGAATGGCGGATTCAAGATGGCCGATGGAAAATTTAAAAATCACCTAATATACGCCAAAATTGGGGTTTTTGGGGTCTCATCATGACTCCCGAATTTACAAAATTCAAGATGGCGGACGAAATTTTCATCTCGTGACTTATTTTAATCTTGGCAATTGTTTTAAAAATTTATTTTTTACGGTTTCTAAGGTTTTAAAAGATTGGAAAAAAAGAAGCGAGCGATACGTGTAAAATGTGTGCCCTCGTAAATATAAATTAACGTGTTTTTTTCTTTTTCTTTTACAGCTGTTTTGAAAGTTATTTTGGGTGGCTAGTGTTGAATTGAAAGCCCTGTATTTGTAATTTTAGATTAGTTATATACAGGGTCCTCAAAAAAAATTCTAATTATCAGTTTTATTTTGGACAATATTGTTTGGCGACACCAACGCTTACTAAATGCATTTTGGTGATGTTGGTAGAGCACCTAGATATGTGTGTGTCATGTATTTTGCAAATAATTTTTGCTTTGATTTATTTTGTTCATTCTAATTCATTTCTTGTATTTAAAGAATTATTATATAATAAATTAAAGAGAAGGATTCTAATTGATTGTTTAATAGCCAACCTGTATCACTGTTTTGTCGTAATGTAAATAGACATAAGCTCAACTTTAATTTTAGATGCATTTCTCAATTAATTGTATTTCTTTCATTTGTAGATAAAATAATATAATTTTCTTGTTTGTAATATTTAACGTAAAAACCTATATAATAGGTAAATGGGAAAATACGTTTGTAAAGATAAGAAGAAATAATCCAAATAATTTTTTAAACATTTATTTTTAAATACATTTAAACTATAATAAATATAAACTGAAAGTGTTGGTAGGTGACAATAAGGAACGGCTGACACTTAAAGTTATTGGGTATAAACAATAACCTCTTTTATTGGCAGGGTCAGAGGGATAAATTATTTTGACCATCTGGGTGTTCCTGGAAATAAGAAATTATTCTACCTTTGAAATCAACACCTACATGAGTAACTAACCAATAGGGAAAGAACTTTAAGTAAAGATGGGTTGGACTAGGGAATCGAAGCTTACCGGAGGGTTTTTCTTCATTGAAAAAATGTATTTTCAAACATAGTCGTTTAAGAAACTCGAAACAAACAGTCGTCGTAAGAGAGTCTTGAAAAATAAACGTTGTAAAAATTCGTTCCCGACACTCGAAACATTAATTAAGTTTTTTAAGTGTTCATTGTAATCTTTTCTTTGTACTCTACTTATGTTCTCCTAATTATTTTATTAAATATTCGAGTATTAAGTTCAATCTCGTGTTGTTTTAAATATATATACAATATCCAAAAACCGTTTTATAAAAAAGATTCACATACAGTTAAATCACATTAAGTTGGGGTTTAACATTCATAACAATCACTATGTATGCTAATCCCTAAGAATTATAATAAATTGATTTTGCTGCGATAATATTCTAAATGGAAAATTTTTATATTGTCATTAAAGTGTTAGTTATATTCTACTAAATAGATTGCATATGAATACTTATCTGATGCAGAAAAAAAATTGAGGAGAGAAAATCCAATGAAGAGGCAAAATAATTCAAGACCTCCTCAACAATCTTTTCTAAATTATTTGTTGTTTTTTAACTAATATATATGTATCTCTAATTTGTAATCAGTTCTTGTATTGGGTATATGCTAATCCTAGAATTTGATAAACTGGATTACGCAATTGCCTTTGTTTATAATATCTATTTATTTTAAGTTTTAGTTTTTATTTATTTTGGTTGTTAGTTCCAATCAATTTGGTTTATGTGGGAATTTGGTACTTTAGTGCATGTGTTTTTTTAAGTTTATAGCTCTGTTATTTGTTTTTTAGCTTACTTGTTTTTTTTTATTTCTTTTTTTTTTTCTTTCTTTTTAATATACTTTATTTGTTTCGTGGTGTTTTTGCTTCTAAATGACCCTTACATTCAGTAACTAATTCGTACAACCAACCACCATTTTCCAAGCCTGTGAACACGCCCTCTCAGAACAGCTGAAGAGCTGGTCGACGAGAACCAGAAACTTGCAGATATTTTTTTGTGTCAGCATACCCCGGATCTACCCCACAAATAAAAATAATCCACTCGTGGCACAGTGATTCTTTTTCTTACTTTTCAGAGTTGTAGCTGAGCAGCTGTAACATTATAAAAATATTTCATTTCACTCCAATAGACAATAGTGACGATATAAGTATTCTTTAACTAAAGGACATCGGATTTTTATTACATGATCCAAGGCACTCCAAATCATTGACGTGGACAATCATTTCTTTAGAGGCTGATCCCCTCCCGCCCAAAGACCTCAAAATGAGTAAGTTCAAAACTAAAACAAGAACATTGTAAATCCTAAAATGTGGAGAAAGTCATTCCTTCTGGTTTAAATCACAGATCTACTACTTGTAATGCAATAACCCAAGATACACACAAAATGTTAAAAACCATAGACAAGTAATAACCATTAAATTTGTTTCAGGAACCTATTTCGTCATAATACTTACACGCATAAAAACTACACTCTATTGAACCAAAATGAAAACTAACCAATATTCACCAAGTCAACTAACATACACCGAAGTGGACAGATAACCTACTAGCCAACGACTTATGATTGCTACAAATATACGCAACATAATACGAACTGCAACTAAATACTTTACATATGCACACTTGATTGCGAATCCTCAAAACGGTGTATTAAACAGCTTCGAGCCTCGTCAATTTTGTTTCCAAAGTATGATTTTCAATTAATTCCTTTTGAATTTCATTCAGTAAAATTTGGAAATGGTGAGTAATTTACATTATTCAGTAAAAATCAGTAGATCACTTGCAAATTAGTACACAAACCACAAAATCAGTAGGTCTGGAACAATTACTGTCTGGGACTGGTGTCTACGATACAACAATCACAGCTATGTCAATTCAACGAAAACTTGTTAGATTCCATGTACACGTTGACAATTATAGAACGATTTGAGGCAAATCGTACTATTTAAGCCAAAAGAACTCAATAAACATTAACAGCATTTACTGATTAACTTGAAGACTATAAGAGATTTAAAAGTTCATAAGTTAATAAATATTTATTTCACAATATACATATGCCGCTAATAAACATAATAATAATATTTATCTTCTGCTAGGTTCAAGTAAAGTGTAATTTTGATTAACTACTTTTTAGAAATCCAGTTTAAAATGTCTTTCTTTCCTTCCCCATTTATAGCACTGGATTCAGCAAAAGTCAACTGCTGATTTATCTCAGTTTTTAATCGCTTGATTTGCAACATCAGTAAAGCTTCGTTCCTCATTTGTCGGTAACTCAAATCCATTTTGGCCAGTACAAGCAGGAACTGAAAATTTAGTTTACGTGACTTAAAGATTCCACATATTTCGAAATTGATGCACATGCAAAATAATAACTTTTAAATATTAAATTCAGATAGTTATTAATTTGATGATCCCATATAACACAATTTCTTGCTTTCTTTCACTGAGATTTCACTGACATACTTCATTAATAAAGTGATTTGTTTCAATAGTTAGGTAACAAGACATTTTCAAATGTTAGTCTGAAGGTGATAGACAACGCAACCTGCTGTTCGGAGTTCCGTTGAACACTAGATTTTCTGACAGCAGATTCAAAACGATGGTAGTCCAAGGAAACTCCAGTTCAGCCACGTACAGGTAAGAGCAAATATTCCGGACTGGGGCATAGGTTATAACACAACCACTCGCACACGGCTTGTGATAACGAATGTGAATGTTAGCAAGAGCGACGGGCATAAATCAAAGGCCGGACCCACCTAATTTTGTGTAAATATACAGGCGTAATGGAACATCCTTAAATTACGTAAGATTAATTTTAACGTTTATCTGTTGCCCACCCACCCCCATGTAAGAAACTTTAAGACACAATGTCGTCACTTACCAACCCCCCAGTTCTTACGCAAGATATTCATTTTTTTAAACTTAATATGTTTTTATTATCAAAACATGTTAACATTATAAAAACATGTACATATATGTACATTATACTGGGTCACAAAACAACGACTATTTTTAAACGGTTTTATTTGGCTTACCCTGTTTATTTATTGGTTTGGGTCAAATCTAGTAATTAAAATTTCACCTGCTTCCTATTGACAGATTAATCCGATATTTGGCGCACACATTTAGTTTTGATGACAATACAATTTAGTACATTTTGTTTCATTGTAAATCTAAGATGGCCGCCAGTATAGAATCGCGGATTACATATTCTTTTACAACTACCTCAATACAGGTGTCAAATGAAAGGTCTAAAATAAAGTTCACTATAAAAAAGGAAATACAATATGGCTACCTACAAAATAGCGGATTAAGTATTTATTTTTTCACACCCGTTCAATATGGGTATCAAATGATACAAGCATGATCTCCCACCCAAGTCAAGATTTTGTATCATGTCGAGAACTGTGTGGGTAGACCTTTTAATGTTCATTACTTGTGGGAACAACATGGTTACAAATAAAACAAAAACAAACAAAAATAAAACAGAATGTGCAACACAACAAAAAAGAAGGCTTGAAAAGGCGAAAGAAAGAGCACAACGTGCAAAAAAGCCTGAAAATGAATCACATAATCGAATAGCTGATAGCATCAGAAACACCTGAGCAACGTGAGACTAGATTAACAGTAGAATCAGGAGTATAATCTTACAAAATAAAAAACTAAAAACTTGAAAATAAATGAAATAAAAAAGGTTTTTAAGTTAAACGGTTTTATTTAAAATTAAGAAAATATTGATGTTAATAATGTACTAAAGGCTAAAAAATAATTCGGTGGGTCGTAGGTACCACTTATCACACCACTCTCCTCATCAATCTAGGGCATTAATCAGACAAAAAAATAAAATCTTTGGGCGTAACATAACCTGAGTAAATATGTAGGTAAATAGCATTTAAAATGAAATAGGGGTTGACTTGATAGAAATTTGACGCGCCCAACGATTTTATTTTTTTGTCTGATTAATGCCCTAGATTGATGCGGAGAATGGTGTGATAAGTGGTACCTATGACTTATCGAATTAGTTTGGAGCTTTTAGTATATATTAAAATCAATATTGTCTTAAATTTAAATAAAACCGTTTAACATAAAAATCTGTTTTACTTAATTTATTTATAAATGGGAAACTGAATATACTATTGAGGATGGCCAAAAAAAACCTAAGGTCAAAAAATTAGCCCTTAATTTTGATATTCAGAGGTCTATCTGTCATCGCAAATTTCGAATAGTTTACTCCACACCAATTTTCACACAAATCTTTTAAATAAAACATCTCAAAAATACAGATAATACTTACTTTTTGAATGAAATTAGACGCTCTACGAAATAGGTCTCATTATATTTAATTTCCTTCAAAAATATGCATTGTTTATATTTTTGAGACATATTGTTTGGATAAATCAGCTCTTAATTTTAAAATTAAGGATCATATTTTGACATTAACTTTTGTTGTCATCCTAAATACTATTTTCGATAACCCATTAAAAAATAGGTTTTTTTACCCAGTCTAATATTAATTTAGATATTTTTAATTCGGGAAGGATTTCTGAAGAAAACTGAATTCGAGAGTTTTCTTTGTTTAGAACTTCACATGTCACGACTAAAATATATTTATATATGTTAAAATTTCTAAAGATATTATTCCTTGAAATGTTTTTACATTATTGCAAGTAAATTCATATAAAAATAAGAATTTGATAATTATATAGTTAATTAAATACTGTTAATGTTATAACTATATTTGAAAATGTTTTTCAAGTAGAATTTAAATTCTCCTAAAGGTCGGGATAATAGATAGTAGTCAAATAAAAGTCATAAACATTAAAAAATATAATCGTAAGGTATTCGCAGACCACACACACCATAAAATATATTACGCAATTTATGGATATTCCCTATGGCAAAATCTTTTTAGCATACTGATTTTTTCATTTATGAAATTTTCCACGGTTGGCGACTACATATCGATATTTTTTAATTTTCAGGGGTTAGTAACATTGTTAAATTGAATGAAATGTTAACTATTTGTTTCATTTTTATTTATTAGTTGTTACTAAAAAGATACTTTCATCTTTTAGACATACCAGATACATTTATTTATTTATTTATCAGATACATTCCATGCATAGTTACATAGAAAATCCTACAATGTAACAAAGCTACCTGCTCGTAGTCTGGTATTTACTTACAAACTAACTACTAACTAACTAAATTAACTAAAATTAAACTATTTGGTTTTAAAATTGTTCATTGTACTTATATATTAAGTTGTCCATAACACAGCAGTTGTATCCTAACTACTTTCGTACATTTGTCATTATCCAGGGTTTAAGTTTTGCTTTAATCTTATATACCTTAACTTAACTTAAATGAACTTAAAATAATGCCCTATTGCCATTGTTTTAAGTTCATTTGGTAAAGAGTTAAATGTTATTACTGCTCTATAGTAACTATTCTTGACGCTGACAGTTTTACTTCTATTCGGGATTTGAATGATTTTATTTCTTGTTATGCTCTTAGAATTATTGAATACATTACTAAGGGTTTTATAATGATATACTACGAATTCACATGTAAACAGTTGTTTAATGTTAAGTGGGTATTTTTGTTTAGGTATAAATTGTTTCTTTTCTATAATTTTTAGTAGCCTGTTTTGAAATCGCTGAAACATTTATGTTATTATATGCTCCTCCCCATGCTATTACTCCGTAGCTAATAACGCTATGGAAAAGAGCGTAGTATAACATAAGTAAATTTCAGTGTACATAGATTTACTTAAATTATAGGAAATATATATATATATATATATATATATATATATATAAGATATTTAGTTTTACTTAAAATATATTTAATATGTAATTCCCACGTCAACCTGTAGTCAAGAACTACACCAAGATATTTAAAATGTTCTATCCTTTTTATATTGCGTCCATTGATATTAATGTTTATGCATTCAGGAACACTATTAGAATAGTTGCCAAAGGTAATATACTAAGTTTTGTCAATATTTAGTGATAATGTATTCCCAGCCAGCCAATTACTTATTTCAATTAGGTAATTGTTCATGTTTGTTTCCACTTCCTTCCAAGTGTCTCCACCAGCTACAACTGCAGTATCATCGGCAAATGATATTACAATACCATCAGGCAACAGCTTTAGAAGTTCAAATAATATAAACAGAAACTGTTCTAAGACAGTTCCTTGTGGAACACCTGTATTAATCTGAGAGAATTCACTCATGACATTATTGATTTTTACTCTCTGGTCTGTCTAAATAATTTGCTATTAATTTATGAGCCTTACCCCTTATACCGTAATTGTATAGCTTGTTAAGTATTATCTGATGATCAACAGTGTCGAACGCCTTTGCAAAGTCCAGGAATGTCACAGCTACAGGACGACTCTTGTCTAATTTGCTATATATAATGTATGTTATATAGTTCAATGCGTCTTTGGTTCCCATATTTTGTATAAATCCATATTGCATTTTTGATAATATTTTAAATTTTTTAACAAATTGGAATATCTAATATAAATTATCTGTTCAAATATTTTTGCAAAATTTGATATTAATGAAAAAAGCCTATAGTTTGATCCAAACTGTTGGTCTTTAGATTTATGTGTAGGTATAACATCAGCTTTTTTAAAAGCATTAGGCCATATAGATTTTTCAATACAGAGATTTATAACATGAGTCAGTGGCTCTGCAATGTTCTCCGATAAAGCTGAAATAGTCTTCGCATGAATATTATCTACAAACCAAGTTTCAATTCTTTAATAATTTTAATAACTTCAAATCTATTAGTTGGTGTTATAAATATGATTTCAGACTTATTAGGTGGTAATTTATTTATAGCATTTGTTGGTTGCTGTATTTTATGGCTTAGCACCCAATATTACAAAAATATTGATTCATGTCATTAGCAATTTGTTCTGGGTCCACATAATTTTTTGATTATTTTCATTATATGTAACTAACATTTGTGTTATATTTACGTTTTTTACCAACTTTTGTATTTAATATGTTCCATATTTTTTAGGATTTTTAAAATTTTTGTTTATTTCATCCTTATCATATAATGTTTTCGCATTATTTATAACCTTCTCTAAAATCTTTAGATATTCCTTATTTTTCAAAATCATTTGCATTTTTACATTTAATAGTTATACGGGAATTTTTATCGTTCTTATAAAGTTTGCTCACAGTTGTTTTAATTTTTTCATTTATTTTAGTAGTAATTTTAGAGAAAAGTTGGGTAGCATTTTTATTGTGTTTAGATTTAACGATGACATTAGGTATATTTTTAATGTTTTGCTGATTTATGTTATTATTGCTTATATTTCTGAAGTAGCTCTCTTTGTAATTCATTTTTATCCGTCAGTTTTTTATTAAGTTGATTTAGCAGCACAATTTGTGTTTTTAATGCATTCTAGTCAGTTTCTTATGAAGACAACGAATTGTTATGGTGTACACTATTACTAGTAATGCTAATGATGTTGGTTAGTTCTTACTGGGCCAATGGCCTTTCATTAATTTTTATTTGTGCAATAATTAGCCTGCTTTGTTGATCTAGCTTATGGTCCCCTTGAACCTTAGTAAGGTCGAACTCTTCATGTTTACCACAAACTACAAGACCTTTGGATTAGTACTATGAATTTTTTAGGCGCCTAAAAACCGCTTTATTGTAAGTATTGTCACATAACACACAAACTACCTTTATTTTAATTTGGGGGTGACACGTAAATTTATTTGTTTCATTTAAAGAAACTCTCACTAACTAAATTTTAAACCATGAATCATCAAACTCAATGTTTATCTTAAGCATCACATGCAAGTTATATACAGGGTGCCTCCAATTAAATCGCATTATGTCTAATTTTCATGTACGAAATCGGTTAAATCAGTGAAGTAGGTAGCATTTTTTCTACTGATCAACATGACTCTTACAAAAAACCCAATGAATAAATAAGTTTGTATACACTAATCACAGAAACTTAAAAATAACGAAGTTAGATATTTTAAGTACAGTTGACCATGAAATTCGAAAATGAAAGCAATTAAAGGTTTGCTTGGCAATTTAATCGCATCTTGTTCAATGCATTTGCATGTACTTTTCAGCACGTTCTTTGTTGCCTTTAAAATATCCCGGCATCAATAGGCGTGATTATTCTTCTTGTTTCAATTTTCAGTTCTTCTAAATTTGCACACCATGTGAATTTCATCATTAACGTAAGCCCAAAAGTAAAATTCGAAGTGGGTACAAGTCCGGGGATCTAGGTGACCAATAAATTGAGCCATTTGTGGCAATCCATTTGTCTCAGGTTAATCTTTGCAGCAATATTCTTACGTTACCAAGGTGGGGCTTCATCTTGCTGGAAGTAGATAGACATCCTATAGCCAAGTTGACACTGTCGAAATATTCTTCTATCGCTCCAGTTTCTAGAATCAGTGAGAAACAAATTTACTTGTGACTAATAATGAACAGTTTTGTGATTGAACATATCTTTGTGAAAAAAAATTGCGTCATTGCTTCAAATTATGTACTTCAAAATGTCTTTCATAAATATTACGCAACCAATTGCAAAATTTATATCTCTCATAACCCGTCATAAATCCATGGACTGGTTGATGCCTATAAAGAATAAACTAGAGTTTTTTAAGATACCATATTGTCATTACACAAACAATGCACTCTCTGAATAATTTCTTGTACTGTTTTCTTTATTGCTTCAAAATCATCAAAATGGTAGATGCTATTACGCAGTCGGATTTTTTATTTTTCAAAATTGCTTTTTCTTGTTATCATGTTAGTCAGCAGCAAAAATGCTATTACTAACTGCTAATTAAGCGACCTCCTACTTCTAATAGTAACGAAATTTATAATTGTAACGACTTAATTGGACACCTTACACAATGTGTACGGTGCATTTTTATGAATAACAATAATGCTCATTGTCATAATTAATAAATGATAAACTAATTAAATTGTATATATAAGTTGATTGATCAATCGCTCATATTATTATTTAATATATACAATAATCTTTCAATCGTTATTCAAAAATCAACCTCTACAAAACGATTTAATTAATTACTACATACCCTTGCTTTTTGCAACAACGGATTTACCAATACTGTATACAGGAGTACTCCAGCTGCTGATATTTGACATAAATTTGAAGCATCCACAACATATATAACTTCTGTCACATTTTTTAAATAGGTTGACCATAAAGGAGCCATTGATCCTCCTAATTCTCTTATAACATAAAACTTTTCATCAAATTTTATATTAAAAATATTGGTACCCACTGTTGGAACAGCCGTAGTTGTATTGTCAATGGATTCTGTATTTTGTAAACATTTTAACAGAAAAGTTTTGCCAGATCCAACAGGACCTAAGCATATGATCATGTTAACAGTTGAATAAAGTTCTCACGTTGCCTGTGGTAACCATTATTGATTAAATTGTTATTCATTTTCAGGGATAGTTTCCAAGTAACCGATTGCAATTACATCATGCTAAATAATGAAATCAATTTTACATTTTATACGGTATGCCAATATTCCTTGAACGGGAAGCTACTACAGGTTTACATAATAAAATAACTAGTCACTGAAATAATTCAAGACCATGTTACTATTTTGTATTCAAATTTCAATTTCATTCCTGCATTTCATTTTAATGAAATTAGTTATACGTTTAGAGCATTTACCTTCTGGAGGTAGCCTTCGATGCACAAATGTCGTGCCAAGGAAATAGAGAGAGCAAGAGGCTATTTCACTTGATTAGTAGGTGCAGCCAATGAGCTGAATCGAGTGAGATAGCCTCTTACCCTATCTATTACCCTCTCCTTCCAGCCTTGGCACGATATTTATGCACTGCAGGCTATCGCTGTTTTCCAATTACCGCACAACTGCGCACAGTGCAGCATAGTGCTCATCACACTTGTTCCAATTACAGCACTGGCTCGCACAAATGGGCACAATAAATTACTGTGGCTTTGGGATGTTTTATGTAAGTTTACTAAGTAAACATAAAACTTTATCATAAAACCACATGAAGTATGTTCCAATTAACGCCCGAAAATTCCGGCACAGTGCGACCCAAAAACACTTTGTGCTCGAGTAATAGAGCTTTATATAATTGAAAAAAAAAATTATGCACATGCGTCAACGTCAGTCATTTATTTCGGACACATTATCCTTGCAAAAAGCGTTAATGTCATGGAATGTGTGGGAGCCATACGTACAGTAAATCATTTTTGGAGATATTATTTGACTATATTAGTTTTCCTGATGCTTTGCATCGAATCTCGTCGAAAGCTTATTAGATCAACGAAAAGAATAAACAGTTAAAAGTTTGTCTAAAATGTGTTAAATGTGATTTATGAGTTAGATAGATATTAGATAGATATTCCTTTATTTATACTACAAAGCCAAGTTTGGCATAGTACAATGTCACAGAATACACAACACAGTTACATATTTCAAATAAATACAGATTTTTTTACCTCAGTCTTACCCTGTCTGGATCACTAAAGAATTCATTTATTGGATAAAAGACCTTATTGACTAAATAATTTGTTATTTTTTTTTTAAATTTTGGCTTGAGGCAGGTTTCGAATACATTCAGACAGACTATTAAATATATATGTCACATTTTTCTGAATATAGCTGAAATTATATATATATTTTTTTGGTGAGATCAAGATAGACCTATGTCTTGTTTCATAGCTATGACTCAACACTCAAAAACACTCCTTCAAAAAGATCCTTATGTTTATAGACAAACATAAAGCAATCAATAATGTACATACTAGTTAACGTCATGATTTTATTACTTATGAACACAGGCTTACAGCTATCTCTTTTTTTCATTTGAAACATACTTCTGATACATCTTTTCTGAAGTAAAAATACTCTCTCAACTTCGGTAGAGTTACCCCAGAAAATTAGTCCATATCTTATTTTTGATTGGATATATGCATGATATGCTGACAGTGCTGCTTCACGGCTAATATTGTGAGCTACAGTTCTTAGTGCATAGCAATATTTAGATATACTATGAGCCACACTCCCCACATGCGCCCTCCAGTCCAGCCTTTTATCAATATTTAGCCCCAGAAAAGAAACTTGTCCTGAGGGCTGAATATCTGTATTTCTATACGAAAAAGTGAAAGTGTTGTCTTGTCAGTTACCAAATAAAATACATTGTGTCTTTGACATATTTAACAAAAGGTCATGGGCCGAGAAGTACATGTCTAGAGTGTGGCACGCCCTTTGCACAGAAGTCTATCCGAGTCTTCTTCATTATATATTACTGTTGTATCATCTGCATACAGAACTGTGAATTCATCAGTTATATTGGTAAGTTCGTTAGTATAAATGATGTATAATAGGGGCTCTAAAATCGAGCCCTGGGGGACACCTCTCGTAATACAAATTTTGGTTGAGATTATCTGTCTACCATACAAGTCATATTCAAAAACCTGTTGAGTGCTATTACCTAAATATGAGTTTAATAGATGGAAAGCGTTTCCTCTAATGCCATGACTCTCTAGTTTTTTACAAAGTGTTAGATGATTCACACTGCAAAAAGCTTTTGACAGGTCCATACACATACCTAAGGTAAGTTTTTTACTATTTAAAGAGTCTATAATTTTATCAATAGCCTGATATATCGCTCGTATGGTTGACTTTCCACTGCGAAATCCATTCTGATTATTCTCTACTAACGAATGCTTTTCTAAAAAAATAATGAACCTATTATAAATTGCTGTTTCAAAAATTTTATTGATATTTGAAAGTATAGATATGGGCCGGTAATTTTTTTCTTCCTACTTCTCCAGTTTTATATATTGCCTTAACTAGTGCATTCTTGAGAGAGGCAGGGTATATACCCGTTTTAAAACAAAGATTTATTATGTGGCACAAAGGTCTTGCCATAGAGTCTGCCGTTTCTTTAATAATTACAACCGGTATATTATCATCCCCTACTGTTTTTTTGTTTTTTAAAGTTTTTATTATTCTACATACCTCTACACAATCTGCTGGCCTTAGGTACACTGAATTTAGAGAAATTTTTGTTGGAAAAATATTTTCTGTATACTTATTTACACTTGGGCACGCATTTATAAAATAATGATTTAATTTATTAACTGTTTTTGATGAGTTGTCATATTTTTTTGAGAAATTATCAAGAGTTGTCATTTTATTACTTTTAATATCTGTAATCTTTTTTACCAGATCTCGTGTGGCCTTTATTTAATTTTCAGCACTATTTATAAACTGTTCGTCTGACATATTTTTAGCATTCCGTATCACCAATTTTAAAACTCTACAGTATTTTCTAAAAAACTCTACCGATACTTTACCCTTGATTTTTTTTTGGTATAGTTCACGTTTATGTTTACATGATATTTTAATTCCTTGTGTTATCCAGTAATTCTATTTTGTGTTTTGACGACATTTTCTAACCGGGAAAATACTTTTAAAGAGATTAGTCACTAAACTTATAAACACGGTATATGCTTCATTAACGGTATTGCATTATAAACCGATGTCCAACCCATTGTATCAATCTCCTGTTTAAAGCACCGAATTTTAGTTTTTGAGTATACTCTTTTTTAAGCAAAATTTTCTCTTGTGTTCGATTCATTTAGACCTTTTATAGTAATGACTTGCGCATGGTGATCAGAAAGGGCTGTTTTAAGTACATAGCTTGAAATATTATTTTCCCAATTGCAAAATATGTTATCTAGCAAAGTAGAAGTAAACTGCGTTTCGCGTGTAGCATTAAATATACATTGACTTAAGTTATAGGTATTGAAAAGATCTAGTATTTGACCGACTTACTGGGTTGAAAAAAGTTTATGTTAAAATCTCCTGCTAAAATTACTTTATACCTAGGGTATCCAACATAAATATATTCTATTACCTCCTCCAGCCGTTCAAAAAAATTTCATAGGGCGCAATTCCTGGTCGATACAGACAGAGCACAAACATTTTCAGATTTTCTTCAAACACAGCTGCAAACTCAATAACACTTTCATTACTCATATCACATATAGTCTTATCACTTCTAAACATGCTATTTTCTTTACAATAGATGCAGACACCTCCATGTTTCATTTCCCTTCTTGAATAAAATGTACCCATTAATCTTAATGAATGGAGCTTCCTCTTCATATAACCAGTGTTCACTGAATAGGAGTACTTGAGGCTTGCACTCTAACTCATTTAAGACACATTCAATTTCTAGACTCTTGCTCCTTAATGATTGAATGTTTTGATGTATAATTGTAAATTTTTGATCGCCATATTGGTTATTTGACAAGTTTATGGTTTTTGTTTGCCCTATTTCTGTACATTGATTATAATTAACCCTCTCTTTTTGCCAACTAACTTGCTTTTATAACTTGGGCACTCCAGATCAAAAACGTTATGGTCATATTTAATTCCCTCAATTTTTAAAACAGTAGCTGCGTGCTTACAGTTAGTACAATCGAACTGCTGGCTTTTACATTCCTCTTTTTTGTGGTTTAAGTTGCACAATGGACACACTACAGATGCTCTACAATTTTCAGCCCGATGTCGATAACGCCAACATTTGAAGCATCTTAAAATATCAGTATTTTAAGATGCTTCACTCGAAAAACTTATATTAACTCCATCCTATATATACTTTGTTCTTATTGTTATTTAAATAGTTGAATTGCTCAGGTGTTAGTTCCATTATTAAATGAAATTGAGATTTATTTTTCCTACTTTGAACTTTACGTACTATTTTTGTGTTGCCTACAAGACAGTTAGAGATGTGAACTAAGTGATGGTCGATTACCAGTAATTGATTATGTAAATAAAGTATGAGTTTTAAAGACAATATCTTGCTAAAAGATATAATATTAAATAAAACAAGTGGAAGCAAATTGATTTTAATAAAATAATTATTAATTAATTTTATATTTTATTTGTAGCAAGTATACAGTCTTCAGTAATGTTAGATACAATACATAGTAATTATAAATAAATCATAGTAATAAGAAATAAATTAAATTATGTAGTTTTTATTACTAATTTTATTTTATTAATTATCAGTATATTAATTACTTTAAACCTAATATGAGTATCATTTTTGTCCTAACCTGTCAAATAGATCAGCATCATTTTCGCCTTGTAGTTGAAAATAACACTTTAACCACCATTGCAACTTAGTACAATAATGTGCTTTAGTTGAAAGGTGTACAAATAAAGCCCCACCAATTAATATTTCACTTAATTTCATTGATAATGAGGGTAAGGATTCCAATTCCCTATGCATATTTATGGAAAGTGCCCGAAACATTCATATTCCCGCCTTTTTAACTTGCTGAACGCGCCTGCGCATCACAAATGGTGTAAAGATCTATTGGAAAACTGCCTATCTCTAGGAAGTAGATACTCTAAGGTTATACTGTATCCCCACAGAACACATTCAAAGTGAATAACACGCAATATACACACTAATTTAATGTCAGAGATTCCGAATTCCGGGATTTCGTGATATAGAACTTTACATAATTGAAAAACATTATGCACATGTGTCATGTTAACGTCCATCAATTTTTTCGGGCACTTTATTTTTGTTTATAACGTGAATCCGTAATTTAAATGTGGATTTATTAATTTACTATTAGTAGTAAAGTTTTAATAGTTATGAACTTAAAGTGAACTCTCAGTATAACGATTTTAATTAACATGTATAACATTTTATCAATAAAGAATGGAGCAAAAAGCATTAATGTCATTTAATATGAGGGAGCGATACGTACAGTAAATCATTTTTGGAGCATTTATTTGACTTTATTAGTTTTGCAAAGCGTTCTATCGAATCTCGTCGAAAGCTTATTAGATCAACGAAAAGAATAAACAGTCCAAAGTTTGTCTAAAATGTGCTAAATGTGATTTATGATTTAGAGATGTCAACTAAGTGATGGTCGAATACAAGTAATTGATGGTGTCCAGATATATGGATGCAAATTGAGTTTAAATAAATATTGGTATACTGAATTTTATATTTTATTTGTAGCAACTGTACAGCCTTCAGTAATACTACATACAATTTTTGTACAAATTTCGTAAAAATCTTATTAATTAACTTTCATATATCTCTCAGTCGAAAGATGAATAGCGAACATAATTTAAATAACAAATTGTAGTAAAAAAGACAATGACTGAGAAAACCATAGTAATAATAAACTAATTAAATTTGTAATTTGTATTACTAATGTTTATTTTATTAATTATCATTATATTGTTACAAAATTTATTCGCAGCTACTAGAGAAAAAATTATTCATTCCGATAAAACATCAATCTCTAGGATAATAAAAAAAGAAGTGGAATCTTCGAATGGGACAAAACTATTGATATAGAATGCTGGGCGAACAAATGTAATACCCATCCAGAACGACGGGAAAATTCGATGAAGGGTATATAAGGCATTATAAAGTTCACGACTTAGTTAGTTCAGCTTTTTATGAATTGTTATGTGTAAATAAAGTTCTAGAAAGTGAAAGAGAATATCAGTTTTAAAAATTTAAATTTGAACCCACGGAGTTTACTGCAATATTAATTACTTTAAACCTAATATGAGTAACATTTTTGTCTTAACTTGTCAATTAGATCAGCTTTATTTTCGCCTATTGGACGAAAATAACACTGTAACCAGGATTATATCAATACAGTTGAAATCGGCCTGATGCCGGGTGGTGAAGGTAGTGTTGCATGTACCCTTACGTACCTTTTTACACATGCCGGACAAATTCATCCGGGGTTTGGTCAACAGCTACATATAATGTTAACGGGGATCGGCCCAATGGTCGGGTGAATTCAACCGACACGTGTGAAGTGACGCTAATGGTCAATATAGTTCTTAGGTTAATTACAGATTTTTTTAACATGCTTTTGTTAACTTTAACTGTATGTAAAGGGTATACCACGATGAGCTGAGTCGATATGTCTAGGGGAAACTACTGAGATTAATAATCAAAAAATTAGGATACAGGGGTTCTTCGAGGAGCTGGTTTCAGTTGTCTACGACTTTCGTTTTACCGGTTTTTGTTTTTATAGCATTCTTAGAATCTATGATAAGACTTGCAACATAACTTTTTTGGAAACAACATATGTCTGAAGTTCTATAAAGTTATTTTTCATAACGAAAGTTATTTCAATAACTTTCAATGTTTTTTCATAAAAAAAATAATTCCTAGATACTGTTTAACAAAATTATAGGGAGTGCTCAGAAATTCTCAACAATCATCTAACTCGTCTTTTTCAAAGTTCAACCACTACGGTAAAAAATAGTGGCAGTTTATGCTTATAACCCCATCCTTAAATTAAATGATTTTTGTACAAACTTGGAACAACTAAAATTTCTGTGTAGTTATTACAGATATCTGAGTTATCAGTAATAACTGAGGCGATACACCTGTGAAGCGTGATAATAGTGTAACGGCTTGCTTTTGATCCCTCTGGCTTGAAGAGCCAAGGGCGATAACAGTGCCTATGAGCTGCTCAGTATATTTTCCGGGAGGGTGTGGGTACTATGTTTTTTGCTTGAACACTCACTTTTAGGGCGCCAGGCTGGGAGGACACAAAGAGACAAGATACTAAATTCAATACAAGTTTATTTCAATATTCGTATAACAATACAAAGGTCCCCGGAAGGGGTAGAAAAATTTAACAATGGTTCCTTGAAAGGGAGAAAAGAAATGAACAAGTACTTTCAAAATGTGTTCAATGTAATTACTTACAGAGATCTGATATTTATGGGAGGATGGTCGAAGCGCTTCTAATTTGGCCTGGTTGCTGACTGTCAGCGGTAATCTGTTATTTGGTCGGCCTGGTGTGGATTACCCGTTCAATTGGGACCAATATTATAATAATAATATTGGGATTATGCACAGATGGCTTCGTGTTGCTCTGGTTACTGGGGCGTAAGGGTACTTGTTGGTTGGCTCTCTTAGTGTGGACAAGCCCTCCCGATGGAACCAATGGTAGACCCACTGAATGTCTTGAGGCTGCGTGCCCCCTTTGCTGGACTTGGAAAGAGCTTTCAGAGCCGGTGCCAGTCGAATATGAAATGATTTAAAAGCAATCAGTGGTCTGTCCGCATGTATTTCACCAGAGTTGAACCGAATTACCAGCTTGGTGTCAGTTACCCTATTTCCTTAACTCCTCAATTTATGAATGAGGCAATCTCTGTGTCATTACAGTTACAAAAATAAATTTAATTGACTCGAACGGTATGTACAGGAAAATCAGAGGTATTTACAATTAAGCATTTACAAAAAAAATACAAAATATAACCAAACTAATTAAATATCTATAAACTTGATAATTTAAGGAACATGAAAAGAAATTACACAATATTTAACTTTAACTGATCAGCTAAATATGAATACCATAAGAGATCTCAGATGAATTAGTGGTTCTTTCAAATTAACTTCAAAACAGAGAAATCAAATACATAATAACAAATAAGGCTGTACTGTGAACACCGTGGTCTGGTAATTTCTGGTTCAACCAAATTCAACAAGCGATACAAAAATTAAATATATACTATCTATACTTGAGGTTTATTTGACTCTAGCTAAATAAGCGATAAGCGGCAACTTTAAAATAATTATCTGACCTTGTCTTACCCTCCAAGACGAACCTTCCAATGGAAGCAATAAAAAAACGTGTATTTAAATTTTCAATTCAAAATGGTGGATACAAAAACTTATAGAAAAACAGCAAAGCAGCAGGTAAGTGATTTAGTTACCAAAACAACTAGCGCCATTTACACATATACTCACGTATATGTTGCACCCTTTAAATGAAGTTAGCAATAAAAAAAATGTAAATTACTCACCCCTGATTTGGCTTTTTCTCCTGTCCAGCAACACTCTTGATCTCCAGTCTATTAATGATCAGGAGGAAATCAGCTCCTCTATTGTATGGTAATTTTTATCCTTATAATGGCTTTATCACTTCCACAGGAATGCTCCCGTCTTGTATGGGTTCTTCTCCTAAAAATTCAAAATAAAGGCAGTATAATTCTTATACAAGACGTAAAAAAATTGGGCTCTTTAAGCCATTAAGCAATAAGCAGGCGAGGCAAGGAACATAAAAATATGGCCACATGGCATATAGTTATGAGAATTTTCAATAAAACTAATCCTTTTTTGGGAAGTTTAGAATGTCACTACGGTAGCCCAGGCACACCTGGACGTATGTTAACTAGCAACACAGCAATAATTAAAATTACTATTCGGAAATTGAACTTTACTAATAAAAAATCGAAAAGAGAAAAAAACTTATTATTTAACCTAGAAATAGATAGCACTTAAGTTAAATTACTAAAAATTTCGGCTGAAATTATCCAAACGATAAAATTACGTTAAAGCGATATATTGGATAATTTCCTACCGTTAGGCTAGCCGCACACTGGCAACTTTTTAGTTTCGGTGATTAAACAGTTCAGTCGGGTGGAAGTAGCCCGCTGTCGTTTTAACCGCACACTGACAACTGAATAGTTGCTTAACATCAGTTTCAAAATGGAATTTGTCGAGACTGCATGTGTGTGTGCTTTAGTTCTCAGGAAGAGGAAAAAATATAGAAAATATTGGGTTCATCCACTGATCAGCACAAGGCTGACAGATGGACAGTTTTATAAATTGTTTGATAATTTAAAAAAATATCCATTAAATTTTTTTAATTATTTCCGGATGAGCCAGGAAAGTTTTGAGAATCTATTGATTTTAGTAAGACCTCGTATTTCGCACCAAAATACACACTTACGATTAGCTGTAGGACCAGAGGAAAGATTGGCAGTAACTTTGAGGTAAATAAGATTGTTTTCAAAACGTACATAATTTATTTTAAAACATACAAGTAAATATAACGATAAAATTTCAAAGTATCAAA
The DNA here is from genome assembly GCA_034190945.1 of Octodonta nipae. Taxonomy (NCBI): domain Eukaryota; kingdom Metazoa; phylum Arthropoda; class Insecta; order Coleoptera; family Chrysomelidae; genus Octodonta; species Octodonta nipae. The sequence continues at coordinate 56,469,920 of CM067220.1, forward strand.
CTTAAATGGAATTCTTATAGAAAATCATAAATAAAAATTAAAACTAGACAGTCAAAATAGACGATTCTTCTGTATCGTTATCGTCAGCTGATTGATTAAAAAAGTTGACATACTCTTCTCCAGGAAAACTCGAAAAGAGTTGAGCAGCAGATTGTACTGAGTGTGTTGTGTAGTAGCGGTGATCTTGTTGGGTGGGGTATGTAGGGGACTGCCCTAAACTTGTGAAGCCATCTCCACATGATGAAGGAGTTGAATTTCCCCCGGTCCGTCTTGTGGTACCAAGATGCATTGGGTCACCAACATTGGAATTTGCGGTTGTTAAATTCCCCGACATACGCACACGTCTCATCACATTCAAAATTTGCATCCGAGCAATGAATTTTTGGTCTTCGTTAAATTTTTTGAATGAGGGGAGCAGAGACAGGAGAAAATATTTATCCTCATCAATTTCCTTGTCTTCACCTTTTTTTAAAAAATCTGGAGCAAGGATTCTTCGTAACTTTTTGTTGGAGTCTTCCTTCGGCAACTTAATTGTTCTCTAGGGTTTGCATAAGTTTTGTCAATTCTTTGGGATTCTTCGTGCTCATCTACATCACCTATACTGTTCGAAGTTTTTCGGTTTTCTATTGAATCGCGCAGAAATAACAATTGCTCAAAGTAAAGATATTTACGTCTTTTTTTCGCACCGGAACCAGATGCGACATTCGTCTGGGCATGATATTCCCTTTTAAAACATGTCTTTAGGTTTTTCCATCTATTTTGTAATTCGGTACCTGAAAAATAAAAGGACACTGAGAAAGTGAAATTGAAATACATATTTTTTTTAGAAAAAAAAAGTAAGACAAATAAAAAATTGAAAAATATCATTTTTGATTTTGTTTCAGATATTTAGCTACGGGCAACAGCTTTGCATCACTACATTATGAATATTTACTGGGAGATTCAACAATAAGAAAAATTGTTAGAGATACATCTGAAGCACTTTGGGAATGTTTGCTACCACTTTACATGCCTGAAATGAATCGTGATTTTTGGTTCAAAATTTCGGATGAATTTAATGATCGAACACAGTTTCCCAATTGCATTGGTGCAATTGATGGGAAACATATTAGAATAAAAAAACCCAACAAAAGTGGTTCAGAATTTTTTAATTATAAATCTTTCTTTTCCACTGTTCTGTTAGCTATAGCAGATGCCAATTACAATTTCATTTATGTAGAAGTTGGGGCATACGGGTCTTCAAGTGATTCGAATATTTTCAAACAGTCTTCATTTTCTCGCTTATTGGTGGAAAATGAATTGAGTGTCCCAGAAGGAAAATTCCTTCCTAATCTAAATCTATGCCATTTGTACTGGTGGGGGATGAGGCATTTGCTCTGTCGAAATTTGTATTGCGCCCGTATCCAAGCAGAAATTTGTCTGTAAAGCAACGCATCTTTAATTACAGATTATCAAGAGCACGTCGAATGATAGAATGTACATTTGGCATTCTAGCTAACAAGTGGCGAATTCTCCACAGGCCACTCGATACCAGTCTTCAATTTAGTGATTGCATTATAAAAACATGCTGCATGTTACATAATTTTGTTCGAAAACATGAAAAGCTAAATTTTGAGGACACACTTTATGAGTGCCCTTTGGAACATATTCCAGCTCATGGGGTAAGAAGCGATGTGCAAGGATTTTCCATCAGAGATTATTTTGCGAATTACTTCATTTCGCCCCAAGGATGTGTTTCTTGGCAATATCAAAAAATTTATATTTAAAATTAAATGTAATAGCATACATTATTTTTTGTTTGGGAATTACATAACTTCATTTAAATTACTGTATTTATAAACTAGCACAATATCAATATACAATATGATAAATAAAAAAATACTAACCTTTTTCTGTTTTCTCCTTTTCCCCGAGTTCATTCCAATTTTCAATAAACTCTCGACACAATTCACCCCATAACTTTTTTTAGATTTTTATCAGAATATTCTTTTATTTTTGTGTCATATAAGGCGGGTCGTAATTTAACTGCTTCTATAAACATTTCGATGTCTAGGGACATGTTGATGTTCATAATACCAGGACCAAATTTCAACTGTTCAAAACTCACGAACAACTTTTTAATCACCAGTGTGCGGAGACACGCATGAAGATGTGCGTTCTATTTTGCCGGCAACAATTTAGTCGCCCCGAATATCGAACGTGTTGGAATTTTTTAGTTGCCGTAACTAAATAATCGCTTGTGTGCGGGTTGTCATAAGGAATAACGTGTTCTATTTTTGTGATTAAAAAGTTGCTCAATAAAAGTTGCCAGTGTGCGGCTAGCCTTATTGTTGAATTTTTAACCAAAAAAAATTACTGACCACGGCAGCAGCACGCGACCTTTCTTTGTGGAAGTCAAAATGCAAGAGAGAGATCTGAGATCTGAGCACATTTCACGATCTCTAGTAAAGGAAGAGAGTGGGGAAATTTCCATTTGCTTTTAACTAACTAATGAAGCTTATTTACGGGTCTATATGAAAATAGTTGCTGTTTACCCAAAGAAAAAAATTCTAAGACGATTCGAACTGTCAAGGTATATGTCGAAGGTACGATGTTCGACAGGTCTGTACTCGAAATATTTCCCACTGAAATACTTTCATATTTATAAGATATTTTAGCAATTAAAAGCATGCTAATTTACTTACATGTTCAGCAGTTTATACTGGTAAAACATAGTTTAGAAAACGATGTAATTAGGAAAGCAATTTTGAAAAATATGGAAGATAAATTTACATGCGACAATTATTCGAAAAATAGCAATGTAACAGGGAGAATGGTAATTCACCCGTTACACACCCCTCTTACCCGGAATAAAGAAAGGATTTTTGAGAAGGTCAACCTGAAAAAAAAACCTTTCGTAAGTTAAAAGAAAACCTACGAAAATAAGTTAAGATATTTATATTTCAAAATCAACTTCCTAAATTCTATCAAGATAATATATTTTTTTGAAAATGAATATAACGCAATTGAAAGCTAAAGAGGAGAACTATATTTATAAAAGATATGAAAATAATTAAGAAGGGAAGCATTGAGTTCATAAGATAAAAGGGTGCCCACTTTAGGTGGTCCCTGTATATGAGTGATGAAAGGTTAAATCAACTACATGAATAACGGTATTGACTATTAAATTTAAGTTCACCACATAATGTTGATATTGGTACTACAATTTGGAAAGGTAAACGGTAGATAAGAGAGAGAGAAAAAAAATTTAACGGTATAAAATTTGCAAAGTGTGTGATAATAATACAATACAAGGGAATGATCCCAAGTCAATTAGCGAAAAAATAGATAATAAGTTAGGTTAACCCAAGGAAAACAAAACACGGTAATATATACAATGCAGGTCAAATGCAAATAAATTGTTAAGGTAATGATTTAATACAGTAATGAATTGTTGTCATCCAGATAATTGTGTTACATAATGATTGTGGAAGAGAATCGAAATAATTCAATGTACAAACGGTAAGATAAATGCATTATCCACAACATAGCGAACACTTAGGCATCAAAAGTACACCTGAATAAGGGCTCCCTATACACAGAGACGATAAATGAGGTAAGGCATACTTTCCTAAAAATCGCCATTACAGCGAAAGTACATCGATGCCTAAAAATAGATAAAAGTCTAATAATTACGAGAAGGCTAAATCCATAATAAAGATACAGATATAACAGGATTGGTATGGCCACTAAATAATAGGATTCACTCTACATAGAAAATGTAGAAAACCCTGAAAAGATACACGAGACAATACAATTCTTTTTATTTACACCTAAACGAGACTCGACATTGAATTGTTAATAAGATAAACACTGGTGGCATATGCCGAAAGGCGTCTCTGACTTCTCCTAGTTCTAGGAATGAGGATCTCCATCGCACCAGGGTACAGACACTCTTCTCGGGTCAAGATGGAAGACGCTCGCCATCAAGCTGCCTGTAATCCACCATATCCCCAGTGCGTCAGAAGAACCCATTTCCCGAACACGGAGAAGCAGATTTGCCACGTGGCGGTCCACCAGCGAGAAAGAAAAAAATGAAAATAAAGAAACGAAAAACTCTAAAGGATACTCCCAATTTAGAGCTGTCGACCAATCCTCCGGCATGGCGATTCATGGTGCTGAGATAGAGCACAGTAGTAACCCCCCAGCTAGATATTGCGGCCCCGTAGGGAACATAACGGTCCGAGTGGTACGCCCCCGTGCTCAATCCTCCCACGAACCTCTGCCTGTCGGAGCATGACCCACACACCTCTAAAAAAGGGTCCTGAAATCAAAATAACGATTAAACGATAGAGGATCCATGGAACCTATACCGAAGATTTCACCAAGGAAAATATTAATGATAATTTTACCCCTATATTCTGGACATCGAAATAAGAGATTGAGAGAACGGTACTTTACGATAAATCCCTGAAAGAAAAGAAACGGTAATTCAAGGTAAACCCAAAAATAGAAAAGAAAAACAATATATTCAGAAAATTTACCTTCGTCAGATGTCATACTGCTTAAAATGGAAAGCACAAAAATATACGATAAAGATGCAATAGCTCTGAAAAGAAATATGATAATGCTACAAGATGTCAAAACAAGATCAAGGGTTGACTATTTAGAGACAGGATACCTAACACGCCATAGATAGGAAGTGGATACTGGAATTCAAAAAATTGTTCTATACTGGGAACATCAAAACACTGGAACTCCAAAAATATCCAAATTTGACTCACAATCAAAGGGATCATGTGAAAGGTACGCTAAAAAGAACGATAAATACGTCAACATAGTGAAGGTGATGCTAGCAGCTCTAACACACTACTCAAAATCGTCTATCCTCTACAACATTACAGAATCCAGGACTGCAGCATTGCACTATCCCAATTCCAATAAGATACGAGACTCTCCAGACGAAAAACCAAAAGATAGCAGCCCTAATCCACTGCTCGAATATCCGGAGATATCCACTAAACTTCTATAAGTCACAATACACTGCACCATGCAGCCAATTATAAGAAGATGAACGAAAACCAAAACCTATAAAAGATAGGGTAATGCTCACCTTAACTATCTAGCGGTAATTCGATAAATAATAAACATTATCATAAAACTGTCTATAAGCAAAAAGGATATTAGTCTGATCGATGATAAACGGTAATCTGTTTCTGAAAACTAGAAAATATTTACAGATATACAAAGATAAAGGAAATCAAAATTAATTATTTTTATGAAACTATGCGATACCTTCAGGAATTGTCACTGTAAGAAATTATTCTAAGGAGATGATAAAACTACTAAATTTTAGAATATGCAAGTCTTACTAGAAGCTCACAGTGGTTTGATAAACGAAACTGGTAGTGGAGAACGACAAATTGTTCGAAAAGAACACCAAATAATTTTAGAAACTCCACTATGGTAGGGTACGACAAATCATAGAAAATTAGTTCTTACCAACACCTAAACCATACACCTCTGAAATCCACTTGAAGCTAAAAGTTAATGCAAATATAAAATTACGATATATAAATCTATAAGTATGGCGATATATGCGGAATATCACAGCAATCTAAAACTGTTGAAGTGAGGGATTTTATCCACAGAGTATCAAATAATAAGGATAAAGGCATAAAAGTAAGATATACACGGTAAGTCAAGATAAAGGAAATGCTCTATATCACTGCTAAAAATCTTCTGTCCTCAAAACAATAATAAACTTAGACTGGCAAACGGCAACTTGGTCTAAGTTTTCCACAATATTAGCGACTCCAGCCGAAACAACAAAAATTGCAGCTCTGCTTCTCTGCACAAACGCCCAGAGTCCACTAAATACTTAAATAGCTTCTACAAGCCCGGTACACTACCTTTTAGGCAGTCAACGATAAAAGGACAGACGATATTGAATACGATATATTAACAAGATAAATTTCCTTTTACCCACAACAATATTGCATTACTATAACTGAGAAAAATACTAAGATACTCTGAAAAAAGAACATACCCTAAAATTTGAAAACGTTATGAAAAATAATTAAGCCAGATGGTAAAATAATGAAATGAAATTGACAATCAGTGAAAATCGAGACTTGGGTCTTGGAATCTAAGAAACTGTTCCAAATGAACATCAGATAACGCAGAGAATCCAGATCCCCAAAAATGCATCTTAAATCAACAAAATCTAGTGCCTCAAATGCATACAACTTGGTAAAACGATAACTGCAAATATTAAAATAGAGACAAGAAATATCATTAGATTGATAAATTGGCAATAATTATATAACGATAGAAAAATTAAGTTTTTCAGTGATAATTCAAACAATGACATCCTAGATTGACAAGGAAGAAGGAAACATGTGACAAATTCAAAGTATACAAAGCATAAAGCTGGTGGAAAAATATTATACAAAGGGCCAGTTAGGGGACCAAGAAAAAATAGGAAAGATGCGAATTAGTCTACAGAAGACCTAGATGTTATGGCAATAATTAGAATCCAGTTGGACGACTTTTACGTCCGCGCATGGTTTCACCGCCTTGGGGTATTCGTCGGCCCACCCAAGAGACCACAGAAAAGAGGAATTAGTCTGTAGAAGACCTAGATGTTATGGGAAACCTGGGGCTCCAGATGAACGGCTTTTACGTCCCCACTGGGATCCTGGCTTGGGGTATTCGTCGGCCCACCCAAGAGACCACTGAAAGATAGGAGAGACAGGAAATAGTCTACAGAAGACCTAGATGTTATGGCAATAATTAGAATCCAATTTTCAACTTTCACGTCCGCGCATGGTTTCACCGCCTTGGGGTATTCGTAGGCCCACCCAAGAGACCATAAGAAGGAAAGATAGGAAATATAAGAGCGATACGATAAGGTAAAAATGGGATAAGACAAAATCAAGGACAGATAACATGAAGGTATAACGATAATGAAGATAAGTAGATGAGGGATAAGAGAGTAGGTATGGTAAAACTTATTCAGAGTGTGAAGAATAATCCAATAAATGTTCATCCTCCATGTCAGGGTTGGTAAGATATGGTTTTAAGTCCTTGACATGCCAATTTCCCAGATCACAACCCGAGAAGTCCCTTAAGTTATAGACGAGATTCGAAAGTTTCCTATTTACGATACAGGGAATAAACTTTGGCGCTAGTTTAGCAGAATAGTCTTTAATGGTCTTAGATAACGTATAATTCCTTTTCCAAACGCGGTCACCAACATGAAACTGTACATCCCGCTTGCGCAAATTGTAGTGATGGGCATTTCTCAGGTAGGCCTTACGTAGTCTTTCACGAACATCCTCATACAATTGGGGTAGTCAAGTCTCCGAAGTTTATCAGAAATTTGAGGGAAGCTATTATTGTTCTCAGATATTTTCCCATAATAATCACCAGAAATTGGAATATTACGAGCGAAAACTAAAAATGATGGAGAAGAGTTGGTGACCTCATGTTTTGCTAGACGTATGGCTTGAGCGATTCTAAAAATATTAACGTCCCAATCTTTATGATTGTCAAAAATGAAACTTCGAATGCTAGTGACAATTGACCTGTTAACCCGCTCGGTATGGATAACTTGGGCATGGTATTTGGCATTATAAAATATTTTCTGAACTTTATATTTTAACATAAGGGCCTGGAAATCCTTGCTGTTAAATTGGCTGCCGTTATCACAACAGAAAACCTGAGGGACACCATAAATAAGAAACAGTTGGTTTTCAATGAATTTGGAGATGTTCTTTGAGGTAGCTTTTTGCATGGGGTGAACTAACACAAATTTAGTGAACCAATCAACAACAACTAGCAAGTATTGATTCCTATTTTTCGACCTAGGATAAGGACCTAATAAATCAGCTGATACCATCTGAAAAGGAAAATTGATATTGCGGTAAAAGTCCATCAATCCCGCTCGAGGTAAATTAGAAGCTTTACAAGAGTTACGGTATCACACATTCGGACATAACGATAAACGTCTCATCTCATCTTTGGCCAGTAATACAGTTCTAAAATACGATTTAGAGTTTTGTAAATGCCAAAGTGTCCAGCAGTAGCATCATAATGAAATTTCCGGAATATTTCCAATATATTACTTCTAGAGACTACTATTTTCCAATTGTTACTAATAATATTATGGGGGCCAAAAACATGTTTATACAAGATATTGTTCTCTACTCGAAATGAAGGATATTTATCTGGATGAAGAGTACCACTTGTCAGGTCTGAGGTCGGCGGGATCTAGAACAGCTATTTAAGGGATGGATCTAGATAGAGCATCTGCCACCACATTCAGGGATCCTTTCCGGTGAACCACTTTAAAGTTAAACTGAGATAAACGAACTAACCAACGGGCTAATCTTCCAGAGGGGTTCGACATATTGGTCAACCATTTAAGCGAGGCATGATCGGTAACTACGGTAAATTCAGTACCTTCTATATATCCACGAAATTTTTCTATACCAAAGATAACAGCCCACAATTCCTTTTCGGTAACGTTCAAGGTCTTACTAGCGTAAGCGATAGGGTGTTCTAAACCATCACATTCTTAGTACAGCATAGCACCTACATCTGAATCAGAAAAAAAATTTTAATAAATCTTCTATACCAACTAACTAAACCTAGGAGTCGACGAATGTCGGTAGTATTCTTCGGGGTGGGGTAATTTACAACGGCAGAAACCTTTTCGGGGTCAGTACGTAATCCTTTCCTATCGACAGTAAAACCCAGGTAATTTAGGGATGGTCGACAAAATTCACATTTCTTCCAATTTACTGTGAGATTTGCATCTCTAAGGCGTTGGTACACAGATTTAAGAACCTTAATATGCGTATCAAAGTCAGGTGTCGCAACGATAATATCATCCAAGAAAACAAAACAAAAGGGTTCTAAAGAGGGTCCTATAACGGTGTCCATTAATCTAACCATAGTTTTGGGACTATTCGATAAACCAAAGGGCATAACACAAAATTCAAACAAACCCTTTCCATAGACAGCGAAACTAGTTTTAGGTCGGGAAGACTCATCTAAAGGGATTTGAAAAAATGCTTGCTTTAAATGGAGGTTAGATATTTGGCGTCCCTAAGTTTATTCAAGATGGAAATCACCAGAGGCATAGGATATTGGTCGGGAACAGTGACTTCATTTAATTTTCTCCCATCAAAACAAACTCGGTATTCCCCAGAACGTTTTGCTACTAACCACAACGGACTGCACCAAGGTGATTTAGATGGCTGAATAAATCCCAGCTTCAACATTTCATCGACTTGTTTATGAAGCTCTTTCTGCATTGCTGGTGACAAAGGGTACTGACGGGAACAAATAGGATTTGCATTTCCTGTGTCGATGGTATGGGTTATTAAATGGGTCCTGCCGATTCCATCAGCGGGCGATAAACTCAGGAAAAGCCCTTTGACATTATTTAATTCGGTAGTTTGAGAAGGAGTTAAATCGGAAACCGTGTGATAGTATTTATAGTTGAAAATTGCGAGGGACCATAAAAATAAGATAGGGAAGAAAAGTTTGTCTTTACCTGGAAGAGCTGTAGAAAATCCATACCTAAAATAAGGTTATGCTTGACAGAAGGGATAATTAATAACACTTTGAGTTGTTTAACGACACCGTTTAGGGAAATCGGCAACATAACATAGCCCAGAAAATCTTGAGGTTGGCCATCCGCAGTAGTTATTACCAAAGGGTCATGATATTGGACGGGTAAGTTAAAATCTTGTAAGAGAGAAAATCCTGAAGAACCTAACACTGAGGAGGTACTACCACTATCCACCAAAGCAGTAATTTCTCTATCAAAAATGTTTACAGATAAATAAGGCCTATTAATTGTCATGGGGTTTATGAACAAAAAGAGGGCTTAGATTACATGAAGGACGACAAAATTCTCTGACTTTTCCAAGCCAAATATTCCACTCTTTGCGGTTGGAAGTGATAGATGGTTTTACTGAAGTGGTTAAGAGGGAAGCTTCTTGCCTTTTCCCTTTCCCTTGCCTTCGACAGTTCCTAAGTGAGAAGAGTTATGTCCTGGATCTTGGGTAGACGTGCTGGCGACGGCGTCCAGATGTCCATCTCCAGCGGCTTCGTGTTTTGCGGATTCCCGAAGGCAATGGTGACAGGTTCTTTTCGTCACATCCTTAGCACCACAACCAAAAGAGAACAATCGTTTTGGTCGTCGACAGACGGAATACATATGACCCAACATGTTACAATTCCAGCAACGGATCCTAGAGACATTGACAGCACTAATATTACGAGATGACGAGAAGGTAGGTGAAAAACTGAAATTCTGAGAAGATTTATTTCGAGATGAACTGGATAAGGAAACAGAATAGCTTAAGTCAGGTTCTAGTAACTGACTAGAGGTAACGGGAGGTGGTCGATAGCGATTATTTCAAGTTATGGATTCTTCTATTTGTCTGCAGACGTCAGATAGATGGTCCACGGTATCAATTTTCACCAAAGCAAGATGCGAAAGAAAATGAGGGGAAATTTTATTTACCATGGTGTTCTCATCAGGTTTGACGGACAGGCGATTGAATAAACCTACCATACAGGCTATATAGAGGGTAACTTTCTCCTTTACTCCTTGAGTGCGAGAATCTATCTCGCGTTGCAGGTCCTCGTCGTAAAAATAAGGTAAGAAGTCTTTCTTCAATTTTCCAACTAGCTAGTCCCAATTTCCCACTTTGTCTTTAATACTATTGTACCAGGTAAGAGCAGTTCCCTTAAAAAGGTCACAGGCAGAGACAAACAAATCTTCTTTACTAACGCCGTGAGCTATTCGTAATGTTTCCACCTCTTCGAGGAAAGAATGAACGGATTCTTTCTGGTTCTGCCCAGTAAAATAAAGGTTCCATTTATAAGGGGCGATAGACCTAAAGACAGGGGAATTCGAAGGAAATTCATGTCCCGAAGTGGCTCTTTGTGGAGTTGAAGCTGAGGGTACAAGTTTGAACGCTAAATCCCCTTCTAACATCAAAAGTTCATTCTCTTATAGAGACTACTAGCTGGGGTATTGGAAAAATTCGAGATTTGGGATTTCAGGTCATTGATGGTTTCCCAGATTTCGACTACATCTTCTTCATGGGAGAACGGACTGCCTATACTACTCTGAACGAAACTACGATTGGCATTTTCCTTACTTAAGGCCCCTCGAAGCAATTTACGCTTCGAGTCAACATCTCCTAGAGGCTTGATTTTACGAATTTGCAACTCGTAATCGAGTTCCTTTACCCTAAGATGGTTGGTTCCATCATGAGAGAGAGAGACTAATTATGAGAAAAAAATTCAGAGGGTTGCTTGCCCTAACGGTACTTAATTATTGACGAAACGGAAGCGATAAGATAAATACGATACGATAAGGCATTTCCGAATCAATCAAAAGATATAAAGATATATAGGGTGCAACAATAACTGAATCTAAAAATTTTCCCGATATATATACGATACGGTAAAGATAAGTATACTGGAATTAGGTAACGGTAACTAACTAATAATCTCTTGCATAGATATTAAAGATAAAAATTATGTTACAAATTTGAATCACTAATTGTTATCTCTGTTCCTCTTTCCAGCCAAATTTATGAGATGAGTGCTCAAGCGAAATTTTAATCTCTATTATACAATTTATTTAACAAAATCGGGGCACCTACGTTGTTAGAGCCTTTTTTTTTGAAGCGATAATCGGAAGCCCCCACGTTGCTAGCGCCAATTTTGAGGAGATAATCGGAAGCCCCACATTGGGCGCCAATTTTGAGGCGATACACCTGTGAAGCGTGTAATAGTGTAACGGCTTGCTTTTGATCCCTCTGGCTTGAAGAGCCAGGGGCGATAACAGTGCCTATGAGCTGCTCAGTATATTTTCCGGGAGGGTGTGGGTACTATGTTTTTAGCTTGAACACTCACTTTTAGGGCACCAGGCTGGGAGGACACAAAGAGACAAGATACTAAATTCAATACAAGTTTATTTCAATATTCGTATAACAATACAATGGTTCCCTGAAGGGGTAGAAAAATTTAACAATGGTTCCCTGAAGTGGAGAAGAGAAATGAACAAGTACTTTCAAAATGTGTTCAATGTAATTACTTACAGAGATCTGATATTTATGGGAGTAGAGTCGAAGCTCTTCCAATTTGGCCTGGTTGCCGACTATCAGCGGTAATCGGTTATTTGGTCGGCCTGGTGTGGATTAGTCGTTCAATTGCGACCAATAGTAGACCCACTTCGCCCAATGGTTCCCACTTTCTGATGGAAATGAGATTATGGACAGATGGCTTCGTGTTGGTCTGGTTACTGGGTCGTAAGTGTACTTGTTGGTTGGCTGTCTTAGTGTGGACTAGCCCTCCCGATGGAAGCAATGGTAGACCCACTGAATGTCTTGAGGCTGCGTGCCCCCTTCGCTGGACTTGAAAACAGCTTTCAGAGCTGGTGCCAGTCGAATATGAAATGATTTAAAAGCAATCAGTGGTCTGTCCGCATGTATTTCACCAGAGTTGAACCGAATTACCAGCTTATATGATGTTGGTGTCAGTTACCCTATTTCCTTAACTCCTCAATTTATGAATGAGGCAATCTGTGTGTCATTACAGTTACAAAAATAAATATAATTGACTTGAACGGTATGTACAGGAAAATCAGAGGTATTTACAATTAAGCATTTACAAAAAAAAATACAAAATATAACCAAACTAATTAAATATCAATAAACTTGATAATTTAAGGAAAATGAAAATAAATTACACAATATTTAACTTTAACTGATCAGCTAAATATGAATACCATAAGAGATCTCAGATGAATTAGTGGTTCTTTCAAATTAACTTCAAAACAGAGAAACCAAATACATAATAACAAATAAGGCTGTACTGTGAACACCATGGTCTGGTAATTTCTGGTTCAACCAAATTCAACAAGCGATACAAAAATTAAATATATACTATCTATACTTGGAATTTATTTGACTCTAGGTTAATAAGCGGTAAGCGGCAACTTTAAAATAATTATCTGACCTTGTCTTACCCTCCAAGACGAACATTCCAATGGAGGCAATAAAAAAAACGTGTATTTTCAATTCAAAATGGTGAATACAAAAACTTATAGAAAAACAGCAAAGCAGCAGATAAGTGATTTAGTTAAGAAAACAACTAGTGCCATTTACACATATACTCAGGTATATGTTGCACCCTTTAAATGAAGTTAGCAATAAAAAAAATGTAAATCACTCATCCCTGATTTGGCTTTTTCTCCTTTCCAGCAACACTCTTTAGAGATGTCCACTCTATTAATGGTCAGGAGGAAATCAGCTCCTCTATTGTACGGTAATTTTTATCCTCATAATGGCTTTATCACTTCCACAGGAAAGCTCCCGTCTTGTATTGGTTCTTCTCCTAAAAATTCAAAATAAAGGCAGTATAATTCTTATACAAGACGTAAAAAAATTGGGCTCTTTAAGCAATTAAGCAATAAGCAGGCGAGGCAAGGAACATAAAAATATGGCCACATGGCATATAGTTATGAGAATTTTCAATAAAACTATCCCTTTTTTGGGAAGTTTAGAAGGTCACTACGGTAGCCCAGGCACACCTTGACGTATGTTAACTAGCAACACAGCAATAATTAAAATTACTATTCGGCAATTGAACTTTACTAATAAAAAACGAAAAGAGAAAAAAATATATTATTTAACCTAGAATATAGATAGCAGTTAAGTTAAATTACTAAAAAATTCCGCTGAAATTATCCAGACGATAAAATTACGTTAAAGCGATATATTGGATAATTTCCCACCGTTATTGTTGAATTTTTAACCAAAAAAAATTACTGACCACGGCAGCAGCACGCGACCTTTCTTTGCGGAAGTCAAAATGCAAGAGAAAGATCTGAGCACATTTCACGATCTCTAGTAAAGGAAGAGATTGGGGATAATTCCATTTGCTTTTAACTAACTAATGAAGCTTATTTACGGGTCTTATTTCAACGATGAAAATGTTTAAATGTTCAAAAATGTGTAGTAAAAATTAATCGATGATCAAGACCGGTATAAATTAATTCTACGCGAATATAAAAATAGTTGCTGTTTACCCAAAGAAAAACATTCTAAGACGATTCGAACTATCAAGCTGTATACCGGCGGTACGTAGTTCGACAGGTCTGTACTCGAAATACTGAAATAGCTTCATATTTATAAGATATTTTAGCAATTAAAAGCATGCTAGCGTAAGCGGTAGAAATTGAAATATTTATTTACATGTTCACCCATTTATCTAAAGACAGCAGTTTATACTAGTAAAACATAGTTTAGAAATCGACATAATTAGGAAAGCAATTTTGAAAAATATGGAAGATAAATTTACATGCGACAATTATTAGAAAAATAGCAATGTAACAGGGAGAACGGCAATTCACCCGTTACATAACACAAAAAAGGAAAGATCATTGTAAACAGTTTGAAAATAGGAGAATTTTAATTTCAAGTAAAAGTGCCTGGAAAACAAGTAAATAAAACTCAAAACAGATCAAGACTAACAGAACTGTACATGAAAATCAATATATGGAAAATGCTTAAATAGAAATGGTTGTATGGTTTTCCGGGCTGTTATTGGCGTGGTCTGTTGGAATTTCTTCTGTACGTTTCATTTGTAACTTTGTGGAATATGAAAGTAGAGTTAGTTAGTTAGTCATATCTTTATTATAGGAGTTAAATTGTTTTTACAAATTTCTTACTCCTAGGCCATATTTTGATACTTATTTCTCTAATTTGTTTTCTGATACATTCACTTTGGGCTGTTACAATAATTTTCTCTAAGCTATTCTTTAAGATACTTCATTCACTAAGATATTTTATTCTCTGAGATATTCATGTAAAGTCGAGCAGTACGGATTTAGTATTTATTTCTGATATTTATGATATGACCTGATTGATTCGTAGCAATCAAGAGGGCGGAGCCTGTGAATCTCGTCGAGGCTTTGGTTTCACACGTAGTAAAGCGTTATACCATAATCTTTTGGGTTTTAGACCTGTTAAAATTGTTCTCCTATAAATTTCTATGGCTTCCTATTGGAAGCGAGAATGGTAGTGGGATGTGGTTGACAGTACATTGGTAAGTATGTATTGTGTAATGTAGTCTCCTGAAAGAAGTGTATGTTCTGCGATTCTGCGACATATCAGTTTATAGAAACTAGTGGCCGTCCAGTGGTCGAAATTCGACCCTATTTCATCAAATTGTGAACATTATTGAGGTTTGTTTGTCAAAAGTATATGTCTATCAGAAAAAAAAGTTGAGGAAATAAAAAAATATATATATGAGATTTTGATCAAATGTAAGTATTCCAAATAATTTTGAAAAATGCGTACCTCCCAGTTTTTGGTGGGATTGCATTTTGTTTTTGTCATTTACAGTTTCAATCGAGTTCTAAAATAAATATATATATATATATATATATGTTAACTAACAACCTTATAAAAATTACAATCTTTAATACTGATCTATTACATTGACAATTTTACTACTGAACAATAAACAACGTTTAATGCTGAACTATCATAGATGGTCTTTACATGATTTAGCAGCAGGAAACGCTTTTTCCAAATATAATTACTCAATAGTTATCTTCAATAAAAATATATTTCATTGCAGAATATACGCATGTACCTAACTTACCATAACAAATCAGTAAATGCATTGACTTTCTTTATATTTTAAATACACATCGTCAAAATGTCAATGACATGTTTATTAGGTAAAATGCAGTTACCTTGCTATAGAAGGATTTGGCCGAAATGGAACCATGTAATAATTACTAAATTGTCGATTAGATAAAATGTATGAACACAAAACAGTAACTAACTTATAATATTTAACATGAAAAAATAAATCCCTTTAAAAATTACAACTTACTTTTACCATCGTGCTATAATAATCTTACACCAAACAATATTCTGAAATGTTAAGATTAAAATCAAGGCGCTACATCAAAAATTGCTGTGAGTTCAGGGCTGTCAGATCTAACTATCTGTCTTGAATATTACAATCAGTGCATTAATTCACATTTTTTTAATTCTTATTCAAATTTTATGAAATTTATACAGAAAAAATTAAAAGAATCCTTAAATAGGAAGTATAACATCAGAATTAATAAAACATTATCGGAAATAAATTCATCAATTGCAACATAATTCTTATTTTAGTTCACAAATCATATTTACAAAGCAATGAAAGTTGCAAACTTGCGAGGATCCAATGAATGGCTATTATTGTGTAATATAAATTTTCCTGTTTAGCATGACAATGTAGAATAACTTTAGGAACGGATCAAAATTTGTTACTTTTTAATATAATTTAATTCGTCTTTCAGATTCGAGTCAATCCATCATACGGTTTTCTTTCCAAGCAATCTGGAGACACTGTTCTGTTATCTGTTTGGCATTGACAGTATAGAGGTAAATAATGTTTTTTTTATATTTTATCTAATGAATGAACTCATATTATAAATAAATTTTACCATTCTTCACTGAAGGTCGACAATTGCTACTAAACAAAACAAAAATAAAGCAAATCGGTTGACGGACAGAGGAGAAAATAGTACCTAACCGTTTTGTCTTTGCCTATTTATATATAGATAATCAGAAACATAACTCGGGAAGAAAACTAGCAAGTCTAAACGTCATATTATTCAATCCCAACATCCCATTCGATTAAACACTGGACCGTTGAATGAAGACCAGCCTCACCACATCATAGAGTTAGCAGACCACTACCTCTAAGACACTTATTTCTGCTTCGACGACCATTTTTATAGACAAGTACAGGATGCTCTTATGGGATCTGCTCTCTAAACGGTAGTTCTCAAATTGTTAATGGTATATTTGGGACAAAGGGACATAATAAACACAGAACTAAAACCGAAACGTTGGTCAAAAAGTTTCATTATATGGCCTCTCGGGAAATCAGAATTACACAACTTTCTTACATACGTGAACTCCAGACATAACAAAATACAATTCACTCACACAGCTTTTAGGAAAGCAACACATACTAACAGATACCTACAAAGCAGTTCACACCCTCACCCAACACAAATTCAAGGAACAAAAAACATGATCAGTACTTCTAACAAACAAGCAAGCAAAAAAGGAAGAAATGGCTTTCACACCATAAGAAAAGCAATTAACAAACAATAATATATAGTATATAGTAAACATAAAGAACAAACAGTTATTCCGACATGAACAAGAAATAGGGCATAAAATACACTTTCCAAGCTGTAAAAAAAGTGATGGAAGCTTTAAAATTTCAAAAGATTTCGCTCTAATGATCTGAAATGCTTAGGAGGAAACCAGTGTATTAAAGATCATTAAGATTCCCCTGGTGAAATCACAATGACACAAACACCTTAACAAAACTTTACTAATCATGAAAATAGTAGGCCAAGATTCTGCAGGAGAGAAGGAGCATATTATTACCATGATGCCTCTCAGGTCGCCTATACGTGAATCGAATTTGAGACTATGTACATGAAATTTGATTTCTGTCGTTATCTCTTTCTGGAGTCAATTCTTTGTTTATTTCCCCAGTTATTGTGTTAAACATTTTTTCATATTCTTCGATGTTATATTGTGTTGTTGTTTTTAGGATTTTTCTCGCCTTTCCCCACTCTTGTAGACGGACCAGAATATATCTGTGGTGTGTAAATATGTTTTCGTCTATGGTTTCCCATTTCTTAATGTGCCGTATTATTTTGCTCGAACACATGGTGACGTCTATGTGTGTTTGTGTACTACCTCTAACTAATATTGGGTTGCCGTTATTTAATAACGGCAATTTAATAACTTTGACAACAAGTAATTTTATCAAAAGAAAATAAACCTTTAGTTTGGTGACGTTACGTTGACGACATTTTCGTAATTTGGGACACAATCTTGAAGAACTAGATTAATTATTAAATGACATAAATAACAAAGAGCCAACTATAAAATTTACCCTAGAAATTGAAAAAAATAACAAACTATCTTTCCTAGACATATTAATAATAAAAACAGAATCTTCAGTCGAAACAGAAGTTTATAGAAAACCAACTCATACAAACAGATACCTAAATTTCAGTTCAAATCATCCGTATACTGATGATAATAAATTCAACAAAGAAAAAATAATTATAAAACATGTTCTCACTGGAAACAATTACCCCACAAAATTTATCATCAAAGAGTACAACAGACTTGAACAGAAAACAAACGCTTCGAATCAACACAGAATTCTCTTCTTCTCTTATTAACACTACTACAACTCAGGACAACTACATTACAGTTACAACTATACCATATATACAGGGTCTGTCAGGAAGATTGAAAAGAGTGGGCAACAGATTTAATGTTAAAACAACATTCCAAACAAGAAATACACTGAAATCTCTAATATCAAAAACAAAACCAACCAACAAAACCCATAACTCAAAAAAATGCGTATACAAGATTCCTTGCGAATGCAATAAATTTTATATTGGAGAAACATCGAGAGCATTAAACGTACGAATAAATGAACACACGAATTACATAAAGAAACGACAATTTGATAAATCGAAAATTTGTGAACATGCTTGGGACCTAGGCCATAAAATACAATTTGACAATTCAACTATACTTCACCAAGAACAACATAACACAAAACGAAAAATAAAAGAGTCTGCCTTAATTCTTTTGAATGACGACGATTGTATCGCTTCTACTTCTGTAGAATTTAATTGTATCTGGTTACCAACAATTAAGGAAGAAATTATTAATGGTAACCTCCTTTTGAACAACCCAATATGGGGATAGTTCATAAGGTTTTTCCTAGGTTTTCCCTTATGACGTTAATGGGATCACTGAAACAATAGAATTCTTAGATCGCATTTTTGGCGAAAGCGCTATCTTATAACAAAGTCGTACCTAGGAACGCCACTTATAAATTCTAAAGACAACTCTTTCAAATTCTTCTAATTTGAAAGCTGGTTAACTATAATTCATGATCTTTAGAATTTTTTGTGCTACCTGTATATCCAAAAACAACAAATTTTCTAATGTCAATTTAAATGTCATAAATCAAATTTTCATTTTGCAATTTACATCAATAAATATAAAGCCATTGACAACGAAGTCAGAATAGACTTTGAAACGTTTGGTTTTCGTTCAATATACGTCGTTTTATTTCGATTGTGATGTTACTGCCCAAAAAAACCTAAAAGTAATCAAGAATATGCCAGAAACAAACACTCAGAAGGTATTTGTTCCCCCTCTCAGGCTCGGCAAATGGACCGGCGACATTAATGCCAATTCTCTCAAATAGGTCGACCAGGTTGCATTGCTACATTCTGCCCTTGGTCCGGATCTTCGGGCTCCTACTGGCTGCACAGATGTCACATTTTCTGCACCAAGCTCTGACAATAGTACCGTTGGCGAATTTTGTCTAAGGGTTTATTCATGCTCAGATGATGTCCGATAATCCCATTATATACTTCGGTCAGGACTGCGGGTACCTTTTCCTTAGGCACTACCAGTTGGGACTTGGTTTCTTTGCCGTCATTGCTTTCCCAAATTCCCTTTAACATCCCCCTCTCTACTTGAGTGACAGGATTAGTTCAATGTCTGAGTCAGCCATTGTCACCTTACCTACTTGACTTAGCACTTCGGTGACACTAGTTCCTTAAGTCAAGTTTTAAACTCAAACGTTCTACAAAACCGCAACTAAGAATTGATGGGCCTTTGGACGCCAGGTAGATTACTTGCCTCAACCACCCTTAAGAATCCTCTCGATAACCTACCAATCTAGGGGACCAAAAAAAAAGAAAAACACAAAAATACCGAAATAACATTTAATAGTCAATTAAGTTGCACTTAATTACATCTCCCAACAATTACAACAAAACTAATTCATGAACAGTTTCACAGTTCCAATCATAAGATTCACTCAACACCTATAGCAACAAAATGTTTAACCCACTGGTTAACAATGTCTCTTTAAATACTTACTTCGATATATGATTACTAATAGGGCACGAAAGCAATAATCATTAAGGTATATATAAATATAAATCGATTCCATCATAAATAAATCGAAATGTTAATAAATATATCTATTATGTGCCTTCATATTAACTATATCATAACCCTATAGAAGAATAAAGAAATAATATTCGTAAACAAACATATAAACGTTGTTTAAATTTCATAAATACTACAATGCAATGTTCACAAAAAAATATGATTCCAGTAACCAAAAACAGTCTCAAAAGAAAGTTTATATTTATTTAGCTTACTGCGTGAACGCAACGCATCCGAGGGGCGGAGATTATGGCAATCGGTAATTCGGTAGCGTGGCTCTTGGAAATTCAGTCGCTATGGAGCGTTTCTCGGGAGTAGACTGCGTGTAGTGCGTGCGAGAGTTTTACAAAAACGGTGATTCGGAGACTGTAGCGCGTAGAAGATTTTGTAGTATTCGAGGTTTTCATCACTTAAATGATGCACCAAGCATTCCTCTTATTCGAAAATGGGTTAAAAAGTTTGAAGAGACCGGTACAACGCTCGAAAAAACAAAATCCGAGCGACCAAGGTCATCAAGAACAGTAGAAAATGAGTGTAACTCAGTCTGTTGGTGACGATTCGAACCTTTCAATTTCATAGATCATCATTGCACCGCATTTTGCACAAATACTTAAAGCATCCGTACAAAAATTCAATTGGTGCAAAAATTAAAGCCCCAAGATGGCACTCAGAAGCTTGTGTTCGTAAATCAGGCAATTGAGCGCTTTTCAACGTTTACCAACGTCTTGTTTTCAGATGAAGCTCATTTTCATCTAAATGGACACGTAAATAAACAGAATTGTTGCTACTGGAGTGCAACTAATCCGAAACGCAAGCATCAGAAACCCCTTCATTCGCCAAAAGTGACCGTATGGGCTGCGATGACGGCGCGAGGAATTATCGGCCCTTATTTTTTTTCGAAGACGAAAGAGGGCGTGCAGTTACAGTGAATTCAGAGCATTATGTGGAGATGTTAGACAACTTCTTGGTACCTGAACTGCAAATCTTTCCTGATTATAACCAAAGAACATGTTTCCAGCAGGATAAAGCAAGGTCACACATGTCCAATACGTCTCTGCCACGAGTTCGTGAAATTTTCCCAGGCAAATTGATCTCCAGGAGAGGCGACATAAACTGGCCTCCGTGCAGTCCTGATTTAACCCCTATGGACTTTTTTCTATGGGGGTATCTTAAATCCAAAGTTTAAGCCAATAAACCGGCTTCCCTGACACATTTGAAAGAAAATATCCGTCACCAAATGGAAGCCATCCCTGAGTCCACCTGCCGAGCCGTCATAAACAATTTTACTGTTCGATTGAATGAGTGCCGTGAACGCGAGGGTCTACATTTGGAAGATATTATTTAAAAAAATAAATTCCCAAATTGTGTGTTTTAATAATTAATAAACATTTTTTCGATACACTGCTTACTTTTTTTATCGATCCACTAAATATAAACTTTCTTTTGAGACACCTTTATATCAATAGAAATGTAGTGAAAGAATGTCTAGATTTAACTTATACACAAATATGTAAGTGTGAATTTAAACAGATTTTTTTTAAACTGTAGTATTGAACGATAAAATCATACACAAAAAGAAACTGGTGACCATTTGGTCCTGGATACTCGCCCGTGACTGATCTTAGCTGTATGTTGTTGTTAATTGGCAGGATTTCCGTTGGCTTCAATACTCTGGACCTGGAATGGACACAGCGACGCCGGCGTCAAAGATGATGGTGATTGCTCGGCCATTGATGGTGAGCCAGAGGGCAAAATCTCCGGATGGATATTGTTTCAAGGGGGGTTGGTGATCTGGCTGGTAACCTCACTCTGCAGTCGCACTGAAAATATCCTGTCCGTCCACAACGATATAATGCTCCACTAGCGTCAGTTCATGGTTACCGTTTCAATAATTTGTGTATTTCGTTCAAAACTTCAAAGCTACGTAAAGGGATGTTTCTAGTGCTTCCTGGCTGAAGGAAACTGCTCGTACCTTCGACTTGAACATGTTTATGACGACCTCTACTCCCAAAGCCCGGAGTAAAGCTTCAGTGCTCTTCTTAATACCACTAAGTCTTAAATTTCTTTGGGCTTCAACATCTCTAATATCGAAGACGCCAGATGTAAGACCGACATCTAGGATTTTCGAGAGAATTAGCACATAGAGGTTCCGAATCTGGAGCCATTCCGTGTAATTGCTGTTCTCCCTTAACTCCTAGGACAGAATGTCACGATAAAATTTTCAGGTTACTTCACCTGTCAGAGATATTGAATACTCTCTTCGAGGTGTTATGTATTTGATACATTTTGTTAAATTTGAAGACGCGAGATGTAAGACCGACACCTAAGATTTTCGAGAGAATTAGCACACAGAGGTTCCGAATCTGGAGCCGTTCCGTGTAATTGCTGTCCTCCCTTAAGTCCTAGGACAGAATGTCACGATAAAATTTTCAGGTTACTCCATCTGTCATAGATATTGAATACTCTCTTCGAGGTGTCATGGACGTCTTTTTTTATTATATTTATACGTAAAATCCTTATATCTTCCAGGTAACCTAACCCCAAGAGTGCACGTACCCATGGGGCAGAGAACGGGAAACCCTACTTAATTTGTTTTAAGGGAAAATTGGCCGGTAAGTGGGGAAAATACCATTTGCAGGCCAATAGAAGGGTTAGATAGCACTCCTTTGCTGTAAAGATTGCAACCTATATAAGAGATGGGACATGAGACATGCGTAATGCTGTCCTCCCGATATTTATAAAACACCAATGGGTCAAAAGCTTTAACAACCATCCTGGGAATCTAACTGAACAAAATAGAAAACACAATAACAACGGATAACAATTTTTAGAATATGGATCGTTCAAAGCCTCTTAAACAAGATAAGGAGCAGTGTACAACGTAGATCTAGCAGTGATTACGGAAACAAAAAGCGAATGATGTGGTTGAAAAAGCCTGGGAAAATATGACCATTTTTACAACATGATCTCAATAATGGTGCACAAAAAATGCCGAAAATTTATTATAGTATGAGAAGGAATTAATCTATATATTTG
The DNA here is from genome assembly GCA_034190945.1 of Octodonta nipae. Classification (NCBI taxonomy): domain Eukaryota; kingdom Metazoa; phylum Arthropoda; class Insecta; order Coleoptera; family Chrysomelidae; genus Octodonta; species Octodonta nipae. The sequence continues at coordinate 56,493,058 of CM067220.1, forward strand.
TTATATAGATATATGATATAAATGAATACGGCCTAGGAACATATCAAACATATTTTTTTGCGTAAGTTAACGAACAGATATCTAAAAAATAGGAAAGTGAAAGTAATATTAGTTCCAATATTACTCGGAGACTTTAATAGTAGATCAGAAAAAACGGGTAAAACAAATTAGTCTGAAAACATGGCGAAGAAGTAATCAATTTAGGGGTACGGAAAACCAAGATAAAAATGTTAACGGCTTTTACCCACAAAAATGATACACAAGTACAGAAAGATACAAGAAAGCAAATAATATAATTTAATAGTTCTTAACGGGGAAGCAATACTCGCGTTGAAAGCGCTCCAGCCCAAACTTAGAGCTTAGTTCTCAACATGTCTGACAAGATGTTTTGACTGTGATGAGGATGACGACTGTTCAAAGAAAACAGAATTTTCCTTAGCGCGAATCGTTGTTGAGCACTGTTTGTTTACTGAGGCACTTTGTAAAATTATTAATTCGATTGACTTTTCAATCAATTGACAATTGCAAGAAAAGTCTAGCGAACTAATATCTCTACAAATTGCTTCAGTAAAAAACATTGTTCAACAGCGATTCCTGATGTTTATTTATCTAAGGATTTTAAACGTATTATCAAGCAGATAAGTATTATGCAGTATTGTTTTCCTGCATACAAACATATTATGTAGGAAAACTAGTTGAAAAATCAATAGGCTTAGGTTCTCTCAGTCTATTCTGCAAGAGTTTTTCTATAAGAAGGCAACTGGTCTTCCGTTCAGTTTCTACAAATCGCCATTGGGTACTACACCTTGATTTTCAACTGCCTAACTTATGTGTATTTTTCAGAAACCATTGTGAGGAGTAATAAATACATAAAAAAACAAAAACCGACTTTAAAAAAATTAACTAAAAAGCATGAAATAATTTTTTGCTACAACAATTAAATAGTTTTTATGAAGTCGGTGCCAAGCTAAAGTGAAACTATTTTGGGAAGTACGTTTATAAGTTGTACTTCGCAAATTCGCTGTTCAAATTGGCAAATTGGAAAAAGTATTTAATTGCTGTAGCAAAAAATTATTTCATGCTTTTTAGTTAATTTTTTTGAACTCGGTTTTTGTTTTTTTTTTAATGTATTTATATTACAATTTTTAGTGACGCAATGGCTTAATTGGATGCAGTTTCCAAATCTAATTAAATTTTTGATATTGCCTAAAATAAGGTATTTTACTTTCGTTTATTATCTTGGCCAACCTCGGTTACTGTTGTTACTTGTTTTCTAGATATATATATATATATATATATATATATATATGTTTGTGTATACTGTTTCACGGATGGAAATATGTGGTTGATGATTTATTCCGGTGTACATCCGTTCGTCTGTATTCGTTTGAAAAATCACTTGACGTTTCGCCAAAATCATATTTGGCTTTCTCAAAAGATACTAAGTAACTGAAGAATTTCTGGTTCTTGATCTCAATTTATACCTGCCCTGTGAGCCTTCATTAGTACTTAATCTGTCAGGTACTTTATCTTGTTTATTAAGTTGGGTTAACTGATGGTCAATTAAAGTGCAATTGGGATGTTTATGGCTTTTGTCGGTAATTTGGGTAATCGGATTATTTGGGTTTATTGCTGGTTTTGTTGTATTGTTATTTTGATATGGGATTACTCCTTTTCAAAATGGTGATAATTTTAAAGCTTCGTCTCTCTTGTTTATGGTATCTCGGGTTTCAATTTCAATCGCTTCTCGTATTGTCAGAACAATACGAGCTGGAAAGCTCTCAAGAAAAAAAATTAAACTCAGAACGAAATCCACTCACGTGTCGTCACTTTGGCAGCCGGAAAAGAAGAGATAGCAAAATCTCCCTTCTTCAACAAGCATTTCTCCCACCTGTCAAATCGTAGAAGCAAGGAAGGAAATGACATGTTAAATTTCAAATTTTATTGAGCGCGAAACTACCAATATTAATCAATGGTTGGTCAGTACAGGAACTAATACAAGATAATTTCGATAAAAGGACAAAGCAAAATTTTACTAATTAAATCGTAGATAAAATTTTATTAATGATAGTTTCCTTCTTCCCAACAAAATTATATTAATTTAATATCTCCAGTTTGGACGCAAGTTACATCAAAATAGCACGTGATGTTCGTTCTGTCAAGACACCATCGCGCCAAATCAAAGAGACAAAGTTGGACTTAGAATATTTTCCAAACGAATTAACTGTTATTTAGCAATTAAAAGCGAAAAAGCGATTCCGTAAGCGACTAAAATTGGAGTATTTACTTACGTATATATTTATTAAGGTAAAGACACTGGTTTATTACGGTAGAACTCAGTTTAGAAAACGAAATAATTAGAAAAGTGATTTGAAAAATATAAAAGGTAATTTATTAATGGGACAAATATTAGTAAATATCAATGTAACAGAAAGAACGGCAATTCACCTGTTACACACCCCTCTAACCCGGAGTAAAGAAAGGATTTTTGAGAAGGTCAACATGAAAAAAACCTTTCGTAAGCTATAAGAGAACCTACAGAATAAGCAATGATATTAGGTTTCCGAAATCAATTTCCTAAATTTTACCAAGATAATACAGTCTGAAAATGAATCGAGCGACATGGGAAGATAAATAGTATAATTACTTAGATAAGATATGAAAATATTCAATTCGGAAAGATTAAATTTATAAGATAAAAGGTACTTACTTTAGGTGGTCCCTGTATGTGAGTTATGAAAAGTTTGACCAACTAAATGAATACGATAATTACTGCTAAATTCAAGTCAACAGAAAGTTAATATCGGTACTAAAATTCGGAAAGGTAAACGGCAGATAAAAGGAAAAAATATTTTAACGGTATAAATTTACAAAGTCTGTAGCAATAATAATGATATAAGGGAATGATCCCAAGTCAATTAGCGAGAAAAAAAATGGATATAAGCCTTAGTTAGGATAACCCAAAAAAACAAGAAACGGTAATATTTACAATGCAAGTCAAATGCAGATAAAATGATAAAGGTAATGATATAATACAATAATGAATTGTTGCCATCCAGATAATTAAGTTACTTAACGATTGTGGAAAGCAAACGAGATAATTCATAAGGTACAAACGGTAAGGTAAATGCATAATCCACCATCTAGCGAACACTTAGGCATCAAAAGTACACCTGGATAAGGGCTCCCTATTTAAGAGGGACGATAAGTGAGGTAAGGCATACTTTCCTAATAATCGCTATTACAGAAAAAGCCAATAGATGTCTATAAAGATAGAAAACAGATAAAAGCCTAATTATTACGAGAAAGCTAAATTCATAATAACGATAACGACATAACAGGATTGGTATGGCAACAAAATAATAGGTTTTACACTACATATACACTGCGAAAAACCCTTCAAAAGATATACGAGACAACACAATTATTTTTATTTACATCTAAACGAGACTCGATATTGAATTTAAAACTATTGCGGTGGTATATTTGAAAATTTCCACTGCACGAAGGTATAGACAGGATTTGCCTGAATCAAAATAAAAAATATAATTTTATACCGGAAAAATAGAAAAAGGAAAAGAAAATATTTAGAAAATATACCTTTGTCAGATGTCATATTGCTGAAAATGGAAATCACATAAAATATGGTAAATTATCTGAGAGAAATTAAGATATAGAAACGATATACTGACACAGGTCAGATATCCAGAAGGATGGTGAGTTCCAAAAATTGTTCTACAAGGAACATCAAATCTAAATAAGAACTTCACATCCAATAAAGGGATAAGGTATTGAAAATCGATAAAACCTTTCGCGCAGATACACCTAAATCAGATATCAAAATAACCTGTTACTTTTCAGAGGAAGATAGATAAAGATAAACGAACGGTAAGGTAGAAAGGTAAGCATTTCTGAAGCGGTGAAAGCGACAAAATGCAACATAACACACTGCGCAAAACCTCCAGCCTCTACATAAACACAGAACAGATAAGAGTTATTCTTGGGTACGGCTAGGTAACGAGGCAGAAAAACTTAAGTCAGGCTCCAATAAATTACTAGAAGTGCTTGGAGGTGGTTTATAGCGTTTGCTCCACGACATAGACTCTTATAGTTGTCTACAGATGTCAGACAGCTGATCAACGGTATCAATTTGAAGTAAAGCGAGATGGGAAAGAAAATGAGGAGCTAAATTTCGACGAATTTTGTTAACGATAGTTTTCTCATCTAATTTGACGCTAAGACGATTAAACAAACCAACCATACAAGCTATATATATGGTGACCTATTCATTAATTCCTTGTGTGCGAGAGTCAATTTCCCTATGTAGGTCTTCTTCATAAAAGTAAGGTAAGAAATCTCTTTTGAGTTTCTGAACCAGCTGGTCCCAAGTGCTGACTTTATCCTTAATGCTGTTATACCAAGTTAGGGCTGTCCCTTTAAGTCACAAGCGGAAGTAAATAACTCATCTTTGGTTACACCTCGAGCAATACGGAGAGTCTCAACCTTTTCAAGGAAAGAATGAACGGATTCCCTTGTATTGTGCCCGGAAAATGGAGATTCCACTTATAAGGTGTGATAGATCGAGAGAGTGGGAGTAAATTCATGGCCAGAAGAGGTCCTTTGGGGAGTAGAAGCGGAAGGTACTAATTAGAAGGCTAAATCCCCCTCTAACATTAAAAGTTCAGTTTGCAAGTCAGCCTTTGTCTTTTCTTCTTCTTCTGAATTTTCTGACAGCCTATGGATTCTACCTGAGAGATAGGTCAAACGGGTCGAGATTCTTTTATACAATGGACAGGAGATAGAACCAGTAAAGTTAGCAATTTGGGTATTCAAGTCATTGATAGTTTCCCTAATTTCTGCGGTATCTACTTCAGGGGAAAGAGGACTACCAACACTACTATGCACAAAACTTCGGTTTGCAGTTTCCTGACTTAAGGCTCCTCTAAGTAACTTACGTTTAAAGTCGAGATCCCCAATGGGCTTTATCCTCCGGATCTGCAGTTCATAATCCAATTCCTTAAATCTCAAATGGTTGGGTTCCATCGCAAGAAAAATGGACATGAGATAAAAGATAAATAAAGAAGAGAAACCAGTAAGATAACAAAGTTACGAGATAGGGAAGTATTTCAGAGGTATGCTTACCCCCACGGTAATTAAATATTGAATGAAATGGAAACGATAAAATTAAGATACGGTAAGATAATTCCAATTCACTCAACAGCGATAATAAAAAATATAGAGGGTGCAACGATAACTGAAATAATTCTTCCACACGGTAAATAAGATAACGGTAAATTAGATCAAGATAAGATAAAAGGTAAATAAGATATATCATATCTATATATATATATATATATATATATATATATATATATAAGGTACGACAAATAAACAACTATTAAATCTTTCAATTATGTTAGATAAATGGTTTAAGTTAATAAATTCGATAAAATAATATGATCAAAATATTGAGGTTATTAAACGATACTGTTCATTAACAGATGATTTAAATTTGCACGGTAATTAAATCTGATTACTAGATATTCGATACTCAAAACTGGAACTCCAGTTGCAATCAATTTTTTCTTGCTTCGCTGTGCACCTCCACAGGCCAAATTTATAAGATAAATCCTTCAGCCAATGTGCAAATTTTTGCCCTGTGTTGGTAGGCCAATTTTGTAGCAATAATCGGAAGCCCCACGTTAGGCGCCAATTTTGTAGCACAAAAACCCGCTCGAGAGAGATATCTTGTTGGTTAGACAATACACCTCTCTCTCACCTATCTTGGCGATATTGTGCCGATGAGCTGCTCAGTTAGTATCCGGTGGCGTGAATTCGTTGTTCAATTGGCAGAAGGACTATGCAAGGGCGCCAGGCCAATGGACACACACACACAGTTAACAAGAAAAACGACAAGATAACAAAAATTTACAATTTATTCTTGTTCTTTATATTAACAGAGTTTCCTTCCTATATATTGGTTTGGTCGGTATCAGAGAACAAAATTAAACAGTCTATATATACATGAATTAGTTAGAGTGAAGTTACAACAAATAATCTATAAATTCTTGCCTTACAATACCCTGGGTAGGAATGCCCTTCGGTAGTGGTCTGTCTATCGTTCAAGGTCCTGGTCCTGGAGCTATATGCCTAACGGCAGCCGGGGTTCCAAGAACTTAGGGCGGCCAGGAGTTGCCATTGTCCTACCAGAGGACAAGTCGAATCAGGTAGTACTGCCAGAGTTCTGCTCCCTTGATTTGATGCTAGTGGTTACGTATCTGGGCACTCTTAGCCCCGGTTGATGGCATACATGAAAAAGTTGTTGGCCAATTATAAATAACCCTTAGAGTATAGATACTGAGTTTTCCCCCTGACTAGTATGGGCGTATATATGCTCTATAGGATCGGTTCGGCACGTATATGAGCTGAGGCACCCTAGCTTAGTTTTCCCTAACTTCTTCACTCTAAATTAACTATTTGAATACTACCAAAATGAATGAAAATACTTTAACTAATAAAAGTAAATTTGAAACGCTTCAAATTCTAAGTAAAAATAGATAACGATAAGACTTAAAGTAGATTGCAACTGCTAGTTACAGTTTCAAACTAATTTAGATTTAAATAACAAATCAATTATTAATTACAGGCAAAATTTAACGGTAAATCAGATATATAAACAATTACGTTTGAGAGCTAATAATTTGTTTAAAGATAACGGTATAAAAAATTATATTCAAGATCTAATCATGTGCCTTCTAATCCAACAAATCGCTTGACGACTGACGAAAGCGAATTTCCGCGGAGATTATGGGAAAATTTAGTACTCTAAATTAATATCAATGTACGGTACTTTAAAAATGATAAGGTAATAAACGATAAAAATGGTTATTGCATCTATATTCATAAATATAATAATAAAATCAGATGTGAAATCTGGTCATAAACATTTCCCCCAAGTGCTTTAGCCCAGAACCTGCTTGGCTCTCTACTGCAAACTTAGAGAAACGAAATTTAAAATTTAAATGTGATTTATCTGTAACCAAGAAGACAAGCAACCAAATCTGAGCCAATGAATACTGAAACACCAGCGAGTGACTTAAAATATATATATATATTTACTGGTATATCTGTATATAAATTCAATTCAATAAAATAGAAATATATATGAAATACTGAACGAAATAAAAAAAAATACAAATAATAGAAATTTTTAAGCCACTCACATGATCATCCTTAGTTGCAGTCCAACCCAGTTGGGAACCTTCTCAGCTACTAAATTTAGCCTCACAGGAGATTTTGTCTAGTGGATCAATTTGTCCTTTCCTGCATTTTGGTAGATATCGTCAATCAAACTCTCCAGATTCACCAATACCTAAAAATGCAAAAGAGGCCGGCAATAATTGTTCCCTTTTTCCTTTGTTTTTTTTATCACGATACGTGTGAAATCTCTAGCAACTATCGATTGCTTATCGACGCCAACTACATTGCAGATGCAAAGCAAAAAAAAAATACAAAAAAATAATGAACCACGCAGTTAAGCTACAAACTATTTCGTTACAAGAAAACGCGGTATATCGATATTAAGATGAATATGAAACCAGATTCACCCAAGATTTCTTTCCAAAATTATTAATAGATACGATAAAATATGAACTATAGCCGATAAAAAACTATATAAAAAAAATCATTCGATAGATCAAACTATAACGATAGGCGGAACTTGCTTAATTACAATCAAATATACGGTAATAGGAAAACGATAAATTAAACAATTTCTAACTGATAATTTCACGATAAAGATAAAGAATTTTCCCAGGAAACAAATTTAACTCAGAACGAAATCCACTCACGTGTCGTCATTTTGGCAGCCGGAAAAGAAGAGATAGCAAAATCCCCCTTCTTCAACAAGCATTTCTCCCACCTGTCAAATCGTAGAAGCAAGGAAGGAAATGACATGTTAAATTTCAAATTTTATTGAGCGCGAAAGTACCAATATTAATCAATCGTTGGTCAATACAGGAACTAATACAAGATAAATTCGATAAAGCAAAATTTTACTAATTAAATCGTAGATAAAATTTTATTAACGACAGTTTCCTTCCTCCAAACAAAATTATATTAATTTAATATTTTCAGTTTGGACGCAAATTACATCAAAATAGCACGTGATGTTCGTTCTGTCAAGACACCATCGCGACGAATCAAAGGGACAGAGTTGGACTTTCATATTTACTGACAAACCTCGTATACAGTTGAAAAAGTGACATGTAGTCATTACAGTATACCTTTCCGACTATGCAAATATTTTTATGAAGAATAACTTATCCTCTAAATAACATGAAGTTGATTAACTGACATTTATTTCGATTTATTTCCAATAAACTTTCAATTTATTAAAATTTTTTATAATAAAGCACAATTGGATGCAGTTTTGAATAAACTTTATTTGATTACATTTCTAGATATGATAAAAAAATCACTCACTCACTTTTGAACAAATTGATCTATCTTTTGAAACTTAGTATGTTAGTGCAATGGCATAAGTATGCAGTTTTTAATTCTAATTAGTTCCATTTGATAACAGTTTTAAATCTTAACGAAAATGAAGATACTTTATTTTGTAATCAAAATTCTCTTTGATGACAAACCTCGTCTACAGTTAAAAAAGTGACATAGAATGATTACTCTTTAAGGTTATTAACTGACATTTATTTTGATTAATTCAATTTATTTACAATTTATCCTAAGTTCCGAACACAAAATACCAGCAACTCCATCAAAGCTTACTGTATAAGAATGTCGTTAAAAAAACGGTACAAGCTTTGTTATTGAAAAAATATATATATGGGACCACTCCGGGATCCACCGGAACTATTCCAATTCCTTTTTAACTTACATACCCTTTGTTTCGAACAGAAATTTTCCATTTTTTTAGTACCAGAGACTTCACCAAGTTTCTCTGTATAAGAAAGTCGTTAAAATTTGGGAGAAATGTGGGACAACTTCGGGATATCCCGGAACTAATCCAATTTCTTTTCAATTTATCCCATGTTCCGAATAAATTTTTTTACATATTTTTAATACCGGCGACTCCACCAAAGCATAGTGTATAAGAAAATCGGTAAAAAAGTTTATCCCCATTTTCTAAGGAACGGTACAAGCTATGTTAATGAAAAAAATATGGGACCACTTCGCGATCCTCCGGAATAGGATCCAGTATAAATGGTCAAAATTCCTTGAGCCGTTTGCCAATAATCGGTTGAACAAACATAAGTCGGTTAAAAACTTAACTGAACAATGAAAACACCAATTTACCTGCTCAATCATTCAGAAACTACCTTTATCTGAGGCGGTCTAATTATTGGACCTTTTTTTACTTACGATTTGTATGTTGAGAGGTACATTTCACGCCGCAAGAAAGTCCATCCAAGCGTTTTCTTGAGAATATGCCTGTGCCTATTTAGCATAAACCTACATCTGAACCGATCTAAACGTTCCTTTAATTTTAAAACTTCATTTTTTTGCTGACGCTGTGACACTTAGAGCATAGAATAGTAATTTTTCAGAGGAAAAGAAATTAGGTACTCATGTATTTGTCAAGTTAGCATGAATACTCTATAGCTGAGCCGATCTAACCATTCCACCGATTTTATTTTTTTATTCTTATGCGGACTGTTTTTGCATAGAGTAATAAGTTTGCTGGCACTGTTTGAAACATAGTAAATTAACGTCAAATTCTAGGAAAAAAATGATTCCTATAATAGTTAATTTTTTAATACTGGCGCCACCTTGACATCACCATAGCACCATTTTAGATTTTTGAAAATCGGCTTGAGCACAAAAATTTATTATTTGCTAATTATCAAAAAAATAGTAGCAAATTTTCATGTCAGTAACAAATGGCCATAATATTTTTATGAAATTATGAATTATGAATTTGAGATGCTACATTCACCGAGCTCATTTTCTTACCACTCTAACATCGGAACTGTATATAAATTTACTGTACATAGTTAGGAAAAATTATTCCATAATAACTTGCCACTAGCTTCCATTGTATTGTCAAATAGATTTCATGGCAGATGTATAGGTAGCAGTTCCGCTGTTTCCTGGACTGCTCGAACACCGGAACTGATTTCCGTAAACTTTTATTCATAAGGTACCTTAGACACTATAAATTCAATGTATTTTTAACCGAAAGGCTAATTATATCAACTGGTGTCAAAAGCAGTTCAAAGAATTACACCAGATATATTTAAGAATATTTTAGGTTCCACAGTTAGTCGACGTTCGTATACTTAGAAAATAATTTTTAGAATACGTTTAGTAATTGAGTTAATACATATTAACATAATAAAGTAGTTTGTAATTTGGAAGTATGCTAGAAATATTTTAATTAAACAACTTATACTGAATAATTTATGTTTAAAAAAGAACCGACTTCAGCTGACTTGAAATAAAAACCGTTTAGAAACCGTGTGCAATAATTCACTACTTTCAGAGATGTCTTCTTTTTTATCTCATTTAAGGTGCAATTTAATTGAAAATTTTAGCGTATTATTATCTCTCTCTTTCTACCTTTCTCTTTCTCCCTCTCTAATTTTGATTCTTTGTCTATATTTTCCAAACATATTTTAACTTTTTTATTTGATTGATTATTTGGACCACTTTCTATAATTGTAACTCTAATTCATTCTATATTGCATCCACACTGTATATGCTTTTGTGTATTGGTCACCCCTATATAACTTATTGGTCTAATATTTTCTGAATCACCCTGTACAACTATAATTCAACTCAACACAATATTACAACGGTCCTGTTATCTTTAAAACCACCCTGCATAAATATAAATCCTGTCCACATTATTGACTCTTTCTATTTTCCATTGTTTAAATTATTCCTGAATACCAATGATTTTATTTCGCCCCATATATCTAGTATTCCATTTATCCAACTGCTCATTACTTTCACCTTTTTGAACCACATTTTATGACTATAATTTTACTCTACCATTTATTTCAACCACTTCTAAAATTGATTGAACCCATGTTTATAATTATACCCCATCATATGTCCTATAATTCAAATATCTTAACTGCTTATGCTTATATAACAAATTGTAGATACACCCTGAATAACAATTTTACGCCGCCCTTACTTACCTTGTATAAGCAACTACTATGTTCCAAACTATACAACTTTTTTAAACCGCCCTGCTAACTGTAATTCTACTCCACCTTATATTTCAACCATTCTATATATTCAACTGCTTCTGACAATTTTTAAAGCCTTTTGTAGAAATGTAATTATTCTCCATCCTACAACTCAAATGTCCACTCTGACTAACTATGGTTTTGCTCCATTTTATTTCAACCACCTTGTATACGCAACTACTTATGTACCACTCAATAGAATATTTTAGGAACCACCTGTATAACTAATTCAATTCCAACTTATATTTCAACCATCCTATGTATACAATTGTTTCTGTACCACCTAATTTCACATGCACACATGCACGCACGCACGCACCTACAACCGTAAATCATATAGAAGAGTCCGCCGACAAAACAAATTTTCGTCTCAATAAACTAACGGATTTTTTTTTATTTCAAACGAATCAAAATAAAAACGATTACAAACACCCTGTACGATTTACTTTCATGGCAAATCTTGACATTTAAACTAGATATATTTAATCCGAATTTCCGCAAAATGGTAAGTTTTACGTTATAGAAAAATATACGGAATCAAGCTGGAACTTACCTTTGTAAAGTATAATTTATAATATTCAAATTGTGTAAGCAGTTTTAGAAAAAACAGTGAAGATTCATTGAAAACGCTGAAATCTAGTCCCTTATTTACTTTTTTTTTCCTGATTTTCTAGAAAACCTTAAATCTCATGTTATAGACAATTATATGGGACCTTTCTGTAATGTTTCGTAATATAATGCAGTTTAAATCATCAAAATTATCCAAGCCGTTTTTGAATAATCACTCGACATACATAAAAAAAGTTGCATACGAGTTGATAACCTCCTTTTTGGAAGTCGGTTAAAAATCAGACATGACTTATGATAAGTAACAGATATTTTACAATTTTTTATTTAATCTTCAAAACCATATTTGTGGAACTAAAGTAATATCCCAGTTGTGATTACAAAAATAGTTTTTAGTTAATTTTTAAGCTTTGGTAGAATGTGAATAAAATATCCAGATATCTCTCAATAAGAAAAAAAATTATAGCCAATGCTAAAACTCCTAATTTTGTTTCTGCATTTCGAATTGAGGGGTGTGGATAAATATCACAATAAGCAAGATTTTTTTTCGTTCTCGATCCAATATGTGGTTGTGTAAATATTTTTTGTTGCCATATTTGGTAGATATTTTCTTCTTTGATGGAAAATAAATGCAGATATAGTTCATTAAATCTTCTACAGGATCTAGAAAGACCTTTGTCGCATTTTTTGCCCTCTCCATGAATATAAAACGAATTTAAATATTGAGATTTGAATATGGATTTCCATTTTCCTTTGTTTCTGTTGTTCTAATTCAATTGATTTCAAATTGGTTACCATTGTCAAGGCAGTTTATGATAAAATCCGCAAATAAAGTTTATTAAAATAAGAAACTAAGTCACTTTATTGGCCTTATTCAATAACTGTGATATATGGGTCTATGAATATGTTTGCAAAGTTTGTCAGTGAATTATTATCTTGTTCGATATTTAGATAAAATAAGGCGTCATATCTTTGAAAAAAGTTTTATCATTATAGTAAATTGCTTTTAAAATTACACTCTTTTAGGGTTCCGTAAACACGATATACGGATACCCTTATAATATCACTCCGGATTTCTCCCTCTTTCACATCACAGCAATTTTCTCCTAAACTACTGAACCAAAAACGTTGAAATTTGGTATCAGTCTATAGTTTGCTGACCCGATTAGGAAAACATATCGTAAATGAGGAAATTTTGATTTTAGGGGTACTTTTCCCTTATAATCAAAACTATAAAAAGTAAAATTTTGAAAAAAGATATATAGGGCCTCACCTGAGTTTTACCAGAAAAATAAGAGGAAACCCCTAATATTAATTTTGGGGGTCAAATTACAGAATTAAATGAAAAATATAAAATTACAATTGTTTCTAACGCCTAACGTAATATATAAAATCAAAGGGCTCATTATGACAAATACAATCATATTTTTTCATATTTTTAAAACAAATGGTTTAAAAGATATTAACAAAAATATTTAAAAAAATTCCCATTCCCCCCTCTTTATTTATAAGACGTAAAATTTTGAAAAAAATTATGGATATAGGATCTCACCTGAAGTTTACTGAAAAAATAATGAGAAACCCCTAATATTAATTTTAGGAGGCAAATTACAGCATTAAATGGAAAACATAAAATTAAAATTATTTCTAACGCATAATGTAATATATCAAATAAAAGGGCTCATTATGACGAATACAAATATATTTTTTCATACGTTTAAAATGCATTTTTTAAAATATATTAACAAACATATAAAAAAACTACGAATTCCCCCCTTTATTCCCCTAACTATATGACCTAAAATTTTCTGTTTACACGAAAAATACGAAGAAATCCCTAATGTTAATTTTGGGAGCCAAATTATATAATTAAACGGTAAATAAAAAAATATTTTTTAACGCATTATGCAATACAGCAAGTGAAAGGGCTCATTATAATGAATACAAATATATATTTTTTATATTTTGAAAATTAATTGTTTACAAGATATTAACAAAAAATATATAAAAAATTCTTATTTTCCGCTTTATTTCCGAAACCCTAGTATCTAAAAGTTTTAAAATAATTAGGGGTACTGGGGCTCACTTAAAATTTATAAGAAAAGTTAGTGGAAAACCCTAATATTAATTGTGGGACAAATTATAGAATTAAAGTAAAAATAAAAATTAAATTTTCAAACGCATCATGTAATATATCAAATAAAAGATGCATTATATGAATTACAAATATATCATATTTTTAAATAATTTATTTAAAAGATATTAACCAAAATACTAAACATAGACTTAATTCCCACTTTAGAAACTACACAATCTAAAATATTGAAAAATATATTTTATTTGTATTTTTAAATAATTTGTCTAAAAGATTTAATAATTTATTATATAAAACTTGACCTATTTTCCTCTTTATCGTCCAATCTACCCAGCCTAAAATTCAGGCAGTAGATTATAAATGGCTTCCCTGAAAGTTTATTGGTAAAATAAAAATCTAATGTTAATTTTGGGGGCCAAATTAGGAAATTAAATACATATTTTTATAAAAATCACGCGAATCATGAAGCAGATTAAATAAAAAGTCAATGTGTGGAAAATAAAAGTGTAAGCAGAGGTGGGACCACTTGGTCGCAGGAAAATTTTCAAGGTCGTCCCTTATCAACCTTATCAGGTGGCGCCTGCGGTTGATAAGAGTCGACCTTGTGGTTGCGTGGGTGGGTTGTCAGCCTTGTGGTTGCGTGGGTTGTTGGCCTTGTGGTTTGGTGGCTGTGGTTGCATGGGCGGGGTTTGTGGTGGCGAGATTAGTGGTGTGATTAGTGGTCGTGGGTGTTTGGGAATCTCCCTTCGGCTTGACGGTGGGGAGCCGTTGGGTGGAGAGCTGATGGGTGACGTCATCGGTATTGTGTGTTGTAGATCATTCGTTGGTATTATTGCTTGGCGCCATCTTGTGACGTTTGAGGTAATAATGGGTAACGTCATCGGTATTGTGTGTTGCCGTTGGTATTGTTGTTTGGCTCCATCTTGTGACGTATGCGGTACTAAGAAAAAAAGCCGCTGCCGGGTTTAGAGCCCGGCATTGTTGATTCATAGGCAAGGATTCAGTCGTGTGGGCTAATGAGACATATTGAAAAAATTGTCTAGAGTTTCTTGGGTATTTGATTTTTGGTGATGATCGTTTGTTGTCGAAGATATGTCTCAACAATAATATTTCATATGCAGCGATATATTATATATATATATATATATATATATATATATATATATATATATATATATATATATAAGAAAAGTATTTTTATTTTGAATTGCGCGCGCAATTCACAGTCATTAGTTGAATCAGATGCCGTAACTAACAGAGAAACAATTAAAAGGACACATGTCAAATGGAATGTCAAATGAATTTATTAAATATAAAGGTGTAATTAATAACTTTGAATGTTGTTTCTCTGTTATTTACAGGTAAGAGTTAATTTGTAAATAATAATTTAATGTATGTTTCGTATTTGTTAATAAATAAACTCTGTTATTTACAGTGAAACAATTCTAGTTATTCCATAACCTAAGAGAGATTATCATATTATAAAACAACATTCTTGTTATGCACCAGATGGATAAATTGCAGTTTACATTCATGATGCTTGCGGCTGAAGATGAAAAATCAAATGTATTATGTGTAACTAGAATAACTACACAAGATGATCATACATACAGAATTCCAAACAAAAACTACAATGCGTTGCATCACGAAGAGCTAATAACAACACCAGTATATAACACCATAAAAAAAAAACAAATTTAAAAAGAGATCAAATCAGAAAAGTTTGGATTAAATTGACAGATCAATTAAAAAAAGCTTATTTTGATAGTGATGGTAATATGCAATTTCAAAACGAATACTTGGAAGAAATAAGTGAAAATAAACATAATAAAGATGTATCTACTAGCGTAACAGAACAACCTTTGATACGATTGATAGAGCAGCTACTTAAAAAAAATCAAGAAAAATCCGAAGAGACAAATGTAGGAAAAACAGCAAAAGAACTCACAATTGAAAAATTTGATGGAAAAAATTCAAATGCAAATCAATGGATGTCTGAGTTTGAAAAAGAATGTAAACGTTTTAAGGTGACAAGGAACGATAAAAAAAATAGAAATTTTGAAATCATTCATGGAAAAAAGTGGTGCAGACTGGTATAGTTGTACACTTATTAAACTCACAATTCAAACAGACTGGGAAGACTGGAAAGAAAATTTTTGTTCTACATTCGCTAGTAAAGGTTGGTCGCCAATAAGATATGCAATCGCATTCAGATACCAAGCGGGCTCTTTACTAGAATATTCAATAAAAAAGGAAAAACTTCTGTTACAAGTAAGAAAATCTATTGATGAAGGAACACTTATAGACCTTATCGCCACAGGACTGCCGAACTATGTAGCTGACAGAATAGATAGAGAAAAGTTAAAGAAGACTGATGACCTTCATAATGAAATAGGTAAATTAGAACACCTGACAACCAAGAAAGAAATAAAAAAAGGTAAGCCAAATAATAATCCATCAAAAAGTGATAAAGCACCTTGTAAAATATGCAAAGATAAAGGAAAAGGAACACGTTACCATTCTGAAGCTGAATGCTGGTTCAAAGAGCAAGGGAATAAAGGAAATAAACAACAGCACGTAAATAATTTAACTCTGGAAGTAGATTTAAGTAAAGATGATCCAAAAAACTAATTTTCCCACCATTAATTGAACTTAATGTTAAATTGAATGATACTTTAGACGTAAATGCTATTTATGATCCGGGATCAAATATCTCATTAATCAACTCAAAAT
Source organism: Octodonta nipae (assembly GCA_034190945.1). Lineage (NCBI taxonomy): Eukaryota > Metazoa > Arthropoda > Insecta > Coleoptera > Chrysomelidae > Octodonta > Octodonta nipae. The sequence continues at coordinate 56,509,669 of CM067220.1, forward strand.
TAGTACATCTTAAGTCTAAAAAAAATAACATACACCAAACTAACTTAAGAATAATTAATGCTGTCTACCACACAGATGGAATGATAAAATTAAAATTAAAAATATTAAACGTTGAAGACTATGTAAATGTGTTCATAATTAATAATGAAAATTTTAAATATGACTTTCTAATGGGTTTAGACTGTATAAAAAAATTTAAATTGATACAGAATGAAAAATTAGAGATGGAGCAAAAAAGTTCCGAATCTAATGAAATTATAAAAGAGTATCAAATAAACTTTAATGAACACATTTCAGTAGATACATTCAATGTTTTAATGAATCATTTAAATAATGATGAAAAAAATATAGTAATAGATTTAATAAATAAGTATAAAAACATATTTGCAAAAGACAAATATGATATTGGCACAGTAAAAGATTATGAAGCTAGGATAGATTTGATAATAGATAAATATTGCAGCAAAAGGCCATATAGATGCACAATGGATGACAAAAAAGAAATAGAAAAACAAATAACAGAATTATTAAAAAAAATCTTATTGAAGAATCTTATAGCCCTATTGCTGCCCCTGTAACGTTAGCCTATAAAAAGATGAACATAAAAATCAAGATTATGTATAGATTTCAGAGACTTAAACAAAATAATAATTCCTCAGTCACAACCATTTCCATTAATAGAGGATTTGGTTGTCAAGACAGGAAATTGCAAATATTTTTCAAAATTAGACATAAATTCAGCATTTTGGTCCATCCCTCTACGAATTGAAGACAGAAGAAAAACAGGCTTTATAACTCGAGAAGGACACTTCCAATGGACTTGTTTACCATTCGGATTGAAAACAGCTCCAGCTATTTTCCAAAGGATCTTAAGTAATATAATAAGAAAACATAAATTATCTGATTTTACAGTAAACTATATAGATGACATTTTGATATTTTCAAAATCTTTCGAAGAACATATTAATCACGTATCACAACTGTTGGAGGCAATAATGAAAGAAGGATTTCGATTAAAACTTGCCAAATGCGCATTTGCATTAGACTCAATACAATATTTAGGCCATATAATAAAATATAATTCAATCTCTCCTATTACAGATAACCTAATCTGGATAAAAAACTTTCCAACGCCAAAAAACCAAAAAAATATTCGCCAATTCTTAGGAAAAGTAAATTTTTATAACAAATATGTACCGAAAATTTCAATAGTTTTAGAACCTTTACATAACTTATTAAGAAAAGGACAAAAGTTTATATGGTCCGAAGAATGCCAAAAAGCTTTTGAATACATGAAGAATTTTCTTTGCACACAACCAGTTTTGGCCATCTTCGACGCTAATTTACCAATACACATATACACAGATGCAAGCTTACAAGGAATAGGTGCAATATTAAAACAACCTCAACTAAATGATACTCCGATAACTGAAAAACCTGTAGCATACTTTTCAAGAAAATTAAATGACTCACAAAAAAGGAAAAAAGCAATTTACCTAGAATGTATGGCTATAAAAGAAGCAATAAAATATTGGTAACACTGGCTTATAGGAAGACATTTTAAGGTGTTTTCGGATCATAAGCCATTACAAAATATGAATATAAAGGCAAGAACAGATGAAGAACTAGGAGACCTCACATACTACTTATCACAGTTTGATTTCGAACTGATATATTATCCGGGGAAAAATAACTTAGAAGCAGACTGCTTAAGTAGAAATTCCGTATTGGAACCAGTTAACGGCATAATTGAAGGGTTGAAAGATATAAATTTAATAAGATTAGAAGAAATTTTAGAAGACCAAAAACAAAACAAAGATATAAATCTTAATAAAAATCGACTGATTTTTGAAAACAATTTATATTACAAGAAACATAAAAATAGAAATAAAATCATATTATCGGAAAGACTATGTAAACATCTAATACAAAAAACACACAGAAACTTTTGCCACATTGGAGTAAGTCAGATGCAAAATAAAATACTACCATATTATACAGCAACAAATATAATAGAAAATATAAAAAAGATGAGTAAATGCTGTGAAGTTTGTTTAAAAAATAAATCAAGGGGACAAGACAAAATCGGCTTAATGTCACATCTTGGCCCAGCAAAAAAACCATTCGAAATAGTCTCCATAGACACAATAGGCGGATTCGGTGGGTCACGATCAACAAAAAAATATTTACATCTCCTAGTGGATCACTTCACAAGATTCGCCTATATTTTAACGTCTAGAACACAAAATGCAGATGATTTTATTAAATTAACAAAATATGTACTAAAAGATCATAACATTCAAATAATTTTGACGGACCAATACCCAGGTATAAATTCGAAAAATTTCAAAAGATTTTTGGAAAAAATATTACAATTATATTTACAGGCGTCAATTCACCATTTTCAAACGGCTTAAATGAAAGATTAAACCAAACGTTAGTCAATAAAATAAGATGTGCAATAAATGAAAAAAATAATAAATATACATGGACTACAATAGCTCATGACTGTATAAATAAATACAATGAAACTGAACACACAGTGACTAGATTCAGTCCAAAATATTTATTAAAAAAGAACAAAAACACAAATCGCTTGGAAGAAGATAGAATGACGGCCTTTAAAAACAGCATTAAATACCATGAATATAATAAGAAATTATATGATGAAAACAGAAGACAACATAATTTTAACATAGGGGATGCAGTATATATTGAAAACGGGAATCGACTGAATAGGAAAAAATTAGATGAACTAAGAACAGGGCCATATAAAATTTTACGAAAAATATCAAATTCAATGTATGAAGTTGATATAGGTCATAAAAAGTCGGAAACAAACTTATTTCACATCTCAAAGCTCACCCCATCTCCAAACACCTCGGATGAGGATATTCTTGTAGACATTTAAGATTCTTGATAAATATTATACAAAAAAAAAAATAATAAAAAAATTTGTATCTTGAGGGGGGAGATGTAAGAAAAGTATTTTTATTTTGAATTGCGCGCGCAATTCACAGTCATTAGTTGAATCAGATGCCGTAACTAACAGGGAAACAATTAAAAGGACACATGTCAAATGGAATGTCAAATGAATTTATTAAATATAAAGGTGTAATTAATAACTTTGAATGTTGTTTCTCTGTTATTTACAGGTAAGAGTTAATTTGTAAATAATAATTTAATGTATGTTTCGTATTTGTTAATAAATAAACTCTGTTATTTACAGTGAAACAATTCTAGTTATTCCATAACCTAAGAGAGATTATCATATATATATATATATATATATATATATATATATATATAATGTACGGGGGTTGTATTTGATGTATTTGGTCGTAATAGGGTTCTAGTTTTCTAGCTGTTTCAGCTGTACAACGCCAAAATACAGTTATTTTCCGTGGTAGATAATAGCAAAATTTCTAAGTATTCGATGGTGGTAAAAAAATATATTAACAAAATGAATCATTTCGCTTCTAGTTTGTATATTTTACAGGCATTCTGCTAAAACTGCAAAAATTTATAATTGAAAAACAAAATGACTCACTTAATTAACAAAATGATTCGATGGTGGTAATTTTTTTAACAAAATGATCATATTGTTTGAATATTTTACAAGGATCCTGCTAAAAATGCCGAAACTGTATAGTTGAAAAAAGAAATGACTCACTTATTTAACAATGTGAGTAAATTCCATCATCCTAGTCCTAGTTTTGAATGTATTTAGAGACTGAAAAACAAAAACACTCACTTAATTAACAAATTGAGTAAATTCTACCCTTGGGGTCCTATTTTTGAATTTATTTCTGCTGAAAACGACTAATAAAGCATTGTGATAAAACGCTAAAAATAATTAAATTGAAGAAATTATGAATCACAAATATTTTAACAGTAAAATCGAAATTATTGAACATTTAGTTGTGTTTGAAATAAAATTTAAAAACAAGACTATGTTTCACTACCATAACAGGCAGTAGATAAGTACCCGAAATTAACTTCCGATTAGAATGAATGTTACAGCGAACTTTGTTATCTCTGTAGCTTCCAGTTCATATAGTCAAGACCTCTTAAACGGTACATATGATATTCCTTATCCAGGTGATGTATCTTGTTATTTGATGAAAACATACGGCTTATGAAAAAGGATGGGAGGCACTCCTTCCCCTTTTGCGTGACGTCATAAGCTGTGCTCTCATTGGTCGATTTAAACTTGAACTTGAATTTTGCTTTAACTTTGTCAACACAGCATACAATGCATATTCCACATACCATTAGCTATCATCATGATGCTCCATTGCCAAGAGAATTAATTCAATCGTGTGTTTTCCCTAGATCTAGGGATTTTTCTCATCGCTGTTTAAACAAACAATACGCATTAAGTTTGTTTTTACGGGATCTAGGGAAATATGGCAAACTGGCAATCATGGCCCTGAAAAGCGCCCCCTCCTTCTTCTGTGACGTCATAAGCTCTGCTCTCATTGGTCGATTTAAACTTGAACTAGTATTTTGCTTTTAAAGTTGCATACATACAATGCATACATCCATATTCCATTAGCTATCATCATGATTCAAATGATGCTACATTGCCAAGAGAATCAATTCAATCGTGTATTTTCCCTAGGTCTAGGAATTTTTCTCATCGCTCTTTAAAGAAACAATCCGCCCTAAGTGTGATTTTTCTGTAACGTTATTAGCTTCCTGTTTACATCATATATTCAAGAAAGACATCAGTATTCTGAAAACAAGGGAAAGTTAAGCGTATATCAAAATGATCCTCTCTTATTGGTTGGTGTGAACTCCAGCCCACCTGCCAAACCATCAGTATGTTTAACTTATACGTTTACAAAGAATGGTCCTGAATAAAGATTTAGTTTCCTCAACAGGATTCCGTTACATACCCGGCAACAATGTCTTTATAACATACGAAGTATATGCCACCGAAGGGTAAAGTCATAATTCCCAAGATCTATTCAGCAACCGGGCAACGCTGACCCTCAAACATTACCATTATATTCCCAATTATATATAATGGTCGGTAGATTGATAAAAAGACATACAGTACCTTGCTTCCGGTTCACTCCAACAAAAAACACTTATCAATGTACAGGAGTGTGTGTCAACCAATGGCAATGCAAAACTTCTAAGGATGGTAGTAAAATAGTAAAAGAAAAAAATGAGTTCATCATTTTGGTTCTAGTTTAAATATTTTACAGGCATTCAGCTGAAAACGTCAAAATTTAATTATTGAAAACATACCAAATGATAAAAATAATCTTATTAAGGCATACAGTACGGTTCTTCCAGTTCACTTCAATAAAAAACACTATTTAGTTATCAATGTGTTTGTCAGCCAATGGCAATACAAAACTTCTAAGGATGATAGTAAAATAGTAAAACAAAATGGGTTCATCATTTCGGTTCTAGTTTAAATATTTTACAGGCTTTCAGCTGAAAACCTCAAAATTAAATCATTGAAAACGTACCAAATGATAAAAATAATCTTATCTAAAATAGATAAATTCCACCAATCTGGTGGTATTTTGAAAACAGCTGTTGTAATTAAATTTACCATTAGAATTATCTTGCCGGGATGTACCGTGTGAATGTGTGGGAATTCTTTACCATCAAAAATGATGCTATGATGAGGTTTTGTCACCGAGAATCTGTCATATCTGAAACGAGCATGCTAAAGAATGAAAGGGCGTATTGCAGTCAGAAGTCAGGAATCAGGAGCAAATGTTACTGGATTGTTAGTATAATATGACTAGAGACGAAATGTTGGGAAAGTTGTTAGAAATGCTGTGAATGGAACTGGTCTCAACAGATAGCTTATAACAGAATGCAGATATGGAAAATGAATGCGAATCTTATAGCAAAGAGTTTTCTGTTTTCAGTAGACATGCTGTTAGGGACCTCTCAAAATATTTTTATGCGAAACAATTCGGTTGTATAAATATTTGTAATATATTAATGAGTATTTAAATGAAAGTTGTTAGCAATGTATGTAGGATATCCTTGAAAAATTGTTAATGCAAATTTTAGTTGATTTTAATACTGCAAGCTTTAAGATATTATGTTTATAATGTATGGTATGACTCAAGCAACTATATGTTTTAGATAATAAATATTTTATGCAGACCATTTTCCACTGCCAAACCCATGAAGATCCTGCGGCTATAGAATCTATAAATAAATATCCATATAGAACCTTTACATATACATTTTATAGTCCCAGGGGCTGCATAACTGGCATCGTTGAGAGTCCCCAATAATAATTAGTGTATACGGTAATATATAAAAATTAACGGGCCTACTATTCGTTCTAAGAATCAATACACAAATCAAATGTTCTGCTGATACCATTATCACAAGCACCATCCATAAATTACTATAGGGCGTCTTATTCAATGGTTCTGATGGGGTTCAGAATTGTGTAGGTAACAGGCATTCAAGCTAAGCATATTGATTCAAAACGAATATCGTAATTTGTGGCATTCATTGAAATCTTCTGTTCTTCACCTAGTGACCATTTCAGAACGTTGAGAAGTAAGTCTCTCTTCTTGGGACTAGAATGCCTTCGTTTCTTCACCACTTGAGGCTCTCTCTTTGATAATAGTCCAAGGACATTTTCGTAGGATGTGATACATGTGTACATTTACCGATATAATTTTTTAAAGCCAGAAGGCACAGATGAGAAATCTGACAAAAATTTTCTTTTAAGAGATTTTGGCTGGTATCGTTTTTCTGGTGTAACTGTCACTACATTGTGTTCAGCTGTTCAACGTATTTGTTTACTAATTATTGAAATGGGTTCTTCTTCACTCAAAACCATCCGCTTAATGGCATCAAAGTTTATTAATTCCGAAGCAGCACAATTCAGAGTAATCTCTTTAACCTTACAAACGGTTATATACTCTTGTGCTTTCGTTGACCAAAGCATATATCCATAGTTTTTGGGACCGCCTGAGACAAATTCCACGATATAACTCTCTGATCCGTATGTTTCTAGTTCATCAGGCATATCCCCTATAAATGTACCGATAGGGACATCGAACTCTCCAGTTGTGCGGTAAGGTAATTGAAACCTTGAGAGACCCTGGTCGCGTGAGCACAATTCGTGGATACTTGTGCTACGATCCCAACAGTTCAAAGCAGCTATTCATAGCTGGATGGAATTTTCCACATAAAGCCTATATGAATGCCTCCGATAACACCTTTCATATGTACATTCCTTTGGGGCATTTGTTTTCGATCTTCAACGACTACAAGCGAGTGATGTGTGGTAAACAAACGTTTCGTCTGGTGCGAAGTCGTAGCGATGATGATTGCCTCATAAACAAGGATGCTGCTACCAAGGGCAAAGTGACAATAAACAGGGCGGTTAGATGATATCAACTGAGGTTAGGTTAGGATCGATTGAACGACTTAAGGTTAGGGTAGGTTAGGATCGACCGAACCTAACCTACCCTAACCGCTGTTTGAAGGGCCTTCCTCCCCTTTTCCTATGACGTCATAAGCTACTCATGTTCATCATTGGTTGGTTACTTATTACTAAGAGCTAACAGAACCATACATCTCTGTTTTTCGCGGTTAATGGAGTTGGGAGGTACACGATGAACTACTTCGTTCCTCAAGCGTTTCACTACCTGAGACTGTATTCTGTTATAAACAACGTTCAGAACCTCATGATGACGTTCCGATGCCTTGACAGATTCCTTATTTTAAGGTTTTTCATAATTATTAAAGACCCCAGCGAATTATTTACGTTTGTGTTTGGTATCAACAAACTACCTAAATTGTGAATAATGATCTTACTGCATTCAAAATTTTACAAACGAAACACTGTTCCTATAATGCGATAGACATATTCTCGGTAACTAGTACTCAACTGCCTATTTTTTTTATTTAAATGGAAATAGAACAATCTCACTTGAATTATTTTAAAGAGTGGCGTTCATGCAGTGGAAACCTTTTCACTACATGAAAGCTGAATCGAAAGCTTTTATAATGTAGTTCCAGTGCATAATGATTTAGTCTTATGCATTTCTCATTGTCTTAAATCATTTTGACACAGTTCGTCAAAGATGTCATTTTCCATACATTGTATTCCTTATATGAATAACGTTTGTTATTATATGTTAGGGTGTGTTAGAGACCTAATACGAATTCCGTCCCTAATGGTTGATATGTTGAGGTCTCGTGGTCTGTTTGAATAAACCAATGAGAGAGGAATCATTTTGATAGATACTTAAGAGAAAGGGTGAGACATCATATTCCTAGAACAGGTTATGTTTCTTGTTATATAGAGGAAATGACCGACTAATGACGCCGCAGAAAAAAAAGGATTACCATATTTCCTTAGATCTCGGAAAATTATGGCTTTGATCTTAAGTGGTAAATGCTTCATATGTTATGATCCAAAAGCAGACATATGAGGCAATGACAGTAATGACGTCACAGAAATTGATACTCATGACAATATTGTTCAATAGCACATTTTTGATTCAATATATATGTGCCTGGAGTAAACTTTTCAATTTCATACAATATGCTTATAAACTTATGGATTATTTTTCCGTTATTTGGTGTGATGGAGATCGATGCTGACCAAAAATTATAATTGGATAACACGAGGCCTTGTTACAGCTTTCTTTGTCTTATATTGCTTCTGTGTGTTCACAATTATAACCCTGTGAGTTGGTAGTTTTAAATTTGTTTCTGTGTAGTTTAATATGTTTGATGACGTTTTCTTAAATGTTATTCATTATGTATACACTCGTGCATAGGAATGTGTTTTCTATTATCACACACTCGTACATGTTACAAATAAATTCGTGTTATTCACATTGATATTGAAGGATGACATGCCAATGCATGGTTTAATGGCTTTTGTTTGTGGCAAAACGAAAAACGAAGTCCACCCATTCTTGAATAAGATTTTCTGGCCTGTTGAATGAAGCTTTACTCCATCAAGGTGAACGAAACTTGAATGTAACAGACCCTCCATGTTCAATTCTGTATCTACATGATTCAAAACAAAAAATATTTAAACCATGTGACTTTTATTTCACAGTTTTGATTTTCAACTCTTGCTACCAACAGTAACTTAATTCAAAGCAAAGTGTTATTGGAAGAACAATATTGTTACATCAAATAGCCCTTACAGTATTTCAAATGATTGATGATGAAACTCTAAGATACGAATTAATTCATTTCTAATGGATACTTCTGTTTTGACAAATTATAACCTTCGCTAACATCTTCACTCAAGGTTAAGAAAACCGCAATTAATGATAGTGATGCAGATATCAAATAAAGAATATTTGAATGATTAATTTCTATTTAACAAGAATTTCTACTCAGTATTTTACAACATTTCTTTTAAATAATTTTCGTTTTCGGTGGTGTATTGTTGTTTGTGTGTGGTGTTGAATGACTGCTTTTTGAACTAAATAACTTCCTCGAACTGAGCCTCTATGAAATCAGTACGACCGCCCATACCTGCACGTTTCATTTGGGGTGGTCCTATATCTATTTCAACTCCATTTGGTAATGGATGCATAAAATATTTATTATTTAAAACATATAGTTGCTTGAGTCATACCATACATTATAAACATAATATCTTAAAGCTTGTAGTATTAACATCAACTAATCTTTGCATTAACAATTTTTCAAGGATATCCAACATACATTGCTAACAACTTTCATTTAAATACTCATTAATGTAATACAATTATTTATAACAACCGAATTGTTTCGCATAAAAATAATTTGAGATGTCCCTGAAAAATGAAAACCCTTTGCTATACGATTCGCATTCATTCTCCATATATGCATTCTGTTATAAGTTTTCTGTTGATATCTGTCCCAACCCCAGCATTTCTAACAAATTTCCCAACATTTCGTCTCTAGTCATATTATTCTAACCATCCAGTAACATTTGCTCCTGACTCCTGACTGCATACGCCCTTTCATTCTTTAGCATGCTGGTTTCAGATATGACAGATTCTCGGTGACAAAACCTCATCATAGCATCATTTTTGATGGTAAAGAATTTGAACACTTTCGCACGGCATCTCCTGGCAGCCAGTATTAACACCAACTAATCTCTGCATTAACTACTTCTTGAAAGAATATCCTTCATATGTTGCTAGCAACCTTCGTTTTAGGTACTCACCAATATATTAATGTATTATTATCTAAAACATATAGTTGCTTGAGTCATACCATACGTTATAAACATTATATCTTAAAGCTTGCAGTATTAACATCAACTAAAATTTGCATTAACAATTTTTCAAGGATATCCTACATACATTGCTAACAACTTTCATTTAAATACTCATTAATATATTACAAATATTTATACAACCGAATTGTTTCGCATAAAAATATTTTGAGAAGTCCCTAACAGCATGTCTACTGAAAAAAGAAAACTCTTTGCTATAAGATTCGCATTCATTTTCCATATCTGCATTCTGTTATAAGCTATCTGTTGAGACCAGTCCCATTCCTAGCATTTCTAGCAACTTTCCCAACATTTCGTCTCTAGTCATATTATACTAACAATCCAGTAACATTTGCTCCTGATTCCTGACTTCTGATTGCAATACGCCCTTTCATTCTTTAGCATGCTCGTTTCAGATATGACAGATTCTCGGTGACAAAACCTCATCATAGCATCATTTTTGATGGTAAAGAATTCCCACACATTCACACGGTACATCCCGGCAAGATAATTCTAATGGTAAATTTAATTACAACAGCTGTTTTCTAAATACCACCAGATTGGTGTAATTTACCTATTTTAGATAAGATTATTTTTATCATTTGGTACGTTTTCAATGATTTAATTTTGAGGTTTTCAGCTGAAAGCCTGTAAAATATTTAAACTAGAACCGAAATGATTTTGTTTTACTATTTTACTACCATCCTTAGAAGTTTTGCATTGCCATTGGCTGACAAATACATTGATAACTAAACAGTGTTTTTTATTGAAGTGAACTGGAAGAAACATACTGTATGCCTTAATAAGATTATTTTTATCATTTGGTATGTTTTCAATGATTAAATTTTGACGATTTCAGCTGAGTGCCTGTAAAATATTTAAACTAGAACCAAAATGATGGACTCATTTTTTTCTTTTACTATTTTACTACCATCCTTAGAACTTTTGCATTGCCATTGGTTGACACACACTCCTGTACATTGATAAGTGTTTTTTGTTGAAGTGAACCGGAAGCAAGGTACTGTATGTCTTTTTATCAATCTACCGACCATTATATATATTTGGGAATATAATGGTAATGTTTGAGCGTCAGCATTGCCCGGTTGCTGAATAGATCTTGGGAATTGTGATTTTACCCTTCGGTGGCATATACTTCGTATGTTATAAAGACATTGTTGCCGGGTATGTAACGGAGTCCTGTTGAGGAAACTTTAAATCTTTATTCAGGACCATTCTTTGTAAACGTATAAGTTAAACATACTGATGGTTAGCAGGGGGGCTGGAGTTCACACCAACCAATAAGAGTGGATCATTTTGATATACGCTTAACTTTACCTTGTTTTCAGAATACTGATGTCTTTCTTGAATATATGATGTAAACAGGAAGCTAATGACGTAACAGAAAAATTCCTAGACCTAGGGAAAACACACGATTGAATTGATTCTCTTGGCAATGTAGCATCATTTGAATCATGATGATAGCTAATGGAATATGGATGTATGCATTGTATGCTGTGTTGACAACTTTAAAAGCAAAATACTAGTTCAAGTTTAAATCGACCAATGAGAGCACGGCTTATGACGTCACAGAAAAAGGGGGGCCGCTTTTCAGGGCCATGATTGCCAGTTTGCCATATTTCCCTAGATCCCAGAAAAACAAACTTAATGCGTATTGTTTCTTTAAACAGCGATGAGAAAAATCCCTAGAACTAGGGAAAACACACGATTGAATTAATTCTCTTGGCAATGGAGCATCATGATGATGGAATATGCATTATATGCTGTGTTGACAAATTTAAAGCAAAATGCATGTTCAAGTTTAAATCGACCAATGAGAGCACAGCTTATGACGTCACGCAAAAGGGGAAGGAGTGAGTCCCACCCGTCATAAGCCGTATGTTTTCATCAAATAACAAGATACTAGATCTGGATAAGGAATATCATATGTACCGTTTAAGAGGTCTTTACTATATGAACTGGAAGCTACCGCATACGTCACAAGATGGAGCCAAACAACAATACCAACGGCAACACACAATACCGATGACGTCACCCATTATTACCTCAAACGTCACAAGATGGAGCCAAACAACAATACCAACGGCAACACACAATACCGATGACGTCACCCATTATTACCTCAAACGTCACAAGATGGCGCCAAGCAATAATACCAACAATGATCTACAACACACAATACCGACGACGTCACCCATCAGCTCTCCACCCAACGGCTCCCCACCGTCAAGCCGAAGGGAGATTCCCAAACACCCACGACCACTAATCACACCACTAATCTTGCCACCACAAACCCCGCCCACGCAACCACAGCCACCAAACCACAAGGCCAACAACCCACGCAACCACAAGGCTTGCAACCCACCCACGCAACCACAAGGTCGACTCTTATCAACCGCAGGCGCCACCTGATAAGGTTGATAAGGGACGACCTTGAAAATTTTCCTTCGACCAAGTGGGGCCACCCCTGCTAGTGTATATTTTTTATAAATTTAAAACGCTTCCTTTTAAAGATATTAGGGTAAATATAAGAAAATGCACTCATTTCCTATTTGTCTGAAACTGGAATATTAGAATCTTGAAGGTTGTACGGAACCCTTAGTATGTGAGTCCAATTCGCACTTGAACAAATTATTTCAAATACGCTCTATTGGTCTAATGTTGTTGGTACACACATCTCTCGTCTGCAAGATACCAGGTATAATTCGGGGATACTTTACAACCTTCCACTTATATAAAAAATGTATCCTGAGCACTATTTTTTAGCACACACAAACACGTCCCAATACGTCCGTCGTCCGAGAAGACGACCACCAACGTTGAAAATTATTAGGATTAAATCTACCAGTGAAACGTGCAAATTGAAGGGCATTTCAATATACAAATTTTAACGGTTGTTAAGTGTTATATCACTTAAAAACCTCCAGTAACTGAATTATGTGGTAAGCTTTCTTTCTTTCGGCATTTGTAGATTTATATTTTATTACTTTTTATTGCACTCTAAATATTTTGGCCTGGCAGTTATTGAAATTTCCTACTAGGAAACGACAACCATCCATCCCTTGCATCGAGTCGCGATTTTGTAGTTACCGACCTTTGGCGGATAGGACTGACGGATCGAAAAACACCTGCATGAATAAAATTAACACCGAAGGCAAGCAAAAAAGGATACAAATTGGTCGAAATATCTTTCATCCTCGCAAAATGTTTGGGTAGTTGAGGGAATAGAATGAATATATCCATTCATAAAAAACGCATTTTAAAGAAGGGTACGAACCCAACGTGGGTGGTCATATCTTGCGGACGAGAGATGTGTGTACCAGCAGCATAAGAGTCTACTGTATAGTAGGTACAACCGACTCGCTAAGAAAATTTAAGGCTTTCCTAAAATATGTGTCGTCAGCTGTTTACTGGCTCTTATACTATATGATTTATCATCAAGCTTACATGAAAATGTTTTATGTAAGTAATATTCTATTGATTATTCTATTTAAATTTTCAATTTTGCTATGGGTTTCTGGGAAATATTTTTAAGGATAAATCACAGCCTTTTATGACTATAAACCAAATTTGAAACCAGTCTATCTTAGTTCGGTAGAACTTCTAATAAAACACTAAACTTGAATCACTCTTATATTAGTATTAAATATATATTTTTATAATTATCATTTTCATATTAAACATTAGACTGTTTAAATCATGCATTGAATGAATGCAACTACTTAATTATTATGGAAAATAAAACAGTATATCTAGTCTAAAATTAATCTTATATTGACAAAAATAAGAAACTCTTTTTTACTTAAAGCGAGGTTGAGTTCCCGCATAATATGAATCATATACTTGCAAATAATTGAGACCCAGAGGTTTTTGTGGAAATTGTCCGTAACTGGGATAATAGCCTCCATTAAATGGATAATTTGGATAAACTCTTCCATATGGAATTTGGTATCCATGAACTTGTGACTGTGGGTAAATTGGTGACTGTGGGTAAATTGGTGCCTGTGGAGGAATATAACCATAGCCGCCGTTTTCTGGTAATTTATAGCCGCCTTGATTAGATGGAACATAGTATTCTGTAAAACAAAATAACATCATTTTCAAAGTAGAATATTTCATTTTAAATTCTTGTAAGTATTTAAATACTTTTTAAATTATATGCATTTGTTTTCAGGTCACTCTATAAAATATTAATTTATTATATGATTTTTACTGTTTTTTATGTTAACACAGAGATTGAGAAACTCTCTTTTTGAGAAAAATGAGCTACATTCCTACAATATCCAAAGTTTATGATATCAGCTATATCAGGAAATTTTTAGAAACACCTATTATCAATTAAAAAAACTGTAAAAGTCAATGAATTTACAACACCTCAAAATGGTGCTGTACCGAATTTTATTTTAAAAATTTTATAATGATTTTATAAGGAAATTAACTATGAGCATGACACAAAAAACTGTTAATTATCAAATATAATTTAAAAAAGGATCAGCGATATTGTCTTTTATCCATTTACCCCAACTATCTCCCTATCATAGAGATCGGAACTAAAGGAAGGGCAAAGTTACAATGATCATTTATTACTCCACTAAAGCGAAATATTCTCAAAATTAGTCATTGCGATAAAAACTGTTCTTCCCAAAAAACCACTGACAATGAAAAAAAGTATACAGCAATATTGAGAGTCTTGAGGAATATAAGCGAGATAGGAACAGAATATAAAAGCGAGTCCAGTTGCAGCAGTGAGTTCAATTAGAAAGCTATTGTCATTAATCCTAAGGAGTGAAGACAGTATAGTAATTTATAAACTATCGTAATTGTAGATAAGCAATATAGCAATACCATATATGATACATGTAACATTATGAACGGAGATACAACAAAGTGAATGCAAAGAATAAATTGTAGGCTATGGCGAGATCCAATTGTTCGCTGATGGTGCGACTATAGCACTCGAACATGTATAAACTAAGGAGGCTCTTAGCAGTTGTCAAACGGTGTTACTTTACGTAAACAAATTAAAATTGTTACGTGTATTTATTCGCTCGAAAATATCGAAAGTATATGTAAAGTATCCACTCCGTAAGCTGGCATCGATTCAGCTGTCCCTAACACGACTCCGCACGGAGCGCCTACACCTCAATATGTATCAGGTAGTAACTAGTAACCTTCTAATAGTGTCTAGGTCTAGAGATTAATGCTTCTTACAAATCTTTAAATAAGTAAAGAATTTCTTGACTACGTATATCAATTAGAGCTTTAAATGCTAAATGAGAAGAGCTTATTTTATTGAAATGCACGTGCTACCTAATATTTCTAGTGATTTTCATAAAATCATACAGTAATCTATGAAATTGTAATATGATATAATATAAAGGTAATATAAACATCATTGCGAGTACTGAATTCGACCATTATATACTTCTGAGAGTATAGAATGTACAATTCTTTGTAAAAAGAAATAACTTATGAAACAGAGGGGCTATCCTATATAGCACTTATTTCTAACTTTTTTGAACCACTACATAACTACAATTCCACCAGTCCCGAATATATTTCACCTAAACTTCTAGTGCTTAGGCGCCACACAATATAACAATTTTATTCAACATTTTTTGAACCACCTTGTATAACTGTAACTGTACTCTATTAAAGAAAGACTGAAAAATAGACATACAAAGTAGGAAAAATAACATCGTTACATACGGCCAAAGATGAAAAACATATATAGTAAATGAATTAAGCCGTTTACTAGAAATAAATCTCAACAAAGACGATATAAGCGATCTATTTTCTCTGGGGAGAACTGACCGTTCGCCTTTAGAAACTGTACTCTTGTTAAATAACAAGAAGCGTATAATTCTATAAGACATAACAATACGGATATTGTCTTATATTATTATCTCATGACCTAACTAACCAACAAAGAAAACAATAAAACAAGCTGAAAACACACAGGAATAAAATACGACCAGAACATTAGGTCAACAGCTATATAAAAAATAATAAACTTCTTGTGGGAACCAAGTCTATACCCTAGAGGAACTCAAAGGTACCCAATTACCTCAGAAGGAAAAATCCCTGAAAATTATACCTGAAGGTAACAGAAACAAGAAATCAAAACGTGTAACACCCGGAAGTTTCTTTAACGAAAAAAGAAACATAAAACAAAACACACACCCAAGGATACCGAAACAGGAGACAGGAGAAAGAAAACAAGGGAGACGCATTACAAGGAAATAAGGCAACTCCTTCACCGTCAAACAAAATAAAATCTCCAGGAAAGGTAACTACAGGACATAAAAAGAAAGGACCAATAAAAACTCGTTCTACTGAGAAAGCTTAGAATAATTAGAGTAAGGACTAATGCTAATACAAGTAAGATACTTGTAGATTATTCTTAATTAATTAAATAATTAAAGAAAATAGATAACTCACAAATATTTATAGATAAACTAAATGTATAAACACAAGGTTTTGTACTCTAACACCCAACTTTTATTTTTGCACTCGACGCACGTTTCAACAGCGAAGCTGTCATCATAATGGGGTAAACCAAAACTGAGAATATTTACAATTATATATATATAAAACTTAAAAACTATAGGTAAATTAGTGGGGAAAACCCAACATGCTAATTCACTAATCCCTAAGTACCTGACTCTTCAACAAAATATGGTAATTGAGTTATTAAATACTTAAGCGTTTAAGATACAAATTTCTACGGCCACTTATGTAATAAATTATACAATGGGTTATTTGGCATTGGTCCTTTGTCGGAAATCATAAGGTTATTATTTAACATTATGCTTTCGTTCGAGTCCAATTCTTTACAATTATTGACTTGTCTAACTAATTGTAACGAATTTAAATCTATAGAGAGACTATTTTCCAAAACATTTTGTGCTACACTAGATTTATCAGATCTCCCGTATTTTATATGTGCAAAATGTTCTTTAATTCGGATTCTAATAGATCTACGAGTTTGACCATAATATTTCAGTCCTTCATTTGATCTCATATGTTCCCGACTTTTCGAAATCGATAAGTTTATCTTTGGTATTGACCAATAGTTTTTGTAAAGTCTTTATAAAAACTGCTTTTCGACAACGATTATGTAGGTTTTCTTGAAACTCAAGCATAATATCCAATTTCTTCTTACCACTTAGCATTGGCAGTTACATTTTTAACCTGCTTTTCTATTTTGCTAATTGTTCCTTGGAATACAGGGGGCAAATTTGGAAAATTTTCGTGAAATAAGCGAGAAATTTCCATTTGTGTCTGTGTTTTATCTCCATAACCAATCATTTGTAGAATGGTTATTTTGTGTATTTCTGTTAAATGAACCATTTTTCTGATATTATTACACATAGTTGACGAATTTCAAACGACAATAGCACTGACACTGATCACCTCTGTCATGCAGGCAGACAACAAGATGCTAAAGCTGTGAGTTTTGATGAAAATAAACAAAACTGTTTTTTTTTCAGATGAGTGATAAGGAACGCAAGAATGGTTTTTGCGTACTATCTCAATATCAAGAGCTAAATGGGAATTAAGTATTGAGTGTAATGTAGCGAATTTGTGAAATAGAATAATTTTTTTGTTTTTTTAATGTTACTTTTTGTAATAAATCTGATAACACTTAATATTTCCAAAACAGTTGAAAATAAGTTTAGGACATTGTACATGAATTATGTCTAGTCTGGAGCATCCAAAAAATAAATAATATACAGGGATTACTTTTATGTTTTTTGGGCAATAGCACCACAATCGAAATAAAACTACGTATATCGCAGGAATACTAAACGTAATAATATACGTAGTTTTATTTCAATTGTGGTGTTATTGTCCAAAAAAACATAAAATTAATCAAGAATATGCCACAAACAACGTTTAGAAGACAATATAACAGGGACTTGCATTTAAAATAAGAAAGTTTGTATTGGACATTGTTACATGAAATACCCTATATAATTTTTTGTTGAAAAAATGCGCATTTAAAAATACAAATCGACTTGTCCAAGCGTCTTTCCCTACAAGCTCTCCTTTATTCGTTATTGAATTTATTCCAGTTGGCTGTTCCACACTATATTTAAACTATCTTATCTATGCAACTGCTTATGGACTACGCTAAACAACCTTTTTTCTGATATTTTTTAACCACCCTGGATAATATAATTTGTCTCCACCTTATATTTCAACCAGTCCTTAAATACAACTTTTTCTAATTTTGTTTTAATTACACTGTGTAAATATACTTTTACTTCGTCTTATGTTTCAGATGTTGTATATATACTGTTGTATATATACAACATCATATTCTATCTTACAAAATTTGTCTAACAATTTTTTTTCAACACTGTTTAACTATATTTCTACTCTGCCCTCTATTTCAATCACCTTGTATGTGCAACTACTTATCTAACATTTTAGGTATCACCTTGTATTAATATATATCCATCAATACCCATTATATATCAGTTAAACTGCAACTGATAATGGGGCACCATATATAACAATTTTGTTCAACATTTTTTTTGTAATCACATTGTATGTATCTCTACTTCAACCTGTATTACAATCACCCCGTATATGCTGCCGCTTATTGGTCACCCAATATAACATTCTTTTATATACTTAACTATAACTCTACTACATCCTATATTTCATATAATCTATCTGTGCAACTGATTATGAGCTTTTTCTAACCTTGTTTGAATCACACTGAGTAACTATAACTTTACTTCGCTCCAGGTACTCCATATATGCATCTGCTCAGAAAAAGTTTGTTATATAGGAATATAACAAACTTTTTCTAGATTTACCCACCTTGTAGAATTATAATTCTACTCCACCCTACATTTCAACAACCTTGTATAGTTATGGGACACCCAATACAACATTTCAATAACATCCTGTATACATAGAATTCTACTCGACGCTATATTTCAACCATCTGGTATATGGAACAGGTTCTGGTTCATAACATATACATGCAAATACTTTTGGATATAAAATAAGTTTTTAACCACCCTATAAACTCTATCTATTTCAACCACGTTGTTTAAACAACTGCTTCTAATATTTTTTCAACCCATTTCATGACTCTGGTATCTCAAGAACACAATTCAAAAATTCAAAACAGTTTTTCTAAGATTTTTTTATCCATACTGTATATATATAATTCTTTGAATAAATGTATACCATATTTTAAGCCCAACTATAGGCTTTACAACAAAAAAGATGAGCAAAATCTACTCAGTAGTTCTTACGTGATGCCCGAACCAACAAACAAGCAAACAAACTACAATTTTATGATAGTATACATAAATAGATTCATACAAAATATTTTAACCTTCCTGTATATGCAACTGTTTATGGGCCATTCAATTTAATATTTTTTCAAACACTTAACTACAATTTTGCTCCACTCTATATTTCAAATATCATATCTGTGCTATTTCATTTTTCCTCATATTTTTTTAACGACAATGTAAAGTATAATTTACCTCCACCATACATTTAAACCACCTTTTATGTGCAGCTTCCCTAACATTGTATGAATCACACTATGTAACTTTAACTTACTTACTTCGCCCTATATTTCAGGTATTACATATACGCAACTACTCTTGTACATATACTCAACTACGTAATGGCCAGCCAATATAATTTTTGTATCCATCACTATTTCAACGACATTGTATATGCAATTACTTATTATGAGCCAAACAATATAACATTTTGTTATGCATTCTGTACAAATATGATTCTACTCCACCGGTTTCTCAACCACCTGATATATGCAACTATATATGACCCACACATTATTACTTTTTGAACCACACTGTATAACTAATTTTACTCCACTCTTATTTCAACACATTCTATATATGCAGCTGCTTATGGGCCACCCAATATAACTTTTTCAAGAATTTTTAAACCCATGTTATTCTAGTCCGATATATGTTTCAATCGAAACATCGCCACATTCCAAATTTTGAATAAAGTTAATGCAAGTATCTAATAGTTTTGTTGCTATATCTACCGGTTCCGTCAATATAACAAGACAAAATATATAGGTACTAAATTTTAAGTCTAATTATAGGCTTTCCAACAAAAAAAATCAGCAAAATCAGTTCAGTAGTTCTTACGTGATACCCGAACAAACAAACAAAGAAACAGGCAACTACAATTTTATAATAGAAAAGAAGATATAGAAAGAAGAAGACATACATATAACTAACATCACTCACCTTGTATACTTCTCCCTGATGCTTCCTTTAGATCATCTATCGCCAGTGGCTCTTGATTTACAGAAGTATCAATAACGGTATCCTAAAAAAGTTAGTCACAAACAGAGATTTTCGGTTAAGCTTGCATACATACCTCAGCAGATTCCAGTCGCTTAATCAAAGCCAATAAAAATAATATAATCCATAATGGATAACAATTCTTTGCCTAGAAGATGATTTTCATTACTTATTTATACTCATAAAAACTTTTTTCTGAAATTCATAACTGAAGCATTACTTCTATTTTTAGAAAGATAATGTTATGTTAAGATATTTGCTGATATATATTATGATTTTACCTGCATATCGGAGAGTAAATACTTATATGAATAAAAATTATACTGATTTTAGTGTAAAGCTGTTCAATATATAACATGAAGTAATTTTTTTTATCTAGTTCAACCTAAAATTAAAAATATATATTTACATGAGTTAAAGTTAATTTGAAAAACATATATGCAACCTTATGTATAATTTAGCTGTAACAGTTTGATAAAAATAACATTTAGTGTGAATACAATTTGAGAAAATTGATTAGTTACTTCTTACTTTAAACTAATTGACCCACTTTTACGAGGTTCACCCAGTTTTTCAATAATTTCATGTGTCACCAAAACACAGTGGCGGCGCTAAACCAAACGTGGAGGTTGGCGACATCAACTTTCGTGTCCCAATCTGAAAGAAAACGTTTAAACGTTCTGAATTATATTAGGTATTGCTAATTAATTCATAATAAAAATTCCAGAAACACAAATTAAAATAGACGAACTTATAAGCCCCTATTTCTGATACAATTAATACCTCTAAATTTCTGTTGGCTCATCAAACTTCTCAAGTAGATTTTAACCAATTTTAATTTTCTCTCAGCAGAAGCTGTAGTGGCTGCAACTACAAATGTACTGAATAAATTGTTGTGCGTTGATAGAGGTTAGTAATATAGATTTTAAAAGCTGGAGTACCTTAAACGTTACCATGCTTGAGGAGGTCCTCTTTTGGTATAGATTTCAAATCATAAATAAAAAACCAAATATTCAAAATATTCACTGAGCATTTGAGTTGACTTTCGGTGTCGACTATGATGACATCTATCATTGTATCATTTCATTAGATTGTATAATTTCTGCAATACATGTTCACAAAGGAACAATAGCTAATCATAACTGTTATTTATATATAGAAACAATTGAGCTTTTCCATGCTTGGTTATAATATGTATTATGGAATCTTGAATCCAGCTAGACGAACGAATATCAACATCGAATTTCCAGTTCACATTAACCTATTGTCATAGTTTGCTTATGTTCACACATAATAAAATTTCGTTTCAAATTTCTATTGCAACAATAAACTCAACAGTTAACATTTCAAGATTGCTTCATGGAATTTTCAAATTGTCGACAGACGATTTGGGAAATATACTGTTACAACACTTAACTTGACATTATTGATAGAGGTATTCTCTCAAAATTATTCACCATAATAAAAACCGAACGAACAAACGTTTAGAAAAACAACGTATTGCTAGTATGATCACAGATATAAAAAAGGGACCGAAAGTTCGAGTATTAACCAAAGGTCTTGTACCGGTTTTCCACTAAACGGACAAAACAAAAACAAAACATAAACTTGTGCTGAATAAAACAAAACTCAAAGTTTTGGAAGACTGGCCTGTTTGGAATTTTTTTTCGAGGCCCCACTTGGATTTTAATTTTGATTTGTTTTGAAACTCGAGTCTGTTTAGTAGAAACGTTCCTGTTTGTTTTGTGTTTTTACCTTGTATTCAAGGTTGCCAAAACGATTTTCCCAAAAGGATGAAGGACTGATTTAGGTTTAATAATTACAATTTGACCACATTATATATTCGAATAATTTACTCTTCGTTATTTAAAGGCGGCACTTCACTTGGTGTAGCGTATTCTTATATTTGCTATATTTGTCCAAAAACTTTATTTGAACAAATAAGTCGAATACCGCTTAGAGCAAATATGCCGTACCGTCCACTTGACGGTTTTCAATACACATCAAAGGAGTCAAATAAGTTAAATATTTGCTTTAACCTTCCATACTTGGTTCACATAAATGCACGCGGCGCTTCGATCGTGATCAACTACTTTTGTTTTTCATGGCAAGTGGTGTTTATGGCACTGGTCGAACTAAAACGTTATGAAGTTTTTGGAGTTGTTCCTACCAAATGCATGCTTGCATTTGGAACCCCAAACATTGCAGACATAAAAATAAAAAAATAAACCATGCATGGATAGATATTAAAAATAATTTGGAACATCCGTGCACAATTGCATGATTTTTTAATAACTTCGTAGTTATATCATGTAATGATAACACGAAGCATAGTAAAAATAAGCTGCTGTTGCTGTCAACGCATCCACGACTGTAGCGTTCATTGGTATTCAAACATATATTTGGCATGTTTTGAGTGTTTTGCGATATGTGTGAATGGCACGTTTGGAATAGTTGCGAATAAATCAAATATTTGGACGAATATAGCGATACAAAACCGCCTTTATGTACTTAACAGTTTTTTTTTCACAGTAGCTGCTTTGTAATATTATACCTTTTATAAAAATTGACATGTCCAATATAATGAAAAAATCATACACATTGACTGAAATTTAACATGTTGCTTACAATAAATTTTCTTTTATGAGACTCGCTAAAAGAGTTTATAATATTTTTATAATAGTTTTTTCATTCATTCATTTTTTTTGTAATATAATATCTCCAAGCATATTGATTAGTTATTGAAAAAAATGTGTTCTGACTTCCTCGCGACAACCAGTAGAAAAGGAACGAAAACAAAAACAAAATTCCAACAAAATATAGTCAGCTTGATGGAAACAAGAGTTTTGGGTTTGCTTCAGTTTTGTTTTCGTTTTCAAAGTTCTAGAAAACACAAATACAACATAAACTCAACTGTCCTTTTAGTGGTAAACCGGAATTAGCGAGCAACTGAGATGATGTTTGTTACATCTCTCTTAGTCTAACCTCGGTTTTTCACTAAACGAACAGTGGAGTTTATGTTTTCTTGTGTTTTCTAGAACCTAAAAACAAAAACAAAAGTGAGACAAATCCAAAACTCTTGTTTTCATCAAGCGGACTAAGTTTTGTTGGAGTTTTGTTTTTGTTTTCGATCCGGTTCCAATGGTTGTCGCGAGGAAGTTAGAACATATTTATTCTTCCATATAAAACCAACATGTTTAGAGATATTATATTACAAAACAGGTACTATAAAAAACTATTACAAGTGCATTATACATTCTTCTAGGGTGTCTCATAAAATAAAATTTATTGTAAGCAACACTTTAAATGTTGGTCATCTGTATGATTATGATTTTTTAACATCCACAGGCCTGTTTTATAATCAAGTTGTAGTTTTGTAACTCGTAGAATTTCGTTTCGTAATTCAATAAAAGTATTCTAGAAATTACAACATGTAAAATCCAAAATATTAGTATTCGAAATGTGCACCTCGTAGATTATATAACAACAGTAATTTATTCGGATATACAATGTGGTAAATTTCCAAATATTAAACATAAAACATTCCTTCCATTTTTGGCCATATACAAGGCGAAAACAGAAAACACAACACGACAATTTCTAGTAAATACCTGGAAACGTTGTTACCACTTCCGAATGGAACGCGAAAAACAAATCTCCAAATGTCCCAAACATGCCATTCTTGTGAGTGTTTCAGTTTTGTTTTACTCGAGACGAGTTTGTGTTTTGTTTTTGTTTTGTCCTCTTAGTGGAAAACCGGTATAAGAAAACTAGTGTGTTATAAGACTGGTTAATGTTTATTGTGAAGTTAAAGAAAATTTATTCTCAGTGTACAAATTGTTTTTGAACCCACAGAACATTTGTAACAGTATGGTCGGAAGTGGAATTAACTAGATTTTAAAATCTAAATGTACGATAGACGAGACCGCTAAGAATATTTTCAATAATATTAGCAAACAATTAGATGAGGAATTAAATAAAATTTGGATAGAACGGGTTAAAACGAAATGCAGATTCGAGAAAAAAATAAAAAGAGTTAGTGCTATCTTTTGATGAGACACGGTAAATTGAATTGGATAATCTAGTAACCGCAGTAGATGAAAAACAACGAAGTTTTATAACCACCATGAAAAGTGAACAACAGAATCTAATTGAAATTTTAGAATTGAAAAGGCGATATTAAATTAAAACATTGGAAATTACACGAAAAAATGTCTTGATAAATGTTGAAAAAGAACAATTTGAACAACATTTGCAATCAGTAGTACAGATCAATATCGTAGTTAATCGGAAAATATAGATTCTGGAATCAGACATAAAGGATAAACGATGAAACAATCAAAGTGTATGACGTCGATTCTATCCAAAGCGAGGTACATTACAAATGGAAATAAAAAAATGCAACAGGAAAATATCAGATCATTGCCATCATCATCTAAGAACAATTTTTTAAGAGGTCCAGCATTAGAACTTCTTCAGAGCATTCCTGTGGATGAACAAGTTAGCTTCAATAAGGTCATTGCAGTACTAGATAAAAGATACGATAACCAATCCTTGACTCAAGTATACTAGGTGCCACTGAGTGGAAAAACATAAAAAGCTGGACTGAGTTTACAAGAGTTTGAAAGTAGCTAGATACTTGGGCGTCCTGAAGTCATTGTGTGCCCAACGGGACTCTCTAAGAGTAGAGAATGGAATGTTGCAGAAAGCAATAATGGCAGAAAAACTAAGTCCTAACTGGTAGTCCCAAAAAAGGTACTTGCCATTTTTAAATCAACAAATTTCTAACTATACTATTCACGGGTATGGACATACATAATAATAATTAAATTTTAACAACTTGTAAAAATTTGTCCACAGCTTTCAGATTAGTGAGGCCGTAGACCTTCGCCAACGCCTATTGCCGCTACTGCAAAAACATTAATTACAGATCAAACAGTAATTTATTGGATGTATTGCTAACGAAAAATTATTCATAGGGATAAAATAGTAATGAACTTTTAATGCTAAAGACGGTATTTCCAATATTTACAAATAGCTACCAGAGTTTTTTATCAGTTACCTGATAAAAAACTATGGTTTTCTATTTTGTTTTGCTATACTAGTGACTATTTTACATAATATTACATTGCTGATGAGCAAGGACGATAAAGTGGATGGAGATATCATACAGTATATAATCCTGTCTTTTTTCTTTTTCTATTGAAATATTTTGTTTAAATGTATATCTGTAAAGCTTCTCATTGAAGTCCAGAATAATATCTGTAGGTTGATACTTATTCCTAGCTAATAATTTTTCAAAAGGAGGACTAGTCCTGTATTTTGCACAAATATGTGTAATAAGGGTGTCCGCCATGCTAAAAATTTGTCGAAAATTAGTTATGAATAAGAAAGTTATTTGGAATAAAATGTTCCATTATTTTTTTTCATGAAACTGTAAAATTTTTAAACGTAATGTTTAATGCAGTTTTATTCTAATTATACGCAGACCTGAAAAAATGCAGAATTTTTGTCGGGAGTTAATCATCCCCGAGAAGTAAAATGGTGCCCTTGTTATGCACTTTCAAGAAACCATCTAGTAAGAAAACAATAAGACTTAAGGTTTTCACTTTGCTGGTTGTTAATTTTACGAAAGCTAATTCGAGCAAAAGAAATTGTGGAAATATTAACAATTAAGGCATGCTAACTTATTAACAGTCCACAAGTATACCATCTGCGGTACTGGTTTGAATATACAGTAGTAGTCCATTAGTCCGGCATCCAACAGTCCGGAATGCCCGATAGTCCGGCATGGTTTTCTCCAAAAGTGTGTCTTTAAGGCAAATAAAAACGCTCGAGAGCTGTTTTTTCATTCATTCATTTTTTTTGTAATATAATATCTCCAAGCATATTGATTAGTTATTGAAAAAAATGTGTTCTGACTTCCTCGCGACAACCAGTAGAAAAGGAACGAAAACAAAAACAAAATTCCAACAAAATATAGTCAGCTTGATGGAAACAAGAGTTTTGGGTTTGCTTCAGTTTTGTTTTCGTTTTCAAAGTTCTAGAAAACACAAATACAACATAAACTCAACTGTCCTTTTAGTGGTAAACCGGAATTAGCGAGCAACTGAGATGATGTTTGTTACATCTCTCTTAGTCTAACCTCGGTTTTTCACTAAACGAACAGTGGAGTTTATGTTTTCTTGTGTTTTCTAGAACCTAAAAACAAAAACAAAAGTGAGACAAATCCAAAACTCTTGTTTTCATCAAGCGGACTAAGTTTTGTTGGAGTTTTGTTTTTGTTTTCGATCCGGTTCCAATGGTTGTCGCGAGGAAGTTAGAACATATTTATTCTTCCATATAAAACCAACATGTTTAGAGATATTATATTACAAAACAGGTACTATAAAAAACTATTACAAGTGCATTATACATTCTTCTAGGGTGTCTCATAAAATAAAATTTATTGTAAGCAACACTTTAAATGTTGGTCATCTGTATGATTATGATTTTTTAACATCCACAGGCCTGTTTTATAATCAAGTTGTAGTTTTGTAACTCGTAGAATTTCGTTTCGTAATTCAATAAAAGTATTCTAGAAATTACAACATGTAAAATCCAAAATATTAGTATTCGAAATGTGCACCTCGTAGATTATATAACAACAGTAATTTATTCGGATATACAATGTGGTAAATTTCCAAATATTAAACATAAAACATTCCATTTAAATGTATATCTGTAAAGCTTCTCATTGAAGTCCAGAATAATATCTGTAGGTTGATACTTATTCCTAGCTAATAATTTTTCAAAAGGAGGACTAGTCCTGTATTTTGCACAAATATGTGTAATAAGGGTGTCCGCCATGCTAAAAATTTGTCGAAAATTAGTTATGAATAAGAAAGTTATTTGGAATAAAATGTTCCATTATTTTTTTTCATGAAACTGTAAAATTTTTAAACGTAATGTTTAATGCAGTTTTATTCTAATTATACGCAGACCTGAAAAAATGCAGAATTTTTGTCGGGAGTTAATCATCCCCGAGAAGTAAAATGGTGCCCTTGTTATGCACTTTCAAGAAACCATCTAGTAAGAAAACAATAAGACTTAAGGTTTTCACTTTGCTGGTTGTTAATTTTACGAAAGCTAATTCGAGCAAAAGAAATTGTGGAAATATTAACAATTAAGGCATGCTAACTTATTAACAGTCCACAAGTATACCATCTGCGGTACTGGTTTGAATATACAGTAGTAGTCCATTAGTCCGGCATCCAACAGTCCGGAATGCCCGATAGTCCGGCATGGTTTTCTCCAAAAGTGTGTCTTTAAGGCAAATAAAAACGCTCGAGAGCTGTTTAGAAGTTTTCGGGGTAGTACGGGTTCATCCAGAAGGGCTCTGTATAGTTCGGAAACAATTAGCGGCCGGCTAGTCTCAACTGTCACAACAAATTCAGGTGCAGAGCAGCACCGTAAATCAATCACGAAGCGTCTGCGCCATTTTTAGAGCGTTGTTGTTTCGTGTCCTTTCACATCGCAGTTAACGTAACTTTTGAAATTGTTTGTAAAAAAAGTGATTTTCGTTCTAATTGTACAGTGACCATGTTTTCAAAACTTAAGCCTTCGAGTTCAAAAGGAAAGAAACGAAAACACGTAACATTGACTCTCAATCAGAAACTAGAAATCATCAAACGGCTAGAAAAAGGCGAGAATAGAAATGTTTTAATGAATGAGTTTAATATTGGCTCATCAACTATTTATGACAATAAAAAACAAAAAGATGAACTAATGAAGTTTGTTTCTCAATCGGTAACAACTGAAAAATTGGATTCTAGACAAGCATTAAAAAAACCAAAACTGGAACAGCTAGATAGTATATTGTTCAAATGGTTCGTGCGGTACGTTCTGAAGGAAAGCCGGTAACAAGGCCAATGATTGTTGAAAACGCAAAGAAATTCGGCCAAGATTTAGGAGTTGCTGAAAGTGAATGTAATTATTCTCAGAAACTTTAAGTTTGAGCATGGAATTCGAAGACTTGATGTAACTGGAGAAACACTTTCAGCAAACCAAAACTCTGCAGAAAAATACAAAAACGAGTTTGAGAAAATTGTAGCTGATAATGATTTAACACCTGAACAGATTTACAATGCTGATGCAACAGGGCTATTGTGGCGATGTTTACCAACATCTACACTAGCTGGGAGAGGAGAAAAAGCAGACAAGGGTTTAAAAAACAGAGATAGATTAACCGTTTTGCTATGTGCTAATGCATCTGCAAACCACCGAGTGACCCCTTTTGTGATAGGTAAATCTGCAAAACCCAGGGCTTTTAAGAATGTTACACACTTGCCTGTTCAGTTACTGGAGGTTTTTAAGTGATATAACACCTAACAACCGCTAAAATTTATATATTGAAATGCCCTTAAATTTGCTCTTTTCACTGGTAGATTGAATTCTAATAATTTTCAAGGTTGGTGGTCGTCTTCTCGGACGACGGACGTATAGAGACGTGTTTGTGTTTGTTAAAAAATGGTGCTCGCGATACTTTTTTTATGTAAGTGGAAGGTTGTAAAGTATCCCCGAATAATACGTAGCATCTTGCGGACGAGGGACGTGTGTACCAGCAGCCTTAGGTGGCAATGAAACATTATGCCTCCTACCAAATTAGGTCACCGACTAGCCCTCATATTAAGTGTTTTTGCAAATTTTGTCAGTTTGGTAAGGAAAAGAATACACAAAATAAACTGACGAAAATTTTAGCGTAATACCAGGGGTCTGACCGACATATCAAAAATGAGGTGTAAATGTGTAGATGTGCACATAATTGATGTTCTAAAATGTAACATAATCATGCAGCAATATACTCGGGTTATTGTATTGTCAGGAAGATGACAAATAGAGCGATGCATTGGGCATGGAATTCCTCAAATCAAATTAAAATGAGGTTCACAATTGGTACCATCAAAAAGAAAACATTAGTTAATCTTTATTCTTATGAAAGACAAACAGTAAATAGGCAAAATTGTTCGAAATTTTTCAGCTACATTTTGCTTTCGTTACAAATATCACATCCTCGTTTACTACAGAAAAAGTAAAGAAAATCCTAATTAAGAGCAGAATAATTTTCCGTTTTATTTTTCGCATTTGTATGACTTAATTAGAATTTATCACATTTTTAGCCTTATGTAACTAACCAAAATAGTGTAGTAATTACATTGTTATGACAGCAAAATTATCCCATTTCATATAATTAGCTATGATTTATTAATATCAACTGTTAAAAGAAAAATACAATGATAGCAAATCTAAAACCAGAAGCAGGCCAATAAAGTGAAGCTAAAAAATGGTTAAGCGAAAATCTGATAGCTGAATGTCTCTTGCTTATTATTTACTGCTGATTGTTATGGTTTTGTTTTGTTTTAAAAAATAATGCGTTTCCGATTCTACGTTAACAGTTTCCTATGTTGTTAATATTCAGTGCTTTCGAAAAGTAACGATTAAATTTATTATTTCTGAAAGTAAGAGTTTTTCAAAAACATCCTCTGACACGCGATTTTACGTCATCGACAAGTTTTTTAAAGGGCATGTCATTATAGATACACATTGTCAAAAATTCTGGTTTTCTGATAATAACCTTAGCCACGGAGAATGTTTTTTATTACAGTCAGATAAAAACTCTAGCTTTACAACTACTGGTTAATTCTTATGCAAAAAAATTAATTAATGAACTGTTGTTCACAACTCACTTAGAATTAAAAGATAACACTATCTCCAATAATATAATCAATACAAAACCCAAAGAAAACAATATTAATTCTGATTCCCAAGAAACTTTCAGGTTTGCCTCACTCCCATATATTCGAGAACTTACTTAAGCTATGTAAAATTTTACAACCTATCAACAGATTGAAGATTTCTGTAAAGCCAGTATAAAAGTAGGTAATATTTCGTCAAAATTAAAGATAAAGTAGAATTAAAAAATAGATCAAATGTTATTTATAATATCAGTTGCTCAAATTACCCACTACAATATGTAGATCAAACTCTAGTGCTCTAGTCCAACATCACATAGACATCTACCGGCATCTGACGATGTTGAAGTTTTAGACAAAAGGATTAATTTTTGTAAAAGAAACCTTCTAGAAATGACGTACATTTTCTAATGTGATAACAAAAGAACAGATCTACAAAACCTACACATGATGTACAGTAACATTGTCCATCTCCCAATAACTTTTGGTAGTTTAACAATAGATTTTCTGGTTTCACTTCTTTTTAAATTGTTCATATTTTTGACTTCACGATTAAAGGACTTGCTATATTTTTTACTTATTGTTTAGGTTTTTTTATGCCAATTTTTTCTATTTGTATTAATTTTTAATTAGGTTAAATTTTCAATACTATATTGTTTTTTAAGGTTTATTATTTTGATCTAACATGTATATGTATGTATATATAGGTACATATGTACAATGTACGTGTGTCTATGAGTATGTATAATTAAGAACGATGAAGAAGCCGAGACCACAGTTTTTTGAATTTTTTCTCCTTCTGTGAATAAATAGTAAAACGTTTTCTGTCTGACAGTTCTGACTTTACCGACTAACCTTAAAAGAACTTGCTGCCTCAGCTTTTCCTTGCACTGCATGTAAGAGGTTACGGTTATTGTAATCATAATTATTTGTTAAATATCTATATACAATTTTGTTTCTGTTAATATTGTATCAAGTGTTTTTGACTGTATTTCTGTGTTGCTTGACTTTTTTGGATTGTAATTTTTTTCTAATGTATGTTCTTTATTTGATAACTTGTAGATAGGCTGAAGAAGCTAGAAAACACACTACGAAACGTTCCTAAACCAAAATATATTTGAATCTAAAGTAACCTGGTAATTTTATTGGAGCCAAACCCAACAAAACTATCTACATTGAACTATCTCTCCAAAGAAGGAATTTTGAACTTATATATATGTTATATCACCCTTTCAAAATTTCTCTTTTTAAAAAAGATTTTATTTATAGTTGCACAATACTTTTAATAAAAATAATAACTTGAAAATAACAATAAAACTTTATAACAATAAAAAGACAAAATTACGTGTTAAACTAACTAGACAGACTTTGTAAGTAACAATGAATAATGATACAAGGCAAATGTATAATTTAGAACTTAAGAACGCTGACTAAGCTGTCGCCGCGCTTGCAGTTCTCACGGATGTACGTCGTCAAAAGGTAACCTGAGACAACACGTGGATGCTGACTCTGCTTGGGAACTGTTGCTAGATGGTTTCATATAAGCCGATGGAATAACTTATATATTAAATCCCATCCATATAAAAAAGTTGATGCAACAGCATCGACTTTTAAGGGAGGTTCTGCAATTCAATATCCTCGACAGGACTAAGCAGGCTATGGAGTTTTACCCTAGGCTTGAGGTTTGATGGACCTGGTGGTGGTGCTGGATCGGCAGAAGGGCTGATCGTTGGGGCTTTTGGAATTTCTTTCTGATGATGCTGATGGAAAGGAGGGCAACCACAATTGCGGTTGTTGCTATTGTGATGATCATAAACCAGGAGGTGTGTTTCTCCAAGAATGGTTGGCGATATTCAGGTCTCTGGCATCCAATTCCTGTAGTCTCATGGGTTTCAACTTTGGAAGTTGACTGATGGTTGGCAGGTTGTCGCAACAGTTGTAGAGGATGTTGACTGGGTGACTCTAAAGTGTGATGTTGGCAACGTTGTTGGTGGTCCTTCTTGCATGGACCCTGGTATTTCCGATGAAGGCATGGCAACTGGGTTGGATTGTCAATAGAGAGTTTATCGATATGGATTGGGTAACGACATCTTCTCCTTTGCACTATATTAATTTTGAATTTGTTTTCAGTTTTGTTTTTGATCTGGGACTCTCTTACGTAGACTTTGTCGCTTACTTTGTAATCGGGTTGTTTAGTAGAAACCTGTTGGTCAAATTGCACTTTAGATTTTTCTTTCTGTCTTTCGGTTTTAGCACGGGCGAGTCTGTAGTAATAGTCCATTCTGTTATTTAGGTCTCTTACGTATTTCGAAATAAGTTTTCCTGATTGTAAAGGGTTTCTGGAGGCCTACTAGAAGTATACCCAAATATGAGTTCATAGGGCGTGAAAGCGGTGGTTTTGTTTTTTGAGTTATTGTAACAGATGATAGCATAAGGGAGGACGTTAAATGGATGTTCGTCTGGATGTTCCGCTGTATTTGCTCTTATCATTTCTACTAAGGTCGCTGAAATCTTTCAATAGAACCGTTTGAGTCGGGATGTTGAACGCTGGAGAATGTCAGTTTTATGTCGTATAGTTGGCATAAATCCCGCATTAAGGTGTTATCAAATTCACGTTCATAGTCACAATGGATGCGAAGTGGAGTTCCGTAATGTTGAAAGAAAATCAGAAGAGTGTTTACGACAGTTTAATCTGTTTTGTCGTTTATGGGGTAGGCTTGCGTAAATTTCGTGAGTTTGTCCCTAATAGTCAGTGCATGATTTCTAGATGGATATTCAAAGATGTCAATGTTAATACGTTCAAAAGGAGTCTTGGGTGTTTCCGTAATAACAAAAGGTGCACTTAAGTTTTTCCTACAGAACTTTACCTTTTGGCAAGTTTCACAGGATTTGATAAATTGTTGTACAGTTTTTATTAAGCCGGTCCAATTGTATTTTTCCCTAATACGTCTGATGGTTTCGTTAATGCCGCGATGGAGGTTGTTTTTACCACAGTGGTATAGTTGTATTATTATAGGAATTTCGTCTTCGGTAGGAGTTGTAACAATGTTTTGGCAGATTTTGAGTTTGATTTCTTTGTCGAGAGAATGAAGGGTAAAATTTCAAGAATGGGAAGTTCTACGTTATTTTCTTTGCGTATGTTTCGGAATCGTTGAATTGATCTTGGTTGTTATAAAAAGGTACAACTAAATACTTTCTATGCCTGACAGTTTTACTGGCCATGATGTTAAGAGTGTCATTACTAAAATTAGGTTCTTCTTCGAAAAAGTCATCAATAATTTTGTCGTGTAAGTCATTAGTTTTGTTTTGCCAAAAGAACGTAACTATACGCTTATGGGACTTGTCTGACAGTTGAGAGTTGGATATTTCAATTTTGGAGTAATCGATTATGGATTCAGTTTTGTAGAGTTGAGCGAATCGATTAAACTCAGCGGTTATTCTTTCGTCATTGTCAGAGTTTTCAGGTTGTTCGGAGTCGGTTTCGTTGTTAGCGAAATTTTTTATTTCGGAAAGAAAGTCGGTACATTGCTTGAAATGGTTGATTTTGATGCGAGAAAGAGCATCTGCGTTTTGGTTTAACTTGCCTTATACTCAATCTTATAATTGTATTCCTCTAGCTTAAGGCGCCATCTGGCTAGACGACTGCTAGGATCTTTGATCGAAAGAGCCAAGTAAGCGGACTGTGGTCACAAAGAAGTGTAAACCTTCTCCCAAAAAGATAAGGTCTGTAGTCAGCCCAAACTATGGCGAACAATTCTCGTTCGATGGTGGAATATCGTGTCTCTGCAGCACACAGGGTACGAGAAGCTTATGCAATAGAGAGATCTTTTCCCACAGGGCCTTGTTAAAGAACCGCTCCAATAGCAAAAGCATTAGCTTCAGTAGTGAGCAGAAAGGGTCCTTCAAAGTTTAGATATATCAGGATTGCAATCTGCGTCAAAGATGAATTTGACGTCTTTTTGGAGTAGTTTAGTCAGAGGTTTAGAGATCTTCGCAAAATTTGGTATGAAGCGTCTGTAATACCCAGCGAGACCAAGAAAAGATTTGATGTCTTTCGGAGTTTGGGGTTGAGGAAAGCTCTGAATACATTCAACCTTTGAAGGGTTTGGTTTTACACCTTCTTGTGTGATAAGATAGCCACCTCTTTACGAAAAAATTCGCACTTATCGGTTTGAATTTTTAGGTTGGACTTCCGAAGTCGTTTAAAAACTTCTGTCAACCGGGAAATATATTCATGGATGGGCGGAGAGTAGACGATGATATCATCCATGTAGACGAGACAACGTTCATTCTGGATACCCAAAAGAATATTGTCCATTACCCTCTGAAAAGTAGAAGGTGCATTTTTTTAAACCAAATGGCATACGAACGAATTCGTAATGACCATTTTCGACAGAAAAGCCAGTCTTAGGAATATATTGCTCTTGGATTTCCAACTGGTGGAACCCGGAAGCGAGATCCAAGGTGGTCGAGAAGATCGGAGATATTTGGCAGAGGATATTTATCGTCTACAGTCAATTCATTTAATTTCCTGTAATCGATAACAACTCGACACTTTTGTTTACCAGAAGCATCGAGCTTCTTGGGGACGACCCATACGGGGAGGACCAAGGAGATGAGGAGTGCCTAATGATACCTTGTTCAAGCATTTTTCCAGTTTGGGTTTTCACTTCCTCTTTATGGACTTGATGATATCTATATGATTTAGTGAAAACGGGCTTTGCGTTATTCGTATCAATCGAATGTTTAACCTTGTTAGTAAAAGTCAAGACGTCACCTTCAAGATAGAAAATGTTTTAAAATTCCAAACAAAGATCAGTGATTTGTTCGCGTTCTTCGTCATTTAGATGTTCAGTTCTAACTTGTTGTCTAATAGTCGAGTTTCTGTCTATGTATTGAGAATCAGGATAGTCATCTGTATTGAAATTCAGAAGAGGGTGAGTTTTGTCGAGTGGTTCTAGTTTTAAATCGGAAAGGTTTACTGTTTTGGGCATCGCGTTAGTGTTGATGATGGAAGTTAGAAATTCGCCATTTGCGTTAATGTGTACGAGTGCGTTTGTCAATTTCTTGAGTTGGTAAGATGGCGTCGATATTAGAAAGATCTTTAGAATTTTTTGTGCTACCTGTATATCTATAAACAACAAATTTACTAAGTCAATTTAAATGTCATAAATCAAATTTTCATTTTGCAATTTACATCAATAACTATAAAGCCATTGTCAACGAAGTCAGAATAGACTATATATGGTTTCGGTGGGAACCGGTGTTGGAGAAGCTTGTGCCATTTTTATATTAACCAATAAAAAGAATTGGAACAAGGGTGTAAAAATGAAATGTTGAAAGGTATAGAAAATTAATAAACTGTAGAATACGTTAATGGGAATAACGATTGTTTGAATGATACAACAGTATGGTAACCAATTAAAATAGTAAACTCAAATAAATCAGTTATTCAAATAAAAAATCAATGAAATAAGTAAATCAAATATACCAATATCAATAAAAAGAAATCAAATAAAGATATACAATAAAATAAATCAGTTAATGAAATAAATCAATATTTCATTTGAATCAAATATATCAAAATAAAAATCAAATTGATAAATATGTAAAATCAAATAATAAAAAAAATCAATATCAATCAAATCTAATAAATTATATCAAATATTAAAAATCAATGTTCAATAACATAAATCAAATAGTATTTACATAAAACAAATGACGATTCACCATTACTTACATCAACAGGAACATTGAAAGCGCCGTGTTCTAAATGGTTTCATATAAGTCGATGGAATAATTTGTATAACATATAATATATATATATATATATATATATATATATATATATATATATATATATAAATATATGAACTAAGCTAGGTTCCGGGTGAGAACCGCGTCTGAATTTATTGAATACTCGACGTTTCAACTCCTGCTTTGGAGCCATTATCAAGAGACAAAAGTGAAAAAGAGTTTCAGAGTCTAGATCGAACTCGGGGCCTCAATCTGCCTACTCCCCAAGAGTCACTAGATAACTGAACTGAATTTGAATCTGCTCTGCTTCTTTTATTTATAGTTAGCGCTGGGTTAGAAGGGGATGTCACGTGATGAGGCTGTGTTGTGATTGGTTGGGTATTTGTGGGCGTGTCTGTTTTGTTTAATCTGGCAATTACGGAGGTCCAAGCTGTGGGAAGGTGAGTGCTGTCATCGTGTCTATTTAGACAGACAGGTCTTTTCTCTATTTCGATGGCTTCGCGAATAGTGGATGCCCTAAGAGAATTGAGAGATATGATAGTCCTACTGTCCTCGAAGTTGATAGAGTGCCCTGTTTGGATATGGTGATGCACGAGAGCTGAAGTCGGATCTTTTTTACGAACTGACAGAGAGTGTTCATATACTCAATGGTTAACGCGCCTGTTGGTACGACCGATGTAGCTTTGTGGGCAATCGCGACATGAGATTTCGTAAACTCCTCGATCCTCGTTAGGTACTTTGTCTTTGGGGTTACCGGTTAAGTTGCCTATAGTTTGAGTGGTGTTGAAGATAGTCTTTATTTGATGTCTTTGTAAAATCCGTGCTATTTTGTCAGTGACTCCTCGAATGTATGGAAGTACGGCTTTTTGATGTTGTTGTTCTGTTTCTGACGGGATTGGTGTGATTGGGAGTTGTTGAGATTGATGAATTATACGCGCAATGTGGTCCGGATGATAACCGTTTTGTCGAAGGATTTGTTGAAGATTATTAAGTTCGTTTTGTCTATTGTCAATATCTGTTAAACGAATAGATCTAAGAGTCAAAGATTTCATTACAGAACTCAATTGGGCAGGGTGGTGGTGTGATTGGGCATTTAAGTATCGATTGGTATCTGTTGGTTTTCTATAGACGGTATGTGAGAATCTGTCATTGTTGGTTTTTGTTATGAGGACATCAAGAAACGGGAGAGAAGAATCGGACTCGATTTCCATTGTAAATTGTATATTAGAATGTATACCATTGAGGTGTTGTAGGAAGAAGTCTAATGAATCTCTGCCATGAGGCCAAATGACAAAAGTATCATCTACATATCTAAGCCAACAGGAAGGTTTTAAATTAGACGAGTTTAGGGCCTGGGTTTCGATTTGTTCCATGAAAATGTTAGCAAGCACTGGAGAAAGAGGTGAACCCATTGGGGCCCCACGGACTTGTTTGAACAGAGTGTTTTGAAATGAAAAATAAGTGTTAGAGGAACAGTGTTGTACAAGTTTGATGATGTCAGAAGAGATATTGTATTTTGTTTTTAGAATGTCTAACGTTTCTGAAATGGGGACATTGGTGAAAAGAGATACAACATCGAAATTCTGTAAGCACTTAGGATATCTAGGAAGGAAGAAGAGTTCTTTACGTACGAGGATGCTTGTGAGGATATATATATATATATATATATATATATATATATATATACCTGTATGTACCATCTTTTGAAATGATAAAAAATACAAACTAAATAAATATCACATAATATTAATATATTTTCTTATAAATTTATTGTTTCAAACTAAAATAAGTCGAATTTTCAATTTAAGTAAATTAAATATAGGTTTGGTGATTGGTGATTACAAAAGGAAAATTGAACCTCTCGCACTGAACCGATATAAACCGGTTCGGAGCACTCTGAATTACTCTACAAAATCTGTATTTATCTAAAATTTACGAAAACAGCATGTCGACAATCGGCCCTGTTTCATTCCAGTACGACATCGATCGCTTTTAGGACAAAAAATTGATCTCAAAATGGCTGGGCAGCTGTAGAATTGATAAAGGATTGTACGACAGTTTTCGATGCTGGTTTTAAAAGGAGCGAGCCATAATCGGGGCAGTTAGTTAGTGCAGCGAAGAGCTTTTATCTAGAATTGTTGTTGTGATATTTGAATCAGCTTTTGTATATATTTGATGTAAATACAAGTTCTAGAAAGTTGTAGTGAATAATTAGTTTTTAAATTTTAATTGAACCCACGCAATTTATAACAATTTGGTTATCAGAAGTGCAGGATTAAGTGCAGTTAAAATCGTAATTTGATTTATGGAAACAGGAAGCCTGGAAAAAATGAACGAAACTACCAAAAAAATAGTATAGCAGGTTACGGAGGGACAAGACGAAAAAATAGCCCAGATTCTGGAAAAACGTGACAAAAAAGAGAAACAATATCAAGATGAAAAGCGAACAACAAAATTTTCTCACTGCCATGGAAGGATTATTCTCGAAATTTGTAAAAAAACAAGATCAAACTGAATTGACGAGACGAAATGAACTTAAAATAATTGAAGAAAAAAGACAACTGCAATTTGAACAACTAATGCAAATAGTATCGCAAGTTAATGAAACATTTAATGAAATAATGCAAATAGTAGAATCAGACATAAAAGAAATAAACGATGACATAAAGGTCATAAAAAACACCGTGGAAACCAAAGTAGATGACATCGATTCCATCCAGAACCTGGTTAAATTTGAAATAAGTGCTATCCAAAGTCAGGTAAAAGTCGAAATCAGTTCAATTAAAGACGCAGTACACTGTGAAGTACAAGATAAAGTGGAATCAGCAATAAAAAAATTGCAACAAGATTTGCAGAGAAGGAAATACCAGCACACCGTGAGTACCAAAGGTTCCTTTAGTAAACCACCCACATTTGATGGCAGTTTATCTTGGCCCATGTATAAACGGCAATTTGAAGCCGTGGCTACAGCTAATCAATCCTTGAGCCAGGTATACCAAGTCCAACTAACTGGAAAAACGCAAAAATCCGGTGAAAGCCTCCAAGAATTCGAAGCAGAGATTAGACGGTTAGTACATTTGTCCTACCCAGACCTGCCAGAGGAAACGAAAGTCTAGTTAGCCACACAGAGTTTCATAAACGGCATCAGAGATGTGGAAGTGCAAAGAAATTTAAGATTGAGTGGCGTCAAGAAGAGTAATGAAGCTCTATTTCGGGGTTTGGAAGTAGAGGCCGTCATGAACATGTCCAAGCAGAGGGTCCGAGCAGTTTCCTTCAACCAGGAAGAGCCAGAGTCACCATTTCAAGCACTGTTGGCTGGTATGAACAAACTATTAGCAGAGTCACAGAGAACTGAAACCAGAAGAGCATGTTACCGTTGTGGACGGACAGGGCACTTCCAACGCGACTGCAGAGTAAAGCTACCTGAACGATCACCGACCAGGGGTAACCAACAGAACAGCCACATGTCAAGGGACCGTCAGCCAGTCAGCATAAGGGGGTAAATGCTGACTGACCCTCCACGAGCCTCCAAAACACTATCCATCCGGGGATTTTGCCGAGATAGCAGCAGCCTAGTCACCATCGACACCGGCGCCGCTGTGTCCATTGCCAAGTCCAGGGTTTTGAGGCATCAGAAATTAGGCCAGTTAACAGTAACATCCAGCTCAGAACAGTCACCGGCGAGTCGATGTGAAAACAGGGTGAAGCAGATGTCGAGCTACAGATAGATTTTATACTTGGTATGGACCTAATAAGGCAGCATGGATTGATGGTCGACCCGAGATATGATGTTCTTCGATTCCTAAATGAGGAGCTCGTACACTCAGCTCATGACTACTTAGTTGGACGGGCTATAGTTAAAACCGGACGAGATATACCAATTAGAATCATGAATCACGACATCAGAATTGCCAATGGTCAGGAGATAGCTTGTTTCGAACCAGTAGAGACCATCATCATTTGCGAAGAAGAGTACCAGAGGTCGTTGAAGGAGACAGGGCCCGATAAAGAGTTCCTACAACATTTTGCTGACCATTTGGCACACTTGACACCAGAGAAACAGAAGAAAGCCAAGCAATTTATCACAAAGCACTGGCAAATTTTTAACAGTAAAAATGGAACCACCGATCGCACCAACATCATCCAGCATCGAATAGATACCGGGAAGGCTCAACCCATCAGAATACCACATAGGCGACTACCATTGGGGCAACAACAGGCAGTCGAGGAAAACATCGAGTCCATGTTACAAAATGGAGTTATTGAGCCATCCATC
Source organism: Octodonta nipae (assembly GCA_034190945.1). NCBI lineage: Eukaryota > Metazoa > Arthropoda > Insecta > Coleoptera > Chrysomelidae > Octodonta > Octodonta nipae. The sequence continues at coordinate 56,550,004 of CM067220.1, forward strand.
CCCGAATCGACGACACTCTGACCACACTACCAGGCTCCTGTTGGTTCTCCACACTAGACCTAAATAGTGGATATTGGCAGGTTGGTCTACACGCAAAAGACAGAGAGAAGACAGCGCTCTCCACCAGTAAAGAGCTGTTTCAGTTCACGGTCATGCCCTTTGGGTTATGTAACGCACCGGCTACATTTGAGAGGCTAATGGAGTATGTACTGAGTGGGTTAACATGGAGGACATGCTTAGTATACCTCGACGACATTCTAGTCATGGGTCAGACATTCGACGACCATCTGAAGAACCTGGACGAAGTATTCTCCAGAATTAATATTGCCAACCTGAGACTCAACCCGAAGAAGTGTTCCATGTTCCAAAAAGAATTAGAGTTTTTGGGCCACGTCGTTTCCGAAACTTCTTGGGCCGTTGTTCCTACTACAGGCGATTTGTTGAGGGATTTACCACTATTGCCGCACCTCTACATCGGCAGACCACTGAGAAAGAGACCTTCCGTTGGAATCAGGATTGCGAAACATCACTCAGACGACTGAAGGCCGCACTATATTCCAGCCCAATCCTAGCCTTTCCTAAACAGTCCGGCAAGTTCATTTTAGACACCGACGCCAGCAACACAGGTTTGGGGGGCGTCCTATCCCAGGTGCAAGATGGTGAAGAGAGGGTGATCGACTACTGCAACAGTGGATTCTCAAAACAGGAAAGAAATTATTGCGTCACCAGAAAAGAACTTCTTGCAATAATAAGGGCGGTAGACCATTTCCACAAATACCCCTATGGTAGTCATTTCTTATTCTGAACAGATCATGCCGCCCTCAAATGGCTGCTGGACATGAAGACACCGGAAGGACAACTGGCGAGGTGGATGGAGAAATTACAGCAATGCGATTTCAAGGTGGAACACCGTGCCGGCCGTTTGCACAATAATGCCGATGCCCTATCCAGAAGACTCTGTATGAAGACTGGACAACGGAACAGTGCATCTAGGACCAAATGGCTGATCCAGACATCGAACCAATCTTGTCACTCAAAACGAGAGGGGCCACGATGGGACGAGGTAGCTAGATACTCAGGCGTGCTGGAATCGTTATGGGCCCAATGGGACTCTCTATGTGTAAAGAATGGAATGCTCAAGCGTGTTTGGGAAAGCAATGATGGCCGAGAAACCAAGTCCCAACTGGTAGTTCCTTAGAAAAAGGTACCAGCCATCCTAACCGAAGTACATGATGGGATTACCAGGGGCCATCTGGGCATGAACAAAACCCTAGACAAAGTTCGCTAGCGATACTACTGGGTAAATTACTTTGAAGGCGTTAAATTGGTGCCGGAAATGTGACACATATGCAGCCAGCAAGGGCCCGAAGACCCGGGCCAAGGGCAGAATGCAGCAGTACAATGTGGGCGTCCCATTTGAGAGATTCGCCATCGATGTCGCAGTTAGTTAGTGCAGCGAAGAGCTTATATGTAGAATTGTTGTTGTGATATTTGAATCAGCTGTTGTATATATTTGATGTAAATAAAAGTTCTAGAAAGTGGTAGTGAATAATTAGTTTTAAATTTTAATTGAACCTACGAAACTTATAACAATAGCTTATAGCAACGAAGTTCTAAAATGTAAACTGTAAATAGTCAATTTTTCAAATTTCATAGAGGACATAGACTTGTTTTACATATTACCTAGAACCCATTCCTTCAAAAACATGTCCTCATTTTGCAAGAGATTCTGCTATTTCGTTGAGGCTATCTGTTTGTGTGATTGTCTGTCGGTGGTGAACTGTTCATTTTTCCATTTCTAATGAAAGGTAATTCTGTAATTCAATTTTTTGTCACCAGATTAAAATAAAACCCACAAAATACATTCGAAACATGATATCGAACAACAATCTGGTTTCAGAGCCGGAAGATCATTTGCAGATAACATATTTAGTATAAATCAAAAAAAGGCATTCAATTGAGACTGAACGATGGAAGCGAAAGCTTTTTACTAAATATTCTTCCCTTAACTCGTTATCTCACTATCTCTATTTTTCTTTCTTTGAGTCACTCTTAGGAATGGATATAAATATCAGGTGAATTAGGATAATTGTCACTATTTTGTTACACTCAAGTATTAATCCTAATTTATTTTTTAATTTAAATATATCTGCAAAGTTATATAAGTTTAGATATTGAGCAAGTGTTTGTAGTTTTGTTCATCTGAATAAGTACTAGAAGACAAGATATCAAAGAAAAGTTCCTTTTGTTCTTAGCTAACAACATTACAAACACATAACATTTAATTTATAAAAAACAATAAATAATATACCTATATACTCAACGGTAGCAACAATTTAAAATTTTCATATTCTATGTAATATTAAAATGAGTTTTATGTGAAATGAAAATAGTACATAAAATTAATTAATAATGACATAAAATAAAAAGTATAATTGTTCTCAGTTTCTAATCCGACACCTTTGGATCTGCAGCCGTGTGCTTTAGACTCTTGACCACTTGTCTCTAATTAAATTGTGTTCTTTAAAGGATATAAAAGTTCCAGCTGTATGTAATACAGCAGTGCCTCTAGTGAGTGATAAACGTACTTTGTTTACAAAATTATGTAAACAAAGGACATGTTTTGCCTAATGTGTATCCTTCCATGGGTCTATATTCGTTGATAATATAAACATTTGAGAATTGGAGGGTTTAATAGAACGAAAAATTGGTACAGGTTGTTTTTTGAATGTCGTGTAATTAAAAAACAACTTACATGGTACGGACATGTTGAGAAAATGCCAGAACAAATATCCCAAAACTTTTCCTTAAGTAGGTATAGTGGTAATATGGTGTGAGTATATTCAGAACGAATTTCCAGACCAAACGAACCCACAAACAACCAAGTAGGGATAGTATTTTGATTTCCCTCCAATACCAACAACTAAACCAAAAGGTGGTTCTAGATACACTTAGTAACCACTTATTATCATTCTAATGATATTTTGTGGCTTGTTTTGAATTTGTTAAGAATTAAATAAAAACATTGCATTAGTATGCATGTGTGGTATTTTAGTCATCGTCTCCTAGCGAGACTTAGTTCTGAGGTGGTGAACAAGGCACATTTTGCTGTATAAACACGATCAATATTCATGAAAAGTGCCTTTGTACCATAACATAGTCACATATAACAGTAGATGGCAAAGGAATTCATTTTTTTTATTTTATGAAGCTTATTCCTATTTATTTTCAAAATTTTATGCTTAGTAGTTTTAGAGACATGAGGTGCAATGGTCGGTTTAGGTATAGTTTTTAAAAGATATATTTTGAAACTATAAGTGCGTGTATGTGTTACAAAAGATTTTTTATTTGAAACTTCTCATGATACCAACAGGTGTTTTTTTTTTCTAATGTGAGCCCAACTTTAACTTTGCAGTTTTCTGATAAACCTTAACTGAACTATTTTACTCACTATTTAAAAAAAAGCTCAGTAGTATTAAATAAACCATTTATTGTTTATGCAAAATATAAATGTATTTGTATTTCTCGTGTCGAGGCTTTTGATTTGGTATGTTACATGATGTACCTACTTGTTTTTTTTTTAATTTTTGATTTTAGTTAGTTTTTTAATTTTCTCTCCAAATTAATTAGGATTTCCGCTTAGGTGTTTCTGTAAACTTTGAACGACACCCTATGCTCTCAAAATTTAGGATGCTGTTTCTTCAAACCATTTAAGCTATATATTTTAAAATTATAAAATACATTGGCATTTCAAATAGTCCTCTCATTTTATCGATATACTAGCCGGTACTCGCTGTTTCACCCACGTATGGATTGTACAAATCTGTACTAAAAGAAATAGCTTATGAAACATATAACAAAATTTTCTAATTTGTGAACCCTAAGTAACAATAAATTAACCAATCCCAAATATATTTCACCCAAAACTGCAAGTGCCACCCTATATAACAGTTTTATTCGACATTTTTTTAACCTCCTTGTATAAATGTAACTCTAACTTGTAACTTGTAACTTTACGCTTTAGTGCAACCATCCTGTATATGCTAGTGTTTATTTTGTCACCACATATAACATTTTGTAAACACCTAACTATACCTTTAGTCCATCCTATATATCAGTTATGCAGCTGCTTATGGTCTATGCTATATAACAATTGTTTCTGAAAATTTTTGAGCCACCTTGTAAAGTAAAAAAATTCCCTAGTCTATATTTTTTGACCACCCTTTATATGCAACCTTTTCTCATATTATGTTAAACACACTGTATAACTACAATTTTGCTTTGCCCCATACTTTAGGTATTCCACACAGATGCAACTGTTCATATAATCTATCGTATATACCTAAATTTTTTTTAACATTTTTGATCCACGCTGTAAAACTATAATTCTACTCCGCTCTCGATTTCAACCACATTGTATATACAACGACCCATTATAACATTTTTTGTACCACTCTGTATAACTATAAATTCACCAATCTCCAACATAATTCTCCAAAACTGCAACTACTTATTAACCACCCTATATAAAAATTTTATTAATTTCTTTTAACCGCCTTGTATAATTATAACTCTACTTCATGTTTATACTGCTGCCAATTAGTCAACCATTATAACTTATTTGTCCATAAGTTTTTGAACCATAATTTTACTCTACAAAATATCCCAATCACCTTGTATATGCTTTGCTTAGGGACCTCCAAATATAAATTTTTTAAAACACTTAACTATCAGTCTGCACCACTATATATTTCAACTATCTTATCCATCCAGTTTTCTGATATTTTTTGAGCCACCCTGGAAAGTATAATTTGTCTCCACCTTATATTTTAACCTCCTCTTATATGCGACTTTTTCTAATATTTTACTCCTCCCTCTATTTCAACCATTGTATAAGCAACTTCTAATCGACCACCCAGTATAACATTTTTGTACCGCCATGTATAAATATAAATCCACCAATCCTCAATATCTTTCACTCAAACTACAATTGTATATCTTCAACTCTACTTCCATCTATACTTAACCATCCTATTTATACTGCTGACAATTAGTGAACCATTACCCTAACTTATTTGTTTATCAGTTTTTGAACCATCCCGTATAACAATAATTTTAATCTACTAAATAGTTCAACCACCCTGTATGTATATGCATCTGCTTAAGGACCAGTATAACATTTTTGTACCACACTATATAAATATAAATCCACCATTTCTCAGTATATTTCACCCAAATTACAATTGCCACCATATATAACAAATTTTCTTATTGAACAGCTTTGTATAACTACAAATCTACTTCCATCTATATTTAACCATCCTATTTATACTGCTGACAATTAGTCAACCATTACCCTAACTTATTTGTCTATCAGTTTTTGAACCATCCCGTATAACAATAATTTTACTCTACTAAATAGTTCAACCACCCTGTATGTATATGCATCTGCTTAAGGACCAGTATAATATTTTTGTACCACACTATATAAATATAAATCCATCATTTCTCAGTATATTTCACCCAAATTACAATTGCCACCATATATAACAATTTTTCTTCTTGAACAGCTTTGTATAACTACAAATCTACTTCCATCTATAATTAACCATCCTATTTATACTGCTGACAATTAGTCAACCATTACCCTAACTTATTTGTCTATCAGTTTTTGAACCATCCTATATAACCATAAATTTACTCTACTAAATAGTTCAACCACCCTGTATGTATATTCATCTGCTTAAGGATCACCAAATATAACATTTTTTAAAACACTTAACTATAATTCTGCTTCACTCTATATTCCAATTATCTTATACATGCAACTGCTTATTGACTAAGCAATATAATAAGTTTTCTGAAATCTTTTAAAATACTCTAGAAAGTATAATTTGTCTCCACCTTTTATTTCAAACACCCCTTACATGCAACTTTTTCTAACATTTTTTTAATCAAACTGTATAACTATAATTTTACTTGGTTACATGTTTTAGATATTGAATTATGCAACAGCTCATGTTCTATCCTACAAAATTTTTCGAAATTTTTTTATCTACTCTGTTCAACTATAACTCTATATCTCCCTCTATTTCAAACAACTTGTATGTGTTCACCTGTAAATATAAATCCATTAATTCCCAATATATTTCACCAAAATTGCAACTCCTTATGGGGCACCCCTTATAAAAATATCATTCCAAAATTTTTTGTATCACCTTGTATTTATATCTTTAATTCTACCTGTATTACAACCTGTATATGCTGCTGCTTATCGTTAACCCAATATACCATTTTTTAAATAATTTAATGTACTTCTAGTCCATTCTATATTTCAACTATCTTATCTGTGCAACTGATTATGAGCTACGCTATTTCACAATTTTTTCTCATATTTTTTGAACTACCCTTCATTTGAAACTTTTTTAAACTTCATTTGAATCCCACATATATGCAACTGCTCATGTTCTACCCTATAAGATAAAATTTTTCTATCAGTTTATACCCTATAGTATAACCTTGTGTATATAACTACTTATGGGCCACCCAATATAACATTTTTGTACCACCTTTTATTCTTAGAATTCTACTCCACTTTATATTTTTACCATCCTGTATTTAATACAGCTTGTAAATCATAACATTTGTAATATTTTTTAAACCCACCTGTATAACTGTAATTATACTCCGCAACATATATCAAGCATCCTATATAAGTAACTACTTGTAGATATTAAACACATTTTTTAACCACTCTATAATTCCACTCCATCTTACATTTCAACAACACTTTATAAACAACTGCTTCCAATACTTTTTCAACCCGTTTCATAACTATAACTCAGAAGATAACTCAGATATCTTAACTGCTTACATTACATATTTTTTATACGTTTTTTTTATCCGTCATGTATAAATATATTTTTTCTACTCTTATTTCAACTACATTTTATATGCAACTATTTATGAGCCACAGATTATAACATTTTGTAATCCTCCCTTTAAATATCCACCCGTTTTTCAACTGCCTAGTATATGCAATTATTTATGGCCCACTCAGTTCAACTCTTTTCAAACGCACTGTATAACTAATTCCACTCCCCTCTTATTTATATCACATTGTATATATGGAGCTGCTTAAGGTCCACCCAATATAACTTTTTTTATTATTTTTTTTTTAATCCATGTAATTCTACTCCGCTATAAGTTTCCTATGTATAGAACCCCCGTAAAATTTGGCTTCATATATCAGTTGATTTTTTTAAAATCGAAACATGTTACATTAGCATATTCCGAATTTTGAATAAAACCTAAGCTGATGCAAGTATCTGATATTTGGTGAGTGCGCTGGAACTAATAGAGTAATTGTCTACAATCCAACATGATAGAAGTTTTTTCGCTATATCTACCGTTTCTGCCAATGTAGGGAGATAAAATGTATAGCAGATTTTAAGTCAAACTATAGGCTTTCCAACAAAAAAAATTGATGCCCGAACAAACAAACAAACAAACAAATAAAAAAACAAACAGACAAACTTACAATTTTATAATAGTATAGATAGATTATGCTGCCTCTCTAGTGTTTTTATTATATGTATATTTTATATATTTAATTTTATTATGAAGCTTTTATATTTTGGGGAGGTAATTTTATATCACTAATTTATATTTAGGCGATCCGATAACTAACTTATAATTAAATATACCATTTTGCTTTTATTGTTTATTAAACAAATCGTTATTGTTACCATGGTAATACTTATTGTATTCATTTATTCGCGATACAACCACCATAAAGAAAAATCCTCTATTTAATTAAAATTCTGGGCTATTGTAATCTCCGACCTTGCCGGGCTTAGATGAGCAGATGTTGGATTACCGTGGGAACTACCCGTCTGCAAATAAAATTTTACAAGTGTACACCCCCTATTTGAAACTCCTTGTTTCCCTCCCTAAACTTAAGAATTTTGTTTAATTAGTTTTAGAAAATAAGATTTTATAGTTAGTATCGAACTCAAACTTGTACCTTTAACATGTTCTAATGACATTGTTCATAAATAGACAGTTTATAATTACATAAATTCCTCTAATTTATTCACACTAACAAACTTCAATAGCCTTTAAGAAAGCCGAGTTTTTCTTTGGCGATCGTTCATATTATATGATGCGGATATTTTTTTATTTTATTTTCCAATAAATATCTAATGACACCCTATATAATACACATATATATATATATATATATATATATATATATATATATATATATATATATATAAGGGGAAGTTAATCTCAACTCTCTTAAGCTACTCCTAAGATCGGAATTCGTCAATTTACGAATTTACTCATGTTTGGATCACAAAAATGTGTATTTTGTACTTACTTTTCTTTTTTCATTCAGTAGTTTGGAAGCATATAAGCTGTAACAAACGGACAGACGCAAGAATAATCCCGTAAGAGTTTTCGTAAGATTTACAGTACTCTAAACTCGAAATGAAAATAGAACTGCAGCTGCTGGTTCTACTGATAACGATAACGATATTTACAAAAACGGATTACAAGCACTTATTCATATCAGAAGTCTTATTTCAGAAATACGCTACCTGTAACTATTGTTTGAAGTTTGAGACGTACTTTCAAAGTGCAAATTTCGTCATTTACTTAACACTTGTCTAAATTTAGTTTTGCAAATAAGGCAATTTTATGGAGTTGTCTTCTACCTATAATTTGGCTGCTTGAAATTGACTGATCTTAGATTTAAACAAAAGCTGAATATTAAGTGACAAAGTTCGAATGATTGAGATTTGCGGCCAGAGTCATAGCTGATCCTGCTTTATCCGGATTTGAACCGCGTCATTTTTTCGAATTTCCAATTGTTCTTTAACCACATCAATACCCGCCATTCAAACATCAAATTCACGATGGAAATTGAGTCCAATGGATGCCTGCCTTTCCTGAACGTGTTCAATTCAATTCAGTTCAATTTATTCAAAAAAAAGTTACATACATCCATAGCTACAGACATACTTTTTCATTTACAATTGTTGCAAATGTAAGTAGCGTTGTGTGGTATATGAGGAATTTAAAGAAACAGATAGACAGAAATAGATAATTTTATAATTAAAAACTCTTTTTCCATCTTCAACTGACTCCGCGTTTGGATCGCCTAAACCATCTTAAGTAACTTAATACTTGTATCATGCTGTCAACCCTAACGCTGGGTCACATGAAGTTGTGTTTTTTTTGTATATTAATAGTAATGAATAAAAACTTAATTTTCTTTGGAGGCCATGACAGTGGGTATTTAGGAAAGTTTAAATGACGGTCATATAAGTATGTTCGTAATTAGTGGGTGAGTAATTAGATATTTCTTTACTTATTTTTTATATTGTATGTGTGATTTGATAGTTTTTATATTGACCGGTAGCATGTTGTAAAACCTTGGGGCATAAGGGCATAATAGAAGAAGGACTTTTTTGTTACATCTTTCTTTAATAGCTCGGTTTTTACATTTAAGTTTGTAATTGATCTTGTTCCATTGTCTGTCACTTGTGTATAATCTTGATCGTTGAAAATTCGGAGTAGACATTGGTTAAGATAGGTATTTTGGATTGTTAAAATATTTGTTCCCTTACAAAGCCGTTGTGTTGAAAAAGCCCCTTATAAGTGTGGACGAAACGTCGGAAAATTTTGTTTATATGCCGGTTTAGGTATATAAATAAATTAGTTCGAAAAAAAAAAATGACGCGGTCCAAATCCGGAAAACGGAGAATCAGCTAAGTTCGAATGATTTTAATTCATTTTTAAATCTTTCTTTTTTCTGTTGAAGACAAGTGTCGATTACAGTGTGAAAAACCCTGTCTAAGAAAACAAATATTTTAAAATTATTATGTAGTAGGTACTTAATTTGTTGTCTACATGTGGCTTGAAGGAGTCACTTCAATTATTATATTTTCAGTTGCTTTCAAGGTTAATTATATTTGTCTTAATTCAAAAGTAATACTTATATGTTATTATGTAAAATTGATTATACTCATGATAGAACTTAATATATTCTGGTATTCACAGAGATCTTCGAATATTTGTTTCTTCAGTTAATATATATTTGAAGCATTATTTTCAGATATATCAGATTATCTCTTATGTGTTTATGTTAATAACGTATCTCAATTAACTGTGAATATGAAAAATTCGGTAAGTTTACAATTTAAATTTTTCTAACATAATATTGTTAGAAATGACAGATGGCATTCACAATATTTAATAATTGTAGCAACTCCATTAACTCTTTTTCCAAAAACCAAATCAAATCATAAAAATATTTCTTCGGTAACTATAGGTACTGTTTTTAACACGACAATTAACCAACAACAATTCATTTAGCCCAGAAAAAATACCTTGTTGATAAATTATTAGTAGAACAAATTTTGGGATAAAACATGACTGGCATAAAATCTAATATTTAGTGTTTTTACACAATAACCTCAAAAATCACTTACAATGTATTCTTTTGCCTTTTACACGTAATCTGTCCATTAATCAGGTTTTCTAGTATGGGTCATGTGGTAAACTATGATAAGCCTGAAAAAGAGCTATTGCAAGCTCAACTCATCTATTATATTGTTTAGATAATTTAAGCAAAAGACCGAAGTTTTGACAAAAATTAACTGATTTTTAATTTAATTCATTTTAGTTTTAAACAGTGTCTTATTAACTGAAAGAATAGAGCTTCTCATGCACAATGTAAGTACTAAAAAGAAGTATCGTAGCTCCGGTAACTTTTGCAGAATAATTGTAATCACTAATAAACCAGCGTTGTTACAAATTTTATATATTCCCCCTTATGATGTATCTTTCTTATGTTAAACAACATGCATGTTACGGCCATTTCTTGTTATGTTCATTTTTAAGTTTCCGTTTATACAATATACGGATACCCTTATAATATCACTCCGGATTTCTCCCTTTCACATCACAGCAATTTTCTCCTAAACTACTGGACGGAAAAGGTTGAAATTTGGTATCAGTGTATAGTTTGGTGACCCGATGAGGAGTACATATCTTAAATGAAAAAAATATTTTAGGGGTACTTTTGAAGGAAAAAACTAAAAAAATCGACACCCCCCTTATCTCCGAAACTATAAAAAGTAAAATTTTGAAAAAAATAGACTACTTTTAATTTTGAGTGGCAAATTACAGAATTAAATGGAAAATATAAAATTATAATTGTTTCTAACACGTCATGTTATATATCAAATGAAAGGGCTCATTATGGCGAAAACAAAATTATTTTTTCATATTTTTAAAATCAATTATTTTTAAGATATTAACAAAAATATAAAAAAATTTACCCATTCCCCTACCTTATCTCCGAAACTATAAGCCGTAAAATTTTGAAAAAAATTAGAGATGTAGAGCCTTACCTGAATTTTACTGGAAAGATAAGGAGAAACCTCTAATATTAATTTTGGAGGGAAAAATTCAGAATTAAATGAAAAATATAAAATTAAAATTGTTTCTAACACATCATGTAATAATGGCGAAAACAAATATATTTTTTTCATATTTTTAAACTAAATTAATATTTAACCCTTCCCCTATCTTATCTCCGAAACTATGGGCCGTACAATTTTGAAAAAAAAATGGTATATAGGACCCCAGCTGAATTTTACTGAAAAAATAAGGAGAAACCCCTAATATTAATTTTAGGAGGCAAATTACAGCATTAAATGAAAAACATAAAATTAAAATTATTTCTAACGCTTCATGTAATATTTTAAATCAAAGGACTCATTATGACGAATACAAATATATAATTTTCATATTTTTAAAATGAATATTTTAAAATATGTTAACAAAAATATTTAAAAAAATACTCTTCCCCCTTTTATTCCCAAAAATATAAGACCTAAAATTTTTTATTTATAGGAAAAATAAGAAGAAATCACTAATATTAATATGAGGGGCCAAATTATAGAATAAAACGGAAAATAAAAAATATTTTAACGCATCCTGCAATACATCAAATGAAAGAATCAAACGAAAAAAAAATATATAAAAATTTCTCATTTACAGCTTTATTTCCGAAAACATACTACCCAACATTTTGAATATAGTTAAGGGCACTGGGGCTCACTTGAAATTTATAAGAAAAATTAGTAGAAAACCCCCATAGTAATTTTGGGGACAAATTATAGAATTAAATGGAAAATAAAAATTCATCACCTTTGACACCAGCACAACTGTGTCCATTGTCAGATCCAAAGTTTCGAGGTCATCGGAAATCCGACCAGTTTACAACAACATTCAACTAAAAACAGTCACTGGAGAGTCGATGACAACACAGGGTGAGGCTGATGTAATACTTTAAATGGGGAACAACAGAACCCGGCATAGGGTCCTGGTAGCGAATATTGAGGACGATTTTATTGTGGGTATGGACCTAATTAGCCACCATGGGTTCACGTTCGACCCGAGATATGATTTTCTTCGATTGCTAAATGAGGAATTTGTATTGACACGGCCTGTCAACAGCTTTGTCACTTCCATAAAAATTGTAGCAAAGTCCTCAACCAGAATTCCCTGTGTACGGAATAAATTATTCATGCCAAGCTAGAAAGAAATACTGGGAGTTAAATTGTACAGCCCGTACGTTTAGCTCATGACTAGTTGGTTGGACGGGCTATAGTTAAAACCTAACGATATATATCATAGAGTTCTGAATATGTCCAGCAATGACATCCGCGAATTGCCAATGCTCAATTCTAAATAAGCTTACACGACAACTGCAAAGAAGATAGGTCCCGGTAAAGAGTTTCTAAAACAGTTTTTCCGATCAATTCACACACCCTACACCAAAGAAATAGCAGAAGAAATATATCGTAAATCACTGGCAAATTATTAATAATCCAGATGGTATTACCGATTTTACAAACATCATCCAGCACAGAATAAATACCGAAAAAGCTCAACTCATAAGAATACCACTGCGGCGACAACAGGCAGTTGAAGAAAATATCGAGTGCATGTAACAAAATGGAGTTATTGAACCATCCATCATTCATGGTCTGCTCCCGTTGTTTTATAGAAAAGAAATATGGAAGCAACCAATTTTGCGTGGATTACAGAAAATTGACCGATAATACGAAAAAGACGGCTATCCACTCCCCCGAATCAATGACACATTGACCACACTAGCAGGGTTTCGTTAGTTCTCCACACTAGACCTAAAGAGTGAATATTGACAGATTGGACTACATGAACATGAGAGACAGAGTTTTTCACCAGTAAAGGGCTGTTCCAGTTCACGGTCATGCTGTTTGGGTTATGTAATGCGCCCGCTACGTTTAAGAGGTTAACCGAATATGTATTGAGCGAACTGTTATAAAAGGCATGCTTAGTATACCTCGACGACAGCCTGGTCATGGGTCACACATTCGATGACCATCTAAAGAATCTCGGCGATGCATTTTCCAGAATTAAGAATACCAACTTGAGACTCACCCCGAAGAAGTGTTCCATGTTCCAAAAAGAAGTTGAATTTTTAGGTCACATCGTTTCTGAATCAGGAATCCATACAAACGAAGACAAGATAGAAACCATTCGTTGTTTACGGGTCCCGAGAGACAAACATGAACTACGAGAATTTTTGGGGCTCTGTTTGTATTACAGGCCGTTTGTTGAAGAGTTTGCCACTATTGCCCCACCTCGACATAGACAGATCACTGAAAAAGAGACCTTCTGTTGGAATCAGGATTGTGAGACATCATTTAGACGACTGAATGAGGCACTATGTTCTTGCCTAATCCTAGCGTTTCCTTCAAAGTCCGGCAAGTTCATCTTAGACACCGACGTCAGCAACACAAGTTTGGGGGCCGTCCTTTCCCAGGTGTACTCGTAAGATGATGAAGAGAGGGTGATCGAGTACTACAGCCGTGGATTCTCGAAAACGGAAAGGGATTATTGTATCACCAGATAAGGACTTCTTACAAGAATCAGGGCTGTAGATCATTTCCACAAATATTTCTAAAGTCGTCATTTCAGAATCAGAAGAGAACATGCCACTCACTAATAGCTGTTGGACATGATGACAGCGGAGTGATAACTGGCCAGGTAGATAGAGAAATTACAGCAATACGATTTCAATGTTGAACGCCGTACCGACCATTTGCATACATAATAATGCAGATGCCTTGTATAGGGACGATCAGAATTAAAGGGAGGACAGTGTTATAATATTCATTTAACGCTTTCAAGGAATGAAGAACTCTAAATAAAAACCAAATTGCGAATAACATAAAAAAAGGAGCAGCAACAACAACGCGAGTCCCGAACACTTCGATTGATGAAAAAGTTAGTTTTGATTCTCATTCCTGAATACCACATACACTAGCAGACCAAAGATGACCGGCAGAGTTCTCGAACGGGATTAAACCTTTATAAAACGCGATTGCCTCATGGCAGTTTTAACTGAAGGCAGCGTGTAGCACATATGTTTCAATATTAATCACCTTTGCTTTGTAAAAAAGTCAGTTTATTTCGGTCAAATAAAGACGTTTATTATGAGTATAAAATTTTGTATTATTTGTTTTGTAATAATTTGGCAGAAAAATATTAATTTTACTGAAAACCTTGTACAATTTTTTTTTGCTTAAAATTTATTTTTCTATCAATTATATGTTTTTATAATTCTTGGAATTTTCTAAAAAATAGTTCTTTGTTGGACTTGCGAGTTTAAAAACTAAGAGACTCACTAGTAAAAAACCAATGACATTTATTTTTTATTTTAATTGTATGCTGTTTGGTACTCGTCTTTTTACAGTCATTTATAATGTTACTTAGTTCTTGAAATGTTTTAAATTCATTTTCAGTCACTTTTATATTTACTTCAGTTTTCCATTTGTTAAGATCAAAATAATTTCTTTGTATTTTCTGTTTAATGTTTGTAGTATAAATTTTCTTAAATTCTATGTACATGATTTTATGGTCAGAAATTACATTATCTTCCAACCCCATATTGCTTTGTAAATTTTTATTTGTTATGACATGATCTAATATTGATGCAGTGTTTTTTGTAGGTCTGGTTGCATTTTGTCTATTTAATAAATTTTGAAATTGAAAACCATTCATTTCAATAGTGTTTTTGTATGTATTTATAGTCTGTGAAGTTTTTAATAAGTCTAAATTAAAGTCTCCTATAATTATGCAATTGTTTTTCTGACTATCTAGCAGTTTGTCTATTTCCAATAAGAATAATTTACAATTATTTCTAGGTGGTCTATATATAGCAAATATACTTGTGCGTTGTTGAGTTAAGTATACTGATATTATGTTGGAGTCTCCTTTTAATGTATTTGATATTTAGCACAAAACTTATTCCATCTTTTACAAAAATACATGTACCGCCTCCCTTCGTTTTTCGACAATCATGAACAGCTGTATAACCAGGAATTTTAAAATAGTTTGTTTCATTAGAATAGATCCATGTTTCTGTTAATATTATTATGTGTATTGATTTTTGACTTATTAGTATTATATTATTAAAGTCATTTATTTTATTCCGTATGCTTCTTATGTTAATATATAAAATATTTAATTTTTCATTAGTGGCCATTGTTATTATCTAATATTTGGTTTAATATTGTAGTATTACTATTTCTAAATTTCTACAACTACTAATATAATCTAAGATCAACCTCACTTTTTATTCTAATAGGTCTATCGTTCTCATACTTCTTTAAGTAAACTTTTCCAAATGATAAGTATGCCGCCTTGTAGTCCTTTTCCTTTCTAATTTCTCTAACTCTCTTGAACAACAGTTGGTTTTACTTGGTAAGGTCTTCATTAAAGTTTATATTTAAATTTCCACCTTTCAGTCCACATTCATTTAGCTTTACCGCTTTTAATAGTTTTACTTGCTTTAGTATATTAGCTTTTATTTCAGTATTCTTGAGTTTAAGTAGGATTGGTGCATTTTCTTTAGTACTCATTCTATATATTTCTTCCACCTCTTCTTTTTCTATTGGAATTTTCATGCTTTTAAAGACTTTTCCCATACTTCAACTAGGTTTCTTTCTTTCTCTTTCTGTTCAATTCTGCTCTGTTTGTCTTCAAGAGTAATAAGTCTTTTCTTTAGAGTATCATTCTCTTCTTTGAGTTGTTTAATTTCTTGAAGCATATCCTCAAACTTGGTTTTTTGATCATCGAAGCTATCAGACATAAATTGTACAGATTTTTTTAGTTCTGCAATATTTTTCTATATCTTATTCTGAAATGGGTTAAGATGTTGCCCAAACATTTTCTCAAGTAGTCCTTTCATTTTTTTCTCATCTATTTCGTCTTAATAACACTTTTATTATACGTTTTGCAACAAGAGATGTATTATCACTATTCACCACTCCGGCTTGTAATCCACATCGGAGATGAAAGCTGATTTTACAGTTTTTACAAACTAGTGCATAAACAACCTTTTTTCTATAAAATCTACAAGATTTTAAGATAAATTTAATTCAGCAGAGTTTACGTTTGACAACTAATGTCATGAGGCGCGCTATAATTTAAATTTAGGAGTAAGTGGCAAACAAGAGTGTACAATTTTGTTAGTCATACAACTCTAAAAAACAAGACACTTTGGTGTTATTTTTAAACTACACTGGACAGAACAATTATAGTTTGAAAAAAACAGTATCTATAAATTTTTCTTTCGAAAAAAGTACAACATTCCATTATCATATATGTTTGCCTGTAGTGTCCACTTTGCTGTTGTTCTCTTTAAAGAAATATCAGTAATATCACAGTTACAAAAAATTATTTCCTTGCAAAGCTGTGGGCAATACTGGTTACCTAAAGATTAATCATCATATAAAACACATTTTTCTTTTACGGCAAATTTAATTTTAATTTGTAAATAATACTAACAAATTATATATTTCAATTGATATATATTTTTAGGTGCTTTGCGTTCTCATTCTTGCTACTGCGACAATTGCAGGCCCAGCTCCTAAACATAAACACAAAAACCGTGACATTGAACATGCTGCTCAAGACTTAGATGATCACTGTGACCGTTACTGTTCGCATCATACTCACAATCCTGAGATAAATGAGCATTGCAGTAAATACTGCAAGGAATGGGTTCATAATCCGTCCCAGAATAACTACAGTGGACAATCAAGTGGCACCAATGCTGAACAGCAAGATAGGTTAGATTCTGATGAACAGAATAATAATAACAGCGGACAGTCAAACGAACACAAAAGCCAAAATAATGAAAGTCAACCAGGTGTAAATTATAACAATGATAGGTCTTCAGAAAAAAATGGTAATAATGACGACTCAAATGAAAATAACAGCAATGGACAACAACGTGAAGAAAATAATGATGATAATAACAATAGACAATTTAGTAAAAATAATGGAGGCAATAACAGAACACAACCAAAGGTAAATAATGGTAACCGCGGAGGGCGCCCGAATAGAAATCAACAATAATGGTCGAAAATAAAGTTGAACAGACATCAATGTATTAGTAATAAAATATATTCTAAATAATAAATGTAGTTCTTATTGACACCTACTAAATCGCTTTTCTGAATAGAGAATTGATATTGAATGAGTCCTAAAAATTTGCTTTTTCCTAGACAAATTTAGACATCTTAACAGTATGGTGTTTGAAGGACCTCCATAAATGCGCACAAACTGAATATTAAGATTGTATTTATTTTACTATCATTTTTTGTCACAATAGAGAAAAGCTTAAATTGAGTAACGGAAAAACTGAATCAACAAAAACAAAGTTTAATATCCAAACTTAAGAAAGACGGTGACATTAACAAAAATTTCAAATTAAACAAAGTAATATATACATGAACTCAAAAATTGAAGAACAAGAAAAGCGACATATTTTGACCCTATCTGATAAGAAAAATGCTTAATAGAAACAGTGTTGAAATAACAAATAAACTATCCCCGTTCCTGTTATTGCTACCTCTCAACATATTTAAGAGGATTACCCCCTTTTAAACTTGATCATGAAAAAAATATAATTATTGCTTATTTATTCAAATTTTGGAAATAACTAAAATTATTTACGAATTTCAATCACTAAAATCTTAGTTACATTAAGCAGATTTTCCAAAATGAAAATTGCCAGCCCCACCTGTACTATAGGCCCTTGTGATGAGCGAGGCCCCATGGATGCAGCTTCATATCAGATGGGGGTTTTCCAAATAAATGGTCAAAGTCTTTTACGAAGATGTTCTGAGCGCCAAGTAGATTACCTGTCTCACTGCCTTGACAAACCGACCTGGACAATTTGCAAACAACACTAAAATGTTTGATCTCACTTAGGAGCATATACAAGTATTCAATTGTTATAAATAAAGGAGATGAAATGTTAATAATCTAATATACGAATTGTCTTCTAAATGTTATTTGTGGTATATTCTTGATTATTTTGAAGTTTTCTTGGGAATAACACCACAAATGAATTAAAAACGCTGTATATAGAAAGAAAATACCAAACGTTTCAAAGTCTTAAGTTTTAATTTAATTCTGGTGTTATTCCCAAGAAAACTTAAAAATAACTAATATTTACGAGTTTAAAATATCTCCAAAACTAATGAACGAAGATAAAATCAATAACCTAATGCAGGGAAATGTAATGACTATCGAATCTAATAATCTACCACGCACGTTAATATTTCAAAATTTAAATGAAGGACAAGTTCAGTTTAAACAAATATGCAATACACCAAAAATCTAACTTTAAATGAACAATTAAATTCAAGTCAAACAAATAATGAGTACATCAATAATAAGGTAAGTGGACGCTAAGAGCTCTCACGACACTTATACATGAGTGTTGGATGAAATATAAAATTACAATAATATAACTGACCACTGACACTGACACCAATTTAGAAAAAAAAAAAAACAAAAACCAACTTCAAAAGGAAGCAAAAAATATTTTTTCTGCAACAATTAAATACTTTATCTTTTGAACAGCAAAGTTGCAAAGTACAACTCATACATGTACCTCCAAAATTATTTTCACTGGCCACCGACTTCAGGAAAAGTATTTAATTGCTGCAGTTTTATTTTTAAAAAATTCATTTATTTTCCAATTTTTAATGTTCGATGCTGTTTTCAAACCTAATTAACCATTTCAATATTGCCAAAAATAAGGTATTTTATTTTTAAGCAACAATCATTATTTTTGACCAATAAATTAGAGTAACTTGTTTTCTAAATATTTATATCTATTAAGAAAATTTTCTATATGATTCCACTTTAGGTGCATTGTAGACGATTAGACAATCTTCAACTTTTTTAGATGTGTTAATTAATTCTCAGACATTTTGATTTAATTCCAATTACATTCATTTAATAGTGTCTCCTCCCTAAAATTTTATAATATATCAGTTTTTTCATTAAAAATTCATTATACAATGTTTAGAAATACAGCATAATTGAATGCAATTTTGAATTTTTATAAACTTTATTTGATAATAATTAGAGATACTCTAAAATATGGTACTTATCACGATCATTTTGAGTTCATTCATATTTACTGAAGACATTCATATTGTTTAGGCAATAGCACCTAGCAGAGCTGTAACCGAAAATCACTATTAAAGGATACAAATAAACAATATATATTTGTTGTGATTTTATCGTCAAAATAATTATTTTAATATCTATGTGTTATAAGGAACTTTAATATTGAAGCAATGTTAAGTAAATATCGTCCCTTTTAAACTGATGATTGTTTCGGTCATTCCTTGGTGAAAATTCATACTTTAATTATATTAAAACACTAACCACTGTGGTAATTTTCACAAATTTATTATTTTCTTGACAATTGTTTTGCTCTGATGACAGGCTTCGTCAGAATTAAATATTAAACTAAATGCTAAACATCTGAATATATTATATAGTGTTGTAAGATAATAATGATTATATAGGTAGAAAGCACAATATGTTTACTGTATAATATTAGTGAAGGTAAATATTATTAATATAATTTTGAATTTTGTATTATGTAAGTATATTAAGATTAAGTAAAGGAGACATATTTGTATCAGTTTGGTCATTTAAAAAATGTGGTGAATTTTTAATTTTATTGATCTCAAGTGATTCTAACAGAGTTAATTTTTTACTTTTTTGTTCTAGATGTAAAATTTCGAAAGTAGTTTGTGGAATATGATTTTCATTTAATAAATGGTCGGCAAATGTAGATATGTTGCATTTCTGATTTTCATACGCTTTTAAATGTTCAGACCATCTTGTTTTAAATGACCTTCCTGTGTGACCGATGTAAAATTTTGGGCAACTACCACATGTTAACTTATAGACTCCAGAGTTTTCATACTTATTAATTTTATCTTTATTATTTTCTAGATTTAACTATAAAAGTATCTGATAATAAACACAATTTTTCGATATATCATAAAAAGTCCCATACAGACCTCACTATTCACAATACTTCATGTCATCCAATCCAAAACAAACTTGCAGCATATGACTCCATGGTACACAGATTAGTAATTGTCCCGTTATCTAAACCTAACTTTGACAATGAACTCAATAGGATAAAACTCATTGCTATCAATAATGGTTACAACCCCCAAATCATTGATAACATATTATCCAGAAAATTAAAGAAAAAAACTATAGAACAAGTATACCCTTCCTCTCCCAACTCTAACTCAAAATTTCACCAATCCATTACATTTATAGGTTCTCCATCTGCAAAAATTTCTCAATTTCTACTAAACAGAAATATTCAAACAGCCTTTAAAACCGACAATAATTTAGCCAAACACATAAAAAATAATAAAGATAAAATTAATAAGTATGAAAACTCTGGAGTCTATAAGTTAACATGTGGTAATTGCCCAAAATTTTACATCGGTCACACAGGAAGGTCATTTAAAACAAGATGGTCTGAACATTTAAAAGCGTATGAAAATCAGAAATACAACATATCTACACTTGCCGACCATTTATTAAATGAAAATCATATTCCACAAACTACTTCCGAAATTTTACATCTAGAACAAAAAAGTAAACAATTAACTCTGTTATAATTACTTGAGATCAATAAAAATAAAAATTCACCACATTTTTTAAATGACCAAACTGATACAAATATGTCTCCTTTACTTAATCTTAATATACTTACATAATACAAAATTCAAAATTATATTAATAATATTAACCTTCACTATTATTATACAGTAAACATATTGTGCTTTCTACCTATATAATCATTATTATCTTACAACACTATATAATATATTCAGATGTTTAGCATTTAGTTTAATATTTAATTCTGACGAAGCCTGTCATCAGAGCGAAACAATTGTCAAGAAAATAATAAATTTGTGAAAATTACCACAGAGGTTAGTGTTTTAATATAATTAAAATATCGTCCCATTTATAAGATATTTTTTAAATTCCAGTCACCTTAACTTATAGTAATCAAAATTTGCCGTTGTAAAATCTTTTCACTCAGGTAAATGTATAAAATGGATTCATTAACTTACGGCATCTTCTTTAAATATTATTCATTATTTAACTTTATATAGTTCTCAAGTACAACTTTATTATGTAATACAATTTCGTCAGTTGAAATGAGCAAACAACTATCATTAATCTTTAACAGAGAGACAAAATTGTTCTGAGGAAGAAGGCACTCTCAGAAAAAAAGAACATAATGGCGATTTCAAGAGGTCAACTGGGTATGAATAAAGCGCTCGTCAATGTACGTAAGGATTCAACTGGGTGAAGAACTACGAAGATGTAGCTTGGTATTGCCAATACGACACTTGTGCAAACAGCAAAGAACCAAACAGTTGGAAAAGTGCAAAAGTACAATTAAGGTACTCCTTCCCCGAGTCTGACAATGGCAAGAAACACACTCTCTTACCAATTACTTCAGTAATTGAGGGGAAATGTTCGTAATTCAAAATCAAGAAGCGACCACTGAAGCAATAGTTTTGGCGAAACAGCTCAGCAGTGGCTCTAGAGTCGCATCAGACAAGATGGTAGACCGTTCAGTGAACGTAGAGGAAGTGAAAGTCAAAACAGTTAGACAAACGAAGACGGGAGATTTGATAATAAATAAATACATAAATAAATAATAAGCTTTATTACCCAACACGAAAATCCTAATTACAAGGTAAATATAAAATATGATTACTTATAATTATACATACATAAATTTATAGAGATTAAATTAAATATATATTTACTATTGTAAATAGTTACTATTTAATGATTAATATATCTTTACAAGTGTGATAACTAATATTTCTTGAGGTATATGGGTACAAATAGAAAACATTTATTTAAATATAGTAATAATTATGCAAACAAGGTCATCTTAATCATATAGACAAAAATATTTCATCAGATTTAGTGGATATCACAACTTGAGCTAATTCTATTAAAGTTTCGGCACATATTACGAATAGGTGAATTCAACATAAGATTTGTCCTGGATTGATTTACATAAAAAACCTCTACTTGAGTTATGAATTGGTACCGCAAAATTAATCATTTCCAACAAGTTTGTTGCATCAACTCGGTTTTGTAGTAATTTGTATAAAAAACTTATGCTGGTATTAATTCTTCGATGTTCAAGGGAGTGAACGCCTAAGCTCATAAGTAGATTGATCAATACCCTGTTGTGGATACGTATCACTAGACCTGAATGACAGAAATTTCCTAAAAACTTTCTCTGCACGCTTTCCGATGTGTTCTTGTGATTGTTATAAAAGGGGCTCCAGACTAAAGGCGAATATTCCAGTTTTGTACGAATGAGACTAAAGAAAATTGTTTTTGTTGCTTCTAAGTTTGTGAAAACACAGTTTCTGATTATGCAACCCAAGACTTTCATGGGTGAGGAGTTTACGATAGAAAAGTGATTAGAAAAATCCAATTTGCTGCTATATAGGACACCAAGGTCTTTGACTTCATCGCATCTAAGTAGTATCTTTGAGTTGGTAAACAAAGTGAATGGGTTCAATCTTACGAGTATATGAGCAGATTTTGCATTTTGATATGTTCAAGAATAACATGTTTGAATTACACCATGCATCTAATTTATTTAATTGTGTTTGTAATAACTGACAATTTTCAGCAGAATTTAATGCTAGGAATAACTTAGGTCATCTGTGAAAGCTAATCTCTTACAGTTCAGTTCAAGTAAAATATCATTCTCTAGGTTGGACCCCTGCGGGACGCCTGAAGTAGCAATAAAATTTCTTAATTTTGCTATCAAAATCGAGTGATTAATTTTATCGAAGGTGTTAGAAATGTCTGTGTACACTACATCCACCTAGCCTCGAACGTCCATTTCTTCAGCTACGAATTGAGTAAATTTAATAAGGTTAGTCGTTGTAGAGCGATTTTGCATAAAGTCGTGCTGAAATGGAGAAATAAGGTTCTGTATTTAGGGGCAGACAGAAATCTCAAAAGTATAGTTAGTTATGTCCGCTGGATTTTAACTAAAAGTGGATAAGCTAGCACTTGAGCACAATCTTTAATTAAAAAACTTGGTATTGTCATTTCCAGATGTCAGTTTGTTTGGAAGTTTTTTGTTTGCCGTTAGAATATCTTGTTACGTTAATTAAGGTAATTGAATAAGTTTGGAATTAATTTCAAAAGCTTCTAGCGGTTGATTAGGGGGAGTGTCGACAAATACGCTTTTGAAATATTCTGCGAAACCATTATATGATTATTATTATATATGATCGGGGCTATAAAGCAGGACATTATTAGGAGACATTGTTTCAGGAAGTAGTAGTAGATCTTATCTTAAGTTGGATATAAGACCAAAATTTTCTTGGATCTGAAATTAAATTATTTTCAATGTAGAGAATGCAGAGTTTATAAGCTTGATTTATCTGTGATTTAACAAGACGTCTTAACCTAGAAAACTCGCTGTAGTAGTAATCACTTTTGTGGAGACGATATTTTCTTTGATATTACGCTTTAATTTTAATATTAGATTTAATTTCGTTGGAATACCAAGTTGGGTACTAGTACGTATCTGGAAATAAGTCTTCCAGATACCTACTAGTAATTTGGGAACGTATTTGTCAACAATATTGTAGTTTTTCATAGAATGCTGCACAAGTTGTATCGATGTCGTTCTGTTGTTCCAAAAGTGACAAATCAGTGTAAATAAGTTCATTATATAGACCTGTAAACAAATCTTTTTTATAATTATATGTCTGCGACACTGGATTAGCGATGAATGTATTATTTTTATGCTAAATGATATGTTTAAAGAAGGGTGGAATAAGTCTTCTTTGAGTAGCGGTACTTGTTCTTGAGAGATCACACATGTAAGATTTGACTAAGTCTAAAATACGACCCAGTGAGTTCAAAATTGAATTTGACTAGATAGTATTAGTCAAATCTAAAAAGTTATTTAATCTTTTGTAGTGAGAATCATTTTGTAAACATAATTACAAATGTTAAAATCAACAACTATAATAACTTTAGTCTGCCGAACAATAATTTGACTTAGCTGTTCTAGAAATAGTTCAAAATCAATTCATGGAATCCTAGGTAGTACATATAAGACGTATATAAATAGAGAACCTGTGGTGAGGGAACATTTAACACCTACAATCTCGATTGTCAAAAATTCGTTCCTAATAAAGTTTAAATCTAGGGGTACTACATTTATGTTATTTTTACATGCTATCAATGCTCCTCCACCACGGCTCATTACAGTACCTTGAAAGTCTCGATCGCACCGATAAACACTATACACAGACCGAAATAGTTCTGAGTCAAGAAGATTTTCGGATAACCATGTTTCCACTAAAGCTATAAAGTCGTATTCAATCATCAATAAACTAACAATTGCGTAAAGTTCGTTGACTTTGGAATTTAAACCTCATACATTTTCCGAATTCACTATGGCTGGAATTCCACGCAAGTACTTTATTTTTAACTTTTCTCCTCGTGTCATGCGATCATCAAGTTCTACTTTTAGTTTTAGACCGTCAGCTGGTGACAGATTTTGGTCCACTATTTTCTCGCTTCTGGCTCGGTGGTGGTTGAAAAGCCTGTTATTGTTGAATACAATGACGCAAAATTTGCGGGAAAATAGTGTGGCTAACATAGGAAAGGATCATTTCCCATTTTCCGAAACAAACATGTTTTGGAGGAATTTTCTCGCTTCTGGCTTGTTGACCAATCGAAAGTTATGATGCAATCAAGCAAAAAAAGGCGATAGCCAGAAATGTCATCTGTGGCTAAAGGGTTTAAATAAGGGCTAGATCCTGTAAGAAAACATTACAAGGTGCCGTGATTTTCTCGCTTCAGGGAATTGGAAATATGATAGTTGACATAGCGAGTAGTCCATAAAAAAATTGCCATAAGGTTTGTTAGTGGCTAAGTAAGGTTAAGGACCGGAAAAATTTGAGGAAAATTTCAACGTTTTTTCCGTCATTTTGTTTCTTCAGGCTTTTGAATTATATGATCTTTATAATGAGTTGAACGTGAAGTTTAATTGCCATAAATATTGGTCGTGACCGAACCGAAGCCAGAAGTCCCAAACATGCAAAAAAGGAAATGAAAATTGCCACCATTTTGTCTTGCATGGCATTTGGCATACGACTAAAGGTTGTTATTGTAAGATCATATAACAAAAGCCATAAGTTTCGGGTGTGGCTTTCATATTTAAAATAATTAATTTAGGTATAAAATTACAAAAAAGTTAGAAAAGTCCGCCATTTTGGTTTTCACGCCATTTTCAAAAGGCAGAAGTGTCGGACATGGCCTTCAAATAGAAAATAATTTAATAAATTGAAAATAAGCTATAGGAATTCAATAAGTCGTGGTTGGTTTACGACGATAAACTTTCTGAGTTTTTCATTTTTATATTATTTTCCATATTTAAAGACCGAACGACTAACAGTTGAATATACAGGATGTAAACGGTTTGAGTGCAAAGATTTTGAAGAACAATACTTCAGGCAAAAACAAATCAAAAAGCTTTATAACATTTTCTAAAATAAACTATAGTTTTGCCAAAATGAACACATAAAGTTAGATTTTATGTAGCCCTTGCTACAGTGAATAATACAATAATTTCGATTTCAAAATGTCGGTAAATCTAAATATGTAAATACTCAATAGCTTATACATCTTTAATAGCCACATTAAAAATGAAAATTGATTATTTAAACTCGAAATATGCTTTTATAATTTAGTGTAAGTTTCTCCGAATAGATATGGCAACGTGGTATACAGACCAACTTATTTACTACTTTTTTTACTTTAACGACGACTGAGAGTTACGATTGTTTTTTGCGCTTTCGATTCTTGTAAATAAGAATAGATAAACGGTAAAGTGATTTGAATGATATCTATTTGATGTAGACTTCGTGGTTTGCTTTCCATTTAATAAATTTTTTAAATAAATAAAATCGGTTGTGATTAGTGTGTAAGTTCGAAAATTAAGAATAGTGCGACAGTATTTATTTGTGATAAATAATGGCCGATTATACAATTAGGGAAAGACATGACATGCTGACGTAATTGCAGAATAGCAAGAATGTTATACAGGGAAAGGTTTCCAAACAGACGCCGGCCCAATGCTAGGACATTCGTAGCTGTTTCACAGAGGCTTCTGGAAACAGGTAGTGTAATACCACAAATAAACAATCGCGGACCACAGCGACATAATCGTATCTTAGCAGCTGAGGATCAAATACTAGACCTTATCGACATCAACCCATATCGTAGCACACGGAGTATTGGAAGTGAGCTGCAAATTTCTCACACTGTTGTCCATAGAACATTACGGGAACAATTGCTCTATCCATATCACATGCAGCGGGTTCAAGGGCTTTCAATTGATGATTTTCAACCAAGACTCAATTTCTGTCGTTGGTTCCTCTGAAAACATCGACAATTTCCTAATTTTGTGAACAATATTTTAACAACAGATGAAGCAAGTTTTAATAGGAATGGTATAAAAAATTTTCATAATACGCATTCGTGGTCTGAGGTAAATCCGCACGAAATACGCCAGTCAGTATTTCAACACCAATTCTCAGTTAACGTGTGGGCTGGAATAGTTGGTGAATACTTGGTTGGGCCATTTATACTGCCTGCACGTTTGACAGGTGAGAATTACCTTTATTTTTTTAACAACACGCTACCAGATTTGTGAGATGAAGTGAACCTACAAACACGTTCCAATATGTGGTACTTACATGACGGAGCACCTGTCCACGCAAGTCATCTAGTTGTCGACTTCTTAAATAGAACATTTCCCCGTCGTTGGATTGGTCGAAACGGACATATACGTTGGCCAGCAAGATCTCCTGATCTCAATCCTTTAGATTTCTACTTATGGGGACACATGAAAAGTAAGGTTTACACGACTCCAATTATTGACGAGAATGACCTTAGACAACGCATTTTTGACGCTGCTGACGAAATCCGAAATATTCCAGGAATTTTTTCTTACGTGAAAATTAGATTAAACGGTGTCGTGCTTGTGTCGATAGTAATAGTGGGCATTTTGTACATTTGCTGTGAATAATCCGTTGTTTCAACTCAGTTCTATCATTATAATAAATTCGGTAAGTAGCATTACATATTTACGTGTCTAATATAAATAATATTAATTAAATCAGTAATAATGACTCTTCGAATAATTTAACTGGTAAAAACCTACATATACAGATCTCTTGAGTTGAATATCATATTTGCCCAACTTTGTATAATTGCATAAAAGAAACCGCCAAATACAAATTCTAATTGCAATACCTTGTATTAAAAACGTAAATATTTTCAACAAAATATTTCATACATTTTTATTTAATTCTAAGGTCAATATCATCAGTCAATACAAAAACACAGGTGTTTACTTTTTTGTCGGCGTAGTCATTCCTTTATTATTCGCGCTAAGAGTGAATCTGCTTCGAACGCGAACGACGTTACCGGATTGACAATAATTTACTTAATATGTTTTAGGGATTTTCTTGGTTATTAAGGCCTACTGACCATAGTGGTATAAGAGTTTTTAGTTTTTTGTTTAATTTGGTGTATACTACCTCCTCCTAAAATAAATACACTCAAACTATTTACACCCTGTATATATATATATATATATATATATATATATATACAGGGGGTCCCATGGTTCTGGTCTCGAATGATTGCGCAGTTATGACAGAAGAAAAAAAAAAGAAAATTTAGGGGTATAACTTCTCGATTGGGATCTATCCATCTAAAATATTTTTAAACATGTACCACTTCCGGTTATAGCGGAAGTTGATACCAACTTGCTTATTTCAAATGGAACACCCTGTAAATTATTGTATTTCTAAATTCTACGAGTAATTTTAATATTAATTCATGTATAATACCCTATACTTAAATTCAGCCCTTTTCGAGTTATTCCAAAATGTTTTTTGAAATTCACATTTTAAGGCCTTCAAATAATTGCAAATTATACAACAACGCAGAGGAATTTAGAAAAACCATTCGTTGAGAGGGTAGAATAAACTTAGTGCTTCCAGAATCTGTGAAAAAAGTATGGACATTATCTACAGAGTGTGTACAAAAAAATCCCGAAAATTGAAATTGAAAATCTGGAAAAACTCAATTTTTTCAAATGGAAACCACTATTTTTTATATCATAATCAGATTGAGCATCGAAAATAAGAGGTACTTTGTGAATAAGTACCTATACGAAATTCTGATAGTTTTCGACTTATTAAAAAAAAAAAATAATTTCAGCATCTTTAATAAAAAGTAAGCTTAAGTACATAAGTTGGACATGACGAAAATGTCATTTTAACAAATGTTCGAAATTCTTTTAATAAATCAATTTCAAATTTTATTTAATAGTTCGTAAATAATGGTTGCAACTGCATTTCTTATTCTTAGTCTCTGTTGCGATGTTAAAGAGTGCTATGGAATCATGACAAATGTCAAATATTACTAGTTAAATTATTATTATGTTATAATCATTTCAGAATATTCTTACGCCAGTTCAGAATCTTGATATAAATAATTATCCTTAAACTAAATGAATTTTACGAAAGAAGAAATAGTGGACATGATATTTGCATTAGGTGAATGTCAACGTAATAGCTTGCTCGCGTCAAGAGTGTTTTACACGCAATATCCAGATCGAAGGCATCCAACTGAAAAGGCATTTACAAAACTTTATGAAAGATTTGTTGATTCTGGAAATGTTTCTTATGGTAAACGTAATGTTCCAAATAGAGTAACTAGTGAAGAAAACGAATTTATGATAATGCAATCTGTGATAGAAAATCCACTATGTAGCGTTAGAACTATAAGTAACCAATTAGCTATTAGTAAAAGTGCCGTTCATAGGGTTATAAAGAGGTACAAGTTTCACCCCTATAAAATACAAATGCACCAAGAATTGCTTGATACAGATTATGAAAAAAGAGAAGAATTTTGTAATTGGTTTAGAGTTAAAATGCAGACTGAAGCTGACTTTTCAACATATGTTTTGTTTTCAGACGAAACCTTCCATAAAAATGGCTTCGTAAATAGACATAATTTTCATTACCATTGTGATGAAAACCCGAAAGGTTTTAAAACAACATCTCAGACTAAATGGTCCTTAAACGTGTGGGCTGGTATTGTTGGGGATAACGTTATTGGACCTTTCTTTTTTGATGGGACAATGAATGGAGCCAAATTCCTTGATTTCTTAAGAAACCAATTACAGCCGTTATTAGAAGACGTTCCATTAAACATAAGAAGTAAAATGTGGCTTCAACTAGACGGCTCTTCAATTCATTATGACAGAAGAGTTCGGCGATATTTAAATAGAAAGTTTAGTGATTGTTGGATTGGACGAAACGGATCAGTTGCTTGGCCTCCACGTTCACCTTGTTTAACCCCAATGGATTTTTTTCTCTGGGGTTACATAAAAGATATTGTGTATAAAGAGGAAGTAAGGAGTAAAGAGAATATGAAAGAAAGAATAAGAAATGCATTTGCAATAATTGCACCAGAACTATTAAATAAAGTAATTCATTTATTAAAAGAATAAATAAGTGCTTAGAAGTGAACGGTCGGCGTTTCGAACATTTGTTAAAATGACATTTTCGTAGAGTCCTTAGCAACCGTCATGGACAACTTATGTACTTAAGCTTACTTTTTATTAAAGATGCTGAAAATGTTTTTTTTTAATAAGTCGAAAACTATCAGAATTTCGTATAGGTACTTATTCACAAAGTACCTCTTATTTTCGATGCTCAATCTGATTATGATATAAAAAATAGTGGTTTCCATTTGAAAAAATTGAGTTTTTCCAGATTTTCAATTTCAATTTTCGGGATTTTTTTGTACACACTCTGTAGATAATGTCCATACTTTTTTCACAGATTCTGGAAGCACTAAGCTTATTCTACCCTCTCAACTAATGGTTTTCCTAAATTCCTCTTCGTTGTTGTATAATTTGCAATTATCTGAAATATCATAAAATGTAAATTTCAAAAAACATTTTGGAATAACTCGAAAAGGGCTGAATTTAAGTATAGGATATTATACCTGAATTAGTATTAAAATTACTAGTAGAATTCAGAAATACAATAATTTACAGGGTGTTCCATTTGAAATAAGCAAGTTGGTATCAACTTCCGCTATAACCGGAAGTGGTACATGCTTGAAAATATTTTAGCTGGATAGATCCCAATCTAGAAGTTATACCCCTAAATTTTGAAAATTCTATCTTCTATCATAACTGCGCAATCATCCGAGACCAGAACCATGGGACACCCTGTATATATATATCGGTTCTGTACTAATTCTGGCTTTTAGTCCGTTGTCGTTTTGATCAGTTTACTGGGTATTAGAATTTCAAATATATATAAAAAAATTATCCTTGCCTATAATTTTATTCTAATGTCAAACATTAAAATCACTTGCTCAGTCGGCCAAAAATTGATGAGGGTGGTAAGCTTTTTCCTAAATATTGTATGGAGTTATTTACAATTCGTAAAGTCTAAAAGTGGTATTACCTATATATTTGTCATTTTGTTGCCAAATAAAAGTTATATTATAATGAATTACTTCATAATCATTAATTCATTCATTCAAATTCATCAGCTACTTCATAATTATTTTAATCGCATTAATTTGTGCATTTTTTGAGGCATTGAGAGATTACTTCTTGTCAGTATTAAGATATTGCAATATACTTCGAGGGTTCAGTTTAAAAATTATAACAACTAGTATACACTGTCACTATTCTAGAACTTTATTTACATTCAAACATCTGATTCAAATACAATAACAAACCCATATAAGCTAGTCGACGCGGTATCACTCCTGGCGATCGTGGCGTTCTTCTTTTATATCACCAGCGTAGAATTCTCCAGTAGAAATCAACATCGTTCCTTCCGCTGCCGAGCCTTTTTGAGAATCGTATTTTTTTTTATCTTGAAGCGTTTGTTGTCGTGCTGAAATGACACAGGGTCGGCTTTGGGTAAATTTCGTAACACTGCCCCCCCTTTAATTCTGATCGTCCCGATCAGAAACATCCCCTCCATGGTAGGGAGCGAGTCGATCTAAATGAACCACCTTCAATTTAGCCTTGGGGTTTCGACGGATCCGGTAGACGACATCATTCAGCCTCTTGACCACTTCGTATGGACCATCCCAGGCGGGTGTAAGCTTTGGGGATTTACCCTTGCTCCGTTGGGGGTTGTACAGCCAGACTTTGTCCCTCTCCTGGAACCCGGCTGAATTGGCCTTGAGGTCGTATCGCGTCTTCATCCGGTCACTGGTGGCCAACATCTGCGTTCGGGCTAAGTCGTGTATTGCCAGCATGTTATGTCGGAGCTGGTCGGCATAATCGTCGATGTCTTGGGGAGGTTCTTCGGGGGAGCCAAATGCCAAGTCGCATGGTAATCGCAGCTCCTTTCCGAATAAGACCCTGGCTGGGGTCAGGCCTGTACTATTATGTACAGCAGAGCGATATGACAACAGGAATAGGGGAATATGCTCATCCCAATCACGCTGGTTATTGCTGACGACCTTGGATAGGTGTTGTTCCAAGGTCCTGTTGAATCTTTCCACCATTCCGTCTGACTGTGGGTGTAATGGTGTTGTTCTCGTTTTTCTGATCCCCAACATCGTGCAGACCTTCTGGAATACATTCGATTCGAAGTTACGCCCCTGGTCTGAATGTAATTCCATCGGGACGCCAAACCTGCTGAATAGTTGTTCTACTAGCACCGTCGCTACCGTGGTTGCCTCTTGGTTGGGTATCGCATATGCCTCAGGCCATTTGCTGAAGTAATCCATTGCGACCAGAATGTATTTGTTCCCCCTCTCAGACTCGGGAAACGGACCGGCGACATCGATGGCGATTCTCTCAAATGGGACGCCCACATTGTACTGCTGCATTCTGCCCTTGGTCCGGGTCTTCGGGCCCTTACTGGCGGCACATGTGGCACATTTGCGGCACCAAGCTCTGACGTCTTCGAAGTAATTCACCCAGTAGTACCGCTGGCGAACTTTGTCTAGGGTTTTATTCATGCCCAGGTGGCCTCCGGTAATTCCATCATGCACTTCGGTCAGGATGGCTGGTACCTTTTTCTTCGGAACTACCAGTTGGGACTTGGTTTCTCGTCCATCAGCGCTTTCCCAAACTCGCTTGAGCATTCCATTATCTACTCTTAGAGAGTCCCACTGAGCCCATAACGATTTCAGCACGCCGGAGTATCTGGCTACCTCGTCCCATCGTGGCCTGGGTGCCCCTCTCATTTTGAGTGACAAGATTGGTTCGATGTCTGGATCAGCCATTTGGTCCTGGATGCACTGTTCCGTTGTCCAGTCTTCATTGGCCTGCACTCGGATCTGACTGATGGAGATACCCTCTCGCTGTTCCGTCTTCAGACAATGCTTGCATTCCGCTCTACAGGGTCTTCTGGATAGGGCATCGGCATTATTGTGCAACCGGCCGGCACGGTGTTCCACCTTGAAGTCGTATTGCTGTAATTTCTCCATCCATCTGGCCAGTTGTCCTTCCGGTGTCTTCATGTCCAGCAGCCATTTGAGTGCGGCATGATCTGTTCGGATTAAGAAATGGCAACCATACAGGTATTTGTGGAAATGGTCTGCAGCCCTTATTATTGCAAGAAGTTCTTTTCTGGTGACGCAATAATTTCTTTATGGCTTCGAGAATCCACAGCTGTAGTACTCGATCACCCTCTCTTCACCATCTTGCACCTGGGATAGGACGGCCCCCAAACCTGTGTTGCTGGCGTCGGTGTCTAAGATGAACTTGCCGGACTGTGTAGGAAAGGCTAGGATTGGGCTGGAACATAGTGCTGCCTTCAGTCGCCTGAATGATGTTTCGCAATCCTGATTCCAACGAAAGGTCTCC
The DNA here is from genome assembly GCA_034190945.1 of Octodonta nipae. Classification (NCBI taxonomy): domain Eukaryota; kingdom Metazoa; phylum Arthropoda; class Insecta; order Coleoptera; family Chrysomelidae; genus Octodonta; species Octodonta nipae. Next base: position 56,583,422 of record CM067220.1, read on the forward strand.
TTCTCTGTGGTCTGCCAATGTAGAGGGGCGGCAATGGTGGCAAATCCCTCAACAAAACGCCGGTAGTATGAACAGAGGCCCAAGAAGCTTCGGAGTTCATGCTTGTCCCTCGGGACTGGCCAATCACGGATCGCTTCTATCTTGTCTTCGTTGGTGCGGATTCCTGACTCGGACACTACGTGACCCAAAAACTCTACTTCTTTTTGGAACAAGGAACACTTCTTCGGATTGAGTCTCAGGTTGGCATTATTAATTCTGGAGAATACTTCGTCCAGGTTCTTCAGATGGTCGTCGAATGTCTGACCCATGACTAGAATGTCGTCGAGGTATACTAAGCACGTCCTCCATGTTAACCCGCTCAGTACATACTCCATTAGCCTCTCAAATGTAGCGGGTGCATTACATAACCCAAAGGGCATGACCGTGAACTGAAACAGCCCTTTACTGGTGGAGAACGCTGTCTTCTCTCTGTCGTTTGCGTGCAGACCAACCTGCCAATATCCACTTTTTAGGTCTAGTGTGGAGAACCAACGGGAGCCTGCTAGTGTGGTCAAAGTGTCATCGATTCGGGGTAGTGGATAGCTGTCTTTCTTCGTGACGTCATTGAGCTTTCTGTAATCCACGCAAAATCGGGTGGTTCCATCCTTCTTTTTGACTAGCACGACGGGAGCAGACCATGGACTGATGGATGGCTCAATAACTCCATTTTGTAACATGGACTCGATGTTTTCCTCGACTGCCTGTTGTTGCCCCAATGGTAGTCGTCTAGGTGGTATTCTGATGGGCTGAGCCTTTCCGGTATCTATTCGATGCTGGATGATGTTGGTGCGACCGGTGGTTCCATTTTTACTGTTAAAAATTTGCCAGTGTTTTGTGATAAATTGCTTGGCTTTCTTCTGGTTCTCTGGTGTCAAGTGTGTTAAGTGGTCAGCAAACTGTTGTAGGAACTCTTTATCGGGCCCTGTCTCCTTCACCGACGTCTGGTACTCTTCTTCGCAATTGATGTGGTCTCTACTGGCTCGAAACAAGCTATCTCTTGACCATTGGTAATTCTGATGTCGTTGTTGGACAAATTCAGGACTCTGATTGGTATATCTCGTCCGGTTTTAACTATAGCCCGTCCAACTAAGTAGTCATGAGCTGAGTGTACGGGCTCCACCATTCCAACGCAGCTCCCAGGATTGCTGTCTAGCTGCCCATGAATAATCTGTTCTGTTCGACCGGGAATTCTAGCTGAAGACTTTGCCACAATTTTTATGGGCGTGACTGATGTGTTGACGGGCCGTGTCAATACAAATTCCTCATTCAGGAACGAAGAACATCATATCTCGGGTCGAACATAAATCCATGCTGGCTAATTAGGTCCATTCCCAGTATAAAATCGTCCTCAATATTCGCTACCAGGACCCTATGCCGGATCATGTTGTCCCCTATCTGTAGCACGACATCTGCCTCACCCTGTATAGACATGGACTCGCCGGTGACTGTTCTGAGCTGGATGTTATTGGTAACTGGCCGAATTTCTGATGCTCTCAAAACCCTGGACTTGGCAATGGACACAGCGGCGCCGGTATCGATGGTGATGGTAACTGCTCGCCCGTTGATGGTGCCTCTGATGACTAGGCTGCCGCTATCTCGGCAAAATCCCCCGATGGATAACGTTTTGGGGGCTGGTGGAGGGACAGTCAGCATTCGCCCCCCTATGCTGACTGACTGACGGTCCCTGGACATGTGGCTGTTCTGTTGGTTACCCCTGGTCGGTGATCGTTCAGGTGGCCTCACTCGACAATTACGTTGGAAGTGCCCTGTCCGTCCGCAGCCGTAACATGCTCCTCTGATGCCAGTTCTTTGTGACCGTTCTAATATTTTGTTCAGGCCAGCCAGCAGCGCTTGAAATGGGGACTCTGACTCTTCCTGGTTGAAGGAAACTGCTCGGACCCTTGGCTTGGACATGTTCATGACGGCCTCTACTTCCAAAGCCCGAAGTAGAGCTTCATTACTTTTCTTGACGCCACTTAGTCTTAGATTTCTTTGTACTTCCACATCTCTGATGCCGTTTATGAAACTCTGCGTGGCCAACTGGTCTTTCGTTTCCTCTGGCAGGTCTGGGTAGGACAAGTGTACTAACCGTCTAATCTCTGCTTCGAATTCTTGAAGGCTTTCACCGGATTTTTGCGTTTTTCATCGATATTAGTGACAAGATTTCCTAATTCAACTTTAAGTTTATCATCAAAAGATTTCACTAACCTTTTTTGAATTTCTTCTTGATGTTGTTTTTCCTTCTTGTCACGTTTTTCTAGAATCTGTGCAATTTTTTCGTCCAGTCCCTCTGTAACCTGCTTGACTATTTTTTTGGTAGTTTCGTCCATACTACGAGTTTCCATAAATCAAATTAAGATGTTAACTGCACTTAATCCCACTTCTGACACCAAATTGCAATATACTTCGTGGGTTCAGTTTAAAAATTATAACAACTAGTATTCACTGTCACTATTCTAGAACTTTATTTACATTCAAACATCTGATTCAAATACAATAACAAACCCATATAAGCTAGTCGACGCGGTATCACTCCTGGCGATCGTGGCGTTCTTCTTTTATATCACCAGCGTAGAATTCTCCAGTAGAAATCAACATCGTTCCTTCCGCTGCCGAGCCTTTTCGAGAATCGTATTTTTTTTATCTTGAAGCGTTTGTTGTCGTGCTGAAATGACACAGGGTCGGCTTTGGGTAAATTTCGTAACACTATTATGGTCAGAAAGTTCTACTACAGGACTCGTAATTGCATCTAAAAATTTATCCCAGAAAATTGTTGCTGTTAAAACCCATTTAGCAAAATTAAATAGGGGGAGGGGAGTCATTATCCGCAAATATTACGAAAATGATTACGGAATTAAAAAAACTTCCTAAAAAAGCTATTTCCCGAAGCTCTACCGCCTCCAAAAATAATTTTAAGTTTATGCAAAAACAGGACTAAAGAAGGGCCGATCTAGATTTCACACACACCAAGAGATTCCCTAACACATTAAATATGAATAAAAAAAGGTACTATTTACTACGCCAATAACCGTTTGGTAATTAAGTGATTCTTCCAAGCTTGAAATTTTCATAAAAACACAGAAAACTGTTAAACTAAATACTAAAGTTTGACTTCCTGAATCTATTTTCAGATAGTTGTACAAAAGATCCCCATTGGAAAAATGAAAAATAACGGTTTACCCCTTTTTGAGAAATTTAAAAACTAACAATCTTTTCAACAATAAATAGAAAAATTTCTTTATTTAAAAATTCGTTAAACAAAAGACGTAAATAATTAAAGAACATTATTTTCAGGTAGTTTTAACTGATAAGAAAGCGAAAAACAGAACTATTGGAAAAACATATTATATATTTTTGACTTTTACATTTTTTAACATTTATAAAAAAGGGGAATATCAATTTTTTAAATTTTTCCTACGGAATCTTTTTTGTGACTCTCTGAGACTAGACTTATCCAGGGTTTTATAATTTCCAACTTGCAAAGTGACATAATTAACAAAAGTCTATATACTAGCTAGACGTCGATATTCATTTAAAATCATATGGCGATTTAAAAATTTCAGAAAAATTCATTTTTCAACAGATTATTGTTTTTCCCTTTATATCTCTAAATACTACCTAATTTTTTTCGTTTCACTGAGAAAATCCCTAGGTGCACGCGAACGATAGATGACCCAATTTAAAATTATAAATGTTGGTGGTATAGTTCCTAGAGTTAGGAATTATGAGGGAATTTTCTGCTACATAAGAAGCTTTCTTTGGCTTCGGACATCTGCACTACTTTTCGGCATAATCGTATAAAAAGAACTGTCCTATGTTTTACTATATCGTTTATATCTTTTTCGGGATGTAACATGGTGACGAGATTAGTATATTCATTTTACACAAGCGTAATTTATAAAAATTAAAATTTTACGATTAGTGTGTGAATACAGAAAAAAATTCTGGTAGTTCCTTGGTACAAATTGCTCGTTTGCTATTGATTTCGACACAATAAACCTGTTTCATTGAACGCCTGTTTCTTCAATTTCCCCAAAATGTTACAAAGTATTTAAGTAAACTATTATTTACCAGTCCTGAAACTATTAATCGTTATGTTTCTGACTATGCAACTTTACCAGTACAAATGTGGACGTTTTATTCCGAAAATTTAAGTTCATATGTATATAGAAGGAAGCTCCCTTTAATACAATAGTGTACAATTGCCCTTTCTTGTAAAAATGCCAAATATAGGAAATGATAAGATAATACATGTAATTTAACTGGTTTATGTAAAAATTAGTCTAGCATTAATTTTATGCAAATTGTCAGGAAATAGGTGCATCCATTTTTTACAGTTAATACTATGTAGTCTATGTATCACATTAAGGTCTGTGAGAATGTTTGTTGTGCTTTTTCAAAAGTTATGGATAAGATCAATAAGTGCGCAAGTTTTTCAGAATGAGTGGATAATTGTTTTAAAAATGTTCCAAAAATAATCATTTTTTGAGAATAATACAAAACTAATTTAATCGTAGATAATTTCGGCTAATCAAAACTAATATATTTGTTCCGTACAATTTCTTACAGCCGTTTTAAACAAATATTTATCAATTCCGCAATATATATGTAATATGTGTCAAACATTTCGGTCCTAAATTTATATTTCGTTACAATTTCCAATGAACCTAAAGAACTAAAGCATAGTACTTTAAAAATATAGCTATAGAATTTTATTCTAACGTGTGGGAAAAATAAATTAAATTGATCAGTTCATATAAACCTAGAATCATATAGACAACCAATAAAAAAGTTTACTGACCGATATACAACCTCACTGTAATTTTTGAATATACATACAAACTTTTACTGTTCACACTTAATGCAATGCTCGTTTGTATATAGTACAGTAAAACTAAACTTAGGTTCTATTTCAGCTAAGTAATAACAATAGGTACTGTCTAAATAGACGCGATGACAGCACTCGCCTTCCGACAGCTTGGACCTCCGTAATTACCAGATTAAACAGCCCAGCCACGCCCACCAACACCCAACCAATCACCGCACAGCCCCTTCATCACGCGACATCTCCTCCTAATTGACCGATAACTATAAATAAAAGAAGCAGTGCAGATTTACCTTCAGTTCAGTTACCTAGTGACTCTTGAGGAGTAGGCAGGTTGAGGCCCCGAGTTCGATCTAGACTCTGAAACTCTTTTTCATTTTTTGTCTCTTGATAATGGCTCCAAAGCAGGAGTCAAAACGTCTAGTATTTAATAAATTCAGACGCGGTTCTCACCCGGAACCTAGCTTAGTTCATACTAATGACCGCGGAAGCCTCTCAGAACCTTTCATTCGCCTCTACGGTGAGGATTTCTTCCAACTCACTAAAACATACAGCAAACTTCTTATTCGAAAATCTCTGCTTCTTTGTGATCTTGTTTTTCTCAAATCTTGTAGAACTTATAACGTCATTCCAAATACTTTCAAACTAAAACATCATACCTCTTTACGTTCAGTTTCCAGTATTCTTAACAAAACAAGTTTGGCCCTGTTACGAAATTCCATCCATTCAATTAGATATCAACTTGATCAAACCAACCGAAATTTGTATCATTGTTACTCCCCATTACATACTTTGAATCCTCATCCAATTCTGTGGGACAATTTTGATCGCATTTCGAGCGATAAAGCCGAACACCTGGCCCAAAAGAAAACTTCTAACGAAAGACATGCACTAAAACAACTACGTAACAACGATGACATAACTATTCTTTCTGCCGACAAAGGTAACGCGACTGTTCTTCTCAATACTAAGGACTATGTTCACAAGATGAATTCCCTACTCCACTCGGCAGACTACGAAATAATTAACAATAATCCTACTACTTACTTAGAGAAAAAGACTAAGGAAATCATCAACAGGGCACAACTTCCTCTCGACGTCAAAAAGATCATCATTCCTCGTGAAAAGTCTTCTAAAATTCCGAAAATTTACGGACTACCCAAAATTCATAAGCCGGACATTCCTCTTAGGCCCATTATCAGTTCGGTACAATCCCCGACCCAGGAATTAGCCCGGTACTTAGCCAAAACCTTTCAACCTCTAGCCGAGCAAGCATCCTCGTACGTAAAGAACTCTTCTTCCTTCCTAGATTTGTTAAGGGCTTATAGAATTTCAGAAAATGATATCCTAGTTAGCTTTGATGTTGTATCTCTTTTCACCAATGCCCCCATTTCAGAAACGTTAGATATTCTAAAAACAAAACACAATATCTCTTCCGAAATCATCAAAACTTGTACAACACTGTTCTTTTAACACGTATTTTTCATTTCAAGACACTCTGTTCAAACAAATCCGTAGGGCCCCCATGGATTCTCCTCTTTCTCCAGTGCTTGCTAACATTTTCATTGAATAAATCGAAACCCAGGCCCTAAACTCGTCTAATTTGAAACCTTCCTGTTGGCTTAGATATGTAGATGACACGTTTGTCATTTGGCCTCATGGCAGAGATTCATTAGACATCTTTCTACAACACCTCAATGGTATACATTCTAATATACAATTTACAATGGAAATCTAGTCCGATTCTTCGCTCCCGTTTCTTGATGTCCTCATAACAAAAACCAACAATGACAGATTCTCACATACCGTCTATAGGAAACCAACCCATACCAATCGATACTTAAATGCCCAATCACACCAACACCCTGCCCAATTGAGTTCTGTAATGAAATCTCTGACTCTTAGATCGTTTAACAGATATTGACAATAGACAAAACGAACTTAATAATCTTCAACAAATCTTTCGACAAAACGGTTATCATCCGGACCACATTGCTCGTATAATTCATCAGTCTCAACAACCCTCAATCACACCAACCCCGTCAGAAACAGACCAACAACATCGAAAAGCCGTCCTCCCGTACATTCGAGGAGTCACTGACAAAATAGCACGGATTTTACACCGACATCAAATAAAGACTGCCTTCAAAACCACTCAAACTATAGGCAACTTAACCGGTAACCCCAAAGACAAAGTACCTAATGAGGATCGACAAGTTTACGAAATTTCATGTCGCGATTGCCCACAAAGCTACATCGGTCGTACTAATAGGCGCATTAACCATCGAGTATATGAACACTCTCTGTCAGTTCGTAAAAAGATCCGACTTCAGCTCTCGCGCATCACCATATCCAAACAGGGCACCCTATCAACTTCGAGGACAGTAGGACTTTCATATCTCTCAATTCTCTTAGGGCATCCACTATTCGCGAAGCCATCGAAATAGAGAAAAGACCTCTCTGTCTAAATAGACGCGATGACAGCACTCGCCTTCCCACAGCTTGGACCTCCGTAATTGCCAGATTAAACAAACCAGACACGCCCACCAACACCCTACCAATCATCACATAGCCCCTTCATCACGCGACATCCCCTCCTAATCGACCGATGACTATAAATAAAAGAAGCAGCGCAGATTTACCTTCAGTTCAGTTACCTAGTGACTCTTGGGGAGTAGGCAGGTTGAGGCCCCGAGTTCGATCTAGACTATGAAACTCCTTTTCATTTTCTGTCTCTTGATAATGCCTCCAAAGCAGGAGTCAAAACGTCGAGTATGTAATAAATTTAGACGCGGTTCTCACCCGGAACCTAGCTTAGTTCATATATATATATTTGTATTAGATGGTTTCCGGGAATTCATCCGCGTAGTTGATACCTGATAGTTACTCGAATACTGATATTTTCAGGAGCGCGCAACGGAGTCAGCTAGTCTTTGTGATCTGGTTACTAAAGTTTTGACGATGGCTTGTAGTGGGGCTGGGTGGTGATGAGAATTAGCATGAAGGTATCTGTTGTATCTGTTCCTATTTATGAGAACATCAAGGAATGGCAGTTGATTATTGGCTAAATATGCTATAAGAAAGCAGGAAAAAACTACATCCATGGCGGAACACGCCACCACGACATCACACCGAATAGGCTAATATAGAACACCCGAAATCAAGACTCGTAAGACAGGCAATTTAAATAGCGAAGAGGCCTCACAGTCTAAACGCACGCAATGAAATCCAGAACTTGTTGGAAAATTCTATTAAACACCGTACCGGCCCGGACCCTCTGCCGAAACTTCGTCATTTTACCATCGATCCCGGCAGGGATCAGGTATCAACTACGCGGATGAATTCCCGGAAACCATCTAATACATTTAGTGCCCGCGAAAATTTTAAAAACAAATATAGTGAATCTCTACGGGGAGAATACTTTTCATTTGTGTAAAACATTTGAGTAATTACGCGCGAAAAGAAGCAAACTTTTGTGCGATCTACATTTTTTACAACGATGCCGCGATGAAGGAGTTATTCCGAAAAACATGACGGTAAAGTTCTGGAAGAACAACAGAAAAACACAGAATATCTTATGGAAAGCTAGTTGTGCCCTACTTAGGGAAGCCATATGTGATGTCAGAAGAGATTTGGATGTTTTTAATACTAAACTCTTAGATATCCACCTACAGGTAAGCAATACACTCCACCCGATAATATGGAATGAATTCGATGACATTAGCGAATTAAGGGCGAAAACGAATGCAGAGTTGACAACAATGCAACAACAGACAAAATTTAACAAATTGAAGCTCCAACAGAAGCCCAAAAACGATTTTTTTCTCGGAAAATAACGGTCACAGTCTAACCTCAAGGCAATTGGAAACGAATAGAACCGTTTATAACTTATCTTCGGTCCAATTGAACTCTACCTCGATTGGCGTGTTGGCTAAGGGATTCAATTACGCTATTGCTCCCTCTCACATACCAACAGAGAGCATAATATGTGGCGTGGAAACAGCAGTTTCAAAATTAGATGCGAACACCGCTGAAATAATTAGACAAGATGTGTCACATGTTCTAAGAAAGTCTAAACCACCCAAAAGGAACCTATCTATAGATGAAAATGAGGCCTTGAAACAACTTCGCCTCAACAAGGAAATTGTCATTCTACCTGCTGATAAAGAAAATGCGACTTCAATTTTAGATACAGTGGATTATTCAAATAAAATTCAAACATTGCTACAAGATCCAGTATATAAACATATTACTACTGACCCAACAACTTATCTGGAGAAAACAACCAAGGCCAAAATCCAAGCAAGTAGGATCGACAAAAATCTCTAACTGCAACTCATTCCGCGTGAAAAGTCATCGAGATGTCCGAAATTCTATGGGTTGCCAAAAGTACATAAAGAAGGTGCACCTTTGAGGCCAATATTAAGTTCAATTGGATCCCCAACACAACAGCTAGCCAAATACCTAGCCCAACAACTTCAACCGTTTGCAAAGGGGGCAGACTCATATGTCAAAAATTCGACACATTTCATCGAAATACTTCGAAAAACGGTTTTACAACCTGAGTGTCTTCTTGTCAGTTTTGACGTAGTGTCTCTTTTCACGAACGTCCCTATCGACGAAGCCTTGGATATCATAATAGAAAAATACAAACCACCTCAACACCTTGTAGACTTAACAAGGCACTGCCTGATGAACAACTATTTTGTTTACGAGAACCAACGATACAAACAAGTGGAAGGAGCTCCAATGGGATCGCCACTCTCACTAGTTATAGCGAACCTTTTTATGGAGGGCTTTGAGGAGTTGGCACTAAGAACAGCAACTCTTAAACCCAGTTTATGGTTGCGATATGTGGATGATACTTTTGTGATTTGGCCTCATGGGAGGAAACACCTCAACACATTTTTAAACCACCTTAATGGCATCCATCACAAAATAAAATTCACCATGGAGGTTGAAGCCAATAATCAACTGCCATTCCTTGATGTTCTCATAAATAGGAAGGAAGATGGAATAGGAAAGCAACTCACACCAACAGATACCTTCATGTTAATTCTCATCACCACCCAGCCCAACTACAAGCCGTCGTCAAAACTTTAGTAACCAGATCACAAAGACTAGCTGACCAGGACAACATCAAACAGGAAATGGACAGTTTAAAAACAGCTCTGAGACAAAACGGATTTACAGACCGAAATATTCAAAGAGCCCTAAAGTCAAAATCGAGACGAACAGACGAGGAGCATGAGACACCAATAACCAAGGATATTTACCGTATGTCAAGGGTACCACGGACAGTATTGCAAGAATTCAACGGAGACACAATATCGATACTATTTTCAATACTGACAGAAAAATAAGCACGGTGTTGAGGACTCCGAAGACGAGAATCCCTTTAGAACAACAGGGAGTGTACGAGATTCCATGTGCAGACTGTCATAAAACCTATGTAGGGCAAACTATCAGAAGAATTCAAGCTATCCATTGCGGAACACGCCAACACGACGTCACACCGAATAGACTTTGAGAACACCAGAGTACCGGCAAATATAGAATACCCGAAATCAAGACTCGTAAGAGAGGCAATTGAAATAGCGAAGAGGCCTCACAGTCTAAACGCACGCAATGAAATCCAGAACTTATCGAATTGTTGGAAAATTCTATTAAACACCGTACAGGCCCGGACCCGTCCAATAACAACTCAACCGGAAATAACAAATCAGCAGGCGGGAGGCGTGCCCAGTGAGCGCCCAGGGCCAATCACACGCAGCCGATTTTTCAGGTATTTATATGCTTAAAGTAAGTTTACCAGGCACAGGTTAAATGCTATAAAAACAAAAGATGACAATTTCTGAAGGCCACGCCCAACTTTTAATTATTTTTATAAGGGTACTAAAATTCATTTTTGTTCAGAGCACATGCCAAATAACATGAGTATATTTTAAAAAATACAGCTATTTTTTAAATACATTTTTTACAGATATTAATTAATTTAGTTATGAAAGCCACACCCAACACTTATGGCTTTTGTTATATGATCTTATAATAACCTTCTTTAGCCGTCTGCCAAAAGCCATGAAAAACAAAATGGTGGCAATTTTCACATATTTTGCTGCAATTTTACTATTTTTTTTAGTATGAAGACCACACCCGACGCTTATAGCATTCTCCATAACGGATTCTTACTTTTTAAAGTTAATGTTGCATTAATTTCATTGACGAGAAAATGACGGAAAAAACGTTGAAATTTTCCGCAAAATTTTCCGGTCCTTAACCTTACTTAGCCACTAACAAACCTTATGGCAATTTTTTTATGGACTACTCGCTATGTCAACTTTCATACTTCCAATTCCCATAAGCGAGAAAATCACAGCACATTGTAACGTTTTCTTTAGCTACAGGTGACATTTCTGGCTATCGCTTTTTTTTGCTTGATTGCATCATAGCTTTCGATTTCGATTTCGAGCCAGAAGCGAGAAAATTGCTCCAAAACATGTTTTTTTTTCGGAAAATGGAAAACGATTTTTTCCTATGATTGCCACACTATTTTCTCGAAAATTTTGCGTCATTGTATTCAACAATAACACACTTTTCAACCACCACCGAATCAGAAGCGAGAAAATAGTTAACCAAAATCTGTCACCAGCTGACGGTCTATTTTTTTAACGGACTTCAAAAAGAAGGAGGTTTTCAATTCGTCATATGTTTTTTTATGTTTGTTCACCGATTACTCGGAAACGGCTCAAGGAATTTCCACCGTTTTAGTGGATCCTGTTTCGGGGCATAACAGCTAAGTTGCGAAGTACAACTCATCTATGTACTTCCCAAAATATTTTCACTCTCGCTTGACACCGACTTCATAAAAAGATTTTAATTGTAGCAAAAAATTATTTCATGCTTTTTAGTTAATGTTCTTTTGAAGTCGGTTTTTGTTTTTTTTTAATGTATTTATGTAGTAATTAACTTGCCTGGAGGTACAATCGTAGGAGACAGTGACATTTTTATATTTATACACAAAAACGAAAAGTACACTTCGAGATTAACACTTTATTTTGATAGAACGACACGTGTTTCGGCAACAATGCCTTTATCAAGATTTACAAAATACTAAAAATATTATCTAACCACACCTATATATATATATATATATATATATATATATATATATATATATATATATATATATATTATACTTTACCAAACTAATTAAAAAGATTTAAAAGTGGAGATGGACTAAGGTCTAACTGATTATTTAATAGTCTACCTGAGTATTTATATATGTTAATTTCTAGGGATTCTAATAAATTGATTTTTCTAAATTTAAAACTTATCTTCATTTAGTAGAGGATAATCATCATTTTAACGATAATGTAAAAGTTTTACACTTAGAAAGTAATCCCAGTAAAATCAATTTATTATAAATTAACAGACATAAATACTCAGGTAGACTATTAAATAATCAGTTAGATGTTAATCCATCTCCACTTTTAAATCTTTTTAATGGCTCTGTACTCGTATAATTAGTTTGGTAAAATACAATGTATATATATTGGTGTAGTTAGAATAATAGTTTTAGTAGTTTGTGAAACTTGATAAAGGCATTGTATGCCGAAACACGTGCCGTTCTGTCAAAATACAGTGTAAATTTCGAAGTGTATTTTTCGTTTTTGTGTTTTCTCAGTTTTATATTTGGTTGTAGATTTTAATTTGGCAGAATTGCCAATACTTAAGTGAACCTCGACATTCTCGAATGAGATCTTAATGGGTCCTGGGTGTATGATGGTAACTGAAAAAGGGCAAGCAAATAAGCTAATCCCTAAGCTGAAGGAGACAGTCGGGAAAGGAAATTTTATGGTCAGGGACAGAGGGAGTAGAGAGATGATCGTAAGGGGACTTGATGCGGCAGTCACAACGGTTGAAGTGCGGAAGGCAAGAAGGGAGATAGAGGGTGTAAAAGAGGAGTGAAAGTTTTGGGTGCCGACAGACAGCCACGATCGGTATGAGTGATGAGGGAGAAAAAACTACTAATTGAGGGCAGAGTGAAATTGGACCTGTCCAGTAAGTAAAAGGGTGAAAATGAGGAAATGCTACAGGTGTTGGGGTTTCGGACACCTGGCATCAGAGTGCAAAGGTGAGGACAAAAAGGACTGCTGCTACAATTGTGGTCATAAGGCCAAAGAGTGTACAAGGACACCGAGATGCCATCAACGCACGGAAGAGGGGCATAGATGGAAGACTGTGACCTGCAGGGAGTATAGGAGGGCTAAGAGCTTGGAAGAAGACGGGGAAAGAGACAAAGGTAAGAGAAAGGCGTAGAGGGTGAGTGATGGTTAAGTTCCTTCAGGTGAATGTGGGAAGGGCGAGAGCGGCGCATGAGTTGGCGAGGACTAAGTAAAAAAAGTGAATGTGGTGGGGATTGTTGAGCCCAATGCCAAGTTAACTGCTGCTAGGAATTATGTATTGAAGGATGAAAGGGTGGATGTAGCAGTCTGGTTCCAAACTAAGATCGTGGAAATGAGAGGGCACAAGAGTGCAGCTGATTGGTTGAGGTCGATCGGCGTTGTGGGGGTCCCCAGTTACAGATGCAAGGAGTAAAGACATGCTAGGGGGAATGTAGGAGATAAGCCTACATTTGAAATCTCCAGGTCCTTCATAGATGTAACAATATACTCTAGGGCGATGAATGGAAGGATGAAAGATTGGGAGCCTTAAGCCTCCATAAATATATATTTCGAAATTGGTGGTAACAGAGTTAAAGTAAGGCGTGGAGGCCTTCAATGTTTTGAGGAGCTGAACACTCCCGCAGTGCTGGATAGCTATCAAATGTTCAGAGGAAGCATAAGAAGTAGTTATAAGGAATTGGACAGGGTCTTGACATGTGTCTAAAACGCCGGCAAGGCTAAGATGAGAGGAAATAGAATGATGAATGCGTACTGGTAGAATAATGAGTTGAGGAATGCGAGGAAAGAATGTAAGAGATGTAGGAGACTGCTAACCAGGAGTACACGATGATGAGGTGAGGAATGCGGTACACGATGATGAGGTGATGAATGCGGTGGACCGACTGAGAAATCAGATTGCCTCGGGAATGGATGGAGTGAGAACGGAAGTGGTGAATATTGTTGCCGAATATAACTCCGAAACGCTGGTTGGGGTGTACAATGAGTTTCTTAGAAAACAGGTCTTCCCGGTGGAGTGGAAAATCGGGAGAACGATCCTTATCCCAAAGGGAGGGCCAAATGAATATGGATAAAATACAGACCCCTCACCTTGCTAAATACCACTGGCAAGATATATAAACATCTGATAAAAGGGAAGTTATTTCAGGAGATCGGGGGAAATGGCGAAATATCTCAACAGCAGTATGGCTTTACCTCAGGGAGATCAACGTTAGATGCCCTGCAGGAGATAATGCGACTGGTGGGTGAAAGGCCTATAAACCTAATAAACCTTGACATTAAGAAGGCCTTTAACACGGCAAGGTGTACATCATGAGATCAAGAAACTGGCACACGCCATTAAGTCAGAATATGACAAATATCAGACGTCAACGACAAGGCCACCTCCTGTAGCGAAACCTGCTACAACACAAACATCGCCAGTAAAGGTGTCAAACACTCAGACACAAGGTGGACAGCAAAAGGAAGTCCCAAAAGCGGCTGCCTCAAAAGCAGCTAACTCAAAACCGGCTGCATCAACACCGGCGGCCCCAAAGCAGGCGGCTTCAATAAAAGTAGCTTCTGTAGCAAGGACCTCGCCACCGAAGGCCTCGCCTTCAGTAGCCTCATCAAGTAAGGCACCACCACTTAAAACTCTTAAACCGGTGCTAGCTAGCAAGCTAAAGCCCAGTAAGGAAGGTCGCCAGAACATCGGGCAAACCACCCAGGGAACAACTAGTAGGGTGGTCAATTCAGAAGCGGAGAGAAACAATGGATTAAAATCCAAGTTTAAACCGCAGACCAAAAACCAACCTGCAAACCAGTCGACTGACTGGCAAGTGGTAAAGAGGAAAAAGGGCCCGAGGACCAATAAGCAAAAACCAGCGCCACATTGTACGCTGCTTATAAAGAAAGGCGAGAAGAGCTCCCATGCAGATATCTTGCGAGGTATCAAAAATGATCCCACCCTGCAGGATATAGGCAAAAAAGTCAATAAGATCCGAAGAACAGCTAAGGGAGATCTACTTCTGTTATTCGCCAAGGCAGACGCTCAGGAGATGGAGCGCTATTGTGACGCCATCAAGAATAAGCTCCCAAGCGGGGCCACTGTACAATCTCGAATACCGCAAATCGAGATTGAAATTAAAGACTTGGACGAGATCAGTACCAAGGAAGACGTAGTAAACCTGCTCAAAGATAATATCGACGGCCTGGCAGAGATCACTGAGGAGGCAGTGAAATCACTTCGACGGGCATATAGATCAACACAAACGGCAGTTGTTTGTCTCCCAGAGGTCCAGGCCAAGAAAGCCATCGCACTTGGAAAGCTGAAACTTGCGTGGGGCACAGTACGTGTTCGCGAGAGGATCAGCCTTCGACGGTGCTTCAAATGCTGACACTTTGGACACAACGCCCAGGCGTGCAGAGGCAAGACTGACCGAAGCAGTTGTTGTCACAGATGCGGAGGCGCTGGTCACAATGCCTCGGCTTGTCAACAACCTGCCAAGTGCTTACTCTGCAAAGAGAAAGATAGTAGGTCAGACTGCCGGCACGTTGCGGGTAGTTGGAAATGTCCGATCTACCAACAGGCGATGAGAGCAGCACAAGCCCGTAAATGAAAGTACTGCAACTCAACCTCAACCATTGCGAAGCAGCCCAAGACCTACTGGTACAGCGGGTGCGGGAATTGGATTGCGACGTAGCCATAATCTGCGAGCAGTACAAAAACTTCGACACCCTGTCCTGGGTAAATGACACAACGGGCAGAGCAGCGATATGGGCTTGCGGTAAACTTCCGTTCCAACAACTCCCAAATACCCCCGAACCATGGCTTGTGAGAGCCAAAGTGGGAGGGGTTCACTTCTATAGCTGCTATGCACCTCCTAGTGCACAGCTCGAGGAGTTCGAGTTATTCTTGGACACCTTGGCGGAGGATGTACGGAAGCGTGAATCGGTCGCCATCGCAGGACATTTCAACGCCTGGGCAATTGACTGGGGATGCCGGGAAACGAGCGCGAGAGGACGAGCTCTCCTTGAGACCATGTCTTCGCTCAACCTGGTACTCCTCAACACAGGAGACGTAAGCACATATCGCAAAGGCACAGCCAGCTCCATTATTGATGTGACTTTCGTTAGCAGCAACCTAATTAAAGGGGGCTGTGAGTGGCGGGTCGATGAGGAGTTCACTAATAGCGACCACCAAGCTATTATATGGGAAATCAACACCACTCCCAAACGAAGATTGTGTGTCAGTCGTGCGAGGTCACAACCAGTCGGTTGGAACAAAAATGCTTTCGATGCTGATTCATTCGCCTTGGTTATGGAGCAGGAACCATTGTCAATAGCAACAAGCGCAGAAGCCACTGCCAAAGAGGTAATGACAAGCGTTGTCAAGTCCTGCGATGCATCCATGCCAAGGAGACGGCAGAACAACAGCCGCCCACCAGTTTACTGGTGGAATGACACGATCTCACAACACCGACGAGAGTGTCTCAAAGCACGAAGGCTGCATCAACGAGCACGGAGACGCGACAGGGTCACAACAGAAGAACTAAGGCTCGACTATGAGATCAAAAGACAACAACTACGAAGAGCCATTCTCTCAAGCAAGAGATCCTACTGGAAGGAGTTGTGTGACGAAGTTGACCAAGATCCATGGGGAAAACCGTATAAAATCGTGATGCATAAAATCAAGGCCCCCCCATGACATCAACGAACTGCCCCGAATCATTGCACCGCATTGTCACTCACTTGTTTCCTGCGAAGCCTGAGCTACCCGCTCATCCTTCGTGGCAGGTGAGGGACGAAGATATACCATCAGTGACTATGAATGAGCTGATGGGCGCGTGCAACCGGCTCCAAAACGGTAAGGCTCCCGGTCCAGATGGCATACCTAACATCGCGCTAAAATGCGCCATAGCCAATAGGCCTGACATGTTTCTACACATGTATGAGACCTGCCTAAAGCAGGGGGTTTTCCCGACTAAGTGGAAAAAGCAGAGGCTTGTGCTCCTCCCTAAAGGGGGAAAGAAACCTCCCGACGAACCGTCATCATATCGTCCCCTCTGTATGTTGGACTCTGCGGGAAAACTCCTTGAAAGGATAATGGCAGATAGGCTGGAGCCCTACGTTGAGCCGAAACTTTCCACCAACCAATTCGGGTTCAGAAAGGGGAGATCAACCATCGATGCCGTTGAACTCGTTACCAACATCGCCAGAGAGGCTATCTCGGGAAAGAGATGGAGAAGAGGTGGAAAAAAGTACTGTCTAATAGCCACCCTGGATATCAAGAACGCCTTTAACTCGGCCCGCTGGGACCGCATTTTGGAGGCTCTTGCCAGGATGGAAGTTCCGCAGTACTTGCGCAGAATGGTTTCAGCGTATTTCAAGGACCGCATCTTGTTGTACCAAACTGAAAATGGGCAAGTAGACTATAAGATCACAGGAGGTGTACCTCAGGGCTCTGTTCTTGGCCCCCTCTTATGGAACGTAATGTACAACGACCTGCTCCTGCTCGGTCTTCCTGAGGGCGTCAGGCTAGTGGCATTCGCCGATGATGTGGCATTGATCATAGTGCGCAAGCACATAGAGGAGATACAAACAACCTTCTCATTCGCTATAGCCACAATTCAGCATTGGATGCTCGCAGCGGACTTGAGTTTAGCAGAACAAAAGACCGAAACACTTCTTGTTAGCAGTCGAAAGGCAAGGGAAACCATCACCCTCAAAATAGGCGACACCTACATACAGTCGCAGCCCTTCATCAGCTATTTGGGGGTGCTCCTGGACACACGGCTCAACTTCAAAGAGCACATAATCGCGGCCAGCAAGAAAGCAGCTGGGGTACAGGGGGCATTATCTAGAATAATGCCTAATGTCGGAGGCCCTAGACAGATAAGAAGACAGCTACTGGCAACAGTAACTACTTCTGTCTTGTTGTACGGGGCACCGGTATGGGAGAAATCGCTCGAGCTACCATCGTACCGCCGGAAAATGAAATCAGTCCAGCGGCTCTCATCGATTCGAGTGGCATCATCCTACCGCACTGTGTCTTACGAGGCGGTGAGTGTGATTGCTTCTACCCTACCAATCGACATCCTGGCTGCAGAAAGGGGACGGCTTTATCGCAGAAAGTTAGAGAAAGACCAACCGACAGGGAACAGCGATGAAAGAGCCATGAGTCTAGGGCAATGGCAGGAGAGGTGGGACAGCTCTACTAAAGGCCGGTGGACATATCGATTGATACCTAACATCAGTCGTTGGGTCAACCGCCAGCATGGGGAGGTTGGGTTCTACATCACTCAACTCCTGACTGGACATGGATGCTTTCGAGCATACCTGCACAGGTTCAGGAGGGCAAACTCCCCAAACTGCCCACACTGTACGGACGTGATAGAGGACACGGAACACGTGTTCTTCTCCTGCCCCCGGTTTCAGGATCAACGTGCTGAAGTGGAGAGGATTCTGGAGACTAATATCGTCCCAGAACAATTAGTAGAAGCCATGCTGAAGGGCCCCCAAGCCTGGAACTTGGTATCAGATTACGCGGAGACTATCCTCAAAGAACTCCGCGATACGTTCGAGGAGTAGGCTTTAGAAGCATTCATTGTAAGAGCAGTAAACATCTGCAATGAACCACCCTTGCGAAGTAGTATTGAGTAAGAGTGCCGCAAGGGACCATGGTTGTAGGAGAAAGAGGTTAGGGTTTTAGCGGGTATACGGTATACTGGTTTCAATGCAACGATTTATTCTTGCTTTGAGGTCATTGCATCGGGAGTCCCGCACGACGGCTAGCACGTGCTAGCTAAGTACGCAATGTATTTCCCCCCTCTTCGGATAAAAAAAAAACACGGCAAGGTGGAACATCATACTGGGGAGACTAAATGACATAGGAGTTAGCCAATATCTACGAAATATCTTAACGGAGAGGGAGTTGACACAGGGTGTACCACAGGGATCAGTCCTGAGGCCGACTGTGTGGAACATAATCTATGATCCGGTATTACGCATAACGTTGCCGGAGGAGTGACCTGACGCAGATGACTCGTCAGTGGTAGTAAGAGCAGGGAGAAGTTGATAGAGAAAGGTGATGAGGCGATTCGTACGATATTCGGTTGGAAGGGGAACAATCGTCTGGAAGTAGAAGAGGAAAGGCGATGGCGGTAATTATAATAGGACCGATGACAAGAAGGGAGATACAGTTTAAGTTTAATGTAGACAAAGGGTGATTGTGCCAGACAAAAGAGTCAAGTATCTGGGAGTTACCTTAGACGACAAACACATTTAACCATCATCATCAGGTTTGTTATAGCGAAGGCCGGAAAAATGGTTGCAGCTTTGGTTATACTACTTCCGAATGTGAATTGGCCTCAAACAGCGAAAATGAGATGGTTGTATGGGGTGGTGAAATCTATTTTGTTCTATGGGGTTCCTATATAGAGTGATGAGGTTGAAGACATATCGCAGGCTTATGGAAAAAACGGTTAGACCGATTCTCCTAAAGGTGGCATGTGCATATAGGGCGGTGGCGGTGTGGAAGGGCTGTATATGGTTAATGGGGAGGTACCCATTGGGCTTTTGGTTGAAAAGAGAGCCAGAATCTAATGTGTAGATGTAGAGGGAGGGGTGAGAGAGAGAGAAAGGACCATAGAGTTATGGCAGAGTAGATGGGATGCAAATGTGGAAAAGCTCAGTGGACCAAACTACTGATAGGAAGGATAAAGGAATGGATGATTGTAGGGAATTGAATTATGTATGTAGGGGAGTATTCATGCCACAAAATACAGTGGAAATTATAACTGCATAGGGTGGAAGAAATTTAGTGACTATGTGTTAAACAGCATAACAAGTAAAGAAAGGGAGGAACGAATGGGTAAAGTAATGGGTGAATAGTCACTAAGCTGGGGTACCTGAAGATATATCTATGAGGGGTTCCAGGTACCTAGAGAGCAATGGAGGTGTTTTAGTGGGTTGAACTCCACCCTAAAGTACGCAACAGGAAACACATGCTGCTGTTTGTTCGATTAGCGAATTTCACCTCCCCTGAAAAAAAAACAGTACCTGTGGCTATCAGGAGATTTGGCTTCTACGGAAATCAACTATTAAACCGACAGACTACGGCAAAGCAAGGGTAAATCACCAAAGTTTACGCTTGCATTGTACGGCCCATATACGAGATAAGTAATAAGATTAATGATGTGATGTTCCGCATCTGCCGCAACCCAAGATCCAAAAGTTTGTCGATCTGCATCCACAGGCTCCATACCAAGATGCAAATGAGTTTGATCGGGACGCTCAGACTTAATGACAACTGCATTGATAAAAAAATTTAGCTGTTCTCCAGAATGCGTCAAAAAAATCAATTGGCTACTCGAGGAATTGGCTGTCTTTAGAAGAATCTTATAAATATTGTACTCGCTGCAAATAAGATTGACATTGTAGATATAGTATAAATTGTTATTTTGATCGAGTAATTTCTTGAAGGGACAATATCTTGTAGTTATAATGAAAAAATGTGTGTGAAATTTCTGAATGTCTCAAGGACGCGATATGCGTTTATCTATCTGTCATATTGAGATATTTCAAAAGGTTGACCTACCTAATGTCTGGGAAAACCAAAACTAATAATTGTTATGGGCAATATAATTTCCTTTTCTCAGAGCAAGCGTTTAAAACTCTAGAAGAAACTTGTTGAGAGTTATTCTACACCTTTAAGGGCGATTAGTGTGGCCGTTATAGAGTAGGGAACTTAGCATTATTTTAATACTATTTTTGCAAAAAAATTCCACAGGTTTGAATGATTTTTTTTCTGAAGAAGGAACACCGCATAACCTAAAAAAAAGTTTTCTTAACACATTTTTAGTTCTTAGTTAATTATATGATGTGTTTAAACTTTTGTAACTTCTCAGCAACAGAATAAAAATTTACAGTATTAATAGTAAGTGTGTTGTATGCGCATTTTTTAAACCTACCAAATGAGATGATGATCGATCGGATTGGGTAATTAATAAGTGAGTCGCTATTGCCGAAAAATATTTAGAACGACGAAACTTTGCAAAAAATTTAATTTCCCTATCGAAAATAACTGTTCAAAATTCATGGCTTTGAAGGTTTTCTGACAAATTACTTTTTTATAAATCTGAATGAAACATAGTAATTATCAAATATTTCGGCACAACTTGTCAACTTTCGTTTGGGTTTGTTGTATTGTCTATTTAACTTGAATTTCTGCATTTTGGTATTCGGCAACGCATAAATATTAGTGGAGGGGAAACATCATTTCCCCTAACGGTAGAATACGAATAACATGTCACCGAATTGGCATGACGTTTAAATTATTTTCCCCAAGATATTACATTATATACGAGGTATAGCTAAACTAATATAAAAAAGAGCTAAAATTTGCTTGTTTGTTTGTTTGTAGGAGGTAATCTCGTAACATATATTTTATATTGACTTTGATTCAAATATATTTTTTATTTTGATAAAATGATTACGCCATGGGGGGCAGTGGGGTGTCTGTTGTTTTACTTAAATTTAATATCTTGGAAACAGGAAGTTCTAGAGGCATGAAAATTGGTGTATACACTCTTCTCCTCAAATAAATAAAATTGAGTCTCAACATTTTGCAAAATTGTCTCATGGGGGACAGGTGGGGAAAAACATTTTGAAGAATTTATTATTGTTCGTCAATATAGAATAATAGGGCTATGAGAATTAAAAGGTTGATTCCTTTTTTGAAAGTGAATTAGTAGGTAATTCATCATTTTGCAAAAATTTAATTAAACTAGTATTTTGAAAAATTTATTATTTTTCGGAAACCTAAAATAATAGAGCCACGAGAACTAACAGGTTGTTTACCTTCTTTAAGAGAATTAATAAGTAATTCGTCATTTTGAATTGAATATGTTCGAAAAGTTTTCTTAACACATTTTTGTGTTCAATTAAAATTTGAAAACTAATATTCACTAGCACTTTCTAAAACTTTTATTTACATCAAATATATACAAAAGCTGATTCAAATATCACAACAACAATTCTAGATATAAGCTCTTCGCTGCACTAACTAACTGCCGCGATCATTGGCTGCTTCTTTTAAAATCAGTATCGAAAACTCTCGTACAATCCATTGTCAATTCTACTGTTGCTGAGCTATTTCGATTTTTTTTTTGTCCTCCCAGCGATCGATGTCGTATTGAAATTAATACAGGAAAGGCTTAGGTAAATTTCGCAACAACATATATAGTTTAAAGACGCGAGATGTAAGACCGACATCTAGGATTTTCGAGAGAGTATTCAATATATACAGTCTTCGAAAATAAATCTAAGCGGGTTTTTTAATTTTGCAAAAATTCAGTTTTCCGATAAGCAAGTGGAGTATTTTTTAAGAAAAAATAATTACTTCTCGGGAATAGAAATTAATACAGATATGAACATTATATCAAATCTTTAAATTAATAGAAAATTGATGTGAAATTTTGCGAAATTTCTATTATTGAATAGGGGGGATTGGTTTCATTAATTTTTAAGGAATAAAAAGTGATGCAGGTGTACCCGATATTCATTGGATGAGAACTGATAAACTGACTTTTTTCTTCATATGAATGGAGACATTATTCGTCATTTTGCCAATATTGAATTTATGGAAGGGATGGGGACTGAAAAGTATTGAATTACTGGTTATGCGTAGGTAAATCTGAAAATAATTTAGAAAACGTCGGAAATATAAAAAATGTTGTGGCAAAAACTTAAAAAAATAAATTCCAAAAAATGACTAAAATGTCAAAAATGAAAAAAAATTTGAAAATATCTAAAATGTCACAAATGTCAAAAATGTCGAAACTTATTAACTGCCGAAAATGCCAAAAATATTAATAACGTCAAGAATATTAATAACGTTAATGATTTCGAAAATGTCAAAATGTCAAAAATGTTAAAAAATGACAGTTAAAATACAAGTAAAAAAACGAGAAGCGGAAAAATCGCAATATTAAATATCAAAAATCTTAAACAAGTCAAATATGTGCAGTTCTTCATATTAAATCTCAAAATAATGTATTTTTAGAAGCCGTTCTAGTCATAAAAAGTATAGGATGGGAAAATTACCAAATGAAAAAATGTTCAAAATAAACAGGTCAAATACGCCCATTTGTCTAGCCGGGCGGGTCAGGTACTAAGGTATAAACGGTAGTTTTGCTATACTGCTCAGAATACAGTTTCGACTGCTTCGAACTAGATAATGTGTGGAGTAGATGTTTGGTTTATGAGGTGTGCGAAAACGAGCTGGGTTCGCGCATATGCTTCGCTTTGTCGTTAGAATTGGTTCTTACGACAAATCGAAGCATGTTTTAAATCACGGTAACATTTAGGAACGTAATTAACTATTTTGTGTTTTAAATTCACCTTACGATCACTATCTAGAAAATTTTTAGAACAAATTGAAGCATTCTTAACATTTACTTTATCTTTTCGCTTCGTAATATGTAACCACTACTTACACAAATCAGAGTTTTTAGGAAATCTATAAAACTTTGTCTTTATCACAAGGGAGTAGTTTAACAACACGGTTTCTAGACCACCAACGCCCTATCCTGTCCTATGGGATTTCTGGACCAGCAAATTGGTCTAGGAAATCCTATGAAAAATCAATGAGACAGTGGTCCAGAAAGTATATGGCGTTTTCAATGGTTTCGTGGTCTAGGAATTCGCAGGGTGATTTTGAGTGGCTGGAGGGGGAGGCAGAGAGTATGTGTCTGTTTTTGAAGTGATGAAATTTGATAGCTGTGACGTGGATATTTGATTTGACTTTATTTATATATATATATATATATATATATATATATATATATATATATATATATATATATTCTGTTAAAGATATGTTTCCTAATTACCCATATGTGAAGTTCAAATTGTGAACGCCACTGAACAATTCAGCTAAAATCATAAATCTAAATTTTCCGAATATATTTTCGGGACCATCAAGGAGGATCTAGTCAAATAAGGCAACATCAAATTCTTAAATTTTAAACAGATTGTAAATGGATACTCATTAATCTATTTCGACGCAATCGACAGGCTTCCAAATAAGTAAACAAACTGCACGCGCTTCAGTTTTTAGTTGATTCTATTTAACTTGCATTTCTAAATTTAATATATAATGCATAAACTCTATACACTTATTACTGGTACACATCTAATAACCCGCCTCTCATAAACTTTTTTATTCGAATTTTGCACACTGCTTCGGCTAAGTTAAATATTTATTTTATAAGAATAGCGTCTAGGTTTAACCGCATATGTTTTTAAACAGATGCCAAATTAGAAGATTACTCTCATTCTATGACTGCAAGCAGCAATTATACCCAAACTATCTGAGTCAAGAAAACTTTTAAAACTTCCAAGTTGGGATTGTTAAATCTGATTACATAACAAGCAAGATAAGTTTGGTTTTTGTCTGTTTTATTTGTTATTAATATTATATGAAAAGAGCTAGTTTTAAAATTAACCTTTCAACTACTATTGTTTGTTGTGTGTTGTACTGCTAATTGACAAACTAACTAACAAATCTAAATAATTGAATATTTCTTTCTTTATTGGTTTTCTGTGACATGGGATCAATAATTAACATTCAGTTATAGTTATAGGTCTTTATTGAAACACCTTTTATTTCATAGTTTTTATTAAAATTTCTTATATACATTTTAAAAATATACTTGTTTAATATTGCAATTGAATGGATTTTCTGCATAGAAGGCCATTTCGGAGTCTACTTCACTAGTTAGATTAGCAGGTAGAACAATTTTTCGATGCGATTGACACAGCTTTTGGGAAAATCTGTTTTTATCATGGAATACTTTCCACCATTTTTGTAATGTTTGATCGTCCAGGATACATTTAGAGAAACTGTGCAAATTTGAATGATTCATGGTAAACTTTAAGTACTTTCACACCACACAGAGAAGTAAATTGGAGGTTTTTAGCACAGTGATAGCTAGACTGAAGTCAATGCTTCAAATGGTAATATATATAAATGGTCTATTACGTTACTTGATATTCACAATTTTGCATTATTTATTAAGTAGTTTAATCCTTCTTATAAATATTTGGATATTTGTATGAGTTGACTATTTCCTTTTTAGTTGAAATTTTCATTCATAATTTGACATTCTCATTTCAATTTTTTATTTCTTAAGTGGAATTTTTTTGGTGATTGAAATTAATTATGTTTGTGAACGTTGTTAATAGAAACTTAATTTTATGTTTGTAGGTGGAACACATGTGTCTTTAAAACTTGTGCAGAAAAAAATATATTTACGTGAGGGGTTTTACATTCCATCTACTGGAAAACTACATGAAATCTATTGATGAATGGACTCCTTTGTTTGTCATTGTTACTTACTTGAAATTGGTAAGTTAAACTATGGGATTACTTTTATCAATCCAAATTTTGTTTTTAGATCCAGGATATTGAACTAGATATTTATTTTTAGATGTTTTAATAATATCAGTTAAATAAACATCTGGGTGTTTTGTTTTCTGTAATTCATAATCATAAAAAGAACCCTCTATATTTCCACCATGTGTATCACTCAGTAAATAAGTCCGTGGATTAGTGTTTTGAATTTTTCTGATATTAAAAACTTCACTTGACCAATTTCCTTTATATGATTTTTTAAATTTTTCTCTAAATTTGCTTATACGAACTGAGTCTTTTAATTTAAATTTAGATTTCTTGGGATCTACAGATTTGATGTTATTGTAAACATTCTTCAATAAATACTTTTCATGTTTTTTCTTGGTAATTGCTGATAATTCTAAACCTGTAGTTCTATGTTTAGTTTTGTTCTATGTGCTCACAATTTCTGGTAAAATATCCAACCATTTATAGTGTCCTTGTAAACTAAACTGCTTCCAGATTGCAGTTTTTAGAGTTTTTATAACCCTTTCTACGATGGAGGCTTTCATAATTGAAAATGTACTATAATGATGCATATTCCATTTTTTCATTAAAGACCTAAAGCATTTGTTCCAGAATTCCGAACCTCTATGTGTTTGTAGTAGTTTTGGTTTATATTTTCTTTACTTAGGATGTCCTCAAATGCATTGGTCACTTCCTTTGCTGTTTTATTTTTAATTGGTGTGCACTATACAAATTTTGAGAATGCATTTAGGACTACTAAGATCTATTTATTTCCCTTATTAATTCGTGCAAAGGGAATCATTTCAATCAAATCTGCTTGGTACAAATCATTAAGTCCTTTAAGTATTACCTTGCGTCTTGGAAAATTATGTCTTGCAAGTTTGTGAATTTCAACTACCACATCAATTCTCACCTTCCTATTCATTTTGACTAATGGAACATTGCAGGACAATTTCAACCAAGAGTTTTTTTGTAATGACAGTAGATTACTTGCTTTAAAATATAATTTGTTTCCTTTTTGTACTTGTTTACCTATATGTTTAACAGGAGCTTCATAAAGGGTAGACTCATTAAACAGAATTGTGGTATCAGAAGGATAAATGTTTATTTGTTCGATTTTACCATCCACTGGAAATTCATAGAAATATTCCTGGTTCTCCAGGAGAAAAATACGTTCACTAGTAATGTTTGATTTAGAAGTGGGTTTTTTTATATTTCCAACAAGAATTGCTTGAACTGTTTTCAGGTTCACCACCTAAAATTTTTATAACACATTTACTATATTATGATGCTGGACATAAGTATAATGGAGTTTTTTTTTTTAGTACTGATATCACACTATTTTTTTCATTTTGTAAAAAGTGTCTTCCATATTTGTCGATGGGCATCTTGAAAATAACTGAGTATAAAGTTACTAAATACATTATTTTATTACACCCCTTCTTTTAGTTCCTCAATAATAGATTGTATTTCGTTGTCAAGTCCTGTATTTCCAGAAATTTTAGATGCCATTAGAAGTCATTACAATTATCAAAGTACTTATATTCAACGGTCCTGTTGGTGAAATCCATTAAAGGAAGTTCTCCTCCCAGTTTTGACTGAATTCTAGTTATAATTTTGGGAGGTTTGATTATTGGCATAGAACCAGTTCTGGGTCTTGTTTCTAGTTTGGGTTGGATAATAAACATATGTTTGTCTCTAATGTCTCGGGGAATGACTCGTTTCTTCTGCTTAAGGTCATTATCAACATAAAGTGCATTTGTCCGTCGTAATATGTCAACATAATTATTAACATCTGTATTCACAAATCCAGTAGGATTTTTCTTGAATAGTAATTCATATAACCCGGGAGTTCCTATGTAATGAATGTCTTTTATTTTTAAATCAGGTCCAGCTAATTTATTTCCAGGATTATTAGGATCAGGTGAATCCTTAAAATGAATTTTAGAATCACCTATAGTAAAGTTTTCTGTCAAATAATCATGAGCTACACCCAATATATGATCAAATTCATCTTTAACATCATGAATGCTTTCTCCTATGTAACTTCTAGGAATTGATGCATACTGTGATCAATAGTCTTCAAGTCCAGCTACAGTTGTTTCATTTAAAACATCAATTAAATTTTCAGGGAATGTTTGATCAATGTACTGATCAATTAATTCCATATCAGGAACGTTCGTCTGAAATGTCTCTTCATCTTCCAGAAATCTT
The DNA here is from genome assembly GCA_034190945.1 of Octodonta nipae. Taxonomy (NCBI): domain Eukaryota; kingdom Metazoa; phylum Arthropoda; class Insecta; order Coleoptera; family Chrysomelidae; genus Octodonta; species Octodonta nipae. The sequence continues at coordinate 56,611,083 of CM067220.1, forward strand.
GTTTCGTTTGCTAGAGCTTGGAACAGTTGGTTGAGCTGATGATTCGGAGAATTGGAGAACATCTTTCAAAAGTTTATGTAGTGTTTCTCTTTTCCTAAATGAAGGTGTTGTTTCAGCAGAAGATAGTTCAGACTTCTCTTTTTTGGGTAAATTGTTGTCCTTTGTTTTCAGATCTTTCAAAGTTTGATAAAAGTTCTTTGAGTGGTTTAGTAGTTGGTTGATATGTCTTTTCCAACTGGCTTTGAGCTTGTTTAATTTCAGATTTTAGTTCTTTGTATTTGTTCTTTATATCTCTTCTAGTTTTTAACAATCTTTTATGAAGTTGGTGATCCATCTTAGAGCAATAATTGCAAACTAGTTGTGTCATATAGGTATTCAGATTTTTAAAGGTTTATAAAATGGTCAAATCCTTTACGATATCGCCCATCATTTAAGGGACTGTCTTTATCTATAGTCAGAAAATCAAATTTATTTTCCCAACAGTGTTTGCATATATTTTTAAAATCATCAAATGACATGTCAACACTTATATGATCATCATAAATATGTTTTAAATTTGTCATGTCTTGTTGAAATATGATTAATAAGTAAGCATTATCCCTTATAAGTTGTTTGGGTATAGAACTATAGGTCTCAGATAGATAGCACATATCGATTTTTTTATGACGACCGAAACAAAAATATTGTTTCACAATATTTTGATCACAGGTAATGACATCATCAAAAATGATAATGGAATGCGGTTGAATCTTTTCAGGAGTTATTACCTCATCTCCATCATTAAACTCAAAGTAACCTATATCTTTTATGGGGTTCATAAGTGCTCTTAAATACTCGTATTTGGGTTGATATAAGGTTTTTGAATATAAGTAAATATTTGTAAACTGAAAACCATTGGGGTGTTCTAATAAACTAAGCAATACATTTGTTTTTCCACAACCTGAAGCGCCTATAATAAAAGCCCGCTTTGAATCACTGGAGTTAAATAAAACACCATGTTTATTAATTCGATGTTGTTGAAAACCATCGTGATTTTCAACTGGTAACTCTGCTTTCTGCTTTTGTATGTGTAACATTATACTATCAGTCTTCGATTCGTTTGCATTACTACGACATTGTGAGTCTTTACTTCGGTAAACACAGCTCATCATAGCATCACAATGAGTTCAGTCAAAAGTAAGAAATCAACACGTAAAGGTCGTGGAGTTTTAAATAAAGTAATTGACAAATTACCCATTGAATTACACATTCCTGGTTATAATTATTGTGGGCCCGGGACAAAACTCAAAGAACGTTTACGAAGAAAAGATCCACCAATAAATCAAGTTGACTTAGGCTGTCAGAAACACGACAAATTATATTCTGAATATAAGGACGATAAGGCTAGACGTATAGCTGATAAAGAATTTGAAAATACAGCTTTAGAACGATTTAAAGCAAAAGACGCTAGTTTTGGTGAGAAGTTAGCTGCTTTGAGTGTTGCCGGTGCTATGAAAGCTAAATCGTCACTAGGGATAGGGCTAAAGAAAGAGAAAAGAAGGCGAACAAACAGAAGAAGAGTCAAACAGGAGGAGCTTTGAAAAATAAAGTTACTCGACCTAAAAGGAAAAGGATAATTCCTGCTGCAAAAAGGGGTGGATTTTTACCTTTCCTTCTACCTCTATTAGCTGCAATTGGAGGTCTAGGAGGTGGAATAGCCTCTACCGTAAAAGCAGTCCAGGATTCAAAAGCTAACCAAAAACAATTAGAGGAACAAAAGCGTCATAATCAGGCTATGGAGCAGGCTACAAAAGGAAATGGTATATACTTGAAACCATACAAAGCTTTTGGTTATTCACAAAATCAAAAAGGCAAAGGAATGTATTTAAAACCTTATTCAAAAAGCTTCCAATAAAATTACCTCGAAAAGCATTAACAAATTTTGATATCATTAAGTTAGTTAAAAAACTGCAAATACCAAATTTTCGAAGTGTCTTTATGAAAAATCGTCTACCAAATAAAATCCGTAAAGCTGAATGTGGAATTATTAACCTGGATAATTCTGAGAATGAAGGTACTCATTGGACAGCTTATGTGAAAAAAAAAACAAATAATTTATTTTGATAGTTGTGGTAATCTACGTCCGCCTATAGAAGTAGCTGTATATTTTTTAAGTGATTCTTCTACAAATAAAATTAAACATAATTATGAATCTTTTCAAAAATTTAATTCATATATATGTGGACACTTATGTTTAACATATTTATATAACCAGTACCATACATGAGATTCTTTCAATTAAAAATAAACTACTGAACAGCAACAATGTCTTTTACTTTTACATTAAGTGGAACTTCATCTACTTTAAATTATGACTTTTCTCCACCTATTTATTTGCAAGATGAATTCGATTAAGAGATAGGTCTGACAAACTTTGATAGTTATAATTCTATACCAAATATTGACAAAACAAATAATAACTTTGTTTGGTAAAGGCTTTCAAATAGTTCAGTGAAGATTCCAGAAGAATCTTATGAGTTTGAAACTCTAGCAACATATATACAAGACTATATTCGAAGCATAGATGATGAAGCTGTAATTAGAATTTCAACAGACAAAAATACTTCAAAAGTAATTATAAGCAGCAATGGAGAGATAAGCTTTGATGTTGAGAACTCATTGGGTCCAGTTTTAGGTTTCGGTAAAACAATATTAACTGCTAACAATACATATAAATCGATTCACCAAGTAAAAAATTTTGAAAGTGAATACAATACTAATTGATTGCAACATTGCACTGGGATCATTTTTAAATGGAAAGCCTGTTCATATTATTCATCAGTTCTTTCCCACTGTACCATTTGGATATAAAATAGTGGAAACACCATCAAATATCATTTACTTTCCGATTAATGTGAAAACTATATCAAAATGGTGTTGTAATTTCACGGCAATGTTTGTCACCAATCACTCCCACAACAACAACAACATAAAAAACAACAACTCAAAATTAGAAAAAAGCGAAAATATAAAAATCAAGTGAAGCATACAAGAAAATCCAGTTCTACGCCAGCATCAGAAAAATTAACATCGGAAAATAGGCAATTTCTACAATCCTTAGGATTTGAAGTTCTAGTATAATGGAGTTGTTAAATATAACTGGACATCCTTATAATGAAACAACAATAGAGTCTTACGAGTTTCATACTTATATGCCTTATATACCAGGAAATCTCAATTACAATGATGAAATAAGAATACCTATTGAAGAACTTGATGCATACACAGCACCATGTAACAGTTATCTGTATTTGGAAGGCAAACTGGTTAAAGAAAATGGTTCGGTTTCTACCAAATTGCAATTTGTAAATAATGGAATTTCTTTTCTTTTTCGAGAAATTCGTTACGAATTAAATGGGGTAGTAATTGATTCACTCAGAAATGTTGGAGTTGCCTCTCCAATTAAAAATTACCTGTCTTTCAGTGAAAATGAGAGTTCATTGCTGAAAAACGCTGGATGGTTTCCGAAGAGAAAACAAGATGAGAAAGTTTTAGTGGATGAGTTTGGTAATTTCAATGTTAGCATTCCACTAAAATTATGCGTCAGGAAGTAGTCATTCTTCGAAATAGTAACGATTTGGATGCAGTGACTTGCGCAGATGACGCAGAAAAGCCAAAAATTGTAATAGAGAAGTTATACTGGAGGGTACCGCATGTAAAACTAAGCATTCCAGAACAATTGAGAATCAATAATATTGTTGCTAAAGGATTAGAACTTCCCATCGCATGTCGATCTTGGGAACTTATTGAATATCCATCCCTAACGCAGACGACAAGACATACATGGCCTGTAAAAACGACAACCAAAGTAGAAACTCCTAGACATGTGATTGGTTTTCAGAAAAAGCGTAAAGGAGATCTAAGGCAGGATATGAGTCAATTTGATCATTGTGACTTAAAAAACATACGATTTTTTCTTAATTCAGAAAGGTATGCATATAATGATTTATTCCTAAACTTTAAAAATAATAAATTTGCAGACCTCTATGAGATGTTAGCCAATTTCCAAGAGTCTTACTATAAGAATAAAATTAATTATCCAATATTCTCCCCTGAAGAATTTAAGAAATTTGCACCAATTATACATATTGATTGCTCTAGCCAGATGGAGTCCATTCAAACAGGATCTGTTGTCATGAGGATTGAATTTGAGAAGGATGGGAATGCTCCACCAGATACAACAGCGTATTGTCTCATTTTACATGAAAAACAGTTTACCTGTAATCCATAAATAATAAAGGATATTCTTTTAACACTTGTTACTTCTTTACCAGCGGAAAATGAAGTTTATGTGAAGGGCAAAGAAAAAGCAAATTATTTAAGAAATTTATTACGAACAACTATTTTTGTAGAATTTAATGAACAACCTGCATTAATTAATGATCCACCTAGATGTTTTTTTCATTTAGAATCTCATTGTTACTGTGCGCTTACAAATGTTTATTATCTGAATGATATTTTATTGAATAAAGGTGTTTAAAAATACTTTTTTATTCTCTAAAGGGAGGGGGGTCATTATAATAAAACAAATTTCAAGTAAAAAATCAGTTTGTATCACACCAGAAGCAAATATGCAGTCTGATAATAGAAAAATGGATAGTGATGATAGTATTGATGAACCTAACACTTGTTATTGGAAACAATTTGATGACTATTATAAGAGATTTTTGGAAGACATTAAGATTGAGGGTCCTTTTATTTTAAACTCTCACTATGCTGTTGATGGTTCACCATTTGAACTTGAATGTGGAATGAGCATGGCTAGAAATTTTGAACCCGCAATAAGAATAGTGAACACTCAAAACAAAACAAATATCTCTTTGAATCATTTTGAATGGAGAGAATTTATTACACAAATTGATCAATTGATACCAACATACTTCAAGTCGTCAGTTGAATATGATCCATATGAAATTAATATAGAAAGTGATGAAGGAATAAAACTTTTGAAAACAAAATTCATGGGAATGAAAATTTTGAAAACATTTAATTCTTCAAATACAACATTTTATTTCAAAGAAAAGGTTATAAACAAAATACTAAAAATTGATGCAACACTAATCTCATTAAAAATGTCTATGTTGCAAAATTTAAATTTTATTCATTATTACACTGCATTTACTGCTGTACTCAGAGGATTGTCAAATCAATTAGATGGACATGTGGACAGACAAACTATTCTCAAAGCACTTGCTAATTGTTTCGATGGAAGCTTAGAATGTTATCCTATGAAAGAATGTTTGACATATTATAGTGATCGAATATTAACTGACACTTTTAATGTTTAAATGAAATAAATCATTTACTGTTTTTAGAATTTTTCTTTTAAACCTAATCAATAAAAATAAAACAATTAGTAAGTTAATACTTTTATTCAAATACATAGTGCAATATTGTCAACAGTTTTTCATACAACTATTTTATATACTTATTTAATTAAAACCGTTTTTAAAAACGGTATTGTTTACAAATTGATAAGATCTATTTACTATTAAACAGTATTAAATACAGCACTTATATGATATAGTGATCAACAATTCTATATAATACCACTTATATACTTGGAACAAAGATTAGGGATCTTTTGTTTTAGCGATAAGATAATGGCCCCAAGGAAGTGTATTTAGAAAATTTTCTAAACTATATCTCTTGTCGTCTTTAGGACTTAAAACAATTTTACATTGTTCTGTAAAATAAACTTGATGAAGTTGTGAAACAATGCTTCGTTGCGTTTCGTATTTTAGAGAATTATTTCTTAAAGAATTTAGGTAATCTTCAAATGTAATATTTTGTTTCATAACATAGTATTTGACACCTTTACTTTTCTTAATACAATTTTTACTTGAACCTGCGTTTGAGACATTAAAATTTAAATCTTGCTCTACTAAATATGCATATTGTTTAGATCTAAGCGCTACAAAATCTGTCATAATTCTCCCGTTATTTTCATCTTTCATTATTCCAATAATTTTTCGATTTTGAGGTAGAATGCCATAGGAATTTTTTATATCATATTCACTAGTGTCAAACAAATCGGGATCTTTTACGAAGAGGTCATTAACTCTTCGTAAACATATTCACACTCTATTTCATACAATAAACTGTCTGTGTATAATAAACTGCAATTTCCTGGAAATTTATTCAGTATATGATTATAATGAAAGTTGTATATCACAGTTTTTGATAAATCTAAAATGCTCATTCCAACATATATTGGTTTATTAAATAGTATATTTGTTTTCTTCAACTCAATGGCTACCAAGTTTTCATAAAGAATGGTTCTGTTATGGAAGTTAGGACTAGCTTTTAAGTTTCTGGCACCATACCTGCCAAACCAAGAGTTAGTAATTTTGACATTTCGGTGTTTTTTGACGTTTTCCATCGTTTTCCCGTAAATTGAATTTTTTTATAATTTAAATGTTTCAATTCCAAATTTATTTTTAGATTCAGAACTAAGTTTAGAATTTAAATCTATATAAGGTTTAAGCCAACATGACTGATTAAATTTTAAAATTCGATGGATTTTGGTGAGAATCAAACCATTACATAAATATTGCTTTAAATTTCGGTAATGCAATATATATTTTTTTATCGTAAAGAGTTGTCATGAGTATAGGAATTTTTGAGTTTGGTGGAACTCTGTGTTCTGGAGCCAACGGTAGATCTTTATGAAGGTTGTGTAAACTTTCAGGATATTTCAAATCGACTTCTAGTATGTAACCTACAGAAGAATCGTCTTCTATGTTTAAGACATCAAAGTTATCGATTTCGGTTACCCATTCAAATCCTCCTGTAGGAAGATTTTGTCGCATAACACTTCCATATAAATTGTTTACATCAAAATATACTAAATATTTGGATGTTTCATCAGATTTGAATTCAGACATATATTTATTGTTAGCCCTAGAATATCTTTTGCTACATTGACTGATTCCACCCCTTACTCCTTTCTTAAAAAATAGTAAAATATCAATATCTTGAATGGTTTCAAGTTCACATTTGGTGTATTGCAGCATGCAATCCCAGGAAGAGTGTAATAAAACGCTGAATCAAGCCCGTAAATTTTATGACACATATTTCTAAAATTTTGAAAGATATCTGATAAAAGAATTACATCGGTTTTCAAATATAAATCCGAATATTCCCCTAACGTTTTAATAGAAAATTGTTTCCAAATTTGCTGTGCGTGACGGTAGTCTTCATCTGTTATGTGACATTCGAATAGTTTATTGTAAAATTGTTTTTGTGTAGATAATTTAGTTTCTTCTAGTTTTTCTAAGGAATCTACATAGTCGTAACAAAATACTCCTTTTCTGCATAATAATTTAAAACATTTTTCATCCATATCTTTAAATTCTTTTCTCATATTTGTCATTTCATTACAATCGAGGAAGTTAGTCAGTTGGTCCAATGAAAATGATAAAAACCTAAATGAGTCAACAAAACGGAATTTGATATTTGTCTCTGAATCTGTTTGAGTGAAACTAATATATCTTTCTTTGTTCAGAGGTAAAATATAAACATGATTTTCTCTTGCTAGATCTTTGATGATGAAATGACTGTGATACCCAGTCAAGTTATGGAAGAATAAAGGAACAACAGTGGGTTTTTTATAATTTAAATTACAAGAAGAATGACAGAAGCCCCTAAATTTTGAATTAAAATGATTATGGTCTTTAACTATTATGTCATTTTCTATAAATTTTTGCTCACAGATGTGACACTCTACAGGTTCAATATTTTGATCTATTTCTTCCATTGGTAGAATAGTAAAAATTTTTTCCTGTACGTATTTTGCTATAACCTTTAATTCATTTATAAACCATTTCATACAGTCTTCCCCCTGTAACTTCTGTAAAAGGACAAATTCTGATCATAATCACAGTAAAAATAGTAGCCTACACTAAAAGGTAGATGTTTTTGGTAACGTGAGGTTGAAATAACTTTTTTGGTACCATTTTCTTCTCGAAAAGGTACCAAAATTGACAAATGGCATTTTTTCTTTGTGACAAAAATTTTTAAACCTAATATATTTTTCCGCTGGAAATGAAATTTTACAATCATTTAACTCTGCACAATATATTTCATGATCACCGATCACATATAAAACGTTTAGCTTTGGAATTCCCTAACTGGCTGCTTACTAATTTCGATAGATTCTTTATCCACACAAAATGGGTTTTTATTTCGATATTTAATGACTCTGATTGTTCCTGTATTTTTAACAAATTAACATGTCGATCTAATATTTTATTCTTTGTTAATCTAATCGGAACAACAGTTGAGTTATCTAGTGCAAAAATATTCCCAGAAACATTATTATTTTTTTCAAATTTCGAGATTTGTGACATATTCATGGGAAACTGAATGCCTTTTAAATTTAGAACGCTGCTATAATGAGGATATGAGGATATCCCATCACAGTGATTCCGAGCAGGATATAAAAACGCCGTACCAGACCATGCAAAACAAGCCTCGTCTGAATTTTTAATATTAACACAAGCTTTTTTTAGTGCAATTTCTTTAGGAAGTGGAGGATATGAAGAGCCACCTGAAGCTATCTCTACTTTGTTAACATTTACCTCCAAACTAACTATTTTAGAAACAGACCAACCACTGTCTCTTTCTTGAAGCCATCGAGTTTATTTATTATTATATCAATTACAAATTTCTTAAACCAATCATTTAATTTTGTTCCTGAATCAATAACAGCATTTTTAGTATTGAAGTATTTATACTCTGTAAGTGGTATTAACTTTAATAGCGTTCAAAGATTTTAGAATTATCGATATTCGACTTTTAAATAAGAAATAGCAGTCCTCTAAAAATTCAAAAATATCTTTATGTTTTAAATTAATAATTATTCCTGTTCAAAGACGATTAGAATATGATGATTGAATGTCTTCCCATTTTACCATATTTGATCGTTTCGTTTGACCACCTCCTACATGTGTATTAACTAACAATTATTTAAATCGCTTTAAGTGTCCTATATTTGTATGAAGTTTTCTTGATAATGCAATAGGTACATCAGAATTTTGTAGAGCTTTATTAAGTAAGAGTAAATTTAGTTTGCTTAATTTTCTCCACTTTTCACGATTTCTGTTAGAAGGATCATTACTCAGAATATTATAAGCTTTTTTAAAAATATCTACGATTTTTTCACAAGTATACAAGAAATGGTAACTTTTAAACATATACAAATGCAAAGATAATGAAACTTTTAGACTTGAAATTTATTTAAGGAAATCTGTTGTGTTTCCAAATTAACACATGATTAATTATTAAAGAATTCTGGTGACTCTGACATCTTTTCCTCACATTTTAAACTGTCGTCTTGAATGTTTTCATGAGATTTATTTTTATCAGGAACAGATGAATTTTTACTTTCAATTTTGATGAATGACGCTTTATCTAAAATTTCTTTTATTCTATATAACTCTGATAAGAAATTGTGAACGCCAATTGATTTTTCACAAAAACAGAAAATTATATCACACTCTTGACATTTAACACTCATGACAAAAGCAGACAATAAATTTCAAAAAAATGACAATAAATTTAAAACTTAATCTTCCTTTTTCAATATTCCTAATTGAGATGTAGTTCTGAAAATAATTTCACGCTCTTTGCATTGGTCCACACAATTCAACTATAAATTAATGTTTAGAAAACAAATCTTGATAACACTTTATAAGTTAGTTTTTGTTTTCCACTATTTCAAATTGGGCAGTTTCGTGTTTACCGACTATTTTACTTTCACGAAATATCAAAGAGTACTTATATTTAATGAATTTGGACTCCTTACCGGCTATGTGTTCGGTCATCCTATTAGGAAGAAAAACCACCACATTGTCTAGTTCCACTAGCACACACTTTCCGTATTTGCCCTTGACAATTTTCACTCCTATTTTGGGAAATGGCTTGTCTTTTTCGAAGTCCTTGAGCTTCTTATAAGGCTTTTGCTCCAGTAATGCGGTTTTGTTGAGTTCTGTAAGATCCATCTAAAATTACAATTTTGTTCCTTTGCACATCAACAAATTTAAATAAATAAAATTAAATTGAGTGTTTTCAAAAAAAAACATTGCTCAACATATATTTAAGTGAAATAGCTTTAAATAAAAATTGTAAACGATAACTTAGCTTTTTTGCTTTGAATAAACATAATATTGGACTTTAAAAGACTCCAACAAATATATATGAAAGAAAAAACATTCTGTTTCCAGGAAAAATAATAGCAAACCATTAAGTTTTTAAATCAGAGCTATGCATTTAAAAAAAGAATTATCTTCAAGCAAAAATAATTAAAAAAGATAATTGTAATTGTTACTTACTTTTTAGGGTTTTGAATCACAGCAATACCGGAACTTTTAGAGACCGTTAACAATATTGCAGTGTATGTTAATATGTTTTCTTTTCTGTCAATCGTTGTTCGTTCGTTCGACTATGGAAGCAGTGAATTGGACAACATCTATTTAAATGAAGACCATGGTTTACGTCACGTCTTCTTATTTGTATGCATCCCATGAGCTGTATTAGGTCGGTTTAAATATTTAAATATGTGAACATTGTTTCATTATATTATTCGCCTTGTTTTATTGTTATATTAAATAATAAAATTTAATATAATTCAGTAAACACCAGATGGTTTACCTTTCAGTATTCTGATTGCTTAAAGTTTTAGATAATAAACATATGCCTTTCATATTAAAACTGACTAATTAATTAATTAAAAAACAATGTATTATAATTTGGTTTATTTATTAGAAATTACAATTTAACAATTTTTATATTCTTAAGCTCTATTTGGTAATAAGATTAATACTACAACTTAATTTGCTTATTCAGTAATATGGTATCATCAAAATAAACTACATTTCTTCATCAACATTTCCCGGATCTTCCTCGCTAAACGTTGCATGATCTTCCTCACTATCCGACAGTAGTTCTTCATCTTTCAGGGTTTGTTTTTCCGATATTGAAAGAAATGGTATTAGTTCAGTCAAATATTTTTGCAGAACTGATATCTGGTTATTGTGCCCTTGAGACAGCTTTTACATAGTTTTCTGGCTGCTTGGTATTTTGATGCTAATGCATAGCAATTGTCAACACTTTCAAAACGTCCGAGACCGTAAACGGCCTCATGATCTGCATCAAATTCTAAATCAGCAAATTGTGAACACAAAGACTTCAACCCAGTTGTAAAATCAATAATTTCAGGATAAGTTTTGTATGCCATCCACATGTTTAGGTCTCACAAATAAAAACAAAGGCCACTGCTACTCCACACGATTTCAAAAACTTCTAAAAAATATTCAGTAACTTCCCTACATTATATATTTCCCACCACGACACATATTTGATTATTAAGGTTTCCAAATATAGCTATGTAACATAATCGTTCAAATATCCACGTCACAGCTATCAAATTCCATCACTCCAAAAACAGACACACACTCTCTGCCTCCCCCTCCAGCCCCTCAAAATCACCCTGCGAATTCCTAGACCACGAAACCATTGAAAACGCCATATACTTTCTGGACCACTGTCTCATTGATTTTTCATAGGATTTCCTAGACTAATTTGCTGGTACAGAAATCCCATAGGACAGGATAGGGCGTTGGTGGTCTAGAAACCGTGTTGTTAAACTACTCAAGGGTATTTCTTCGACTGGTCAAAGTCAAAATATAAAACGAAAATGAGATTTTCAACGAAACGCTCATATATAACCGTTCAAAATTTCAAAAAGAACTCTTCTACTGACGTAATTTGGCGCCAAATTGGCCCCGCCTAGCATGCGCAAAATCCTATCTATTTTACTTGTATCGTGGTTAAAACCTATTGTATAATATGATCATCACTGGTCAGTACAGAATACAGCCATGACCCAGACATTCCTCTGTTGCCCAATAGATTACCATAAAGTTTTTAACCATTGAAGGCGTTAAACCGTCAGATATTTTACAGCGTTTGAAGTTACAATTTGGGAATAGTACTCTGTCTCAGAGTGTTGTGCATATCTAGGTGAGAAAATTTAAGGGTGGACGAAAACGATAATCACGATCGACTCCCAAGGACAAGCCTTACAGCTGACAATACCAGTACCTTATTGAACCTGACCACCGATTAACCGTGGAAGAAATTTCCTAAGAATTGTTATCAGCTATGGAAGTGTTCAATTATTATTGATCAACTTGGTGTCAGAAAAAATAGTGTTGAATGTTTCCGAGGTTATTGACTGGAAACCAAAACAGGTGATCGCTGAAAGGCTTTTGAATCGATTTCAGCGAGAAGGGAAGGCTTTTTTGGAAAAATCTCTAAGGGAATTTTACTGATCGATTTTCTACATGAAGTGAATGCCGATTACTACTGCCAGTTGTTACGGTTAGTAAAAGCCGCGTATTGGAAATAAAAATCAAGGAATACCCAGCGAGATATGGGCTGGGAAACCCCCAAGCTCCTTCCCTACAGCCCTGACTTGTCCTTTTGTCGCTATTTTTTTGTTCTTGCCTCTGAAGGAATCACCGGTAGGAAATGATTTGGAAGAAATGAATAAGTCGAGGTGCATATGCGCAGTTGGCTTGCAATTCGCCCTTAAACTCCCAAATCGGTGGCAATGTTTTGTGTATAATGTTATTCAATAAATGTATGAAAAAAATACCATGTATGATAGGTCATAGCCGAACATTAAAACTTTTTAAAAAACTTTTATTTTATTTAACTGAAATTTTAAACATTTGAAAATAAATTGAAGATTAAAATACTTGGTGACTACTGTTCTAGAACGAGAAGTGACCAAGCTTACATGTTGGAAGTATTTACAACATCTGAAAAAAATTACAAGTTAGCGGAAAGATAAGCTCGTGCAGGTGCTACATGATATGGTTTCCAATATTACTTACCAAAATATCAAAACAAATGTATTATCAATCTAGCCAAATAAGTCAGGCACTCTAAATTCCTATGATTCAATAACTTTACACAATACCGTCTAACAAAATATTCAATGAGTCAGTAACCTAAAGAAAATATAACAAATACAAAAAAATTTAAGAGGAAAAAAAATATCAAATTTACTATTTATGAGAATGACAGTTCAAGTAACCCAAATCAATCGAGCGGCACGTTAGTGATAGCCGCTCTTTTTGGGCCCCACGTTGGTGATGGCCCCACGTTGGGCACCAATTGTAATGTCCAAAACGTCGGTAATGCCCGATTTAATGGCAAACCTACCACCTTATTACGGCCCACGTGGTAAACGTTGACACCAGGGTGCACGGCAGCTTCAGTGGAGACGGGAGTGGGTTAACAAACAAGGGCCAAGCCAACTGTAAGTTAACTTTCCAATATAAAGATGTTCTGGGCGCCAGGTAGATTCTCTGCCTATTTAACCCAGCTAACCGCCTAAGATAACCTACCAATCCTCGCCGGCTACAAGAGATCTATAGATAAGGGCTCCATTGCTAATAACACCTCTTAGTAGAACAATAAATAATTTAATGATCTTGCAAATTATTTCAATACAATCCTGCAAAAGTATCAAACACAAGTCGACCTGTAGCCAACTTCATGTACCTACATACACATCTCTATAGCTCAACCAAGAATCAACATTACATACCTGACACACTAAGTTCAAATTATTACCAAAATCAACAAATGTAATAATCAACTATTGATCAAATGAACCTAGATAAAATAAACAAATGTTATCAAAAGCATTAATCAAAATATTCAAATGTTGTTGTGATCCGTAAACATGCACAATATATCTAAAGTCAGAAATGAGAAACTTAATCGAGCAATATTCAAAATAATATCTAAGTCAATAATGACATCTAAACTATGAATAATTCAAAATTATATCAAATTCAATAACCGTACTGTTATTCTGAAATCTGAAGCCAAAAATTCAGTTACTGACAAAAGTGTTTAATTACATTTAAACTTCAAGAAAAATCAATAATGATTTCATAAGTCTAGAAACAAATATTCTCTTTAAAACATCCAAAATAATTCAATTAATAAGTGGACATTTCGAAATCTCAAGACGCTTTCACAAAATACCAAATATTATAAATATCAAATTTATATGAGTAAATTAACAGTCAAAAGTTTGACTAAATAATCAGGTTTTTTATTAAATTTAATAAGTTCAAAATGTTATTCGGATAAATCAATTCTCTTTAATGTGAAAAGCAAATTATGAGCAAAACATAGATAAACTAAATCAAATTACAAAGGTACCTTGTTACACATGCGATGACACAACATTCAGACGTCCTCTGTAGAATCGAAGCAAAAATACGCCGTCGTTGCTACGGCAATCCAGCGTTCCCAATAAACCAGAATGGAACTCGTTCGAATGACTACAAGACTTGGCAAAACTTCGGCAAACTAAGTAAGTTGATAGCCCCATACACTGAAGATAAACAAGGTCTTGGGTGGGCTAAAGTTCTTACGTACGATGTTCAATTGGTGGTTGACCAGTTAGTCGTCCCGGAAGGCCAACGAGAGTACATGCAAATATTCAGCAATCAAATCCTCACAAATGAGAACGTGTTTCCACTAATTTCCAAAAATATCACCAAACTGCTAATGGAAATCGTTGCTGAAACCGGTGATCATTGAGAAAATGAGTGATGAACTTGTCTTAAATCCTCACACGAGTGTGGTTTTCGTTAAAATCCAAAAATATCACAAATCCAATAACAGAACCAACGATTAAAGTATATCTAACTAATCACAATCAATGGATGACACAAAACTGCCAGTATAAATTTAGATTACACTTCTAGACATCTATCACCACACTACACCATAACCTCTCTCTCCAAGTACTATTCTACACGCATCCCTTCACTAGGACGGTCAACGGGCAACCCGTTCACCAGGATGGCCAACGAGCAACTCCCTTCTTCAGACAACTGACGTCTCAAAATCCTACCTACCTATCCAAATTTTAATACCAACGTCGTCTAATTCCCTACTTACAACGTTCTTCTTCCTCGACAATCCACAACATCAATGCTCGAAATGTACCGTGCTTGAATCTACTTTTCTACATCTTCTTCCTATAAATGGCATCAACCCATTTAGAACGTGTGATTCCGCCCTTAGCAATTCGCCTCGAACGTCAAGAGAAATCTAACCAACAATCTTAACCTAAAATATATTTATATCAAAACAAATCAATACCAAATACAAAGCGAGAATCTTTCCAATGCGAAAAACTCAATAAGCGTATCGCAATAACAAAAATGCTACAGAATAAAAGAAAGGTACGTGTTTACGTTTGAAGATAATTTTATCCTATCCGTTGGTGTTAATATGCGAAATCAATACTCGTGTTTTAGTTACAAGAAAACAATTGTTGTAGATAAATGACACATCTAACGTCCAGTTTAGGCTATTTAAAATACGTTTTGCATAATTCAAACCTCCGATATTTATTCGTTTACTTGTTCTTTTACCGGTTTATGGAATACACTGCTAGTTATACTCTGCGACAAAAATGTTACAATTGTTTACTATGAACTTGACTTTGAATACAAAACAATGAAGCCTCTATTCTAATGAATCGTAACACGTCCCTTTCATTTAAAAAAGTTCACGCTTATACTACAAGTTTTAAAAATGGTGCGTAAACTGCTGTTTAATTGAATTTGTAATTATGATAGGGAAATGTTAGCTTTTCAATTGAAAATTATAATATTGAATGAAATAAGCAACTATTTAATATAAAATGCATATGAATATTTTGAAAAATTAAAATTATGATTACAATAAACTTGAAATATAAAATTCAAAATTATATAATGTTTAACAAAGATAGTTTTTACATACATGTTTCTTTCACGAAATGTCTTTTAATTGGACATCTTCATAGATTGGTTCTCCCAGGTGGATGCTTTCGCGTCGTCTTGGAACGAGGCGTCTGAGGCGTCTTTGAAATAGGCCTGGTGAAAAGGTTGGTGGAATCGGAGAGTCATCACTGGAACTTTGGATGGCTATAAGGGCTCGTCTTCTTCCTCTTCGGCATTTGCAGTAGTCATATAAAATTATTAGACAAATTATTAGTAATATTGTCAAAACTGTGAACCAGGATAGGCTTTTGGTTATGTATGGTTGATTTATCAAACCATCTAGTTGGTCAGAATATTGGGATAATTTGTGTTCTGCTATACTGAGTTCTTCGGTATTTAATTTTAAGGGATTCAAATTGGGAAATGAACATTTGAAGGCATGTTCTCACAGCAACTATATGGTACGTTTACTGGATGAATTTTATATGAAATATTTTGATAAATATTAATTATCCGTTTTGCGAGGACTCGGGTTGAGCCTATGAAAGCACTGCATTGAGGTTGGAGTTTTAGTATGAAGTTTGTCGGCATTATTTTCGTAACAATGTTTCGACTTTCACATGAATTATATCAACCGTCGCCTATGCTAGCATACAAAATTACGTCGCCACATGAAGACCATTGACCAGACGGATCACATATGCAGTTATAGGTCATATTTCATGGCATTTCATTGTTGTTGCATCATAATAGTTAGTTAGTTGTAACGCTTTTAGATTGTCGGGTTGGAAATTCAAATTTCAAATAAAAGTATTTTATTTAAAAACGGAGTTCACGACCCATTTTTGGCGCAGTCAGTAGGATAGTTTCGAAATTCGCGAATCGATCGGGAATTTTTCGTTTTTACGATTAACGGAACTAACGAACTATCGAACTTTGTTGATCGAACTGGTGATAGCGATTGTTGACAGAGCGGCTCCTCGAACTTCAGGAAACCCAGTTCATCGAGAACCTGCTTCAGCCTTTTACCAGTCCATCATAGAAATTTGGAACAAAAATCGTCCGAATTTGCAAGGAAGACTCCAGTGGCGTAGACGAAAATAGCTTCCCTGGACGTCGCCCTTATAGTTTGTGAAGAATGCTCAAACTCGTTTTTATTTTTATGTAAGTACAGCATTAAATGTCAAGTGAAAATTTGTCAGATATTTTTAATTGTTTATCTATTAAAGACGGCCCTACAACTGACTCAAATTCTAATTTAAGCTATAATTTTCCTGAAACTTCTCAAAATAATTTAAATAGTGACGAAGAAATAGATTTAGATAGGAATTTAGTTGAAAAAGTAATTGTAGAAATGAATCTTAGTAATAAAATAGAAATGGCTAGACCTGTTGCTAATCCTGAACCATTTAAATCTGAGTATTTAAATTGCGTACCCGAATTCGACGGAAACCCAAACGAACTTGGAAGATATTTAAGTATTTGTGAATCCATTTTAACAACTTTTTATGATCGTGCAAATCCAGAAAACTTTCATAATGTATATTTGTTGAATTCATTAATTTCAAAATTGAGAGGTAATGCTGGACTAGTGATTAATATTCAAGATGTGAACAGTTGGAATGATTTAAAATTAGTACTGACACGAAATTTTGCGGATCAAAGGGATGAAAGTTGCTTAAATAGAGATCTTGTTTTAATGAAACAACTTCCTAACGAAAAACCTCAGCAATTTTATGATAGATGTCTTAATATTTTAAATTTGTTGTGTAGCTATGTAAATTGCCATGAAGTCACCGATCAAGCCAAACAGTTAAAACGTGATTTCTATCAAAATTTAGCATTAAAAACATTTTTGTCAGGATTGCGTGAACCCCTTGGTACAACAATACGTTGCATGAAACCTGATTCTTTGAGTCAAGCCTTACAATTTGTAATCGCAGAAGATAATACAAATGCAAACCCCACTGTTGGTATCCCCATTGTTAATTACGCTGTAAATTATGGACAAAATCAAATAGTTATTCATTCTGTCTTACACCCTCCAGTACATCCAAAAACAACTATACTTTTCGAGCGAAAGCGGCGAATTAATGTTCAGATTTCCAGAAATAATTTTGAAAAGGACGTAATTAATTTCGTTACAAATTTTGTTTCACCAAACATTCAGTACCATCTCTTTTTCGAAAATCCCAATGATTATGAACCTTTTACATTAGTTCTCCAAAGAAACTTCCCAATGTCCAAATTGAAATTGAAAAACTGTAACAAAAAACGTCTTGATATCACGAACAAACATGACATCAAAAATATTATTGAAACTTATCACGAAGGTAAATCAAACCATCGTTGTATCGATGAAACTTTACAAAGAATTAAAGAAAAATATTATTGGCCAAATCTCAAAAATTCTATTCAAACTTATATAAATGACTGTGAGATTTGTCAACAGTCGAAATACGAAAGACACCCTGTAAACATGAAAATGAATGTCACTCCTACAGCAATAAAACCATTCGAAATAATACATCTAGATACATTCTCTTTCGAAAATACAAAATTTCTTACCATTAACGATCACAAAGAGCGACCGAAGCTACTTTACACAAAAATAAATTCTGACTTGATTACTAACAAAGAACGAACAATTCAAAAACTTAATCGAACCCGCGATGACCCCGAACTGTTTAAACCACAACAAAAAAGGTATTTATCAAAAAACATATTAAACAGAAGAACGCAAGCAAATTTAATAAATCTACAACCCTCCAGACAGTTCACCCTGAACATAAAACAATTTCCACAGAAATTTTAAATAAAGTCCATATGAACAATATAAAACGTCCTTTAAAAAGGACATACTCTTTCTGATATAGGTTTTATTTTTATTTCAGATTCCCCGCAATATTGGGAACACAAGAGAAGATTACAATTAGGAATTTAGAAAATAATCCCGGCATTATTCCTTTAAAATTAGGAACAGCAAAAGTTCAAAAATACATGCATTCCATTATCCATTATTATGACCTAAATCCACTTATTACTGAAGTAAACAAACTAAAACGACAATCCGAAAATCTTAAACTTTACATCAAAAAAATTCTGACTACTTTAATGACTCATCAAATTATTTGAAAACCCTCATTTTAACAGAAGAAAAAGTAGAGAATAAAATATCAGAAATTTTACCACACCCCAATCGTATCAAAAGAGGACTTATAAATGCTTTAGGTTCCATTTTCAAAGCAATTAGTGGCAACTTGGATTCCACCGATGGCGAAAGATATGACAAATTAATTGAAGAACTTCAAAACAATCAAGACAACCTTGCACAAACTATCCAAAAACAAAGTTCACTTTCGATTTCACTTATTGACAAATTTAATAACACTGTTCGACAAATATTGCATAATGAAAAGCTTCTCGAATCAAAAATGGATCAAATTTCAAAAATTGTGACAGGCTCAACTTATAGAGAAAATTCTATGTTCATTAAAGGCGTTATGAACTAAATTATTAATCTATACGAGGTCATTAACTCTATTCTACAAGATGTTGAAAATTCAATAACTTTTGCAAAACTTGGAGTCATGCACCCTAGTATAATGACAACTACACACCTTTTTCACGAATTAAAATTTTTGGAAAAATATTTGAAAAAGGAACAATCTCCTATTGAGATCAGAGACAATATTTTGTTATACGAAGAAATCACAATGGTTCACGGTTATATAAATAAAAACAAAGTGACCTATATTTTGCAAGTCCCAATAACGCACACTTTTGAATTTAAATATTATCATTTATTTTCAATCCCAATTAGAAAGGAGAACCAGTTTAGAGCCGTTATACCAACAAAGAAATATTTGACAAAAACACAGTTGTACTATGCATATATGAACGAGCCTTGTGAGTTTGTTTCTTCACAATTCTATTTGTGCGGCCAACTGGACCTTCAAGAAATGAAGAAAGAAAACCCCTCCGAAATCCAGCTACTAGAAATGAAAAATGCCTCTATTTGCCAACCAATATCAATCAGTATAACAAAACCAATGTTCAAACGTCTAGACCAATCAAACCAATGGATTGGCCTAATACCAGCCATAGAAAAAATTAAGCTCCATTGTCAGCAACAAGAAGAAGACCAAAATATTATTGGAACTTATTTAATCGACATCCCAACCGGCTGTCAAGTGTTCACCGATAAAGAAGTTTTCAGCAATAACAAACCGATAAGCTTTAATCAGCCAATATTGTTTCCTGAATTAGAAGCTACAAGTGAAACAGTCTCCTTCACAAACCCAACCATTCACTTAGAAGAAATCGATTTGGATGAACTCCAAGACATACGAACACAAGTGTTAAATAATCAACCCCATTTGTCGCATAACTGGATATCACACACCCCCAGTATGTGGACGATCATAGTCTATGGGTTACTGGTGATAATATCAATGTATTTCATTTATACAAAAATTCTCCAAAGATGTCAGAAAAGTAACCGTCATACCCAGCAAGGTATCGAACTATCCGAAGTTCGCCTCCCTCACTAACTCGGGACTCGAATTTTCGAGGGGAGGAATTATATCAACCGTCGCCTATGCTAGCATACAGAATTACGTCGCCACATGAAGACCATTGACCAGACGGATCACATATGCAGTTATAGGTCATATTTCATGGCATTTCATTGTTGTTGCATCATAATAGTTAGTTAGTTGTAACGCTTTTAGATTGTCGGGTTGGAAATTCAAATATATGTATTTCAAATAAAAGTATTTTATTTAAAAACGGAGTTTAGAGTTCACGACCCATTTTTCATGTAAATGTCACAGGTAATGGCTCTGATACTGAAACTAACCAGTAGGTTGTGGAAAGTTCTCGAATGTTATATCCTTTTGCATACATTACAACTGTTTGACATGTTTTCGGAAGGTTGCTGATTGGTTTGTAGAATTGAGCTTCATATAAAGCTTCACTATCAATAGTCCATAGTTACGTAAAGCAATGAATCATCATTTCTAGCGATGAATTTATGATTTATTACAATTAAATGATGAAATCCAGTATGATTGTCTAATATCGGTAAAGGGTATAGACGATAAAGAATATAATTTTCTGGGTCAACTAAAGGGATTTTTGGGAGAAATATTATTTTCTAATCTATTTGGAATGCTTGTAATTCAATGATATCAACATATTGTGCAATAGTGGAAGTATATATGGGAATTGGAAGTTCGTTCTTTTGCAAAGATTCTCAGATTGTCTGAATCGATTTCATCAAATCGTTTGGGGTAATTATAGAACTGTCTAATACTTTTAATTTAGCAAAGTAAATTGAATTTAAGACATCGTCTATAGTTTCCTCTATAAAAACATAGCTTGCCATAACAGATTCGCATATTTCTAAGGTTATAATTTGAGGCTGATAAAATGCGAGATCATCAGTGAGATCTGAAATTGATTTTTGAATTTTAACAATATCGTTATTAAATGTTTCTTCATCTACTTGAAGTTTTTGAATAGTCGAATTAAAATTCTTTATTACTGAAGTTGTTACGGAGATTTGATTTTTTAATAGATTTTCAATCTGATGTTCATTCTGCGTAATTTTATTTTACAATTATTAAAATACTCTCCATCAGAGGCGTCAAGGTTGCCTGAGATGGTTTTCCATATAGTTCCTAAGCCGTTTAATATACCTCGTTTGCGTCTACTTGAAATATAGCTTCTAGTGTGAAAACGTTCTATCGATCCGTTCGATTCAGGAGGGTTTACACTGGAGAAGGTTAATTTGATATTATAAAGTTCACATAAGTCTTTCATAAGTGTGTTATCAAATTCTTTTCCATAATCAGAGTGTATGCGTAGGGGAGTGCCATAATGTTGGAAAAAAAAGACAAAAGAGTATTTATAACTGATGAAGCCTTTTTGTCTGAAAGGGGATAAGCTGGGGTGAATTTTGTTAACTCATCTCTGATGCTTAAAGCATAATTCTTTCCGGGGTATTCGAAAATATCTATATTGATTCTTTCAACTGGGGTTTTAGGGGTTTCAGTAACAATGAAAGGAGCGCTTAAATTTTTGCGACAAAAGTTTACATTTTGACATATTTCACATGAGTTAATGTATTTTTCTACGCTTTTGACTAGACCGGGCCAATTGTATTTTTCTTTTATCCTTGTAATTGTTTCATTAATTCCTCTATGGAGATTACTTTTTCCATGATGATAGTGTTCTAAGATGATTGGAATTTGATCTTCATTTGGGGTAGTAATAAGATTTTGACAGATTTTAAATTTTATGTCTTTGTCAGCAAATATATATGAGCGTATTTCTAGCGTTGGAAGTTCAACATTATTTTTAACATAGTAAGTCTGTGAAGGTTTAAAGTAATTTTGGCATCTATACAATATATAAAATAAGTGAAGAGTTACCTTTTCTGGCTCGAAGAGTATAGGGATTATGAAGTATTTTCTATCTTTTAAAGATTTACTTGTAAGTATATTAATTCTGTCTGTATTAAAGTCAGGGTTTATTTCAAAAAGTCATCGATTATTTTATCATGTAGTTCGGTTAACTTATTTTTCCAGAAGAAAGTTATGATAGGTTTGTGGGTTTTGTGTAGGAGTTGTGAATTTGAAGTTTCAATTTTGGAATAGTCTATCAAAGATTTTGTTTTATATAGTTCTGCGAATCTATTAAATTCAGAAATCATTTTTTCTTCATCGTCAAAATTTTAAATATCAGGATTTTCGAGAATTGAGTCTTCATTTGAAGCATGAATTTTGGAATGTAGGTTTATACAATCATACAATCTTGAAAGGGATTTATGCTGATGCGAGTTAATGCATCTGCGTCTTATTTTGCTTTCCAGGTTTGTATACTATTCTGTAATTATATTTCTCTAATTTTAAACGCCATCTGGCAAGTCTGCTGCCAGGGTCCTTTATTGAAAATAACCAGGTTAACGGGCGGTGATCGGTCCAAATTACGAACCGACGGCCAAAAATTTGCTCTCGAAATGTCTTGACCGTCCACACAATGGCAAGGGGTTATCTCTCAATTGTGGAATATTTGGTTTCTGCTGAACATAGGGTCCGAGAAGCATAAGCGAGGAAGACCCTTTCCTATGGGTCCTTGTGAGAGTACTGCACCAATAGCGAATGAACTAGCATCATTGGTTAGAATAAACTCTTCATCACAATTTGGGTATCTTAAAATGAGTTCAGTGGTCAAAAATTCTTTAACGAATTTTTACAATCATTATCGAATAGAAAGTTGACATTCTTTTGCAGAACTCTAGTAAGAGGTTTAGCAATTTTTGCGAAATTTGGGATGAAGGCGGCTATAATATCCTGTTAAGGCTGTTAAGCCAAGAAAAGATTTTACTTCTTTAGGATTTTTGGGTTCTGGAAAATTAACAATGCATTCAACTTTTTTAGGATTAGGTTTAACACCTTCGGGAGTAACGATATGTCCGAGGTATGCTACTTCTTGTCTTAGAAATTCACACTTGTCAGGTTGTATTTTAAAATTTGAATTCCTGAGCCATTTGAAAACTTCCTTAACTCGAGAAATGTAATCATGAATTATAGAGGAATACTCGTAAACTATTATATCGTCCATATAAACAAGAGCTCGTTCATTTTGGATACCTAATATGATGTTATCCATAACTCTTTGAAATGTAGATAGGGCATTTTTTCCAAATTGCATTCGGATGAACTCGTAATGGCCATTTTCTACCGAAAAAGCAGTTTTTGAATGTCCTTTTTATCAATTGCAATTTGGTGAAAGCCTGAAGCGAGGTCTAATGTTGAAAAATATTGACATTTGCCTAATTGTTCTAAGAAGTCAGAAATATTTGGAAATGGGTATTTATCATCAACGGTTAATTCATTGAGTTTTCTGTAATCAATAACAATGCGACATTTTTGTTTACCGGAAGCGTCTAATTTCTTTGGTACAACCCAAACTGGTGATGACCATGGAGAGGTAGAATGTTGAATTATGCCTTGATTTAACATTTTGGATATTTGAATTTTAACTCCTTGACGATGAATTTGGGAAATTTATATGATTTGGTATAGACAGGTTTAGCATTATTTGTTTGAATGGAATGTTTTATTTCGTTGGCAAAAGTTTTATCACCTTCTAGATAAAATATATCAGCAAATTCTAAACATAGTTCAGTTATTAATTGTTGTTCTTCTTCATTAAGGTGGTCTAAACGTAGTTGTTGTTGAATGACATAGTTTCTGTCTATTTGTGAGGGTTCATATAAATCAGAATTTAAATTTAAAATTTGAAAATCAGTTGAGTTATCTAAAGGTTCGATTAAGAGATCAGAAAAATCGATATTTTTTGGGAATTGAGTTAGGATTAATGATAGTGGTTAGAAATTCACCTTTTTGATTTACTTTTACTAATGCATTTGGAAGTCTAACTTTTTCTTTTTCTAGAGCGTAAAGTCTCGCTTCTGTATTTAAAAAACTGCATTTTAATTTGAAGATTTTTTCAGTTCTACCTTCAATAGATACTTTATTTGAAATAGGTGTCTTAGAATTTATTGGATTTTGAATGGGCGTTTGAATTTGAGTTTTTTTTTTTTTTTTTGAAGAGGGCTTTGGACTGAATTGAAATTTTCAATTGAATGTTCTTCGAAATTAAGGGCTTTGAATAAGGATACTGTTAAAATTTGTTATTAAATTTCTTGATTTTAAGTCGACAACATATTCGTAGTATTCTGAAAAGTCGGTACCTTGATTCCGTCGAATTCAATATCTAAATCATGAATGTACAGTGCATCCCATTTTGGTTGAGATTGCCAGGTTACTCGGTTGTTATTGAAGATAGAGTCTTGCGGTTTTCACATACCTGTTCTACTTTTTTGTGAAACTCAGGATGGCCATATCAGATTTTGCATAAGTGTTTCCATTTATAAGATACAGGGCGATTTTGATAATTTATACTTTTTGGACCCCTTCTATATCTACGAAGTTATTAGAAATACTCTTGCGCTAAGAACTACGTCTAATAGAAAATTTTGCATGATTCTATGCAAAATGGAACACCCTGTATTTTATTATTTCATTGAATTCGTTATTTTTTTCCCTTTAAAATAATTTATAATACAATACACATGGTATTATTAGAAATGCTAAAAAAACACTAAAAAGCTGAGTTTATTGCTAGTAGGCCATGTATTATCCATTTAAAATGAGAATCAAACAAATAATTCCATTTGAGATTTTTTATAGGAGTTTATCAGCAAAGAAAAATAATCTTAACAATAATTTAATAACATGAAACACGAAATTTAGGTACCTAAACGCAACTAATAAATAGTTATACATCGTTCATTATGTATAACAAACAGAACAAGTATTACAAATCAAATATCTATCTTAAAATTAATTTTGGACATTATTTATTACCTTATTGATTTAACTGTTCAAATTGTTGTCCATTTTCCCTAACACATAATTGGCAAACCTTTCCATCTCGCAAGAATCCATTTAAAATTATTATAGAACTCCGCCTTTCGGAACAATATTTTATCTAGTGAGCGCTGGAGAGAAAAACGCAAATCTGATCAAGCTGTCATTGTTAGTAACTATTGTGTTTTATCGTGTTTGAGTTTACAAGATCATTATGTAAATAATTGTTCGTGAGTTTGCTGGTTGATAATTGATAATGGCTGAAGGGAATTCGTTTTTCAAAATAACGAAAAATACGATATGATACATTGTTTAAATCAATGTTATGAGAATGTTGAAGAAGCTTTAGAACTATATTTCCACAGGTACGAGTATTTCACCATAAGATATTTCATGAAATCGCGTTTTTAAAACTTTCAGATATCCAGAGAGGCATCAACCTAGTCGAGCAACTATATTTAGACTAAAGAATAATTTACTAAGTTTTGGTGCATATTCTAAACCTCGGTCAAAGGTGTATAACAAAGAAAATCGAGTAATGAATAAAATAAATGTTAGCTAGCGTTCATGCCTATCCCCAGACTTCTTATGCGACATTAGAAAATTACACTGGAGTTTCTCAATCACGGGTCCAAAGAATTTAAAAAATATATATTTATTTAAACCTTACAAAGTCAATATTGCCCAGCACTTATATCCTGGTGAAGCAGCAAGACGGTTAAATTTTTGCAATTGGTTTTTAGACCAAACCCGAAGGGACAGTGATTTTGTAAGGAAAGTTATTTGGTCAGACGAATCTCATATAAGCAGTGCCGGTATATTTAACAGGCAGAATACAAGATACTGGTATGATGAGAACCCGATTTGCCAATTATGTGTTAGGGAAAATGGACAACAATTTGAACAGTTAAATCAATAAGGTAATAAATAATGTCCAAAATTAATTTTAAGATAGATATTTGATTTGTAATACTTGTTCTGTTTGTTATACATAATGAACGATGTATAACTATTTATTAGTTGCTTTTAGGTACCTAAATTTCGTGTTACATGTTATTGAATTATTGTTAACATTATTTTTCTTTCCTGATAAACTCCTATAAAAAATCTCAAATGGAATCATTTGTTTGATTCTCCTTTTAAATGGAACATACATGGCCTACTAGCAAAAAACTTAGCTTTTTAGTGTTTTTTAGTATTTCTAATAATACCAAAAAATAACGAATTCAATGAAATAATAAAATACAGGATGTTCCATTTGAAAATATATAATGTTATGTAGTATCTTCATAACCATACTCGGAAAAAAAATTGAGTACTCCACTGGATTCTATGCAAAATTTTCTATTAGACGTAATTCTTAGCGCAAGAGTATTTCTAATAAAAAGTATAAATTATCAAAATCGCCCTGTATCTTATAAATGGAAACACTTATGCAAAATCTGATATGGCCATCCTGAGTTTCACAAAAAAGTAGAACAGGTATGTGAAAACCGCAAGACTCTATCTTCAATAACAACCGAGTAACATGGCAATCTCAACCAAAATGGGATGCACTGTACACTTTATGAGGATCGTTTGGAGCGAAAAGGACAAGGATTGACTCTTTTTCTTTCGTTATACCTTGAACTGATTTGTTTTCTGGAAATTTGGGGTAATTTTTGGACAGTTTTTCTTTTAAAACTTTAAATACTTGCACCAGTATCGATTAGGATTTTGAAAGTTTTAGTAAGATCGTAAATGTAATATAAATTTTTACAGCTTACAGTCAAAAGTGGGTTTACATAAAAGTCTGTTCTGGGAATTGGTTTTGATTTACATTGTCGGTTAGAGACAAATGTTGAATTTGTTCTTCTAATTGTTCTGTGTCTGGGGGATGGTCTTGGAAAGGAGTTTCTTGAAAATTTTCAGAATAATTTTCGTTTTGAAAATTTTTGTTTGGGTAATTTTTATTTTGAAAGTTTTCATTTTGGAAATTTTCGTTTGTATATTGGTCTGGATTTGAATAAAAAGTGGAATATTGGTTATCATTGGATGGTAAGTATTATCATTATTTAATTCATTAAAGATCTCGTAATTATATGGGAATCGGAATATTCATTTTCATTTAAATGATGTGCTCTGGGTTGATTATAGGTGGGATTCTTTTGAATCAGAGGAGGCCTATTTGAAATTGACCTGTGCGTAGTTGCGTATCATTTTGGGGTCTTTGTTGGAAATTTAATTGAGGTCTTTGTTGAGGTGTAAATTGTGGTGTTTGTTGAGGCACATATTGTGGTCTTTGCGGATTTGATTGATTCTGTGGGAATCTGTTATAGTTTTTGGTATTTTATCTGTAAGGTTGTCTGGAACGAAATTGATTGGCTGTGTGTCCATTTGGCCACAAGAATTACATTTTAAAGTTTGAATTGGTTTCTTTGGTTAAATTGGGTCTTGCCTTTTATGATTTTCGAAATATGATAATTGACGTTCTCTTTTAATTCTAATGTTTGCTTCTAGTAGGATTTGGGCTTGCCTGCTCGAACGATCTGTCCGAGACAATTGGAAATTGAAATTGAATAAATTTGAAAATATTTCACTTGAATATTTAAATGGGATTTAGAGACGAAAATATCTATCTCTAAGTGTTATAAGATTCTTAAATATAATTGTTAAAATAGAACAATCGTTCTGGGTTTCAACATAAAAATATATAAATGTTTCAATAAAAATTTGTTGCAATAATATCGAAAATTAAATATCAGTTTCAAAAAAAAAACAAAAATAATTAGATGATTTGTTAGTCACGCTTTTACATGGTACAT
Source organism: Octodonta nipae (assembly GCA_034190945.1). Lineage (NCBI taxonomy): Eukaryota > Metazoa > Arthropoda > Insecta > Coleoptera > Chrysomelidae > Octodonta > Octodonta nipae. Next base: position 56,639,175 of record CM067220.1, read on the forward strand.
TTCTTTGGTTCCCAGCAGTGATGCAGTTCCGTGTTCTACCTGGAGTTGTCAGCAATTCGGTTTTTTTTTTATTGTAGGTTTACTTTTCGTCAAAGGACTGGAATCCACCGTTCTCCGTGAGCTTAATCTTGGGTTTGCGTGTACGAAAATACTACTGAGCTGCGCCAAATGTTAGGTCACATCTGAACATGAAAACTTTTTAAAAAACTTTTATTTAACTGAAATTTTAAACATTTCAAAATAAACTGAAGATTAAAATACTTGGTCACTACTGTTCTAGAACTAGAAGTGACCAAGCTTACATGTTGGAAGTATTTATAACATGTGAAAAAAATTACATGTTAGCGGAAAGATAAGCTCGTGCAGGTGGCTGCTGAAAAGTTAATTTAATGAATAAGTCATTGTTTTCTATTTCCTGTTGCTCACGAGGTTACCTTGGAAATCATATCAATTTTCATGTAAGCTTTGACATTGTTTACTATGAACTTGACTTTGAATACAAAACAATGAAGCCTCTATTCATTAGAATCGTAACATGTATATATGATTTCCCTTCGTAATTGTTTTGCTGATGTTAATTGTCACATTTAATCTATTCGACGATTTTAAAAAGAAAAAACTTATCTTTTCTTCTGTACCATACTCCCCATCATTTTTATATTATAATGATCGGCATTTAATTTTCATTTTTGAACTTTTACTCTATTATGTTTTTATATAAATCATGAATTTAGCATTGGAGCATTCGACCTGAAAATATGATTATTTGATTCAATGAGGACATACATTCAACTTCAAATTTTCTGCATTCTCAGCCTGAAATAGTGTTCAACCCCTTGAAATCTGGATGACTTCATTGTTCTTTAGCTTACAACCAAAGCGGTGACACTGACACTATAACTTTCGGTTGCTGAAAAGTTACATAAACTGCCAAAATTGCGATTTTTGCCATTTAAGCACCCCGTATAATTAATTAAGGAATAAAGATTTATTAACAACAGTTTTTATGTGTTATCCTATTGTAACATCCCGAGGATGTTTACAGGAATTCATAATACATTTTTTTTATTCTTTTATCGGATATATGTTATTTAATATTTCTTCACATAAGTATACTGAAAAATCTCTTGCGTCGTATAGAAAAATTCGCTCGTATTGCAGAATATGAACCATGTCGCTAAAATTGCATATTTTCCATGTTATAAGAAATTTATTTAAACAATGAATAGTTCAGGTATGTCCTTCCGTTTTGGTTTTTTTTTGTCGATTCATGGCTAGCAGAATGTTGAACTCTTGTACGTGCTAAAAACCAGGTAGACACGCAGTTAGAGAAAAATTGCTGATTTTGCCGTCCTTAATTAAAAGTTTTTTCTAGAATTTTTTTTAAATGCCGAAGAAAGGCACGTGCGTAGAACCCGTCGGTTAATGGCGGAAGGTGCAGCCAATCGGACAATGAACAACTCACGGGGTAGGGGGTTTTGTTGTTAACTTATTCGCGAAGATAGTACCCATATGGGAGGGGCTAAAGTTCACGAGGAACTAGCCCAGAGAATTTCCAAACTAGTTCGGGGCCGGAACTCAAGACAAGTAGTCGTACGTGGTGCGACGGATTTATAGGGGACAAAAAAAGGGTGGAAACCAGACTCTTAAGAGAGGAACGTTTCACCTGTCCAAATAGGGCGCTAGGGACTAAATTATAGAGTCATTATAAAATTTAACGTCGAGGGACGGGAAACGCGAAAGTCGCGAGTGTGTTTTGATCAGTGTTTAGCTAGCAAGAAAGTTAGTAAGGTATAATTTCCTTTTATTCACAGGTAAACCTTTTGGGATTAAAGGATAAATCGCATCCGGTGAGTACCTTTTTTACTAACTAACTTTTTTTACTTTTTTTTACTTTTTTTAACATTTTACTAACCGAGGAATGTTAGTGTCCAAAACCTGTGAGTTTGTCCGTAGAGTTGTAGGTTCAGATTGTGAACCCAGGTTAGAGGTTTCTTAGACCAGCAAATAGCCGGGAAGAGACCTCGTGATAGGGACGAAGTAGTGTCGGAGTACGCACAGCTAGATTGTAAACTGGTAAAGATTTCATCTGACTCCCTGAGTCGGCAAAAGGAACGAGCGGCAAATATTTTGTTTTCTGGTTTTGTGATATCTTGTTTAAATTTGGTTTTGTCTTAATTTGTTTTTTTATATACATTATATTGTTTATTGGGGATATACTCATATATGCGTTGCATAAACTGGCTCACCAACGTTTGCTGATATAAGGGAAGACCTATTGTAGTAGGCACCGATAGGGCTTAAATAGGCTCTAATTGTACCTGTCATTCCCAGGATTAGTGGGTATAAGTAATATTGTGTCCCATAAAGTTATTTTCGTATTTTCTTGTGTTGATAAAAAAACGTAATTTGTGGACTTACATTTGTCCTTAAGTATTGTTAAACCACTAGAAATTGAGGTTACTTGTTTTGTATTTTTTTGTGTTACATATAGGGGTTATTTTATTGTTTCTAATTTTTTTTCATTTCATTTTGTTTTTCTTCAATATATGTGTCATTTTTTTTTCCTGTTTACTTTTAACTCCTTCCTTCTTCCCATACAACCACCAGCATTTGAGAAGCCTGGGAACTTACCCTCTTAGAGGAGGCTAGGTGACGAAAACCAGAAGCTACCAAGGACTGAGAGTCAAGGCAGAAAAGGGGCAGTAAAGTTCCTTTTATATTATTTATTTTCAGCTAACATTTACAGAGAAGGGTTCCCGGAGTCTTTCTCTACAACACAAATTTTCTTCGGGTGGTGGCAGCATTCCCCTTTTCTCTCAGGGCCTTTATTCATTTTTCTCCCTTACACAGTAAGCATAGGGAATAGGGTTGTTACTCTGGTGGAAGAAGCAAACCGTTACACTGGTGGCAGGACAGAACTGTTACACTGGTGGCAGAGTTGGAATTTGGTTATATTTTAGGAAGTTAAGTGGTGATGTTAGGGACTTTAGAGAGGAAAACAAGCACAGGGTTGGCACTAACTTTTGAACAATAAGAGGGTTGAAAAGTCTAGCAAGAAAGGTTGAATTTAACTACCAAATATTTCGGATTTACTTCAAGGTTATCAGGCGGGAAATAAAGCTTTATTTTCGGTGATCGATGTAGCAGAAGCTTATCACCAAATTCCCATGGAGGAAAAGGATATACCGCTTACAGGATTTAGCACTTATCATGGACATTATGAATACTTAAAGATGCCCTTCGGATTAGTTAATGCACCATCTACATTTCAGAGATTTATGAATGTTACCTTATCAGGTTTGACCGGAGATTCGGTTATGGTTTACTTGGATGACATAGTGATATATAATTCTGACGGTCCCAGAGAGCATATAAAACGAATTAGAAATGTATTCGAAAGACTAAGAGATGCCAATATTAAATTAAAACCGAAAAAGTGTAATTTTATCGTAGAAAAAGTAAAATATTTGGGACATATTTTAACACAAGAAGGAATTTTACCAGACCCAGAGAAAATTAGAGCTATAAAAGAATTTCCAATACCGAAAAATGTTAAAGGAGTACGATCATTTTTAGGACTAGTTGGATGGTATAGAAGATTTATACCGAGGATAACGGAATTAACTACACCATTGACAAATTTAACGAAGAAAGACGTGAAGTTTCAAATCACTGCCGAAGTTTTAGAGTCAATAGAAAAATTAAAGGGCGCTTTAACAAATGACACGCTTTTAATATTCCCAGATTTTAGTCAGCCGTTCATTTTAGCCACTGACGCGTCAAATAAGGGCGTTGGCGCCATATAAAGTCAAATCAGGGAGGGGCACGAGAGACCGGTGGCGTTTGCAAGCCGACAAAAGAACCAAGCAGAGAAAAACTATTCTACCACGAAAAAAAAGTTAATTGCTGTTATTTTTGGAGTACGACAATTTTCGTGTTTTCTTACCAACTCAAAATTTACTTTAATCATAGATCACCGAGCGTTAAAATGGTTATTGACAATGAAAGATCCGAGCTCCAGATTGACGCGATGGGCCCTCTCGCTTGCAGAATACGATTTCGAAGTAATTCACCGGCCTGGTCGAAAACATGGAAACGCAGATGCATTAAGTCGCATGTATAATACCGATGATAATTATGTAGATATGTCTTATCTGGATTTCATAGATTATAGCAGGAAACACTCATTACCACAAATAAAAGATATGGAAATAATAAATGAATTACCCGATGACTTGTCTATAGTAAAATTCGTTACCAAGGAGCACTTACGCGGGACTGCTTTAGAAAACGCGGATGCTGGACAAACCGTTAAAATTGCCGACAGACAGAGGACAATATTTTATTTAATACTTGGAGAACGAACTGATGAGAAAATAAATTTAGAATCTATGTGGACAGGCTTACAAGAGCTATATAAGATGGCTTACGAAAATAATGAACAAAATGTAATTTTAATAAAGGATGATTTAACGGAGGAATTGTGGCATGAAACGAAAGACATGGTTAATTTCATATTCTCAACCGCACAAATTAAAATTAGTATTTTTGGTACATCTAAATCAACAATTCGTCAAATTGCCGTGATTGAAGAAGAACTTATAGAACCTAATTGGGAACGAGATGCGATAGTGAGAGAACAAAATAAAGATACATTTTGCAAAGGGATCTTAAACCATTTAAGCGAAGTTAAGACAGAAAATAGAGACGACGACGAGCTTAATTATTTTATGGACAAAGATGGTGTTCTATATAAGAGAGACCAGGAATTAAAAAGAGACCAGCTAGTGATACCGAAAACCTACGTTAATAAAGTACTGAGGGATTTTCACGATAACATAATGAGCGGGCACGCAGGAAGACAAAAAACTTATCAACTTATACAAACACGATTTTATTGGCCCGGGCTGAAAACAGAGATTGAAAAATATTGTGATACATGTGAATCATGTAATCAGCGAAAAATGTCACCACATTTTAAGAAAGTACCACTGCAACATTTCACGTCTGTGAGTGAACCATGGGAATTAACCTTGATGGATATCGTTGGACCTTTAGTGACAACAATGCAAGGTAACAATTACTTGTTAACGTTTCAGGACCATTTTACAAAATATGCGGAAGCAATACCTTTACCAAATCAAAGAGCGGACACGGTAGCAAGAGCGTTTATAGAACACATCATATGTCGTCTCTTTATTTTGTTCTCTCACTATCGCATCTCGTTCCCAATTAGGTTCTATAAATTCTTCTTCAATCACGGCAATTTGACGAATTGTTGATTTAGATGGACCAAAAATACTAATTTTAATTTGTGCGGTTGAGAATATGAAATTAACCATGTCTTTCGTTTCATGCCACAATTCCTCCGTTAAATCATCCTTTATTAAAATTACATTTTGTTCATTATTTTCGTAAGCCATCTTATATAGCTCTTGTAAGCCTGTCCACATAGATTCTAAATTTATTTTCTCATCAGTTCGTTCTCCAAGTATTAAATAAAATATTGTCCTCTGTCTGTCGGCAATTTTAACGGTTTGTCCAGCATCCGCGTTTTCTAAAGCAGTCCCGCGTAAGTGCTCCTTGGTAACGAATTTTACTATAGACAAGTCATCGGGTAATTCATTTATTATTTCCATATCTTTTATTTGTGGTAATGCGTGTTTCCTGCTATAATCTATGAAATCCAGATAAGACATATCTACATAATTATCATCGGTATTATACATGCGACTTAATGCATCAGCGTTTCCATGTTTTCGACCAGGCCGGTGAATTACTTCGAAATCGTATTCTGCAAGCGAGAGGACCCATCGCGTCAATCTGGAGCTCGGATCTTTCATTGTCAATAACCATTTTAACGCTCGGTGATCTGTGATTAAAGTAAATTTTGAGTTGGTAAGAAAACACGAAAATTGTCGTACTCCAAAAATAACAGCAATTAACTTTTTTTTCGTGGTAGAATAGTTTTTCTCTGCTTGGTTCATTTGTCGGCTTGCAAACGCCACCGGTCTCTATTGCCCCTCCCTGATTTGACTTAATATGGCGCCAACGCCCGTATTTGACGCGTCAGTGGCTAAAATGAACGGCTGACTAAAATCTGGGAATATTAAAGGCGTGTCATTTGTTAAAGCGCCCTTTAATTTTTCTATTGACTCTAAAACTTCGGCAGTGATTTGAAACTTCACGTCTTTCTTCGTTAAATTTGTCAATGGTGTAGTTAATTCCGTTATCCTCGGTATAAATCTTCTATACCATCCAACTAGTCCTAAAAATGATCGTACTCCTTTAACATTTTTCGGTATTGGAAATTCTTTTATAGCTCTAAATTTCTTTGGGTCTGGTAAAATTCCTTCTTGTGTTAAAATATGTCCCAAATATTTTACTTTTTCTACGATAAAATTACACTTTTTCGGTTTTAATTTAATATTGGCATCTCTTAGTCTTTCGAATACATTTCTAATTCGTTTTATATGCTCTCTGGGACCGTCAGAATTATATATCACTATGTCATCCAAGTAAACCATAACCGAATCTCCGGTCAAACCTGATAAGGTAACATTCATAAATCTCTGAAATGTAGATGGTGCATTAACTAATCCGAAGGGCATCTTTAAGTATTCATAATGTCCATGATAAGTGCTAAATCCTGTAAGCGGTATATCCTTTTCCTCCATGGGAATTTGGTGATAAGCTTCTGCTACATCGATCACCGAAAATAAAGCTTTATTTCCCGCCTGATAACCTTGAAGTAAATCCGAAATATTTGGTAGTTAAATTCAACCTTTCTTGCTAGACTTTTCAACCCTGTTATTGTTCAAAAGTTAGTGCCAACCCTGTGCTTGTTTTCCTCCCTAAAGTCCCTAACATCACCACTTAACTTCCTAAAATATAACCAAATCCCACCTCTGCCACCAGTGTAACAGTTCTGTCCTGCCACCAGTGTAACGGTTTGCTTCTTCCACCAGAGTAACAACCCTATTCCCTATGCTTACTGTGTAAGGGAGAAAAATGAATAAAGGCCCTGAGAGAAAAGGGGAATGCTGCCACCACCCGAAGAAAATTTGTGTTGTAGAGAAAGACTCCGGGAACCCTTCTCTGTAAATGTTAGCTGAAAATAAATAATATAAAAGGAACTTTACTGCCCCTTTTCTGCCTTGACTCTCAGTCCTTGGTAGCTTCTGGTTTTCGTCACCTAGCCTCCTCTAAGAGGGTAAGTCCCCAGGCTTCTCAAATGCTGGTGGTTGTATGGGAAGAAGGAAGGAGTTAAAAGTAAACAGGAAAAAAATGACACATATATTGAAGAAAAACAAAATAAAATGAAAAAAAAATTAGAAACAATAAAATAACCCCTATAAGTAACACAAAAAAATACAAAACAAGTAACCTCAATTTCTAGTGGTTTAACAATACTTAAGGACAAATGTAAGTCCCCAAATTACGTTTTTTATCAACACAAGAAAATACGAAAATAACTTTATGGGACACAATATTACTTATACCCACTAATCCTGGGAATGACAGGTACAATTAGAGCCTATTTAAGCCCTATCGGTGCCTACTACAATAGGTCTTCCCTTATATCAGCAAACGTTGGTGAGCCAGTTTATGCAACGCATATATGAGTATATCCCCAATAAACAATATAATGTACATAAAAAAACAAATTAAGACAAAACCAAATTTAAACAAGATATCACAAAACAAGAAAACAAAATTTTTGCCGCTCGTTCCTTTTGCCGACTCAGGGAGTCAGATGAAATCTTTACCAGTTTACAATCTAGCTGTGCGTACTCCGACACTACTTCGTCCCTATCACGAGGTCTCTTCCCGGCTATTTTCTGGTCTAAGAAACCTCTACCCTGGGTTCACAATCTGAACCTACAACTCTACGGACAAACTCACAGGTTTTGGACACTAACATTCCTCGGTTAGTAAAATGTTAAAAAAGTAAAAAAAAAAGTAAAAAAAGTTTGTTAGTAAAAAAGGTACTCACCGGATGCGATTTATGCTTTAATCCCAAAAGGTTTACCTGTGAATAAAAGGAAATTATACCTTACTAACTTTCTTGCTAGCTAAACACTGATCAAAACACACTCGCGACTTTCGCGTTTCCCGTCCCTCGACGTTAAATTTTATAATGACTCTATAATTTAGTCCCTAGCGCCCTATTTGGACAGGTGAAACGTTCCTCTCTTAAGAGTCTGGTTTCCACCCTTTTTTTGTCCCCTATAAATCCGTCGCACCACGTACGACTACTTGTCTTGAGTTCCGGCCCCGAACTAGTTTGGAAATTCTCGGGACTAGTTCCTCGTGAACTTTAGCCCCTCCCATATGGGTACTATCTTCGCGAATAAGTTAACAACAAAACCCCCTACCCCGTGAGTTGTTCATTGTCCGATTGGCTGCACCTTCCGCCATTAACCGACGGGTTCTGCGCACCTGCCTTTCTTCGGCATTTAAAAAAAATTCTAGAACAAACTTTTAATTAAGGACGGCAAAATCAGCAATTTTTCTCTAACTGCGTGTCTACCTGGTTTTTAGCACGTACAAGAGTTCAACATTCTGCTAACGATGAATCGACAAAAAAAAAACCAAAACGGAAGGACATACCTGAACTATTCATTGTTTAAATAAATTTCTTATAACATGGAAAATATGCAATTTTAGCGACATGGTTCATATTCTGCAATACGAGCGAATTTTTCTATACGACGCAAGAGATTTTTCAGTATACTTTGAAAAATCTTCTTCCGTATTTTCTTGAACGTCCCGGTATACTCTAGATAATCTGGCCATCATTTCAGATGCGTAATTGTCATCGTAATCATATCATATTCGTTGCGGACGTATTATTTCATCGACGGAAGTAAAGAGATTATTAACAGATAAAGGCACAAACTTTACTTCCACACTATTTAAAGAGATATGTAAACTTTTAAAAATTGAAAAAATTCAGATGTCTAGTTATGCACCTTCCACGAACGGGCAAATAGAGCGAATGCATAGAGTTTTAAAAGATATGTTGTCACATTATATAAACGACAATCAGAAAGATTGGGATACGTTTATTCCATACGTATTAGCTGCTTATCGTAGTCACCTCCATTCCTCAACAAAATATTCGCCTTTTTTCTTACTTCACGGGAGAGACATGACTTTGCCCGTCGATGAAATAATACGTCCGCAACGAATATTATATGATTACGATGACAATTACGCATCTGAAATGATGGCCAGATTATCTAGAGTATACCGGGACGTTCAAGAAAATACGGAAGAAGCTAAACAGTACCGGATAAAACAATACAATAAAAAGACACGAGAACGACATTATGACTTAGGAGATTTGGTTTATTTGAAGGATATGGGAACTATTGTAGGTAAATCAAAAAAACTGACATAGAATTGGGTAGGACCTTACAGGATAATGGAAGAAATCGGCCCAGTGACGTATAGAATTCGAAAGGTAGGAGGTCGAGATGACCAAGTGCATATAAATCGGCTAAAGGATTTTAAACCACGCCAGACAGTGGTTATAATAAGGTGGAATCGACCGACGATGAGGAAGTCGAAACGATGATTTCGGAACCGGAAACTGATGGAGATCCGACTGAAGATGAGGAGGAGCAACCTACGCCGCGAGTAATTCTCCCCGGATGGATCGATGTTGATAAAGGGGAGTTGAAGAAATGCCTGAGTAGCACCGAGGACCCTAGACGAAGGACTCAATCAGTAAACATGGAAGGTCATCTACGGAGGTCCGAGCGAACCAGAAAACCCCCCTTGCGTTTTCATTATTAAGGTAATGGCATCGCCGTGCGAAAAACGGTTAAGAATATTTTTCGCGACTTTTTTGTATTGGTCAGCAGAAAACCCTTGCAAAATTAATACAAGCCCGGATGAGGGATGTAAAAATCCTGATTCCCCCTCCCCTGAAATCGCCGTGCGAAAAACGGTTGAGAATATTTTTCGCAGCTTTAATGTATTGGCTAGCTGTAAAACCCAAGCAAAATTAATACATGCCCGGATGAGGGATGTAAAAATCTTGATTCCCCCTCCCCTGATAGTCTATACCACATAGAGTCCTTTTTTTTTCTTCCCCATGAAAGGTTATCATAACCATTCATTAGTTTCCTGGACAAGTCGTTGGATGCAAGAAGGGTAAATCTAACGTAGAATTTTCTATTCTAAAATACAAAGATCTATTTTTTGTCCGAATGTGAGATTACAAATTTTTTGTTGCATTAGTGAGATAATTTTGTTCTCCACACGTAAGATTTTCCTATAGGACATAATGGCGGTAAACATAAACCAATTTTATTTTTGAAAATAAATGCAAAATTTTGTTTCGAGATTAGTAGAGTCCGAGAAACATAGATAACTCAAGCGAAATGCTAACTAACGTTATATAATCGCCGCAGAAATAAAAAGATAATATGGTATCCTATGCATTGTAGCATAAATGCAATGTTAATTCTGGTAAAGTTATGAAATATATTTTTAAATGAAATGAGATAAGTTTGAGAATACTTAAAGTATTTTGAAAAAGAGTGAAGTGAATAAAAAACAGATTGTATTAAAAAAGATAGTTTTCGATTGAGTTAGAAATAAAATTAATTGTTTCAATATCGGATATGAAAAAAAAATAGTGTAAACTATATAAATAATAAAATGTAAACGCACGGAGTAATGTTCACTAAGGAATGTACTCAGTCAACAATTTTGTAGTGTCAAGAATACGGCCCCAGCAGATGCTGTATTATATTTGAACGAAGTGCGAATAATTATTACAAATAATTTTAGTGCTACGAGGCATGATTATAAAGAGTATAACATTTTTAAGTGCTAATGTTTTGACTAGGTAAAAGATTTATCACATGGGCTGTACTGTGGGTATACAAGTAAAAATAAAGATAATTGGAAGTGTCTTTAATGAGTAGTAAAGAGGAAGGTTGTATTCAGCTCTTGATACCAATAATTGAGTAAGCTTTAGAGAAATTTGATTTTATTTTGTTTTGGAAAATGGATCAGTAATAGAGTCAGTCTTTTGATTTTTTTTTTAAATAAATTAAGATGGAGACATGCTCACCAGTAGTGAGCTGAGACAATTTTTTTAATAGATTTTTTTAAATTTTGATTCACGAACTATAGGAATCAGTGATGGACTCACAGACCCAATATCCGTCAGATATTGGATGAATAGCACAAATGTTTGCTATGAGCCAGGGCAATCATTTGGAAGAATATAGGTGGGATTTAATTTTGGTGAATTATAAAAATGTTAGAGATAGATGTTTTACTTATTTTATTTAGGATATAAACGAAACAACAGATCACGTTCAGACATTTTGAAATGTTGATAAATATGTTTATTTAAAGTTGGGTTATTTATATATTGTAATTGATTTGGGATAATTATTTTGAATTTTGATTTTGGTATTTATATAAATAAGTTTATTTTAATTTGATGATGTGCGTAGAAAATGTTTAATAACATTAGTTTTGATTTTTATTTTGTACTTTTGATAGAATCTTGAGATTTTTTTTATTGTTGTTGGAAATAACTTTGGGTATATTTTTTTTGGTTATTGCAATTAATTGTTTTATTGTAATATGATGTAATTTAAAGACTTGAAAAAAAAGGTCTTGTGTATGGCTTCAAGAAAGAAGTCCTCAGTTTCATCGTCATGGTCATGGAGATACAGAGATCCTGATGCAGATCTCCTACTAGCGCTTAGCTAAAATACTACGATATATGAAGTCATGTACAGGGTATGGTCAAAAAGTTGGTAACCCGCAGTTAGTAGTACGGTAATAGAGGTACGCGTAGTGCCCATGAACAGATTCACGTCAGTGCGTTCAAGGACAATCGTGCATTTCGAAATGCAAAGTAAAGCGTTATAAGGTCGCGAAAGGACTTAATGGTTCGATTTCAAGCTCAAAAAAAAAACAAACGGTATGGTAAAATGTCGCGAATGTCATCGCGTCAGAATCCAGTCAATCGTGGAAATGGACATCGTAATTATGGGCAGAAGATGAAGCTTTTGGAACCAGAAGTGGCTTGAGAAAAATCAGTAGTATTCAGTCAAACGTGTGCAAGTTAAAACAAATTAAGGTTATTCAAAAAAAAAAAAGGTTTTATTTAATTTTGGTAAATAAGACGACAGGCTGTAAAAAAAAATCGTCCATATGTAATATTGGTGTGCATCAAAAGTGTATCTACACAGCGCGTCGAATTGGATCCAGAGAATCCAGATGAAAAATTAATGGTTTGGATACCAGAGTTAGGTATCCGCGATGTTCACTTCCAGAGTGGAAGTCAGGACTTTTGGGAATAGTCCAGGAGAATTTTGTTTAGTGTGGCTACCGGGTCCGGGTAGGGCTACACAGGTTTCAATGATGAAGCAATGAAGTGTTGTAATAAAAGATGGCAGAAGCCATGAAGAATTTTTGGTTCCCGGACATAGGAAATGTCCTAGGAATCGGTTTGTCTAAGAAAAGGCATTTGTGTTGATAAGCGTAGACGATATAGCAATATAAAGATGAAGATGCTAAAATATTGGTGCGAGAAGAGCCAATAAGCGGACGACAGACAGCCAGATTTACCAGGGAATAAGTTCCAGAAAAGATAACTAGCCAAGGGAGAAGCAGATACCGAATTATAAGTTCCAGATATCAGAGATGCCAAAATGATCCAAAATAGTATGAGTTCCAGAGCCAAACGAACTTCACTGTTCAACCGGACAGCCAATTAGCCAGCCCAAATATATGCAGTAACAGAAAGCCAAATTAATACCGTCTGGTCCAAAACAGGTCGACCGATTCGTTCACTAACGTCAGTTTCGTGAAACCGAACGCCCCGCATTGGACTGATATTTTAGACATTTCCGCAGACGAGTGAAAGAACTTTCAAAAACAATAACAAACTTTTAATTGCGGCGTAAAATGTATAATTTGTAAAGACTCTCAAAAGTAGTGCGCAATTTGAACATCAACCATGTCGTCTCCAACTTTGGTTTGCGTTAAATCAATTTTCGCATGTTACCTACTGAACTAATTTTGACCTACCTCATCTCAGCTGATATGATTTAGCGGCGTTTAGTAGTGGAGATACGGAGAAAATGCAGCGTCTACAAAAGCATCGAGTGTGTTTGTGAAGTGCGTTCAATTAAATTTTGTAACGGAAAAGTGCAACTTTGTCAATAGACTTAAGTATAAATGCGACAACAGAAATTGTAATGAAAATTTTACTTTACGAGGGGAGATCGAAAAGTTTTGGAATTTTTCAGAAAAATTCAAGGCTACTGAGCCTTAAATTTTTCGAAAGGGGGAATGATGTAACATCCCGAGGATGTTTACACGAATTCATAATACATTTTTTTTATTCTTTTATCGGATATATGTTATTTAATATTTCTTCACATAAGTATACTGAAAAATCTCTTGCGTCGTATAGAAAAATTCGCTCGTATTGCAGAATATGAACCATGTCGCTAAAATTGCATATTTTCCATGTTATAAGAAATTTATTTAAACAATGAATAGTTCAGGTATGTCCTTCCGTTTTGGTTTTTTTTGTCGATTCATGGTTAGCAGAATGTTGAACTCTTGTACGTGCTAAAAACCAGGTAGACACGCAGTTAGAGAAAAATTGCTGATTTTTGCCGTCCTTAATTAAAAGTTTGTTCTAGAATTTTTTTAAATGCCGAAGAAAGGCACGTGCGTAGAACCCGTCGGTTAATGGCGGAAGGTGCAGCCAATCGGACAATGAACAACTCACGGGGTAGGGGGTTTTGTTGTTAACTTATTCGCGAAGATAGTACCCATATGGGAGGGGCTAAAGTTCACGAGGAACTAGTCCACAGAATTTCCAAACTAGTTCGGGGCCGGAACTCAAGAAAAGTAGTCGTACGTGGCGCGAAGGATTTATAGGGGACATAAAAAGGGTGGAAACCAGACTCTTAAGAGAGTAACGTTTCACCTGTCCAAATAGGGCGCTAGGGACTAAATTATAGAGTCATTATAAAATTTAACGTCGAGGGACGGGAAACGCGAAAGTCGCGAGTGTGTTTTGATCAGTGTTTAGCTAGCTAGAATGTTAGTAAGGTATAATTTCCTTTTATTCACAGGTAAACCTTTTGGGATTAAAGGATAAATCGCATCCGGTGAGTACCTTTACATTTTACTAACCGAGGAGTGTTAGTGCCCAAAACCTGTGAGTTTGTCTGTAGAGTTGTAGGTTCAGATTGTGAACCCAGGGTAGAGGTTTCTTAGACCAGCAAACGGCCGGGAAGAGACCTCGTGATAGGGACGAAGTAGCGTCGGAGTACGCACAGCTCTCCCTGAGTCGGCAAAAGGAACGAGCGGCAAAAATTTTGTTTTCTTGTTTTGTGATATCTTGTTTAAATTTGGTTTCGTCTTAATTTGTTTTTTTATATACATTATATTGTTTATTGGGGATATACTCATATATGCGTTGCATAAACTGGCTCACCAACGTTTGCTGATATAAGGGAAGACCTATTGTAGTAGGCACAGATAGGGCTTAAATAGGGTCTAATTGTACCTGTCATTCCCAGGATTAGTGGGTACAAGTAATATTGTGTCCCATAAAGTTATTTTCGTATTTTCTTTTGTTGATAAAAAAACGTCATTTGGGGAGTTACATTGTCCTTAAGTATTGTTTAACCACTAGAAATTGAGGTTACTTGTTTTGTATTTTTTTGTGTTACATATCGAGGTTATTTTATTGTTTCTATTTTTTTCATTTCATTTTGTTTTTCTTCAATATGTGTCATTTTTTTTGCTGTTTACTTTTAACTCCTTCCTTCTTCCAATACAACCACCAGCATTTGAGAAGCCTGGGAACTTACCCTCTTAGAGGAGGCTAGGTGACGAAAACCAGAAGCTACCAAGGACTGAGAGTCAAGGCAGAAAAGGGGCAGTAAAGTTCCTTTTATATTATTTATTTTCAGCTAACATTTACAGAGAAGGGTTCCCGGAGTCTTTCTCTACAACATAAATTTTCTTCGGGTGGTGGCAGCATTCCCCTTTTCTGTCAGGGCCTTTATTCATTTTTCTCCCATACACAGTAAGCATAGGGAATAGGGTTGTTACTCTGGTGGAAGAAGCAAACCGTTACACTGGTGGCAGGACAGAACTGTTACAGTATATACATTCTTCAAGAAAAGCTAATCGAACACCTGTGGATTTTTTTAGCAGTGGTCCAAGTTCAATCTTCTGTGAGAACAGTTTTGAAAAATAAATTCCATCCGTACTAACTGCAGATAAATTACGAACTAACAAAAGATAATCTTGGGGAATACTGCCAAAATAGAACTACATGTCTTGGACAAAATCCTAAGGTGAAACATGTTTGATTAAGTGAAGCAGCTACATTTTATTTGAATTTGTCACATTAACCGTCAAAATATGGAGTACTGGTCTGATGAAAATCTCGGATTATTTCGTAAGTCATATATACATAATTTTCCGAGAAATTAAACATTGTGGCAGAAATGTTGGATAATTGATTGCCCTATATTAAGTGACTATATTTGTGTTTATATTTTAGTTTGAAATTGTTATTAGTCTCTTGAATATAATAACTATAATATAACTAGTTAACATGATTTACCACGAGGAAGGTAAAGGCAGTAGCCAGAAAAAAATTGCGAGGGGGATATTACTTTGGGAATTTTAAAGATGTATGGATTGATTAGGATCGCAAAAGTTTTTTTTTGTATTCATGTACTTCCAGTATATAAGAAATGTATAGAATAAAAAAATATATTTTTATGAAATTAAGTTAATTCGTTAAAATTTAATCTTCAGTCCCAAATTGGGGGGTTGAACCCTAAACCCCCTGACGGCTACGGCCTTGAGGAGGGTATCCAGGAATAAAGATATACTCCATGACTCCATGATTCTCTAACTCGATTTTATCTTGCAGGTAAAGCAATAAAAACCATTGATGTTTTTTGACAGATACGTTTACAAAATAGGGCGTCATCAAATCTTCACTGCTACGTTTCGCTTCTTCTGGGCCATCTTCAACTATTTTATTTTAAATACGGACCTGCACTTTTCTGTTGCAATATCGCTGAAGCATTGAATGGCAAATACTTTCATATGTCATACGTTAAGGTTTATACGACGTTTTGGGACAAAAAATAATCATCAGAGTAAAAAAATTTATTACGGTCCTAAATAGCCGAATTGAGTATGTTTTATGTTTACCCTGACAAGAAATCCATTTGTGTTTTTTTTGCCTGCGTAGTAAAGCGATGTAAATGGAAAAATAGGATTTTTTATCATCTGTTGTTTTTAGTATTTTTTTCCTTGATAACGTATAAACTATAAGTTGTAATGGAAGCATGTAAATACAAAAATTCTAGGTAATAGGAAGGTCTATGGAATAGAATCGACAATTTTTTTCTTGATTTGCAAATAGCAAAAAGCATAATTTATGCAATGATTGATTACTTCTATGGCAAAGCAATGGACAAACATGGAAAACTGAAATAAATAGATGTACCTGATTTATGGAGATCACGATTTCTCATACATGAAATGCGACTAAGAAGAGGATGAAAAAGTAATAAGAGCTTAATATATTTTTAAATAAATAACTTTTTACTTTTAAAATTAAAGTAAACAATGTCGTGATAAAATATTCACTATTTTAGTAACAATTCAATTTACAGCAAAAATAAGTATACCTAATGTTGCATAACTGATTTTGCAGCGGCGAAAAGTCTGTTGACTGCATGGTTGGGAATAGCTCATCTATGATTTGTATATTCTGGATCATTAAATTTACAATCGCCCAGCCCAACAAAATGCCGCCCATAAAAGTACAAAAGCGGTCACCCGATTTCAATGGTTCATTTTTTCTTGCAATTTGCACAGCATCAAAACAATATTGTAGAACACGATAAGGATAATATATGTTTTAACTATAATATACATTTTAGAAGTCATCAATAAGACATTTTGATTTTCCTGATTTCACCAATGTTTTATAGATATCCCAACAAATAAGTGCAGGTCCGTATTTAAAAAACAGTTGATGATGGACCAGAAGTAACGAAACGTAGCAGTGAATATTTGATGATGCCATATTGTGTTAAAATATGCGTCAAAAAACATTAAATTTTTTGTTTTCCTCGTATAACTTGAGAACGGTAAGAGATAGCGAATGGGCTCTAAAATACGTAACTTTTTCTAAATTTAATCGTGTTTGTATCTCTTACCGTTTCTTATATAGCAATTTTATCCCTTTATATATGAGACACCCTGCATGGTTTGGTTCAGTGTGATTGGCCCTTTGTGCCCAGTGGCTACTACTGTATTCGAGTAACTAGAAGCGTAAGCAGAAGGATACGAGAATTATGGGAACCGACTCTTCAGGTCAGAGATGTGACTCTGCCAAAACGGCGTCATTTTACTCTCGATTCTGCCAGGGATCAGTTATCAACTAGGCGGATGAATTCCCGGAATTACCTGATGCATACATATATATATATATATATATATATATATATATATATATATATATATATATATATGTTATATGCAAAATATATCAGCACTTAGTTCACACAATCGAGAAGTCAACGGAATTTAAAGCGCACGTGACTTCTCAGAGATATCAAATATCAAATTTCATCTCAAATTATATGCAAACAACTTCCTGGAAACCTACACGAGTCCGTTTACCCAGTAAAATCGCTGATTTGCATCATCACTTTTGTCGATGTTATAAAAGCAACTGGAAACGATCTCTTGTTGTCATTCAAATATTATCACTTATAGTATTTAGTATTTCAAATAATTAATTGTTTAAATTTTGATTTTGTATGTTTTAAATAAATAATCTTTTTTAAAAAATGATTTGAATCAAAGTTAATATAAAATTTGCGCAGTCAGTACGATATTCCAGACACAGCTAGAACACGAAGATTTCTAACTAGTTGTGGTGGTTTCCAAGCCTTTGCAGAATAGAACCTACTTGAAAAGGACAACAACTACCAAGTACTAGCAAGGGAACATACAACCAGGCTAACCAGTGCTAAGTGACGCGGAGAACAGTCCGATGCGAAGAATAATAACGTAAGAATCACATAAAGTAACTATTTTATTTTGATTTTATTTTGAATGACCACCAGTTCTTTCATTTATATTTACATTTTATTCCTCATAACCTTACCCTTCCTAAATAATTTGAAACTATATATAATCATATTATTTTATTTCCATTACTTTGACTTACATATTTCGAAGTATTTGAAACATTATTTCAAGTTTATTATTAATTTACCATTTATACATTCCTATTTCAAATTTGTTATTACTCTATTAAACATTGCTCGATATTGGATTTTGATAAACTAGATATTTACCATTTACATTTAAAACCACAACATTTAATTTTTATTTATTGTGCGAATTTATATAATAATAAAAATGGCCACCACTAGACAAGAATGTACACCAACCGCAGAACCCTATAAGCTATCGGAAACATTTGCCATAATTCCTGAGTATGATGGTAATCAGATATTTTTGAATACTTTCATATGCTCATGTAATATTGATTACAGCATGGCAACGGATAATCAGCAAGTATTGCTAATTCTCCATATCAAAAATAAGTTACGCGGTAGAGCGGCTGAGTTAATTAATTCGCGAAACCCTAGTCAACTAGCCGAAATTCAAACCCTCCTAGAAAATCATTTTGGAGATCCTCGGGATCTCTCGGCTCTCATACAGGACTTGCAACGAATGCGGCAAACTCCTAATGAATCCCCCCTCACTTCCTCTGCTAGACTCCAGACGCACCAAGCGAAAATGCTAGCAGCTATAAACAAACAAAATCTAACTATCAAAGAAAAGCAAGCGCAGATTGACTTAATAGAGTCAATGGCTCTTAATAGCCTCCTCACGGGTTTAGAGCCCAAAATTGGTCAACTCGTTCGCGCTAGTGACCCCTGCAATATTCTCACTGCGATTTCCAGGATAAAACGGGAACTACAATTGTCACATTTAGAAACCCAGAAATTTTCAAATAATAGAAATTTCCAACAACCCTCTCGTAAGCCAAATAACGTCCCGCCTCCAAAACAATGCACATTTTGTAAACGAATGGGACATCTAAGTAACGAATGCTTATTGAGAATGAGACAATTTGAACGCAACCCGAATTCTAATCAGATTTATTCCAATTATCGCCCTCATTTTTCCAATCAACCTACTAACCAATCTGCAAATGTTAATCCAACTCAACAGTTTTCACAGCAACAATTTCGTCCATCTACCAGTAGGCAATCCCAAATGTCTGGCAATTACAGACCGAACCCGAGTTTCTTTAAACACAAACAACATCAACAACCAAAGACTCATCACTTGAACAATCTGTAATTCGGACCATATCACAATGACAATAACTATTCTCAAAACGAAAATCAATACAACCCTTTACCCAACGAGTACGGAAACGTACAAGAATATTACCCTAATGATTTCGAACAAAACGGTGAACCAGAATATTTCAACACTTAACAGTTTAACGAATATTATTCTGACGAACCTGATTCTTCTCAATTAAATTTTCATTTGACCCCCACTCAGTCAGAACCCCCAGACCAAGAAATTTCAGAAATTCAAACCCAAATTCAGACAATGAATCTGGACGACTTCAGCCCGAATGTCAACTTCCCAGAACAGAACTTTCTGTAATACCCCTTCTTTCCGTCAACTCCAAGAATCTTTATTATATTACTGATTCTTCAAACACCTATAAACTTCTTATCGATACGGGTGCAGACTTTCAATTTTTAAACCTGAAACCTGCCAATGCTTCAAGCAACGATTTCCCGAAAACGTAGTCATCCAAGGAATCACTGATCAGAAAATCTTAATCAACGAATCCACCCTTGTACCTTTCAATGTCGCCGACCCACACAAGGTGTATATTTGCAACATCCTTGAACACTTTAACTGCGTTATAGACTTTAACAGCAAACAACTTGTCACTAATTTTAAAACCTTACCACTCTACAAAGTTACGGATGATACTGTCATACGTACTCAGAACCCCTCAACTTCCAATAACTGCATCCCAATTAATACAATCTCTTTAGAACCCCGAACAGAACAGATATGTAAATTAAAATGTAACCTCACTAACACTGAGGCTTTCCTATCATCTGCCGAAATAGAAAAGGTTTATCTTCCCCGTGCCCTTGTTAAAATTAATGAAAAAGGCGAATTTCTTATTTCATTTTTAAATGCAAATGCTATCCCCAAAACTGTTAATTTCGACAATTTTGAACTCGAACCGATAAACAATTTTTCCGTAAACATTCTTTCCGAAAATTACTCACTAAACTTAACCCAGCCTGATACACAAACTACAATCATGGAACAACGTCGGTTAGAACATCTGAATGATGAGGAAGCCGAACTTATTTCTCAACTTTGCCTCGAATATTCCGATATATTCTATTTAGAAGGTGACCAACTGACCTTTACAAACGAAATCAAACACTCAATAGACACTAATAACGCGAAACCCTCTTTCACAAAGTCATATCGGTACCCCCAAATACACAAACAAGAGGTAAAAAGTCAGATATCAAAGATGCTTGACCAATACATTGTAACAGTTTGGTCCTACCACCAGTGTAACAACTCTATTCCCTATGCTTACTGTGTAAGGGAGAAAAATGAATAAAAGCCCTGAGAGAAAAGGGGAATGCTGCCACCACCCGAAGAAAATTTGTGTTGGAGAGAAAGACTCCGGGAACCCTTCTCTGTAAATGTTAGCTGAAAATAAATAATATAAAAGGGAACTTTACTGCTCCTTATCTGCCTTGACTCTCAGTCCTTGGTAGCTTCTGGTTTTCGTCACCTGGCCTCCTCTAAGAGGGTAAGTCCCCAGGCTTCGCAAATGCTGGTGGTTGTATGGGAAGAAGGAAGGAGTTAAAAGTAAACAACCAAAACAAATGACACATATATTGAAGAAAAACAAAATGAAATGAAAAAAATTTAGAAACAATAAAATAACCCCAATATGTACCAAAAAAAAATTAAAAAAAAATTAACCTCAATTGTTGGTGGTTAAACTCTACTTAAGGACCAATGTTTATTAAATTATGGTTTTTAGTCAACCCAAAAACAAATAAAAAAATAACTTTATGTAACACAATATTACTTATACCCACTTATACTGGGAATGACAGGTACAATTCCACCCTAGTTAAGCCCTATCGGTGCCCACTACAATAGGTCTTCCCTTATTTATATCAGCAAACGTTGGTGAGCCAGTTTATCCAACGCATATATGAGTATATCCCCAATAAACATATAATGTATATAAAAAAACAAATTAAGACAAAACCAAATTTAAACAAACTATCACAAGAAAAGAAAACAAAATTTTTGCCGCTCGTTCCTTTTGCCGACTCAGGGAGTCAGATGAAATCTTTACCAGTTTACAATCTAGCTGTGCGTACTCCGACGCTACTTCGTCCCTATCACGAGGTCTCTTCCCGGCCGTTTGCTGGTCTAAGAAACCTCTACCCTGGGTTCACAATCTGAACCTACAACTCTACAGACAAACTCACAGGTTTCTGTTGGCACTAACACTCCTCGGTTAGTAAAATGTAAAGGTACTCACCGGATGCGATTTATCCTTTAATCCCAAAAGGTTTACCTGTGAATTAAAATAAATTAAATCTCACTAACTTTCTAGCTAGCTAAACACTAACCAAAACACACTCGCGACATTCGCGTTTCCCGTCCCCCGACGATAAATTTTATAATGACTATCTATAATTTAGTCCCTAGCGCCCTATTTGGACAGGTGAAACGTTCCTCTCTTAAGAGTCTGGTTTTCACCCTTTTTATGTCCCCTATAAATCCGTCGCCACGTACGACTACTTTTCTTGAGTTCCGGCCCCGAACTAGAACTGGAAATTCTCTGGACTAGTTCCTCTTGAACTTTAGCCCCTCCCATATGGGTAATATCTTCGCGAATAAGTTAACAACAAAACTCCCTACCCCGTGAGTTGTTCATTGTCCGACTGGCTGCACCTTCCGCCATTAACCGACGGGTTCTACGCAGGTGCCTTTCTTCCGCATTTTAAAAAATTCTAGAACAAACTTTTAATTAAGGACGGCAAAATCAGCAATTTTTCTCTAACTGCGTAAAATCGGCCATCTTTGTTTTTTGTTTAAAATGTTGCAACACAATTTGTGTCTACCTGGTTTTTAGCACGTACAAGAGTTCAGCTTTCTGCTAACCCTGAATCGGCAGATCACAAAACGGAACGATATGTATAAACTATTCATTGTTTAAATAAAAGTATTATAACATGGAAAAAATTTTATAATTCTAGCGACATGTTTCATATTCTGCAATACGAGCGAATTTTTCTATACGACGCAAAAAGGTTTTTCAGTATACTTATGTGAAGAAATATTAAATAACATATCCGATAAAAGAATAAAGAATTAAAAAAAAATTGCATTATGAATTCCTGTAAACATTCTCGGGATGTTACAGCATTATACGTCCGTCTAATTCGCCATGGTCATACCCCCTACCGAACATTTCAGATTTACTAGACCAACTTGGCAAATGCCAATACTTCACCACTCTCGACTTAGCTTCAGGGTTTCACCAAATCGAAATCGATACAAAAGACATCCAAAAAACAGAATTCACCGTTGATAATGGTCATTTTGAATTCGGTCTTAAAAACGCTCCATCCACCTTCCAAAGGGTAATGGATAATATTCTTTTAGGTGTTCAAAACGAGAGATGTTTAGTCTATATGGACGACATTATCGTTTATTCTCCGACTATACATGAGCACATAGTCCGACTTTCTGAAGTTTTCAAACGATTGCGAAAAGCCAATCTAAAAATCCAACCCGACAAATGCGAGTTTCTTCGCAAAGAGGTCGCGTATCTTGGCCACCTTATAACTCCCGAAGGCGTGAAGCCTAACCCCTCAAAGGTAGATTGTATCTCCTTCTTAGGGTTAGCTGGTTATTACAGGCGATTCATCCCCAATTTCGCCAAGATTTCGAAACCTTTGACAAGATTACTTCAAAAAGACATACCTTTCCAGTTCGATTCAGAATGCGTCAAATCTGTTGACGAATTAAAAAGAGCCCTTACTTCTACCCCCATACTCATATACCCTAATTTTGAAAAGTCATTTATTCTTACAACCGTCGCCAGTTCATTTGCTATCGGCGCAGTGCTCTCTCAAGGCCCCGTAGGTAAAGATTTACCCGTAGCCTATGCCTCCAGAACTCTGAGAAATGCTGAAACTAAGTGTTCAACCATAGAACGAGAACTCCTTGCAATAGTGTGGCCGGTTAAACACTTTCGTCCGATAATTTTTGGCCGTAAGTTTTTACTTCTAACCGATCACCGCCCGTTAACTTGGCTGTTTTCTATAAAGGATCCTGGAAGTAGACTTGCAAGATGGCGCCTTAAGCTCGAGGAGTACGACTATCAAATAATTTACAAACCCGGCAAAGTAAATAAAAACGCCGACGCTCTCTCTCGCATTAAAGTTAACAACTTTAATGAATACATATCATTTTAAGCAAACAATCATCTAACTCCATTTACAGTATTCCCAACAAACGAAACTGACGATGACTCACAAGAACCCCAGACAAGAAGTCCCATTAATCTCTAACAAATCTCTGAAGAATTTAGAACTTTTGTCGAGCGATATCAAACCGTCTGACTCATAGATTACGACAAAATTCAATTTTCTAATTGCCAACTCTTAGACCGAGGAAACAAAAATATCCTAGTATTTCCCCAAGGCTCTCTCATGAAAGATTTTCACCATGACATCATCGAAGACATTTTTGAGGAAAATGCTGATTTCCGTACCCCTAGAGTAAATGTCTTTGCAAGCAAAAGTGTCAGAAAAAGACGCTATTACATCGTCCCTCTCCCTTCTGACCCAGAAGTAGTCAACGAGATTCTTTTCGCATCTTTGTATAATAGTAGAGATGTGTTCACTGAAAACGAAGTATTCTGTGTCGAGAATAACATTGAACTGCCCATTTTGGAAATGCTTTCGTTTATCTTTTCCGAAATCGATATCAAATGGAAAGTTTGCCAAAATATCGTCCAAACGGGTGAGAAAGACCAAATACCTATCATTCTCGACCAATTCCATAACGGCAAAAATATACATCGAGGCATCAATGAAACTATCCGCAGAATAAAAGAAAAATACAATTGGCAAGGACTGACTAAGGACGTTGACAATTTTATCCAAAACTGTCAAACTTGCCAGAGAGCAAAGGTTTACCGGAAAAATCTCGACAGCCCACTTGTCATTACTGAGACCCCACGGACACCCTTTGAACGTGTCAACATCGACATTCTAGAAGTCCCGACAAAAAACTACGCATTAACTATCCGGGACGAACTAACAAAATTCTCTCAGGCCTACCCCATAACCGACAAATCCGCAAAATCCGTTGTTAGTACTTTACTACTCTATTTCCAACACTTCGATACTCCATTACGGATACATTGTGATTATGGCAGGGAATTCGACAACACACTAATGAGAGACTTGTGTATACTATTTGACATCAAACCATCTTATTCTAGTGTGGGACATCCCCAGTCAAATGGTTCATTAGAACGATTCCACTCGACCTTATTAGAGATGATTAGAATCCATAAACTAGAAAATCCTGACGAATACCCTTTTAACATCCTCCCTTATGCAATCATTGCAAATAACAATTCTGTAAACAAAACTCATGGATTCACCCCTTACGAACTTGTTTATGGACATACTTCGAGTAGGACTCCAGAAACTCTCTACAACCAACAAGCCCTGATAACTAAGTACATCAGAGATCTCAATAATCGTATCTCTCACTATTATAAAATTGCTCGCGAAAGAACGGAAATCCAAAAACATAAAGCGAAAGTCAGATTTGATGAACACGTTTCTGAAAATCTCCCTAACTATCAAATAGGCGATAAAGTCTATATTAAAGAATCCCAAATCAAGGACAAACTCTATAATAAATTCAATAGTCCTTTCGAAATCCTAGAGATTCACAGAAACTCCGCAACATTACTAAATCCTAAAACCAACCAAAAATCAAAAGTAAATTTCGACCGAATGAAACCGTTCTCAGAAAATTAATTTCTGGTTCAGGTTTTGCCTGATGTTCCGGTCAGCAGTAGCCCAATTTCAAATACAACCAATAAACAATACTTTAGGTATCTACTTCCATAACGAAGCAGAAATAACTGTATCCAATGATAAATAGACACTTTTAGTACACAGAAACATTTCTTCACTAGAACAAGTATTTACAACAAATAACAGAATATTACAAACTCTTGTAAAAACTGTTAACTTCAATTCTTTTGCTATGAACTACTTTCGCGCAGACATACAAACCCACATTAACCTTCTCAATCAAATTTCTAACTCAATCAAACAGAAATTTACTGACATTCACATGGACACTAAAAGACACAAACGAGGTATACTTGATGGGGCAGGTACCCTTTTTAAAGCAATCACTGGCAATTTAGACGCTGCTGACGGAAAATACTTTACCGAAAGCATAAACCGCTTAAATCAAGGCCAACTTCAGATTGAGAACTTACAAAAAAAACAAATAAGTGTCACCACATCTGTAATTAAAAACTTCAACGAAACTATCCAAAATCTTAGAATCGACGAAAAACTATTTAACGATAACATGAAAGAACTGGAAAACACTATCGGAAAAATTAATGATAAGGTCGCCTACGTCGAATCAAAACTCGCATTACTTGAAATTTGTGAAAAGCTTATGGAGAATTATCTCTACTTAGAAGATAATCTAAATTATGTTTTAAATTCTATCACATTCGCACGTTTGAAAATAATTCACTCTTCAATTTTAACACCAGAACATCTTATTACCTCATTACAGGAAATATCGCAAAATTTAGTCAAAAGTAACCTTCGCTGTAAAGTACTCGAGCATCGCACAATATCTGGAAATCATTGAACTAGAGGCATTTCAAACATATACCGATCTTATATTTGTGTTAAGAATCCCTTTAGTCGAACAACATCCTTACACAGTCTTTCATTTATATCCTATCCCTATATCCGATGAAAGAACAGGTTTATCTTTCATCATATGCTATCCTTCACTCAAAAATATCTTGCAAAGAATGATGATTCTTTAATGATTATTCCGATCAAAGACTTAAGTGCGTGTAAACCGTTAGCCACTCGTAAGAAACTGTGTTCTGAACTTTACGCATATCCTATTGACACAAACGAGTTATGTGAAGCTCAACTTCTAAAGAACGTCCAGAAGGTACCCGACAACTGTAAAAGCTCACTAATATTCACTCAAGGATACAAAATTCAAAAACTAGAACCCAATACATGGCTCATAATTACTTCTGAACCCATAAGTGTTACAGTGAATTGCGCTCAAACAAACCCAAAAAATCTTACAAGCTCCCTCAACTCCATATTGACTCTTCAATCAGAGTGTAGTGCGTTTATAGGAATTACAAAAGTTCAAGCCGAATCTGGTAAACAAACCAATGTTCTAGAAACATTTCAACTAGTAACAGTGCCATTCAACTGTTGCGATGCAGTGCCAGAAAAAAATATAATTCCTGAACTTCAACCCCTAAAGCTGAACACTCTGAATGTAGAAGAATTAGACGTAACAAATCACAAATTGGAACAATATTCCAGAGACCTCGATGGTCTCATAAACCAGCCGTTTGTAACCAAAACCATCTCTTGGTTTACCTATACAACCATAGCTGCTCTCATGATCATAGCGGCACTCATCACTTTCCAAGCTGTCAAAAAGAGGATGGTAAACTGACCAGACTTCAGTGCCTCAGCCAAGACTCAAATTCTTCCCCAAGCTTAGGCCAGTTTTGAAAACAGAACAAAGCTTAGAGACGCAAGTTTAGGTATACCCTTTATGTTATCTAAAAACACCTATTTTTAATATTGATTTATATTATTAACCTTTTTATTTTTTTACACAGTATTTTTATTCACATTTCCTTTTACTTTATATTTTATTTTGATATGTTTAGGTTAAGCATTTAATTATTACTCGTATTATTTTATTGCTCATTTATTTTAACATGTTTTGACTTTCTTTTACAAATTGATTTTTGATTTTTACCTATTACTTTATTTTAATCATATTTCGTTTTATACACTTATTTCTTATTATGTATACCATTCAAACATCATTTTATATTATTTTATGTTTCTGTTCCTAAAAGTTGATGTTATAGCATCAACTTTTGATATGTAAGGGGAGTGTTATATGCAAAATATATTAGCACTTAGTCCACACAGTCGAGAAGTCAACGGAATTTAAAGCGTACGTGACTTCTCAGAGATATCAAATTTCATCTCGAATTATATGCAAACAACTTCCCGGAAACCTACATGAGTCCGTTTACCCAGTAAAATCGCTGACTTGCATCATCACTTTTGTCGATGTTATAAAAGCAACTGGAAACGATCTCGTGTTGTCATTCAAATATTATCACTTATAGTATTAAGTATTTCAAGTAATT
Organism: Octodonta nipae; assembly: GCA_034190945.1. NCBI lineage: Eukaryota > Metazoa > Arthropoda > Insecta > Coleoptera > Chrysomelidae > Octodonta > Octodonta nipae. The sequence goes on from CM067220.1 coordinate 56,666,815, forward strand.
AATTGTTTAAATTTTGATTTTGTATGTTTTAAACAAATAATCTTTCTTAAAAAGTGATTTGAATCAAAGTGAATATAAAATATATATATACATATATATATATATATATATATATATATATATATATATATATATATATATATGGTTAATAAAAAAATCAAAGATCAAAATAGGAAGAGCAAAAAGGAAGATTTATAATATCGTATTATATGTATTGAAAGCCAATATTAAAATATACAATTGAAATTTTGGAAATGTAGTTCTTTTAAATGTAAAAATGAAATGAAACCTAATATGCAATTCAAAGATGATCAAAATGAATCTTTTAAAGAATAACACATTTAACACTTAATGAAGCTTATAAAATAGAATATTTAGGGATGTTAATAATGTGATAAGAATAGTCTATCCAAGATATATAATACAATAAAAACATTTAATAAGTAGAAAAAGTAAATCTTACCTTGAAAACTGATATGGAAATAATACATCTAAACGTCAAAATTTAAATTAATGGAGATTTGCACAATTTGATATTTCAGGCACAAAAGGGGTAGTATTTCATAATTTAGAATATTATAAACACTTTTTAAAATAAATCATTAATAGAAACTGAATATTTCCCCTTTAAAATTTGTAAATGAAAATCATAAATGTCAGAAATATTTGGATCAAAATTACGAGATAACAGGTGAAGCGTTTAATATGAAATTTAGTCAGATAAACAGAGAGGGGTGGAGAATTCGATAGAACATGTGTTTTGTACAACAGTGAGAAGTTTTTAGAAATTTTGACATTGTGGAACAATGAAATTGGAAGTGACAATATTTGACACAGGGCGTAAAAAAGTAATGATTTGAAATTGTATTTAAATAAAATGGTGGCAATCAAAATTGAGTAAATGGGAGATTAAGTTTGAACAAAGGGAGTGTTATATTTTAAAACGGTAAATCAAAATTAAGAATTAAGGGAGAAAAAATAGAAATGGTCCCATGTCAGAATAAAAACTATATAAGCGAGTGCAGACAGGAAGAAAAGAGATTACAAATTCGGCAGTGTAACAGTAAACTCTAGTTGAGGTTAAAAGGTGACAGTTAATGTCAAACCTTGACAGAACTTTGAAAATTTTGTAAAAAGAAGTCCAAAACTAGTTGTGAACAAAATAAACAAGTATCATCCAAGGAAAAGAAGTCATCCAAGGAAAAGTAGCAAAGGCAAGTGATATATGGTTTTGCAATACAATACAAAGTATTAGAGAAGAAAAGAAATAACGACTTGAGGTAAAGCAGTACATCTATTTGAACAATTTTGGAAAGGAAAGCAGCAAAAGTTAAAGATAAAGCAGTACATTTATATAAACAATTTTGGAAAGAACTAGCAAATGTACGAGGTGAAGCAGTATATCAATGAAAGCTTCAAAGTGAAAAAAGGTATTTAATACAGATTTATTTATAAAACAATTTAATTGGCGCTCAACTATTAACATTCATAATTTTAATAACTAGTTTAGACAGAACATATATATATATATATATATATATATATATATATATATATATATATATATATATATATATGTTGATTGAAGAACAATGGTTATAATATAATAATATAATATATTCTGTGTTTTAATTTTAATATCAAGTTTTAGTAACTTAATTAAAAGGTTAGTTTAATCAGAAAAGGTAAATAAACAGTCTGAAGTTCTTATTGAGAAGTCATTACAACAGTTTAGAATCACTACTGAGCAGGAGTTTTAAGAGTCTGAGCATTTTAATAAAAAGAACTTTGAGGAGTTGGCACTAAGAACAACAACTCTTAAACACAGTTTATGGTTGCGATATGTGGATGATACATTTGTGATTTCGCCTCATGGGAGGGAACACCTCAATACTTTTTTAGACCACCTTAATGGCATCCATCACAAAATAAAATTTACCATGGAGGTTGAAGCCAACAATCAACTGCCATTCCTTGATGTTCTCATAAATAGGAAGGAACATGAAACCCTTGGCCATACAGTATAAAGGAAAGCAACTCACCCCAACAGAAACCTTCATGCTAATTCTCATCACCACCCAGCACAACTACAAGCCGTCGTCAAGACTTTAGTACAGCTCTGAGACAACACGGATTTACAGACCGAAATATACAAAGAGCCCTAAAGTCAAAACCGAGACAAACAGACGAGGAGCATGAGACACCAATAACCAAGGCTTATTTGCCGTATGTCAAGGGGACCATGGACAGTATTGCAAGAGTTCTACGGAGACACAATATCGATACTATTTTCAATACAGACAGAAAATAAGGACGGTGTTGAGGACTCCGAAGACGAGGATCCCTTTAGAACAACAGGGAGTGTACGAGATTCCATGTGCAGACTGTCATAAAACCTATGTGGGGCAAACTAATAGAAGAATTCAAGCTAGACGTGATGAATACCAGAACGCTGTAAGAAAGCAGGAAAAAACAGCATCCATTGCGGAACACGCCACCACGATGTCACACCGAATAGACTTTAAGAACACCAGAGTACTGGCAAATATAGAACACCCGAAATCAAGACTCGTAAGAGAGGCAATTGAAATAGCGAAGAGTCCTCACAGTCTAAAAGCACGCAATGAAATTTAGAACTTATCGAATTGTTGGAAAATTCTATTAAACACCGTACCGGCCCGGACCCGTCCAATAACAACTCAACCGGAAATAACAAATCAGCAGGCGGGAGGCGTGCCTACTGAGCGCCACACGCAGCCGCGCGAGCGCTTCTGTAAATCTTAGTATTCGAGTAACTAGAAGCGAAAGCAGAAGGCTACGAGAATTATGCGAACCGACCTGAAAAGGGCAGATGTGACTCTGCCGAAACGTCATCATTTTACCATCGATCCCGGCAGGGATCAGTTATCAACTACGCGCATGAATTCCCGGAAACCACCTAAAACATTTACTGCCCGCGAAAACTTAAAAACAAATAATATATATATATATATATATATATATATATATATATATATATATATATTTGTTTTTAAGTTTTAAGTGAACAAGGCTAAGTTCCGGGTGAGAACCGCGCCTGAATTTATTATATACTCGACGTTTCCACTCCTGCTTTGGAGCCATTATCAAGAGACAAAAGTGAAAAAAAGTATCAGAGTGTAGATCGAACTCGGGGCCTCAGTCTGCCTACTCCCCAAGAGTCACTAGGTAACTGAACTGAATTTGAGTCTGCTCTGCTTCTTTTCTACTTTGTTTAATCTGGCAATTACGGAGGCCCATGCTGTGGAAAGGCGAGAGTTGTCATCGCGTCGGTTTAGACAGAGGGGTCTTTTCTCTATTTTTCTAATAGCTTCGCGAATAGTAGATGCTCTAAGGGAGTTAAGAGAAGTTAAGAGATACGATAGTCCTACTGTCCTCGATTGACGAAATATGCGTGCAATTTGGTCTGGATGATAACCGTTTTGTCGAAGAAATTGTTGAAAAGATGTTCGAAAAGAGATACAACATCGAAGCTAACCAGGATATCATTTTCTGAAATTCTATAAGCGCCTAACATATCTAGAAAGGAAGAAGAGTTGTTTACGTACGAGGATGCTTGTTCGGCTAGAGGTTGGAGGGTTTTGGGTAAGTACCGGGCTAATCCTTGGGTCGGGGATTGTACCGAACTGACAATGGGCCTAAGAGGAATGTCCGGCTTATGAATCTTGGGTACTCCGTAAATTTTGGGAATTTTAGAAGATTTTTCACGAGGAATAATGGTCTTTTTGACGTCAAGAGGAAGATGTGTTGTGTTGATGATTTCCTTGGCCTTTTTCTCTAAGTAAGTAGTCGGATTATTGTTAATTATTTCGTAGTCTGGAGTATGGAGTAGAGATTTCATCTTGTGAATATAGTCCTTAGTGTTGAGAAGAACAGTCGCGTTACCTTTGTCGGTAGGAAGAATAGTTATGTCACCGTTATCACGTAGTTGTTTTAATGCATGTCTTTCGTTGGCAGTTAGGTTTGATTTTGGTGGCTTTGTTGTGCGGAGTACTCTAGCAATGTCTTGACGAGTATCTTCAGCCTCAATATCTGTTAGTTCAACCAAAGCTACCTCAACTTGAGAAATGATTCTTTCAGTTGGGATAGTTTTTGGCGTCACTGCAAAATTGAAACCTTTGGAAAGGACATATGTAAACTGGTAGAGTCTAAGGAGAAGTCAGAAAAGTTCGTTTCGTAATAAGTCCGGTTAGTTTATGTTTTTGAGTCACTGTTTTCTTTTCCTAAGTGTGCCGCTTTATCGCTCGAAATGCGATCAAAATTGTCCCACAGAATTGGATGAGGGTTGAAAGTATATAAGAGGAGTAACAATGATACAAATTTCGGTTAGTTTGATCAAGTTGATATCTGATTGAATGGATTAAATTTCGTAATAGGGCGAAACTTGCTTTGCTAAGAATACTGGAAATTGAACGTGAAAATGTGTGATGTTTTAGTTTGAAAGTGTTCGGAATGATGTTGTGGGTTCTACAAGATTTAAGGAAAGCAAGATCACAAAGAAGCAAAGATTTTCGAATGAGAAGTTTACTGTATGTTTTAGTCAGTTGAAATAAATCCTCCCCGTAGAGGCGAATGAAATGTTCTGAGAGGTTTCCGCGGTCATTATTATGAACAAGGCTAGGTTCCGGGTTTCGACTCCTGCTTTGGAGCCATTATCAAAAGACAAAAGTGAAAATGTGTTTCAGAGTCTAGATCTAGAGTCTAGATCCCTTTAGAACAACAGGGAGTGTACGAGATTCCATGTGCAGACTGTCATAAAACCTATGTGGGCAAACTAACAGAAGAATTCAAGCTAGACGTGAGTGATGAACACCAGAATGCTATAAGAAAGCAGGAAAAAACAACATCCATTGTTGAACACGCCACCACGACGTCACACCGAATAGACTTTGAGAACACCAGAGTACTGGCAAATATAGAACACCCGAAATCAAGACTCGTAAGAGAGGCAATTGAAATAGCGAAGAGGCCTCACAGTCTAAACGCACGCAATGAAATCCCGAACTTATCGAATTGTTGGAAAATTCTATTAAACACCGTACCGGCCCGGACCCGTCCAATAACAACTCAACCGGAAATAACAAATCAGCAGGCGGGAGGCGCGCCCACTGAGCGCCCAGGGCCAATCACACGCAGCCGTTCACGGTGCCAACCAATAGGCGCCGAGCCACGACTATATAACACCGTGCGCGCTCTTGAAAATATCAGTATTCGAGTAACTAGAAGCGAAAGCAGAAGGCTACGAGAATTATGCGAATCGACCTGAAGAGGGCAGATGTGACTCTGCCGAAACGTCGTCATTTTACTATCGATCCCGGCAGGGATCAGTTATCAACTACGCGGATGAATTCCCGGAAACCATCTAATAGTAGTACTACTAAGCGCAGTACAAAATTACTACGCTTAGTGATGTGTACATTGAAAAACATTTCACCATAATTCTTGAGGTACACTTTTCATGGTGGTAGAGACAGGATGTTAAAAGAACTTCCACAACAGTACAAAAACATTTTTCCCTAAGAAGTCATGATTTACTTAAATTTGTGTGAAAGTTGTTAAAAAAACCAAGATACTTAAGAAAGGACTTACTGTTAGGTCTTTCAAAATATATAAGTTTATATTTGTCTATCAAGACCATCTGACAAAGTTCGTACAGTTGCCCTTAAAAGCAAATGTGCAGACGAGGTTTCATATCACTTAATTAATATTTTTCCTATATTTGGAGCCCCAAGGGGGGAGGGGCGATGGGGGGCGATCGATTGATTTCAGAATAGGAGCCCTCGGACCTCAGACATCTTCGTGGGTTGTATTATATAAAATTTGACGAATTTGCACTGCCTTGTTTAATTTTTCTTCCATTTTTAAACGCGTTGAACACACTCACGGTGACAAACTGCGTCACGCTGCATTGCCAGATATCGCAGTCGCATATATTTACGTGGATCACAAATTTTTACCGTGACTCACGTCACTTCGCGAAGGTGCGACTCGCCTAAGTGGTATAAGAGATGTCAAAATTCAACGAAATCTGAAACGTATTGGCATAACTGCCGGGTTGAAGGTTCCTGATCAGTCACTAACCAGAGGTGACCAAAGCAACTATACAACCAGAACCAACTATTCACATTCTCTCACCCTCTCCCTCTCTCTCGTATTGTGATGAACGTTAATTAGAGTAGGAAACTTAGCATTATTTTAATACTAATTTTGCAAAAAAGACCACAGGTGTTTGAATGGTTTATCTTGAAGAACAGCATAACATAAACAAAGTTTTGTTAACACATTTTCACTTCTTAATTATACGAGGTATTTACCAAAAACCGTAATTTTGGTAGTTTTTGTGACTTCTCAACAACAGCATATAAATTTACAGTAACAAAGGTAAGGGTATTGTTTGCGCATTTTTAGAACCTACTAAATGAGATGTTGGTCGATAGGATTGGTTAATTAATAAGTGAGTTATTCGCTAAAATTGTGAAAAAAGGCACATTTTTCAAACATTCGTAGCTATTGCCTAAAAAAAATTAGAACGATGAAACATTGCAAACAGTTTCACTTTCCTTTCGAAAATAACTATTCAAAACTTCAACTTCATGGTTTTAAAGGTTTTTTCAAAATTGTTTTTTTTTTCGGAGAGCTCTTTATTTTTGGTGATGTTTACAAATTAAATCACTTTTTTATACATCTGAATGGAACATGGTAATTATCCAATCTTTCGTTCTAATGTATGCAAATTTAATTTGAAATTCTATATTTGGTATTCGTCAATGCATGTATGTTAGTGGAATGTTACCCTTCCACTCACGGTAGAATACGAATAGCATGTCAATCGAATTGACATGACGTTTAAAATGCTTTTCCCAAGGAAATTACATTAAATAAGATGGTAAATCAAATATAAACGGTAATTTTGCTATTCTGTTTAGAATGCAATTTTGAGGTAAATGATGTTGTGTGGAGTAGATGTTTGGTTCATTACGAGTAAGGGAAACAAGCCGGATTTGCGCGTCTGCTTGGCTTTGTATTGTATAATCAGTGGTCAGTACAGAGTACAGTGATGGCCGATCAAGATATATATTCATCTGTTGCGCAACAGATTTACATAAAGTTTTTAACCAGTGAATGCATTAAACCCTCAAAAATTTTAACACGTCTGAAGGCCCAGTTTAGGAAGGGTACAGTGCGCAGAATCGTGTGTATATGTGGCTGAGAAAATTTAAGTGTGGACCAAGTCGAAGTCGAAGTTTAGAAAGTATCCTCCCTGGTTCACATTCAATTTAGTGCAAATGATCAGAAAGAAAAACCACCTACATGCTCTTAAAACGAGAGGTAAGGCAAGCTTATCAAATGTCAATGAGTACAGGTTATTGAGGTGTGATATTAAAAAACAGACCAGAACAGATTTTGAAAATTATAAAAAGACAATTGACAATAATATCAATAGAGATCCCAGTACCTTCTGGTCATTCTTTCGAGGCAAATCACATGATGGTGGTATGCCACGGAGGATGACTTCGAATAACTTTAACTTGACCGATGAACAAAGCATTGCAGATGCCATTGCATAATATTTTCATTCTGTGTTTGAACCAAGTACGATCGATCAGCAAGATCTTTATTATAGAGGGGGTTTTAGTTTTCCTGAAATAACTGATAATGACATTCTTTCCAGCATAAAAAGTTTGAAGCCCAAAAAAACAACTGGCCCTGATGATATACCATCATATATCTATAAGGGGTGTGCCGATCTGTTGGTTACTCCTCTAAAATATATCTATAATCTAGCTCTAAAGCAGCGATGGTTTCCTGATAAGTTTAAAGAAGCAATTGTAACCCCAATCTTCAAAAAGGGGCGGAGGGAAAATATTCATGACTATCGACCTATCAGCTTATTAAACAGCTTAGCTAAAATTTTTGAAAAAATTATATATAACTTCATACTTACCCACATAGCTGACAAAATTTCAAAATACCAACATGGTTTTCTTCCTAACAAGTCAACAGTTACAAATCTCTGTATCTTCTCTGAATATGTATCGGAGGCAATTCTAAACAAACAACAGCTGGATGTCATATACACAGATTGTGCGAATGCATATGATAAGGTGGATTTCAGTGTCTTGATAAAAAAACTGTCGGTTCTTGGTTTTTCAAGTGAAGTATCGTCATTCATAACTTCATACTTACTCGCACGAACCCAAAGGGTAAAGATAGGTACTGTCTTCTCCCGTCATTATATTGCCACCTCAGGAGTACCCCAGGGTAGCATCTTGGGTCCTCTCTTGTTTTTGATTTTTATCAATGACTTACCCGATAGCCTGAAGACCTGCGTTGGGTTGTTGTTTGCTGATGATTTCAAACTATTTAAACCCATTAATGGCATAAATGATGTTGTTGCACTTCAAAACGACTTAAATTTGGCGCTTAATTGGTTTAGAGAAAACAAAATGTTTGTTAATACCCAAAAATGTTGTGTTGTTTCCTTCTCCCGAAAAGTCAATATATCTATGGAAGACTATTACATTGGAAATTGTAAGGTTAAGAGGTGTAAAGAGGTTAAAGATCTGGGGGTAGTCTTTCAAGATGACTTCAAATTCAATACCCATTTCAGCTACCTGATAAACAAAACATACAAAGTTCTTGGATTTGTCATACGTAATAGCCAAAATTTGAGTGTAAAAACAACCATAAGACTTTATACATCTATAGTGAGGCCTCACCTTGAGTATGCCTCTAACATTTGGTCACCAAATTGTTACACCCAAAGTAACGAAATTGAAAAGGTTCAAAAACGTTTTCTGCGCTATCTCTATATCAAAGAGAATGGCATATATCCCTTGATGGTATCTTATAGATCAATGTTGGCAACCTTCCATCTCTGTTCTTTGAGTACGAGGAGAAAGACCCATGCTGTTATATATAACATTCTAAATAACAGAAAATATTTCGATTGTGGCTTGATCAATAGCGTTAAGTTTAGGGTCCCCAAAATTAGCTTAAGACTACTCTCATCTAATCTCTTCTACATTAACAACGGAAGCCCTTCGCCCTTCACTTATCTACTCAGTGTCTGCAATGATATGCTGTCCAATAACATAGTTCCTGACCTATTTAACATCAAATTTGGTGAGCTTAGACGCATATTATTGCTGCATCAGGATGCAATCCCTTCATGATATTGGCATGTCTGTGACATTGTCAAATACTTGTGAACTGTTTAACCCTTCACATGTAAGTACCTATTTGGTGTTTGTAAAGAGAATAAATAAATAAATAAAATGATAATTACGATCGACCCCCAAAGACAACCTTTACAGCTGACAAAACCAGTAGTGTTCGAGAGCTGCTTTCCTCAGAATTGGGTGTCAGCTGAAGAAGTGTTCAATCAATTATCATTGATCAACTTGGTACCAGAAAAATTAGTGCTTTCCGAGGTTGTTGACTGGAGACCAAAAGCAGGTGAGATCGGAGATGGCTGAAAGATTTTTGAATCGATTTCAGTGAGGAGAAGGGAATGCCTTTTTGAAGCGCTTAGTCTAAAATGGCTAGAAGGAGTAGCGAAGAGAAAATAAAAACCGCCTCTAATCTGGAAAGTCCTTGCAATGAATTGATTTTTACTCTAAGGGAATCTTACTGATCGATTTTCTACATGACCAACGTACAGTTAATGCGGATTACTACTGTCAGATGTTACGATTGGCAAAAGCCGCGTATCCGAAACAAAAAAAAAACAAGGAGTACACTGCAAGAAATGGGCTGGGAAACCTACGAGCACTCCTGCTTATAGCCCTGACTTGTCCTCTTGTGACTATTTTTTTTCTTGCCTCTGAAATAATCACCAGGAGGAAAATGATATAGAAGAAATGAAGAAGCCGAGAATCACATGCGCAGTTGGCTTCAACGTTCTATGAACAGAGAATACTGAAACTCTCAAATCTGTGGCAAACGTGTGTGGATCTCGCAGGAGGGTATATTGAAAAATTGTTAAAACAATAATTTGTGTGTAATATTATTCAATAAATGTATGAAAAAAAATACCGTTTATATATGATTTACTCGAGTAATTATGTTGTTAATTGTTAGAGTTTTGAAAGTATTAAAGTCAATCGTAGTATCACATTTAATCTATTCGGCGATTTTAAAAAGAAAAAACTTATCTTTTGTTGTGTACCATACCACCATTAATTTTATAGTATAATGGCCTTTAATTTCCATTTTTGTACTATTACTCTATTACGTTTTTATATGAATAATAAATTTTGGACTGGGCCATTCGACCTGAAAATATTTACATTTGATTCATTGAGGAGTGGACATACCCATAGAAGATGTTGGAATGCCATGTTTTGTTAAGCTTGAAGCCTTCGCTGTTGAAATTGTAACGATGTCTGTAGCAGAACATGCACTACTGTCAGGGGAACACGTTATATACTTTTAACATAGCGAGGTACACTCAACCACGACCGACTATCATTCTCGCCTCCAGCGAGAAGCATCCTAAGACTGTGCGGTGCGTTGCCTCAAAGTGACAGCCGCAAACTATCAAACCCATAAAAAGAATTCCTTTTGTCCTTACTGGAAAATAAATTCGGGCAATTGTAGCGTTTTGTGTTGTCCATCGTTCAGTTGGTTTGTTTTAGCCTTTAGTTGAAGTTTCTACGTTACCGTTAAAACCAAGGACGGAACTTTGAGTCTGACATATTTCAGAATGGCCACTGGATGTTAGGTATCAAGAAAACGAAAAGACCCCTTATTGGTGGACAGATTCAAAAGAACATTGGAACAACACCTATACAGAGACATCAGCAACAACCAGTGTCGAAAATTTATACCAGCTTAGGATGAGCCTTACGAAATGGTTAATCAGCGATGTTGTATATCACATTCGCCAGCAAAAACAACTTAACAGCTGATTGCGCAAAACAGTAAATACTTTCTAGAGTCCATCGATGAAAACCACAAGAAGCGTATTGGAAAGACGACGAATGAATCATTTATGTTCCACAAAACAAGATGGGTATATAATTAAGCGTGTTACAGTAGAAAAAGTAAGTTGAGGTCGATAATTGTTTTAAGACGCATTATATTTCAATACATGGGCCTCATTGTTATTTAATTTTTAATATGCTTTTATTAGGTTGACTTGTATGTATCTATGTAACGGAAACTTTCAACGTAATTTTCACCAACCAAGTCTGATTAAGTTGACATAAATGGTAACACGTGTCAAGGGCCGATGACAATACAATTCTTCAAGTTGAAATTGTAACGATGTCTGTAGCAGAACATGCACTACTGTCAGGGGAACACGTTATATACTTTTAACATAGCGAGGTACTCTCAACCACGACCGACTATCATTCTCGCCTCCAGCGAGAAGCATCCTAAGACTGTGCGGTGCGTTGCCTCAAAGTGACAGCCGCAAACTATCAAACCCATAAAAAGAATTCCTTTTGTCCTTGCTGGAAAATAAATTCGGGCAATTGTAGCGTTTTGTGTTGTCCATCGTTCAGTTGGTTTGTTTTAGCCTTTAGTTGAAGTTTCTACGTTACCGTTAAAACCAAGGACGGAACTTTGAGTCTAACATATTTCAGAATGGCCACTGGATGTTAGGTATCAAGAAAACGAAAAGACCCCTTATTGGTGGACAGATTCAAAAGAACATTGGAACAACACCTATACAGAGACATCAGCAACAACCAGTGTCGAAAATTTATACCAGCTTAGGATGAGCCTTACGAAATGGTTAATCAGCGATGTTGTATATCACATTCGCCAGCAAAAACAACTTAACAGCTGATTGCGCAAAACAGTAAATACTTTCTAGAGTCCATCGATGAAAACCACAAGAAGCGTATTGGAAAGACGACGAATGAATCATTTATGTTCCACAAAACAAGATGGGTATATAATTAAGCGTGTTACAGTAGAAAAAGTAGGTTGAGGTCGATAATTGTTTTAAGACGCATTATATTTCAATACATGGGCCTCATTGTTATTTAATTTTTAATATGCTTTTATTAGGTTGACTTGTATGTATCTATGTAACGGAAACTTTCAACGTAATTTTCACCAACCAAGTCTGATTAAGTTGACATAAATGGGAACACGTGTCAAGGGCCGATGACAATACAATTCTTCAAGTTGAATTTTCCCGTTTGTTAACTTTTTGTCACTATTCTTGCCTAAATGCCAAATTCGTCTATTAACTACTGCCATCTAGTTGGCAGTAATGAAACTTGCGGTAATGAAATGGAAAAGTTACGCAAACACGAAGTAAACTTTTTAATTATAAATAAGAGACTAAAAACTTAGAAAATAATTGGTTTAAAAAACTAAAAAAATACGCTTTAATAGCAAAACGAACTAAAAAGCAGAAAATAATTTTTAATTATGAACAGTTGATATTACAGCAGTAGAAAGTCGTACAATCAATCATGATTAATTAACTCAAAATAAAAGTATAATAAAATTTAGCTATTAACAGAATAATTCTATTCAAAGTAAAAAGCGTGCGGTGCTTAAAATATTAAATTTTACAATTATTCTATTGGCAACTACTCATAAGAGGAGATTTATGCAAATATAGTGAAATGCATCCCACGCTTTTTATTCTGAATGGAATTATTCTGTTAATAACAAAATTTTATTATCTTTTATTTTGAGGAAATTAATCATTACTGAGTGTTTGACTTTCTACTGCTGTCATATCAACTGTTCATAATTAAAAATTATTTTCTGCTTTTTAGTTCGTTTTGCTATTAAAGCGTATTTTTTTAGTTTTTTTAAACTATAATTATTTAATTGAAGTTAGAACACATTTTTAACGTTTTTTGCATCTAAGTTTTGAGGGTGTACGGCTCAAACAGACTTCAAATTCGGATTCAGCGCTTCAAAATACTTAATTCTAGATGATTCGGTCAAATTTGCACACAACTTTTATTTTTTGTGTGCCAGTGTAATTATCTTATTCATTTTTAAGAGTTTAAACCATGTTATTTTGTAGTTTTTTTTTCAAGAACTCTCTTCTATAAAGTACAATTTATGGGGGAAATATGGCCTGCCCAGGACAACCACCCATGATGTGAAGCGAATAGTGACTTCGAGATTAACCCTTTGGAAAAAATCCCACATAATCCAATAAAATGAGGGTATGTGAACATCATGTGTTTTTATCGCTGCTCACTCTCTTATATATATCATGAGAGTTTCTAAGCGAAACACAAAGTTCTAAATTTTCAATGAAGGATTTAGAAATACAAAACATTAAACTTACTGATTATTGGAAAAACGTTATTTTTTTTTCTGCATTAGGAAATACGCGTAAGCTCCATAATTCTAAACGGACTACAACAGAAACAGATACATTCCCACATGTTACGTCCATGTGGAATACATAAAATTACGAGATTCATTAAGATCATTAATTCCAATAAAAAATCGCTCTATACTACTAGATAGATACCGGTAAGTTCAAAACTGGCTTTATCTGGCAAATTGTCTTTCCAGATAAACTGCATACAAACTATTAAAGTTTCAGTAGTTCTATATGGGACTGTATTGGATGTTTCCAATAGGGGATCTAATCTGGAAATCTACCCCTTCGTAAACTCAATCGATGATCGAACGATACACCTTTGCTATTTTTCATCGGCGGAACAAAGCCCATTAATTTTACAACCAATCGTAGTCCCTCCCACTGAATAATTAGATAAGTGAATGAGCTAAAGACAGGAACGGCCGTGCTTTTTTTCAAAAATAAGGGGAATAGCTATTTTTCATTATTTTAGTCAAGGCAAAATACTCAAAGACCTCCCTCAACAATCTTTCCAAAATGACTTACCTATTTCTGATTTGATTTTGGTGATTTTTTAAGAGATTTGTCATTGTGACTTGTACGATTTGGGGGTCATGCCCCTTATGACCCCCCTCGGAGCTGAACTGGCTATTCATGCGGAAATCACAGCTATTTTTAAAAACATCATAATTATAAAATATCTATGAAAACAAAGAATACAAATTCAAATTTATTCACTTTAATAATAAATATAAGACAAATTTAATATTTTACAATCCTTATTAGATACAGTATGTGTATATTGGAAACCAAGAAATTCTGTCCAAGAAAATCTAATTTACAGATTACTCCATTAAATACCTTTCCAGGTTTTTACCATTTCTTACATAAGAAAATGAATATATATATATATATATATATATATATATATATATATATATATATATAAGGTGTAAACGGTTTGGGTGCAAAGATTTTAGGATCAATACTTCGGCTCAAAACAAATCAAAAAGCTGTATAACATTTTCAGAAATATACTATAGTTTTGCCAAAAAAATAAAAAAGTTAGAAGTTAGATAGCTTTTATTACAGTCAATAATAGACTATTTCTGGCTTCAAAATGCTTGTAAAGCTAAATATGTAAATACTCAATAGCTTATACATCTTTAATAACTGTATTAACAAAAAATTATTATTTAAACTCTAAATATTATGTTATAATTTGCCCTACGTTTCTCCGAACAGATGTGGCCACGTCGCATATCAACACGCCTAGCTTAATACATGTTTATTTTTAACTACAGCTGACTGCCGCCACGATTTTTGCAAATCGTGATTTGCTTTTCATTTTAATAAATATATTGCAAAAACAAATACAATCGGTTATGGATTGTCAGTTCGAGTGAGAGAGTATTAGTTTGTGACAAATAATGGAAGGTTACAGAATTAGGGAAAGACCTAACATGTTCTTAATTTGTAGGAAAAGCAGATAATAGCAAGAATGTTGAATTTTGAATATTTACTATGAATAATTCGCTTGTTGTCCCCAGCTCTATCATGATGACATATCCGGCAAGTACATGGGTAACCTAAATAATATTAATTTAATGAGTAATAAATATTTTTCGAATAATTTAACAGATAAAAGAAGTACACATATAAGAAATATTTTGTTTAATATACTTTGTATCGAATTATTTCTATATCTTATGTAAACCTCTTTGTATGGTCCCTTCTTCAACTTGATGCATAAAATAAATCGCCAAATATAAATATTCATTTCAATACATAGTTGTTAAAAGCGTACAGTTTTGAAAATAATATTTCATAAACTTTGATTCACCTAAATAAATCTAACGACACTCGAAACAATATAATTATTCAATATACAAAAATCACAGGTGTTCATGTTTTTGTGGGGACCCATTTCTTTATTATTTGCACTAAAAGTGAATCTGATTTTACCGCGACGTTGCCGGATTGAGAATAATTTACTTAACATGTATTTGAAATTTTCTCGCTTCTTAAGGCTTATAGATCATGGTGTTATAATAGTTTTTTTTATTTATTTGGTGTATACTATCTCCACCTAAACTATATGCACTCAAACTATGTATACCCTGTATATACCAGGTGGGCCATTGTAATCTATGCACCCCAATTGCTCCCGTTTCTAAGCATGGTATTAAAAAATGTTCAAACAAAACTTGTTCACGGCGAAGGGAAGCTATTAATTTCCACCTTGAGTTTCATTTTCAAGGTCATTTTAAGGTCAGGGTGTTTTTTTTTTAATGGCAACCTCTGATTTTGACACCGTATTCGGGGACAACGGGAAATTTTACTTCTGAAATGACAATAATACAATTTTTTGTGACCTTCAAAAGGTTATTTCAAGGTCAAAAGCTTAATTATCGGATCATAGTAATAAAAAATATATTTTGAAATAAATGTTCTTATTTTCTGGATAAATTATTTAAGACGATATGTAATAATTACTGCTGATTTCTTTAATTTCATTTAATGCTTGCGTTATTAAGATATTTAACATGGCGTAAAAGAAGAGAACAATCTTTGTACACTTGTACTACCAAAAAAATGGGTAAAATGTATAAACCTACAGTTTAACATAATTCTTACATCAAGGTTATTTTGTCACAAAAATTGTATCTATTTCACCTCAGATGTAAAATTTCCCACTCTTCCCGAATTCGGTGTCAAAAACACGGGTTGCCAATAAAAAAATACTCTGACCTTCAAATGACCTTGAAAATGAAGCTTATGGTCAAAACTAATTGCTCCAAAAGGTGTCCCCCTTCGCCGTTTGTATGAGCATTTTTTTAATATCATGCCTAGAAACGAAGCAATCCGGGAGCATAGATTAAAATGGCCCACCCTATATATAAATATATATATATATATATATATATATATATATATAGATTTGTTTCGACGTTTTCGCGGGCACTAAATGTGTTTGGTGGTTTCCGGGAATTCATCCGCGTAGTTGATCAGGAATCAGTTATCAACTACGCGGATGAATTCCCGGAAACCACTAAACATATTTATATATATATATATATATATATATATATATATGTGTGTGTGTGTGTGTGTGTGTGTGTGTCTGTGTGTGTGTGTTTCTGTGTTTCCAAAATTGTCAAAGGAAGACTCGGTCTTAGGAGCAAAATATTTAACATACTTGATGCTTTAGAATCTTTGGCAATAATTATTGAATCTCAATCAATGGCTTAGATTCAAATATAAACTGAAGTTAGACATTGTTAACATGTTGACTAATACGGAATTATAACCCAGTCCTGATTATATCTTATAGTAAAACTGACAGCATATAGGAAATACATTTCAATATTTCATTAACTTTTACGGTTTTATTTAATAAAATAATTTTTCTTCTTTACTATGTACCTATAGGACAACTTCCAATATTCGTTTCTAGACATTTTACATCCCTCTTATAATACTTATTAAAAATACATAACAGTATAAACATATTTTCAAAAATTTATTGCTATGTGAATTAAACAAAGTTACAAAGTTATATACTCCACATTTTTTCGCCTTCGCCTATATCGCTTAGTATTTTTTATATCTTCGGCCTCTTCTTCATCGATATCATCACTGACATGAGATGAGCTAGTTGATACAATTTTAGAACGATGTTCAGTTATACAATCATTTTTGGTGTCAGTATTTCCGTTTTCATTCTCAGTTAAGTTGTGATTGTCCTCTTCCAAATCACTATGACTGTTAAAAGTTTCCATTGGTTCCCCATGTCCATACATACTCCTATCTATCATAAATTTTAGAGACTTTTCTTTCCTTAATGCAGGTATCACAAATTCAGGGGTGCTCGCTCCATTTAAAGTGACATTGCTCTTTGATTTTTTCGATAATGGTATTTGATAGTCGTACACTGCTATCATTTCAGTTCTGACTTCTTCAGTTTCCATTTCTTCTAAAGAAACAGTATGCTTAATTTTTAATTCTGGTCCACCACCATATATGTTGTAGAAGAAATTCCAAAGGGATTCTGGAACCTCTGCAGCTTCATTTAAGTCCAAATGATTGATGTTTATTTTGGTGTTATCAATAGGCCCGGGAGGATCTTGATTTTTCTTTTGGACGAAATACTGCCATTGTGTATACCAAGATGTTGATAAATAATGTGTATGTGGAGCGTCTTCACTCTGTGAGTCTTTGCTTATCTGCAAAAATGTTTCCATTTCTAATAACAAACGCTTTTGTAACGATGTACAAGCATTACAAATTGTTAAGTCTACAAACGGGGGACAACCACCAAATTTTCTAAATAAGTAGTCATAAACTTCAAATGGTATATATAATGATATTCTTTCTATTTCTGCATATCTGTCTGGATTAATAGCTCCATGATGACAAAGAAAATCTGAATTATCAATAGGTCCTGGTTCTGTACAATGATAAAACCTATTTATCCACTGTCGTGATATATAAGCCTTCTTAATTCCACCTGCGGTTTCGTCACTTATTTTTTCAACTGTTTCTCGTACTGTTTCACATAATTTGCTAGTTTTCCTATAAAATAATACATATGCTTCGCATGTTTGTACTTTTTCAGATGGTACTTTTGTAACATACTGATCGTCAAATTCATACCATTGATCGCAGTTTAAAGCAAAACAAGTATAATGCCCCCCACCCGCCGTACCGTGATGACAAATTACAGAAAAAAGTTCATATGTGGAAACTTTCGAAGTACAATCAATGTGTAAATACGGTCGCATATCAAGGCCCTTCAGAGGAAATGTGACAGCTGATGAAATCTTACTACTGAACATTAATTCGTGCCTGAACCTCTTCAAATGTATGCATAAAATTTCGGGAAGCTGTAATACCTGGAAATAAATAACAAATTAAAATGTAATACATGGTAAGTCACCAAAAAACTAAATATACGAGAAACGTTTTTTATTTCTATTTTCTTCAAGAAGTAAGTAGTCGACGATCCCACCGTAAGATTACTACATTTATCCGTTAATTAATTGAAACACAATTTTAATAGATGATTACTAATGGGAAATACGGTTTTCTTGGTTTGCATTATTTTTTTAAATTAATTGTTTTACATTAATTTGTTAGCAATTTATTTCAATGATTTATTTTAAACTTTCACTCGCAACGTGATTTAATAAATCATATATTAAATTAAAGCTAACTTTTTTCTCTATTCAATGAAATAGGATTGCCTATTTTAGAGTCACTGCAAATAGAGGTTGCCGACGGTAAAAGGTTCGTAACAGCAATTTGAGATGTACTCATTGGAACTGTCACTGTCATAGTTTCAAAAATCCACTTTTTTACATATTTAATAGTTCAGTCAGTGACGGTTTCGAATTTTTTTGGAATATAACGGACCGAGCTAAGGCATGTACATATTACTTTGTCAAAGATCCTTGATAAAAAATTGTATAAAACATTTGATCAAATATTTAATATGAATTTCAGAACAAATTTCATTAAATGATATATTACACTAAGTCAAATATTTGATCAAATATATATTCACAATGATGAATTTATGTAATTTTATGCTTGTTTGTGCTACTATAATGTATTTTTATGGCTACAGTTTCAGTCATTTTAAAAAGAAAAAGTAATGGGCGCCTAGAAAGGTATAGTTTATCAGTAGTAGGCCTGATAAGCAAAACTTCTTATTAGCAGTTTAATCAAAATGTTAATTCTACGATCAACTGTTGGAATTTTTTCAAAACGGGCGTAGATGATCCTTCGTAGAAGAATAGAAAAGGGGCCGATAACCACCAACGGTTAGCAAACCGACGCAGCAACTACCCTACACCTGAATTTATTAAAACTGAGACAGAAGGCAAGAATGGCAAAAGAATTACTTTTGAATGGATAAGGCCACATTATAGATGTTGATACGATAATAGTCTATTTTAATTGCTAAAGAAATACACGAATGAAAAAATTGGATAATCTATAGGGTCCACCGACATCATTTTAACAGAGCACTGTGCTTCATTATCTATATAGATTTCTGATATGATTTATAACTCACTATTTAACAACACACAAAATTGCTTTAATTTTTTCGGTATATTTATTAACTTCGCCGGGTTTTCTTTAACAGTCTTTGTACGTCCACAAAATGGTACTAACAATTTCCATTGTAGGCATATTGTTTCTATTTTATATACAACATTATACAAAACGGTCTGCAAACTCAATAATAAAAATAAAATAAAATTGTTGCTGTACAATTCACAATAAACTTCACAGGCAAAATTTTCATTTTCACTGACAATTAACGTCAAAAATCTTTCATCAAATATAGGAAAAAGCCTGTAAATGTGATCAAAGATAAATATCAAAGAAATATTTGGTAAAGATTAAGTATTACACTACCAAACATCTTTGACTAAGAAGTTTTATCAAAGATATTTGATCAAAAATTTGACAATGTAATAGCCGCCTAAGTAAGAGTACAAATTACTTACAAATAAGAAGAAATAACAACTTTTTTGTATTCAATTTTACACAAAAGTAAAAAAATATGTTGTAAGCCAAATATCCAGTTGATTTTTTTTAATGTTCAAATTAAAACAAATAATGAGTTTTTATTAAAAAGAAAAACCTCCGCTATTTATCTAACAGAAAATTAGACAGGGAATATTTTAGAATGCATTCGGTTTTTATTTTAGTTTTTTGTATTGGCTAACTAATTAATTTACTTTTATATACACACCATAAATTATCACGTAGACTTTATTATATGTAAAGTTTTAAAATGGTGTCCTATTTTGAATTATTTTAGTGCAAGTGATTACAAACGTGATCTGTACAAAGTTCAAACAAATTTTTATCTAGAACTGATGCTCTATAAATATCGAATACTCTCTTCGAGGTGTCATTATTTTGTAAGCAAGACAATAAATCTAATATATACTATTTTTGGTCGGGAAGCTTTCCACAAGAGAATGTCTTCACGAAAAATTATTAATGTATTTGATTCATATCGTTCATGCGAAATGTACTGATCGACATCCAGGATTTCTTTAAAGACATTCTAATTTAGAAGTTACTGGGTAACAGCAATGACATGGAACGGCTCCAGATTCGGAACCTCTGTGGGCTAGTTTCCATGAAAATCCTAGATGTCGATCATTACATTTCTCGTTTACATATTTAACAATATGAGAATCAAATACACAATTGTTCGAGAGAACATTCTCTTCTGGGAAGCTCAAATAATGAAGGTTCCCGAAAAGAAACAATATATTGTTACGAGAATTCATCCGACAGCTGGTGCAATCGGCCATCAACCAATTCGTGGAAGGGACATTATTCCGATACTTCTGGGAATCCGAAATGTTTCGTCTCTCAACAGGCCGACCGCTGTTGTTACTGGGAATTCCCTTAAAGCTTCCAGAACATGAAAGAGTTTCCCGATGGTTCGTGGACTTACCAGACAATTCGGAGAGAAATATATAAATATGGACAGCTGGCAATAGGAGGCATTCAGTTTTCGACGGTCGTATTATATAGTTAAGATAAAATGTAAATAGTTTCTGTGAATATAAATTGTGTTAAAGTAGTGGAAATAAATTAGAGTGAGAGAAATAAATCCAAGAACTGAACAGGACCCGTGTGTGAAAATAAAAACATTATAGTGGTGACAGGTGTAGGTGTATTTGTGGAACTTTAAAAGTGAAAAATAAATAGACTGACAATGTTTAAAGCGGAGACTTTGGACCAATTGAAAGTGACGGACTTGAAAAAAGAACTTGAAGAAAGGGATTTAGAAATTAGTGGAAGGAAAAGTTAATTCATTCAAAGGCTACGAGATGACCTAATAAATGAAGGTAACGATCCCGACACTTATTTGTTTGAAATTTCTGGTCATGGGGACATGAGTATGTTATTAAAAAAATGGAAAACTCTAGAAGACAAATTGCTAGAAAATTCCAAAAACTTGAAAGAGGCGTTAGAAGACAAATTAGTAGAAAATTCGAAAACTCTGGAAGACAAATTACAAGACAAATTACAAGAAGTCCTTAGAAGATAACCTACAAACATTACAAGAAAACTCGAAAACCCTAGAAGATAAACTACTAGAAAATACTGAAACCTTGGAAGACAAATTGCTAGAATATTCTGAAAACTTGACAGAAGCATTGCAAGAAAATACTAAAACTCTAGAAGACAAACTAGCAAAAAATTCTAAATTCTTAGAAGAAAATTTGAAAAGCATGGTACAGAAAAACTCAGAAATGCTGGAAGAAAAAATATTCGAAAATGAAACGGGGATAGAGGAGCTAAAGCATATAATGGAGTGTGAGATCAGCAAAATAAGAGAACAGGTGGTCACAATACAAAGGGGAGAAACTCCACCAAATATCGAAAGCAGAAACAGTCCAGAAGTAGTGGATTCGAAAATTGGCCTCGAAGGAGCAAGACACAAAATGAAACCTCCACAATTTGATGGTAAATCGTCATGGACTAACTATAGGCGCCAATTCGAGGCAGCAGCAAAGTTAAACAGATGATCGGCAGAGGAGAAGGCAATAGCACTAACACACGCCTTAAGAGGGGATGCTACAAATATCTTGCAAACATTGAATACCTCGGAGCAAGAAGACTACGAACAATTGGTCAAACATTTAGAACTGAGGTATGGTCAGACACATTTGGAGCACGTCTACCACTCCCATTTGAAAAATCGCCACCAGAGATCAAATGAATCCCTACAAGAGTTTGAAGCTGATATTGCCCGTCTGGTTCGCCTTGTCTATCCAGCCATACCGGAAAATGTAATAGAAAAGTTAGCAGTGCAAGCATTTTTGGATGGACTTCGGGACCACGAAGCCAGGCAAGCAGAAGAAGACCGACTCAATTAGTGGATGCACTGGCTCGAGCTCTAGAATTCGAGGCTGCGAAAAATACCTGCAGAGTCCGAATCGTTGACGGAGAATCCGAAGATGGTGGAAACGATGAGGCCTCTGTAAGAAAGATAATAGAGAAAGTCCTTACCGAGAAAAGACTAGTGAGGTGTCGGAAGTGTAGTAAGGTAGGACATGTCCAGAGTCGTTGCAAGGAGAGCAACGGAGTACAGACTTCCTCGTCGGGGAAACTAAAGAAGTTCAATATAAAGGGACCATCGTCGACCTGTAACCAACAAGTTCCAACTACCAACGCATATGTAGCTTCGCTACGCAACCACGTTAACAGTGTCTTCGTAGATGGCCTTATTAATAGGAAGCAATTTGCAATGCTGCTGGATACTGGTGCGACGAAAACAGTAATAAAGCCCAACATAGTTTTAGAGACAATGATACAACCAACAAAATGGCAACTGCGAACAGCGACAGGAGAAGCAGCGAAAGTCCATGGTGAAATAGAGCTTGAAATGACCTTGGGAAACACAACCTTCCTACATCGGGCATTAGTGGCAGACATCGAAGACGAAGTAATCATTAGAATGAATGTCATGAGCTCCAAGGGATTCCAGTTTAACTTCAAAGATGGAATTCTGCGAGTGAATGACGAAGAAGTGGTGCTTCATGGAAAAGATAATGCTGCGAGCCATCTTAGCAGAGGATGTCAATGTTCCGGAAAGAGCTAAAATCATTATAGACGCTTGCTTAGATTGGAAAGCTAAAGCTGGAACAGCAATGATGTTTGATCCCGAACTTAAGGACGGAAATGTAGGCAGAGGAGTCGCACTAGGGAAGACTCTGTTTCGGGTCAAGGAGATTGTGCCAGTAAGAGTAATGAACCTGAATCATTAGTCGGTTGTGCTAAAGAAAGGAACAACTTTAGGCCATTGTTCAACAGTTTCCTCTGTAGTCAAAAGCTCACAGCATGCAGAAATACCACCAGGTAAACTATCTGAGGAAATGGAAAGACTCATCACCGATTCATCTAAGAATTTGAAACCAAGCCAGAAAGTAAATTGAGGGACATCGTTAGAAACTACCAGGATAGCTTCGATGTATGGAATGGCAAAAGAGGACGAACTGATCTGGTGAAACATAAAATTAATACTAGGGACGCTCAACCTATTCGACAGTCAGCGAGAATACTACCCCTAGCTAAAAGAGAAGAAACCGACATGATAGTCCGCGAGATGGAGGAAGAAGGTGTTATTGAACCATCCAATAGCCCTTGGGCTTCTCCAGTTGTCTTGGTTAAAAAGAAAGATGTTTCGACCCGATTTTGCGTGGACTATCGGCAATTAAACCACGCTACAAAGAAAGACAGCTATCCCCTTCCAAGAATAGACGATACCCTAGATACATTGGCTGGATCGAAAATGTTTTCCACCCTGGACCTAGAGCGGTTATTGGCAGGTGGAACTTGATAAAGAAAACCGAGAAAAGACTGCTTTTACCATCGGCTCAGGACTTTACCAATTCACGGTGATGCCGTTTGGGTTGTGCAATGCTCCGGCGACGTTTGAAAGATTGATGGAAACAGTGTTAAAAGGGCTTTCATGGAAAACATGCTTGGTGTATCTTAATGATATTATCGTGGTTGGAAGATCATTTGAAGACCACATCAAGAACCTGGAGGAGGTGTTTCGGCGACTTCGAAGTTCCGGAATAAAGTTAAGCCCGAAGAAGTGTCAGCTGTTCCAAGAAGAGGTGCAATATCTTGGACATGTAGTTTCCGCACAGGGAGTAGCTGTTGACAAACAGAAAGTCAAAGCTGTCCAGGAATGGCTGATACCTAAAGATATCCATCAGTTAAGAAGTTTCCTGGGGTTATGCACGTACTATCGTCGGTACGTAGCCGGATTTGCCAACATCGCCAAGCCACTTACTAGACTCACAGAGGCGAAGGTGCAGTACCAGTGGGACGACGAATGCCAACGATCATTCGAGACACTGAAAAGAGCATTATCGAGTGCCCCCGTCTTAAGTTATCATTTGCCATATGTGAACTTCGTTTTGGATACCGACGCAAGCAATGTCGGAATTGGTGCGGTGCTTTCGCAGATCCAAGGCGGTCAGGAGAAAGTCATCGGCTATTTCGGCAAGACCCTGAGTAAGCCTGAACGGAATTCCTGCGTTACTCCATGGTAAAAGATTCCTCCTGAGGACTGATCATGCAGCACTGAAGTGGCTCTTGCAGTTTAAAAACCCCGAAGGACAAGTGGCCAGGTGGATTGAGCGGTTGCAAGAATTCGACATCGAGACTGAACACCGAGCTGCAACAAGCCATAAGAAAGCTGATGCCTTATCGAGGAGACCATGTCCTGATGACTGTAAACATTGTCAGCGAGCTGAAGAATAAGGGGCTGTTCTCTGTAGAACTACCGCCATAGATAACCATTGGCAATCTAAGGAGATCCAGAAATTGGATCGGGAGTTAAAAGAAGTTATCCGGTGGAAGGAAGAAGACCGCAAACCTACGTGGCAGGAGATTTCCCGATACTCTCCAACCATAAAGTCGTACTGGGCTCAGTGGAACTCCCTCATCCTGGAAAATGGATTTCTGAAGTGCATCCTGGAAACTCCAGAGGAGGAAAACGACAGAAAACAGAAATAGGAGACCAGAAATTTTACGAGAACTACATGATGGTACAACTGGAGGACATCTGGGAGTAACGAAAACCCCGGGGGAAATTGAGAGGACGCTTCTATTGGGTAAACTGCCAAATGGATGTCAAGGAGTGGTGCCGGAAATGTAGTTTGTGCAGAAAGTAATGGGCCTCAGAAGCGACCAAAAGCTCTCATGAAGCAATATAACGTGGGCAGTCCATTCGAAAGAGTAGCCATTGATGTTGCCGATCCATTTCCTGAATCCGACTCTGGAAATAAATACATTGTAGTGGTGATGTACTATTTTAGTAAATGGGCCAAAGCGTGTGCCTTGCCTTTACATAAGTTGCTCACTCGCAAATTATTAAGAGCTGAATATGGAGATCGTAGGTGTAGCAAAAGTGTGACTCCAAAACTATGTACACTGAAGGGTAATATATTATACCCATAAAATTATGCTCCTACCCACTTATATGGAATTTGAAAACAGATGCAAAATTTTTAAGTGTAGCCTTCAGTCATGAATTCATCACAAATCTAATTCCATTCTCTACTCTTAGAGAGTCCCATTGGACACACAATGACTTCAGGACGCCCAGTATCTAGGTACCTCGTCCCATCGAGGCCTGGGTGCCCCCTCTCTACTGATTATTGCGAGTTCTTTTCTGATGACACAGTAATTCCCTTCTGGTTTCGAGAATCCACGGCTCTAGCACTCGATCACCCTCTCTTCACCATCTTGCACTTGGAATAGGACGGGCTCCCAAACCGGTGTTACCAGCGTCGGTGTCTGAGACGAACCGTTCTGGGTAGGAAACGCTAGGATGGAACTGGAACATAATGCCGCTTTCAATAGTCTACATGATGTTTCACAATCCGGATTCCAACGAAAAGTCTCTTTCTCAGTGGTCTCCAGATGTAAAGGTGCAGCAATTGTGGTAAATCCCTCAACAAATCGCCTGTATGAACAGCCCCAAAAAGCTCCTAATTCATGGTCTCTCGGGATCGGCCAATCACGAATGGCTTCTATAGTGTATTCGTTAGTACAGATTTCAGACTCAGAAAGAACGTGGCCCAAAAATTCCACCCCTTTTTTGGAACATGGAACATTTCTGAGGTTTGAGTCTCAGGTTGAAATTCTCA
Organism: Octodonta nipae; assembly: GCA_034190945.1. Taxonomy (NCBI): domain Eukaryota; kingdom Metazoa; phylum Arthropoda; class Insecta; order Coleoptera; family Chrysomelidae; genus Octodonta; species Octodonta nipae. The sequence continues at coordinate 56,692,858 of CM067220.1, forward strand.
ATTCTTGAAAATACTAGCCGAAGGTTCCTCAGACGGGTATCGACTGTGTGACCGATGACCAAGATGTCGTCAAGGTATACTAGTCATGTCAAACCGCTCAACACATACTCCATTAACCTCAAACGAAGCGAGAGCGTTACATAACAAAAAACATCATGACCATGAATTGAAGCAGCCCTTTACTAGTGGACGCTGTCTTTTCTTTGTCGCTTTCCTGAAATCCATCCTGCCAATAGCCACTCTTTAGGTCTGGTGTGGAAAACCAAAGGAAGCCTGCTACTGTAGTCAGAGTGTCATTTGGGGAAATGGATAGCTGTCTTTCTTCATCACGTCGTTCAATTTCCTGAAATTCAAGCAAAACCGATTGGTTCCATCCTTCTTTTCACTAAAACGACGGAGCAGACCATTGGCTGATGGATGGCTGAATGACTCCGTTATGTAACATAATCACGAAGTTTTCCTCAACTGCCTGTTTTTGCCTAGGTGGTGTTCTTATGAGGTAAGCCTGCCCAGAGTGCCCAGTATCTATTCTGTGCTGGATGATGTTTGTACGACCGGTAGTAACATCTTGACTATTAAAAATTTGCCAGTGACTTAAGATAAATTGCTTGGCCTTCTGCTGTTCCTCTGGCGTAAGGTGTGTCAAATGGTCGGCAAACTGTTGCATAAATTCTTTACTGGGATATGTCTCCTTCGCCGAGGCCTAGTAAGCTTCTTTCGTAATAGATGAGTGTGTCCATTCGCTTTAAAAAAAGTTATTTAGCATTCTAATTGGTATATCTCGTCCGGTATTAACTATAGCCCGTCCAACAGTCCAAGTAGTCATGAGATAACTGCACCGGCTCTACCTTCCAACGCAGCTCCCAGGAATTCTTTGAAGCTGAATAATTGTTCCGTTCGTCTGGGAATTCTGAGCATTTCGCTACAATTTTTATGAAAGTTGCTGAGTTGTACTGTGTCATTACAATTTCTTATTTAGGAATCAAAAAACATCATATCTGGGGTCGAACATGAACTAATCAGGTCCATACCCAGTATAAGATCAACCTCAATATCCACTGCTAGGACCAGTGGCGGCTGGTGGGTTATGAAACTGGTGGTGCACTTTACTGGTCAAATATTGGGATTTAAAGATGCAACAAAACAATCCATAGCTTTGCTAATACTGCATTTATATTTATTAATTAAAATATTCGTCGACTTTATTCGAAAGCGAAATGTTCAATTACTTTTTTATTAAAGTCTGGCATTGATAGAAAGAGCATTTAGCCAGTCCTGAGACATCATATTTCTAAGAAACGTTTTAATCCTTCACTCCAGTTTAATGCAAGGAAAACAAAATAATGTATTGATGCGATCACATCCACATAACCATTTCATTTTATTATAAAGTTCACTTTTAGAACTTCGTGTAAATACTTTATTTTTCATTTTGCAATCTTGTTTTCAAATAAGATATGGCTTAGGTGGACCAGCCAATTTTATATCTAATTTGTTTTGAAACGATTTATTACAGTTTATAATATAGTCAATGTTAAAGTTGATACTCATTTTCACAGTTATGTAAACACACACACTCTGTATACTAAATATTCTTTCATAGACTACGAGGACAAAAACAAAGCAACCACTAATTAAATCACGTAAACAAAAATTTGAATTATTGAAACGTTCGGATACGTCCGGTCAATATCAGCACAGCTTGGTGTCTCTATGCGGCGTACGAGAATCAGCCACTCCACATAGTTTGCATTAACTATCTTCTATCTCACGCGCTAAGCTCATAGAACCTATATAAGTGAAATATTCTTTCAAGCGAATATAAGTCTTAATACAAGTTTGGATTAGAGCTTAAATTGTTTTTTGATAAATCCGTTGGTATTGAAATGATATTTCTTAAACATTTTGTGTTAATTTTTAACCTTATTAAAAGCTTATTAAATTTGGTGGTTAAGCACATGAGTGCACTTAAGGGACAGCCGCCCCTGGCTAGGACCCAAGGCCGGATTCTGCTGTCCTTTACCTGCAACACTACATCTGCCTCGACCTATATTGACATGGACTCGCCGGTGACTGTTCTTAGCTGAATGTTGTTAATTGACCAGAATTCTGATGACCTCAAAACTCTGGACCTGGCAATGGGCACAGCGGCGCCGGTGTCAAAGGTGCTGGTGATTGCTCAGCCATTTAGGGCGCCCTTGATGACTAAGCTGCTCCTATCTCGGCAAAATCTTTGGGTGGATACTCTTCTGGAGGCTGGTAAAGGGTTACTTGGCATTTGACCACGTATACTGACTGGCTGACTGTTCCTGATGGTGGTATAGGTACGTTGACCAACTCTGGTCTTGTGTCAATTATTTTGTTCATTCCGGATAGAACTTCCGGAGGAGTCAACTCTGATTCTTCCAGACTAACAGAAACTGCTTGTACCTTTGATTTAGACATGTTCATGATAGCCTCTCCTTCCAACGCACATCGACATCTACAATACCATTTATAACACTTTGTGTAGCCAATTGGTCTTTGACATATGTAGTAGGGTTAGATACGCTAACTGTGTTAAACGGCTAATGTCGGCTTCAACATGTAAACTTTCTACAGATTTTTGTGTTCTCCTTCTCAGTTGCACTTAGTGCACTTGACTCAATAATTGAATGTCGTATCTCTAATCTAATTCTGAAATCATCGAAGTTGACTTGTTCATTAACAAGAATGCACTGCAGAAGTTCTAACGCTGAAAAAATTATTAGGAATGTAGACTTTTCTGGTCTATCCCAACGGTTAATGGTAACCACTGCTTCAAATTATCGTTTGTACATAGGCCAATATGAACTATTATCATAAGTTGATGGTTTTATAAGGGAACCTTTAGTACTTACAATGTTTTGATATCTTCCCCATTGTAAGTCTTATTGAATATCGATAGTATTTAAACGTCATTATTTTTATGTTTTTTGGGGAATAACACCACAATAGAAATAAAACTACGTATATTGCAGGAATACCAAACGTTTCAAAGTCTATTCGGACTTCGTTGTCAATGGCTTTATATTTATTGATGTGATTGCAAAATGAAAATTTGATTTGACATTTAAAATTGACATTAGAAAATTTGTTGTTTTTAGATATACAGGTAGCACAAACAATTCTAAAGATCATGAATTATAGTTAACCAGCTTTCAAATTAGAAGAATTTGAAAGAGTTGTCTTTAGAATTTATAAGTGGCGTTCCTAGGCACGACTTTGTTATAAGATAGCGCATTCGCCAAAAATGCGATCAAAGAATTCTATTGTTTCAGTGATCCCATTAACGTCATAAGGGAAAACCTAGGAAAAACCTTATGAACTATCCCGATATTGGGTTGTTCAAAAGGAGGTTACCATTAATAATTTCTTCCTTAATTGTCGGTAACCAGATACGATTAAACTCTACAGAAGTAGAAGCGATACAATCGTCTTCATTCAAAAGAATTAAGGCAGACTCTTTTATTTTTCGTTTTACATAAATATTTAAACGTCGACGTACAGCAAGAGGGGTTCAGTAGATAACAACTTAGTGAAACCGTTGATATTTAGTGTGGCAAGATTATTTGAATTTGTGAGTAAATAAACACGATCATTTTCGGGAGTAAAACTTAATTTGAAACCACAATATTTGTTTTCTTACATTGTTTTCGACTTCATTTGAAGCAGATGACATCGGTTGTTTATCCATTTTCGCAGTATATGACTACATTTATGTAGAAAAAAAATTTCTATGAGGAATTGAATTGCAGATGTTAATAATAAGGTAATTGGTTATTAACATTTGCAATTCAGTTCATCATAGAAAAAGAAAAAACACAATATTTGTATTATATTAAAAATGGTTTTGTCGATTGTCAAGGTTTTCATTTTTGAGATTTTATCAAAAGCATACAGGCTGAATAAGGCATCTGCTGTAAAACATAATGTTAACAATAAGTTCAAACATTTGATAAAATCGCAACAGCACACAAATGAACCTACTAAGTAAGATTAAGGTTAAAGGTGGACTTTAAAAATACCAAAATGTTTAAGATTACAAAACATAATATTCAGGGACAATTTTAATATATTTTCGATTTCTTGGATTCGATTGGACCAGATAAGACCCAATGACCATGACCTGCGACGCATGACCGGTTAAGGGTATAATATAAATATGAGGGATACTCTGAATTTCCTATCATTCACCTGATGACGATAGCAGATAAAGAGCTATTGAAACGTTGTGAGATCAACCACTTCAAGACGATGGAAGTCCAAGGAAACTTCGAGGAACGAGTTACATTGTCTACCAACTTCAAACTAAATTTTCGATTTCGTTGTTCGCTTTTTTAAGTTCAAAAATAATCATTTTAAAATTTAATTACCCACATCTAAAAAAGTATTTTCTATTTATTAAAGGGGTAATAAATAAAATAAGTTTTGATTGTTATTTGATTGATCTATTCATTTAATTTATTAAATCTGTAAAATTTACTTACCCCCAACTAAAAAGTATTTTCTACTTATTAAATTTTTAATCAATAAAATGAGTTTTCATTGTTATTTGATTGATCAATTCATTTAATTTAATTTAAAAAAGTGAAATTATATTTTACCTTACTAAATTTTATTCCATTGCGCAACTTGCTACATTTTTCACAACTATACATATTATCTCCTTTTAATTCGTCTGTGCTAAAAAATGCTGCCAGGCAATCATGAAGCGTTACGATGGGCCCATAAAACCATGATTTGAGCCAAGCAAAAATCCATGATATCCAACCATCTTGTACCGGCAACAGTGCATCAGAACAGGTAGCACCAGGAGCCGTAGACCGACCATGCAATACTACCAAATGATCTCTAGAGGGAATAGGAAGAGAAAGGTCTTGGAATGTTTCCACTCTACTTGATATCCTATCACAAGTTAGACACTGTACTGAAGAAAGAAGTTTACCATCGAAGATATCGGAAATTATGGATCTATATTTAGTGTGTTTCTTGTTCTGATTGCCACTAACTGTTGAAGAACTTACGCTGGGTTGTGTATCTAAAAAAAAAATCTACATAAGAGTATATGTGTAATAAAAAATCTAAAACTGCTATTTATATGGAATCTAAAATTGCCACTTATATTTAATTTCATCAATTACTACATATAATCCCTATCAACAGCCACGATTCAATGATTTAAGCATCACTTTTGTGTTGGGGATCTAATTGAGCTTACTATTGGCCTCAAAGGTGTACCTTCTTTATTTACTTTTGACAACCCATAGAATTTCGGACATCTTTTCACGCGGAATGAGTTGCAGTTGGAGATTTTTGTCGATCCTACTTGCTTGGATTTTGTCCTTGGTTGTTTTCTCCAGATAAGTTGTTGGGTCAGTAGTAATTTGTTTATATGCTGGATCTTGTAGCAATGTTTGAATAATCCGCTGTATCTAAAATTACAGTCGCATTTCCTTTATCAGTAGGTAGAATGACAATGTCCTTGTTGAGGCGCAGTTGTTTCAAGGCCTCATTTTCTTCTATAGATAGGTTCCTTTTGGGTGGTTTAGACTTTCTTAGACCATGTGACACATCTTGTCTAATTATTTCAGCGATGTTCGCATCTAATTTTGAAACTGCTGTTTCCACGCCACCTATTATGCTCTCTGTTGGTATGTGAGAGGGAGTAATAGCGTAAATGAATCCCTTAGCCAACACGCCAATCGAGGTAGAGTTCCATTGGACCAAAGATACGTTATAAACGGTTTTATTCGGTTCCAATTGCCGTGAGGTTAGACTGTGACCGTTATTTCCGAGAAAAATGGGCTTCTGTTGGAGCTTCAATTTGTTAAATTTTGTCTGTTGTTGCATTGTTGTCAACTCTGCATTCGTTTCGGCCCTAAATTCTCTAATGTCATCGAATTTATCCCATATTATCGGGTGGAGTGTATTGCTTACCTGTAGGTGTATATCTAAGAGTTTAGTATTAAGAACATCCAAATCTCTTCTGACATCACTTATGGCTTCCCTAAGTAGGGCACAACTAGCTTTCCATAAGATATTCTGTGTTTTTCTGTTGTTCTTTCTGAACTTTACCGTCATGTTTTTCGGAATAACTCCTTCATCGCGGCATCGTTGTAAAAAATGTGTAGATCGCACAAAAATTTGGTTCTTTTAGCGCGTAATTTCTCAAATGTTTTACACAAATGAAAAGTATTCTCCCCGTAGAGATTCACTATATTTGTTTTTAAGTTATTAAACGATATGTGGATGATACATTTGTGATTTGGCCTCATGGAAGGGAACACCTCAACACATTTTTAAACCACCTTAATGGCATCCATCACAAAATAAAATTTACCATGGAGGTTGAAGCCAACAATCAACTGCCATTTCTTGATGTTCTCATAAATAGACCAGGACAACTAGTCTTTGTGATCTGGTTACTAAAGTCTTGACGACGGTTTTTGTAATTGGGCTGGGTGGTGATGAGAATTAGCATGAAGGTATGTGTTGCTTTCCTATATAGTGTATGGCCAAGGGTTCCATCTTCCTTCTTATTTATGAGAACATCAAGAAATGGCAGTTGATTGTTGGCGTCAACCTCCATGGTAAATTTTATTTTGTGATGGATGCCATTAAGGTGGTCTAAAAATGTGTCGAGGTGTCCCCTCATCCACATATCATTTAATAATTTAAAAACAAATATAGTGAATCTCTACGGGGAGAATACTTTTCATTTGTGTAAAACATTTGAGAAATTACGCGCGAAAAGAACCAAACTTTTGTGCGATCTACACGATGAAGGAGTTATTCCGAAAAACATGACGGTAAAGTTCTGAAAGAACATCAAACAGGAAATGGACAGTAAAAACAGCTCTGAGACAAAATGGATTTACAGACCGAAATATTCAAAGAGCCCTAAAGTCAAAACCGAGACAAACAGACAAGGAGCATGAGACACCAATAACCAAGGCTTATTTACCGTATGTCAAGGGTACCATGGACAGTATTGCAAGAATTCTACGGAGACACAATATCGATACTATTTTCAATAAACAGAAAAATAAGCACGGTGTTGAGGACTCCGAAGACGAGGATCCCTTTAGAACAACAGGGAGTGTACAAGATTCCATGTGCAGACTGTCATAAAACCTATGTGGGGCAAACTAACAGAAGAATTCAAGCTAGACGTGATGAACGCCATAAGAAAGCAGGAAAAAAACAACATCCATTGCGGAACACGCCACCACGACGTCACACCGAATAGACTTTGAGAACACCAGAGTACTGGCAAATATAGAACACCCGAAATCAAGACTCGTAAGAGAGGCAATTCAAAAAGCGAAGAGGTCTCACAGTCTAAACGCACGCAATGAAATCCAAAACTTATCGAATTGTTGAAAAATTCTATCAAACACCGTACCGGCCCGGACCATCGATCCCGGCAGGGATAAGTTATCAACTACGCGGATGAATTCCCGGAAACCACCTAACACATTTAGTGCCCGCGAAAACTTAAAAACATATATGTATATATATATATATATATATATATATATATATATATATATATATATATATATATATATATATATATATATATATATATATATATATAGCTCTCTTGATGGTGCGGGTGTTCGTCCGTTGAAAGTTTTGTCCCTGTTAAGGAACGGTCGCCTGACGTTTCGCCAAAATCTCACTTGGCATTTTCATAAGGCTTTTCCTCTTCTTCCAACACGAAGGGTGGCTGCAGGTTCGAACCATTCCGGACTACTTCGTATCCGAGATCGTCGGCTAGGTCGTTCTCCGCTTGGTCTGCTCTCCGTGGCGTCTGAAGTGGAAGTGTGCTCCGATATGTGCGCGCCGCTATTTATGCTATCTCCCGAGTCCCCTCCTATTTCTTTGCCCCGCCTCCGATTGTGTTGAGGGGGCGGTGCCGTTTGTTTTGATTGGGTGACACCATTGCGTTGTCGCAAATTGTACCGATGGCGTGGTTCTGTTTGTGCCGATGGCGGCCGCAGATGTTCGTTAGAAGGGTGGGCGTCCTGATAGTTAGCTACGAGTGACTGAATGCAACGTCGTGGTTTTGTTGCGCTCCATTTTTTATTTGTTTTTCTTTTCCCGTAAGATGTTCTTCCAGGCTTGATGCAGGTGTAGAGCTTCGTTACGGTTATTTTTTTCTCCTTCCTTTTCAATCTCTCTAGCTTCCCTAATTGTTCTTCTTTTGAAGTTGTTTTCTGTTACCAGATGCTTAGAGCCCTCAAAGTTGATTCTATGTCCTGTTTGCTGTTGATGTTGGAACAGGGCCGAGGTTGTGGTCTAGTTTCGTATGCTGAGTTTGTGCTCTTCGGTTGTGCTACGGTTTGTTTGACCTACATATGCTTGCTCGCATCCGCCGCAAGGTATCTTGTAGACTCCGTGACTCTCTAGTGGACGTTGGTCTTTGGGATTGCCTAGAATGCTTTTTATCGTCTTATGAGGTTTGTAGGAAGTTTTGATGTTGCTTTTCCTAAGGATTCTTCCGATCCGATCTGTCACTCCTTGTATGTACGGAAGGGTGGTCGCTGCCTTTCGGGGGTCTTGTTGGGTTTCTTCGTGCCTTGGTAGTTCTTGTTGATTCAGGGCTCGTCGTATGGTGTTGTTGCTGTACCCATTCCTCCTCAAGGTCTGTGAGATGGTGTTTAGTTCCTCTTGTTTGTGTTTGGCGTCTGCAATGCGTCGTGACCTGCATATAAGTGTATTTGCTACTGCTTGTATTTGGGAGGGATGATGGTGGGATTTAGCATTAAGGTATCTGTCGGTGTTTGTCGGCTTTCGATAGACTGTGTGTTCTAGCTTCCCTCTTGTTGTCCTTTTTAAGTAGATGTCCAGAAAAGGAAGGCATTCATCTTCTTCCATGTCCATGGTGAATTGGATCCTTTCGTGTAGAGAGTTTGCCAGGTGTAGGAAATTGCTGAGTTCCGTATCCCCATGAGGCCACCCTGTCAAGATATCGTCTACGTATCGTAGCCAGACTTTGGTTTCAGGGGGGCTGTGTTTAAAAGGGCCGTTTCGAAATAAGACATGAAGAGGTTTGCCACCGGTGGTGAGAGCGCCGAGCCCATAGGTGCACCGTCGACCTGTCTGTAAAGTTGCCTGTCAAAGGAGAAATATGTGTTTTTGAGGCAATGTTCCGCGAGTTGTATGATGTGCGCAGGAAGGTCTTCATTCATGGCAATTTGGTCCAAGGCTTCGTCGACGGGGATGCTTGGGTAAAGTGATTTGACGTCCAGACTTGCGAGGCGGTCTTCTTCTTGTAAGTTTAGGTCCCCTATTGTTATGAGAAGATGTTCGGAATTTTTTACGTAGGATGCGGCATTTTCGACTAAAGGTTGCATGGCTGCTGCGAGATACTTCTCGAGTTGTTGAAGAGGTGAGTTGAAAGCACTGACTATCGGGCGCATCGGGACTCCTTCCTTGTCAATTTTTGGCAGACCGTACAGCTTGGGGCATCTACTGGATTTTTCTCTCGGGATGAGTCTTTTGCGTATGTCCTCATCTGGTATGAGAGCCTGAATCTTGGATTTGGTTGTTTTTTCCAAGTAGGTTGTCGGGTCTCTATTGGTTTATAGGTTTGGTCCAGTAGAAAAGCAACATCAAAACTTCCTACAAACCACATAAGACGATAAAAAGCATTCTAGGCAGTCCCAAAGACCAACGTCCACTAGAGAGTCACGGAGTCTACAAGATACCTTGCGTCAAGAAGAGCACAAACTCAGCATACGAAACAAGACTACAACCTCGGCCCTGTTCCAACATCAACAGCAAACAGGACATAGAATCAACTTTGAGGGCTCTAAGCATCTGGCAACAGAAAACAACTTCAAAAGAAGAACAATTAGGGAAGCTATAGAAATTGAAAAGGAAGGAGAAATCAATAACCGTAACGAAGCTCTACACCTGCATCAAGCCTGGAAGAACATCTTACGGAAAAAGAAAAACAAATTAAAAGAGAACGCAACAATACCACAACGTTGCATTCCGTCACTCATAGCTAACTATCAGGACGCCCACCCTTCTAACGAACATCTGCGGCCGCCATCGGCACAAACAGAACCACGTCATCGGTACAATTTGCGACAACGCAATGGTGTCACCCAATCAAAACAAACGGCACCGCCCCCTCCACACAATCGGAGGCGGGGCAAAGAAATAGGAGGGCACTCGGGAGATAGCATAAATAGCGGCGCGCACATATCGGAGCTCACTTCCACTTCAGACGCCACGGAGAGCAGACCAAGCGGAGAACGACCTAGCCGACGATCTCGGATACGAAATAGTCCGGAAAGGTCCGAACCTGCAACCACCCTTCGTGTTGGAAGAAGAGGAAAAAAAAACCTTATGAAAATGCCAAGTGAGATTTTGGCGAAACGTCAGGCGACCGTTCCTTTATAGAAAACTTTCAACGGACGAACACCCGGACCATCAAGAGAGCTACACATAGTTCCGTCCGTGTCAACTTGTTTTCATATATATATATATATATATATATATATATATATATATATATATATATATATATATACATACAAAAAATATATACCTATAACCGATGAACTTTGTATCCGTTGCCTTTGCTTTCGATTCGGACTACCACATCTGCTCAGTCTTCTTTTTATATTACCCGTGGGTTTTTCAGTATCATCGCTCAAACTAGACCTCTCACTAACTCCAGAATCACAAGTTTCATATTCCCCCTCACTGGAATCATAACTGGAACTGAAAGCAGGTTCTTCCATTGCTAAACTGAAAGTGTCTGCATCATGAAATACTGTAAGTTCTGGGGGTGCAATTTGTTTTAACTCCTCATGTAACTGGTCCACAAAATTTCTTAGGAATTCTTGAGTATCGTGTTGCTGATAACCGCGAAACATCGCATGTACGCTTCTTATACCGTAGAGAATACCTAAAAAACAGAAAGTATAAAATTATAACTTACAATAAAAAAAATCTTAAATCGGAAATATAGTTTATTATACTATTACAATTTTTAATGTATTTTTTAAATCCGATTCAAATCAAAGTAGTTAACCCATTGAAATGTAACTAAGATTATACAGGGTGGTCCATCGTAAAGGTAAGATCATGTTTTTCATCATATGAGATATAAAAAAAAAATCCGATACTTAAGCATACGTTTTCAGGAGAATAATCTACATATTTGCCTAGTTTTTCTATTACTGTAATTTTAACCTCTTAGAGGTGTAGCCCCACCCTAATTGTTTTAAATGGATTATGTTTGGATATATGTTTTCAAAGGTTCCGGTTTTGTTAGCTACGCTTTGCAGAAGAACAATTATAAACTTCTAACTGAACCTGAACAAAAATAGGTTTATAAGGATTTTTTTTATAAAGTAACAGTTATCAGTTGACAAATCTGCTTGATCTTAAGTATTTTGTTGATTGATATATTTCGTTATTACTGTGCTATTATATTAATTGAAGAAAAATTACTGAATCGTATTTTATAAACAATCAATATGCAAAACTAACGGTAATTTTTGTTTAAAGATAGGCATGCAAATATACACCTACCTCATGGTAGAATTTTGTTAATAAGTGCATTCATTTTACTCTCTAGCGCTAACAAATTTTATACTTTTATTTTACTGTTAAGGTTTTAACTATTCAAAATTTGGACGAATTTCTGTTTTTACCGTTTTCTTGCTTTAATCTCAGTAGTTTCGTTCACTCGGATTGCGTATAACGCATAAACCATTTTCTAAACATATATTGAATTTCCCTACATAAGAACATTTTATAATTTTAACTGATGATACATGTTATTATAAAATCTCAAAAACTCATCAAATCATGTACAATACCTTGCCATATTATTAGACCCATGGTATTATTTTAGATTTTCTTGGGAATAATACCACATCAGAGTTCAAACTTGTGTATATTTTAAAACCAAACGTTTCAAAATCCTGTCGGATTTCGTTTTCAATGGATATAAATTTATAAAGTAAAATTGAAATATATGACAATTATTTTTTAAAATATACACAAGTTTGAACTCTGATGTGGTATTATTCCCAAGAAAATCTAAAATAAACTAGAAGATGCCACAAATAACATTCAGAAAACAACCCATGGTATTATTACACCGTTTAATTTTAGACTACTAAAGAAGAATCTTTCTCAAAATTAATAATATGTGACAAAAACTGTTGCTCCGAACAAACACAACGAACAATAATCACACGATTGCTGATAAAAATTCGATATCGAATATACCAATCCATTGTAAGAAAAATAATTTGGTCAAGTGCGAGTTGGACTCGCATACTTAGGGTTCCGTACCAGCTTCAAGATTCTAATATTCCAGTTTCAGACAAGCAGGGAATGAGTGCATTTTCTTATATTTACCCTTATATTTTTAAAGGAAGAGTTTTAAATTTATAAAAAAATATACACTTTGATTTTCCACACATAGACTTTTTATTTTATATGCTTCAGGATTCGCTTGATTTTTATCAGAATACATATATGTATTTAATTTTCTAATTTGGCACTCAAAAATTAACATTCGAGTTTTATTTTACTAATAAACTTTCAGAGAAATCTTTTATAATCTACTGTCTGAGTTTTGAGGCTCTGTGGATTTAAAGATAAAGGGCAAAATAGGTCAAGTTTTAAATTATAAATTATTAAATGTGTTATTCAAATTATTAAAAAATACAAATAAAATATATTTTTCAAAATTTAAATAGTCTAGTTTCGAAAGTAGGAATTAAGTCGATGTTTAATATTTTTGTTAATATCTTTTCAACAAATGATTTAAAAATATGATATATTTGTAATTCACATAATGAGCCTTTTATCTGATATATTACATGATGCTTTTGAAAATTGAATCTTTATTTTCCATTTAATTGTATAATTTGTCCCTAAAATTACTATGGGGGTTTTCTAATAATTTATTTTCCGTTTAATTCTATTATTTGGAGGCCAAATAATAGAATTAGGGATTTTTTCATATTTTTCAAATAAACAAAAAAATTTAGGTCTTATAGTTTGGGGAATAACGGGGGAATGGGTGATTTTTTTTAAATATATTTTTTTTAATATATTTTAAAATATTCATTAAAAAAAATTAAAAAAATATATTTGTATTCGTCATAATGAGCCCTGTGATTTGGTATATTACATGACCCGTTAGAAACAATTATAATTTTTTATTTTCCATTTAACTCTATAATTTGCCCCCCAAAATGAATATTAGGGGTTTCTCCTTATTTTTCCAGTAAAGTTCGGGTGAGGGGCTATACTTCAATTTTTTCAAAAATTTTCAGCTTATGTTTTCGGAGATAAGGGGGGGAATGGGTATTTTTTTATATTTTTGTTAATATCTTTTAATTTAATTAAATTTATTTTAAAAATATGAAAAAAAATATATTTGTTTTCGTCATAATGAGCCCTTTCATTTGATATATAACATGATGGGTTAGAAACAATTTTAATTTTATATTTTCCATTTAATTCTATAATTTGCCCCCCAAAATGAATATTAGGGGTTTTTCCTTATTTTTCCAGTAAAGTTCAGGTGAGGGGCTATACCTCTATTTTTTCTTTCAAAATTTTCCAGCTTATGGTTTCGGAGATGGGGGGGAGATGGGTAAAATTTTTAATATTTTTGTTAATATCTTTTAATTAATTTATTTTAAAAATATGAAAAAAATATATTTGTTTTCGTCATAATGAGCCCTTTCATTTGATATATAACATGATGGGTTAGAAACAATTTTAATTTTATATTTTTCATTTAATTTTATAATTTGCCCCCCAAAATAAATATTAGGGGTTTCTCCTTATTTGTCCATTAAAGTTCAGGTGAGGGGCTATACCTCCATTTTTTTCAAAATTTTCCAGCTTATGGTTTCGGAGATAAGGGGGGGATGAGTAATTTTTTTTATATTTTTGTTAATATCTTTTAATTAATTTATTTTAAAAATATAAAAAAAAAATATATTTGTTTTCGTCGCAATGAGCCCTTTCATTTGATATATAACATGATGGGTTAGAAACAATTTTAATTTTATATTTTCCATTTAATTCTGTAATTTGCCCCCCAAAATTAAAAGTAGAGGTTTTCCCTTATTTTTCCAGTAAACTTCAGGTTAGAACCTATACCTCTAATTTTTTTCAAAACTTTACGTTTTATAGTTTCGGAGATAAGGGGGGGGGATACGTAAATTTTGGTATATTTTCGTTAATATCTTTTTAAATATTTTTTTTAAATATGAAAAAAATATATTTGTGTTTCTCAGAATGAGACCTTTTATTTGATATATTACATGATGCGTTTGAAATTTTTTTTATTTTTAAATTTTTATTTAATTCTATAATTTGCCCCCCAAAATTAATATTAATCGTTTCTCCTTATTTTTCCTGTAAAGTTCGGGCAACGTTCTATATTTCCTATTTTTTTCAAAATTTTAGGCTAAGTAGTTTCGGAGATCAAGGGGGGGAAGTCGATTTTTTTAGTTTTTCCCCCCAGAAGTACCCCTAAAATCAAATTTTTTTCTTTTACGATATGTACCCCTGATCGGGTCACCAAACTATACATTGATATTCAACCTCTTCCGTCCAGTAGTTTAGGATAAAATTGCTGTGATGTGACAGAGGCAGAAATCCTGAGTGATATTATAAGGGTATCCGTATATTGTATATACGGAACCCTAAAAAACGAAATAACGAAATGCGATGGAAGGTGAGACATATTTCTAGTTCCTTGTGAAAGTATATATATATATATATATATATATATATATAACATCTATTTAAGGTAGTCAGCAACAACCAGCGTAGCATGATTGGGATAAGCATATTCCCCTATTCCTGTTGGGTTAACGTTCGGTCGTGAGTTAAGACTACTGTGTGACATGGCATTTGGCTTACCAAAAGAACCGCCCAATGAAGTTAACGATTATGCCGACCAACACACACAAAGCATGTTGGCCACAGACGAAATAGCCCGGACGCAGATGTTGGTGACTCGCGATAAGATGAAAACAAGTTCCTGCAATCAGGAGTGTCGATGAGGCCCATCTTGTAAAGGTGGTATGCCACCCTCCAGTGCCCGGTTAACCATCCAACGGTCAACCTTTTTTTCCTGTTAAAACCTTTCCTACTAAGCCAAATCCCTCGATTTAAATTAAAAGTTAATATTTCTGTTAGCCCCTTCTTACCCCAGAACTTTTGCTAAACATTTTTCGAAAAAATATCGTATTGTGGTAAAAAACAAAACACTGCAATTTATTACAAAAGGTAAAAATTAACATCCACTTAAAGCATTCAGTGATAAAATCCACAATTTTAAACGGACAAATAAAATTAAAACATCTGTGACATATTTTTATAATAAACAGTTATAATTAGCATTCAGTGGTTTACCGAGTTCTGATTCTATAAATAATATTACGTGCTTTGCTGTATTTTTCACTAATTGACTAACTGACTAGATTATTAACATAATTTGTGGATTAAACGAGAGAGTAGAAACACAAATTAATTCTATTTAATCATTAAGAATAATTACCAATTTAACTGCATCTAAAACCGAGTTTTTGATCAAGTACTTGAACAAAATATTATTTAAGGCAATGAAATAAATAAATTCAATAGAGTCTGCAGTGGGATTTTTATGAACCATTACTGAAATATAGGAAAAAGGTTTTCAATATTAGCTTTTAAATGTTTCAAAATTTTTTATTCGAAAATACTCCGCTT
This sequence comes from Octodonta nipae, assembly GCA_034190945.1. Taxonomy (NCBI): domain Eukaryota; kingdom Metazoa; phylum Arthropoda; class Insecta; order Coleoptera; family Chrysomelidae; genus Octodonta; species Octodonta nipae. Next base: position 56,708,638 of record CM067220.1, read on the forward strand.
ATATGTTTCGCCGTTTTAGGGTTTTATCAAGAGTGTTAGATGGCTGCTAAAATCGAAAGTAAAAATTGTTACAAACATCTAAAGAATGTTTACATAAATTATTGAAATTACACCAATATTACTCTCACTACTATTAGCAGTAATATTGATCTAATTTGCATAAATTTATTTAAACACCATTCAGATGTATTTGTAACAATTTTCACTTTTGACTTTGGTAGCCATCTAACACTCTTGATAAAAGCCTAAAATGGCGAAACATATTTGTCGAGTATTGTCAAATAAAAAATCTGAAACATTTAAAAGCTATAATTGAGAAACCTTTTTCCCCTAGTTAATAAAATAAATAGTAAAAATTTACAAGTTAAATGCCATATGATTAACATACATTGTGTGTCTACGATTAAATACATAGGCAGTAAAAATAATTGAAAATATTACATAAATATTTTAAGATATGTATTATAATCAGTTGCTATTTCTAAAAATAGGTGCATTCTTATGAGTTACAAGATATATACTACATACCTGAAGGAGTCACATAACCTTGATTAAGTTTCTTTACCCAAATGTCTCTCATCAAAGTTTGATATGTTCTGCTTAGGCCTGGCTTTTTACCCTCAGATAGAATTTGTACAATATAAGGGCAGTCCAAAAAAAATTTGGTAAGTGGCTCAGTATTACTTAATGCCTGAAGAGCAGCATTCATATAGCAAGTGTTTCCTATGTTCTGAAGGCCTACTAAACCACGAGGTTTTTCAATGTTATACTCGTTAAATTCATCGATTTCGCTAGAGTCTGACGCATCTCCACTCATACCAATACTGCCACTACTAAGTTCTGAAAACACAACTGCAACAAAAAAAAATATTTCGAATCAATAAGATTAACTCTTTTAATAAAGTAGCAGGAAAATAATAAATTAGTAAGTATTCAAAAAAATTGCTTCTTTCAAAATGTGAATTTCATCTTAAATAAAAAAAATATTCCAAAATATAGTCTGTCTTTAGGAAACTATTGTATGGAGACCAAGAAAGAGGACAAATAGCATAAAATGTTGGAATAAACTTTTTCATATTAGCAGTTCGGGTGAATTGAGTTAAACACAAAATGACGACCCAAAACTCTTGCTTCTCTAAAACGTCTAGGTCTTAGAAATATGCCATTCAAATATCAAATAATTATTTTTAATTAAAAAACATGAATGAATTAGAGTTACGACACAATTTGGTCTGTCAGCCACAAATTTTATAAATATAATCATTATGGCGTGTGAGAATTCATTATGTCGAGAACAATTAGAATTTCCTTGCTCTCAACATCTAGATGTCTTAGTTCTCACTAGAAACTACGAAATTCACAGCGCAACCTCCACAGAAAAGCTTTTAGCTGATTTTTTTGGTCTACATAGTAGGCGTGGAATCGGAGACATTAATAGCATCGACATTGAAGAATCGAAAAAATGAACTTGATTAAATTTCATAATTTAACAGAAAAAGAATAACTCACTAACTTTATTAGCCGAAAGGGTCTGTCATACCAATTTGAAAGAGTGTAACATTGTCATCCTTACATACACAAGCATTTTAATCTGCATAAATAGTCTTAGTATGTTAGGTTTTAAACACGTTGGTAATTCATTATACTTTCGGAGACCTTTAAAAAATAATACAGACATTTCTGTTCAACCTTCAAATCCACTGAACTAATATCAAGGTTTTAATGTTTGTTATTATATAAACGTGAACAATATGGTATTCGGAGAAAACTGCTCGACTGGATTAAAGACTTTTTAACGGATCTGTCGGCTCGCGTTCTATTGCAGTGAGCTATCTGAATCTTACGAAGTAATAAGTAGTGTTCCTCAAGATTCAGTACTCAAGCCTTTGCTGTTTAACGTGTTTGGCTTTGATGTTTGGTTCCGATCCAGTGCTGTATGCTGACGACAACAAATTTTCGGGAATCCATTAGCCTCAGATAACCAGCTAAGTAGTCATATTTCTAAGTTACCAAAGTGGTGCAGTGATTGGTGTCTTCAATTAAACTCAGACAAGTGTTTGATATTGCACATTGGTTATAATAACCCTTACAATCACTACTTTATTAATAACACTCAAATAGCCCCTATTGTTACTCAAAGTAACAAAAAAAGCCAATTCTATGGCATACATGATTTATCGGATTTTTAGAAATATGACTCCTACTTTGACAAGTAAAAACCTCAAAACAATTTAGTTTTTTACTTTTTATACAAAATCTACCCGTGAAACCGTGTTTGCTACTATGGGCAATGTTATAGAGAAATGAAAAGCCTACAAAATGAGCTATTATACGCTGATCTTTGTTATTTTACTGCTTCGATAATCAAACTTAAACTCGAAATTACAGGAAAAAACTTAATTGTTTATATATATTGTTATTAGTTACTTGAAATATTCTTATTAAATAAAAGAGTAGATCTTATCATTCCCAATCTATTTTATCAAAATAAATACTGTAGCCTCCGTAGTTTTTGCCAAATTACACTTAAACCAGGAGAAGACCTTTTTTAAAGGTCCATATTACCTCACCAGATGACCGTATCATTATTAATAAACCAGAGTTGGAAAGTAGAAAAGTGAACCTATAGACCCCTCATCTCAATTTTTCTAAATTTTGAGTATAAATATAAACAATTAGTGAAAATATCTGATCAATTTAAAATAGAGCGGTTGGACGAGTCCATTCGTGAAATTGTTGTGGGCGGACTTTAAACTTCATCTCGCAATAATATTTCAAATTTTAATTTGAGGCACACTCTTCTATTTCAAGTATAATAATGGATTTATGCAATAAATTTAGTAAAATGGAATGCGAAAACTCAGTTGAGCTTAATAGGCAAGTAACATTAATTTAAAAAAATGCCTTCTTTTAATAGCTAATTCACAAATAAGTGTTACCTGAAATTATAATCAAATCAATAGTTATTTGTGTCTTTTAGCGGAGTAACTTTTTAATTGATTTATATTATTATTTTAGAAGTGATGGAGAAATTCACAAGAACCAATTAGACAATTCGATGGGTATTTGTATATTTTGTAAAAGAAACATGCTTCGTGAAAAAGCACATGTTGTCAAACAACGCTCGATAAATAATCTCATTAAATCCAGTATAATGAGAAAAGATAACATACATATCGAATTAAAAAATTATGAAGAGCTTGTTATATAAGGTTTGCAATACAACTTACACCCGACGCAGTAATATTAAAATGGCAGCAAAGATAAAAAGGGAAGAACTTAAGAAGTCTCGTAAACGAAAAATTGAGGGGCGCAATTTTGACTTTTCAAATTATTGTTTATTTTGTGGTAATACTACTAAGAGGAGCTCTTATAGAAGCTCGGTTGTAAAGAAAGATACTATTGATAATTGTTTGATGTGTAATGAAGAACTAAATGCAACTGATTGGGGGTGGGAAATTAAAAATGGGCACATATACAACTGAAGATCCTCCCATACTAGAAATTTTGTTGAAGGAAATATCATGTTCTTGCAAATCTGAATGTAGAACAACTGCTTGTACCTGCAGAAAGCATGGCTTGAAATGCAGTTCATTGTGTGCTAACTATGAAATTGAATGTTGTGAAAATTATATACACAATGTGAAAATTGTCGATAATGGCCGAGGACGATGAGAATGTTGATAGCGTACCATTTATACAGAGCAATGATGAATATGATATTAATATAGACACTGATGATAGTGATGATGATGTAAATAGTGTTAATAATCAGTCATCTTTAATGTGCAAAAAGCGTAGATTGTTATACATTTTTCAATATATATATATATATATATATATATATATATATATATATATATATATATATTGTTGTCTACAGAATAATGAAGCTACGGGAGCAAGATCCAGCGGTAGGGAAGGTCCTTCATCTCGAAGATAAACAACCAGTGGGTACCAGAGACATCTTTTATTTGGTAACGACAACATTCTCGGAAGACAAGCCAACATATAGCGATCTTTGGAAGACTCTGGTAGAATTGAGGAATGTGATGATGGAGAAGAATCTGACGAAATTGGCGGTCCCAAAGATAGCCTGCGGGTTGGATGGACTGAATTGAAGGGTGGTGAGAAGTATGATGGAAACAATCTTTCGATTCAGTGGCATCAACATCCTGGTATGCTGTCTCAATATTCGCAGCCCAGGTTCGAAGACCGTTGACTGCTACTTCTACCAAACTTCCCGTTGTCGAAATGGAGAGTCCTGCAAATATCGTCACACCAGGAAGGATTCTGGGAGATTCCGGGACGAAATGGTCTTAAGGAGGGGGCAATGTTACGAGAATTCATCCGACCGCTGGTGCAATCGGCCATCAACCAATTCATGGAAGGGCCATTATTCCGATAAATTCTGGGAACCCGAATTGTTTGTCTCTCAACATGCGGACCGCTGCCGTTACTGGGAATTCCCTTAAAGCTTCCAGAACATGATGGGATTTCCCGATGGTTCGTGGACGTACCAGACAATTCCAAGATAAATGTATAAATAAGAAACAGCTGGCGATAGGAGGCATTCAGTTTTCGTCGGTCGTTTGTACAGTTAAGATAAAATGTAAATAGTAGTTTCTGTGAATATAAATTTGTGTAAAAGTAGTGGAAATAAATTAGAGTGAGTTAGACTGTGTTTTTAAATAAATCCAAGAACTGAACTGAACCCGAGTGTGAAAATAAAAACATTACATTATTTATTATATAAGTGTCTGAACTGTCTGTTTTCTCAGTTCTAAGATACAATTTTTACTTTTAGCTTGTGTACATGTTCTGAATTATTCAATATCGTTGATATTTGTTGTAAACTTAGGTTAAAACTGTTATTTATAATTTACTTATTGTTACTCTTAAATTGCTTCTTTTCCTGTTCTCTAGTTGGGTGTAAACCTGTTTGAACAGTAAACAAATAAATAAATAAATAAAAACAATGAGCTAGGGAATATTCTATGGGCACCTCAAACAGGTCTCGGGGTTCCTCTCTGGTCACGTTGTGCTGCACTTTCTGCCCATCCGAGTACAGTGCCATAAACGAATCTAACCACCCCATGAAGAATGGGGTGGTTGGATGCTGCGGACTTGGGCTTACTCAACTTCGCCGTCATGACTTCCGGCAAAAGGGGCTAACCTGTTGAAATGTATCACCCTTGGTTTTCCTCAAGATAGCTTCATTATTCTGTAGACAATATATATATATATATATATATATATATATATATATATATATTGCGGGTGTAATGCTGTCGTCCGTATTTTATTGATCTTCAAGAGTTTGCAGACGTCTTGGAAAAGAGTAGACTCGAAGTTTCTACCTTGGTCTGAGTGCAACTCCAAGGGAACACCAAAACGACTGATCCATTCCTTGACAAGGACATCAGCAACGGTCAAGGCTTCTTGATTCGGCAAGGCATACGCTTCGGCCCATTTACTAAAATAGTCCATCACCACCACAATGTACTTGTTTCCAGAGTCGGATTCAGGAAATGGACCGGCAACATCAATGGCTATTCTTTCGAATGGACTGCCAACGATATATTGCTTCATGGGAGCTTTTGGACGCCTCTGAGGCCCATTACTTGCTGCACAAACTGTACATTTCCGGCACCAATCCTTAACATCAGCTTGGCAGTTCACCCAATAGAACCGTTCTCTCAACTTCCCCAGGGTTTTCGTTAATCCCAGATGTCCTCCAGTTGTACCATCATGTAGTTCTCGTAAAACCTCTGGTCTCCTATTTCTGGGAACTACAATCTGTTTTGTCGTTTCCTTCCTTTGGAGTTTCCAGGACACGCTTGAGAAGTCCATTTTCCAGGATGAGAGAGTTCCACTGAGCCCAGTACGACTTTATGGTTGGTGAGTATCGGGAAATCTCTTGCCACGTAGGTTTGCGGTCTTCTTCCTTCCACCGGATAACCTCTTTCAAATCTGGATCTAATTTCTGGTCTTTTTGGATCTCCGCAGATTGCCAATAATCATTGATGGCGGTAGTTCTACAGAGAACAGCCCTTTTTTCTTCAGCTCGCTGGCAATGTTTGCAGTCATCAGGGCATGGTCTTCTTGATAGAGCATCAGCATTCTTATGGCTTGTTCCAGCTCGATGTTCAGTCTCGAAGTCGAATTCTTGCAACCGCTCAATCCACCTTGCCAACTGTCCTTCAGGATTTTTAAACTGCAGAAGCCACTTCAGTGCTGCATGATCAGTCCCTCAGGAGGAATCTTTTACCATAGAGGTACTTGTAGAAATGTTCTATCCCCTTTACCACAGCCAGGAGTTCCCTGCGAGTAACACAGTAATTCCGTTCAGGCTTGCTCAAGGTCTTGCTGAAGTATCCGATGACTCTCTCCTGGCCTTCCTGGATCTGCGTAGGACAGCACCAATTCCGACATTGGTTGCGTCGGTATCCAATACAAAGTTTCCATCTGGCAAAGGATAACTTAATATGGTCGCTGACATTGACATTGGTACTGCACCTTCCCTTCTGTCAGTCTAGTAAGTGGTTTGGCGATGTTGGCAAATCCGGCTACGTATCGACGATAGTACGTGCATAACCCCAGGAAACTTCTTAACTGGTGGATATCTTTAGGTATCGGCCATTCCTAAACAGCTTTGATTTTCTGTTTGTCAACAGCTACTCCCTGTGCGGAAACTACATGTCCAAGATATTGCACCTCTTCTTGGAACAGTTGACACTTCTTCGGGCTTAACTTTAGTCCGGAACTTCGAAGTCGCCGAAACACCTCCTCCAGGTTCTTGATGTGGTCTTCAAATGATCTTCCAACCACGATAATGTCATCAAGATACACCAAGCATGTTTTCCATGAAAGCCCTTTTAACACTGTTTCCAGCAATCTTTCAAACGTCGCCGGAGCATTGCACAACCCAAACGGCATCACCGTGAATTGGTAAGTCCTGAGCCGATGGTAAAAGCAGTCTTTTCTCGGTTTTCTTTAGCAAGTTCCACCTGCCAATAACCGCTCTTCAGGTCCAGGGTGGAAAACATTTTCGATCCAGCCAATGTATCTAGGGTATCGTCTATTCTTGGAAGGGGATAGCTGTCTTTCTTTGTAGCGTGGTTTAATTGCCGATAGTCCACGCAAAATCGGGTCGAAACATCTTTCTTTTTAACCAAGACAACTGGAGAAGCCCAAGGGCTATTGGATGGTTCAATAACACCTTCTCCCTCCATCTCGCGGACTATCCTGTCGGCTTCTTCTCTTTTAGCTAGAAGTAGTCTTCTCGCCGACTGTCGAATAGGTTGAGCGCCCCCAGTATTAATTTTATGTTTCACCAGATCAGTTCGTCCTCTTTTGCCATTCCCTACATCGAAGATATCCTGGTAGTTTCTAACGATGTCCCTCAATTTTGCTCTCTGGTTTGGTTTCAAATTCTTAGATGAATCGGTCATGAGTCTTTCCAGTTCCTCAGATAGTTTACCTGGTGGTATTTCTGCATGCTGTGTGCTTCTGACTACAGAGGAAACTGTTGAACAATGGCCCAAAGTTGTTCCTTTCTTCGTGGGCTACTCTATAAATCATTTCCTTTTCTAACATTTTTTATCATCATCCTGTATATCTATAATTCCTCTCAACCTATATTCCATATTCCCTATATATACAACCCTATATATACAACTGCTTATAATATTTTTTGCACCACCCTGTATAACTGTAATTCTACTGCACCTTCTATTCCAAGAACGCTGTAAATTCAACCGCTAATGGGCTTCCCTATATAATTATTTTATTAGTTATAATTGCACTCTACTCTATATTTTAAACACCCTATATAAGCACATAAGCAGTTGCATACTGCTTATGTGCCACCCACGAAAAAAACGATTTCTAACATATCTGGAATCGCCCTGTATAATTATAATATACAACGATTACTTTACCACTAAACAATAACAACGCTTGCATGCCACTTCCAGAAATACATGCTCTAAGTATATAACAGCATTGGCCCTTCTATATGTCATTACTCAATGTTTTGAGTCTGGCGGCGGCGGCACATTCAGTTGTTTGGCGTTGACATTATGGACGTAAATAATGAATTTTTATTATATTTTATTTAACCACAACCGAGTAATGATTCAGGTTCATTACTCTTACTGGCACAATCTCCTTGACCCGAAACAGAGTCTTCCCCATTGCGACTCCTCTGCCTACATTTCCGTCGTTAATTCGGGATCAAACATCATTACGGTTCCAGTTTTAGCTTTCCCATCTAAGCAAGCATCTATAATGATTTCAGCTCTTTCCGGAACATTGACATTCTCTGCTAAGATGGCTCTCAGCATTATGTCATCTTTTCCATGAAGCACCACTTCTTCGTCATTCACTCGCAGAATTCCATCTTTGAAGTTTAACTGGAATCCTTTGGAGCTCATGACATCCATTCCAATGATTACTTCGTCTTCGATGTCTGCCACTAATGCTCGATGTAGGAAGTTTGTATTTCCCAAGGTCATTTCAACCTCTATTTCACCATGGACTTTCGCTGCTTCTCCTGTAGCTGTTCGCAGTTGCCATTTCGTTGGTTTTATCATTGTCTCTAAAACAATGTTGGGCCTTATTACTGTTTTCGTCGCACCAGTATCCAGCAGCATTGCAAATTGCCTCCTATTAATAAGGCCATCTACGAAGACACTGTTAACGTGGTTGCGTAGCGAAGCGACATATGCGTTGGTAGCTGACACTTATTTGCTACAGGTCGACGATGGTCATTACATAGGCCTTCTTTAGTTCCCCCGGCGAGGAAGTCTGGACTCCGTTGCTCTCCTTGCAACGACTCTGGACATGTCCTACCTTACGACACTTCCGACATTTCACTAGTCTTTTTCCGGTAAGGACTTCTTCTATTAACTTTCTTACAGAGACTTCATCTTTTCCGCCATCTTCGGATTCTCCGTCAACAATTCGGACTCTGGCTTGACCTCTGCAAGTATTTTTCGCAGCCTCGAATTCCAGAGCTCGAGCCAGTGCATCCACTAATTGAGTCGGTCGAGCTAGGGTCAATGCTTGTCTGGCTTCGTGGTCCCGAATTCCATCCAAAAATGCTTGCACTGCTAACCTTTCTATTACATTTTCCATTGTGACTGGATAGGCAAAGCGAACCAAACGGGCAATATCGGCTTCAAACTCTTATAGCGATTCGTTAGATTTCTGATGGCGATTTTTTAGTTGGGAGTGGTACACGTGCTCCAAATGGGTCTGTCCATACCTCAGCTCTGAGTGCTTAACCAGTTGTTCGTAGTTTTCTTGCTCCGATGTATTCAATGTTTGCAAAATATCTTTAGCATCCCCTCTTAGGGCGAGGGTTAATGCTATTGCTTTTTCCTCTGCTGACCATCCGTTTAGCTTTGCTGCAGCCTCAAATTGGCGCCGATAGTTAGTCCCTGACGATTTTCCATCAAATTGTAGAGGTTTCATTTTGTGTCTTGTTCCCTCGAGTCCAATTTTCGAATCCACTACTTCCGAACTGTTTATGCTTTCGACCTTTGGTGGAGTTTCTTTCCTTTGTATCGAGACTACTTGTTCTTTTATTTTGCTGATCTCACCCTCCATTAACTGTTTTAGCTCCTCTATACGCGTTTCGTTTTCGAGGGTTGTCTGGTTGAGCTCTTCGACCATTGTCTGCCTTAGCTCTTCCATCCGAGCTTCATTCTGGACTATTTTCTCTTCTAGCACTTCTGATTTTTTTTCTAGCATATTTTTCAAATTTTCTTCTAGGGATTTAGAATTTTCCAGTAATCGGGCTTCTAAGTATTCTTTCAAGGTTTTAGAATTTTCTATTAGTTTGTCTTCTAGGACTTTAAAATTTTTTAGTAATTTATCTTCTAAAGCCTCTTTCAAGTTTTCAGAATTTTCTAGCAGTTTGTCCTCTAGCGTCTTAGCATTTTCTACTAATTTATCTTGTAAGGTCTCTTTTACATTTTCCATTTGTTTTAGTAGCATACTCATGTCTCCATTACCAGAAACTTCAAACAAATAAGTATCGGGATCATTACCTTCATTTATTAGGGCATCTCGCAGCCGTTGTATTAATTCACTTTTTTTCCCACTAATTTCTAAATCCCTTTCCTCCAGTTCCTTCTTTAAATCAGTCACTTTCAATTGGTCCAAATTCACTGTTTTAAACATTGTCCGTCTAATATTTTAATTTTCACACTCGTGTTCAGTTCAGTTCTTGGATTTATTTAAAAACTCAGTCTAACTCACTCTAATTTATTTCCACTACTTTTACACAAATTTATATTCACAGAAACTACTATTTACATTTTATGTTAACTGTACAAACGACCGACGAAAACTGAATGCCTCCTATCGCCAGCTGTTTCTTATTTATACATTTATCTTGGAATTGTCTGGTACGTCCACGAACCATCGGGAAATTCCATCATGTTCTGGAAGCTTTAAGGGAATTCGGGTTCCCAGAATTTATCGGAATAATGGCCCTTCCATGAATTGGTTGATGGCCGATTGCACCAGCGGTCCGATGAATTCTCGTAACAATAAGATGAATAGACTATTTCAGTTATCTAAAAAGCAGGTCTTTATGGCTGAAATAGTACAATTAAAGATGTCAAGCTGGAAATTCACCTCATTACACTTCGAACACATTTTATAAAGTGGAGAACGTTTTAGAATATTAGTACGGGAAGTGGGAAGGTAAAACGTGTGATTTGTCCTAGATATGATTCTAGGCACAAAAATATTTAGTTCGTTAAGTTTATTGTTGATGAGTTTAAACAGAAAAATTACTGAATGACTGTCTCTGCATGATGCATTCTATATGACAGGAGTTTTAAAAACCGTCTTTGAATTAACTCTAATTTTTGTATGTGAATCATGTAAAATGGACTCCAAATTATATCAGCATACTCAATTTTAGACCTCACAAAAGCAAAATATAACGTTTTTAATGTCTCTTGTTGCACCAAATCTCGGGAGTTACTAGCAACAAAGCCGTACATCTTGTTGGCAGCAGAGAAAACGGAATCGATATGAGCAACAAAGGAAAGCCTACAGTCAAATGTAACACCCAGGTCAGTAAAAGTGGGCGGTCGCTCAAGAATAGAATTATTAATTTTATATTGAAAGTCGATAGTATGTTTCTTTAATGTGTACGACATTACTTTACACTTACTTGTATTGAGAGATAAATTATTATTTTGACACCAAATTTCAATCAGTTTCAGATTTTGAGAAAGTCTCTCGCAGTCGGTGATACTATCAATTTTACAGTAAATCTTCTAGTCATCAGCATATAATAAGCAATTTACGTCTAACTTAATAATGATATCATTAATGAAGATATTAAATAAAAGAGGCCCCAAGTTACTGCCCTGGGGGACACCTGAAGTGGCCACGTATTCGACGGACTTAAACCCATTAAAGACTACCGACTGTTTCCTAACCAAACTGAGCTAGTTTAGATAATAGAATTCTATGATCGAGTCGGTCAAATGCCTTCGAAAAGTATCGTCTATACATTCAGCCAGAAATTGAGTCATGTTGACAAGGTTTGTGATAGTTGAGCGTCCTTTCATAAATCCATGTTGATAACACGTAATAATATTGCTAAGTTGAGAGTACATTCTATTATAAAGTAATATTTCAAACACTTTACTGAAGTTACACAATATTGAAATTGGACGAAAGTTGCATATGTCAAATTTGTCTCCCTTTTTAAAAACTGGAATAATTTTAGACGTTTTCCAAATAGCAGGTATAGTACAATATTTAAGGCAAATATTAAGTACGGTAGTTAATGGTGAGGCAAGAATTGTTGCACAATCTTTTAAAATAAAGGCTGGAATGAAATCAGGACCCATCCTCATTTTATTTTTAACCTGCTTGAGTACAGACAAGACCTCATCTTCCCGAAAACCTGATATGGTGAGGTGTTGTGCATTAGTAATCACGTGATCAAATATGACAATCTGCGAGCTAACGGAAAAAGATTGGGCGAATAATTCGGTAAAATCGTTGAGTATATCAGCAAGATTATGAAGCACTTGACCGTTATACGACATTCGATTCGATATCGAAGTACAACCTTGTTTACTATTTATAAAAGCCCAGAATTTCTTAGGATCCCCCTTCATATTTGCTTCAACCGATCTCACATAATTTTTGTAGGACTGACTAATGTCAGATTTTATTATTGCTCTTAAGCGTTTAAATTTGTCACGAGCAGACGGGTCATTATTTTGCTTAAATTGGAGATTAAACTTTGACTTTAGTCGCAATTGTTCAATGATACCGGGAGTAAACCAGGGTGGATATTTCCTTTTAAAGATTTTGGTCTGCTTTGGAACATACGCATCAAATACAGACTAGAGTTTACCGTAGAAATATGAACAAGCATCATCAGGACGGTCAAATGCTTCAAGGAAAGTCCAATCAATATCAGTAAGATGTTGATACAGTAAAGGAAAGTTGGCATTTCGAAAATTAAATTCGTTACATGAGGATGTGGGAAAATTTCTCTTTAAGTTGCGAATGAAGTTTAATTTACAAACAATATTTAATGCCGGATGATGTCTATCTTCAGTAACCAAAATTTCTAGAGACTTACCTACCTGGCAACTGTTATTGTACAAAACTAAGTCAAGCATCTTACCGAAATCGTTAAATATAGAGTTTTGTTGAGTAAGGTTAAAAATGGGAAGGATCATTCAATTGTAAGACGTAAGAAGAAGTGTTAAAGTCACCTACAATGAGTAAGTTGTTGCCATGCAAAAATGCCAGATTATTAAGTGACTCAAACAGACTATTATATAAGTCATTACTTAAGGAAGGCGGGACATATAAGTTAAGTAAAAATATAGAACTTACATCGGTAAGAATTTTCACCAACACCAGATCCACAGACAGCAATGAAGGAGGAAAACATTTTTTAATATCGACATTAGATGAAGCAAAGAGATTGTTTACTGCTACAAGAACACCTCCACCTCTTGAGCAGTTGCACTCCTGATAACGCCTGTCACTACGGTAAACCGAAAAATCAGGAGGAAATAATTGTCCATCTAGAATAGAGTCATTAAGCCAGGTTTCGGTTAACGCTATGACCTGATGCTCAAACATAGATACGACATTAAGAAAATCTAATGTCTTCGAGCGCAGCCCTCTAGTGTTGATAATAAATACTTAAAGATTTGGAGCTATTTAATTCTGCGACCTGTCCACTCAAACTGCATCCACTTGAAGCCGAGAATGATTCATGCAGCACACGAAATTGCTATATATAACCAAGAAAATCGTTTTTAAATTTTGCTAAGGCAGATTTATATGCAGTACAGTGAGACCGATCCCAAGCAGCATGGTCGTCTGGAATTGTCGTATTTTGTTTTACAGATAGTTTAACGCAATTAGAACATTTTCATATCCGTGATTTACGGGTTTTTACATTATGATCTCCCCCACAAAGAGGACAGCTTAATTTATTAGCACAAGATTTGGAAGAGTGGTGAAACTCATTACAATTAAAGCAAAGCGATAATTCAATTGCGTCGTACACCTTACAGCTATCCAAACCTACAAACAAATTACCAGCTTTTAACGCCCATTCATAGACATACTTTTCAACCTGAATGACAGCTTGATAGATTCCTGAGTTTTTTTTGTACAGAAAATTTTAATCACTTTACAATCATTTGATTCGGAAAATATGTCCGGGTTACACTTCATAATTAAATCCCGTAATTTAGATTCAGAGTAATTTTCAGTCATCCCCACAATACACAGTCTAGGATTGAAACCCATGACTTCCTTAACCGCATAGGAATCCGACATTTTCTCCTCTACCAGCTTCTTTACTTTTTCATTATCTTCCTTGGACTTGCAGACAATAAGAACACCTCCATCTTTCGTATTTTTCACTTTGGATAAACGCAAATTATTATCAGGTGGAAGTATATTCAGCATTAAATCGGATTTCGTTTGATTCACAGCCTGACCCATGCGTTTAGGTTGTATGATAACTGCTGGACAAGTTTTGTTTTTGACAACATCTGAGTATTTCACAGGAAGAATTTTTATTATTTTTCAATACATCCGATTTCAATAAAGAACGAGCGAAGCGCCTCGTAGACCTTTAAATCCAACACTCAGTTAATTTCAGCATTATTGATTGACATACAGTCTTTTACACAAGTTACACATCTCCACATCAATCCGGGAATAGCATTTAAGACACCCAGTATATCGATAGTAGTTGAAATACAAACAAACAACGTGAAACTGCTTTTTGCTAAATTCACAAAAAACGGCTGGCTTTGCTCGAGTTACAGTACCTGAAAATTTCACAGATCAATTCGTTGGCAGAACGATGCCTACGTGTTGATGTCGAACACCGATTCTGGGATTCTTGTGTGGCTCAGGATGTCCGGATGTTCAGAAGAATAGCCAAGGTGTTTGCAAAAAGTACAGACAGTTCCAGAAGCTAAGGCAGCAATGTTCAGTGGTGGGGATGGTCCTTTATCTGGAAGATCAACAACCAGTGGGTACCAGAACCATCTTCTATTTGGTAACGAACACATTCTCGTAGGACAAGCCAACATATAGCGATCTTTGGAAGACTGGTAGAGTTGAGAACCATAATGATGGAGAAGAACCTGATGAAATTGGAGCTCCCAAAGATAGTGAGTTGGATGGACTGAATTGGAGGGTGGTGAAAGGTATGATAGAAACTATATTCGCAGCTCAGATTCGAAGACTGTTACTTCCACCAAACGTCCCGTTGTGAAACTGGACAGTCCTGCATTCCGGGACGAAATAGTCTTAAGGAGGGGGCAATGTGACGGAAATTCATCAGATATTTCGTGGAATCGGTATTCATCCGATATTTCGTGCAATCAGAGCGGTAATCTGTCTGGCGACTCGAGGCCGATGGCTACCGCTTTCGAGTTTTCGGGAATCCACGATGGAAATATCTCGGCGGCTATTTGATCTAACACCTTCTGAGAAGAAATATATAAATACGGAAAACCGACTCAAGGATTCATTCGGTATTCGATTGACATATAATAAACAGCAGGTGTTCAAGATAAATGTATATAGTTGTGTGAATATAAAAGTAGTGGAAATAAATTATAGTGAGTTCGACTAAGTCTTTAAGTAAATCCAAGAACCCAAAGTGCAAAATAAAAACATTACAATATAAAAGTTTAGCAAAGAAATTAAATAACACAATATCTAATACTCAAATTAGAACTACTAACAAATAAGTAATTCTTACCTTTTTCTGGAGTATTTGATCTAAGGGTACTGTAACTTCCTTTACCAGAATCTCGTGAACCTCCTGTGTAACTATCTGTTTCGACATCATTACCAAAATACAATGATGAATCAATGAAAACTTCTTTCTTGCACTCATAACACCAAACTCTCCGTGTTGATAAATTCATATGAATACAATGAAGCGGGTTATTCTGAAAATATAAAAATGTCTCATGTTGAGCATGAATTATTAAGAAATCAGGTAACAAACTTTGTATTATTTGAATTCAATCACAGAGTAATGTTATGATTTAAATAACATTCTTAAGATTTTGTTACTCCACTTATAATTCAGTTATAGTAGTTGTATCACTATCAGAAATTAATAAATTCTTAAAACAATTGTAGTATTTTTATAACAGTATCTACTAGAAGTGTAAAGTATCGTTACTTTTGAGTACTCGTAAGTATTCGTTACTTTTCAGTTAAGTACTCGTTACCAAATATTCGTTACTCGAGTACTCGTTCTGTATATGCTTCGGGCACACAGGTTTGATTATACTGTGCTTCGGGTAAAACGGTGTAAAGGCAATTTTACAGTACAACTGTAAACCACAATTTTATTATTATTTCCATATTCTAACACATAAATAATTATGAATTTGATTATTAATATAAATATAAAACATTTTTGTCCATTCATTTTCAATAAGAAATCTGTAATTACTTTTAAGAAGATTTCTCAAAATATTGATCGATGGCACCATTAATTTTGCTCGCCGTCATACCGTTCGACCGGTTCAGCGACAACGGAATGACCCGAATGCTGGCTAAAAATTAACTCAGCCTATGTGGACTATGTTTACGTTACCATAAATCAAGTATTCGATACTATACAATTGGTGAATTTTGTATTCGTTACTTCGGATCCGGGCAAGTAACGAGTACTCGAGTAACGAATAGTTACTTTTCTTACACCTCTAGTATCTACAGATCAAACTTCCTATAGACCATTCTTTCCTTGTGTTAATATCTCGGTGAAATCAGAAATAGTCAATGTTTTGAATGTAGAAAACACTAATATTCATAGAAAATTCATTATCCATTGTCAAAGTTATGCAGTCCTCGTGTTCACTGAAAATGCTAAATTTAGATTCTCATTCACTTTTCAAATTATTGTTCCTTTAAAGATTAAAATATAATTTCAGTATATACTTTCCACTTATATATACCTGATCCATAACAACTAATTTTGAAGGTAAAATAGATGTTAATGAGAGATTGGTTTGAATATTCTCTAACAAGAACTGAAAAAAATATAACAAAGTAGTCCCCTTGCTGTTTCCCAGGATTGCTTTGGAGTAGTTTTAGAGCAGACCCAGTCAGTAAAGTCGAGCGTGATAGCCTTTTCATCATGATCCAATCCATCAGTGTTGTCAATACTTTCGAGGGTCAAAAACTGTAGAATGTGACTTGCCTTTCACAGAAATAGTGACATAATAGGGACTTTTTTGTCTAAATAGTGACAAACAAGTGACACTTTCCCTACCAATTCAGTAGGAAAACTTTTTGATAACTAGTCAGTCATAATTCTTCACCATTTCAGAGCACATTGGCATTATTTCCATGAGAAATTTGTAGGATAGGGGAAGTAAATGAAGAACAAGACAAATGCTACAATGAAAGGATAACAAGATTAAAATACTTTTCACTTTGAACATTATACAATGTACTCTGTATTAAAAAAATAAAATCTATGAAAACAATAATATCTTTTTTACTGAGAGGACAATCATATTCTCAAAATTCAATGCATGAGCACCCCCACTTAATAAGAAAACATTTTTGGAACTGTACTGATACTATGTTGAAAATACAACTGATGTATGAATATCCTCACTCTGACATAAATATAAACCTTAGTGGCCTAAAAGCTTTAGAACAAATAGTACTTATGAGTCTGAATGGAAGGCCAGGATCCTTCATATAGTCGAAATAGTAAGTAGATCTGCTTCTAGAGTAGGATTATATGTTACATTTGGACAATACAAAATACCCCATATGACACACATGTTTCACTGAATGCTAAAACTTCTCTGTAAAAGCAACGAACATAGACATCTTATGGAGAGAATATCCTTTGTTTACATTCGCTTTGTTATGTAAACATCAAACAATGGTATGTTACCCACGCGTTAGAGGAGCTGGTGTTTCAATTTAACGTGACACGTATATACTATCTTAAAGAATTGTTAGATAATCGAAGCAATGGTCGAGAGTGTAGAGCGCATGTGTAAAATCATATAGTACAAATTTAATGATACTATTATTAATACGCAAAGACGGAAACCCACTACCCCTTTTTCGGCCTTTATTTTGAGAGGAGGGTAATGTGCCGTAGATGTGCAGAATATATAAAGAATCTTTATTTTTTTTAATAGCTAAATTAAATATAAATTATTGATAAAAAACAAGTGAGATAGCGCCCACTATGAACAACTACCTTAAGCCTTAAAATCCAATGTTCGAAATTTGACAGCAGTCGACAAAATCCCAATCGTGTAGCGAAGTATAAATACTGCTTAAATAATCGATTTTTACTTACTACGATATATGCTCTAAAAACCTTATTTTCTATTCATTTATGACGTTACTTTTTTACAAAAACGTTGACTTCAGAAACTATTGTGTTGTGATCAAATTGAATGTGTTTTTAAGAAGTTTGTGCATTTACAGAAGAATCCATATGAAAAGTTTTACGTAAGTACAATAACTATTTAGAGATTCTAAAGCTAATTGATACATTTTATTTCCGATCCTGACCAAGTTAAGTATATACATTTCTTCATGCATGCATTTATCACAAATCTACTATAAATTTATTAATATTTTGGTGTACCCATTACTGCGTTCAAAAGCAAACTTTTAAATAAATTTTAAGATGTCATCTAAAATAGCAGTCAGCCAAAAAATGTTTAATGTTCTTTTAACGAGATGTGATATATATATATATATATATATATATATATATATATATATGATGCAAATATATTTTTACTTATTTATCTGATAATATAATACATGTAATGTTTGTTTATTTTATCATTTTGTCGAAATTCTCTTTTGGGGTTTTGACATCTACAAATCCATTGCTAGGAAAAAATCGTATTACCGAGAAACAACGAGACTGTTACAATTATGACAGCTTTATTCGATACAGGGTGATTTGGTGACCTACTTGAGAATAAAACTGCTGTGAAAAATTCTTTCAATGCAAATTAATGTGTAGGATCTTATAAAAATTTCATTAGTTTTTCTAGCATTACATTTTACAGCTACACCTTTCAAGATTTTAAAGTAAAAAGTGCTGGTTATGCCATATTTGGATGGGTAAAAAGTTATGTTTCATACTAATTTGAGGCACACAATAAAGTTGTCTTGAGAGTCGTTACATATGCTTATATAAATAGACTGAGATGTAAGGCGCTGTAGATGTGTGTGTGTGATTCCAAATGTTTTATTGGGTGGCCCAGTTGCACGCTCAGACTGTTTTGAGTGGAATGCAGTTATAGTTATACAGGGTGGTTACAAAAAAGAATTATATAGGGTAGCCTATTAGCATTTGCATTTACAGGGTACTTGAAATAGAGAGCGCAGTAAAATCATAGTTAAACAGGGTGGTGCAAAAAATATTTTATAGGGATACATATACAGGTATGTTAGAAATATGCTGGAGAAGAATAATTAGTAATACAGTGTGGTTTAAAAAATGCAACATTTTGTAGCCCATAAGAAGTTGCATATATAGGATAGTTGCAATATAGGTTGAGAGGAATTATAGTTATACAGGGTGATTACAAAAAAAGTTAGAAAAGGAAATGTTATTGTAATGTCTTCAATGACACATTACATATAATATCCAAAAAAATGTATGAATTAGATGTTGCGGTTTTAGTTTAATGCTGGTTCAATGCAAGTATGTACTTGACGAAGGACCTTTAGCGGAACAATCAATAAAACACGTGCCGTCGCGTAAATGAATCACCAAATAAAAGCTAATCACTGACCTTGTACGTCGAAGCTCTGCAGGTGGTGTTTTCTTGGTTCTTCTTTCTTCAGAGGCTAGCCCCGCAGCGGCAGGAACTATTTTTAGAGCTTCGTCTGGACAACACGTTACACAAAATTAGCGACGTAATGTTCATTGACTGAGCAAACAAAAAATGCGGGTTTAACAACAAATGAGGCGCTTTTGTAAACACAAAAGAAACAAAATGAAATCGTAACACAATAACAACAAAAAGCGGCCGTCTTACGACGGAAACAAAAAAACGTGCGAATAGCTCGAAATACAATACACAAAATCACGAATACTGTCTATATTTTACACGCAAAAAACAATTAAAATTAGCATTAGCGCGACGGAAGGTTTTGGAAAAGGCGCAGAACTTTAAAAATCAATGAAGTAATTCAATCAAATTTAAACAATACACTAAACAGATTGCGGGAACGCAACAGTTATATTGGGTAGCCCAACATGAGTTGCATATATATGATGATTGAAATATAGTTATAGAAAATAGTTTAAAAAAATAGAAACAAAGAGTAAAAATGTTAAAAAATATTATGTATGGTCCATGAGCCATTCCATATACAGGGTAGATAAAACATAGTCCAGAGTAGAATTATGGTTACATAGAGTAGTTAAAAAATGTTAGCAAAAAAATTGTATATTGGGTAGTCCATTAGCAGTTACATATAAAGGGTGGTGGAAATATATTATGAAGTGGAATTATTGAGAAAAATTAGTTTATACAGCAAATCATGGTTACATGTACCAACATTTATGATGAATGTTTGAATTTAAGATTACGCTCAGTCACCCATGTACTGAATTTATTAAATGTATAAATGGAAATTGAATAAGTATTAGTAATAATTAATTAAAATAGATTATTTTGCAATTTCTAGATATATTATTTCTACTCCATAACTATTCAATTCTTTAAATTGGAATTGTCATTTACCTTCATTCTGTTTTCTATATTATAATACTGGTTAATTGCTGAATTATTTAATTTTCAGAAATTTCCTGGTAATTAATTTTTTTATTTAATTTCCATTTACTATCTCTTTACCATATTAAGTTAAGAATTATGAATTTTAAGACAAATCTATTAATTATATATATATATATAAAAAAAGTTGAATTTCATTAATTAATGACCCAATAGGTTGAATTTTGACCACAGGCGATTCTAGTATTTAGTAAATACATGTTTAGATATTGTTTTCTTATCTGAGTTATGAAAACAGTAGAGCAAAAAATCCTTTCTTAAGTTTTCTAAAGTATTTTGATGAACTTATTGATATGAATTGCATTTCTTTAAATATTAATAACTGTAATATGAATACTGCCACTTTTATTCTTTCCTACCAATAAAAACATTATTCCTTTCACATCCCATACCAATTAAGAGAGCCTAGTTCTTATTTTATGTGATATTAAAATGACATTTACTCATTTTATGTGAACTGAAAAATGAAAATGGTACATAAAATTAATAAGGACATAATACTTAAAAAATTATTATTATTGTAGAATTAGAACCTGCAAACTTAAGATTAACAACTTTGTGTCTTCTGCTCTTGACTGCTATTGTCTTATTACATTGGATATTGTTTGAGAGGGTATAAATGTTAGACATGTATTTACTACATCAGCACCTCTAGCGCTTGGGTAACATACCTGATTTATTTACATAACAAAACAATGTAAACTAAGAACATATTTTTCTCAAGGTGTGCACTTCTATAAGAGTCTATATTCATTGGTAATAGGCAGGAACATTGAAAATATCACCTTCAGATCATCTCTATTGAAATCAAAGGAAACCCTAATAAATTCTGATCTATTATTATTAATGTAAGCTCGAAAGAACTCCAGAGGGAATAGAAAACATTTTTGAAAAAGCATTTTTCACTGACAGTTTGCCACCTACCCAGCAAGTAAGATTTATTGCAGACTTGTAAATAGTCATCATATATAACTAGAAATTGACATGGAATATTTTATTATTTTATAAACATTTATAAGGAACAAAAACCACCAGCTCAATAAGATCATTAATGGCATGGGCTTCTGAAGGATACAATTAAAACTACTTATCAGTTTAAGCAAATACATACTGCATTATGAAGAGTACTATGATCATTTGATTTTTCTGTACATCCAATTTGAAGACAACCCTTATATAAACATATCCATAAGTTTGGTCCTTTGCAATCACAATCAGCACATACAATCTAAAAATTAAAAAAAATGGAGGCAATGTTAATTTAAATAATAACCCTTAAATGTACCTCCTTCAAGTTAAAACATGATTTTGGAATGTGTGTGGCCATAGCCACATGATTACATGATTTCACCATTATCCTAAAAAAAAATTCAGCATGATATTGTTTTTTGAACATAGCTGCATTTTCAATTTTGAGGAAAATTATTGTTTTATACAAATTGATGTTACCTCAACCCCTACAACTATGTATACATTTATGTTTCACCTCAAGTAAATTTTTCAGATCGGGGGGCAACGTAACATCTTAGATGACTTCTATTAATCAGATGTTCTCTAGTTAGATTCAGTCCTATATAAACTGCACTGTCAAGTACACTTACTCTAATTATTAGACATGACAACTTAAACAGTGTTATCAACTGAAGTTGTCTATTATTGGGTTTTTAAATTTTAATGAGTTTTAAAAAACACAATCATGTTTCTCTGATGTATTCAAATATTACATTTTCTGTTGATTAATAATCAAGTTGTCAAACACACAAAACAGTAGGTCACAGATCATACAATAAAGAACAGTATTTAACCATGCACGGGTAACTATGGCTGTTTTCCAGTTAGCAGAGCACAAGTGATTTTGTGCCGCACAGTGCGGCAATTTTTAGCACGTTAATTGGAACATGGTTGTTTTAAAACCAACCGGTAGAGTACACTGATCACCATGAGGTTAAAAGTGTATTACTCATAAGTTATCAATTGACGTTTATGTGTACCTAAATTATTTACAGAATAATTCAATAATGGTTGTTTTCCAATTACTAGAGCACAAAGTGTTTTTCTGTCGCCCTGTACCGTAATTTTCGGATGTTATTTGGAACATACTTCATGTTTTATGATAAAGTTTTATGTTTACTGAGTAAACCTACATAAAACATCCCAAAGGCACAGTTATTTCTTGTGCTCATTTGTGCGAGCTAGTGCTGTAATTGGAACACTCAGTGCTAGCACTGTGCCGCACTGTGCTCAATTGTGCGCTAATTGGAAAACAGGGTATATAGGAATTGTCCGTTCAGAGCACGAAGTATAGATACCAGGAGTCCGAACGTAATGTTAAATAAATGGTAGCATTTTCGGGGACAGAATGTTTTGCCGGTAGAGCGCGCTACTATTTAGGAAGTACTCGTTTAAATCCTTACGCGGTTAATCTTGTTGATACTGACAGTCACCTGACAGCTCTGAAAATATTATTTCGATAATCTGCAAAGCTAAAATGTGTGATATTAGTAAATAAATAAATACAATTAACCAGTAGCAAACAATTTTATTAAAAAATAAATTAATGTTATCAACAGGTATTTAAGAATTAAAATTATAGTTCATCTTTTGTCTCTACGTGTTAAACTATTAAACAAACCGTAAGTGAAGTAAAGAATTTAAACATAGTTTCTGCAAATTAAGTAGTAAATATAAATTAAAAAATGGTTAAATACCTATTTATTTCAGTATTACAATGCTTGATAATAGGAAAGTAATTAATTGATTACAATCAAATATATTATTTATTAATCGTATTAGTTATAAATAAAAGACGTTTAACATTTAAATACCAAACAATTTAGATTTGACAAATACACTAGTGTATACAATACAATATTTATTAACAACACTGATGTTTAATATTATTTTTAGGTTACTCACTTTCGGAACTTTGAATATACACACTTTAGCCACATTTTCACTTGCCTTTCGGCCACTGAGGCAATCATGAACAGCACAACACCTTTCCATTTTTTTATTAAAACTATTTTTAAACAATTACATTAATATGTTATACTTAGTTTTATAATTTTAATAATTTCGACATTCGACAGCGCGTATTTACGTTTGATAATAATAAAAACATCGGTACGTCCTGAACATTTGCGCAGCTAGTGGCAGAAAAGATAACTATGATCTGGGTTTAATATTGTATACCACAAATACTGCGGAAAAGCCTATACCGTTCGGACTCCTGGTATCTATACTTCGTGGTTCAGAGTTTCAACCAGTCGGTTGATAAAAACAGATATACCCCCAATTATATCCATCTTTGTCAAAAACCTCAGTCGCCGCTATTTGACAAATAGAATAAGTTTTCTGTTATTAATGGTTGCGTGGATTGTGTCCATGAATATATTTATCTCTTACTTTTATATAGACAATAAACAGTGAGTGATGTATTTACTCACTGACAATAAAGGACAAACATTTAGAAATAAAGAAACTATTGTTTTGTGAAAGTGTAGGTAAACTTGTTCCGTGTTTTATTTTCTCAATTTTTAATATCTGTTTATTGAATTGTGAATTGTTGTGAGTTAAGTTGATGCTCTCAAATTTCATTTTATTTTGTATTCATTGAAATCATGGTAATCTATTGCTGTGTTCCCTTTTGTGGAAATACTAGTTTAAATACAGTGATGCATCGGTTCCCAAAAGAAACTGAGGTAAATAAAATAATTACATGAAAATATGTAACTGTGTTTACTAAATAATATTTATATTTTGTATAATAAAAGAAAAATATTTGCAGCTACTTCAAATTTGAGTCAACCAGATTAATATATAGCAGTAAACTGTTGAACAAAACGCCCCAACAAATTAGGATGTCTTACAGAGTGTGTGATGCTGACTGTTCCTCAGAAAGCAAGATTTGTTGGGGCTTAACAAGAAGGATATCAAACTTGAAATTTGGTGCCATTCCTTCATTTTTCATAATCATGGTATGTAATTTATTTCATAATAGTTTTGATGTCAATATAGTACATTATTGTAAAATTTCTTAGATGAGAAATCTAAGGAGAATGTTAACCTGCATTTGGAAAGTGAATAGGATAATATTTGCTTAGATTTATCTTTTGCAACACCACCTGCTGCTAATTTTGAACATGGAAATATATCAACAGCAAAAAATATAAGAGGTAAAAATATTACTAGAATTTAATTATATTTTTAATGTATAAATATATTTTTATCAGGATATCAGGAGGCCATCTCACCTTCTAAGAACTGTTAAAGGCAAGATCATGGATGAATAAAAAAAGTTCGATTGGAATAAGACAAACTATGTAACCTTCAATAAAATTTGTTTACTATTGTATTTCCTTTCCTTTTATAACATTTTAAACATAATAATTAGTCATCCTGCATTTCTGATTGCATCTTGGTAGAAGATGTAGTCAGAAATCAGGATGACTAAGAATTAAAAAAATCAATGTATTTAATGCTAATCCGTATTTAATTTTCCCGTCATGTATGTTTTTTCAACCACTCACTTGAGCGCTGTAATCTAGTGAACGCGTTTTGCACGGAGAGTTTCCCATCTATATACATATATAAATCTCTTATCTATGGTATGTAACAACCACCTTTGTGGTAACCATAGATCATACAATAAACTGCCAAAGCTAGAAAGTGAGGGCAATATAGACAGTAAGAGTCTATTTCACTTAGTGGGTGGAAGCAGCCAATCACGAAGTCTATACTTCGTGCAGCCAATGAACAACATGCTGAACGTATTTCATTGTGGTGCCACCATGCGGTTAACGTTCCGTGAATCTTCCTCATATCTAGAAGGTACATGATCTAAGTGTTGAAGGTAGCCTGCAATGAACAAATATCGTGCCAAGACTAAAAGAGAGAGAGCAAGAGGCTATTTCACTCGAGTAGGAGCTGCTTCCAATTCATGTAGGTCATTGGCCACCAAATGAAATAGCACCTTACCCTCTCTATTGCCTCCTTTATTTAGTCTTGGCCTTAGATCATTTACCTCTAGATGTAGCCTGTAATGCAAAAAGCTCGTGTCCACGATTAGAACGAGAGGGCAATAGAAAGGGTAAAAGGCTATTTCACTTCGTGGGTTGAAGCATCCAATAAACTACAAACTGGACGTATTTCATTGGATGCAGCTCCCAATGGAGTGAAATAGTCTCTTACCCTCTCCATTGCCCTCTCTTTCTAGCCTTGATACAATTTAGTGCATTGCATGCTATCTCCAAAAGGTACATGTGCTAAGAGTTTTGGCAGGACATTTGTGTATTGGAAACAGTGAGTTAACTAACTATAGGGGTTTTCGCGGAAACAGTTCTGAATCGGTTCAACGGTAATTTTCTGAAAAGGCCGTTCACGGAACAAAATTACTGAAAATGAACCGATATAAAAAAACTAAGTGAATCCCAAATGAAACAATGGGTGAGTTCAGCAGAAACAAACTGTTGTGAACGTTTGCTAACGTTTCATGTTTTGTGCTGCACGTTTCATGTTTTGTGCAGCACAAAACATGAAACGTAAGCAAACGTTGACAACAGTTTGTATCTGCTGAACGCACCCATTGTCTTATAGACGATAACAGCCGGTAACAATAGCAACCTAGAATTGTATTGTGAACCAAATCTATTATAAAATTTGGTGATCTGGGTTACAGTAGGCTTGAGTTCGGTGTTCGCGGTAAGCAGTTAGGTTCTGAATCGATTCAAACGGTTCTTGCTCTGGAGTATGGAGGGTTAAATGAAGGAAGACAAACTTATATGGGAATAAAACTGAAAAAGTGTCCAGCGGACACGACAGGGTATGTAAGGAAATTAGGAATTGTCAACAGATTGAAATGCACAAACCCTACATTTAGAAGTGAAGTGGCTAAAAAAGTGAGAATGATGTAATTATTCGTTAAAATCGGAAAGTGTGTGTCAGTGTGTCCCAATTTTAACTTTTTATGAAACTCATTGAGTCTATAGTGGTTATTTTGTTATAAAACATTATGGAATAGTTAAAGAATGGAAAAAAATTGTATATTGATAACATTGTTATACAAATAGATGGTTGGTGGATTGATGTAAATAAAAAAATTTTAATTTTACATTCTTGTGTTCGTATTACATATTTATTTTGAAAAGTGTCCAATCTACAGAGCCTCAAAATTCAGATAGTAGATTATAAAAAGCTGAATGTTTATTAGTAAAATAAAACTCTAATGTTAATTTTCGGGGGTCGAATTAGAAAATTAAATTTATTTGTATTCTAATAAAACTCAAGAGAATCCTGAAGCAGATAAAATAAAAATTCCATGTGTGGAAAATGAAAGTGGATATTCTTTATAAATTTAAAACGCTTCCTTTAAAAGTTATTAGGGTAAATATAAGAAAATGCACTCATTCCCTGCTTGTCTGAAACTGGAATATTAGAATCTTGAAGGTGGTACGGAACCCTTGGTATGCGAGTCCAACTCGCACTTGACCAAATTATTTTTGGTCATTTTGATATAAATATGTTTGATGAATTTAGTTGGCAAGGAAATCATTCAAAAATAAATATTTTTTTCTTAAATGTTTATATATCGATTTCAACCGTTAGACCCATTACTACCCTCCTGCCAAAAAAAATTTCTTGGTCAAATCCATGGTAACTTATCGTTTTATTAACAAGACGGTACTCAGAAAAATGTAGCATGATTTTTAAAAATTATAGATATTAAAAACACAATTATTCCTCTAAAAGTATTACCACAATCTCTATATAATTTTCAAAAATTGTAGTGACACTGTTGTAGTAATAATTTCTTAAAATATGATTTTTATATATCTTTTGTATTTATTTAAAAACCATGTTAATAAATGAAGTTGAAAATTACAATCATTCACTGCAAAAAGCAAGAAAAAGCTTAGTAAAAATGGAAGAAAAAAAAATATCAGTATACTAATAAATGAAGGCATAATCTGTTCATTTGCCCCTCATTAAACCTGTAACTTGCGACTGCCATGCATTGGACTATAACCTATTTTTTTTAAATAAAATCACATTGCTAATTTTGTTGACAAATTGAAAACTGCTATAAGTATTAAGTATTAAATAGTCATAAGTAGATGTTAAGAAGAGGGGAGTTCGTCGGTTTGGCGAGGCGTAGTCGATGCACTGTTAGTAGTATCATGTCAAAGCAAGAGGTGCATAGGTCCGTTGCGCAACGTGTTGTTATCAATTTTTTGGCGCGGGAGGGCGTTAGACCGTCTGAAATTTTGGGTCGACTATCTGCACAGTTCGGCAATGAAACACTTTCAAGGACCCAAGTGTACGACTAGCACAAAAAGTTTTCAGATGGCCGAGAGACAGTGGAAAATAAGCCTCATGCACGCCGTCCCACGACAAGTATCAATGAGGCGAATATCTACGCAATTCGTGAGCTGATTGAAGGCGTACTGCTGATCGATTTTCTGCACGAACGCCGTACAATTAATGCTGAGTATTACTGCGAACTACTCCAACAAGTGAAACTTGCCTAGCGGCAAAAGAGGCGGGATATGTCTATCCGAAGTGTGATTCTGTTGCATGACAACGCTCGGCCACATACAGCTGCATTGACTCAAGGAAAATTGAACAACATGCATTGGGAAACCCTTGAACACCCGCCTTACAGTCCTGATTTGTCGTCATGTGACTACCACGTGTTTGGGGCACTTAAAGAGGAACTGGGAGGCCACCACTTTGAAGACAACGAAGGTGTAGAAACGTTTGTGCGCAATTGGTTATCGACACGACCAGTTTCATTCTTTGAGAAAGGTAATAAAAAACTTCCGATTCGGTGGGAAAAATGTATACATAAGAGAGGAGACTATGAAAAATAATATGTATTAAAATTTGTATTGATCGTACCAATAAAATTTTGAAAACAAAAGTCCGGTTCATATTTGATTCACCCTCGTATTAAATTTCTAGACAAATAAATATAAATTAGATATTCTGAATATTTTACAAAAATATTGTCTGAAAAGTAATTTATATATAGTGATATTCATTCAATATTTAAATTCCGAACATTTGTTCAATTCTGACAAATTTAGATTCCTCACAGTGAGTAACAATAGGTTTGTTCCTACCGGCAGTATCCGTACCGCCATGAAACTGTTACGAAATCGCCTGCATCGAATTTGTGCGCAACTGCGAATTTAGCATCGTTCAACGTACTACATTGTACAGTCACAAAAAATATTAGTTGGAACGGCTTTGTGACAAGCTTGTTGTCTGAACTCTGCGACCTGTATTCCATAACCTGAATTTATTGACAGTTTCTACTGCGCATGATTAGTAAGAATCTCACCAAGGATTGAAATGACGATGCAAGAACCGGTACATTATTTGGTTGGAACACCGTGATGCATCGTTTCTGAACCGTCACAACTTGGTTGGAACAGGTTTTCTTGAATGCGCATGATGGTGATCGTCACATGTACGCTTTCGCATCGGGTAGGAACAAACCTTATATGTATTTACTCACTGAATCCTCACCGTTTAACTAATAGAAATTAACCACGAAATGATTTTTACAGATTACATGAAACAAAACATTACGTGACCAGTGAGGATGTATTTACTCACTGTATGTGACCCCGGTGATCCGATTTAGGGACAGAACAAAAATAGAACTAAAAATAATGAACTGATTCTGAATCGATTCAGAACTGCTTCCGCGAAAACCCCATATTATATACCATAGAACATATTAAAAGCTAACTTCAGAATATATGCATGGTGGTGCCACTGCATATAATGGTACAATGGCCGCTACATATATAGTATTGTTATATACTCCGTGGATTCAATTAAAATTTAAAAACTAATTTTCACTACCACTTTCTAGAACGTTTTATTTACATCAAATATACACAACAGCTGATTCGAATATCACAAATATCTTTACGCCGCACTAACTGACTGCTGCGATGATGGGCCGCTCCTTTTAAAAACAGCATCGAATTCTCCCGTACAATCCAGTATCAATTTTACAGTTGTCGAGTTATTTTGAGATTATTTTTTTTGTCCTCTCAACGATTGATATATTGGAATGAAACCAGGGCTGGCTTAGGTAAATTTCGTAACACTGCATTCCCTTTAATTCTGATCGTAGCAATCAGAAACATCTTCTCCATGGTAGGGAGCGAGTCGATCTAAATTGACCACCTTCAACTTAGCCCTGGGGTTTCGACGGATCCGGTAGACGACGTCATTAAGCCTCTTGACCACCTCGTATGGACCATCCCAGGCGGGTGTAAGCTTTGGAGATTTACTCTTGCTCCGTTGGGGGTTGTACAGCCAGACTTTGTCCCTCTCTTGGAACCCGACTGAATTGGCCTTGAGGTCGTATCGCGTCTTCATCCGGTCACTTGTGGCCAACATCTGCGTTCGGGCTAATTCGTGTATTGCCAGCATGTTATGTCGGAGCTGGTCGGCATAATCGTTAATGTCTTGGAAAGGTTCTTCGGGGGAGCCAAAAGCCAAATCGCATGGTAATCGCAGCTCTTTTCCGAATAGGACCCTGGCTGAAGTCAGGCCTGTACTATTATGTACGGCTGAGCGATATGCCAACAGGAATAGTGGAATATCCTCATCCCAATCACTCTGGATATTGCTGACGACCTTGGATAGGTGTTGTTCCAAGATCCTGTTGAATCTTTCCACCATGCCGTCTGACTGTGGGTGCAATGGTGTTGTTCTCGTTTTTCTGATCCCCAACATCGTGCAGACCTTCTGGAATACATTCGATTCGAAGTTACGCCCCTGGTCTGAATGTAGTTCCATCGGGACGCCAAACCTGCTGAATAGCTGTTCTACTAGCACCTGCCCCACACAGCATGAAATATTTCTAAAATATTTATGCAATATTTCTCGTTTGATTTGAAACATTTCAAAATATTTCTTGAAATATTTCAGCAATATTGCTATGTCCGCGACAAAACCCCATTTGAAATAGTTCATGAAATATTCCTGTAATATTTTATGAAATCTTTGTGTCATATTTCATGATATATTTCAAAAGATCTTTTGTCGTAGATATAAAAATAGTTCAAATATATTTTAGTGAACTATTTAAAAATATTTATATAATATTTCATACTCTCTTCGAGGTGTCATTCCTTTGTACGCAAGACAATATATATTATATATAAATATAATATATATTGTTTCTGGTCGGAAACCTACATCAGTTGCGCTTCTCACAATTGAATGTCCTCTCGAACACTTCTTTATACATTTGATGCAATTTGTTAAATTTGAAAATCCTAGATGTCGGTCTTACATCTCGCGTCTTCAAATAATATTTCATGTTTGTTTTGAAGTATCATAAAATATTTTAGAAATCTTCGTATTTTCTCTACAAAAACCTTTTGAAATATTTCATGAAAGATATTGTAATATTTCATGATATATTTCAAAAGATTTGTTTGTCGTGAGCATACGCATATTTCAGAAATATTTTAAAATAGTGCTAAAACATTTGACGTCTAAAGTATCTTTCGAAAATGTTTCCAAAATATTACTATATTCACGACTAAAATTCTCCTGGAACATTTCATGAAATATTGGTGTAATATTTCTGTAAGATTTCATGAAATATTTCAGTAGATGTTTTGTCGTGGACATAGGAATATTGCAGAAATATTTCAGTGAAATATTTCTTCAGATATTTCATGCTGTGTAGGGCGCTACCGTGGTTGCCTCTTGGTTAGGTATCGCATATGCCGACGACATCGATGGCAATTCTCTCAAATGGGACGCCCACATTGTACTGCTCCATTCTGCCCTTGGTCCGGGTTTTCGGGCACTTACTGGCAGCACAGGTGTCACATTTCCGGCACCAAGCTCTGACGTCTTCGAAGTAATTTACCCAGTAGTATCGCTACCGAACTTTGTCTAGGGTTTTGTTCATGCCCAGATGGTCTCCGGTAATCAGTCAGGATGGCTGGTACCTTTTTCTTAGGAACTACCAGCTGGGACTTGGTTTCTCGGCCATCAGTGCTTTCCCAAACTCGTTTGAGTATTCCATTCTCTGTACTCTTAGAAAGTCCCATTGGGCCCATAACGATTTCAGCACGCCCGAGTGTCTAGCTACCTCGTCCCATCGTGCCCTGGGTGCCCCTCTCGTTTTGAGTGGCAAGATTGGTTCGATGTCTGGATCAGCCATTTGGTCCTGAATGCACTGTTCCGTTGTCCAGTCTTCATTGGCCTGCACTCGGATCTGTCTGTCGGTGTTCCGTCTTCAGACAATGTCCGCATTCAGCTCTACAGGGTCTTCTTGATCGGCATTATTGAGCAAACGGCCGGCACGGTGTTCCACAATAAAACCGTATTGCTGTAATTTCTCCATCCACCTGGCCAGTTGTCCTTCCGGTGTCTTCATGTCCAGCAGCCATTTGACGGCGGCATGATCTGTTCGAATTAGGAAATGACGACCATAGAGGTATATGTGGAAATGGTCTACAGCCCTTATTATTGCAAGAAGTTCTTTTCTGGTGACGCAATAATTTCTTTCCGGTTTC
The DNA here is from genome assembly GCA_034190945.1 of Octodonta nipae. Lineage (NCBI taxonomy): Eukaryota > Metazoa > Arthropoda > Insecta > Coleoptera > Chrysomelidae > Octodonta > Octodonta nipae. The sequence continues at coordinate 56,740,547 of CM067220.1, forward strand.
GAGAATACACGGCTATAGTACTCGATCACCCTCTCCTCACCATCTTGCACCTGGGATAGGACGGCCCCCAAACCTGTGTTGCTGCCTTCGGTGTCTAAAATAAACTTGCCGGACTGTGTAGGAAAGGCTGGGATTGGGTTGGAACATAGTGCTGCCTTCAGTCGTCTGAATGATGTTTCGCAATCCTGATTCCAACGGAAGGTCTCTTTCTCAGTGGTCTGCCGATGTAGAGGCGCCGCAATGGTGGCAAATCCCTCAACAAATCGCCTGTAGTAGGAACAGAGGCCCAAGAAGCTTCGGAGTTCATGTTTGTCTCTTGGGAGTGGCCAATCACGGATGGCTTCTATCTTGTCCTCGCTGGTGAGGATTCCTGACTCGGAAACGACGTGGCCCAAAAATGGTCGTCGAATGTCTGACCCTTGACCAGAATGTCGTCGAGGTATACTAAGCACGTCCTCCATGTTAAGCCGCCCAGGACATACTCCATTAGCCTCTCGAATGTTGCGGGAGCATTACATAATATGGGCATAACCGTGAACTGAAACAGCCCTTTACTAGTGGAGAATGCTGTTTTCTCTCTGTCGTTTTCGTGTAGACCAACCTGCCAATATCGACTCTTTAGGTCTAGTGTGGAGAACCAACGGGAGCCTGCTAGTGTGGTCAGATTGTCATCAATTCGGGATAGTGGATAGCTGTCTTTCTTGGTGACGTCATTCTGGTTTCTGTAATCCACGCAAAATCGGGTGGTTCCAACCTTCTTTTTAACTAACACAACGGGAGCAGACATGCCTGTTGTTGCCCCAATGGTAGTCGTCTCGGTGGTATTCTGATGGGCTGAGCCTTACCGGTATCTATTCGGTGCTGGATGATGTTGGTACGACTGGTGGTTCCATCTTGATTGTTAAAAATTTGCCAGTGCTTCGTGATAAACTGCATGGCTTTCTTCTGTTCGTCTGGTGTCAGGTGTGTCAAATGGTCAGCAAACTGTTGTAGGAAGTTTTTACTAGGCCCTGCCTCCTTCACCGATGTCTGGTGGCAATTGATGATGGTCTGTACTGGCTCAAAACAACCTATCTCTTGACCATTTGCAATACTGATATCGTTGTTGAGCAAATTGAGGACTCTAATTGGTATATCTCGTCCGGTTTTAACTATAGCCCGTCCAACTAAGTAGTCAAGAGCTGAGTGTACGGGCTCCACCATTCCAACGCAGCCCATGAATAATATGTTCCGTTCGACCAGGAATTCTGACGGGCCGTATCAATACAATTTCCTCATTTAGAAACCGAAGAACATTATATCTCGGATCGAACATAAATCAATGCTGGCTGATTAGGTCCATTCCCAGTATGAAATCGTCCTCAATATTCGCTACCAGGACCCTATGCCGGATACTGTTGTCCCCTATCTGCAGTACTATATCTGCCTCACCTTGTATTGTCATCGACTCGCCGCACAGTGCGCCCGATTCCCAATAAGGTGGCCAAAATTCGAAAAATTCACTCTAAAATGTAAACTCGGGGTGTTTTTGAGGTCACTAATTACGAATTTGATATTAGCATAACATTTTTTAAATTGCAGATGCAATATGGCGGACATAATATGGTCTGTAAGTTCGATTTTTTGTTAGTTTAACTACCTGGAAAAACTCAATATTTATCAAAGGACTATAAGTAGATAATTGCAAAGTCACAGTTTTTTACTTTAATTACACGGAAAAACTCAATATTTATCACAGGACTATAAGTGGATAATTGCAAAGTCACAGTAAACAATTTTTTATTATATATTAATGAATAAGATTAATTAGTTTTACAAAAAAAGTCAGTTTCGTCGTCAGATGACAAGTTTCTAGATGCATCAGTATCTTCTGATATTGAACATTCTGTACTTGAAAAATCGTATTGTAGATCTTTTAAAGTGTTTGTCGATGCTATATCTGGAGGTAACAGTAAATCAACAACTTCAGTTGATAGAGATTTCAGTGGTTTCGCTGATAATTTTCGACAACTTGCTACATAAGGATCAGATGTAACCAAAAATTTAAAAAATATATCCTTTTTTGATCGCGAACACTTACGAGAAAAATTTTCACGAGATTCTTGGAAATATTCATTACACTACTACACTACTGCTACTTCGGACGTTTGTCCAATAGGTAGCAACGAATGAGCTATTATTTTAAGGCCATGAAGTAACAACTTGTGAGTAGTAGTTGGCATGTAATACCAGCTGTATAATTCAATAAAAAATTTTGCTATTTGTAAATTGTATGCTTTAAACTTTTCAATATTTATTATATCATAACCACACGAAATAGCTTGCAACTGCCTCGAATAATTCTTTTCTTGTCAATGCATCACATAGATTGAAACTATAAAAAAAATCATGATTCAGTAATATTATTATATTTAATAGTAGATCTTTATTTATTATTGAAAAAGTAATTAATCAAAAAGGATATAATATTTTCGAAATATTAGTAAAGCAAGACACTTGAACCTCATTTCTTAAGTAGTTGTTTTCTTGATTAACATGCATTTTTTTCAAAAACTTGAACAAAAAAAATTGAGCAGCTAATTTTCGTTATTTCAAGAAGGTCAACACATTAAAGAACAACCTCCATCATTTTATATAACGGAACAACACGGAGCAATAATACTTTATCATAATAATGCCTAAAAATTAAAGGATTTTAAGTATATTAACACCAAATAATTAATTAATGCCTCAGAAAAAAATATATGGATGGCAAATCACTCTTGAACAAATTTTATTACATTCTACCTACATTCAGAAGAAAATTGCATGTTTCCTCTTGTCTATTGAGGTTTGAATAAAAGGAGGACACACTCTGTGTAAGAAAAAATGTCCACAAAATGGTTTCAATTTGGAGTAGCCACTAGTACCGACCGGGTAATTAACAAATACAAATTTAACCATCACAGTTCAACAACCAGATTTATATTTAACATTAATAAAGTGTTAAGTCAATGAAATACCTTGTACATAACTAAAAATGACTTACAAGCAAAATTTTATTTACATATTTTTTAGGATTTAAGATAAATATCCTTCATAAATTAATCTCTGAAGAACCCATTATTACATAAATTTTTCAAAGACTAAATAATGTGTTGTGTAAATTTAAATTTATATACCTACTTCTAAACAGTTATAGAATATTCCCAAAAATTGTAGTATATTTGTAAATCATACAGAACTTTTTAACTAGTTAGTAGTTTAGAACAAATTTATACAGTTTCTTCAAAGTTACGTTCAATTAACAAAATGAATTGCAATATATGTAAACAAATAAAAGTGAAAAACAAGGACATTTTTAAGTGCGATGGATGTAATTCGGAAGTATGTAAGGGATGCGGAAACCTATCAGCTTCGGAAATTAAAGTTATGCAACTAACTGGTAGTCGCACAATGAAGTTTTATTGTTATTTAAGTGTTTAGATGGGGAATCAATAGCCTTATTTAAAAAGCTAATGAACAGCAAAGACAATATTGTTACGAAATTTACCCAAAGCCGACCCTGTGTCACTTCCAACGTGACTGCCGAGTAAGGCTACCGGAACGATCACCAACCAGGGGTAGCCAACAAACCGACCTTACCAACCAGGGAAACTCCAACCAGTCAGCATAAGGGGGCGAATGCTGACTCACCCTCCACCAGCCCCCAGGACAGTATCCATCCGGGGATTTTGCAGAGATAGCGGCAGCCTAGTCATCAGAGGCACCATCAACGGGCGAGCAGTTACCATCACCATCGATACCGGCGCCGCTGTGTCCATTGCCAAGTCCAGGGTTTTGAGAGCATCAGAAATTCGGCCAGTTACCAATAACATCCAGCTCAGAACAGTCACCGGCGAGTCCATGTCAATACAGGGTGAGGCAGATGTCGTGCTACAGATAGGGGACAACATGATCCGGCATAGGGTCCTGGTAGCGAATATTGAGGACGATTTTATACTGGGAATGGACCTAATTAACCAGCATGGATTTATGTTCGACCCGAGATATGATATTCTTCGGTTCCTGAATGAGGAATTTGTATTGGCACGGCCCGTCAACACATCAGTCACGCCCATAAAAATTGTGGCAAAGTCTTCAACTAGACAGCAATCCTGGGAGCTGCGTTGGAATGGTGGAGCCCGTACACTCAGCTCTTGACTACTTAGTTGGACGGGCTATAGTTAAAACCGGACGAGATATACCAATCAGAGTCCTGAATTTGTCCAACAACGACATCAGAATTACCAATGGTCAAGAGATAGCTTGTTTCGAGCCAGTAGAGACCATCATCAATTGCGAAGAAGAGTACCAGACGTCGGTGAAGGAGACAGGGCCCGATAAAGAGTTCCTACAACAGTTTGCTGACCATTTGACACACTTGACACCAGAGAACCAGAAGAAAGCCAAGCAATTTATCACAAAACACTGGCAAGTTTTTAACAGTAAAAATGGAACCACCGGTCGCACCAACATCATCCAGCATCGAATAGATACCGGAAAGGCTCAACCCATCAGAATACCACCTAGACGACTACCATTGGGGCAACAACAGGCAGTCGAGGAAAACATCGAGTCCATGTTACAAAATGGAGTTATTGAGCCATCCATCAGTCCATGGTCTGCTCCCGTCGTGCTAGTTAAAAAGAAAGATGGAACCACCCGATTTTGCTTGGATTACAGAAAGCTGAATGATGTCACGAAGAAAGACAGCTATCCACTACCCCGAATCGATGACACTTTGACCACACTAGCAAGCTCCCGTTGGTTTTCCACACTAGACCTAAAAAGTGGATATTGGCAGGTTGGTCTGCACCCAAACGACAGAGAGAAGACAGCGTTCTCCACCAGTAAAGGGCTGTTTCAGTTCACGGTCATGCCCTTTGGGTTATGTAATGCACCCGCTATATTTGAGAGGCTAATGGAGTATGTACTGAGCGGGTTAACATGGTTAACGTGCTTAGTGTACCTCGACGACATTCTAGTCATGGGCCAGACATTCGACGACCATCTGAAGAACCTGGGCGAAGTATTCTCCAGAATTAATAACGCCAACCGAAGAAGTGTTCCTTGTTTCAAAAAGAAGTTGAGTTTTTGGGCCACGTAGTGTCCGAGTCAGGAATCCGCACCAACGAAGACAAGATAGAAGCCATCCGTGATTGGCCAGTTCCAAGAGACAAACATGAACTCCGAAGCTTCTTGGGCCTCTGTTCATACTACCGTCGTTTTGTTGAGGGATTTGCCACCATCGCCGCCCCTCTACATCGACAGACCACTGATAAAGAGACCTTCCATTGGAATCAGGATTGCGAAACATCATTCAGGCGACTGAAGGCAGCACTATGCTCCAGCCCAATCCTAGCCTTTCCTACACAGTCCGGCAAGTTCATCTTAGACACCGACGCCAGCAACACAGGTTTGGGGGCCGTCCTATCCCAGGTACAAGATGGTGAAGAGAGGGTGATCGAGTACTACAGCCGTGGATTCTCGAAGCCAGAAAGAAATTATTGCGTCACCAGAAAAGAACTTCTTGCAATAATAAGGACTGTGGACCATTTCCACAAATACCTGTATGGTCGCCATTTCTTAATCGGAACATATCATGCCGCACTCAAATGGCTGCTGGACATGAAGACACCGGAAGGACAACTGGCCAGATGGATGGAGAAATTACAGCAATACGACTTCAAGGTGGAACACCGTGCCGGCCGGTTGCACAATAATGCCGATGGCCTATCCAGAAGACCCTGTAGAGCGGAATGCAAGCATTGTCTGAAGACGGAACAGCGAGAGGGTATCTCCATCAGGCAGATCCGAGTACAGGCCAATGAAGACTGGACAACGGAACAGTGCATACAGGACCAAATGGCTGATCCAGACATCGAACCAATCTTGTCACTCAAAATGAGAGGGGCACCCAGGCCACGATGGGACGAGGTAGCTAGATACTCCGGGGTGCTGAAATCGTTATGGGCTCAGTGGGACTCTCTAAGAGTAGACAATGGAATGCTCAAGCGAGTTTGGGAAAGCGCTGATGGACGAGAAACCAAGTCCCAACTGGTAGTTTCAAAAAAAGGTACCAGCCATCCTGACCGAAGTACATGATGGGATTATCGGGGGTCATCTGGGTATGAATAAAATCCTAGACAAAGTTCGCCAGCGGTACTACTGGGAAATTACTTCGAACACGTCAGAGCTTGGTGCCGGAAATGTGCCACATGTGCCGCCAGTAAGGGCCCGAAGACCCGGACCAAGGGCAGAATGCAGCAGTACAATGTGGGCGTCCCATTTGAGAGAATTGCCATCGATGTCGCCGGTCCGTTTCCCGAGTCTGAGAGGGGGAACAAATACATTCTGGTCGCAATGGATTACTTCAGCAAATGGCCTGAGGCATATGCGATACCCAACCAAGAGGCAACCACGGTAGCGACGGTGCTAGTAGAACAACTATTCAGCCGGTTTGGCGTCCCGATGGAATTACATTCAGACCAGGGGCGTAACTTCGAATCGAATGTATTCCAGAAGGTCTGCACGATGTTGGGGATCAGGAAAACGAGAACAACACCATTACACCCACAGTCAGACGGAATGGTGGAAAGATTCAACAGGACCTTGGAACAACACCTATCCAAGGTCGTCAGCAATAACCAGCGTGATTGGGATGAGCATATTCCCCTATTCCTGATGTCATATCGCTCTGCTGTACATAATAGTACAGGCCTGACCCCAGCCAGGGTCCTATTCGGAAAGGAGCTGCGATTACCATGCGACTTGGCATTTGGCTCCCCCGAAGAACCTCCCCAAGACATCGACGATTATGCCGAACAGCTCCGACATAACATGCTGGCAATACACGACTTAGCCCGAACGCAGATGTTGGCCACCAGTGACCGGATGAAGACGCGATACGACCTCAAGGCCAATTCAGTCGGGTTCCAAGAGAGGGACAAAGTCTGGCTGTACAACCCCCAACGGAGCAAGAGTAAATCTCCAAAGCTTACACCCGCCTGGGATGGTCCATACGAGGTGGTCAAGAGGCTTAATGACGTCGTCTACCGGATCCGTCGAAACCCCAAGGCTAAATTAAAGGTGGTTCACTTAGATCGACTCGCTCCCTACCATGGAGGGGATGTTTCTGATCGGGACGATCAGAATTAAAGGGGGGGCAGTGTTACGAAATTTACCCAAAGCCGACCCTGTGTCATTTCAGCACGACAACAAACGCTTCAAGATAAAAAAATACGATTCTCGTAAAGGCTCGGCAGCGGAAGGAACAATGGTGATTTCTACTGGAGAATTCCACGGGGATTATAAAAGAAGCACGCCACGATCGCAGTTCAGTGATACCGCGTCGACTAGCTTATATGGGATTGTTATTGTATTTCAATCAGATGTTTAAATGTAAATAAAGTTCTAGAAAAGTGAAAGTAAATATTAGTTGTTATAATTTTTAAATTGAACCCACGAAGTACATAACAATATTATACAAGACAAAAGCACAATTATCGGTCTTCTCCTAGACGAAATCGACAAACTAAAGAATAATGTAGGTTTTAAACATTGTGGCTACAGCAATGCAGTAAAGACCCAAAAAAACGAAGTAATAATTGTAAAACCGAAAGTTGTCTCCCAAACCAGCGAAACAACAAAAAAAACTGTTGTAGAAACTGTATATGCAAGTAATCTAGGAGAAGGAGTAGGAGTGGCAAGAATAAAGTATATCAGAGATGGGGGAATAGCGATTAAATGTAGTGAAGCTAAAAACGAAAATGTGCAGAATATATGTGACAACATAAAAAGCTCCTTAGGACAACAGTATGAAGTAAAAGTTCCTAAGAAGAAAAATCCAAGAATTGTAATATACAATATAGACGAAAAACAGTTGACGGAAGAAAGTACTTTTATTGATAAAATAGTCGTATAAAATTCCATAAAAACAGATCCGAGTGATAGGGAATTAAGAATAGTTCATAAATACAAAAATAGAAAAGGCCAGACTAATCTGATTATACAAATGGACAAGACAACATATGTTTGTGTTAAAAAGAAACAATACACATTGCCTGGAAAACGCATTTTTATAAGGATAGTTTAAATGTAAAACAGTGTTTTAACTGTTGGAAATTTGGTCATATAGCAGCAGATTGTAAAAACCGATCCCCCACATGTCAAATATGTGCTGGTGACCATAGAGCAAAGGACTATAAATCAAGTGAAGAATTCTGTGTAAACTGTAAATACGCTTCAGAAATTTTAAAGCTACCTAATGTAGACTACAAACATAAAGCTTATGATAGAAATTGTGAGGCATACAAAAGAGTGGTGGAAAAGTTGCAAGAGTAAGTAAACTATACAGGAATGCGGAATAATGGGAATCAAATGTAGCAGTTAAAGTCACAATTAATGTATCTAAATATTCAAGGCTTAAATGCACACAAAACTCAACTCACATGGATACCAAATCAATATAGACCAATAATTATATGCCTCTCAGAGACACATATTACCAAAGATTTCACACGAAATGAAATAAATTTTACTGGATATAATGCAGTGTATAGCATATCAGAAAGTATACATACAGGAGGGACAGTAATATATATACAAAAAGGTTATAAGTATAAAGAAATTTAAAAAATAGAGAACAATATGAATATGTGGATAATTGGGATTGAAACCGTGATAAAAAACCACAAATATTGTTTTTACAGTCTATATCACTCACCAAGTACAAGTAATGCTGAATTCTTACAAAACTTCGATGACATTGGAAAACGTAAACCTTGATGCAATAGTTATAATTATAGGTGATTTTAATGTTGATCTAGGAGGAAAGAGCTTCTATGCTAATAAATTAAACAGTGTTATATATATATATATATATATATATATATATATATATATTTATATATATATATATATATATATATTTATATATATATATATATATATACCTATACATTTCAAATGTAAAAATATTATCTTTTACTGGATAACCTTTCCAATGTTCATTTGTGCTGTAAAGGTTATTCTAAATTCAATCTCAACTAACTTTTTGACTGATGAAGAAATAAATGATATCGAAAGCTCCACAAATATAGTTAAAAAGAGTATAAATTTATATATTGGATGCTTCCCAATAGCACGATAGCATTCTAGAATTTTGTACTTCTATGCAGCTGTGACTTCCTTTGTGGAATAATAAGATTGTGTTTATTTCATATGTTTTAATTATGCCATTTTGGCCATGTTTTTGACCTTTTTCAAATTTATTCTAAAAGTAAAGCATTAGTACTTATGAAGTCACAATTTTTTCTGCTAAACATTTTACATTTTTTTACTTGACACAATAGAAACTTTTTCTATCATTGTCTCTGAAACGACACTGGGGTAACTAGGGGCTTCATTATTATTGGTGTTGTTAAGTTTTCTATAAAACCCTTTTTCTGATTGTCGGAAAAGTGTGTTGTCTAGTTTCCGTTGGTTACTGGTTTTGTACCTTCTCAATCGGCTTGTGTAGACGGAGAGCTTTTGTCGTAGACTGTCCAGGCACTGCTGAGATGTGATGTTTTCTCCATCCCACTGGGAGTGTATTCGGTTATTGTCCATGATAGTATTGACAAGCCTTTATATTCTGTTGTTCCTGACACCTCGTTGGTATTCGGTCAGTCTTCCAATGTCTTTCCGAAGAGAATTGATTTTCCCTTCAAGTCGTCTTTGCCAAGGTGGTATTCGAGGTGTTTGTCTAAATTGGGGAGGGTCTTGCTTTGGTCTTACTGCGACCCCATTTGTTCTGCAGATGGAAGTTCCAAGTTCCAGCACAGTAGATAATTGTGTGTAGCGACTCTAACGTATTAGCACCCATAACATAGTTTGGCAAGATAAATTTGTTCATAGCCTGCAAGACGATAGCCAATTTCTTAGAAGATCTTAGTTTGGGAAGAGCTGGTCTAGTCAGTGGATCTGTTCCACTATACTCTATAAGAGCTCCTTCCATTTCTGCTTGGATCTTCTCAAGCAGGTCAGCGTTGGTTGGCTGTTCTTGTTGTAGTTCTTGAGTATCGTCCGCTCTTTGTTCCAAAATTGTTTCAGGCTCTGGATCGATTGTATTTCGACCAAATAGTCCACGCTCTTTATTCTGTCCAGTTGTTCAGGCGAAATAAGGCCATTTCTCAAGATGACACGATATTGATCTGCGACTCTCTGTTGAGTAACTTGAAGCTCTGGATACTCACGACAGAACTCTTGATGGAGTATTTGGCGATATCCAGTCTTGTCCTGGCCAAGGTTCGTAATTCTGTAAAACGTGCGCATTATAAATTCATTCATGGCGCCAGTCCATTTCATGCGCTGTCTTTTCAGTCCCGCTTGAGTGAGCGCTGGCTGTTGAACCTGCGCAACACTTTCTGCGGGTGGAGTTCTCGTTCTCATTTGACTCCTTTGGGGATGGTCACATTGTTGTTGTGATTGTATCGGTTGTGGTTCTTGTGGTTCTTCTGGTTGTTGGGCTGTAGCTCTTTGGACGGCAGGGGCCCGCCTCCTCAGCACCCTGCTACCGACGTCCCGCATGCTGTCATGTCCAGCGCCGGCTCCAGACATGCCCTGGCGATCCCCAGGCAACGGCTCTTTTCCGAGGCATCTATTCCGTAGCTCCATTTTCGTGGGTGGTGTCACCAATTGATCCTGGTGACCCAGGTAACTCGAACCCGTGGGGTTGTCACTTCCCAGATGAAATGATTTAAACCAGAATATCCCGTGCGGGTTGTGGAGAAGGAAGGAAAGCTAGGTAGTAGGTCGGCGGGCAGCTGCCCCTTTAGTCGCCTCATACGACAGGCGGTGGATACAGTGGTGTTATTCTAACCCGACCACCACACGGGGTAGAAATGATTATCCGACTTGACCATAAAATGTATGGTATCACACTCTCTCTAAGGCACGCTATGAGTGCCTTTAGGAGAAAATTCACTAAACCCCAGATAATCCTAGATATCAAAAGGCTTTAGCTCTGTGGGAGCCCTTGCCAGGTTATCAGGACCGTGGTTGGCGTCGTGGCTGCAGTTCCCCATAAATTTTCTGACCGCCCGGGCTGTTCCTAACAGGACGGCTTTTTGCATTTGTTTGTAAAGGTGTTCGTCCAGACCTAGGTATTTTAAATTGTTTAATAGATGTTTTGGGACTAGTCCTGTCGTTGACATAACAATTGGTACAGTTCGTGTGTTGTTCATGTTCCACTGCGTCTTTATTTGAAATTCCAAATCTCTATATTTGGTTATTTTCTCAGCCTGCTTGATATTTATATTATTGTTGTAAGGAATTGCTATGTCAATTAAAGTTGTTTTCCGAGACACTTTACCTACCAAAACTATATCTGGTCTATTGTGAGCAACAGACCGATCGGTCAGTATCGTGCGGTCCCAGTACAGTTTATAGTTGTTATTTTCTAATAAAACAGATTCTGGTTTATATTTATAGTATGGTAATCTTACCGACTGTGATAATTCATCTTTCAGTGCTAGTTCCTGGTGAAGTATTTTTGCCACAGCATCGTGTCGTTCTTTGTATTCAGTTGCAGCGAACGCTTGACAACTTCCTGTTATATGCTGGATAGATTCAGATGTTTGACAACCGTACCTGCATCTATCGTTGTTAATAGAAGGGTCTTTAACGATGTACTTTAGGTAGTTCTTAGTTGGAATTACTTGATCTTGGATTGCCAATATAAAGCCTTCCTTTTCAGGGAACATATGACCAGAGATCAACCAGTAGTTCGACGCTGCACTGTCGACATAATCTTGGTTGACGTCATTTATATGTCTTCCATGAAGGGGCTTCTCTTTCCATTTCAGCAGTTTCTGATCTGTGGTCTGGTGGACATGTTGTTGTGTCAGTCGCAGTGGTGTTGAGTCATCAACCTGGCACATGACTCTATGTAGATCAGAAAATTCTGCGAGTTTCTGGAAATGACTACGCAAAATAGAAATTTGTTGATCTAATAGTTTACCTAGATCTGTCAATCCTCTTCCTCCTTCATACCGTGGCAAAGTTGTACGTTCGACAGAGCTCTTTGGATGGTGATTTTGAGCTTTTGTTAGTAAAACTCGAACTTTTCGTTGTAATTGTTCAATGTCAGTCTTGCACCAATTAACTATACCGAAAGAGTAACTGAACACTGAACACGCATAGGTGTTAATAGCCTGAAACAGATTTTTACTGTTTAGTTTGGTTTTCAACAGTCGTCTTACCATTCTATAAAACTCTGCTGTTAGGTCCTTTTTCATAGTCATGTGATCAATACGTTGAGCCTGCTTTATTCTCAAGGTATTTATAAGTATGACCTTCCCCCATAGATTCAATTGAGGTGCCATCTCCCATTTCGAAGTACCCCTGCTGTATTTTGCCTTTAACTATATTAATAATTCGGCATTTGTCTAGGCCAAATTTCATATGGATGTCACTAGAGAACCCTTCTACTATTTTAAGCATATCATGCAGCTGTTGTTTTGTAGCTTCCATCAACTTTAAGTCGTCCATGTATAACAAATGGTTTATCTTTAATGCTTGTACGTTGTTGTGTTTGAGACTGAACCCAAAATTAGTTGAGTTCAGTTTGTTTGAGAGAGGGTTCATGGCAAGGCAGAACCACAGCGGGCTAAGAGAGTCTCCCTGGAATATACCCCTTCTGATTGGAATAGGGTCTGTTTGTATCGAACAGTTGGCTTCATTCAGTGAGATTTTGGTTTGCCAGGTGGCCATGGCATGTTCTAAAAAGTTAATAATACAATTATTCACTTTATAGAGTTTCAGCACCTTAGTGAGCCAATCATGTGGAACTGAATCAAAGGCCTTTTTGTAGTCCACATATGCCATGTAGAGATTACGTCGTTTGGCGTGGGCTTGATTGCAGACAACGGAATCAATTATCAGTTGTTCTTTGCAACCCATCGAATTTTTCGCGCATCCCTTTTGTTGTTGAGTAATTATGTTGTTCAGTTCACAATGTTTGAAAATGCTATGATTAATGCATGATGTTATGAGTTTGTATAAGGTTGGAAGGCAAGTGATTGGTCTGTACTTTGCTGGGTCCTGTGCACATAGGTCGTCCTTTGGTAAGAGGTATGTAGCACCATGCGTTAGGAAACTAGGCATCTTGTGTGGGTGGGCAATTACGTCATTTATAAGGGCTGTTAGTGTTTCGTGGGTTGCGTACAGTTTATTTATCCAGTAATTTTGTACATCATCTGGTCCTGGTCCTTTCCAGTTATGGAGGTTCTTCATTATGTTGGATGTATCTTCCGTTGTAAATGGTTGGTGTTGCATGGCCTCACAGTTCTGAGATGCAGCCTCCTCCTCATTAATCCAGCTGGCTCCGGAGTTATAGGAGATTGTTGTGGAAAGCTGTGTTTTCCAGAATTCCTCGATGTCTGTTTTACTGGGGTAACTAGGGGCTTCATTATTATTGTTGTTGTTAAGTTTTCTATAAAACCCTTTTTCTGATTGTCGGAAGAGTCTGTTGTCTAGTTTCCGTTGGTTACTGGTTTTGTACCTTCTCAATCGACTTTTGTAGACGGAGAGCTTTTGTCGTAGACTGTCCAGACACTGCTGAGATGTGATGTTTTCTCCATCCCACTGGGAGTGTATTCGGTTATTGTCCATGATAGTCTTGACAAGCCTTTCTATTCTGTTGTTCCTGACTCCTCGTTGGTACTCGGTCAGTCTTCCAACGTCTTTCCGAAGAGAATTGATTTTCCCTTCAAGTCTTCTTTGCCAAGGTGGTATTCGAGGGGTTTGTCTAAATTGGGGAGGGTCTTGCTTTGGTCTTACTACGACCCCAATTATTCTGCAGATGGCAGTTGCAGCACAGTAGATGATTGTGTGTAGCGACTCTAATGTATTAACACCTAACACATAGTGTGGCAAGATAAATTTGTTCATAGCCTGCTAGACGATACCCAGTTTCTTAGATGATCTTAGTTTGGGAAGAGCTGGTCTAGTCAGTGGATCTGTTCCATTATACTCTCTAAGAGTTCCTTCCATTCCTGCTTGGATCTTCTCAAGCAGGTCAGCGTTGGTTGGCTGTTCTTGCTGTAGTTCTTGAGTCTCGTCCGCTCTTTGTGCCAAAGGTGTTTCTGGCTCTGGATCGATTGTATTTCGACCAAATAGTTCGCGCTCCACTTCGCTCTATATTGTGTCCAGTTGTTCAGGCGAAATAAAGCCATTTCTCAAGATGACACGATATTGATCTGAGACTCTCTGTTCAGTAACTTGAAGCTCTGGGTACTCACGACAGAACTCTTGATAGAGTATTTGGCGATATACAGTCTTGTCCTGGCCAAGGTTCGTTATTCTGTAAAACGTGCGCATTATAAATTCATTCATGGCGCCAGTCCATTTCATGCGCTGTCTTTTCAGTCCCGCTTGAGTGAGCGCTGGCTGTTGATCCTGCGCAACACTTTCTGTGGGTGGAGTTCTCGTTCTCGTTTGACTCCGTTATTATTATTATTATTTATTATTATTATTACTAAGCTGATTATGGCATTGTCCACCAACTCGAGAACTTCAACAAACTTATGAAGATATTTTCCCAGGGACCAGGTGTACCTTTGGAAATATTTAAAATACAGCTACAGCAGAAAGATGCCAAAAATAATCATTTAATAGTAGCTAATGGCGCTTTTTGTCCAACTAGACAAGAAAAAATATATGGAAAACCAGTGTGTGAAAATGTTAGAATCCTTGAAAAAGAAACTATTCTAGACTAAAATGCAAGTGAAATTTAACAGTTTGTTCAGTGATGAAAAGAATTGTTAATTACCTTTTATCCAGAGAGAGGTGAACAAGGAAGTAGAAACACCAACTTTGTAAAGGAACACTTTTCAAAATAAATATGTAATATGAACACAAGAATGTAAAAATAAATAATTTTTATTTACATATAAGTCACCAACATCTATTTGTTAATAAAAATAAAAATATTACAAATATACAAATTTTTCCATTGTTTAACTATTTCAAAAAGTTTTACGACAAAATTATAAAATCACTCCGTTTTATAGAAAGTCAACACGGGGGCACACGCTTATTAATTTATATCACAATTAACACAATATAAACTCATATCACTTGCAGAGATTACAAAAAACGGAGACAACCATTTACAAAGAGAAGTTCACCTAATAATTACATCATTATCACTTTTTCAGCCGCTTCACTTCTAAATGTAGGATTTGTTGTGTATTTTAATCCGTTGATAATTAACTTCATAACATACCCTGTGGTCACACTTGCGCCATTCTGGTCATTTCTTGAACTTCCTATTTGAAACCGTCCGCTGGACACTTTTTCAGTTTTATTCCCATATAAGTTTGTCCTCCTTTTACTCTACACTCTATACTCTTGTCTATAAAAATAGATCTCAATTGTTTAGTTTACTTGAAAAACACTCTATATTTTAATAGTTTAGATAACTGTTGATGGCACACAAAAGTATAGTTGTAACAACTATTTTAGAGCAAGTAAAAGAAATTAAACAATACTGTCAGTTATTTATGATAGTTAGGGATATACTACTGCCAACACAACAACAAAAAAATCCTATTAGTACATTTATTTTTTACTTTTGGCCACCTTTGTGGGAATCGGCCGCACTGTGCGCCGGTGACTGTTCTGAGCTGGATGTTCTGTTAATTGGCCGGATTTCTGATGACGTCACAACACTGGACGTGGCAATGGACACAGCGTTGCTCGGCCATTGATGATGCCCCTGATGGCTAGGCTGATGCTATCTCGGCAAAATCCCCGGATGGATAGTGTTTTTGGGAGCTGGAGGAGGGCCAGTCAGCATTCGCCCCCTTATGCTGACTGGCTGACGGTCCCTGGATATGTGGCTATTCTGTTGGTTACCCCTGGTCGGTGATCGTTCCGGTAGCCTCGCTCAACAATCACGTTGAAAGTGCCCTGTTTGTCCACAACGGTAACATGCTCTTCTGGTATCAGTTCTGTGTGACTGTTCTAATAGTTTGTTCATACCAGCCAACAGTGCTTGAAATGGTGACTCTGGCTCTTCCTGGTTGAAGGAAACTGCTCGGACCCTCGGCTTGGACATGTTCATGACGGCCTCTACTTCCAGGGCCCGAAGTAGAGCTTCATTACTCTTCTTGATGCCATTAAGTCTTAGATTTCTTTGGAGTTCCACATCTCTGATACTGTTAATCAAACTCTGTATGGCCAACTGGTCTTTCGTTTCCTCTGGCAGGTCTGGGTAGGTCAAGTGTACTAACCGTCAAATTTCTGCTTCGAATTCTTGAAGGCTCTCTCCGGGTTTTTGCATTTTTCCGCTTAGTTGCACCTGGTATATTTGGCTCAGAGATTAATTGTCGTATCTTTTGTCTAGGATGGCGATGATATTGTTAAAATTGCCTAGTTCATCGACTGGAATGCTTTGGAGGAGTTCTAAGGAACTTACAAGAGACGTAGATTTTTCTTGGTTATCCCATCCATTAGCTGTAGCCACGGCTTCAAATTTAGAGAAATGTCCCGTAGAAACGACTAGAAACTTAGAAATCGCTGGTAGAAATGGTTGGAGCCATTACAAAAGCTATAAATGTCCCGTAGAAACGACTAGAAAATTAGAAATCCCTGCTAGAAATGGTTGGAGACGCTACAAAAGCTAGAAACGTCTCGTAGAAACGACTAGAACCTTAGAAATCGCTACTAGAAATGGTTGGAGCCGCTACAAAAGCTAGAAATGACACGCAGAAACGACTGGGACAGTAGAAATCGCTGCTAGAAATGGTTAGAGCCACTACAAAAACTAGAAACGGCACGTAGAAACGACGGGACAGAAGAAATCGCTGCTGGAAAAGTTTGGAACCTCTATAAAAACTATAAATGGCCCGTAGAAACAACGGCTGAAATGGTTGAATCCACTACAAAAGCTAGGTCCGTAGAAACGACAGGAACCGTAGAAACGGTGGTTGGATACAGGTTGCCAGTAAAAACGACTGGAACCGTATAAACGACTGGAACCGTTAGAAATAATTGAATGGTTGAAGTAAGGGCGTTGCAAAGGGTAGAAATGTTTGAAACCGTTACAAAGGCTAGGGCCGTAGAAACGACAGCAACCGTAGAAATGACTGATGACTTTAATCAAAGCCACTACAAATGCTAGAAACTGTTGCTACAAATGGTTTGAAACAAATCCCTAGCAAAAAGTATAGACTAGGAATATTGGAAATGTGATAGTGGGAATAAATATATAACTTTTTCTAGGCCAGCGGTAGGAACAAACAAATCTTTTCGAAGACAGGTACTCAAAGCGTATTCACTGGTACATAAAAACTTTTTTCTAGGTGCACAAAACTTTAGCCATCATAGAGAAAACATCCCTCTACTACAAACAAATGTTTCTATCACATATAACTTTTTCTAAGACAGAGATCAGTACAAATAAACCTTTTCTAGGTACTCAAAGCGTTTGTTTCTAACAACAACACATGTACATAAATCTTTTCTAAGACAGGTACTCAAAGCTTATTCAGTGAGTAGATAAGCAAAGCGGTTTCTGGAGCGGAAGTGGGCATAAAGGTAACCAGTCATCGAGTTCTCGCCGGGAGCTGCTGCCGAGCTGTTGGTAGTTGTTGTTTGGATAAGAAGAAGAAGACATTGGGAAGAAGAAGACATTGGGGGTGGTCGTAGGGGTGCGCGAAAGACATTTGGGTGTGTGGCAGAGGTGCGCGCCATCTGTTGTTAATAAATGAAAGCCATTGTATTGTGGGTTGCGTGTGTTGCAGAGGCGCACGCCATCTGTTGTTAATAATTGAAAGTCATTGTATTGTGGGTTGCAGGGTGCACGCCATCTGTTGTTGGTTGTGATGGTTACAGAGAAAAAAGCTAAATACTTGGCCGGGTATCGAACGCGGCTTGCCTGATTACAAAGTCAGGTACCCAGCGAGCTGCGCTAATGCGGTTAATCGAGAAATGTTTATTTGAAAAGGTATAGTACATGCCCGTTGCGCGGGCGCGTGTTTTTGGGCGTTGTTCGGTTAGATATTTGGGGGCTGTATGGGGGGATATGATATTTTGTTGTCTGAAAAAAAAATTAAAATCTTGGTCCTTCGAGTCTATAGTTTTCGTAAACGAGCGCCTACCTGGGCAAGAACAGCAACTCCTTCGAGTCTCTGATTTTGTCGGATGATTCAAGGCATTGAACGCCTGCATGCGCGAGAACATCCACTCCTTCGAGTCTATAGTTTTCGTAAGCGGGCGCCTACCTGCGCAAGAACGGCAACTCCTTCGAGTCTCTGATTTTGTCGGATGATTCAAGGCCGAGCGTATTAATATTGAGACTTGGAAAATTTGTTTCAAGCGTCTGAATTTTAATTAAGGTGAAAATAATGGATATATTAAAACTAGAAAACTGTTTAAATAAGTTTATTAGCATATAGTATATTATGAATTTTCAGAGCATCCTTAATAATTAAAGCTATATTTTATTTTGTTTTTGTACAATATATAGTAAGGCCGCCATCATCCAACCACATACACAGATCCAAAGAAATACCATCAGAACAAAGCTGGCAATCATCCCATACAGTGTCAGGTTCATCTTTTCCATGTGAAGGATCGTTATGGAAACCATATGCAAATTCCAAGTATTTATTAAGCATGTTAATGTAGAATTGTTTCACCAATTTTGAGAGTGGTCTCGTTATCAGTAATATTAATTGTTAAAATTTCTGGTACTGCCGCATATTTGCAAGTGCGCCCGTTGTAGGTAATCACAGTTGTTAAAACGTCTGGTACCACGTAACATCCATTTTTGGGATTTAGGTTTCCAGTTAAATCTTTTGGTTGTATAGTTCTCGCTGGCACTGCACTCATATTAAATCTTTCTTGGTCATCAAGTAAACTTTCCAAATTCATGACTGGATTGTTACAGCTTCAACTCAAGACTGAATAAAAGAAATAAATTCTTTTAACTTATTATCGTGAGTGTGTGACGACATATCGTGAGTGTGTTAATACAGCAAACACTACAAATAATACATTTTTGTGGCTATCCGTGCAGTATTATTCAATTCACTATGAATAAAAGGTGTGGAATATGTTTGGAAGAGATCACTAATAATTTTGGGCTATTGTCAAATTGTAACCATTGTTTCTGCTTCCCATGCGTAAAAAGATGGCATCAAAATAAAGACTTTGAATTGAATATTCGCAGAGGCTGTCCAGAATGCCGTATTGTGTCTCCTTATGTCTATCAATCTGAGGTTTATTACCAGAAAGCGGAAAAAGATCGTTATATAGTTGAGAAAAACGAAAAAATGAAGAAAATTCGATGTACGTATTTCCAAAAAAGCAAACCCAAATGTCCGTTTGGAAATACTTGCTTGTTTAGCCATCGATTACCAAATGGGGTTGAAATAGATATAGGGCCACCCCAAATGAAACGTACAGGTATGGGCGGTCGTACTGATTTCATAGAGGCTCAGTTCCCCCGTGGATGAGCTAGAACTCAACGTTCAGAAATGAAAGGCTTTCCAGATACGATTAGTTTACTCCTGGTGGAACCAGGAATTTTTTACGTCTTGAGGGATGAATAAAAATCTGTATTTATTTAAAAATTCATGCCAATAAAATCATAAATGTATTTAAAAATTCCTGATAATAAATTCTCAAATCATGAATCTGTATTTATTTAAAAGTAATGTTAATAAAATCGAAAAATAATATAAATCATGAATCCGGAATTATTTAAAAATTCCTGATAATAAATTCACATTATATCTGGTATTTTAGATATCGAAACCACAACGGAAAACAAACTGTGATATCTTGTTTATGCTAATTGAAACCCAGCTAAATAAATTTACAGGAAGCTGTGGTTTGATAAGGTTATCATGTTGTTTGCAGCAATAAACTTTTGCAGGAAGTTCCCATTTGATAAGCATTAATTAGTTGTTTTTCTAGAACTAACGGAAATTTCGTTATAAGCAAATGACGTTGTTCGATGCTGATAAATAAAATAATTGCGAATTTTCATTTCATTGTTAATTCGACTCTCAAAGAGATCACATATCAACTACAGTGATTGTGTTTGTCCTGTGTGAAATTAACTGCTAATTCAACTTTCAAAGAGATTACTTCTTAAGTGTATCTAGTGATAGTGTGTGTTGTTTAAAAAACATTATGTGAGTATTTACTTAATTTCATTTATGTTAATTTGCTTTTAGTATTTTGTGACTGCCCTTCAAAATATTTGAAATTATTAGAGTTTAGATGCAACCAAGTTCATAGGAGCTGCTTTTCAATTCAATGTTCTAGTTCCAACTATTGTTAATTTGCTTCTAATATTTTGTGTGTGTCTTTCAAAAATTTTAGATTCATTATAAATTTGTAGTTTTGTTTTTCGAATCAAGTAGTTTCTGTCTGCTTTTCTTAAAAGTTTCATTGTTCTATTTCTAAATTTTTGGTAATTTGCTTCCAATATGTTGTGCCGGTCGTTTAAAAATTATTAGAGTTTAGACGCAACCAAGTTCATAGTATTTTATTTTTGTTATAGAAAATGGATTTTTTGGAAGAACTTAATGCAGTTTCCTCCGCAGAGACTGACAACAAGCCGGCAATAAAAATTCAAGACTTGCAGCTTAACCAGAAGTATCTAATTGTAGCAGCCAAACTGGTCAACCCAAGATACGGTTAAACCATCTTACTTGAATTAGAGGACCACGTAACCTTCCTGCCGAAATGGGTCACTCAGGTATATAAACCACACCTAGACAAATTTGGCGGTGGAAAGTTCCACATCGAATTCATCGGGCTGCAGCAACTTGGAGGCAAACTACAACCCCAAGTGCTTTTCCAAATTTCTGCGGAGTGAACATAAAAAATTTAGTTGTAAGTTTTTTTAAATTTATTTTAAATTTTGCATGCTTCAGTTATACTTTTACTGTTAATATTCCATTGATATTTCTCACGTTTGTAATAGTTTATTATATTGTTATAAGAGTCAAAATGAATTCAGAGGCTATAGCGAATATTAGTACCGATATTATTAACAAGTTTGGATTAGCATCAAATATAATTTTCTCAAAGAAACGTTGCTCTCCAGAGCAAATATCTAACTGGCTGAAATTAAGTAAAAAACAATTAATTTTATGTAACAGCGCTATTCGGAGATCAGATATACATATAGGAACTTTGAATAAGCTTCAATCTCAAATTAGTCATATAAAAAGATTTAGAAATGATTTGAAAAATTATTCTAACATCAAAAGGGGTGGGGGAATTGGTGAGAAGTCAAAAAGAAGTGATCGCGTTAAATGGTATGATATAGAATCAGCGTTTTGCTCACGTGTTCGAACAGGAGTAATCATTAATCTCATTCACATCAATATTTTTAAATTTTTAGATGATGCATTTTTTCTTTTTAAGGCGCGCATAAATAATACTTTGAAAACAATGCCTACTCTTAAAGTAAATACGACCTTTTGTGGCGAATTCATAAAGAAATCTGGAATGGAGGAAATTATGGAATATAAATATTTTAATACGAAAAACGCGATAATAGATAGGGGTACAGATTTGAATGGGTGGTTTTATGAACACATTCGGAACGAAATTTTACGTAAATTAGAGGAATTTCAGGAAAAGGCATCAGGTTGGAGTTTGTATAAAGTTCTAAACTTAGAAATAAACATAAATAAATTTGAAATTGGAAATGGAGCCTCATCTTTCATAAGATTACCAGAATCAATTTCTAAGAAACATGCTGTAATCAATATTAAGAACTATGATGATGATCTTTGTTTTTTATACAGCGTTATTGCTCATTTGTACCCTACAGCCATTAATGTTGATAGAACATCAGCTTACCCCGAGCCATCTACTGTATTAAATCTAACTGGTTTGACATTTCCTATGACTTTACAGCAAATTACTAAGTTTGAGAAACTTAATAATATTTCTATTAATGTATATGTCTTAGAATTGATAAAAACAAAAGATAATGAATATTATCAAACAGTTCCAGCTCGAGTTACTAAATGTAAATTAGACAAACATGTCAATCTCTTAATGATTCAAAATAAATATGTTCCTAAAGTCAATGATTTCGAAAATGTAGAATTAACAGCAAATGAAGTGGAAATAAAATATAATTTCTGTCTAATTAAAAATTTATCGCGTCTTGTTTCAAATCAACTTAGCAAGCATAAAAGTAAAAAATTAATATGCGATCGTTGTCTAAATTAATTTAGTAACTCCAGCAACTTTGACAGCCACATTGAATATTGTAAAAATGTAAATAATTGCAAAATATCTTTTCCTAAGAAGGCGGTAGTTGAGTTTAATAATTTTTCATTCAAGGAAAGGCTTCCTTTTATTGTTTATGCAGATTTTGAGTCGATACTTTTACCAATTTCCGATACTACTTCTACCAAAACTTCACGGGCTTTAACTGTATGGAGTGGTTCACCACTGAAATGGCAAACTTGGCAAAGTTCGTGCAGTCCAAACTAACAGATGTTGTACCTCTCAATGTGGAGGTTAGTCTCAAAGATGCATCTGGCACATGTCATATCTGTGAGAAGCCCTTTTTACCTCAAGATAAAATCGTCAGAGAACCCTCTCACCTTTCCGGTGCATTTAGAGGCTACTCACATAATTCTTGTAACCTCAAGTACCGAGAGTCTTTCATAGTTCCAGTAGTGTTCCACAACCTAAGTGGATACTACTCCCACTTTATAATTAGAGATCTCGCCAAGCATGATCAAATAACTCTTCTTCCACTCAATAAAGAGAAATATATTGCGTTTACTAAACATGATAAGGACACCACAATAAAATTTAGATTTATCGACTCATTTAGATTTCTGGGATCTTCTTTGGATGAACTGGCATCCACTTTAAAATCCGATCAATTTGTTAATTTAACTTCAATCTTCAATCATGTATCGTTAGCGAAACTAAAGATGCTAAAACGAAAGGGAATCTTTCCTTATGATTATGTTGATTCATTGGAAAAATTAAGTGAAACCCAATTACCGTCTATAGAGAATTTTTATAATAAATTGAATTACCAGAACGTTTCTCAAGCTGATTACGGACATGCTAAAAAGTATGGGATTCCTTTGAATGTCAAACCATTCGCAACTACATGGAGTTGTACATAAAAGTGGACATTCTTCTTTTATCTGACGTGTTTGAAAATTTCCGTCATAGGGCCCATCAAACATATGGCTTAGATCCAGCCCATTGTTACACTCTACCTGGATATTCTTGGCAGTGTATGCTCAAGTACACAAGTTGCCAATTGGAAATTCTTCAAAATTTTGACATGCTGATGTTCATTGAACGTGGAATACTTGGAGGTATTTCTCAAAGTTCTAATAGGTTTTCCGAGGCGAATAACAAGTATATGCCCAATTATAATCCTAATAAACCCTCCAAATTCATTTACCACGTAGACGCTAATAATTTATATGGATATAGTCAAAGTCAACCCTTACCCTACAGGGGATTCCAATGGTCTGCTGATACCAACATCGATGTCACTCAAATTCCCGATGATTCAGTCATTGGTTATTTTTTGGAAGTTGATCTGGAGTATCCCAAGCATCTGCATGATCATCATAAAGACCTTCCCTTCTGTCCGGAAAAATATATTATTCAGTATAGAAATCTGAAACAAGCTCTTGAGAATGGTATCATTCTCAAACACATTCACCGGGTGTTGAAATTCAAACAGTCTCCGTGGCTCAAGTCCTATATCGATCTAAATACTTCCCTAAGAGATCAGGCGACTAATGATTTTGAGAAGAATTTGTTCAAATTGATGAATAACGCAGTCTTCGGTAAAACTATGGAGAATCGATGATGAGTTGATGGCAATTGAGTTAAACAAACCTGATTTGCTCTTCAATAAACCTCTGTATATCGAGTGCGCAATTCTGGAACTTTCAAAAATCCTAATTATGACTTTCTCTATGATTTCATTTATAAAAAGTACCCTCGTCATCTAGTCAAACTTCTATACATCGATACTGATTCATTTTTGCTTGAGATAATTTCTGATGATATATATGAGGAGCTCGTCAAACCCGATCTCCATCGTTTCGACACATCAGACTATCCCCGCGATAATATTTACAACATCCCACTAGTTAATAAAAAGGTGCTTGGTTTAATGAAGGATGAGGCTAAAGGCTACATTATTTCACATTTTGTAGGCCTCCGTTCGAAAATGTACCCCTACCTAAT
Source organism: Octodonta nipae (assembly GCA_034190945.1). Taxonomy (NCBI): domain Eukaryota; kingdom Metazoa; phylum Arthropoda; class Insecta; order Coleoptera; family Chrysomelidae; genus Octodonta; species Octodonta nipae. Next base: position 56,764,826 of record CM067220.1, read on the forward strand.
CCTAGGGGGAAAATGCATCAAAAAGTCAAAAGGTGTAAAATACAATGTAGGTAAAAATAGTATTACGTTTAATGATTACCTCTCTTGTTTGCAAGAAAACAAGCAAACTATTGCTTCCCAACGCTGTATTAGATCATATGCTCATAACATATTTAGTGTAGAGCAGACAAAAATCGCCCTCAGTCCTTTTGATGACAAGCGCTTTCTGTTAAAAGACTCACATGATACTTTACCCTGGAGCCACTACAGCCTCTAAATTCATTTTTACTTTCAAGATATATGTATAAGTAATATTTGATGTAGTTATGTTATTAGTCTATGTTTATTTATTTTAAATAAAACAACTTTGTTTTTTATTTTTAGCATACATATATTTTTAAATAACCTGCAATTTTCCGTCTACATATGCAGCAATGATCTATTTTCAGTGAACAATCAAAGCAACTAGCAAAGTGTCTCCATGGCATAAAAACAATTGTCATTTCATTAGTTAAGCAAATTTTACAAGTATTATGATTAGAGTCAGTCTGGGGATTTGGTGGGCAGTCTCTAAGCAATAAACATTTAGCTGATCCTTTTTTGTGAAGCTCTGTAATATCATCATAAGGTAAGAGATTCTTGAGCTCTAAGCCACAGAAATGACAAGTGATCCTGTCACCGTAGCCCGTGTAAAAGAAGCCGGCGTTGACAAGCTCGGTGGGTGTCTGCTTCAAGGCTCTAAATGTTACTTTGCTTTTATGTCTGATAGGTCTGGTGATGTGGTAAGTATCATCAAAATCAAAAAAGCGACAATATGGATTCCAGTCCAGATGATCGGCAACAGGATCATCTTCCCAGTTGAAACCACGTGTATCACAAAATGGACATTCAACAGCAGCATTTAAGCTACCATCGGATTCTATTGCATCTTGTCGGTAGATAAACCCTGCTCTTGCTAACTTTTTAGCAGGGAAGTCGGAAGGCCAGTTTTCAAAGGTACGTAATCGATTTTCGTATATTTGGAAGTATTCTCGACACTCCATGGTGTAGAACTGATGAAATAAATAACAATTTTTTTTATTTATAAGTATTTATTCAATTTTTCTAATGTCAATATCTCTCAAAATAATGTTTTTATAATAATAAATATGTTCTTTTAATGCAATACATAATGGAGACCTGTCATCTAAACAAAATGGTTTTAACAATTTTTCAATCGGTAAACGATTTAGTGAATTTGACCATAAACAAATTTCATCTATTATTTTATAATAAAAAGTACAGAAATTTAAGCGCTCCAAACAAATTATTTTACTTGAGATAATAGGGTTAAGCTAAGAGTTCAACCACATCACTATAATCCAATGTTTTTCATCACCAACACTTGTTTGACGTCTTCATACTGGATCTGGGATAGATGGAGACAATCTCCGCAGGTCACTGGGGCAGCAAACTCTGGAGGTGTGACATTTTCAAAAAAGTTTGTTTTCAGGAGCTTGAGCTCAATGATGACATCTTCCCACTCGTACATAGTCATTACAATTTTCGTTGGTGTTCCAGCGGCTACAGGTGTTTTTTGCAAGATAACCACTGGAGAATAGGATCTTGCAGGACTGAGAGCACATTGAACATCATACTCTGAATTCAGTAATGGAAATCTCGAATGCAGCAAGTAATAGTCTTCCTTTTTGGTAGCTTCATCATACATTTGTAACACTCTATCCAAGTCCGCACTGTAATTGATAATGGAATCACTACTATAACCACTATCCATGGTTTCAAAACTACTGATACTACTCATTTTCACAAATCACTCGAGAGGTAAACTGGGACTGGGAATATATGTAGGGAATTTTCACAATTTTATAGTTGTACCCCTTCCACTACCTGATTGCGGTTGATTTCAATTATGTGTTCCTACGCCAAGATAGAAAAGTAGATCTCTTGTTGTCAAGAGCTCCTCTATTCCCCATCACCATCATCATATATGTAAGGCTTTTAAATGTTGCATCACTTGTTGTTTTTCACAATAAAATTTGATATCTTTCTGTAATCGTTTAAGTTTGGTGATATGTTGACTAAAACTTTTCGAATACTTTACAGTGATGTTTTCACCCTGAGTCTTCATTTTGCAATGCAAGCACATGTCTATATTTATGATAATTTATTATCAATTTATGATTGACCTTGGTGTTATAGTCTTTTTTCAGTGCCAATCCAACTGTCGTGGCTCGAATCAAACCCAAGCCACCGAACTTTAACCTTGGAGCCTTGTCGTTGCAAAATTTTCTCAACGTGATACACATCAGGATAGGCAGCCTTTGGCAATTCTTCTTCGTAAAAGCTCCCTTTAATCGGTGTACCAGACATATCTTCCAAAATATACGTAACTGGATTAGTTATTTTAACCAGCGTAATTTTAAACAATTCCGTACTCCAGTGTGGGAAGGTAACCTTTATCAAAAACGTGCTTGGTTTTACTTATTCGCACAACATCTCCGACTTTCAGTTTTCTTGGTCCAGCAATTTTCAGGTTATTGTATACTTTAATATCTCGAGCGTTTTTCCTATTAATGTCCGCAGGTCTCATCTTTGTCTTGGAATGTTTTTGATGGTTGTAGTCCTTAACGATTTCCTGTAGAATATCTATCCATTTGTAGGTGCCGTTCAAACTAAAGTACTTGTAGAGCCGTTCTTTCAGCGTTCTAATTACTCGTTCAGATATTACGGCTTTCAGTCCACTAAATGTACTATAATGATTGATTCCATTTGTCTTCATTAGTTTCTGAAAGCAACTATTGTAGTATTCCTTACCCTGGTCGGTTTGGAGATTTTTCGGGTGTCGTCCTTCCTTGAGAATACTCTCAAAGGCACGAGATACCTCTTCACCGGATTTCGTTTTCAGCGGTCTCGTCCACACGTACTTTGAAAAGCAATCAATCACCACGAGGAAGAACTTGAAATTACGATTGGATTTTGCGTAGAGATCAATTTGTGCGAGGTCAGACTGCCAGGAGTCATCGAAACCTTTGATTATTACACGTCGGCGAGGAAACATTCGTCTCACAGGTCTATGCAGTTCCTTAACGACTTGAACTTTTTCTTTGGAATGTTTCGCTATAGGAGCCATCTTGTATACTGCTTAAAAATAGACAAAGGCATGTTTTTATTGACCCTAATGATGCTTTTTAATTGCAGCAATACTGTCTGCGATTGCTTCAAGTTTTTGATTTTGGTCCAACATTTGATTTGCAATATCATCATGTAGTTTTTGCATGTCTCGGTATAGGTCAGGCACTACTTTTGTCATATTGTCTCTAAGTTCAGTTAGATCAGAAAGATCTTTAGCCTTATCCTTTCGAACAATATTTAATACTTCTGCTGCATCAACACCTTTAGGAGCTTGTTCCAGAGAAAGTTCCAGATCATTTATACGTTTTTCCTGTAATATACGGTTGTCATTAAACGAGGCTTCAAATTTTGTGATGGTTTCCTTATATTCTTTCCGGGCAGATTCCAACTGAGCTTCTAATATATTGAATTTTGAAATGAGAAGCGATATATTTTGTAGTTGGGTTTCCATAGCTTGTTCGGTTTTCAATATGCGAGTATTCATTGCAGCAAAGTTTTGAGCTCCACGTTCCTCGCTAACCTTTTCGTTTTGCTTAAACATAGATAAGGTTTGCTGAACTTCACCAGTGTAGTTGCTGAAAGCTATTTGAAAATCACTATATAGTTGCTGAAGTCCATTTGCTATTTTCTTATCAACGTACTGCTTGTTGGCGGCATCCATGGCCTTCGTCGGTACTTCGACATTGGTAATTTTCAGCTTCTCAGCATCGATATTTCCCTCCGCGGTAAAGGAAAATGGCACTTTCATAAAAGCTAGGTTATGTGATGTTGATGACATTAGTTGCTGATGGGCATTACGCCCAAACTTGTTTAAAGTCATCGTGAAACTGACATGTTTGCCATAGGATAAGGAATAATATACACTTTCAATTTCGAAATTTATTTATCTCGTATAATATTAGCTTCCTTAAGTTCATTTAAAATGGCAATTATTTCGTTGTCGTGAGAGGTGTTGCCTGCTTCCTTGGATGCAATCAGTAGTTTCAACCGTTCAACCAATTCGTTGGGATCATCCCAGTAGACGTATTCCATTGGCTTGTTATTGTAAGTTAACTTCATACCAGTTCCAGCAAAACGTTGCTTCTTTCTTTCTTTCCAAAGGAGGAAACATTGGCTTTATAATTTCAGTATATTTATATAGACTTGAAGCTTTCAAACGGCCTGCTGCATTCTTGTGTGCTGATCTCATTACCAACACTTTTCGGTATGCTTCTAAAACATCGGGAGCCTAATCAGGTGACTTGTAAAATATTAGTTGATATAACCCTGGAGTACCTCGAAACTGTAACCCATCAACGATAATGTGACCTGTACTACGACTGAAATTGATTTCCTTTTGCCCAAGAAACCATTTGGAACTTGCAGCGCCATATATAGGTCCATATATGTTGTCAATATCATCGCTTTTAGTGATATAGTCTTCAAGATATTTGTGTGCAACTGGAGGATACTGATCCATGTAGTCCTCTATTGCTTCTTTAGAGAGATTACCGGGATCCTCGTAAAAGGTTTCGTTCTCCACCTCATCATCATCATCATTGGTATGTATACTAGTTTCAGCGATTGGTTCTTCATCGAGATATTGTGTTTCTTCCAACTCATGTTTTTTGACTGATGGCAGCTGCTGCACTTCTTGTTTAATTACTTCACGTTTAATGGTCTGTATTGGCATCTTAGTGAGAACTTTTGCCGTAGTTGAGGCAATATCTTGTAGCGGTGTCATTACCGGTCTAAAAAGTTTATTCAATGATTCATCATGTTCCGACTTTCCCAACTTCAGACTAAGATATTTCTTGCGAATAGAACGTGCCAATTGCTTGATCTTTTTCTTTCGAGCAGTGGCAGCAATGTTGCTATTCAATGAAGACATTTTTATCAACTAACAGCAATTATCTTTATTGAACCTTTATATATTTATCGAATCCTTTACGGTAGCGGCCATCATTCAAGTTGAAGTCCTTAGCTATTGTAATAAAGTCAAAATGATTTTGCCAGCATACCGAACACATTGTCTTAAATTTATCATACTCCATGTCGGGAGACACGTGCTCATCAAAGACGTGCTTCAAATTTACCTCATCTTGTCTGAATATGACAATTACGTTGCAATTGTCTCGAATCAGTTGCTTAGGTATTTTGCTATACGTTTGGCATAAATATATTGAATCGATATTCCTGTGCCTTCCCATCGAAAAAAAATTCTGAATCTTGTTTTGTTTATCACCATTCACATCATCGAAAATGAATATTGAACATTCGTGTGCCTCACTCGGATCAATTACTTCTTCGTTGTCTTTAAAGGGAAAATACGATACACCTTTAACCAGCTTGAGAACGTCTTGTAAGAGCTGGTACTTTGGTTGGTAGAGTGACTTGGAATAGATGTAGACGTTCTCGAATCGTAGGCCGTTTTCATTGAATAGCAGTGATAACGATGCGTTGGTCTTTCCGCAACCACTAGATCCGCAGAATGCTGCTCGTAGGGAATTTGGTAACAATTGTTTGTGTCGACTTGCTGATGATGGTGATTCTTCGACAAAGTCCAAATTTTCGATAGGCAGTTGGACATCTTGTTGCTTCATATACATCTTACGATATACTGACATCATCCTTATTGCGGATACTAATTAAATACAGCAGTCTATCTCAGTTTCAATCAGTATCATGCTAACTCCCAAAGGAGGTAGTCTACTGAATAGCGCAATCAATAAATTACCATTTGAACTACATCTACCTGGTTATCAGTTTTGTGGACACGGTACAAAACTTCAAGGCCGTCTCTCCAAGGGTCAGCAGGGAATCAATAAGACAGACGCTGCTTATCGAGCGCATGATATCGCCTACAGTAAATACAAGTCTTTGGCGGATCGTCATAAGGCTGATTACGAGTTGGAAAATCGAGCCTGGGAGAGATTCAAGTCAAAGGACGCTTCACTTGGAGAAAAAGAAGCTTCTTGGCTTATAACTACAGGCATGAAGGCTAAAGGCAAGATGGGGCTTGGAATCAAGAAACAATGTGGAAAAAAATCTTTTCGACAGAATGTGGTTCTACCAATCAAGAGAGCTATTGTCGGATCTGGAAGTGATGTCCGTAAGACATCGTTATTGGCGTTGAGAGCAGCCCGAGCAGTCATTAAGAAGGCAGGTGGTCGCAAGAAAATCCATGTACCTCGAGTAATTCCTTTTGAGTCAAAAATTGGTGGTTTTCTCCCACTAATACCCCTATTTGCGGGGTTGTCAGCACTAGGAGCTCTTGCCGGGGGAGCCAGTGGAGTAGCCAAAGCCGTGATAGATGCAAAGAACGCCCGCAAGAAGTTGGAGGAGGACCAGCGCCATAATCAAGCCATGGAAGAACTTGCGAAGAAAGGAAGCGGTATTTTTCTTAAAAAGTCCCGCAACGGCTTCGGGCTTTACTTAAAGAAGCAAAAAAACTCCCAATAAAGCTACCCAATCGAGCACTTTACAATCAAGAGCTTGAGGAATATGCCAACCATTTGAAGATCCCCCACTTTAGGGGAGTATTTATGCGAGACGCCTTACCTAAACATTCACAAACAAGGGAGTCTGCCATCGTTAATTTGGATACCAGCAGTCGTCACGGTACGCATTGGGTAGCTTATGTGCGAAATGGAAACACCGTTCAGTACTTTGATAGCTTTGGATGTTTGAAACCACCCCGAGAATTAGCCAACTACTTTGGCAATAGAGTGAAAATCCTCTACAACAATGACTCTTATCAGACGTACAATCAATCAAATTGTGGCCATTTATGCTTGAAATTTCTCTATAATAAAAAATAAATATTTTGCATTATTGTTGTTTTACCTTTACCTATATTAGCAGCTAACAAACAGCCAATTTTCAGTCATGTCTGTGATCATCACATTGAAAGGTCGCAGCCCAATACAGTCGATTGATTTTCAACCACCTATCCAGTTGGATCCCAACTACAACTACGGACTAGCTTTATTGAGTTTTCACTCGTACAACAGCATCCCAAACATTGAGAGAGGTGACAATATCTACCTGTTTGACGATCACAACACGCAAACATTCATCGACTTGCCTGAAGGTTCATACGAAATTGGTGACATCGAAGCTTATATTAGAAAGGCACTTGACATTCATTTGGCAAAGGACGTTGAGAATATTTTCTCATTGAAACCCAACAACAATACTCTCAAGTGTGAGCTTTTCAGCAGCAAGTACGCTGTGGACTTTCAACCGCAAGACAGCATCGGTGAAATTCTGGGCTTCTCTGAACAGCTGCTACCACGCAATCAAGTTCACAGTTCCGATTTGCCAGTGAACATTATAAAAGTTAGAACGATTCATCTCGATAGCAACATCACATCGGGAGCCTTCTACAACAACACTCCTTCACACACCATTTACGAGTTTGCCTTTGCAGTTGATCCTGGTTTTGCCATCGACGAAACACCTCAGCATTTAATCTATTTGCCGATTAACAGAAGTGATATACATAACCTCACATTGCAAATTTTGAATCAAGACTCTGAACTTGTGAATTTTTGTGGTGAAGAAATCATGATTGGACTTGAGCTGAAACAACTACAATAATAATGGGTCGACTTGTATTTGATGAAGAACCATATAAGAAGTCAACAGCTCCTCAACCACCATCAGTTTCTATAAAACCTCTCAAGAGATCACACACGCTCGCAAACAGATTGTTTCTACAAACGCTCGGCTACCATGTCAACTCCTCAAATGTTCGATATCTTCCGCAAACCAAATTTTGATGATAGTGTAAGACGCGAGGAGTTGCGAACCTACTATCCATACGTCAAGTCATTCGGCATTGGTCGGCATTCGGATTGTTGGTTTTCCATGACTGATTCCTGCATCTCAATCCAGGGAAAAGTGGTGAAGACAGCAGGCAATGGAGATGTTTCTCTATCACCAAATGCTGGAGCTTTCTTCTTCGACAGCGTTACGTACGAGTTGTGCGGCAAGGAAATTGAAACCGTTAGAGACCCAGGTCGCGTGAGTACAATTCGTGGATACTTGTGCTACGACCCCAACAGTTCAAAAGACCTATTCATAGCCGGGTGGAATTTACCACATAAAGCGTATATGAATGCCCCCGATAAAACTTTTCACATGTACATTCCATTGGGACATTTGTTTTCCATCTTCAACGACTACAAGCAGGTGATGTGTGGTAAACAAACAATTCGTCTGGTGCGAAGCCGTAGCGATGATGATTGCCTTATAATCACGGATGCTGCTACCAAGGGTAAAGTGACAATAAACAACATCGAACTCAAAGTCCGTCACATTTTTCCAAACGATGACGTTAAATTGGATTTACTGCAAGCCGTCAAAGCGGATTCCAGTATAATTTTACCGTTTCGTAAATGGGAGCTAAATGAGTTGCCTGCTCTCAAAACAGGTGCTACTCGTGAAATTTTGGCTGTGAAGAAGTGTGCCGCACTGGAAAGCCCTCGTCACGTTATCTTATCGTTACATCACGTTATGGGGAATCACACTATCACCTAATCAATCTGGAGAACTTCAATGGCGCTGTTGAACTGAAACCTTCTGACTCTCCATGCATTTTTCACTACCGCTGCAATGATCCAGTACGATGTGCAAAAGAAAATGTTGATGTAGTTTATTATTGGCTTCTGAATAGTGTTTTACATAAATAAAACATTGTATATAACTATGTGTTTTAATTATTCATTCTTTTCCTTATACATTTCACAATTAATTTAAGTCATAATATTGTAATTGTAGAGAGTGTTACACAAATAAGAATTAGCACTTTGTGGAGCTCCTCTTGTAGGTTAGCATCACGTATAGTCATTGAGCTGTTCGATAGTAAAGTTTTTTCATCTTGGCAAGAAGCTGCTGAAATCCAGTCAGTGTCACCTTCAGTGTCATCAGAAAATATCAGCTTCAGTTTAAAATTTTTTGTTGTGTTTGACAGACGAGCAAAATATACAGGCAACCGTCCATCGTTTAATCTATCTCGAGCCATCAATGTATAGTTGGGGCGGTTCAAACAATTCCCTGAAGGGCATACAGCCATGTCCTTGGTTCCATAAGGTATATTAACATACAAGACATTTTTCAAAATTAATGTGAATATTATAAAGCTTGATTTAAGTAAAGTCATTTTTATCGATCTGCATTCAACAGTAGTTGGTGAGATACTATGCTCATCTTGCACCTCTTTCGTTACTTTGTTCTAAAAATTATTAGCAGGCTACTAGAAACCATAACATCAAATTCTTGATTCATCATTAAAAAATTTTCCAAGTCTCAATATTATTACGCTCGGCCTTGAATCATCCGACAAAATCAGAGACTCGAAGAAGTTGCCGTTCTTGCGCAGGTAGGCACTGGCTTACGAAAACTATACGCTCGAAACACTCGAAGGAGTGGACGTTCTCGCGCATGCAGGCGTTCAATGTCTTGAATCATCCGACAAAATCAGAGACTCGAAGGAGTTGCCGTTCTTGCGCAGGTAGGCGCTCGCTTACGAAAACTATAGACTCGAAGGAGTGGACGTTCTTGCGCATGCAGGCTTAAGCAAAAAATTTTAAATTTTTTTGCAGACAAAAAAATACCAAGATTTTAAATTTTTTTACAGACAACAAAATATCATATCCCCCCATCCAGCCCCCAAATATCTAACCGAACAAGGCCCAAAAACACGCGCCCGCGCAACGGTCATGTACTATACCTTTTCAAATGAACATTTCTCGATTAACCGCATTAGCGCAGCTCGCTGGGTACCTGACTTTGTAATCAGGCCAGCCGCGTTCGATACCCGCCCAAGTATTTAGCTTTTTTTTCTCTGTAACCATCACAACCAACAACAGATGGCGTGCACCCTGCAACCCACAATACAATGACTTTCAATTATTAACAACAGATGGCGTGCACCTCTGCAACACACGCAACCCACAATACAATGGCTTTCATTTATTAACAACAGATGGCGCGCACCTTTGCGACACACCCAAATGTCTTTCGCGCACCCCTACGACCACCCCCAATGTCTTCTTCTTCCCAATGTCTTCTTCTTCTTATCCAAACAACAACTACCAACAGCTCGGCAGCAGCTCCCGGCGAGAACTCGATGACTGGTTACCTTTATGCCCACTTCCGCTCCAGAAACCGCTTTGCTTATATACTTCAGTAGTACATAAAAACTTTTTTCTGGGTGCACAAAAATTTAGCCATCAAGGAGAAAACATCAGTCGTTTGCTACAACAAACAAATGTTTCTATCACATATAACTTTTTCTAAGACCGAAGTCAGTACAAACAAATGTTTTCTAGGTACACAAAACGTATGTTTCTCCCAACGAATTGTTGATATGAGAGTAAAATGAAAAAAGTATTTGAAAAATTTCACAGGGGTTTTACCTATATGTCTCTAACAGGACCTTATAAATGCTAGAAAACTGCAACAAATAGTAGAAACGTTATAACAGGAGCAAGAATGATTGAAATGATTGGTACAGGAACGTTGCAAATGGCTGCAAAGGGCTGTTAGAAGTGATTGAAAGGTTGAAGTAAGACCTTACTAACGGTAGAAACGGTAGATTGGTTCAAGCAGGGACGTTAGAAATGTTGCACAAGGGTTCGATAGTTGGAAATGTAATGATGACAAACAAAAACACCGGTACATAAAACTTTTTTCTAAGATAGGTATTCAAAACTTTATCATCAATCGGTTATTAGTTATAAGCTTTTTCTAAGAGGAAACAAGAAACATCAGTCGTTTGCTGCTATTCACTATAAATCTTTCGATCACATATAACTTTTTCTAAGACAGGTACTCAAAACTTTAGCATCAAAACTAATTTCAACGAAGAAAATCAAGTCATTTGCTGCGTTTTTCAAATGTTTCTACTAATGAATTGTTGATATGAGAGTAAAATGTACAACGTACTGTATAACATCTTATTCTTGAAACAGCTGAACCTAAATTAGATCGATCCGTTAAACAAGTGTTTAATAAAGAATGCTATCTTTAAGGGGGGAAGCTATAAATGTTTACTTATATATCTCAAGTTATGTTGTTCAAATAACTTCGTTGATATTCAAATTCTAAGTCTGAAAAAAGTTATGAAAAAACAAGATTTAACAAGATGTCAGAGAGGCACCTAATTTCCAGAAGTACGTTGTAGCAAACAACCTCAAAACGGAGATAACAAAACCATGATCTCATCAAAAGATTCTCTTAAAAAAATGCAACTCAACAAACAAGGTAATTTGACATTTGGCGCATATGAAAAGTAGAAACAATTTGCTTTATACATGAAATACTAAATATATTTCTTAAAGTTAAATATAAAAATATTCTTGACTGCTCAGGGGAACAAAAGTCCTAGAACTTTTACTGCCATTTTCCTTTGAATAATAAACATAAATAAAGCTATGTAACGCTTGACAATGTTGTTATAGAACAAAGATCGAAGCTCATACTTACACCCCTGCCAGACCCCTATAAGGCTTTCATGCAGGATTATGGCATGCTAGCTTTCGACATGTTGAAAGACAAAGTAACGAACCACCACACGCAGCCGAAACTGAGAATTTGTCACTGGAGAACTCTACTAGACCCAGTCACAACCAAAGCAACTCCGGTAGCAGAAAAAAGACAAGTTCAATTCTCATTCCACATGCTTTTAACCCTGCTTCGATATACACAATGAGGATAAAACACCCAAAGCATTCAAAAGTTTGTAAATGGAGCCACAACAAAATTCGTAGCATCAAATTAACATGTTTTCAGATAATTATATGCGTATTAAATAATCTATTGCGAGACTTAATGGTTGAGATTATTTCATTATTTATCATAGCTGAATATTCAAAATATTTAGTTCAAAAGGCAGGCATTCAACACCGCACACAGACAACAACACACCACCGAAAAAGAAAATTATTTAAAAGAAATATTGTAAAATACTGAGTAGAAATTCTTGTTAAATAGAAATTAATCATTCAAATATTCTAAAAATATACGATGTTTGTGCTGTATTTGATATCAGTATCACTATCATTCATTGCTGTTTTCTTAACCTTAAGTGAAGATGTTAGCGAAGGTTATAATTTGTCAAAACAGAAGTATCCATTAGAAATTAAGTTATTCGTATCTTAGAGTTTCAATCGATCATTTGAAATACTGTAAGGGCTATTTGATGTAACAATATTGTTCTTCCAATAACACTTTGCTTTGAATTAAATTACTGTTGGTAGAAAGAGTTGAAAATCAAAACTGTGAAATAAAAGTCATATGGTTTAAATATTTTTTGTTTTGAATCATGTAGATACAGAATTGAACATGGAGGGTCTGTTACATTCAAGTTTCGTTCGCCTTGATGGAGTTAAGCTTCATTCAACAGGCCAGAAAATCTTAGTCAAGAATGGGTGGACTTCGTTTTGCAACAAACAAAAGCCATTAAACCATGCGTTGGCATGTCATCCTTCAATATCAATGTGAATAACACGAATTTATTTGTAAGATGTACGAGTGTGATATAATAGAAAACATATTCCTATGCACGAGTGTATACATAATGAATAACATTTAAGAAAACGTATCAAACATATTAAACTACACACAAACAAATTTAAAACTAGCAACTCACAGGGTTATAATTGTGAACACACTAGAAGCAATATAAGGCAAAAGAAAGCTGTAACCTGGCCTCGTGTTATATAATTTTTGATCAGCATCGATCTCTATCACACCATATAACGGAAACATAATTCATAAGTTTATAAGCATATTGTATGAAATTGAAAAGTTTACTCCAGGCACATATATATTGAATCAAAAATGTGCTATTGAACAACATTGTCATGAGTATCAATTTCTGTGACGTCATCACTGTCATTGCCTAATTTATCAACAGACCATCTGCCATTAGTATATATAACTCACATGTCTGATTTTGGATCATAACATACAAAGCATTTACCACTTAAAATCAAAGCCATAATTTTCAGACATCTAAGGAAATATGGTAATCCTTTTTTTTCTGCGGCGTCATTAGTCGGTCATTTCCTCTATATAACGAGAAACATAACCTGTTCAAGGAATATGATGTCTCACTCTTTCTCTTAAGTATCTATCAAAATGATTCCTCTCTCATTGGTTTATTCAAACAGACCACGAGACCTCAACATATCAACCATTAGGGACGGAATTCGTACTAGGTCTCTAACACATCCTAACATAAAATAACAAACGTTATTCATATAAGGAATACAATGTATGGAAAATGTCATCTTTGACTAACTGTGTCAAAATGATTTTAAGACAATGAGAAATACATAAGACTAAGTCATTATGCACTGGAACTACATTATAAAAGCTTTCGATTCAGCTTTCATGTAGTGAAAAAATTTCCACTGCACATACCTCATGTTGACGTTCCGATGCCTTGACAGATTCCTTATTTTAAGGTTTTTCATAATTATTAAAGACCCAGCGAATTATTTACGTTTGTGTTTGGTATCAACAAACTACCTAAATTGTGAATAATGATCTTCCTGCATTCAAAATTTTACAAATGAAACACTGTTCCTATAATGCTATAGACATATTCTCGGTAACTAGTACTCAAGTACTGAATCGAAAGCTTTTATAATGTAGTTCCAGTGCATAATGATTTAGTCTTATGTATTTCTCATTGTCTTAAAATCATTTTGACACAGTTCGTCAAAGATGTCATTTTCCATAGATTGTATTCCTTATATGAATAACGTTTTACCGGAATTAATGTCAATTTTAAAATTTGCCATGAAACACCCTGTATAGTATTTTAGTTTCTGATGAAACTTTTTATTGCGAATACAAAAATATCGGGTTTGATATTGTTTACTTCAATACCTACCGAGATATTAACAGAAAAGTAATTACGGAAAGGGAAAATCTAATATCCATTAAAGAAATACATAATCATAATTATTAACTAAATCGAAGTGATTTTCAAAACATTAAAACTTAACTTAACTAAACTTAATGTATTAGATGTTTAAATTGAGCATCGTTTACTTCTTGACAATATAAGCAAGTCGGTTTTTAAATTCTCTAGTAACATTAGCTATTACTTCTGGTGTAATTCTCTGGATGTCTTGAGTTATTCTTGCAGCTAATTCTTGCAAATTATTTGGTCTCTCAACATAAACCTTAGATTTTAAGTAACCTCACAGAAAATACTCTAGTGGATTAAGGTCGGGACTTCGTGCAGGCCATTCATAAGTACCCCTTCTTCCAATCCACCTGTGATGAAATGTCCTATCTAAATGATCTCGAACAATGCGAGCGTAATGGGGTGGTGCTCCATCCTGCTGGTAATTGTTCATTTACCTCCAATGCCGGAATAACTTGTGTCTCCAAGAGCTGTAAATACCTATCTCCGTTTAAAGATTCTTGTTATAAATGCCGGCCCAAACGTTCAATTTTTGAGGATATTGTGTATGAGCCTCTTGTACCCAATTAGGATTACTTTGCGACCAGTAGCGGCAGTTATGTCGATTAACCGTACCATTTAAACAAAATGTAGCCTCGTCTGAAAACACCACATTTCTTATAAAATTATTATCACGGTTACAAATATCCATCATCGTTTCACAAAATTGCTAACGTCTGTCGAAATCGTCTTTGGCGAATTTTGTATGGATGATATTTTTCTCGCCTTAATATCCTTCCTACTGAACGACGACTAATTCCATGCATATTCGCGAGGTCGGTAGTGGATAAGTGAGGATTTTCTTCCAAAGATATAGCAACATTTTGAGCTACACCTTTATTACTTGCACTTTTTAACAGTCCATTTTTTGGTAAATTGCTAACTGTTCCACTTGTGTCGTACCTTCGCAAGTTTTTGTCACTACTGAACGGGATATTTGTGTATTCGGATGAACAATGTTAAAAAGGGCACAAACTTCTCGATGCGTCCTTTTCCTCTCCCCATACCCAATCATCATTAATATTTCTATTCTTTCTCTTTCACTTAATTCGGCCATTTTACGTTCAAATTAAAACAATACAATCTTTTTACGTTCAAATAAAAAAACTAATAACTTATTTGGACAACTACTGTCACTTGTGCAATGAATTTCATGGACTACTAAACTTGATTCAGATTTAATTTGTGCCTGATTTAAACAAACGCACGTGTATTCGACTATGGAACAAGCAGTGCTGTTGGCTGTGACGGTATAATGCCACCGACTGGCCAATAGAAATACAAATCCTTACCGAGCGCTTTGTTTATATCGGGCGTAAATGAAATCTGAACCGAGTTTAGCTACCATCGAATTTTTCCTTTCCTTAGTTACTTTTCTATTAATATCTCAGTAGGTATTGAAGTAAACAAAAAGTTTCATCAGCAACTAAAATACTATACAGGGTGTTTGCAAATTTTAAAATCGACATTACTTCCGGTAAAACACGAAGTTCAAAATTGTAAAAAAATTTGGATACAAATAGGCAATCTACTGCAGTATCCACCTTCCAAATTTCATTTTGATATCTCTAATAATTCCAGAGATATTTACTTGGTTTCACACATTTGCCTATCACTGTATATACAGTGATGAGGCATGTGTTAGTTGAAAGAAATATATCAAAGGATTCATTTTATAAAATATGCACAAATGGTTGGAGTCTTCAATTTATATTTTGTTTGTGTTTTTTATGATAAATTCATGCATGCAGGGTATTTTGTTTTTTGTTTTGTGAATTTTCAAACCAAATAAGGTTGAACAGTTGAACTCAACTTTTGTTTTTTTAATTCATATAATAAATTATATAATGATCAAAGCTATATCAAGATAATGTCCAATAGAAAATTGTATATTAGAGCCAACAGATATTCAGTTTATGATGAATTTAATTTGAATATGTGCTTTAATTGCTCTATAAATGGTCTTACCATTGCAAAATTCAAGAGTAGTAGTAATACTTGTAATTATTGTGCTGGATCACTAGATTGTTTTACAATATATAATATATAAAGTTTTTGTGTGTAACTATTCACAATGAATTTGTTATTCTAGTAACAGACTTGGAGAAACAACATTGGCAGGAGAACAGCCAATTCCTCAAGAAAATGTACTTATAATTTATCATGTTGTTTTAAATTTATTTGACAATATACAACAAGTATTTGTGAAAAGCTGGATCTAAACAACAATGGATTAATGAAGACTGCAAATACTTCAATCTTCTGATTTCGTGTTAATTCCCAACCCTTGCAACAACAAATAAATGTAGTCGACACAGTTGGTAATAAAATAAGACTAAAAATAATCATCAAAAAATAAGCGACAAATTGATAACCTCCTCCTTTTGGGAAGTCAGTTAAAAACATGAAGATAATGTATAATGAACTAGTAGACATTCAGGACATAATAAATAATATGACATTGGGACATTCAATACACATATATTGAATTCAGTACTACCAGTAATAAACAGAAGGGTCATACTTCAATAAATGATATTCCTCAAGAAACTGTACTTATAATTTATAATGTTAATTAAATTTATTTTGCCATATACAACAAGAGAAAGTTTTTCTGAAGAATTGGATCAAAACAGCAATGGCAAATATCTCAATTGTCAAAGATTTATTATTGAATTAATATCATCAAATAATCAACACAGTAATGAAATAGGCCTAAAAATAACCATCAAGAGATCCAGATAATGGACAGTAAACTAGTAGACATGTAGGACATAAATAATATGACTGGAAACAAGTAAGATGTAGTAGTGAAGTCACTACTACCCGAAGTAAACAGAAAGCTCAATCTTGAACCAATGACATTCAGAACAAACTCAATGGTGTTCAGCTCTGCAATGTTATTGATGGCAGGGTCTGGAGAGTGAAACATTTGGAATGGTTGGAAAGTACAAAGTTTTTTGTAAGTGTGGGGTTACTCCCAAGAAGTTCATAAACATTCTGTTTTGTGTTCACAACATATTGCTTAAAATGAACCTTTTTTCTTTTATTTGTTAGTTTTAATTACAACCTTGCATATTGTATTTTAATTTAAGATAAATTTAAGATTTCTGATTGTCACTTTATGTAACTTTTGTACTTTGAACTGATAAAGGAATAACACAAGCTTTTTGAAAGGAGTAAAGACTGTTTCATTGCTACCCTAACTGTTTGTCAATGAATTATTATATACAGTATTCAAGTAACTAGAAGTGTAATCCGATGGATATGAGAAAATGTGAACTGACATCTGCCCTCTCCAGATCAGTGTGCATAAGAGATCAAGCTGATGAATAGACTTGTGTTATTTATTCATTACTAATATTTACACGTACACCAGTTTATACAGCAAAATTAAATACCCAGTAACAGTTTATAGATAATTAAGATTTTAACAGCAAACTTGTAGAAGTAAAATATTTAAATAATAAAAACCCGCAAAAATTCACATTTCTTTCGTTTTTTGCTCATATAATGAAAAGTATTGAAGGAATCGTGATGCCATCTAGAGAAAAGTTGTAGGGAATCAGACATCCTTCTAAATGATCATTTATACATTCTGACTGAATCATTTTTTATCGAGTAAACGCAGAAAAACTGGTCAAGAGTGTGTTTTTTTAATTTATAACATTCCAGTAACTAATACTGGAATGTCAATCATCGGCAAACGACAGTATATGATGTTAAGTTTATATGGACTCACCGATGGATACTATACTGAATAAATAGTTTTTGAAAAATAGGAATTTAAATTATTTAGAGAGATATTTTGCATATTCCACTGTATTAATGAGACTAGTCCAGTAGAATAACAGCAGGGTCGCTGGACCACCAACCCCCTATCCTGTCCTATGGGATTTCTGGACCAGCAAATTGGTCCAGAAAATCCTATGAAAAATCAATGAGACAGTGGTCCAGAAAGTATATGGCGTTTTCAATGGTATCGTGGTCTAGGAATTCGCAGGGTGATTTTGGGGGGCTGGAGGGGGAGGCAGAGAGTGTGTGTCTGTTCTTGGAGTGATATTTGATTTGACTTTATTTAAAAAATATATATTTTCTGTCAAAGATATATTCCCTAATTACCCATATGTGAACGCCACTGAACAATTCAGCTAAAATCATAAATCTAAATTTTCAGAATATATTTTCGGGGCCATCAAGGAGGATCTAGTCAAATAAGGCAACATCAAATTCTTAAATTTTAAACAAATTGTAACTTGATACTCACTAATCTATTTTCGACGCCATCGACAGGCTTCCAAATGAGTAAACAAACTGCACGCGCTTCAGTTTTTAGTCGATTTTATTTAATTTGCATTTCTAAATTTAATATATAATGCAGAAACTCTATACACTTATTACTGGTACACATCTAATAACCCGCCTCTGATAAACTTTTTATTCGAATTTTGCACACAATATTTATTTTATAAGAATAGCGTCTAGGTTTAACCGCATATGTTTCAAACAGATGCTGTAATGTAAAAGTAGTAGCCTTTCTGCTTTACTGCCAAGATTGCACATTTCTTAATTAAGTTTTTTTATTCAATTGAAAAATAGAAAATGTATTATATTTTTAACCGACTTCCAAAAAGGAGGAGGTTATCAATTCGTCGTGTATTTTTTTTGTATGTATGTTACTTGAATTCTTCTGCTGTGGTGAACCGTTTTGTATGAATATGGTCTTGTTTTATAGAATATATATCCGGAGTGGTGAAACTTCAACTTTGGGAAAAGAATTTTATTGGTAAAGTGAAGAAATTTGTGAATGAACACATGCGAGCATGGAAATCGACCAATATCTCTAACATATTTAAATGAAAATGTATCATTGTGTAATGTTGAGGCTTTCTATGTTACCTGGTTCTGTCTATTAAGGTTATACATACAAAATAAAAAATAAAGAATGAAAACTACCTGAGTTCAAAAAAACTAAAAAGCTGAAAATAAAACATTTTTAAAAAATATATATAACCGACTTCCCCCTATAACTAAAAAGCTAAAAATAATTATACCAAAATACAACTCTAGCAAACAAATAACACATTCAATGTTGTTAGGTACCTACCCAGGAAGTAAAGTATGTAAACATTAAAAGGTGCTCATTCTGTACAAATTAATTACCTACCGAACTAGTATATTTGTGAAGTCCGTGCCAAGCAACAATCAAGTTTGATGAAGTAGTAGATAAGTACGCAATGAAGGATTTTAGATTTTCTTGGCACCGACTTCAAAAATATACTAGATTGGTAGATAATTAATTTGTACAGAATGAGCACATTTCAATGTTTACATTTTTTACTTCCTGGGCAGGTACCTAACAACATTGAATGTGTTATTTATTTGCTAGAGTTGTATTTTGTTATAATTATTTTTAGGTTTTTAGTTATAGGTGGAAGTCGGTTATATATTTTTTTAAATGTTTTTATTGTTTTAAAGTGTAGTGTAGTGTGTGTGAAATTGGGACGAAACAGGATTTACTCAATTGTCCAATTAAGAAGGTATGTAAATATTTATTACCCGATTTAAACAAAATAATGAAATGAATGTAATATATTTTTCCTTTCCATCTTGAAATTAGAACTTATTAAGAAGAACTCAAAATTAGGTATATTATGAGAATAGCATTTCTTGTTGAATAATAAAAATTCTATTTTTAGTTATATAAACATGGATAGATATACTTAATTTGGGTGTGGCTGATAAATGTTATTTAAACTATGACTATGTTTTTTTATATATTTAAGAAAAAAAGAGGAATTTATAGTGACTTATAAAAGGACATAAAAATTATTTTTAATTGATTTCCGAAAACAGTTTTTCAGTAACAATTGTTCCTATTTATCTAAATCAGGTAAAACCTGAATATAAATTAGTTAATAATGTTACAAAATTAATTAGTTTTCCGGTAATACTCGTTTGTTTATGTTATTATTGTTTTATATTAAACAGTTTGTTTTTATTTCATTTTTTCCTGTGCCAAATTAGAAGATTACTCTCATTCTGTGACTGCAAATATACCCAAACTATCTGAGCCAAGAAAACTTTTAAAACTTCCAAGTTGGGATTGATAAATCTGATTACATAACAAGCAAGATAAGTTTGGTTTTTGTCTGTTTTATTTGTTATTAATATAATATGAAAAGAGCTTGTTTTAAAATTAACCTTTCAACTACTATTGATTGTTGTGTGTTGTACTTACTGCTAATTGACAAACTAACTAACAAATATAAATCATTTAATATTTCTTTCTTTATTGGTTTTCTGTTACATGGGATCAATATTTATTATTCAGTTATAGTTATAGGTTTTTATTAAAACACCTTTCATTTTATAGTTTGTATTAAAATGTCTTATATACATTTTAAAAATATACTTGTTTAATATTGCAGTTGAATGGATTTTCTGTATAGGAGGCCTTTTCGGAGTCTACTTCACTAGTTAGATTAGCAGGTAGAACAATTTTTCGATGCGATTGACACAGCTTTTGCGAAAATCTGTTTTTATCATGGAATACTTTCCACCATTTTTGTACTGTGTGATCGTCCAGGATACATTTAGAAAATCTGTGCAAATTTGAATGATCCATGGTAAACTTCAAGTACTTTCACACCACACAGAGAAGTAAATTGGAGGTTTTTAGCTCAGTGGTAGGTAAAGTGAAGTCAGTGCATCAAATGGTAAGATATATAAATGGTCTATTTGTTCATTACATTACTTGATATTCTCAAACACAATTTTGCATTATTTAATTAATTAAGCTGTTTAATCCTTCTTATAAATATTTGGATATTTGTATGAGTTGACTATTTCCTTCTTAGTTGAAATTTTCATCCATAATTTGAAATTCTCATTTCAATTTTTTATTTCTTAAGTGGATTTTTTTTGGTGATTGAAATTATGTTTGTCAACGTTGTTAATAGAAACTTAATTATATGTTTGTAGGTGGAACACTTGTGCCTTTAAAACTTGTGCAGCAAAACATATATTTACGTGATGGGTTTTACATTGCATCTACTGGAAAACTACATAAAATCTATTGATGAATGGACTCATTTTTTTGTCTTTATTACTTACTAGCAATTGATAAGTTAAACTATAAGATTACTTTTATCAATCCAAATTTTGTTTTTAGATCCAGGATATTGAACTAGATATTTATTTTTAGATTTTTTAATAATATCAATTAAATAAACATTTGGGTGTTTTGTTTTCTGTCATTCATAATCATAAAAAGAACCCTCTATATTTCCACCATGTTTATCACTCAGTAAATAAGTCCGTGGATTAGTGTTTTGAATTTTTCTGATATTAAAAACTTCACTTGACCAATTTCCTTTATATGATTTTTTAAATTTTTCTCTAAATTTGCTTATACGAACTGAGTCTTTTAATTTAAATTTAGATTTCTTGGGATCTACAGATTTGATGTTATTGTAAACATTCTTCAATAAATACTTTTCATGTTTTTTCTTGGTAATTGCTGATAATTCTAAACCTGTAGTTCTATGTTTAGTTTTGTTCTATGTGCTCACAATTTCTGGTAAAATATCCAACCATTTATAGTGTCCTTGTAAACGAAACTGCTTCCAGATTGCAGTTTTTAGAGTTTTTATAACCCTTTCTACGATGGAGGCTTTCATAATTGAAAATGTACTATAATGATGCATATTCCATTTTTTCATTAAAGACCTAAAGCATTTGTTCCAGAATTCCGAACCTCTATGTGTTTGTAGTAGTTTTGGTTTATATTTTCTTTACTTAGGATGTCCTCAAATGCATTGGTCACTTCCTTTGCTGTTTTATTTTTAATTGGTGTGCACTATACAAATTTTGAGAATGCATTTAGGACTACTAAGATCTATTTATTTCCCTTATTAATTCGTGCAAAGGGAATCATTTCAATCAAATCTGCTTGGTACAAATCATTAAGTTCTTTAAGTATTTCCTTGCGTCTTGGAAAATTATGTCTTGCAGGTCTGTGAATTTCATCTACCACATCATTTCTCACCTTTCTATTCATTTTGACATTGCAGGACAATTTCAACCCAGAGTTTTTTTGTAATGCCAATAGATTACTTGCTTTAAAATATAATTTGTTTCCTTTTTGTACTTGTTTACCTATATGTTTAACAGGAGCTTCCTAAAGGGTAGACTCATTAAGCACAATTGTGGTATCAGAAGGATAAATGTTTATTTGTTCGATTTTACTATCCACTGGAAATTCATAGAAATATTCCTGGTTCTCCAGGAGAAAAATACGTTCACTAGTAATGTTTGATTTAGAAGTGGGTTTTTTATATTCCCAACAAGAACTGCTTGAATGTTTTCAGGTTTACCACTTAAAATTTTTATAACACATTTACTGATATCACACTATTTTTTTCATTTTGTAAAAAGTGTCTTCCATAATCTTGAAAATAACTGAGTACAAAGTTAGTAAATACATTATTTTATTACAGCACCTTCTTTTAGTTCTTCAATAATAGATTGTATTTCGTTGTCAAGTCCTGTATTTCCAGAAATTTTGCATGCCATAAGAAGTCTGAGTCGGTCAACATTTCATTAAAATTATCAAAGTACTTATATTCAACGTTTCTGTTGGTGAAATCCATTAAAGGAAGTTCTCCTCCCAGTTTTAACTGAGTAGTTATAATTTTGGGAGGTATGATTATTGGCATAGAACCAGTTCTGGGTCTTGTTTCTAGTTTGGGTTGGATAATAAACATATGTTTGTCTCTAATATCTCTGCTTAGGGTCATTATCAACATAAAGTGCATTTGTCCGTCGTAATATGTCAACATAATTATTAACATTTGTATTCACAAAATCCTGTAGGATTTTTCTTGGATAGTAATTCATATAACTCAGGAGTTCCTATGTAATGAATGTATTTTATTTTTAAATCAGGTCCAGCTAATTTATTTCCAGGATTATTGGGATCGGGTGAATCCTTGAAATGAATTTTAGAATCACCTATAGTAAAGTTTTCTGTCAAATAATCATGAGCTACACCCAATATATGATCAAATTCATCTTTAACATCATGAATGCTTTCTCCTATATAAGTTCTAGGAATTGATGCATACTGTGATAAATAGTCTTCAAGTCCAGCTACTGATCAATTAATTCCATATCAAGAACGTTAATCTGAAATGTCTCTTCATCTTCCAGAAATCTTGTTTCGTTTTGTAACATGCTAGAACTTGGAACAGTTGCTTGAGCTTATTATTCGGAGAACTGGAGAACATCTTTCAAAGGTTTATGTAGTGTTTCTCTTTTCCTAAATGAAGGTGTTGTTTCAGCAGAAGATAGTTCAGACTTCTCTTTTTTTGAGTAAATTGTTGCCCTTTGTTTTCAGATCTTTCAAAGTTTGATAAAAGTTCTTTGAGTAGTTTAGTAATTTGTTGATATATCTTTTCCAACTGGCTCTGAGCTTGTTTAATTTCAGATTTTAGTTCGTTGTATTTGTTCTTTATATCTCTTCTAGTTTTTAACAATCTTTTATGAAGTTGGTGATCCATCTTAGAGCAATGATGCAAACTAGTTGTGTCATATATGTATTCAGATTTTTAAAGGTTTATAAAATGGTCAAATCCTTTGCGATGTCGCTCATCATTCACGGGACTGTCTTTGTCTGTAGTCAGAAAATCAAATTTCTTTGCCCAACAGTGTTTGCATATATTTTTAAAATGACATGTCAACTTTTATATGATCATCATAAATATGTTTTAAATTTGTCATGTCTTGTTGAAATATGATTAATAAGTAAGCATTATCCCTTATAAGTTGTTTGGGTATAGAACTATAGGTCTGAGATAGATAACAAATATCGATTTTCTTATGACGACCGAAACAAAAATATTGTTTCACAATATTTTGATCACAGGTAATGACATCATCAAAAATGATAATGGAATGCGGTTGAATCTTTTCAGGAGTTATTACCTCATCTCCATCATTAAACTCAAAGTAAGCTATATCTTTTATGGAGTTCATAAGTGCTCTTAAATACTCGTATTTGGGTTGATATAAGGATTTTGGATATAAGTAAATATTTGTAAACCGAAAACCATTAGGGTGTTCTAATAAACTAAGCAATACATTTGTTTTTCCACAACCTGAAGCGCCTATGATTAAAGCCCGCTTTGAATCACTGGAGTTAAATAAAACACTATGTTTATTAATTCGATGTTGTTGAAAACCAACGTGATTTTCAACTGGTAACTCTGCTTTTTGCTTTTGTATGTGTAACATTATACTATCAGTCTTCGATTCGTTTGCATTACTACGACATTGTGAGTCTTTACTTCGGTATATAAAGGAAACACAGCTCATCATATCATCACAATGAGTTCAGTCAAAAGTAAGAAATCAACACGTAAAGGTCGTGGAGTTTTAAATAAAATAATTGACAAATTACCCCTCTGAATTACACATTCCTGGTTATAATTATTGTGAACCAGGGACACAACTAAAAGAACGTTTACGAAGAAAAGATCCACCAATAAATCAAGTTGACTTAGGCTGTCAGAAACACGACAAATTCTATTCTGAATTTAAGGACGCTAAAGCTAGACGTATAGCTGATAAAGAATTAGAAAATAGAGCTTTAGAACAATTTAAAGCAAAAGACGCTAGTTTGGGTGAGAAGTTAGCTGCTTTGAGTGTTGCCGGTGCTATGAAAGCTAAATCGTCACTAGAGATGGGGCTAAAGAAAGAGAAAAACAGGCGAAAAAAACAAAAAAAGAAGGAAAAGGATAATTCCTGCTGCAAAAAGGGGTGGATTTTTACCCTTCCTTCTACCTTTATTAGCTGCAATTGGAGGTCTAGGAGGCGGAATAGCCTCTACCGTAAAAGCAGTCCAGGATTCAAAAGCTAACCAAAAACAATTAGAGGAACAAAAGCGTCATAATCAAGCTATGGAGCAAGCTACAAAAGAAGATAGTATATACTTGAAACCATACAAAGCTTTTGGTTATTCACAAAATCAAAAAGGCAAAGGAATGTATTTAAAACCTTAAAACTTCCAATAAAATTACCTCGAAAAGCATTAACAAATTTTGATATCATTAAGTTAGTTAAAAAACTGCAAATACCAAATTTTCGAGGTGTCTTTATGAAAAATCGTCTACCAAATAAAATCCGTAAAGCTGAATGTGGAATTATTAACCTGGATAATTCTGAGAATGAAGGTACTCATTGGACCGCTTATGTGAAAAAAAAACAAACAAATAATTTATTTTGATCTACGTCCGCCTATAGAAGTAGCTGCATATTTCTTAAGTGATTCTTCTACAAATAAAATTAAATGTAATTATGAATCTTTTCAAAAATTTAATTCATATATATGTGGACACTTATGTTTAACATTTTTATATAACCAGTACCATACATGAGATTCTTTCAATTAAAAATAAACTACTGAACAGCAACAATGTCTTTTACATTTACATTAAGTGGAACTTCATCTCCTTTAAATTATGATTTATTTGCAAGATGAATTCGATTAGGACAAACTTTGATAGTTACATTTCTATACCGAATATTGACAAAACAAATAATAACTTTGTTTGGAAAAGGCTTTCAAATAATTCAGTGAAGGTCCCAGAAGGATCGTATGAGTTTGAAACTCTAGCAACATTTATACAAGACTATATTCGAAGCATAGATAGCTCTAATTAGAATTTCAACAGACAAAATTACTTCAAAAGTAATTATAAGCAGCAATGGAGAGATAAGCTTTGATGTTGAGAACTCATTGGGTCCAGTTTTAGGTTTCGGTAACACAATATTAACTGCTAACAATACACATAAATCGATTCACCAAGTAAAAATTTCGAAAGTGAATACAATACTAATTGATTGCAACATTGCATTGGGATCATTTTTAAATGGAAAGCCTGTACATATTATTCATCAGTTCTTTCCCACTGTACCTTTTGGATAAAAAATAGTAGAAACACCATCAAATATCATTTACTTTCCGATCAATGTGAAAACTATATCAAATATTTCAATTCGCATTCTTGATCAAGACGGTAATCTTATAAACTTTCAAGACGAGATAATTACCATAAGACTTCATCTTAGAAAAATAACATTGTGAAAATGGTGTTGTATTTTCACGGCAATGTTTGTCACCAATCACTCCACAACAACAACAACTCAAAATTAGAACAAGCGAAAATATAAAAATCAAGTGAAGCAGAAAAGAAAATCCAGTTCTACGCCAGCATCAGAAAAATTAACATCGGAAAATAGGCAATTTCTACAATCCTTAGGATTTGAAGTTCTAGTATAATGGAGTTGTTAAATATAACTGGACATCCTTACAATAAAACAACAATAGAGTCTTACGAGTTTCATACTTATATGCCTTATATACCGTTAAATCTCAATTACAATGATGAAATAAGAATACCTATTGAAGAACTTGATGCATACACAGCACCATGTAACAGTTATCTGTATTTGGAAGGCAAACTGGTTAAAGAAGATGGTTCGGTTTCTACCAAATTGCAATTTGTAAATAATGGAATTTCTTTTCTTTTTCGAGAAATTCGTTACGAATTAAATGGGGTAGTAATTGATTCACTCAGAAATGTTGTAGTTGCCTCTACAATTAAAAATTACCTGTCTTTCAGTGAAAATGAGAGTTCAATGCTGAAAAACGCTGGATGGTTTCCGAAGAGAAAACAAGATGAAAAAGTTTTAGTGGATAAGTTTGGTAATTTCAATGTTTGCATTCCACTAAAATTATTATGTGGATTCTTTGAAGATTTTAAGAAATTAATAATTCATATGCGTCAGGAAGTAGTCATTCTTCGAAATAGTAACGATTTGGATGCAGTGACTTGCGCAGATGACGCAGAAAAGCCAAAAATTGTAATAGAGAAGTTATACTGGAGGGTACCGCATGTAAAACTAAGCATTCCAGAACAACTGAGAATCAATAATATTGTTGCTAAAGGATTAGAACTTCCCATCGCATGTCGATCTTGGGAACTTATTGAATATCCATCCCTAACGCAGACGACAAGACATACATGGCCTGTAAAAACGACAACCAAAGTAGAAACTCCTAGGCATGTCGTGATTGGTTTTCAGAAAAATCGTAAAGGAGATCTAAAGCAGGATATGAGTCAATTTGATAATTGTAACTTAAAAAACATACTAACTTTTCTTAATTCAGAAAGGTATCCATATAATGATTTATTCCTAAACTTTAAAAATAATAAATTTGCAGACCTTTATGAGATATTTACCAATTTCCAAAAGTCTTACTACAAGAATAAAATTAATTATCCAATATTCTCCCCTGAAGAATTTAAGAAATTTGCACCAATTATACATATTGATTGCTCTCGCCAGATGGAGTCCATTCAAACAGGATCTGTTGTCATGAGGATTGAATTTGAGATGGATGGGAATGCTCCACCAGCGTATTGTCTCATTTTACATGAAAAACAGTTTACCTATAATCCATTGACAAAAATTGTGAAACAACAATAAAGACGCTTGCTTTGTAGTTCATATTGTTTTCAGTTTGAGACTATTTTTTAATATTTATTGAAGTGAATCAACATTCATATTCATTGTTTATAGTACTAAAATACCGGTTGCAGTAAAATAAGTGTATGATTTATTTTTCCCATAATGGTACTTATCATAGATTTCCAAGGGTTCAAAGTGGAAAATAATCGGTTTATTATAAAAGAATTAGCTGCATTTGATGGAACTAGAGTAAGTCATTTTTTATTCCAACCACCATTTTCATTTAGATATTTATCAAGAGCATACAAAAAGCAAGCCGTTTGGTTAACTAATCATCATCACTGTCTTGATTGGAATGGAGGCTTCATCCCCTTGCACAAATTAAAGGAAATTCTTTTAACACTTGTTACTTCTTTACCAGCGGAAAATGAAGTTTATGTGAAGGGCAAAGGAAAAGCAACTTATTTAAGAAGTTTATTAGGAACAACTATTTTTGTAGAATTTAATGAACAACCTGCATTAATTAAGGATACACCTAGATGTTTTTTTCATTTAGAATCTCATTGTTACTGTGCGCTTACAAATGTTTATTATCTGTATGATATTTTATTGAATAAACGTGTTTAAAAATACTTTTTTATTCTCTAAAGGGAGAGGGGTAATTATAATAAAAGAAATTTCAAGTAAAAAATCAGTTTGTATCACACCAGAAGCAAATATACAGTCTGATAATAGAAAAATGAATAGTGATGATGGTATCGATGAACCTAACACTTGTTATTGGAAACAATTTGATGACTACTATAAGAGATTTTTGGAAGACATTAAGATTGAGGGTCCTTTTATTTTAAACTCTCACTATGCTGTTGATGGTTCACCATTTGAACTTGAATGTGGAATGAGCATGGTTAGAACCCGCAATAAGAATACTGAACACTCAAAACAAAACAAATATCTCTTTGAATCATTTTGAATGGAAAGAATTTATTACACAAATTGATCAATTGATACCAACATACTTCAAGTCGTCAGTTGAATAAGATCCATCTGAAATTAATATAGAAAGTGATGAAGGAATAAAACTTTTGAAAACAAAATTCATGGGAGTGAAAATTTTGGAAATATTTAATTCTTCAGATACAACATTTTATTTTAAAGAAGAGGTTATAAACAAAATACTAAAATTCGATGCAACACTAATCTCATTAAAAATTTATATGTTGCAAAATTTAAATTTTATTCATTATTGCACTGCATTTACTTAGAGGATTGTCAAACCAATTAGATGGACATGTGGACAGACAAACTATTCTCAATGCACTTGCTAACTGTTTCAATGTAAGTTTAGAATGTTATTCTATGAAAGAATGTTGGTATATTGTAGTGATCGAATATTAACTGACACCTTTAATGTTTAAATGAAATAAATCATTTACAGTTTTTAAGATTTTTCTTTTAAACATAATCAATAAAAATAAAACGATTTGTATGTTAATAATTTTATTTTCAAGTATATACTGCAATATTGTCAATAGTTTTTCATTCAACACTTTTATATAACAGCAATTTACTTTATTTATTTAATTAAAATCGTTTTTTAAAAACGGTATTGTTTACAAATTGTTAAGATCTATTTACTATTAAACAGTTTAAACAGTTTTAAATACAGCACTTATATGTTATAGTAATTAACAATTAAACAGTTTTACAAACAGCACTTATATGATATAGTGATTAACAATTCTATTTAATACCACTTATATACTTGGAACACAGAATTAGTTATCTTTTGTTATAAGGATAAGATAATGACCCCAAGGAAGTGTATTTACAAAATTTTCTAAAATATATCTGTTGTCTTCGGGATTTAAAACAATTTTATATTGTTCTGTAGAATAAACTTGATCAAGTTGTGAAACAATCCTTCGTTGCGTTTCGTATTTTAGAGAATTATTTCATAAACAATTTAGTTAATCTTCAAATGTAATATTTTGTTTCATAACATAGTATTTGGCATCTTTACTTTTCTTAATACAATTTTTACTTGAACCTGCGTTTGAGACATTAAAATTTAAATCTTGCTCTACTAAATATGCATACTGTTTAGAACTAAACCCTACAAAATCTGTCATAATTCTCCCGTTATTTTGATCTTTCATTATTCCAATAATTTTTCGATTTTGAGGTAGAATGCCGTGGGGATTTTTTATATCATATTCCCTAGTGTCAAACAAATCGGGATCTTTTACGAAGAGGTCATTAACTCTTCGTAAACATATTCACACTCTATTTCATACAATAAACTGTCTGTGTATAATAAACTGCAATTTCCTGGAAATTTATTCAGTATATAATTATAATGAAAGTCGTATATCACAGTTTTAGATAAATCTAAAATGCTCATTCCAACATATATTGTTTTATTAAAAAGTATATTTGTTTTCTTCAACTCAATGGCTACCAAGTTTTCATCAAGGATGGTTCTGTTATGGAAGTTAGGACTAGCTATTAAGTTTCTAGCACCATACCTGCCAGGCCAAGAGTTAGTAATTTTGACATTTCGGTGTTTTTTGACGTTTTCCATCGTTTTCCCGTAAATTGCATTATTTAATTATTTAAATGTTTCAATTCCAAATTTATTTTTAGATTCAGAACGAAGTTTAGTATTTAAATCTATATAAGGTTTAATCCAACATGACTGATTAAATTATAAAATTCGTTGGATTTTGGTAAGGCTCAAACCATTATATAAATATTGCTTTAAATGTCGGTAATGCAATATATATTTTTTTATCGTAAAGAGTTTAGGAATTTTTGAGTTTGGTGGAACTCTGTGTTCTGGGGCCAACGGTAGATCTTTATGAAGGTTGTGTAAACTTTCAGGATATTTCAAATCGCCTTCTACTATGTAACCTACATAAGAATCGTCTTCTATGTTTAAGACATCAAAGTTATCGGTTTCGGTTACCCATTCAAATCCTCCTGTAGGAAGATTTTGTCGCATAACACTTACATATAAATTGTTTACATCAAAATAAACTAAATATTTGAATTTTTCATCAGATTTGAATTCAGACATATATTTATTGTTAGCCCTAGAATATCTTTTGCTACATTGACTGACCACCCCTTACTCCTTTCTCAAAAAATAGTAAAATATCAATATCTTGAATGGTTTCAAGTACACATTTTGTGTACTTCAGCAAACAGTTCCATGAATACCCAGGAAGAGTGTAATAAAACGCTGGATCAAGCTCGTAAATTTTGTGACACATATTTCTAAAATTTTGAAAGATATCTGATCGGTTTTCAGATATAAATCCGAATATTCCCCTAATGTTTTAATAGAAAATTGTTTCCAAATTTGCTGTGCGTCTTCATAGTCTCAGTTAGTCAGTTGGTCCAATGAAAATGATAAAAACCTAAATGAGTCAACAAAACAGAATTTGATATTTGTCTCTGAATCTGTTTGAGTGAAACTAATATATTTTTCTTTGTTAATAGGTAAAATATAAACATGATTTTCTCTTGCTATATCTTTGATGATGAAATGACTGTCATAGCCAGTCAAGTTATGGAAAAATAACGTATTTGGCTATAACATTTAATTCATTTATAAACCATTTCATACAGGCTTCCCCCTGTAACTGTAACAGGACAAATTCTGATCATAATCACAGTAAAAATAGTAGCCTACACTAAAAGGTAGATGTTTTTGGTAACGTGAGGTTGAAATAACTTTTTTGGTACCATTTTCTTCTCGAAACGGTACCAAAATTGACTCGAAATCACAGTACATTACAAATGGCATTTTTTCTTTGGGACTAATATATTTTTCCGTTGGAAATTAAATTTTACAATGATTTAACTCTGCACAATATATTTCATGATCTTCTAATTTCGTTTGACTACGAAAATAATTCAAACACCGATCACATATAAAAAGTTGGAATTCCCTAACTGGCTTTTTACTAATTTCGATAGATTCTTTATCATACAAAATGGGTTTTTATTTCGATATTTAATGACTCTGATTGTTCCTGTATTTTTAACAAATTAAATGTCGATCTAATATTTTATTCTTTGTTAATCTAATCGGAACAACAGTTGAGTTATCTAGTGCAAAAATATTCACAGAAACATTTTTTTTTTCAAATTTTGAGATTTGTGACATATTAATGGGAAACTGAATGCCTTTTAAATTTAGAACGCTGCTATAATGAGGATATGAGAATATCCTATCAGAGTGATTCCGAGCAGGATATAAAAACGCCGTAACAGACCATGCAAAACAGGCCTCGTCTGAATTTTTAATATTAACACAAGCTTTTTTTAGTGCAATTTCTTTAGGAAGTGGAAGATATGAAGAGCCACCTGAAGCTATCTCTACTTTGTTAACATTTACCTCCAAACTAACTATTTTAGAAACAGACCAACCACTGTCTCTTTTGGAAGCCATCGAGTTTATTTATTATTATTTCAATTACAAATTCCTTAAACCAATCATTTAAATTTGTTCCTGAATCAATAACAGCATTTTTAGTATTGAAATATTTATACTCTGTAATTAAGCTATCTCTACTGTTTTTTAAAAATTCACCACAGAACGTGGTATTGACTTTAATAACGTTCAAAGATTTTAGAATTCTAGATATTTGACTTTTAAATAAGAAATAGCAGTCCTCTAAAAATTCAAAAATATGTTTATGTTTTAAATTAATAATTATTCCTGTTCGAAGACGGATTAGAATATGATGATTGAATGTCTTCCCATTTTACCCTATTTGATCATTTCGTTTGACCACCTCCTACATGTATATTGACTAGCAATTCTTTAAATCGCTTTAAGTGTCCTATATTTGTATGAAGTTTTCTTGATAATACAATAGGTGCATCAGAATGTTGTAGAGCTTTATTAAGTAAGGGTAAATTTAGTTTGCTTAGTTTTCTCCAATTTTCACGATTTCTGTTAGAAGGATCATTACTCAGAATATTATAAGCTTTAAATTTAATTTATTTTAAAAATATCTACGATTTTATCACTGAGATTGGGGATTTCCATTTTTGTCCCAAGTAACTTTTAAACATATGCAAATGCAAAGATAATGAAACTTTTAGACTTGAAATTTATATAAGGAAATCTATTTTGTTTCCAAATTAACACATGATTAATTATTATAGAATTCTGGTGACTCTGACATCTTTTCCTCACATTTTAAACTATCGTCTTGAATGTTTTCATGAGATTTATTTTTATCAGGAACAGATGAATTTTTACTTTCAATTTTGATAAATGAAGCTTTATCTGAAATTTCTTTTATTCTATATAACTCTGATAAGAAATTGTGAACTCCAATTGATTTTTCGCAAAAACAGAAATTTATATCACACTCTTGACATTTAACACTCATGACAAAAGCAGACAATAAATTTCCAAAAAATTATAATAAATTTAAAACTTAATCTTCCTTTTTCAGTATTCCTAATTGAGATGTAGTTCTGAAAATAATTTCACGCTCTTTGCATTGGTCCACACAATTCAACTATAAATTAATGTTTACAAAACAAATCTTGATAACACTTTATAAGTTAGTTTTTGTTTTCCACTATTTCAAATTGGGCAGTTTCGTATTTACCGACTATTTTACTTTCACGAAATATCAAAGAGTACTTATATTTAATGAATTTGGACTCCTTACCGGCTATGTGTTCGGTCATCCTATTAGGAAAAAAAACCACCACATTGTCTAGTTCCACTAGCACACACTTTCCGTATTTGCCCTTGACAATTTTCACTCCTATGTTGGGAAATGGCTTGTTCTTTTCGAAGTCCTTGAGCTTCTTATAAGGCTTTTGCTCCAGTAATGCGGTTTTGTTCAGTTCTGTAAGATCCATCTAAAATTACAATTTTATTCCTTTGCACATCAACAAATTTAAATAAATAAAATTAAATTGATTGTTTTCAAAAAAAAAACATTGCTCAACATATATTTAAGTGAAATTGCTTTAAATAAAAATTGTAAACGATAACTTAGCTTTTTTTGCTTTGAATAAACATAATATTGGACTTTAAAAGACTCCAACAAATATATATGAATGAAAAAAACATTCTGTTTCCAGGAAAAATAATAGCTAACCATGCATTTAAAAAATTATCTTCAAGCAAAAATAATTAAAAAAGATAATTGTAATTCTTACTTACTGTTTAGGGTTTTGAATCACAACAATACCGGAAATTTTAGAGACCGTTAACAATATTGCAGTGTATGTTAATATTTTTCTTTTCTGTCAATCGTTGTTCGTTCGTTCGACTATAGAAGCAGTGAATTGGACGACATCTATTTAAATGAAGACCATGGTTTACGTCACGTCACCTTATTTGTATGCATCCCAGAATGAGCTGTATTAGCTCGGTTTCCCTAACCAAAAATAGGCATATCCAGCTAGATTTTCTGAATGACGCGAATAACGTAACACGTACTCAATATCGCCTTTTTAAAAATCAATTTATTGAATAAGTACAATTTAAATCAATAAAACATCAAAATATATAAAGATATATAAGACTCGACGTTCCGATGCTGACTGGCTGCTCCCGCTGTCGTTTCTATTATATATGATCTTGAGAGTGCTGTGTCAGCTCCATCTGCCTGGCCTATTGTTTATATGGTTTATTTGGAAGATGGTGATATAATTCCTCCCTACGCAGATTCGACTTCCGATGTTAACAAGGAGGAAGGCGAACATTATCGATTTCCAATTCTTCTACAGGTTGTGCTTTGGTCACTGTGGTCCTTGGTTTTGGACGTGAAAACCATGTTACCATTTTCATGTAGCCAAAATATCCAAGTATGGCCACAAGTACAATATATGTGAGTATAGTCCAGATGCTGATACTGGAATGAGGAGAGGTAAACTCTAATGCTGGTTGGTTCTGGATGAATCCGAACTTGATTGTCTGCAGTTCATCAAGTTCAATGTGTTCCAAGTGGATGCTGAAGTTGGTCGGGATAGGAGGCGTATCCGTATCGAACTCTGGGAACATGATTGGTTGACTGGAGCTCTCCGGGTACTTCTCGTTGATCAGTGTTTCGATGTTGGTAGAAATTTGGCAGCTGATTGGTAGGTCTATGAGGAATGTCCCTTTAAGTTTGGTTACTTCTTGTTGTAGATGACATCGCAAACTCACGGTTTCTTCTTTAGGGAAGATTGCGATCCATTGCCTGTTGTTTTCTAACTTTTTGAAGGTCGTCTGAGATACAGCAATTGGAACCTGGCGGCAAGTAGAACTATTTTGGATGTTCAATAATTGGATTTCGCAAGGATTTTTGTCTGTTATGTCCATGAGATCAACTTTGTTAGGTACAGAGAAAGTCTTGTGGTCTCAGCTCAACGCAGGGTTCGCCATTAAATGAATAGTGCAATTTATTTGTTAGCAAATATTTATTTTTTGTAATTATTTCCTTGAACTGACTCTTATAAGGAACAGGAATAGAGTAAAGGTGGTACAAATCAAATGTTTGTGAGTAAACAATAGGTACGTGTAATATGTATGAAACTCTGTTATTGAGAATGAAACAATCTACTGTTATGGTTTTTTCCAAGAGAAATGTATTTTCTAAAGAAATTTTGACTGGAAATTGAATATTAAATTTCGTTTGCAATGATTCCAATTCTTTGAACAGATCAGACGTTTTTATAATACTAGGATGCATTGTTCCTAGCTTTGCAAATATTAGTGAATTTTCAATGTCCTGTAAGATAAATAATAATATTTCGTAAATGTTTGAAATTTGATTTAGAACATCGATTATTACCATACTGTTTATATTATAATGAGCACCCTCGACTATAGCGGCAATGTGCCCAATCTTTTCTTCCAAAAGTTCTTCATTATGACTTATCTGCTTAATTGTGTTATTAAATTTATTTATTAACGCAATAGTTAAAGAATTTTGATTTTTTATGTTTGCTGCCAATTTATTTTCATTATTTTGTAGTTCTTGAATTTATTTATCATAACTTTTACCGTCTTCTTCATCAAGTACTCCTGCCACTGCTTTAAAAATTGAACCGACTGCATTAATTAAACCTCTTTTTAATCTACGAGGATGTGGAATTATTTCTAATAATTTACTTTCTACCCTTTCATCTAAAAATGCTAGAATTTTGAGCCAGTTAGAAGCACTCATTTTATAAGTTGGATTAGTTTCAATGAACTTAATTATTTTTGCTGATTTGTCTTGAAGTTTATTTACTTCAGTAACAATTAAATTCAAGTCGTAATAATGAATAAGAGTATGTGAATATTTTGTTAGTTTTGCTGAGCCAAGTCGTAGTGGTATAATGCCAGGGTTATCGGCAAGATTTCTTAGCAGAATTTTATCTTGGAAGCCGCAAACGCCGGTTAGTCTGAAAAACAATTAAAACTATCTTAGTCTCTAAAAGTATAAGGTTTCTTAAGAGGTCGTTTTACATTGTCCATGTGAACTTTCTGTTGTTTTTCTGTGGAAAGAGTCTTTTTGTTTTCATTTACACTTACAAGGTTGCTAGATTTGTCAAACTTATTCGCGTGTTTCTGGCGTATATGCTTTTTTATAAAGATCTTTTGGTTCGGTTGAAATATCTCCGGTTTGTCACGAACTCGGTTTAAATTTTCAATTGCTTGTTCTTTATGCGCTATCATCTGGGAATTTAATTTTTCATATAAAACTTTTGCTTTGTCTTTGTGTTGATTAACATAGTCGTTTAATATTACACGGTCTATTTCTAAGTTAAAGGGGTCATTACTACTGATATGTCCGTTGATTATGTCGATGGGTTTTAATTTAGTAACAGAATGCAAAGAATTGTTGTAAGCTAATATAGCATATATCATTTTCATTTTAACAGGGGTTTTCAAAAATCCGCGTGTATTTAAAATGCGCAAGTGTTCAATAATTGTCGAATGAAACCTTTCAATAATTCCATTCGATTGGGGATGATTTGGGGAACAAAAATTTATTTATTTTATGAAGATTCAATAGTTCTGATATGACAGAATTTTTAAATTCAGTTCCATTGTCAACAATAAATAATTTTGGAATACCGTGATGAGAGAAAAATCGTAGAAGGTTATCAGCAATTTCAGTTGCATTTGCGCTAACAAAAGGATATGCTTGAGCATATTTTGAAAAGCTATCAACAATGGTTAAAAATTTTGATTGCTCAAATGTAAAGGTATCGAGATGAACTATTTCAAATGGTTTTGCAGCTGTTGGTGTAATATTAAGTTGCATTTTAACCGGGTTTCGATCATATTTACTTTGTTGGCAATTTTCGCATTCATTGATAAAAGTTTGTATTGATTTTTTCATAAGTGGCCAGTAATATTTTTCTTTGATTTTTGATAGTGTCTCGTCGATACCTCGATGGTTTGACTTTCCTTCGTGGTAGTTTTTAATGACTCTTTCTATTTCTTCATTTTCTTCCACATCTATTAATTTTTTCTTGCATCTCTTAAATCTTAATGAGGGCCAAATGAAGTGTCGTTGTAAGGCAACAGAAAATGGTTCATAAATTTGTGGGTTTTCAAAATACAAGTAATATTGTACACCTGGGGCAATATATTCTTTTACAAATTTAACAACATCTTTTTCAAAGTTGTTTTCCGATATTTGAATGGTTATTCGTTGTTTATTGTCAAACAGAGTTGTTATTTTTGGGGTTGCTGGTGAATGATGGTCAGATTGTATTAAAATTTGATTTTGTCCATAATTGACTGCGGTGTCTAAAATAGGTATATCAACTATCGGGTGATGTTCTGCGTTTGAATGTACAGTGCCATCTTCTGTCTGGTCAGGATTTTGAACTGGTGCCGGATCTTCTTGTTCTTGGGGAATTTCGGGTTCACCTATGTTGACGATCATGGATGAACTATCGTTGACTTCAATATCGGCGGGATATTGGCTCGGGCCTTGACCATTCTCAATATTTCTATCAGGTTGATAATTAAAAGTTACGCGATTTTCGGGGTCGACACCTAAAATATCGTCGAACTGGTTCCAAAATGTGTCCGATTCTTTAGCATGGATTTCTATCCGGGATAACGCATCCGCGTTTAAATTTAACTTGCCCTTCTTATAGATGATTTTATTCGTAAATGTCAGAGGAGTATCTTTTGAGACTTTTCTTCATTATTCATATGACTGGTTCTAATTTTTGAAATGTCAATCTTTTCGTTCGGTTTTGAGAAATTGAAATTATTTAAGTTTATATGCTCTGACATTTTAAATTGTTCTACTTCGATAGGTTTTGACAAATCTAAAGTTACATATTCATTTGTATTGTTTAATATGGTTGTTAATGCATAACCATCTTTGGCTTTTGTTAAACTTGAAGGAATTTCGCAATTTTGAAATTTTTGTTGAGGTATGACTATGTCTCCATTAGCAATTGAAGTTTTAATCTTAATAACTTGTTCACATCGTGGCGAAACTTTTATTGAATGAAAATTGTTGTGGTTTATTTGATGATATTTTAATTTGATATTTGTATAAGGGCTATTTAAATATCCTGTCTCAAAATTTATAACAGCTTGTAAAAGTTTTAAGTTGTCTATACCGATAAGGCCATTAAACTCGTCATGAAATTTGAAAAGGTAAAATTTTAAATCTGTAGGTTTCTTTAATTTAAATATATCGAAAGCTGGAATAGATACACTATGTTTGTGGGTTGATTTCTGGAATATGGTAGATACAATAAATGGATCATTTTTTATTGCATATGGGAACAATTTGAAAGCAATGTCAGGATCTAAAAATGATTTCGTTGATCCGGAATCTATTAATAATTTTAAATTATATTTTGGTATAGTAATATATGGTAACTCGCTTAAATTTGAGGAAATCGTGTTAAAAGTTATGAAAGGTGTTGTTATCTTAAAATTTTGTCGGGGGGTGAAATCGGAAAATTTTCGTTTTCATCATCAACATTTGATTGAAAGTCATAATTGTTATTTGTAGGGTTATCGCATTCTCCGTCAAAGTAATATTGATCTTGCACTGAACCTAAGTTGTCTTCTGGGGGGACGTCGTCTGTTTCGGTGTTGAAAAGTTGTTCAGGTCTCCTTTTGGGGTAGGGAAATGGTTGTTGTCGTATTTGAGATGTATTATGTGAAATATCACTCATTAGAGTCGGTTCTGGGATTTGCCTATTTGGATTAGGTCTCCAGACATTTGATGGTTGAAGTGGTTTAAAAATTTTTGAACCTGATGGTAGTTTCGGGGGTACATAATTTTTATCGGGTTGAATATTAATTGGTTGCGACGGGAATTGGTTGCTTTGAAATTTTGGGGTCGGAATTGGTTGTGTTGAAAGATTTCTTTGAAAATTTTGTTGTCTGAAAGGTTGTTGTGAATAACTTGTGTTTGAGAAAGTTTGTTGATTTGATGGTCGTTGTAAATTAGGCATTGGATTCGGTTTAGATGAATTTCTGTTTGAAAAGTTTTGGAAATAATGTACATTTTCTTCCTGTAGGACAAATTGTAAAGCTTCGTTAAGTGTCGATGGTTTCATGCATCTTATATTTGTGCCAAGAGGATCTTTAAGACCAGAAAGAAATGTTTTTAAAGTCAAATTTTGGTAAAGGTCTCGTTTAAGTCGTTTAGCTTCTTCGGTAGTCTCGTGTACATTTACATAACTACAGAGTAAATTGAGAATGTTTAAGCATCTATCATAGAATTTTTGTGCATTTTCGTTAAGCGTTTGTCGATGCATAACTAAATCACGAATTAGGCATACTTCGTCTCTTTGATCAGAGAAGTTTCTCGTTAGAAGTGATTTTAAATCTAACCATGTGGTTGCACCTTGTATATTTAATAAAGTTTTTGCATTTCCTGTTAGTTTTGAAATTAT
The DNA here is from genome assembly GCA_034190945.1 of Octodonta nipae. NCBI lineage: Eukaryota > Metazoa > Arthropoda > Insecta > Coleoptera > Chrysomelidae > Octodonta > Octodonta nipae. The sequence goes on from CM067220.1 coordinate 56,804,334, forward strand.
ACTATTAAACAGATAAGCATTAATAAAACTATCAATATTGGTTCTATCATAAAACTGGGTAATGATCGATTCAGTTACACTTAAAAATCTGTTCAATTCGTTAAGATCACCGTTGAATTCGGGGATGCAGTGTAAATATTCGGGTTTAAATTGAGCCATTGTATTACTAGTTTGAGGCAGTAAAGGGGGTCTTAAAATATTTCTATTAGAAAAATATGAATTATCAGTACGTTCAATAGTTTCTTGAGGATCTAGTGAGTCAGCTAAAGGTAAAGTATCTTCTAAATTCTCAAGTATTGTGGACAAATTATTCCAAGACATTAATTATTGCACTTACATTAAAATTGCGACAAAGAGCATTTTATAAGGATGAGCTTTCAGGTCGGCGATTTTTGTCCTTGCCAAAAGACACTCCTTGCGAATTTGGGCGATGCTTGTCCCAAATCCCTGTGTTGTGGAACTATCTATAAGGGCGACGATTGGTTTGGCGATGCTTGTCCTCTCCAAAGGCTGCTCCTTGCAAATTTGGGCGATTGTTGTCCCAAATTCCAGTGATGACAATGATAGGTTGAAGTGTGGGACCGCGTAATCCAAAAATTGGCACTTCACTCCGGAACTCACACCTACACTGATCGATCACAAACTTAACGGTTTCGGTGTCCGACAAATCGTAAACACGAACTTGAACCGATCGTTTCGATACAATTCGGACAATCCTACTGACTGCGCCAATAACGTAATACGTACTCAATATCGCCTTTTTAAAAATCAATTTATTGAATAAGTACAATTTAAATCAATAAAACATTAAAATATAAAAAGATATATAAGACTCGACGTTCCGATGCTGACTGGCTGCTCCCGCTGTCGTTTCTATTATATATGATCTTGAGAGTGCTGTGTCAGCTCCATCTGCCTGGCCTATTGTTTATATGGTTTATTTGGAAGATGGTGATATAATTCGCGTCTTCTCAGCTTATTCACAAAAATATCTGGAAGATATGATTCACTTTAATTCCGATGCTTGTTACTAGGCTCTGAGCTTACCTTAGTTGTATGCGTCATGAGATTAATTATATCAGCTCAACTTTCACGTCCGAAAATATGCAATGTTTAATCGGTTGTATGAATGACGCTTTTTCATAAATACATAATGAAAATATGTGCACATTTGTTTCATTGTATTATTCACCTTATTATATTGTTATAAATAATAAAATTTAATATATTTCAGTAAACACCAGATGGTTTGCCTTTCAGTATTCTGATTGCTTAAAGTTTTAGATAATAAATATATGAATTTCATATTAAAACTGACTAATTAATTAATTAAAAAGAAATTACAATATAACAATTTTTATATTCTTAAGCTCTATTTGGTAATAAGATTAATAGTCCAATTTAATTTGCTTAATCAGTAATATGGTATCATCAAAATAAACTACATTTCTTCATCAACATTTCCTTGATCTTCCTCGCTAAACGTTGCATCATCTTCCTCACTACCCGACAGTAATTCTCCATCTTTCAGGGTTTGTTTTTCCGATATTGTAAGAAGTGGTATTAGTTCAGCCAAATATCCACGAAGTCCCAGTTCATTTAACTTTTTGCAGAACTGATATCTGGTTATTGTGCCCTTGAGACAGCTTTTACATAGTTTTCTGGCTGCTTGGTATTTTGATGCTAATGCATAGCAATTCTCAAGACTTTCAAAACGTCCGAGACCGTAGACGGCCTCATGATAGGCATCAAATTCCAAATCAGCGAATTGTGAACACAAAGACTTCAACCCAGTTGTAAAATCAATAATTTCAGGATAAGTTTTGTATGCCATCCACATGTTTACGGCTCACAAATAAAAACAAAGGCCACTGCTACTCAACACGATTTCAATAACGTCTAACAAATATTCAATAACTTCCCTACATTATATATTTCCCACCACGACACATATTTGATTATTAAGGTTTCCAAATACAGCAATGCAACATAATCGTTCAAATATCCACGTCACTGCTATTAAATTCTATCACTCCAAAAACAGACACATACTCTCTGCCTCCCCCTCCAGCCCCCCAAAATCACCCTGCGAATTCCTAGACCACGATACCATTGAAAACGCCATATACTTTCTGGACCACTGTCTCATTGATTTTTCTTAGGATTTTCTAGACCAATTTGCTGGTCCAGAAATCCCATAGGACAGGATAGGGGGTTGGTGGTCCAGCAGTAGTATAGCTAACGTGGTCCCAGGACACTTTTCATGTTTTAGTTGAAGATGGCATGAGGGGGTTACCATGAGATCACATAACTAGATGTGTCAAGTCTACTGAAGAATCAGCAATAACCAGTAGGTGACAATTATATCTGTGACACTTTGATTTTTATTATGTAGGTGGCATTAATATGTATGACACTTTTTATTTTTCAAGTGACACTTTTAATTTTATTAGGTGACATTATTATTTGTAAAACTTTTGATTTGCCAAAACAAGTGTTGTCAAAATTTGTTTTATTGAGACATGTGACAAATGTCAACTAGTAACTCCTGATGAGAGCAACATCTAAAACACACATATCACGCATGATGTGAGTGATATTTTAAACACTCAGTTCACTCGTGATGTGAGTGATTTTGATTTTGTTTTTTAGGTTTTACACAAGGAAAATAAAAATGTATGTACTATTTAATTTGGTTTTTATTATCTATACTATATACATTTATATTTACATTTCACCATTTTTGACTTTCGTCAAACTCCCCCAGTCGTTTGTTAGGTTAACTGGAACTGAAACTGGTGGTGGTGGTGTTGTGTAGGTTGAATATTCCCTTGTTGAGTTAACTGGTGGTGGTGTGTTGTGTGAAGCTTCCCCCGTTTCCTTTTTTTACTTGATTCATCTGTTGTGGGCGCACCTTCTATAATTTGGTTTTGTTAAATTTCCACTTTTCTTTTTCTGGTGGATTGAATTATCGGCCTTGGAAGTTGTTCAGCTGGTAGAGGTTGAGGTTGACTTATTGGTAGTGGTAGACTTTGATCTTCTTCATCCTCTAGTGAAAAATTTATGTTCAATTTTTCTATGCCACTACACAGTAATTTTAACTCTTCTTCATTATCGGCGACAACTCGCATATAGCTCACTGGGAGCTGTTTTAGTTTTCTATCAACTGTTTCTTTTTTAGGACAGTAACTAAGAGATAAATATATTTTATCTCGATTTATATTTATATTTGTTCGTCCAAATCTAAAATATAACAGTTTAAATGTTAAAATTTTTATTACTTAAAAAACTATAAAAATTAAAATATAGTAATATAAATACTTACATGAAATTTTTTAAAAATACTACCAACAAATTGGTTGATAAAATTTCCTTATTGTTTGATTCAATGATAAATGTTGTTGGTACATTCATGTTTTCTTTTGTAGATCTTCAAAACGACTGACTGAATGATATGAATGAATATTAACCAAATATTGCTTTTATAGCTATTAGAATGAAAATAATAATGATGTTATAAATAATTAATCACATAATTTTCAAATCAAAGTTCAATAAAAATTTTACAATTTGAGTAATATTTATCTAATAAGATTAATTGAGTTGTTTACTGAAACTAATTTAATATGAATAATAATCTTGAGTTTACTAAAGTAATGGAAATGTTTCATTACATTGATAAATGATAAGTGTTGCAATCTAACATGAATAACAAGGTTGTTTTTAATTAGTTAATTAGACTATTAGAAATTTATGAATTGCATCATATGATAAAATGTATACATGCAATCTAACATGAATAGCAAAAATGTTTTTAATTGAAGTACTGGAAATTTATGATTTGCGTCATATGATATAGAATGATAAATATTTTAATCAATTTTAATACATTTAACGTTTATACTTCATAGCAATCAGTTGTATTCCACTATTAAAATAAAATATCAGTACGTCCAGTGAAATAAATACATTAGTAGAAGGTGTTGTATCTAAAATTCAACAAGTGGGTAAGTTAATTAAAACTAAAGATGATTATTGTAAATGGGTAAAATATTTAAATTCTACTATTTTGATTTAAACAAATATTTTAAACTTAATATATCTGTGGTAGATAGCAAAACATTTTTTAAAATTAGAATCAAATTTATCACTATTAAAATATTTCAAAGAAAAATTTTCATATCAAAAAAGAAAGAATTTTAAAAACAGTAAGAGACAGAATTTAATTTGGCAAGATTTAGAATCATGTTTTAATAATCGCGTGAGAACTGGAGCAATCATTAATTTGGGTATAAGGGATTCCTTAGAAATTTTCAATAAAGCTCGTAGATCTTTTGTTTGTAAAGTAAAATCTGAACTTCAAAATTCATTATTAAAAGTAAATGTTATATTATTAGCAAATTTTATTAAACTTCAATCTGGTAAAACAGACATTAAGCATTTTCAAACTAAAAACAGAGTAATTGATTTTAATACAAATTAGACATTATTTTATGATGAACGCATTAAAAGTTCAATTTTAACAAAATTAAAGGAATTCCAAGAACGAGACTCAGGTTGGAGTCTTTATGAAATTCTCCAGTTAAAAGTAAATTTTAATAATTATATTCCAATAAATGTAGGTATTTCAACTTATATTGAAATACCTAAATTTATACAAAGTACTAAGGCAATCCTTAATATTCAAAATAATGATTAATATTGTTTTCTATGGTCTATTACAGCAGCTCTTCATCCTCATTCAAATTCAAAACATCCCTGTAGAACTTCATCTTACCCTCATTTTAGTAGCATTCTTAAATATGATGGTATCAAGTTTCCAATTTCACTAAAAGATATTTCTAAATTTGAGAAAATGAATAATTTATCTATAAATGTATTTACTCTAGAAAAAAGATGTTCCCCTGTTTGTTTAAGTATAATTGAATCTTTGAGAACCATAAATTTACTAATGCTTCCATTAAATTATAATGATGGTGATGATGATGATGATATAGAAATAAATTTGAGTGAGAGGATAAAGTCACATCAGAGTTATTATCATTTTGGATTAATAAAAGATTTATCCCGATGGCTTAATAGACAAAGCAATGATTTAAACCAAAAAAATATTAATGTCATAGATGCTTGAATCTTTTTTATTCTCAGGAAAGTTTACATAAACATATGATAACTTGTAGACATATGAGTAAGAATAAAATTGTAACTCCAACTGAACAAGAAAAATTTGTTTCATTTTCTGATTTTAAAAATAAAGCGAAAGTCCCCTTTGTAATATATGCAGATTTAGAATGTATACTAGAGAAGGTTAATGAGTCTAATTGTAGTAGTATATTATTAAATATCAAAAACATATTCCATGTAGTATTGCTTATTACTTAGTTTGTAGTTTTGATAATTCTCTTTCCAAATTTGAATTATATACGGGAAAAGACTGTATTAATTGGTTTGTTAAACGTCTACAACAAATTGCAATTAATTTAAATCCTATATTTTAAAATATAATTCCAATGATGCCATTAACTAGTTCACAATTAAATGATTTCTCATTAACTCAAATTTGTCATATTTGTGGGAAAAATTTTACTGAAACTGATATAAAGGTTAAAGATCACTGTCATTTTTCTGGAAACTATAGAGGGGCTGCTCATTCTTACTGTAATTTGAAATATAAAGACGATTTTGTAATATCTGTAGTTTTTCATAATTTATCCGGTTATGATAGTCATTTTATTATTAGAGCATTAGCAAAAGACATACCCGGTGCTATAGATTTACTTCCAGTTAATAAGGAAAAATACATATCATTTACTAAATATATTTTTAACACAAATTTAAACTTTAGATTTTTAGATTCCTTCCGTTTTATTGCTAGTAGTTTAGATAAATTAGGATCCTATTTAGAAGATTCTGAAAAAGTAATTATTAGAAGTTTTTGTAAAACTGATGAGGAATTTCAATTCTTATCTAAGAAAGGTATCTTTCCTTATGATTATTTAGGCAACTGGGATAAATTATCAGATTCTAAATTACCATCAATTAAAGATTTTTTTAGTTCTCTTAAAAATTGTAATGTTAGATTATGAACATGCATGTAAAGTTTGGAATACTTTTCAAATTCAAAATTTACGTGAATACATGGAGTTATATTTGAAAACTGATGTTCTATTGCTTGCTGATGTTTTTGAAAATTTTAGAAAAGTTTTTTAAAAACGTATAATTTAGATTGTTTGAAATATTATACAGCTCCAGGTTTAGCTTATGCTAGTTGCTTAAAGATTTATAACGTTAAATTAGAATTAATTGAAGATATTGATAAAATTATGTTTATAGAGAGGGGAATTAGAGGTGGAGTTTCCCAATGTAGTAATAGATATGGAAAGGCAAATAATAAATATATGAGAAATGAATATGATCCAAGTCAACCTACCTCATTTTTAATGTATTTTGATGTTAATAATTTATATGGGACTGCAATGTGTAAATGTTTACCTGTTGGGGATTTTAAATGGATTGAAAATGTTGACTATTATAAAGAAGATATACTTAATAATCCAAATAATTCTGATATAGGATATATTCTTGAGGTTGATTTAGAATATCCTTCAGAGCTACATCATCTTCATAAAGATTTTCCTCCATGTCCTGAAAGTATGAAACCACCAATTTCATCATCAAAACACCTCAAATTATTAACAACACTTATTGATAAAAAAATTATGTTATTCGTTATAGAAATTTAAAACAGGCCTTAAGTTTAGGTTTAAAACTTACAAAGGTTCAGAGAATTTTAAAATTTAACCAATCTGCTTGGTTGGAATCATATATTCAATTAAATACAAATTTAAGGAAACAAAGTAAAAATGATTTTGAAAAAAAATTGTATAAACTAGTGAATAACGCAGTTTTCGGTAAGACTATGGAAAACGTTCGAAAATATAAGGATGTTAAATTAGTTACAAAATGGGATGGTAGATATGTTGTAAAAAATTACATATCAAAACCAAATTTTCATAGTTTAACCATTTTTGATGATGATATGGTAATAATTGAGATGAAAAGAATGAATGTTAAGTTTAATAAACCCATTTATGTTGGATTCAGTATTTTAGAAATTTCGAAAACAATTGTATATGATTTTCATCATAATTATATAAAAGTTAAATTTGGAGATAGGGCAAAATTATTATATACAGATACAGATTCATTAATTTATCACATTTTTGTAGATGATATTTATGAGCATATTAAGGAAGATAATCATAAATTTGATACTTCAGATTATTCTATAAATAATGAATATAACATACCCCAATTAAATAAAAAAGTTTTAGGGCTTATGAAAGATGAAAATAATGGTAGAATTATGATTGAATTCATTGGATTAAAATCAAAAATGTATACCATAAAACTTTTTTATACAAAGGAAGAAAGGGAAGCTGAAAAAATGAAATTGAAAAATCTTTATGAAGGTGATGTAGAGGTTAGCTTAAACAATTTAGGTATTATTAAAAAAGATAAAGGAATAACAGAGACATTTTTTAAAAAAATAACATTTGAAGATTACTTTCAGTGTTTATTTAATAAAACTAATTTCAATGTAAATGAGAAACTTATTAGAATTAAAAAACATGAAGTGTTTTCTATTAATCAAAGAAAAGTTGCTTTAAATCCGTTCGATGATAAAAGAATTGTAAATTATATCTATACAGATACATTACCTTGGGGTTTTAAAAAAATAATAATCATCTCAAGTTTTTCTTAATATTCACTGTAATGAAGGACATAACACCAAAACGCTGAAATACGTTAAACAGGACCCAAAAGCTTTCACCCCAACAAGAGCTTCCAATAAATCGGCTGGTTTCGATTTGAGAAGCTTGAACGAGTATAATATACCACCTCAAAGTAGAACCCTAATTAAAACAGGAATAAAAATAGAGCTACCTGAGGGGTGCTATGGAAGAATAGCCCCAAGAACAGGATTAGCCTTACAAAATTTTATTGATGTTGGGGGTAAGTTTTACTAAAATAAATTAATTAAATAATATTGATTCACTTTTTCAACAGCTGGGGTTGTGGATGAGGACTATCAAGGAGAGGTGAAAGTACTATTATTCAATCATGGGCACCAGAACTTCATCGTAAAACCAGGCGATCGGATAGCGCAGTTAATTTGCGAGAAAATTTACTATCCTGAGTTGAAGGAAGTTGAGGTATGTATACACAGATACGTATATACATATTGTTTCAATACACATTTTTATTTCAGCATTTATCATCTGATACTCAACGGGGAGAAGGAGGTTTTGGATCGTCTGGAAGGTGAAGTTCAAAAAACAAAATTTTAAATAAAATATCTATATATTAATATATACATTAAAATTATACATATGTTTTATTTTTATTACAATAGATACACCAATTAGCTAAATATTGAACATTTTCTAATGCACAACTAAGTTCATTATTATATAGATGTTTCTTACAATGTTTAGATTTCATGAAAGATTTTAAGGTTTCAAGTGCTGGACAGTCTTCCTCAGATAAATCCACAATTTTGTTTGAAATTAATTTCTGTAACCACATTTTTTTATAGATCCTTTAACAATAACAACAGCTTCTAATGGAATTGAATTCTTCAGAAATTCAGATATTTGCTCATATTCTAAGTCATCATAATTTTCCCATTCTAAACCATGTAGATTTTTTGTTAACCAAGTGAAATGCCTTTGTAATATTTCATTGAAATGTTTATGTGGATTTAATATTTTTACAAAACGTTGGGTGTACCATAAATTATCTGTATTGATAATGGCCATTTCTTTACAGATGATATTACTTTCACCATACTGAAAACCTTGCACATCAATTATAAACATTTTTATAGTACGTCTACTCACTTTAATATATGTTTAACAACTAACATGATCAAAGGATATCAGCTTTATTTATCCAACTGTTAAATTTGTTTTCAAAACCTAACCATTTAACAAACACTTTATTTCCCATTCTTTTTAATATTTTTTCTACCAAAAATGCATTAGGATATTTTACCTTCTGTAGGTGTTGTTCATAAAAACCACCAAGAATGTTATGATTATTTTCATCTTGTAATAAATAGGTTGTAAGATTCGTAAGCTGAACTTTTTTTATTGAAAATATTTCTGTTGAGTAGTTAGGAAGATATTTTTTATCAAAAACTCCTCTCTTTTTCGATATACGTACGTAATCACCTACTTTAAATTTTCTCTTTAGATGGGAAATTTTTATGTTATTATATACAGTGTTTAATAGATCTTTTTCAACTTTCTTTGTAACCTGTATTGGAGCCATTGCAATAGTTCGATGTTTTTTGTTATTATACTTGGTAACAATTTTTGTTAAAACATGTAACCACTTATAATGTCCTTGTAAACTAAATTCTTTCCACATCATATTTTTTAGAGTTCTATTTACTCTTTCTACTATTGCAGCTTTTTTTTCACTATATACATTGTATTGATTTATTTTATATTTCAAGATAAGCTTCTTAAAATAATTATTAAAAAATTCAGCACCAGCATCAGTTTGCAAATTTTTAGGTATTTGTTGTTTGAAGACTTGTTCCATGACTTTGCTAACTTCTAAACCTGTCTTAGATTTGAGTGGGAAAGCCCAAACAAATTTTGAGAAACAATTTATTACTACTAGGATATATTTATAACCTTTGTTTTATTTTGCATATGGAATCATTTCTACTAAATCAGCTTGAAAGAGATCATTTAGAGATTTAATGATCACCCTACGTCTTTTAAAATTAATTCTTGCTGGTTTATGTATTTCTTCTACAATTTTCCGTTTAACATCATTCATTTTTTTTTTCTTAAACAATAATTTGAGCTTCTCTCAGTTCCTCTATTATTGATGTTATTTCGTTTGTATGACCTGTATGCCCCGCAGTTTTGAGAAGCGAGAAGTAATCGCAATCTATCAACGAGTTCGTTTGGATCATCCCAGTGAATGTAATCGATTTTATTATTATTCGCCAACATAGAAATTCCTTTCCCTGTCACCATAGGAGCAATATTTTTTTTTATTTTTTCATTTTACTACCATCTATTTGCTTATTTGGTTTATAGTAACGTCTATGAGCATTAGTTTTTGCAACAATTTGTTTATAATTATCTTCATCTTCTTTAGAGTAGTGTTTCGGTTGTTTTTTAAACAATAGTTCATATAACCCTATACTACCTCGATATCGTTTCTTCTTAACAATAATATCAGATCCATCAATATCTAATCTTGAGTCACCAATCATTAGTTTCTCAGTATTAGTATCTAATCTGACTCCATATTTATGATCAAATTCCTTATTGTCATCATCGTAATACATGTTATTTACATATTTTCTTGGTAAGGGATCATATTGGTCTAAATAGTCAACATAAGATTTTTCAGCAATATCAGCGAACCGTCCAGGTGTTACAGGAGAATGTAATGATCCTATCTCATCACCAGATGTGATTTCTTGAAGAATTGTCATTTTATTTTCACTAGGATCTTCATTTTCATCTTGTAATAATTGTAACTGGCCTGTAGGTGTGGATAAACTCGTTGACAGTTTGCGAGGAATCTTTGGTGTTTCCCTATATAATGATTCAGCTTGATGTGAAAATGTTGATGGATACAGATCATCGTTAAAGATATAATCTTTTTCCTCATCAACATGACTAGGATCCTCAGTTTTAAAAAAAGTTTTCTCTTCTTCCATCTTACTAGCTCCATCCATTTTATGTTCCTTGTGACTCAGTTTACTTTCAATGTCCTTTAGATGTTTTGTTATGGGAGAAAATAACTTTTCCTTAACAATTTCACCATGTTTGAGAAGCTGTAATTTTTCTTTTACAATTCTACGTTTCTGTACAAGACGTTTTTTTAGTTCCTTCTCTGATAGATTCATTTTAATCCGCTTTCTATCTGTTTTCAATCCGCTTTCTATATGTTTTCAATCCGCTTTTGATCCGCTTTTATCTGCTATTATCCGCTATTGATTTAATTCAATCAGTTTCTGATATATCTTACACTTATGATGTTAATGATTATACTGAAATTCATTGTCTTATTCGAAACATATATAGTGATCAAAACCTCTTCTGTAACGTGCCTCATTGATGTTGCTGTCTTTAGAGATACATAAAAATCCATATGGTCTGTACCAACACATGGCACATAAGCTCTTAAATTTTTCAAACGACATGTCACTACCAATATGATCATTATAAACATGTTTCAAATTTAAATCATCTTGTTTGAAAAGAACCAAAAAATTTGCATTATCTCGAATGAGATGTTTTGGAACCTTCGCATACGTTTGAGTCAGATAAAACGAGTCCACTAGACTGTGTCTTCCCATAGAGAAATATTGACGTATAACATCTTGATTGTCACAAGCCACATCATCAAATATAAAGATTGATTTTTTTTTTGCTTCAGAAGGATGTAGAATATTTTCACTAGCATTGAACAGGTAATAACCGATGCCTTGTATTGGCTTTAGTAACTTCTCCAGATAAATATATTTAGGTTGATACAAATACTTTGAATAAACATAAACATTCTCAAATCTCAGTCCGTTCAAGTGTTCAATTAGATTAACCATAACATTGGTTTTACCGCAATTGCTTGGTCCCACCAGAATACACCTCACAGTTGACGGAAACAATGGGCCATGCTTTTTATTATTATCAGAAATACTATTAAAATTATCATTTTCAATAGCTAAAGAAGTTTTTTGTTTTACCACCCTCATTCATTGACACATTACTATAAAATGAGATAAATATTCATAAATAAATAATATATGTTAGTTTTAAGTTGATAGTTAATGAAATAACATCATGAAGTTATATTCAGGTCAAGGTTTATTAAATTCAGCTATAAATAATTTACCATTTGAAATGCATATACCAGGTTATAATTATTGCAGGCCTGGAACAAAACTTAAACAACGTCTGTTGCAAGGAAGTCTACCAACAAATCTGCTAGATGCTAGCTGTTTAAAACATGATAAATTCTACGAAAAAGAAAGTGATACAAAATTACGTCATAAAGCAGATAAAATATTAGCAGAAGAAGCTCTTCAGAGATTTCATTCAAAAAACTCATCTATAGATGAACGTATAGCAGCACTTGGGGTTGCAGGAGCAATGAAAGCCAAAGTAAAATTAGGTATGGGTTTGAAAAGACCTAATAACAAACAAACAATTCGAAAATGTCTTAAGCTTATGGGGAAAACTAAAACTATGAGTGAAGGTATACTCAAGAATATACAGGATAGCGTAAACTTAATGAATGGTAGTAATATGGAAGTTACCAAACCTAAACCTACATCTAGAATAAAAAAGGATAAGACTACAAAGCCCTCACGACTACCACGATCTCAAATGATGAGAAATAAACTGAATGAACTATCGAAACCACCACTAAATGGTAATGATGACATTGATATGGAAGTTGAATATAATATGAAACGTAAAAGAGAAATAAATGATGATGATCTTTATGAAAAACACTTAGCACCTCCGAGGAAAAGGGGTAAATTTCGAGTAGCTAAACGAAAACTAAAACCACAACAAAAAGATGAAGATGAAGGAAGTGCTTCTAAAAAATTAAAACTTAATTTAGATGAACCTCTTGAGTTTGTTGAACATGATCGAGGTAGTAATATGGAAGTTAGCAAACCTAAACCTACACCTAGAAAAAAAAAGGATAATACTAAAAAGTCCTTACGATTACCACTATCTCAAATGATGGGAAATAAACTAAATGAACTATCGAAACCGCCACTAAATGGTAATGATGACATTGACATGGAAGTTGAATATAATATGAAATGTAAAAGAGAAATAAATGAACACTTAGCACCCCCGAGGAAAAGTTTGTTGAACATGATCGAAAACGTAAACGTGATAAAAACAGTGATTCAGACAATGATAGTTTATCAAATCAAAAAGTAGTAAGATTTCATTGATATAAAAATTTGCATTAGTATTTGCAAAACACATACTATCGGTACTAGAGGAGATGTATGGTTAAAACAAAATCAAAGTGTAAAACAAAAACAAAGTGTAAAACAAGAAGACTAAGAAAAAAAAGAATTACAAAGTCAAAGTCACCGAGAAAAAATTTTGGGTTTATAAAATCTGTAGGACATATAAAAAAACAGGTGTTGAAACAGAAACCTAGGTAATGCTATAAAAATTGCCTTGAATTCTACTAAGTCAATTAAAAAGCATACGAAGTCAACCACTCCTCGTATCATACCTATACCAAAGACAGGAGGTTTGCTACCTCTTATTCCTATTTTTGCTGGACTCTCAGCCTTGGGGAGTATCGCTAGTGGATCGGCAGCCATAGCCAAGACGATAACAGACGCTAGAAATGCAAAACAAAAATTAGAAGAGGCGAAACGTCATAATAGAAAAATGGAGTCTATAGCAATAGGTGGAAAGGGGCTTTATTTGCAACCATATAAAAAAGGTTATGGTCTTTTTTATACCCTCAAGGAAGCTACCACAACGAGCGTTAACTAATACTGATTTAGTTAGATATGTAAAATTATGGCAAATTCCAAATTTTCGAGGTGTATTCATGAGAGATAAATTATCTAAGAAAATTTATAAAACTGAAAGAGTTATTACCAATTTAGATTCTAATACAGGTCCTGGAACTCATTGGACAGCTTATAAGAAAAATGTTAGACAAATATCCTATTTTGATAGTTTTGGTAATCTTAAACCTCCATTAGAAGTTTTAAAATATTTTAATTCAACTGAAGAGTGTAAAATAGTATATAATTATAATACATTTCAAAACTATAACAGTTTTAATTGTGGACACTTATGTTTATATTTTTATCTCAATAAAAGGTGTAATGAGAAACATTGGTATTAATGCGAGTTGAAACTTTTTAATAACTCAGTCATATTAATTCAATTGAAAATTATAAATAGTAAAAAATATTTAAGTGAATATATTCAATAAAACCATATTAATAGTTTAGTTATTTAATAACCATTGACAGATTAAGATGTCTTCATATACATTTACGTTCTCTGAACGTGCTTCTATTCTCAGTAACAAGATTTACCCACCATTTATTCTAGAAGATGATGCTACTTATGTGATGGGGTTAATTGATTTTATGACCTTTAATACCATCTCAAATATTTTTTTTATATATAATAACGGTATAAAATTAGAATTACCAGTGGGCACCTATGAAATACAGGATATTGAAAAAACGCTTCACACTTTGCTAGTTGATCGTGAAGAACAACAAAAGGAGAAAGCTGTACCACCTACATTATCATCACAAGCTATACAGAAAAATGTGAAACCTGTGGAAAAAGATGATAAGAAGAAAAATAAAAAAATAGAAAAACCTGGTTTAATATTGAGAGCTAATCATAACACATTTAAATGTGAAATAAAATGTAACAAAGAAATTGATTTTGAGAAATCTAACACCATTGGTCCTTTATTAGGATTTAAAAATAGAAAATTAAAACCTAAAAAATGGTACTATTCAGATTATCCAATCAGTATTTCAAAAGTAAATGCTATTTGCATTGAATGCAATTTAATTCAGAATTCTTTCAGTAATGATATGCTAGTTCATATAATACACATGTTTTACCCTAATGTCCCACCTGGTTACAAAATTGTTGAAAACCCCACCAACGTTATTTATCTACCAATCAATACAAGATATATATAATGAGATTATTATTAAAATAACAGATCAAAATGGAAATTTAGTTAATTTTAAAAGTGAAGTTGTTACGATAAGATTACATTTAAAACGATTTAATTGATATGGTTTTCATATACGATAATCCATCTAATTATTTAACACAACAGGAGGAACAACCTATAAAATATTCACACTCAAACTATAAAACAACGGCTAAACATAAAGAAGAAAAAAATAAGAAGACTACAAAGAGGGGGCAATTCAAAACATTCATTTGCAGGATAAAATTAAATATAAGTGTAAGACTCAAAAAACGTTTCTGTTTGTTCCGGTGTGTGTTTAAACAAAAAAAATAATGCTTAACATACTACGAGTGGCTGATAATGAGTATAATGCTATAACCAATTTTGAATATCATTCCTACACACCTTATGCAAATACTACATTTTTCAATAATGATGAGATAAGAATTCCTATACAAACTCAAGACGTGTACACTCTACCTTCTCAAAGTTTTCTGTACCTAGAAGGAAAACTATTAAACTCAGAAAATAAGTATAGTCCAACATTACAATTCATTAATAATGGTTTTGCATTCCTCTTTGAAGAAATTCGTTACGAACTTGGTGGAACAGTAATAGATCGAACCAGAAATCCCGGAATCACATCAACGATTAAAACCTATCTATCATATTCAAAAAATGAAATAATTCGATGGTATAATGCCAGGATGGAATCTGGAAGGTACTCCAAATAAGTGTGATGCTAATGGAAATTTTGCAGTATGCATTCCTCTAAAATTACTGCTTGGCTTTTGTGAGGATTTTCGTCGTCTAGTGAGTAAAGTCAAAACTTAATTTTAGTACGTGCCAATACAGACATCAACGCTGCAGTCAGTTCTGTAGCTACAGAAAAACCAAAAGTTCAACTAAATAAAGTTGTTTGGAAAGTACCTCATGTGTCATTATCTGATGCCCCCAAAATCCAATTTTTACAATATATAGAACGTGGAAAAGAACAGAGAATTCATTCAAGTTTCTATAACACCAGAGGACTTTTCCAAACAAATCACATTATTTTTAATTGACTGTAGCCGACAAATAGATACCATTAAAGGTAGAGCTGTTGATGTCAGATTAGAATTTGAAACAAGCAAGAATATATCAGAAAAAATTACTACATATTGTCTCATGCTTCATTATCGTCGTGTAAAATATAATCCTTTAACTAATGTTGTACGAACAATGTAAAATATTATGTAATATAAATACAAAATATTTAAAACAATAACTGTTTGAATCCATTACATTACAATTTTTGTGACAGCGCAACTCTATTTCTAAAACTAAAAGAGGGGGGATCTTAAATAAATATCAAATGCAGTCTATTAAATTAACAGTATGAACGTATCCATTTCTTATACTTGTACAAATTGTTTTAGAAATACTGAAAGTGTACTCTTTACTATTATAACTTTACAGTGTGCAAGAAATACAACAAGAACGTTCACTGAAAATAAACCAAGAAGATCGAAATACAAATATTGTAGCACTTGTCTACAGTGTACGTTGTGGTTATTAAACGAAGAATAAATAATAATAATGTTTATAAACATTATCCTTAATTCATATTCACTGTGTTGTGTTATTGGGAATGAAGTCTTTTTTTCCGAATACTCACCACATAATGGAAGCTTATATATAACACATGAATTGGCAAACCAAACTTCTTTACAAATCAGTTTTAGTAAACTCTTATCAAAGTATTCTGAATTTAAACTATATTCTACAAGACAAGGAAACATAACAGAATTAAAAAATAAAACAAGTAATTTTATAACAGCAATATCTGAATCATTAATTGAAAACGAAAACACAACCCTTAGCATGATGAAAAGTGAAACAGGGTATCAAACAACCATTAAACAGTTGGAAGAAACACAATGGCTACATTAAATGAATTATTTGCTCTAAAAAATTCTCTAAATGAATCTAAAACAAATCTACTTGAAGTTCGATCAGATTTGGCTGCATGTCTCTCACTCAGTGCAGGGTTTAAAGCAGATAGTGACATATGGGCATCCAAGTATGCAGAACTAAGATTTAGAGTTCACCCCTGCACTACATCATCATCTAATAATATTTCCACGACACATACATATGTTGCTTTATTACAGTGGAATTATACCAGTTGTATTCAGGAATTAAATAGATGTAATAAAAGAAATATATTAATTTAGAGACTTTCAGTTGCAGTTCAATCGTCACAATGTATACACTCAAAGTAAATTGTCAAGCGTGTAAAGAAGATTTCAAATTTATTTGGTGTTTCAATAATTATGTCAGTCTAGAATCTACACAATGAAAAAAATGTTCAAATATTTTTAAACTATTCACACCTACAATCAAGACTGAAAATATTATTACACACATGGATTTTTTACCAATTCGTTATGATCATTACTATGATGGTTTCTATTATTATGAACTTACATTACCTATACTATATTTGAAAATGGTAATTGACTATCGCCTTAGGGATGGAAGACGATTCGCTAAAATTAAAGAGGGTCTTGTAAAATTGACAGATATTGAAAATTTTATTAATAGTAAACAATTATAATTATAATTCATTCTTACTAATAAAATTAAGTTAAATAATAAAACATATTTTATTTTTAGTGATAAGTAGAAGATTTAGTAACATCAAATATATACTAAACTTAAAACCATACTGCAAATCATCATTAATGTCATAGAATTCTACATCAGATGCTAACTCTGTTGCATGACTATCTGTAACATAGCTACTATCAACCATCATATCATTGTCACTGTCATTGTTCATTATATCATTGTAACTATCATTATCAATTATTTCATCATCGTTATCACTATCAGTCACCTGGTCTCTTTCTTCTTGCAGCCACGGTAATTCTTCTTCTTCTTCCTCTTCTTCTTCTTCCTCAGACTCACTAGGGGTATCATTTACAATTTCAATATTATTCACTCTAGCACGTTCTAGTAACATCCATCTAACATACATATATTTTGATGGCATTTTATATTATTTATTACTGTTGACTCTTTGTCTCGCTTTTATACTAATGTATTAATAAAAATTAATACGCTATCCCCAGTCTATACATAAGTTATACAATAATATTAAAATCACTCACATCACGAGTGAACTGAGTGTTTAAAATATCACTCACATCATGCGTGATATGTGTGTTTTAGATGTTGCTCGCATCAGGAGTTACTAGTTGACATTTGTCACATGTCTCAATAAAACAAATTTTGACAACACTTGTCTTGGCAAATCAAAAGTTTTACAAATAATAATGTCACCTAATAAAATTAAAAGTGTCACTTGAAAAATAAAAAGTGTCATACATATTAATGCCACCTACATAATAAAAATCAAAAGTGTCACATATATTGCAACCTAATAAAAATCAAAGTGTCACAGATATAATTGTCACCTACTGGTTATTGCTGATTCTTCAGTAGACTTGACACATCTAGTTATGTGATCTCATGGTAACCCCCTCATGCCATCTTCAACTAAAGCATGAAAAGTGTCCTGGGACCACGTTAACTATACTACTTCCAGGTGTTATTCTACTTAGTCCCACCGGAACATACTGTATATAATTAAGTGTAATGTGTTTATTTTCACACAATTGTTCAATTCTGGGATTTATTTAAAAACACAGTCCAACTCACTCTAATTTATTTCCACTACTTTAACACAACTATTTACAATTTATATCTACTTAAGTATACGACCGTCGAAAACTGAATGCCTCCTATCGCTAGCTGCCCATATTTATATATTTCTCTCCGAATTGTCTGGTAAGTCCACGAACCATCGGGAAACTTCTTTCATGTGATCTGGAAACTTTAAGGGAATTTCCAGTAACGGCAGCGGTCGGCCTGTTGAGAGACAAAACATTTCGGATTCCCAGAAGTATCGGAATAACACGCCTTCCACGAATTGGTAGACGGCCGATTGCACCAGCTGTCGGTTGCATTTTCGTAACAAAAGTATAGGCATACAATTAATTCATTAACAAACAGGTATCATAGCAATGAAACACTTTTTAATATTTCCAAAAAGCTTTTGAAATGTTTTATTCACTCATCAGTTCAAACTACAAAAGTTACATAAAGTGGCAATAAGAAATGTTAAATTTATCTTAAATTTAACCTTAGGTACAATAAGCAAGGTTATCATTAAAACTAACAAATACAAGTGAAAAATAGATTGATTTAAAGTCCATTTTAAGCAATATGTAGTAAACACAAAACAGAATGTTTATGGACTTCTTGGGAATAACACCAAACTTGCAGAAAACTTTGTTCTTTTCAACCATTTCAAATGTTTCACTGTCCAGGCCCAGATCTGCCATCAATAACATTTTAGAGTTCAAGACTATTGAGTTTGTTCTGAATGTCATTCATTCAAGTTTGAGTCTTCTATTTACATCAAGTAGTAGTGACATTAGCTACTACCTGTGTTCCAGAGTCATATTATGGCCTAAAGGTCTACTGGTTCATTGTGCATTATCTTGATCTTCTTAATAATTATTTTTAGGCCTATTTCATTACTGTGTTGAGCCATTTATTTGTTGATATTTAGACAATAATAAATCTGAATTAAACTTTATAAGTACAGTTTCTTGAGAAATGTCTTTCATTCAACGACCCTTCTGTTTATTTCTGGTAGTACTGTATCTTCATGTTTTTGATGATTATTTTTGGTCCTATTTCATTACCGATTGTGTTGACTCCATTTATTTGTTGTTGCAGTTTTTGGATTTTGGGTTAACATGAATTCAGAAGATTGAAGTATTTGTTGTCTTCATTAATTCCTTTGTTGTTTTGATCCATCTTTTCATAAATACTTTTCTCTTGTTGTATATTCTCAAATAAATTTAAAACGAAATATAAATTATAAGTACAGTTTCTGGAGGAGTTGACTGTTCTCCTGCCAATATTGTTAGCTATCAGAAGGCAAGCCTTTCAACATCGAAGGATACAACACTTACAGGAACGACAGGAATGCCAGAGGAGGGGGAACAGCCCTTCTCGTGGAGACAACAATACCACACCAAAGAATCCTGACCCCGGACAACCTTGCATCGACTGAAGCAAAAGGCATTCAGGTAAGTATGACTAATAACCAAAATATCACTATTTTTTCAATATACATTCTTCCGAATCCTGGAATTTTGGATGCTGATTTCGACGCTCTACTGCCAGAACGTCAACACACAATCCTCATTGGTGACATGAACTGCAAATCACCACAGTGGAACAGCAGGACCACAAACGGAAATGGCGCGAGGCTAGTGGCCTATGCGGATACCCGGGACATAACAGTCATCTCACATACACACTACTCTCACGACAAATAGACGATCGGATGTCCTGGACATCGCAATGATCAAGAATCCGACACATCTTGCAGACATCCATACAGTCCAAGAGGGATCAACGGACCACAACCCGGTGATCCTGCTTGTAGGTGATCCAGACGACCAAAGAGACGAAGAAGAGCAACGCTTCCAGAAGGTGAATTGGGACCTATTCCGAAGAAACCTGGACCGCACACTGAGACCAATCCCCGTGATCGAAAGTAGGGAAGAGGTCGAAGCGGCGCTTCAACTTCTTGAGGATGGAATCAATGCAGCTCTGGAAGCCAGCACTCGAAGTATACGAAAACACAGAGACAAGAAGTACGCCAATCTTCCAGATGACATCAGGGAGCTAATCCTAGAGAAAAACAGAGCGAGAAGACAAGCACAAAGAACAAGGCAACCGGACGACAAGCGTAGAGCCAACGCATTGAATCGGGCAGTTACTGAAGCGCTAAGAACGCATTACAATGATCGATGGAATGGGTACCTGGGACAACTGGAGCCGCAGAAACCAGGCTTCTGGAATCTGCAAAAAATCCTGAGAACGGACAGGCGTCCAGTACCTCCACTTCATGGCGAGCAGGGTATAGTATACTCAGACCTCGAAAAGGCAGAAGCATTCGCCGACAGCCTTGAGAGAGACTGTAGACTAAACCAACACGACGATGACGACGACGACCATGAACTCCGAGTCGAGGCAAGCCACAAGGATAAGGAACCAAGTGAACATCCCTCCGATCAGGACCACGACCCCGGAAGAGGTACAGGACCAGATCAGACGACTCAAGCAACGAAAAGCACCTGGACATGACCGTATATCCAACAGGATAGTCAAACGGTTCACCCGGAAGGCTGTTGTTTCCTTGACAAACATCATCAATGCAATGCTAAGACTCAGATACTACCCGAGGAGATAAGGACAGTACTTTTCCACAAAACTGTCACCCTATTAGTCTACTACCAGCCATGAGTAAAGTAGCAGAAAGGATTTTCGCGAATCGACTCCAAGAAACCATAGACGATCTGAACGTGATTCCAGACCAGCAGTTTGGATTCAGACATCGATACGTCACCAAACACCAAGTTCTACGCCTTGTAGAATACGCCTCAGACGGACTCAACCGGAATCGAAGAACAGCCTTCATCTTCCTGGATGTAGCAAAAGCCTTCGACCGAGTATGGCATGACGGACTATTGGTCACTAACATTCCTTTTGGAGACACCGAAGAGTAAGTGTACGAGTAGGCCAAGAGCACTTCAGATACCGGACCACCGAGGCAGGGATTCCCCAAGGAGCAGTCCTGTCCCCGATGCTATTTTCAATCTATACTGCAGACATCCCAAGACCAGCCGACGCTATAATTGCCCAGTTCGCCGACGACACCGCCATAGCATGCCAATCTTTCAGAGTCGAGCCAGCCTTGAGGCGGCTGCAGCAGGCCACTGACAATTTAGCGGAATGATGCCTTCAGTGAAAGATAGCCATCAACGAGGACAAAACCCAAGCTCTGTTCGTCAACGGGAGAAACCGCACGATCGTTCCGACAGGAAACCTAACCGTCAACGGCAGACAAATTCCATGGAAGAACGAAGTCAAATACCTTGGAATCATCATCGACAAGGGGTTGACTTTCACGAGGCATGTCCAAGAGACTCGTAATAAAGTCCGGGCTGCCCGTGTCAAACTTTACCCCTTAATAGACAGTCATCTGGCCAATGCTGACGTACGCTTCAATAGTATGAGGACACACCAGCAAGAGCAACAGGCAGGCCATCCAAAGGCAGGAGAACCTATGCCTACGCCTCGCAGTCGACACACCCTGGTTCGTTCGTAACACGGTGATTTTCAACGATTTACGACACCAACCAGTGCTTGCAAAAACGAAGAGGAGGGCCAGAGAGGCTTACTCTAAACTGGAACAGCACCCAAACCTTCACCTACGACAACTAATCGACTATGACCCTAGATTTATTGACAGATACAAACGGCCTAAGAACCAGCTCTGCCTTAGCGAAGGGGAAGAGGACGAAGAAGCCCAGAGATAGAAAACAGGTAAGTAAAAAGTGAGGTATATAACAATCTTTTTTTCAGGAGACAACAAGGGGGGCCCGGGGAGAGACCAGCCTATCAAACAAAGAGAAGACAGAAGAACACACACCCACAAAACAAACGACAACGAGCACGCCCACAGAAGGATACAATTAGGTATATATCATAGCAAAGATTGACCCACGTAACACAAATAAGACAGTTGCTGTAGTACCAATAAGGTAAAGCAACGGAACCAAACCAAAGCCAAGCTATCCCAACAAGAAGACAGCGATTATGCAGAAGAAAAACTGCGGGTGGATGGCAAGGGGGCTGGAAGTGCTCATCAGTAAAACTTTCTGAAGGGCAAATCTAGTTCCTGGGCTCACGCATGAATGTGTGGGGCCAATGTTGTTTCTCCAAGTATGTTACTAGAATAACAAATTCATTGTGAATAGTAACACACAAAAACTTTATATATATTATATATTGTAAAACAATCTAGTGATCCAGCACAATAATTACAAGTATTAATACTACTCTTGAATTTTGCACTGGTAATCCCATTTATAGAGCAATTAAAGCACATATTCAAATTAAATTCATCATAAACTGAATATCTGTTTGTTCTAATACACAATTTTCAATTGGACATTATCTTGATATAGCTTTGATTATTATATAATTTATTATATGAATTAAAAATACAAAAGTTGTGTTCAACTGTTCAACCTCATTTGGTTTGGAAATTCACAAAATAAAATACGGTTTGTAGGTTTTGAATTCAAAAAATATTAACCTATAAACAAATGTTGATCAATAAATAAAAAATATAAGTAAGGTCGAACAAAGAATATTTTTGAGCGAACAAAGAATAAAAAGTTCTGATCTATTAATAAAAAACAAAAACAGGACAAATATCTAAAGTTGGTGCCAACTTAATGGTCAACTTTTTAAACATTTTTTTTTTGACAAACGAATAACGAACAAAAGTTAATTTTAATCGAACAATGAAGAACAAATGACGAACAATTGAATGAGCCAAAAATATTTCTAAAAAATTGATTTCTCTCCGCCAACTAAAGAGAGCCCATTTTTTGGATGTGAATTCTCCACATTAACCTAATTTTATTCACGTAGGTTTATTCGTAGAAAACTGATTTCTACGAACAAATTACCCGGTGGGTATTAGTGGCTCCCCCAAATTGAAACCATTTTGTGGGCACTTTTTTTACACAGAGTGTGTCCTCCTTTTACTCAAAACTCCATATATATGTGGCGGCATTATACCCTTATATGCAGTGGCGCTACCTTGCGGTTGAGGTTCCGTGAATCTTCCTCATATGCAGTGACGTCACCATGTTTCGTGAATCTTCCTCATGGTACAAGCTCTAAGCTGTGCTCTAAGCCTTTATGAGACAGACATATCGTTCTTATATGTTCTGTGTTCTATTTTATCTGTGTATGATATTCGGTTGTTTGTTTCTCTTTGTATGATCTGTGGTTTAAGTATTCTTTATTGTATGATCTGTGCATCTGTGTTCAGTAATTGTATATTGTATGATCTGTGGTTTAGTACACAGATCAATGGTTTAGTATACATTTAGGTACATTTGTAAATGGTGTGGTGTTTGTGTTTTCTGTGTTGTGGCTGAAATAAAATGTCGACTTTAGATAGTAAGGCCACTTTAAGAACAGTTAAAAGAGTTCAGTTTGGGATTCTCAGCCCAGATGAAATTGTAAGTATACGGAAAGTTTATATTAACTGAATACTCATACAATTAACATTTAGTAATAATTTGTTCGAGTGAAACTCAACAGTGAAAACGGTCGCTTATTCTTGCCTCAATTTGTGCAATAATGGCAGGACTAAATTTTGATATTTGTAATTACATTAAGTGCATAATAATCAAACCAATTTGGATTGTTTCAGTAATGATCTGTATTGAATGTTTTAGGAAATTATATAGATATATAACTGAAATCTTTCAATGTCAACTCCAATAAAATAAGTAAATTGTCAATCTCAAATAAACTTAATACTTGTAAATTTTAAACTAAACACCAAGAAAAAAGATATCAAAACTATCATTTTTATTTCTTAAATATAACATTAACAAAATAAGTTGAAAACAGGATAAACTTTAGCAAGCAATCAAAAATAACAGGTTTATAGAGTTAATAATTAAAAACATCAGTTAACATTGGATAAACTTTAGCAATTAGGTACAGAATTAATAAACGTGTTTTTTATGGTTTATTGTTTAAATAACACCCCACTTGTAAGTTTTCATTGCATCTTAATAATTTCATAGATAATTTTGTAGCTGTAGCTTTGTACAGCAAAGTTAGAGGTTGTTTAGTAAAAAACAAATAAACCAGATGGGTAAATGTAAAAGGTTGGAACAAATACTGAAAATAGAAAATAAATGTGAAAGATCTGAAGGCAAAGAGTCAATGACAATCTCTTAGCTCACTTATTTTTTAAGAAGCATAGCAAATGATACCTAATCTATCTTAATTAATAAGGAAACTACTTTTTGTGAAAATATTGACTAAATTTAAAATAATGTAAATAAATCACTGGAGTGAATATTGTAGGATTCAAAACAATTGCATAAACCAATCATCATTTGAACTGTTTTTTTTTACATGAATGTAGAGCCTCATCCTGATGAGTCTTGTGCAAAGAGAACAGTGGCACTTGATAAAACTTTTTTGAAACACATGATTATGAATTGCCCAGATTTATGTGTCCTGGTTTCCCCAGATTAGTTGTGGGAAACCCAATTAATTGAATGGCAAGAAATAAAAAAATATAGTACAAAGTTTACTTAAAATTTCATTTGTAAACCAGATCCTTGCAAATACACACACTGATACAGTACACATACATAGAGACAAACATATGCATCCATATCACCTTCAATGCTAACACAATTCTGGAAGTATTCAGGATTTCAGGATACAATACTCAAGGGAAGGTGGTATTTTCAATTCCAAAAAATTTCATAATTGTTTTTTTTTGAAGAAGGTACATAGCATAACACATAAAAACTTATCCTTAATTAATTATACAGGGTGTTGCAAAAATCACAATTTTGGCAGTTTTGAATTTTGGTGTTCAGAATCAGGTAAAATATATTGGTGAGGAGTAATTTCCTCCCCTAATTTTAGTACTGCATATTGAAATGACAGTCCTTTAAAGTGGTTTTCACAATAAAAAATATACTTAATAGTCTTTTATATAGATTTGTATGTCAACTGTTTTTAGCTTAGGGAGGAGAAGAGATGGATGTCATAATATGTTAATGATGTTGACCCAAATTCAAATCTCATAACTATGTTTTTATGTGATTATTCAATTTATTTTTCTATTATATAAATTATGTAGGCAAGTAAACATTTGAATTTACTTAATATTTGATGATGCCTAATTTAGTACAGTATAAGACTCATTCACTCATTAAACTTTATTGATATCTTCGTTTTGGCTGTAGGATTCAAAATACATGGAGTCCTCAAGATTTCAAGGGGTTGAATACTATTTTTGAGGGAGAGAAGGTGGAAATTTTTGGAAATACAAACATTTTTGATTGACTAGGTATCATTTTACAAACTTTTATCTTCATTGAATCAATAAAAGTATTCAGGTCAAATGGCCCAGTTCTAAATTCATTAATAAAAATGTAATACAGTAAAGGTATGAAAATGAAAATTATAAAAATCATGGTGGTATGATACAGAACAAAAGATAAGTATTAGTTTGTGTAGGTACATATATAAAATAACAAATTTATAACATAAAATTCTAATTTATTAAAAATACAAAAAGAAAAATGTCCACAGATCATGACATTTTAACTTGGCTCCTTACACATAATTAGGTTTTTGACAAGACATTTATATTATGACAAACTGATAAAAACTCATATGAATTTAAACATTTATATAGTTGTATATTAGTTATTATTGTCATTTTTTTATTAAAATTATCCAATTAAAAACAATGTGGACATAGATATCTATAAAAAAACTACTAATATATATTTCAATGTGAAAAACATTTAAAAAAAACTTCAGGGGAAGTGATGGATGGCTCCCCTCCAATAAGGTCTATTCAAAGCCAAACTTCCAAATATAGATTTTGAAAGTGAATATACATAGAGTAAAACAAAAATAATCAATGAAGGAATGTACTCAAAGATTTCATAATTAATATGTTCCTTACAGATGGTTATAAAATTAGATTTTTGTCAAATGGGAGCACTGTAAACTTCACTTAAAATAATATGCTCTTGAAAGAAAATATTACATTTCAGTTGCTGAAAGTTACAAAAATGGCGTTTTTTGCAACTCTAAACACCCTATATAATTAATTGCAGAATAAAAATTTGTCAACAACATTTTTTATGTGTTATGCTATATACCTTCAAGAAAAACCAATCAAACACCTGTGGATTTTTTTGTCTATAATGGTGGAAATAGATTTTAAGTAGGAATATAGTTTATAATACAGTTTCAAAAATTATAAATGTACCTAGATAATATTTAATTTGATGTGGAAAAGGTGAGTTCCAATTATTTTTGTTACCAGATTACCTCTGAAAAAAATGAGAATATTGTTTAATTTATTACTAATTTAATTTATTAAATATTTCCGTTGCATTGTAGTTTGTGTTGATTTTCTCAAATATTGATAATTAATTTGCAAGATGTTTATTCGTGTAGGGAACTTAGCATTATTTTAATACCATTTTTGCAAAAAAATCCACAAGTGTTTTGTATAGTTTTGTTAATACATTTTTACTTATTAGTTAATTATACTAGGTGTTTAAACTAGCAGAAACCCTAATTTTATCAGTTTTTGTGACTTCTCAGCAACAGAATAAAAATTTAAAGTATTAAAGGTAAGTGTGTTGGATGGGCATTTTTAGGACCTACTAAATGAGATGTTGATCGGTAGATTGGGTAATTAATAAATGAGTTATTCGTGAAAAATGTGAGAAAGGCCCATTTTTCAATCATGTGTAACTCGTTATCTAAAAAAATTTAGAATGATAAAACTTGACAAAAAGTTTCATTTGCCTATCGAAAATAACTGTTCAAAATTTCAACTTCATTGCTTTGAAGGTTTTCTCACAAATGTAATTTTTTATCTAGAGCTCTATTTTTGGTGATGTTTACAATGCTCCCATTCTGCATCAAATTACTTTTTGATAAATCTGAATGGAACATTGTAAATATCAAATTTTTCAGTACAATCATATATTAATAGTATTTTGGGTTTTTTCAATTGTTTGTAAATTTAATTTTAAATTCTGCATTTTGGTATTCAGCAAAGCATAAATATTAGTAGAGGGAGATTCTGATTTCCCCTCCCGGTAGAATAAAGATAGCATGTCATTGTATTGACATGATGTTTAAAATGCTTTTCCAAGCAAATTACATGATATACGAGGGTAAATCAAATGTAAACGGTAATTTTGCTGTTCTGTTTAGAATGCAGTTTCGAGCTAGATTATGTTGTTTGGAGTAGATGTTTGGTTTATGGGCACCAGGTACATGCATATGTTTGGCTTTGTCGTCAATACCTATTGTATGATGTGTGGTCAGTACAGCCTTGACTAAGCTAGAGTACATTCGTCTGTTGTGCAACAGATTATCATAAAGTTTTTAACAAGTAAAAGCGTTAAGGCCTCAAAAAATTTAACTCATTTGAAGACACAGTTTGGGGATAGTACACTGTCTCAGAATCGTGTGTATATGTGGGTGAGAACATTTATAACGATAACTATGATCAACGCAGAAGGACAAGCCTTACAACTGACAATGCCTCAGAATTGGGTCAGCTATCGAAGGTTCCATCAATTGCCATTGATCAACTTGGTTTCAGAAAAATTAGTGCTCGATGGGTTCCGAGTTTGTCGACTGTAAGCCAAAAGAATGTGAGATAGAGGATCGTTGAAAGACTTCTAAATAGATTTCAGCGAGAAGGGAAGGCCTTTTTGAAGCGCATCGTCTAAAGTGGCGAAAAAAGAATAAAAGTCAAAACTCGCCTCTCATCTGGAAAAGTCCTTGCCACGATTTTTTTTTGACTCTAATGAAATTTACTGATCGATTTTCTACATGCCCAACATACAGTGAATGTGGATTACTATTGCCAGTTACGGTTGGCAAAAGCCGCGTATTTGAAACAAAAAACAAGGAATACACTGCAAAAAATGGGCTGAGACGCCCTCTACCACCCTCCTTATAGCCCTGAGTTGTCTTCTTGTAACTATTTTTTATTCGTGCCTCTGAAGGAATCACAGGGAGGAAAACGATTTGAAATAATTAAAGAAGTTATGCACATGCGCAGTTGGCTTTCAACTCGCCCTCAAACAGTCTATGAACAGAGAATACTGAAACTCCCAACTCTCGGTGGAAAAAATGTGTAGATCACGCAGGAGGGTATATTGAAAAGTGCTAAATCAATCATTTCTGTATATTGTTAATCAATAAATGTATGAAAAAATTTCCCTTGATTTATGATTTACCTTCATAATTTTGTTGCTGACTTTAATTGTCAGAGTTTTGAAACAAAGTCTTTCGCAACATCACAATTAATTTATTCGACGATTTTAAAAGGATGAGTCAGAAAATAGAGAATCAAAGTTTACAATAAATTATGGCAAATCATTAATATTAATGTATAGTTATTAACTATGAAGTTAGTTAACTAATGAATAAATTTAGAAAGTTTATAATGAAAATTATTCTCTAACACACCATCTATAAAAATGGTCTGATGTCATTCTTTTTTAAAAAGTTATATTGACAAAAAGAATTTTTTTTCTCAAATTTTCATTGATTTTTGCTTATAACTCTTTTATTTATGGTTGTACGACTAAAAAATTTACTAGACAAAAACAAAAAATGTTAAATATTTTTTTTATGTGAGATATATAGTTTGTCAGATGAACCATAAAAATCATTTGGACCACTTTTTCCAAGATGGCGGCCGTGGGGTTGCAACCCCACAAATTTGAATTTAACTTAACACTAACCCCCCTTGATATTTTAAAAATAAAATTGCATCCTCTGACAAATGCATGCTAATCCCAAAAAAATAACATTTCAATGGACTAATTATGATATGCCACCGTTTCTCGACCCTGGGCTATCAGCAGACAGTTGGCATGGGATTTGTATTAGGGAAATAATCAAAGTGCTTTGAAATGAATGACAGTTCGAACGCAGTAGTAAAATGAGGGGAAGGTGCCTCTCTCACCAGTACATTTTATTTAATTCCGAATACGTACGTATCTTATACAATAACTATGGACGATTGAAAATTCCGTATTTTTATAGTTTTTTCCATATAACTCAATAACTAATTATCCAATCGGCAATGTAAACCTATCATTTAGTCGCTATTGAAATTACGTATAAAACAAACTTACTTTCGACACTAGAACTTTTCATTCAGTTGCTGAAAAGTTACAAAAACTGCTGAAAGTGCGATTTTTGCAACTTTAAACATTAATTAAGGAATAAAAATTTGTTAACAACAGTTTTTATGTGTTATGCTATATACATTCTTCAAGAAAAGCCAATCAAACACCTGTGGAATTTTTTGCAATTGAAAATACTAACTTCTCTAGAGTATATGTAAATAAGAATCTGAAGGTGAAACAAGTTTAACTCATTAAATATATATATATATATATATATATATATATATATATATATATATATATATTAAGGGAATAAATACTCTATTTCATCCATATGTCTAATGACAAGTTTAGGTGATAGCAGCATTATTCATGATACATTGGGTAATAAATATTTCTAAAATAAAATAGTAAATAAGACATTGGTGAATATGTGACATTCAAAAAATAGACCAGGGTATTTTAAAATACGATTACACAATTTATAATTTAATATTGGTGGTGCATTTTGTAATTATATAGGAATGTAAGTTACCTACACTAGGTACTTTTATTATATTATATTTTCAATGAATTTCAGCATTTTAAGGTATGACTAACATATTTCTTCATAAGTGAGGCATTGGGATACAAAAATGTGTAATGGACTTAATGCTGAAACTATTAATCGTGTTCACATATTTGATTACAGGCAATAATTTATTTATTTATTTATTTATTTATTAACGGGTTAACAACAACCCTTTTACAATAAATGAAAACCGTTATAATAATACAAATATAATATATAATACAAAATATTACTTAAAAGCTATTATAAATATCAACTATTAATGCAATCTTCTAACCATACTTTTGAAATAAGAACAAGAAGAATCAAAAAATTCTAATCTCCCATGATAGTTGTTTGCAGTACGAAGAATTCTGGTTATGACTTCGTTTTTACCGTAATTGGTATGATGAAAATCGGTAAAGAACAGATCAGGACAACGTGTTCTAGTAACGCTTGTATTGAATTTAATTAATTCCAATAGTTCAGGACACAGTATATAACCATTTAACAATTTGTGTAAAAAACGCAATTCATATTGTGACCTACGATTTTGTAGCGAACTCATATTCAATTGTACACGAATATCAACACTATTATAATCATCCCCTACTAAGCCCATTTTAAAACCACAGAACCTCAAAAATTTATTCTGAACTCTTTCTAACTGACTGTTGTAGGTCATGTAGAAAGGAGACCAAATCATGCTGCAATACTCAAGACCAGAACGTACTAATGTACAGTACAATAATTTAAAAGTAGCAATAGAAAACTCCTGAGAATTTCTATAAATGAATCCCAACATTTTATAAGCTTGAGAGGTAATTTCGTATATGTGTAGATTGAATGTAAGTTTTTTATCAATCGTTACACCCAAATCCTTCAACTGATTAACTTCAACAAGACTAGCATTTTTTAGTTTGTATGTATAATAAAACTGAGAATTAGCTTTAGTAAAAGTTATTTTAAAACATTTCTTCAAATTTAAATTTAAGACATTTATATCACACCAACGAGACAAATTATCTAGATCAGATTGTAAAGATTCACAATCGGAGATACATTTAATTGCCTTAAAAATTTTTATGTCATCAGCAAACATAAGAAATTTACTCGACCTAAATACAGTTGCAAGATCATTCACAAACAAATTAAACAGTAACGGCCCGAGATGTGAACCCTGGGGGACACCTGAAGTAACCTTAATTGATTTCGATACCCTGCCACCATAATTAACCATTTGTGTCCGATTCGACAAGTAACTTCCAATCCAGTCGAGTAAAGTATTACTAATTCCGTAACCCATGAGCTTTGCAATTAGAATCTCATGGTTGACCCTATCAAATGCTTTTGTAAAATCAGCATATACCGAGTCTACTTGCGATCCAGACTCCAAGGAATTTTATATAAAGTTATTATACAACACCAGGTTTGTAGTCGTTGATTTCCCTTGACAAAATCCATGTTGCTGGTCAACCAATAAATTCTTAAAATTATAACACAGCATTTTATTTACCAAAAAATCCAATAGCTTCGGTAGAGCTGACTGAATACACACCGCCCTATAGTTTTCAACTTTATCTTTTGGACCTGACTTATGGATAGGTTTTAGATAACTTGCTTTCCAGTAATCAGGAAAAATACCAGAGGATAGGGATGAATTAAACAACAATTGAATGGGTTTTGCTAATGTGAATAGGCATTTTTTAATAAAATAAATCGGTATTTCATCCGGACCTGTAGAAAGTTTCCAAGGAGTTTCCTGAAGCACATCAATAATGTATTTAATATCAATGAAATAACCCCTAGCATCAGCAGATTGACCAAAATTAAAAGCAGGAACTTGGTTCACAGAAATTCGGTTATAAACAGTGGAAAAAAACTTACCAAACAGATCAGCAATTTCCTGACTACTGTCACCCGCAGCACTTTCATACCAAATCTTGGAAGGTAAAACATACGAATTGCGTTTCTCATTTATATACTTCCAAAAGGCCCGAGGATTTTGGGAAATGTTAGCTTCCGTTTTACAAACATGACTTCTATACAAATTTTTACTGAGTTTCTTACAACGACTTCGAGCTTCTGTAAAGAGGCAGTAATCATCTTCACTCCCAGTTTCTTTATATTTCTTATGAATACTTTTTTTCTCCTTAATTAACTGTTTTAAATCAGAATTGAACCATTTGGGAAAAGTAGATGATCTAAACCTCTTCACCGGAACAAATATCTCAACTAGGTTATATAAAATGTTATAAAAACTCTGAGTAGCTTCATTAATATCCTTCTTCGATAAAGCATTTTCCCAATCAACATCAGCAAGGTGATGATTAATCGCCTCATAATTCCCGTTACGAAAGTCGAAAAAGTATTCTTCGTACTTCAAAATAGGAGCAATGTAATTGATAAGTACCTCACAAGTAACCGGTGAGTGATGAACACTCTTAACAAAAATTGGGTCACAAGGCTCATTTACTGTAACATTTGAGAAACTGGAAAAAATTAAATCAAGTAATACATCTCTACTATTATATACGTCATTAATTTGATACAAATTGCAAATACCAGCAGTGTTACATAAGTCCATAGCCGCGGAATTAGGATTACCTTGAACAGTAGCCCCAAAGGAATCATTGCTCCAAATGGCTTCAGGCAAGTTGTAATCACCACAAATGAAAAATTTTGACTCAACAAAATTGACATTAATTGATTCAATAGTCCGGCAATGATCAATGTAACACTGCCGGTTGGAACCAGGAGGAAAGTAGACTCCACCGATCACTAACATTTGCCCATGACATTTAATAGAAACAAAAATTTGTTCCACATTATTGATAGGCAACACTATTTCGCTCACATCCAAATTCTTCATTGTTGCAATTAACACCCCACCACCACGCAGCTTAAGGCTCGTTATTGGGCTTCTGTCAACTCTAAAGATGTTGTAATTATGTAAACCCAACTCAGAATTATCAAAGTTGGAATTAAGCCAGGTTTCAACCAACACAATGACACTGTAATCTGTACAGATAACCGCTTGTAGTAGGTCATCAATCTTCGTTCGCAAACCTCCTACATTTTGAAAATAAATACTCAGTGAACTTTTTTTGTCATCAATATCCGTTCTATTTGATTGCTAGGATTGATAATTAATTTTCTCTTTGCACAAAGACAACTGCCTCAAATAGCTGGGACAGTTAATATCAAATACATGATGACTAAAATTAATATCCTTAAGTTTAAGTACATCTTTGGCATATAAACAATTACTACAAGCAAAGTTCGAACCCTTACTGCATTGATCCTTTTTATGATCTCCACCACATAGAGGGCAAACAAACCCTTTAATTTGACATTTTTCCGCAAAGTGGCCGAATTTCCAACAGCGAAAACACCTTAGAACACTAACAAATTCATAAAATTTGTAGCTACTCCACCCTAAATGCAACTTCTCACATCCAGAAATCAGATAGTTGAATTCCTTTGGAGACAATTCAATAATTACATTATAACAGTCATAATGTGACTTAGGAGACTTAAATTTGTGGACAAGTTTAACTTCAGAACTTGCTATATCTCCCGGTAAATTCTGACATTTCAACTTATTAATAAATTCATTCGAATCAATTAACTCTTCCGAAGGTATACCAATAATCTTAATCTTTGGATTAGCTAATTTTCCCAACTTAACTTCATAGTCGGAGCCCAACTTACGTTCAACATTAATTTTTAAGTTATCCAGTGATTGTTTATCCTGGCAGTGAATCATTACACGACCCTGCGCACCATTCCTTACTTCAGCAAGAGACACGTTCAAATCAGCCGGAGAGAGTTTTTGTGCCAAAACACTTTTTGTAACCGCACTGTTTTGATTGAAATTTTTTGGTTTAATAATTAAGGGTTCTGTCTTTTTTGTTTTTACGACTTCAACCCAACTCGGTTTATTAACACCGACAATGCCATTTGCAGATTCCAATAATTCGATTAACTTAGTAGTTTTATTTAAAATTTCTTGTGTTTTACAGATTTCATCGCCATTCTTCATTCGTGTAAAAACATCCAAATATGGTAAACAATGATCACAAAACCACTTGCAGCCGCTATAATCTTGTTTTAATTTGACCAACTGGTCTTTAACTTTAACACAGTGAATGTGAAAAGAATTACAACAATAGTCACAATCAATAAACTTATTCTTGACAATAAAATTGTCGGAGCAAATCGAGCACGTCCGCATGCTTGCTTCGCTCTCGCTTACTACATACTACATAATAATAATGTAATATCGCAAATATATAGCAAAAAATATTAATACCAATGGTCTTAATAGCTTGTAAACACCTTTAATATGAATGATAGATGATACTGATTGAAAATTATTAATATATGAAAAATACAGGTGTAATGTGATAAACAAGTCAATGTAAATAGTTAAGTGAATTTCAATCAAGACAAATGTGTGTAGTATTTAATTAAACTGTATTAAATTGATGAGATATTCTTGAGATCTTGCTTACATAGACATTACAATCATTAATATTATTTCTAATCTTGAAGAATATTCAAGTTCTTTGAAAGCAAATAGGAACATAAAAAATTACTCCTGTTGGTAAGGAAATTTATCAGTAAAAAACATGGCAATTACAAATTAGTAAATTTTTTAATATTATAAGTAAGATTCTCAATTGTGGTGTTGCTTTAAACAAATTGGATTTTCTACAAGTGTTCATTGGATGTGTTTCAGTGTGAACTAGATGCTTGGTATTGAACTGTCATCAGTTACTGAACATCTTGTTATAACTTTAAAATAAGTGTATGTTAGTAGGTGATTCTGCATTAAGAGATAATTAACTGTAATGTTAGGTGACACCACATAAAATATTTAAAACTTAATCTTATAAGAGTAGACGGTTATTCAATCAGATACTTTGTGTATGCCTGTAAGCTGGCCAGTCATTTAACAAACCCACACCATGGTAGATACTTGATATGGTAAAAGACAAGATTTACAGGATAGGATACTATACGGACAGGGGAGGGATATCGGCTATTAAAAGAAACATAGATTTATCAGATTTAATTGTTTTTCTTTTCATCAAACATTTTAACTTTAATTTGAATTCATATTTTAATATCATATTTTAAGTCTTTAATAAATAATAAAATAGCTGTAATAATGTTATTTATGTAATTTTTGAAAAATAAATAAACATTAAAAATGATCAAAAAACTAAATTATTTAATTTTCATACATAACAATTTATTGATAACATAAAAATTCTGCTGTCTCTTCATTTTTAAGTTTGGTGCTGGCAATCTTTCTATAGACTGATCCCACCTATATAGGTATTTGGAAATTTGGTTATCAATTTTGATATTTTTCCACTATTATTACAGAATAGTGCTTAAGAAATTTTAATTCTTGATTTATATAAGGTTTG
Source organism: Octodonta nipae (assembly GCA_034190945.1). Taxonomy (NCBI): domain Eukaryota; kingdom Metazoa; phylum Arthropoda; class Insecta; order Coleoptera; family Chrysomelidae; genus Octodonta; species Octodonta nipae. Next base: position 56,839,955 of record CM067220.1, read on the forward strand.
TGCAACTATCCTCTATAACTCCCAACAAGTCGAAATTCATTTTTGATCTTGCAATCTTGAGTTGAGGTCTAGTTTTGATCCCATTTGTGTTTCTGTTTCTGATTTTGAGAGAGAACTTCAACAAACAGTAATTTTTTAAAGATTTCTCTCATTGATTCTAGTAGGTTGTTTTGAGGATTTTATACTGTTGCATTATAGCCTTAAGTGAAGTTAACTATTTGAACCATTTGTCCCTTCCTATCATGAATTGACTTTTCTTGTGTTGTTTATTAATGTTTTCAAACAGATTACTTGTGCCTCTTAATTACTTGATTACAGTTTTAATGTACCCTTCTCTTTCTTATGGTAATATTTTATGTTTTTATTGGATATATTTTTCGGGGAATTTTTGATAGGATGTATTTTTCGGCGCAATTTTTTATATGTTAACAGCATAATCTCTCTGCTAAACGTATTTTTCGGATCTTTAGGCGTCAATTTTTGTCGACCAACTATATCTGCATAAAATTATGTGTATGTGAAAACTGATGCCTTTCCACTATACAATATATTATATCTTTAAATACATTTTTTTCATCTAGAATCTGAAAAATATAAAGTTCCGCAGACAGACGGTCTTCCGTCAGTTCCGGAATGTTTTTTGTAGTTTCCGATAGCTACACAATATTTTCTCTCACTGTTCCTGGACACTTCGCCATATATTTTCTAACCCAGTATCTACGCAATAAACTGTTTATTGAAGTGATCCAAAGTATCGATTCCTATACATAATTGCCAATTTTAAATTTTTCATATGTTCTTTTGGGTAAACATGGGTTCGCAAACGTTTCTTACAGAGTGTTAAAGTTTGAATTTTTTTCAAGTTTTTTTCTCATAGTATCTGCACTTCACAAGATATTCAAATGAAATTTAGCATAGATATTACAATTAAGAGTTTACACCTTGTGACATGCCAATTTCGATTGCAAATCTACAGGGTGATATTTTTTTTCGAGAACACTGTCCACTGTTGTCCTTCAGAACTTTTTTTTGGTGAGCCACTGGTACTTTCAAAAATCGCCAAGAAAAGCTTTGTTGTTATAGCAAACTTTATGTTCTCTTGTAGTTTTGTCGTATCTACTACCGATTTCGAGAAAAAAATTTTGAATTATTAAACTAGCAATGATTCTTAAAGATTCGATAAACTGGTATAATCATCAAAAAAAATGTATTACTGCAAGAAACGTACAACTCAAAAATTAATCATAATAAAAAAATTAAATAACAAAGGAACTAAATTACAGCAATTGTTGAAAATGTCCCCCCCCCCCCAACCCTTATAAAAGCTTCTGTTCTTCTTCTCATAGACGATCGAACTCTTTCAAACACTCCTGGAGTATTCCTAATTGTATCAAACGCGCCTATTATACGATTTCTCAGTTCGTCTACGGTATTCACTGGCGTTATGTACACTAGAGATTTCAGATGGCCCCATAGAAAGAAATCTAAACTATTTAAATCTGGGGATCTGGCGGGCCATGGCTGATGTCCACCTCGTCCAATCCATCTGTTTACATAATTTTCGTTCAAATACTCCCTAGCCAAAAGTGAAAAATGAGCAGGAGCACCGTCGTGCATGAACCACATTGCACGTCGCATCATAAGAGGTATATCATCCAACAACAAGGGCAAATCGTTCTCTAAAAAATGTCTGTATGATTGACCAGTAAGTTGCCCTGGCAAGAAGAAAGAACCAATCAAATAATCGCCAATATTACCACCCCACACATTTAATGAAAATTCCTCTTGAAAATAAGCTTCTGCAATTTCATGTGGATTCTCCTCAGCCCATATGTGTTCATTATGAAAATTTATGATTGAAGTCCTTGAGAAACAGGCTTCATCAGTGAATAGGATTTGGCAATCAATTTTTTTTTCTCAAAACCTGTAGTAGATACGTCAAACTACAAGAGAACATAAAGTTTGGTATAACAACAAAGCTTTTCTTTACAATTTTTGAAAGTACCAGTGGCTCACCAAAAAAAAGTTCTGAAGGACAACAGTGGACAGTGTTCCCGAAAAAATATCACCCTGTAGATCTGCAATCGAAATTGGCATGTCACAAGCTGTAAACTCTTAATTGTAATATCTATGCCAAATTTCATTTGAATATCTTGTGAAGTGCAGATACTATGAAAAAAAACTTGAAAAAAATTCAAACACTGTGTATCTTGAAAACGAAACGTTTGCGGACCCATGTTTATGGGACTTTTTGTTCCTAAACCTACTCAAGGAATCTCCCCTTTTCGTTTGTTTGTACCTCCAATTTAGGAACACCCTGTATATATATATATATATATATATATATATATATATATATATAATTATAATGGTAACGGCTCTTAAAATTAGTATGCAAACGAATTACGGGTAGCAGCCAAAGACTAAATAAGTGTACTCTTTTTTATATGAGAGCTTTCGGAATTCTTTTATTCCTTCGTCAGTCAAATACTGAAAAAGTTACAAATATTGTTGTTACTATAAGTACTATAAATGAAATTAAATGGTAAGTTACTAAATGCCAATCGGTCTGTCGGTTTTCGAGTTTTAGTGAGGCTTATGAAGAGCAATATATTTTTATATTGGAATATAAGTGTAAAAGGATCCACGTCATAGTATGGTGAGCAATAGTGAAAACCACGTTGAATATTTTCGCTTCCTGGCGAGCTTCTTCCAAATACTTATTCAAATACAAATTATATTTAATATGGAATACATTGTTAACTAAATACCATTACTTTAAATGGGTACATAAAATGAAATACTTATGTATTGCAATATAGTCCGTGGGTTCAATTTAAAATTATTAAACTAATATGCACTTTCACTTTTCTAGAACTTTATTTACATTCAAACAGCTGATTTAAATACAATAACAATCCCATATACGCTAGTCGTCGCGGTATATCTGCCTGGCGATCGTGGCGTGCTTCTTTTATATCACCAGCGTAGAATTCTCCAGTAGAAATCATCATCGCTCCTTCCGCTGCCGAGTCTTTTCGAGAATCGTATTTTTTATCTTAAAGCGTTTGTTGTGCTGAAAGGACACAGGGTCGGCTTTGGGTAAATTTCGTAACACTGCCCCCCCTTTAATTCTGATCGTCCCGATCAGAAACATCCCCCCCCCCCATGGTAGGGAGCGAGTCGATCTAAATGAACCACCTTCAATTTAGCTTTGGGGTTTCGACGGATCCGGTAGACGACGTCATTAAGCCTCTTGACCACCTCGTATGGACCATCCCAGGCGGGTGTAAGCTTTGGGGATTTACCCTTGCTCCGTTGGGGGTTGTACAACCAGACTTTGTCCCTCTCCTGGAACCCGACTGAATTGGCCTTGAGGTCGTATCGCGTCTTCATCCGGTCACTGGTGGCCAACAGCTGCGTTCGGGCTAATTCGTGTATTGCCAGCGTGTTATGTCGGAGCTGGTCGGCATAATCGTCGATGTCTTGGGGAGGTTCTTCGGGGGAGCCAAATGCCAAGTCGCATGGTAATCGCAGCTCCTTTCCGAATAAGACCCTGGCTGGGGTCAGGCCTGTACTATTATGTACAGCAGAGCGATATGACAACAGGAATAGGGGAATATGCTCATCCCAATCACGCTGGTTATTGCTGACGACCTTGGATAGGTGTTGTTCCAAGGTCCTGTTGAATCTTTCCACCATTCCGTCTGACTGTGGGTGTAATGGTGTTGTTCTCGTTTTCCTGATCCCCAACATCGTGCAGACCTTCTTGAATACATTCGATTCGAAGTTACGCCCCTGGTCTGAATGTAATTCCATCGGGACGCCAAACCTGCTGAATAGTTGTTCTACTAGGACCGTCGCTACCGTGGTTGCCTCTTGGTTGGGTATCGCATATGCCTCAGGCCATTTGCTGAAGTAATCCATTGCGACCAGAATGTATTTGTTCCCCCTCTCAGACTCGGGAAACGGACCGGCGACATCGATGGCAATTCTCTCAAATGGGACGCCCACATTGTACTGCTGCATTCTGCCCTTGGTCCGGGTCTTCGGGCCCTTACTGGCGGCACATGTTTCACATTTGCGGCACCAAGCTCTGACGTCTTCGAAGTAATTCACCCAGTAGTACCGCTGGCGAACTTTGTCTAGGGTTTTATTCATGCCCAGGTGGCCTCGGGTAATTCCATCATGTACTTCGGTCAGGATGGCTGGTACCTTTTTCTTCGGAACTACTAGTTGGGTCTTGGTTTCTCGTCCATCAGCGCTTTCCCAAACTCGCTTGAGCATTCCATTGTCTACTCTTAGAGAGTCCAACTGAGCCCATAACGATTTCAGTACGCCGGAGTATCTAGCTACCTCGTCCCATCGTGGCCTGGGTGCCCCTCTCATTTTGAGTGACATGATTGGTTCGATGTCTGGATCAGCTATTTGGTCCTGGATGCACTGTTCCGTTGTCCAGTCTTCATTGGTCTGCACTCGGATCTGCCTGATGGAGATACCCTCTCGCTGTTCCGTCTTCAGACAATGTCCGCATTCCGCTCTACAGGGTCTTCTGGATAGGGCATCGGCGTTATTGTGCAAACGGCCGGCACGGTGTTCCACCTTGAAGTCGTATTGCTGTAATTTCTCCATCCACCTGGCCAGTTGTCCTTCCGGTGTCTTCATGTCCAGCAGCCATTTGAGTGCGGCATGATCTGCTCGGATTAAGAAATGGCGACCATAGAGGTATTTGTGGAAATGGTCTACAGCCCTTATTATTGCAAGAAGTTCTTTTCTGGTGACGCAATAATTTCTTTCTGGTTTCGAGAATCCACGGCTGTAGTACTCGATCACCCTCTCTTCACCATCTTGCACCTGGGATAGGACGGCCTCCAAACCGGTGTTGCTGGCGTCGGTGTCTAAGATGAACTTGCCGGACTGTGTAGGAAAGGCTAGGATTGGGCTGGAACATAGTGCTGCCTTCAGTCGTCTGAAAGATGTTTCGCAATCCTGATTCCAACGGAAGGTCTCCTTCTCTGTGGTCTGCCGATGTAGAGGGGCGGCAATGGTGGCAAATCCCTCAACAAAACGCCGGTAGTATGAACAGAGGCCCAAGAAGCTTCGGAGTTCATGTTTGTCTCTTGGAACTGGCCAATCACGGATGGCTTCTAACTTGTCTTCGTTGGTGCGGATTCTTGACTCGGACACTACGTGACCCAAAAACTCTACTTCTTTTTGGAACAAGGAACACTTCTTCGGATTGAGTCTCAGGTTGGCATTATTAATTCTGGAGAATACTTCGTCCAGGTTCTTCAGATGGTCGTCGAACGTCTGACCCATGACTAGAATGTCGTCGAGGTATACTAAGCACGTCCTCCATGTTAATCCGCTCAGTACATACTCCATTAGCCTCTCAAAGGTAGCGGGTGCATTACATAACCCAAAGGGCATGACCGTGAACTGAAACAGCTCTTTACTGGTGGAGAACGTTGTCTTCTCTCTGTCGTTTGCGTGTAGACCAACCTGCCAATATCCACTTTTTAGGTCTAGTGTGGAGAACCAACGGGAGCCTGCTAGTGTGGTCAAAGTGTCATCGATTCGGGGTAGTGGATAGCTGTCTTTCTTCGTGACATCATTCAGCTTTCTGTAATCCACGCAAAATCGGGTGGTTCCATCCTTCTTTGTAACTAACACGACGGGAGCAGACCATGGACTGATGGATGGCTCAATAACTCCATTTTGTAACATGGACTCGATGTTTTCCTCGACTGCCTGTTGTTGCCCCAATGGTAGTCGTCTAGGTGGTATTCTGATGGGTTGAGCCTTCCCGGTATCTATTCGATGCTGGATGATGTTGGTGCGACCGGTGGTTCCATTTTTACTGTTAAAAATTTGCCAGTGTTTTGTTATAAATTGCTTGGCTTTCTTCTGGTTCTCTGGTGTCAAGTGTGTCAAATGGTCAGCAAACTGTTGTAGAAACTCTTTATCGGGCCCTGGCTCCTTCACCGACGTCTGGTACTCTTCTTCGCAATTGATGTGGTCTCTACTGGCTCGAAACAAGCTATCTCTTGACCATTGGTAATTCTGATGTCGTTGTTGGACAGATTCAAGACTCTGATTGGTATATCTCGTCCGGTTTAAACTATAGCCCGTCCAACTAAGTAGTCATGAGCTGAGTGTACGGGCTCCACTATTCCAACGCAGCTCCCAGGATTGCTGTCTAACTGCCCATGAATAATATGTTCCGTTCGACCGGGAATTCTAGCTGAAGACTTTGCCACAATTTTTATGGTCGTGACTGATGTGTTGACGGGCCGTGTCAATACAAATTCCTCATTTAGGAACCGAAGAACATCATATCTCGGGTCGAACATAAATCCATGCTGGCTAATTAGGTCCATTCCCAGTATAAAATCGTCTTCAATATTCGCTACCAGGACCCTATGCCGGATCATGTTGTCTCCTATCTGTAGCATGACATCTGCCTCACCCTGTATTGACATGGACTCGCCGGTGACTGTTCTGAGCTGGATGTTATTGCTAACTGGCCGAATTTCTGATGCTCTCAAGACCCTGGACTTGGCAATGGACACAGCGGCGCCGGTATCGATGGTGATGGTAACTGCTCGCCCATTGATGGTGCCTCTGATGACTAGGCTGCCGCTATCTCGGCAAAATCCCCGGATGGATACTGTCCTGGGGGCTGGTGGAGGGTGAGTCAGCATTCGCCTCGTTATGCTGACTGGTTGGAGTTTCCCTGGTTCGTAAGGTCGGTTTGTTGGCTACCCCTGGTTGGTGATCGTTCCGGTAGCCTTACTCGGCAGTCACGTTGGAAGTGTCCTGTCCGTCCGCAGCGGTAACATGCCCCTCTGGTGCCAGTTCTTTGTGACCGTTCTAATATTTTGTTCAGACCAGCCAGCAGCGCTTGAAATGGTGACTCTGACTCTTCCTGGTTGAAGGAAACTGCTCGGACCCTCGGCTTGGACATGTTCATGACGGCCTCTACTTCCAAAGCCCGAAGTAGAGCTTCATTACTCTTCTTGACGCCATTCAGTCTTAAATTTCTTTGAACTTCCACATCTCTGATGCCGTTTATGAAACTCTGCGTGGCCAACTGGTCTTTCGTTTTCTCTGGCAGGTCTAGGTAGGACAAGTGAACTAACCGTCTAATCTCTGCTTCGAATTATTGAAGGCTTTCACCGGATTTTTGCGTTTTCCCACTGAGTTGGACTTAGTATACCTGGCTCAAGGATTGATTGTCGTATCGTTTGTCTAGGATGGCGATGATCTTGTCGAAATTGCCTTGTTCATCGACTGGAATGCTTTGGAGGAGTTCTAGAGCCGGACCTCTTAACGAAATTACCAGAGAAGTAGATTTTTCTTGATTATCCCATCCATTAGCTGTAGCCACAGCCTCAAATTGCCGTTTATACATGGGCCAAGATGAACTGCCATCAAATGTGGGTGGTTTGCTAACGGAACCTTTGGTACTCACGGTGTGCTGGTATTTTCCTCTCTGCAAATCTTGTTGCAATTCTTTAATTGCTGTTTCCACTTGTACTTCACTGTGTACTGCGTCTTTAATTGAACTGATTTCAGCTTTTACCTGGTTTTGGATAGCACTTATTTCAGATTTCACCTGGTTCTGGACGGAATCGATGTCATCCTACTTTGATTTCAAGAGTTTCCACATTATTTTTTAGGATCTTTATGTCGTCGTTTATTTCTTTTATATCTGATTCAACTATTTGCATTCTTTCATTAACTGTTTCATTAACTTGCGATACTATTTGCATTAATTGTTCAAATTGCAATTGTCTTTTTTCTTCCGTTTTGCCTTGTTTTTCTTCAAATTTCGAGAATAATCCTTCAATTAAATTATGTTGTTCACTCTTCATCGTGGAAACTAGATTTTGTTGTTCACTTTTCATCGTGGAAACAAGATTTTCTAATTCTATTTTACGTTTTTCATCGATATTAGTGACAAGATTTCCTAACTCAACTTTAAGTTTATCATCAAAAGATTTCACTAACCTTTGTTGAATTTCTTCTTGATTTTGTTTCTCCTTCTTGTCACGTTTTTCTAGAATCTGTGCAATTTTTTCGTCTATCTTTTCCATACTACGAGTTTCCATAAATCAATTTTCACTGCACTTAATCCTTTACTTCTGAACACCAAATTGCAATATACTTCGTGGGTTCAATTTAAAATTATAACAACTAATATGCACTTTCACTTTTCTAGAACTTTATTTACATTCAAACAGCTGATTTAAATACAATAACAATCCCATATACGCTAGTAGTCGCGGTATATCTGCCTGGCGATCGTGGCGTGCTTCTTTTATATCACCAGCGTAGAATTCTCCAGTAGAAATCATCATCACTCCTTCCGCTGCCGAGTCTTTTCGAGAATCGTATTTTTTATCTTAAATCGTTTGTTGTCGTGCTGAAAGGATACAGGGTCGGCTTTGGGTAAATTTCGTAACAGTATATAAAAGAGCAATGACTGAGAAGAGAAATTATTACATATTATCGTCTATTAAATTACTAAAAAGTACTCATTAACCATAATAATACACCGGCGTTGACAGATTTTGATTTAGGGTAGGTCAAAAAAATTATTTTATCTTTTAATATTGAAATTTTTGGTCGATTATTGACTTGACAAGAAATCATGCATGAGCCAGGCAAAATTGGGCGGTCGCATGGGTTTCAAGTTCTAATGTAAATTGAATCCTGGGGTGTATAGAGTTTAGGTGCTCCAGGAACTTGAGGATTTCTTGTTTACAAAAAGTCTATATGACAAAAACGTCATCGACGTATCTTAGCCATAACTTTGATTTCAGGTTTGCTGTTTGTAGTGCCTTTTTCTCGAAATAAGGTCATAAAGAGATTTGCCACCGCTGGTGATAGTGGGGACCCCATTGCGGCTCCGTCGGTTTATTTATATATGCGGTTGTCATACATAAAATAGGCACTTTTTAAGCAGTGTGGTGACAAATCTACTTGAAGAAAATAACCAGCTGCCTTTCCTCGACCTTCTCGTAAGAAAAAAACCCCAAAATGGACATTTCGACCACACCGTATATAGGAAGCCGACACACACGAACAGATATTTATACTACAAATCTCATTACCACCCATCTCAAATACAGGTTGTTTCCAACACGCTAATTTCCAGATCCATACGACTGACAGACGACAATAACAAAACACATTAACTAAAACAGATAACTACCGCTTTACGACAAAACGGATACACAAACCACACTATCAAAAAAGCAATAGCATAACAAGACCATGACCCAAAACCAAAGGATGACCTCACCGAAAAAACAAAAGTAGTCTTATCATACATCAAAGGGACAACGGACAGAATTGGCCGAATTCTTCGAAGGCATGACATAGCAAAAGGTTACAAACCGCACCAGACTATAGGCACCAGTTTAGGAAATCCTAAACCAAAAGTAAAACTTGAAAACCAAGGGGTATTTAGTATAACTTGCGGAACGTGCGATAAGGTATACGTCGGACAAACGAACAGGAGAATTTCAGCCCGTTTAGAGGAACACAAATTAGCTGTCAAAAATAAACAAACGACATCGGCCCTATTCCAACACCAGCAACAATCGGGCCATAAAATCAATTTCAATAATTGTAAACAGATCTCACAAACTCCTTACTACAAAACCAGACTAATACGAGGAGCTATTGAAATTGAGAAAACTGGACTATTAAACAAAATATACGACGCCCTGCACCTCTCTAACACATGGAAGACAATTATAAAACATCAACACAATTAGCTACACAAAATACATACCCGTCAACAAGCAAAACACCCGACACGGCAGCGAAGGGAGCGGAGTCAACACCGACCAATCAGGCGCGATACGACTTCCGACGGAGATATATAAAATAAACAGCTCAGGCAGATCACTTCTCAATTCACCGTAACAACGCATTGAGAATGCCAAGTGAGACCTTGGCGAAGCGTCTGCAGGATTCAAAGATAAATCAATATAACGAACGGATGTATTCCCGGATAAATATTTCTTCACATTGTTCCATCCATGAAAGCCTACGACTAGACATTGTACACCTCTACGGGGAGGAGACTTTCAAAGCCACAAGGATCTAAGAAAAACTGAGGGGAAAAAGATGTATTTCGCTGTGCAACCTCAACTTTCTGATCAACTGCCGCAATCAGAACTTGCTACCAACGTTCACAAAGCTGTCACACCACACAAGAAACAGGAAAACTATAGCCATTCTGGATAAAGCAAGCAGGGCCCTTCTCAAAGAACAAATAAACAGAATCCGCCAAGAAGTGAGCGAAACAGAAAAACAACTCTACTACCTCCACCTGAAGCTAAGCCTCCAATTACACGGAGTACTGTGGGACCGAGTGGAGCTGCTAACATACTGGCGCACCGAGACCGACAAAACACAAACATCCTCCAAACTCCAGAAGAAATTGGAGAATCTACAAACAAAGTCTCGGAATACGAACAACCCACAGCCGATGACAACATCCGCAGTGTCCACAACATCTCAAACTACCCACTATCCACCACAGAATTTAGGTTTGCCCAAAATCCATAAAGACGGAGTACCACTTCGACTTATAGTTAGCGCTTTCAACTCGCCGGTATACAACTTGGAAAAATATCTAGCCAGTACCCTACAACCAATTGTGGAAAAAGCAGATTCCTACATTAAAAACTCGGAACATTTCACATGCCTTCTCAACAGCATTTCCATAGAACCAGAAGTAATCATAGCTAGTTTCGATGTCAAGTCCTTATATCCAAGCATACCGGTAGAGGAAGCACTTCAACAAATATCTGAAAATGAAGACCTCCCACAATTCGTGATAGATTTGTCACGGCACTGCTTAAAAAGTGCCTATTTTATGTATGACAACCGCATATATAAACAAACCGGCGGAGCCGCAATGGGGTCCCCACTATCACTAGCGGTGGCAAATCTATGACCTATTTCGAGAAAAAGGCACTACAAACAGCAAACCTGAAACCAAAGTTATGGCTATATATATATATATATATATATATATATATATATATATATATATATATATATATATATATATATATATATATATATATATATATATATATATATGTAGCTCTCTTGATTATCCGGGTGTTCGTCCGTTGGAAGTTTTGTCCCTGTAAAGGAACGGTCGCCTGACGTTTCGCCCTAATCTCACTTGGCATTTTCCTCTTCTTCCAACACGAAGGGTGGCTGCAGGTTCGGACCTTTCCGGACTACTTCGTATCCGAGATCGACGGCTAGGTCGTTCTCCGCTTGGTCTGCTCTCCGTGGCGTCTGAAGAAGACCGCCTCACAAATCTCGACGTCAAATCACTTTACCCAAGCATCCCCGTCGACGAAGCCTTGGACCAAATTGCCATGAATGAAGACCTTCCAGCGCACATCATACAACTCCCGGAACATTGCCTCAAAAACACATATTTCTCCTTTGACAGGCAACACGAGTCGACGGTGCACCTATGGGCTCGGCGCTCTCACCAGCGGTGGCAAACCTCTTCATGTCTTATTTCGAAACGGCCCCTTTAAACACAGCCCTCCTGAAACCAAAAGTCTGGCTACAATACGTAGACGATATCTTGATAGTGTGGCCTCATGGAAGAATCCTTAGGAAAAGCAACATCAAAACGTCCTACAAACCTCATAAGACGATAAAAAGCATTCTAGGCAATCCCAAAGACCAACGTCCACTAGAGAGTCACGGAGCCTACAAAATACCTTGCGGCGGATGCGAGCAAGCATATGTAGGTCAAACAAACCGTAGGATCGAAGCCCGAATCGAATTGGTCTGCTCTCCGTGGCGTCTGAAGAAGACCGCCTCACAAATCTCGACGTCAAATCACTTTACCCAAGCATCCCCGTCGACGAAGCCTTGGACCAAATTGCCATGAATGAAGACCTTCCAGCGCACATCATACAACTCCCGGAACATTGCCTCAAAAACACATATTTCTCCTTTGACAGGCAACACGAGTCGACGGTGCACCTATGGGCTCGGCGCTCTCACCAGCGGTGGCAAACCTCTTCATGTCTTATTTCGAAACGGCCCCTTTAAACACAGCCCTCCTGAAACCAAAAGTCTGGCTACAATACGTAGACGATATCTTGATAGTGTGGCCTCATGGAAGAATCCTTAGGAAAAGCAACATCAAAACGTCCTACAAACCTCATAAGACGATAAAAAGCATTCTAGGCAATCCCAAAGACCAACGTCCACTAGAGAGTCACGGAGCCTACAAAATACCTTGCGGCGGATGCGAGCAAGCATATGTAGGTCAAACAAACCGTAGGATCGAAGCCCGAATCGAAGAGCACAAACTCATCATGCGAAACAAAACCACAACCTCGGCCCTGTTCCAACATCAACAGCAAACAGGACATAGAATCAACTTTGAGGGCTCTAAGCATCTGGCAACAGAAAACAACTTCAAAAGAAGAACAATTAGGGAAGCTATAGAAATTGAAAAGGAAGGAGAAATCAATAACCGTAACGAAGCTCTACACCTGCATCAAGCCTGGAAGAACATCTTACGGGAAAAGAAAAACAAATTAGAAGAGAACGCAACAATACCACAACGTTGCATTCCGTCACTCGTAGCTAACTATCAGGACGCCCACCCTTTTAACGAACATCTGCGGCCGCCATCGCTACAAACAGAACCACGTCATCGGTACAATTTGCGACAACGCAATGGTGTCACCCAATCAAAACAAACGGCACCGCCCCCTCAACACAATCGGTGGCGGGGCAAATAAATAAGAGGGGACTCGGGAGATAGCATAAATAGCGGCGCGCACATATTGGAGCTCACTTCCACTTCAGACGCCACGGAGAGCAGACCAAGCCGAGAACGACCTAGCCGACGATCTCGGATACGTCTGGTGTTCATCACGTCTTGAACTCTTCTATTAGTTTGCCCCACATAGGTTTTATGACAGTCTGCACATGGAATCTCCCTGTTGTTCTAAAGGGATCCTCGTCTTCGGAGTCCTCAACACCTTGCTTATTTTTCTGTCTGTATTGAAAATAGTATCGATATTGTGTCTCCGTAGAATTCTTGCAATACTGTCCGTGGTACCCTTGACATACGTTAAATAAGCCTTGGTTATTGGTGTCTCATGCTCCTCTTCTGTTTGTCTCGGTTTTGACTTTAGGGCTCTTTGTATATTTCGGTCTGTAAATCCGTTTTGTCTCAGAGCTGTTTTTAAACTGTCCATTTCCTGTCTGATGTTATCCTGGTCAGCCAGTTTTTGTGATCTGGTTACTAAAGTCTTGACGACGGCTTGTAGTTGGGCTGGGTGGTGATGAGAATTAGCATGAAGTTATCTGCTGGTGTGAGTTGCTTTCCTATATATTGTATGGCCAAGGGTTCCATCTTCCTTCCTATTTATGAGATCATCAAGGAATGGCAGTTGATTGTTGACTTCAACCTCCATTGTAAATTTTATTTTGTGATGGATGCCATTAAGGTGGTCTAAAAATGTGTTGAGGTGTTCCCTTCCATGAGGCCAAATCACAAATGTATCATCCACATATCGCAACCATAAACTGGGATTAAGATTTGCTGTTCTTAGTGCCAACTCCTCAAAGTTCTCCATAAAAAGGTTCGCTATAACTGGTGAGAGTGGCGATCCCATTGGAGCTCCTTCTAGGTGTTCATCAGACAGTGCCTTGTTAAGTCTACAAGGTGTTGAGATGGTTTGTATTTTTCTATTATGATATCCAAGGCTTCGTCGATAGGGATGTTGGTGAAAAGGGACACTACGTCAAAACTTACAAGAAGACACTCTGGTTGTAAGACCGTTTTTCTAAGTATTTCGATGAAATGTGAAAGATTCGACACATTTCATCGAAAAAAAATAACACACCGGAATTCAAGAAATTAAGAAGTTTACAATCACAGTTATAGAAGATCAAATTGTGTATTTTATAATTGTAATCGCGAACTTTTTAAATATAAATATATTTTCTAATCTGTTGTGTTCATTTTTATTGCCTTTCCGAACGTGGCCTAATTTAGACCTTGAAACGTTTGGAATATTTGAAATATACTCCTAAGGAGTTCTAAAGATATGAGAGTACTTACAAACTTTCAAGTATTTTCTTAATTTTTTCTTATACTATTAGTCATATACAGTTTCAAATTAAACGTACAGTTTCTTTTTAAACTTTTTATTTTTTATTTTCAGAGACGAATGTCAGTTACAGAAGGGGGCATCCGCTTCCCTGAAACTATGGAAGCTGGACGCCCCAAGCTTTGTGGACTTATGGATCCAAGACAAGGGGTAATAGATAGAAATTCCAGATGTCAGACTTGTGCTGGTAATATGACTGAATGCCCAGGACATTTTGGACACATTGACTTGGCAAAGCCAGTTTTCCATATTGGTTTTATTACTAAAACAATTAAAATATTGAGATGTGTTTGCTTTTTCTGCAGCAAATTATTAGTTAGCCCAGTAAGTGGATGAACTATTAAAGTATATAAATATTTCGTACCTGTTAAGAAATATAATTGTGCTCGTAAGTGGTTGCAATTTTGATCGGAATATGATACCTAAGTATATTTAAATATCACACGACATAATATTAAAACAGTGATTGTTTAAAAACTTATTGTCAACATTGGACATCCTTATCATGGTAAATTTCCCATAGGATTTTACATACCATGCTGAGTTTTCTGTCCTTCCTGTAAATTGGGTGAAAATTGTGCTGTTCTTGGCCGTAGCCAAAATACACGCAATTAAATCCATGAATTACCGCATTGTTCGAAAGCCCACGGATTCGATGATATTACGATTACTAAATATATGAATACTAAAGAACACCCAAAATTATTGAAAAATTATTGAAGTAGCAGTCAAAAATGTAAAAAGGCTATCGTAATAGACTTTTTTACGTTTTTGACTTCAAACTGAATAATTGTGACGGTTCTATATGTGATGAACACGAGAACGCCATCAGGAAGAAAAAATATCATCGATTGCAGAACATGCCACCTCGACGTCACAACAAATATATTGGGAATATGAAAGTACTGGTACTAGTAAGAGGAGCAATTTAGATTGCAATATGAAATTTATGGAAAATTCTATTAAAGACCTATAACTACTCAACCGAAAATAACTAAACAGCAAGCGGCGTGCGTGTCCACTGAGCGCCAAGGGCCAACTACACGCAGCCGCTTATGGGACCACCGATAACCGCCGAACTGCGACTATATAACAGCTCTCTGGCTACTGCAGATCTTGATATTGTATTAACTGGAAGAATTATGCGAATCTATCTAATTAGAGCAAATGGGACTCATTGTTCCCACAATTTAAAAGAACCCCAACACAAATTGAACTTAGGGCAGTTGGCAAGGACATATGACTAAAATAGATATAAAGAAATCAAGGATAATGTGCATCGAACTAGGATACATATATACCCGGGACATTTAAAATTTATATCAGATTCTCGTCTATCAAAAATAGAAAATTCAATTCTAGGGTGACAGTCCATCTCGCCATTAACCAGACGATAGCAGAATTAAAGCTATTGCAACGTTGCGAGATCAAATAAATTCAAGACAAAGGAAGTCCAAGTAAATTCTGGACATTATATTTTAGAAACATGTCAAATTTGAATCACACTATGGCAAATAAATAAAAAATAAATAAAATTAAATTAAATAAATACTTGAATTTTAGTTAACACATTGAATTAATTAGTTACCGAAATTAAAATTAAAATATTGAATTCTATTTAAATATGTACAAGAATGGGATTTAACTTATTTTTATTTACAGAATAATCCTAAAATAAAAGAGGTTGTAATGAAATCTAAAGGGCAACCACGTAAACGTTTAGCTTTCGTCTATGATTTATGCAAAGGAAAAAACATTTGCGAAGGTGGAGATGAAATGGACGTTGGTAAAGAGGGTGAAGATCCAAATGTAAGTGATTTTCTAATCCTATTGTTATGGAAATAATTAATTGCTTTTTAGGCTAAAAAACAAGGTCATGGGGGCTGTGGTCGGTATCAACCAAATATAAGAAGAACAGGTTTAGATTTAACTGCTGAATGGAAACATGTCAATGAAGATACACAAGAAAAAAAAATAGCCCTTTCAGCTGAAAGAGTGTGGGAGATTTTAAAACATATCACAGGTTTGTTATTAACATTTAAATTTCATATTTTATGTATTTTTGTTCTTGTAGATGAAGAATGCTTTATTCTTGGTATGGATCCTAAATTTGCTCGCCCAGACTGGATGATAGTTACTGTATTACCAGTGCCTCCATTAGCAGTACGCCCAGCAGTTGTTATGCATGGCTCTGCTAAAAATCAAGACGATTTGACACACAAGTTAGCTGACATTATTAAGGCTAATAATGAACTGCAAAAAAATGAAGCAGCTGGTGCTGCTGCTCATATTATCACAGAAAATATAAAGATGTTACAATTTCATGTTGCAACTTTAGTTGATAATGATATGCCTGGTATGCCAAGGTAAGTTATGGAGAATTTAATGGCAAATGTATATTATTGTGTGTAGAATGATAATTTTGTGGAAATACCCAGAAATAAGTTGTTTTGTTACTGAATTTTATCACAAAATTAACTGATATACTGAGACTCAAATGTTTTTATCAATTAGTTTTCCCATGCAAAACACTTATGAATGTAAAGTTTTGACTTCAACTTTGAATACCTAGTCCTTTGTGGATTTGTAAAAAATCCACATTTAATGTTTTTTGAATGTGAAATAATGATAGACTGACATGTGTTTGAAATGTTCAACACCAGATCGGTAATCGTCATGTGCCCTATTAAGGATGTTTTTTCTTCTACTTTTTTTTGTCACTAATGCCGTGTTTTAAAAATAAACAGAGACCGACATTTCTCATACCGGGTTGTTTGTTTTAACTGATTGGCGATTATCTAGGTCCTTTTATTTAATTTTTATTTTAAATTTATAATTTCAACTAACTTCGAATAATACAATAGGTGTAATCTAGAAATTTTTCTCGCCGTGCCATAAACATTCCTTTACGGTCAGATGTTTCGATTCGGCGCTTTTTAATAGTTCTTGCCTTGAATAACATCAGCTAATTCGGTTTCTGAATATATACTTGTACTTTACTTTTTGTGTTATTTGTGAACAGTAATAGTTTTCTTATCTCTCTTGCTTTAATTGATTTTTGCGTATAAGTAATGCCACAAGTAAGGCTTCTATACATTTTGCTGATTTACGTATACTGTCATAGGATTCCATTGGAATATTGGATTATTATTTTTAATATACTACTTACATGTTTCCGGTACGTCTTTTTTTAAATAGCTGGTTGGAGAACAGAATACAATACAAAGTGTATAATTCTTATAGAAATTATTGTTTAGAACATTTTTCAATATTGATGAGTTGTTTTGTTTCAATTTTGTTGATTGTGAGATCTGATATAACTTAAATTGGAAAAATGTAAGCAAGAGAAAAGCAACATTTGCAAATAATTACCCACCAGTTTCAATTAATTTGTCCAAATGATGTAATTTTTAAGTGAGTATATTTCTAAAATTTCTTTTATTTTCAGGGCTATGCAGAAGTCTGGAAAACCACTAAAAGCCATCAAAGCTCGTTTAAAGGGAAAAGAAGGGAGAATTCGCGGTAATCTTATGGGTAAACGTGTGGACTTCTCGGCACGTACTGTTATTACACCTGACCCTAACCTTCGTATTGATCAAGTAGGCGTACCAAGAAGTGTTGCACAAAACATGACCTTTCCCGAAATTGTCACCCCATTTAATTTCGACAAGTAATTATATTTTTCAATTAAAAAAATTGCAAATAAACTTGGATATTTTAGGATGTTAGAATTAGTACAGAGGGGAAATTCTCAATACCCAGGAGCAAAATACATTGTGAGAGATAACGGCGAGAGAATAGATCTTAGATTTCATCCTAAACCATCTGATTTGCATCTTCAATGTGGTTACAAGTGAGTTTTTTTATTTTGTCAATATACTCTTAGAATAAAAGTGTAATATTATAGAGTCGAACGGCATATCCGTGATGGAGATTTGGTCATTTTCAACCGTCAACCTACTCTTCACAAGATGAGTATGATGGGTCATAGAGTAAAGGTACTTCCTTGGTCCACATTTCGTATGAATCTCTCTTGTACTTCACCCTATAATGCCGATTTTGATGGTGACGAAATGAACTTACATGTACCACAAAGTATGGAGACTAGAGCCGAGGTTGAAAACTTACACATCACTCCAAGACAGATTATCACACCTCAGGCTAACAAACCAGTTATGGGTATTGTGCAGGTAAGTAACATTAATGTGTTAACAAAGTAGTCAAAGTTCACAGGAGAATTCATTGAAGTTAGTGATATCTGGTATGCTCCAAATTAGAATTATTAGTATATATAATGTTTTTTTCTAATGAAGTTTACATTATTATCATCAATTAAACTACTGATAATGAACTTACTAACAAATTTTGAATTTTTCAAAATGTGATATTAAGTTCAGTGATTACTCATTAATTCATTTTAGTTAGGAATCAAATTTCAAATATATTTCTACGTAATATGGTCTTTCAAATCCATTTCTAATTCATATGTGGAGAGTACACACCCTGAACAACAATTAGTGCGTTGAAAATTTACCATATTTGTTTGGTAAGCACAGGATGTAACAAAATATATCTTTTATTTTTTTACCGCGAATTTTGGAGCATTATTCGACTACATATTAAACAAGAAATTAATTGTATTATTTGTGCACCATTTTAATTTACAGGATACACTAACCGCTGTAAGAAAAATGACGAAACGTGACGTATTTATTGAAAAAGAGCAGATGATGAACTTACTTATGTTTCTTCCTATATGGGATGGTAAAATGCCTCGTCCGGCAATACTTAAACCTAAACCGTTATGGACGGGTAAACAGCTTTTTTCACTTATAATCCCAGGTAATGTCAACATGATCAGAACACATTCCACACATCCGGATGACGAAGATGACGGGCCATATAAATGGATTTCACCAGGTGATACAAAAGTAATGGTAGAGCACGGTGAATTAGTAATGGGTATTTTATGTAAAAAGACTCTGGGTACATCTGCCGGATCTTTGCTTCATATTTGTATGTTGGAATTAGGTCATGAGGTTTGTGGACGTTTTTATGGTAATATTCAAACTGTTATCAACAACTGGCTACTTCTTGAAGGTAATAACAATATTTTATAAAATATGAGGATTCCAATTATTTCAATTTTAGGTCATAGCATTGGTATTGGTGACACTATTGCCGATCCTCAAACTTATATGGAAATTCAGAAAGCCATTAAAAAAGCTAAGGAAGATGTAATAGAAGTAATTCAAAAAGCACATAATATGGAGCTTGAACCTACACCAGGTAACACTTTGCGTCAAACTTTTGAAAATCAGGTAAACAGGATTCTTAATGACGCTCGTGACAAAACTGGTGGTTCTGCTAAGAAATCATTGACTGAATATAACAACTTAAAAGCTATGGTGGTATCTGGTTCCAAAGGATCAAACATTAATATTTCTCAAGTAAGTAGGAAGATATTTATTTATCTAAGTGACAAACAATTATTTGATCATTTTAAGATGCAAAAATTATCACAATTTTTTTAAAACTTAAGCTGCATTTTGAGTACAGATAAAGTTCCCAAAATCGTAGAAATAAGAGCTTAAATAATGATTGTTGGGAGTTCTATTTATTAATACGATTTTTTTTAAACAGTATGTGAAACAAACCATAATATTGAAAAACACTCCTGAGTACTGAATCACTCATGCAGATCGTCCTCAATTTTACAAATTAATGGGTATTTTTAGTATTTATCTATTGTGGGCATCTGTCAATTCCAATCTTTAATAAAACTCAATCTCTTTTCCCTTGATTATTTGATTATTTCTTATTTGCTTTTATTGTAATATCATAATCAAAACTTTAATATCAAATGTGTCTATAAGGTCGAATAATAAATACATAAAGTACAATTTCATTAAGGAGGCTGATTCATGAGGAGTACAGGAAATGGGCAATCTAAGGACAAAATAGACTTATCCACAGAAATATACAAAGAACCCTCAAGCCAGTAACTAGCTTCTCGAAACAATGAGATGTCAGAACAACTTGCAATATCAGCAAAATAATTGTCACATACCTACCTATTTATTGCTGAATTTTAAATTTCATTAAGTAACCGCCACCTCGGTTCAATTTTTAAATAATTAATTATTTAAAGCAATGTGCCTCTATCAAATGAAAATAACAATCAAGAAAAACGCAAGATAAATTAAATCAAAAAACATTGTACGTTCATTTAATAGAGGAAGACTAATTATTTAAATTGCAGTTTTTTTATGTTCAAATTTGTCGAAATTGACCTGTAATTCCTTTTCCAAATCAGTGTGTTTCAGAAAAATACTGATAGCAACTATCTGAATGAACAGTACACATTTTTTAAAATGTTGCTAAATGCAGAATATGTAATTAATTTTTATCTAATTATCATAATATATGAATAATTCTATTGTACCTGCATTACTTAAGTTTAAAAAATTAACTTCTAGTGACTTCAGGTATCGAATCGAAAATTTTACTACTACTTAAGAGTTTGATTGGAATACTCATTTTCAGGTTATTGCTTGTGTAGGCCAGCAGAACGTAGAGGGTAAACGTATACCATTTGGTTTTCGAAAACGAACTTTGCCCCATTTCATCAAAGACGATTATGGTCCAGAATCTAGAGGTTTCGTCGAAAATTCCTATCTTGCCGGCTTAACGCCGTCAGAATTCTATTTCCATGCTATGGGAGGTCGTGAAGGTCTTATCGATACTGCTGTAAAAACTGCGGAAACCGGTTACATTCAGCGACGTCTTATAAAGGCTATGGAGTCTGTAATGGTACACTATGACGGAACTGTAAGAAATTCTGTTGGGCAGCTAATTCAGTTGCGTTATGGAGAAGACGGTTTATGCGGTGAAATGGTAGAATTCCAAACTTTACCCACTGTCAAATTAAGCAATAAGTCATTTGAGAAGAAATTTCGATTCGATCCTAGCAACGAACGTTACTTACGTCGTGTTTTTAACGAAGACGTTATAAAGCAATTAATGGGCTCAGGGGAAGTAATTTCGGAACTGGAGCGTGAATGGGAACAGCTACAAAAAGATCGTGAGGCTTTACGGCAAATCTTCCCCAGTGGTGAATCAAAAGTTGTACTTCCCTGCAATTTACAACGTATGATATGGAACGTACAGAAAATATTTCACATTAACAAAAGAGCTCCTACGGATCTTTCACCTATTAGGGTTATTCAAGGCGTTCGTGACTTATTAAAGAAATGTGTGATAGTAGCTGGAGAAGACAGACTTTCCAAACAAGCAAACGAGAACGCAACTTTACTGTTCCAGTGCCTTGTTAGATCAACTCTTTGCACTAAATGTGTTTCTGAAGAATTCCGTCTCAGTACCGAAGCTTTTGAATGGTTGATTGGTGAAATAGAAACAAGATTTCAGCAAGCTCAAGCTAACCCTGGAGAAATGGTTGGCGCCTTGGCCGCACAATCTCTTGGTGAACCCGCTACACAGATGACTTTGAACACTTTCCACTTTGCTGGTGTATCATCCAAAAACGTAACTTTGGGCGTACCTCGTCTTAAAGAAATTATAAATATTTCCAAACGTCCCAAAGCTCCTTCGTTGACTGTTTTCTTAACAGGAGCCGCAGCGAGAGATGCAGAAAAGGCTAAAAACGTTCTATGCCGGTGAGTATATTTTCCTTTTTAAAAGAAGTAAGTTTCAGAAAAAACCCTCAGCTCATTAATATATCTGAAATGATTTTTTTCAACTTAAATAAATACATGGAAAGAATCAAAATAGGCTGTTTGACTTCATTGAAAATAACTTGCAATTTACAGTCATGCTATTAGCGCTTCTTAAAAGCGTACATTTTCTTCATTTTATGCCTAAGTCATGTTAATGTTTCGTAAAGAATCGAACAACACTCCATATTTTTAACTTTTATTATTGGTGCAAACGCTCCGATTAAATGCTGGTGACGTCAAACGCAAGTAAAGAGAGTACTGTCAGCAGAATACAATTCGCGTTTATATGATTTCGTGTGATATTTTCTGTTATTCAGCATTTTTACTGTTAAGACAGATATAGTACCGAATTCTTATATAAGTATTCTAATTTGTACATTGGCAGAGAAAATGTAATTCCTTTGTAATTCGTTTACAGGTTATACTTAAATTGTGATGCTAAATTAAGTTCTGTTTTTGTCAATGGTATTTAAAAACACATTGTGACATCTTCACACATAAAAACATCTGAATGAAATACAATACTTTTTGGATCTCTTCATGCTAATTGCAACGACTTTGGTCGTCTTTTGCTATTTGTAGTCACATCACTTATTGACGCGAACGCTCCGATGTTGAACATTACCTATCACATCAATACACATTAGCTAATAACCGAAGAAATCACAATTGATAAAAAATCAGTGTCACTTGTAAACAGACCAAAATTTGGCACTGGTACAATCAGTGCCAAATTTTAATTTACTTTCAGCGTCAATTTTGATTTTCTATATTCACTCATATATGTTGTATTGATTTTTTATTAATAAAATATACATGCCAACAATACTAAAAAATTATCATCGTCCAAAAATATACCGGATGTATGAATGATGAATATACAGTAATGAA
Organism: Octodonta nipae; assembly: GCA_034190945.1. NCBI lineage: Eukaryota > Metazoa > Arthropoda > Insecta > Coleoptera > Chrysomelidae > Octodonta > Octodonta nipae. The sequence continues at coordinate 56,862,774 of CM067220.1, forward strand.
GCACTTTTCTTATAGATTTTGGATTGTTAAATCCAAAATAACATTTATTTGTTCCCGATATAGGCTTTCTTCCCGCTCATTCTTTCTAAGTTCTAAGCTGATTTCAGTGGCGAATTTATATAGAAGTATACTTAAGAACAAAGTATATTCAGGTCGAACCACATGTTCCCAACGTTGCTTTGTCCACGGTCCACTGTTTTTAGGGTTCCGTATTTACAATATACGGATACCCTTATAATATCACTCAGGATTTCTGCCTCTGTCACATCACAGCCATTTTCTCCTAAACTACTGGACGGAAGAGGTTGAAATTTGGTATCAATGTATAGTTTGGTGACCCGATCAGGAGTACATATCGTAAAAGAAAAAAAATTGATTTTAGGGGTACTTCTGGGGGGGAAAACTAAAAAAATCGACCGTTCCCCCCCTGATCTCCGAAACTACTGAGCTTAAAATTTTGAAAAAATAGGAAATATAGAACGTTGCCCGAACTTTACAGAAAAATTAAGGAGAAACCATTAATATTAATTTTGGGGGGGGGAAATTATAGAATTAAATAAAAATTAAAAAAAAAAAATTCAAACGCATCATGTAATATATCAAATGAAAGGTCTCATTCTGAGGAACACAAATATATTTTTTTCATATTTAAAAAGATATTAACGAAAATATACCAAAATTTACCCATTCCCCCCCCCCTTATCTCTGAAAGAATAAAACGTTAAGTTTTGAAAAAAAATAGATTTATAGGTTCTAACCTAAAGTTTACTGGAAAAATAAGGAGAAACCTCTACTTTTAATTTTGGGGTGCAAATTATAGAATTAAATGGAAAATATAAAATTAAAATTGTTTCTAACCCAGCATGTTATATATCATGATGAAGAAAACAAATATATTTTTTCAATATTTATAAAATAAATTAATTAAAAGATATTAACTAATATATAAAATATTTTACCCATTCCCCCCTTATCTCCGAAACCATAAGCTGAAAAAATTTGAAAAACTGGAAGTATAGCCCCTCACCTGAACTTTACTGGAAAAAATAAGAAGAAACTGCTAATATTCATTTTGGGGGGGCAAATTATAGAATTAATGGAAAATAAAAAATTATAATTGTTTCTAACGGGTCATGTAATATATCAAATCCCAGGGCTCATTATGACGAATACAAATATATATTTTTTAAATGAATATTTTAAAATATATTAAAAAAATTACCCATTCTCCCCGTTATTCCCCAAACCCTAAGACCTCATTTTTTGTTTATAGGAAAAATATGAAAAAAAATCCCTAATTCTATTATTTGGCCTCCAAATAATAGAATTAAACGGAAAATAAATTATTAGAAAATCCCCATAGTAATTTTAGGGACAAATTATACTATTAAATGGAAAATAAAGATTCCATTTTCAAACGCATCATGTAATATATCAGATAAAAGGCTCATTATGTGAATTACAAATATATCAAATTTGTATAAAAGATATTAACAAAAATATTAAACATCGACTTAATTTCCATTTTAGAAACTACACTATTTAAAATTTGAAAAATATATTTTATTTATATTTTTAAATAATTTGAATAACAGATAATTTATAATTTAAACTTTGACCTATTTTGCCGTTTTTCTTCCAATCTACAGAGCCTCAAAACTCAGACAGTAGATTATAAAAGGCATCTCTGAAAGTTTATTAGTAAAATAAAACTCTAATGTTACTTTTTGGGGGCCAAATTAGAAAATTAAATACATATGTATTGTGATAAAAATCAAGCGAATCCTAAAGCAGATAAAATAAAAAGTCTATGTGTGGAAAATCAAAGTATATATTTTTTATAAATTTAAAAGGCTTCCTTTAAAAGATATAAGGGTAAAATAAGAAAATGCACTCATTCTCTGCTTGTCTGAAACTGGAATATTCGAATCTTGAAGGTGGTACGGAACCCTAAGTATGCGGTCCAACTCGCACTTGACCAAATTATTGTTATTTTTAACCGGCTTGCAAATAGGAGCAGGATACTATTAATTCGTTGGCAACGTATAATATCGTTTCTGTCTTTCACATTACAACAATTTTCTCTGACAGTACCAGGCGGAAAGGTTGAAATTTTGTATCAGTGTGATGAGGAGTGCAAATGGTAAATGAAGAAATTTTTATTTTAGGGATACTTCTGGAAGGGGAAATACACAAAAAACCTCCGAAACTACTGAGCCTAAAATTTAAAAAAAAGGGAATATAGACGTTGCCCAAACTTTACCGGTAAAATAAGGAGAAACCGTTAACTTTGATTTTTGGGGACAAATTATAGAATTTTATGAAAAGTTAAAAAAATTTCAAACGCATTGTCATATATCGAATGATTTATTACGTGATTCTGAGGGGCACAAATATATTTTTTCATATTTTAAAAATAATTATTTTAAAAGATATTAACAAAAATATACAAAAATTTACCCATCCCTCAGCTTATATATAGGGCCTCACCTGAATTTTACCGGAAATATAAGGAGAAACCCCTAATATTAATTATGGATTGCATATTACAGAATTAAATGAAAAATATTAATTTAAAACTGTTCCTACCGCATCATGTATTATATCAAATTAAAGAGCTCAGTATGACGAATACTTAATTTGAATAATTGAATAATTTCAAAATTTTAAAGTAAATTGTTTAAAAGATATTAACAAAAATATTTTTAAAAATACTCATTCCCCCTTTATTTCCGAAACCATATCACCTAAAATTTTGAAGAAAATTGGGGCTGTTGGGCCTTACTTGAATTTATAGGATAAATAATTAGAAATTCCCAATATTAATTTTGGGGGCAAATTATAGAAATAAATGGAAAATAATAAATTATTTTTTTAACACGTCGTGTAATATGTATATTAAATGAAAGGGCTCATTCCGAGAAAAACAAATATATATTTTTCATATTTTTAAAATCATTTGTTTAAAAAATATTAACATAAATATAAAATATCGACTATTCCCCACTTTTTCTGAGAAACTACAGCACCTCAAATTTTGAAAAAAAAAATAGAAATATGGGGAGGGCCTCACTTCAACTTTACAGGAAAAATAAGGTGACAACTCTGATATTAAGTTCCAAATTACAAAATTAAATGAAAAATTATATTTGAAGTAAAAGAATTAGAAATATAAGTATTGTTAACAGTATATTTTAAAATAATTTGTTACAAAGTTATTAAAGAATGTACAAAATACAACCTATTAAGAAAAGTAAAGCACAAATTCTAACAGTAATTTATAAAGTTAAATTGAAAATAAAATTTTGTTTTATAAAGTGCACCTGAAACGTAATGTATCAAATGAAAAGAATCATAATATAAATATATTTTATTTATATTTTTAAAGTTTGTTTAAATGATTTAATAATTTATTATTTACAATTTGACCCATTCTCTCATTTACCTTCCTAAAATTAAGACAAAAATTTAGATAGGGCTTCACTGAAAATTTATTGGTAAAATAAAACGAAAATCCTAATCTTAGTTTTGTGGCCAATTAGAAAATTAAACAAATATTTTTATACAAATCAAGCGAATCATATAGCAGATAAAAAAATACTAAGAAATAAAAATGTATATTTTTTATAAATTTAAAACGTTTAGTTTAAAATGTAATAAGGTAAATATAAAGAAAATCCTGATTCCCTGCTTGCTTGAAACTGGAATATTAGAAAAATATATACTTTGATTCACCTATATTGTATCAAATCTTAAACGTGGTACGGAAATAAACATTTCCATGAATCTTCACTAATTTCAATTTGAACATTTTAAATTGTATGCTATTAAGATATATTCCCACTTAATTCTGTGTATTTTTCGGAGAAATATGTGCATAAAAGGCAAACGTCAAAATAAATGCAAAATACATTTTTTTCTACACAAATCTCTAAAATTACTTGTTGATTGGGTTTTTGTAACAGTTTTTATTTAATTCATTTTAAGTCAGTTATTTTTTAAAAATAAATTATACATTGTATATTAACGTGAATATATAGGTGATTCCATACATTTTTCTAGAGTAAAACAAAAATTTTCATCAAATCGGAAAAATAAAGGCAAAACTTAACCAAATGTCATATAAATTTGCTACACAAATTTCTAAATTGAAATGTCAAATTGTGTCAAAAAATAATTGATGACCCTGTACAATTAACTGTATTCATTTTGATTAATTTCAAGTCGGTTCTTTTTAAACATAAATTATTAATTGACACACTTTTACTAATTTCAGCTGTATTTATATATTCCCGTGAAATCTTTCGATATTTCACTTGGAATGCCTCCATATGTCTAATGTTCTTCGTACGATTTAACTCAAGATATTTTTTTACATTACATTGGTGTTCAAAGTAATCGGAAAGACTAAACTAACACTAGAGACTATTTGGTGAATAGGTGTATATTAAATTTTATGCTTATCAGTATTAGATTGTCTACAAAAAACGTGATGTTTCCAAAAATATAGCCATGCACAACGAGCAATTTTATTGGCAACAAACTTCTATTTTTTCAATATTTTTCATTTAGCTACGAAGCTATTATAAGATGCTCACTAAAAACCTATCAATTTTTTATATAAATTATTCACTGTATCAATGTGTCATTGATAAGTATGTTACCATTTAAAATCCTGCCGAAACAGTACATCACTGGTTTGTTGCAGACAAAATTGTTATTGCTCTCAATCATTGAACACTTTTACTTTGTCATTTTCTCAAAAATAAAGTCTCATAGAAAATAAATCCTCATAATTAAGGTAATAATGAATTGTCACAAATAAGCCAGTGGTTATATATTCTTAACAACAATGCAAAGAACAATAAAAATAGTTAAAAACGTTTTCATTTTGAGGTGTACAAAAATACCCACATGATCATAAAATGATGTTCTTACATTTTTCAAACTGAAAGAAGTAAAATTCTGAATATCTCCAAGAAGTTTAATTACAACAGCAAACCGCTCATGGCGTCACATTAATAATAGTTCATATGCAATAACTGACCTAATTCTAACAACAAATTCGAAGAAATAAATTATTTAAATAATAAAAACCTACAAAAATATTTTTTGTTTTTTTGCTTTTGTTATAAAAAGTTATGACGGAATCGTAATACTGTCAATGGAATAGTTGTAAGTAATTGAAAATCTTTCAAAATTAGCGTTTTCAAATTCTGATCGGATGAATTTCCGCTGAGAAGAGTCGGGAAAACCGATAAAAAGTCATAATATTATTGTAATAAAATCTGCAAAGTTTTTCGCATAGTGATAGACTACAATGTTAGAATTAATTAAGCTGAAGATAGATTTTGTTGGATGAGAAGTTTTTGCAGAATTAACAGAACAATTAAGAGAGATATTTTGTGAAGTGTACCGTATTAACTACGTCAGTCTGATAAGCATACAAGTTCATATCGTTTACTTCAATTTATATGTCTGGTCAATATAATTTAAGGGCAATGATTTTTGCTCAACCAGTTGCGAACAACTGGGCACAAGAGAATTTATGGCATGCAATATAACAAGTTTTAATGCTGCAAGTAAAACTTGAAGTTTTTTATGCAAAAATGAAAATTCTTGTTTTCTATTTTGTTATCATATATGTTTTATACATTTAAATATATTATCGATATTAAATTCAAGTGTCACTAATGAATATCCAAATATATGAAGCAGGATAAGTGGATGTTATGATTTATCGAGCATTTTACCTATACATTTATTTTAAAAATATCCCTTGTTGATTTTTGTAATGAACTAAATATAGTACAAAGTATAACAATAATAATTCTTGATTATAAAAAAAACGTGTTAAAATGTACGTACATACATTTAAACATTACAAAATATTTGTTCTCGTTTATTTACCAAAGTCTGCAACAATTGAGTAAAACTCCATTTTCTTCTAAAAATCTTATAGTCCTACATATCAAGGCCTTAGCCAGACATTTTTTTCGGGGTGGGTTGGATAATTTTTTTGATTGGTGATTGGCTGATTAGGACAACAAAATTTATATTTTTGTTCATATATGATTTATGAAATTGTATAAATATAGAATTTATTTGTATGAAAAAGATGATTAATTGGGTAAGATTGCAACCAGACATGCGACAATTTCCCCTCTGATAGCTTGGCTGTCATTACTTCGCTCCCTGTCTGTCATGTACTTGCAATATTCACAAGGCGTTTTAGACCACCATTCATTTTAACGAAAATCAAATATAGACAAATTGAAATGCATTATACGAACTTTCAAAGATTTGTGAGACATCCCAAAAGAAAGAGCGTGGTTAATATAGTGCATTTTGCAAGATATCTCGCTAAATTGTTTAAATTGCAATTCTGCATAAAATATTTTCACAATACTCCTCTTCAGAATAGTTAATCGCAACATCATAAACTTCATTTTCTAGTGTTCAATATAAGAAAGTTCTGATTTCGCGAATCTTTCCAATTTTTACTAGTTTTTATTGTTTAAATAAATTACTTCTACTAATTTACTGTTAAAATTATGTAAGATATCTCCTATGACGTGATGGCATCAGTGGTCTGCTGTTGAATTTTATGTCCTAAAATGCCTTTAATTTTGCTCTATTGTCGATGTATATAAGTCGGGCAACCGTCCTTCTGAATCCACATATGTCTCACATCAATATCTGGTAGAGCTTGCAGTACGGAAATATTATTGTCGCAAAAAAACTGTCCATAAATTTTGTGTTTGAGGAAACTCAGCTGTTAACGCAAATGTTTGGTGCTTATTTCTTGATGAATGACCGATCGTTTTAGACGACCTTGAACGAAAATATATAAATGTCAGAAAACGAAATGAGTTTTATAAAAATCTTTGCAAAATTCCATTTTTAGAATCTGACCTTCTACAATGTCTTGTATCATCGAACTTCAGTTCAGTTGATTGGCTTATAGCCTTAAATCAATCTCTTTAGAAAGCAATTTTGTAAGTTTTCTTCATTGAAAATGGGGATTTATATTTTTCAGAAAAATAGATTTTTAATCGATATTATTTCCCAATTTATCATAAATGCTAGAGAGACGGTAGAACAAAGCATTCCCAATAACCAAATAACTGAGACAAAAGTATTTTTATTATATGGGTCTTAACAGGATTAGGTAGTTAAATTGAAATAGAAAACTTCAATTTATTGGTTTAGTGACACTAATGTCATTGAGTAAATATATTTTTAGGAGGAAACTTATTTTTTCATGTAGTCTGGTGTTAATTAGACTTTATAAAAATTCTGATATATCTTTCTAGATTGGAACATACAACTTTACGTAAAGTTACAGCAAATACTGCTATCTACTATGATCCCGATCCTCAAAACACTGTAATTCCCGAAGATCAAGAATTCGTAAATGTTTATTATGAAATGCCTGATTTTGATCCCACAAGAATTAGTCCGTGGTTATTACGTATTGAACTTGACAGAAAACGTATGACTGATAAAAAGTTAACTATGGAACAAATTGCTGAAAAAATAAATGCTGGTTTTGGTGATGATTTGAATTGCATTTTCAATGATGATAATGCTGAGAAATTGGTATTACGTATACGTATTATGAACAGTGATGACGGCAAATTTGGAGAAGGTAATACCTGTTAAATTATTATCAGAGTATAATCTGTCGTGTTTTAGGTGTAGATGAGGATGTTGATAAGATGGACGATGATATGTTCCTTCGGTGTATTGAAGCAAATATGTTAAGTGATATGACTCTGCAGGGTATTGAGGCAATTTCTAAAGTGTACATGCATCTACCACAAACTGATTCTAAAAAAAGAATTGTTATTACTGAGACGGGAGAATTCAAAGCTATTGCAGAATGGTTGTTGGAAACTGATGGTACAAGCATGATGAAAGTTCTCTCTGAACGTGATGTAGATCCGGTTCGAACATTTTCAAATGACATTTGCGAAATCTTCTCGGTAAAGTAATAAGTGGAACTAGTTTATTGATATACTCAACACATTTGCTTTAGGTTCTTGGAATCGAAGCTGTACGAAAATCAGTGGAAAAGGAAATGAATGCTGTATTGCAGTTTTATGGTCTTTATGTAAATTACCGCCACCTTGCATTACTTTGTGATGTTATGACAGCTAAAGGTCACTTGATGGCCATTACGCGTCACGGTATTAATAGGCAAGATACTGGAGCTCTTATGAGATGTTCGTTTGAAGAAACGGTAGATGTATTGATGGATGCTGCCTCGCATGCTGAAGTTGATCCTATGAGAGGTAAGAAAATTCTTCCTTCATTCTTTTACTAATCAAAATTTTTGTAGGTGTTTCTGAAAACATTATTATGGGTCAGTTGCCACGAATGGGAACAGGTTGTTTTGACTTACTATTAGATGCTGAAAAGTGCAAAATGGGAATACCAATACCACAAGCTCATGGGTCTGATCTTATGTCGTCAGGCATGTTCTTTGGATCTGCTGCCACGCCAAGCAGTATGAGTCCTGGTGGTGGAATGACACCTTGGGCACAGGGGGCAACGCCTTATGTTGGAAGTGCTTGGTCTCCGCAAAGTATGTCATACATTATAATCATAACTTTATCTTTAATAATTCATTTTTAGATATAATGGGCAGTGGTATGACACCTGGAGGCCCAGCGTTCTCACCTTCTGCAGCATCAGATGCTTCAGGAATGTCGCCTGCATGGGGAACATGGTCTCCAACTCCACAGTCTCCCGCCATGTCACCTTACATTCCTTCTCCACATGGTCAATCTCCATCATACAGTCCTTCAAGTCCATCATTCCAACCATCTTCACCTTCAATGACGCCTGTTTCACCTGGATATTCTCCAAATTCTCTTGGATATTCGCCAACTAGTCCAAACTATAGCCCAACGAGCCCAAGTTACTCACCAACTAGTCCAAGCTACTCACCAACTTCCCCAAGTTATAGTCCAACTTCCCCTAGTTATTCACCAACCTCTCCCTCTTACAGTCCCACATCTCCGAGTTACTCCCCAACGTCACCATCGTATAGTCCTACATCGCCTAGTTATTCGCCAACATCGCCATCTTACAGTCCCACATCTCCCAGCTATTCTCCAACTTCACCTAGTTACAGTCCAACATCACCAAGTTATTCGCCAACATCCCCAAGCTATAGCCCTACTTCACCGAGTTATTCTCCAACTTCTCCTTCTTATAGTCCCACATCTCCAAGTTATAGTCCGACATCTCCAAGCTACTCACCTTCTTCGCCCAGATATACACCTGCCTCACAAAATTATAGTCCAACTTCTCCTAGTTATTCTCCATCTTCTCCACAATATTCACCAGCTTCTCCAAGTTATTCACCGTCATCTCCTAAATATTCGCCGACTTCACCAAGCTACTCACCTACATCACCATCATTTAGTGGTGGAAGCCCTCAATATTCCCCAACATCACCAAGTTATTCTCCTACTTCCCCAAGTTATTCACCTTCCAGCCCCCAACACACGCCAGCGGCAAGTTCGCGGTATTCTCCATCTTCTCCAAATTATTCTCCCAGTTCTCCAAGTTATTCGCCAACGTCGCCTCAGTATTCACCTCATAGTACAAAATATTCGCCGACTTCACCAACTTACACGCCCACCAGCCCCAGTTATTCTCCTGCTTCTCCTGCTTATTCTCCTCAACCTCCAAGGTATTCCCCATCTTCCCCTAGTTATTCTCCCACCAGTCCAGGGCAAGATACCGATTAAAATACTAGTAAATAATATATTTTATATATATAGGGTGTAAGTTATTAACGTTTCAATGTTTTCTATAGCATATTTTAATAAGGTTAGATCCAAAATGCGATTTGGCTGAAAAATCATGACTTCTTACAAATGTTTTTGGTAAAGATTGGATAGTGTTTTTAATTTGTTGTAGAAATACTGCAAACCATTTTCATTTAATTTGAATATTTTATGTAAATATGTATTATCTGTTTAGTAATAAATTATAGCAAATTTAAATAGCCATTTTCTTTCAACCTAATCAGCTCTTCGCATAACATTTAATAATGTTTAAAATGATATTCCATTGTAAGAATTGTATACTTCTAAAATTACTCGTATGGGTGGTTCAGCTTTTAAATCTAGTTTTCGCTACTTCAAATGTATTAGTCTTCTCGATATTGAAAGTGAAGTTGGGTCTGCCACTTTAACTGTTGCATTTGTCATAAGTATATATTGCAATAGATTCCGTAGGTTCAACTGCACCAATATTCACACTTACTTTAAATGTCTATTTTCCCAAAATAAAGTGATTATTAACATCTGATCGCTTCGCTCTATCGTTTCATTTCACGCCAACTTACTGTAAACTGCCTGCCTCATAATACAATCCACCTTAAATAGGTAGCGTCTAAAATCCAGAACTCGATAATCACTTCTGGTATGCTTACAATGTCTGAAAAGCTGATGATTAGTGCACGATGTTATAAGTTTTTATGTTGGGAGGTAAGTGCGTGTTCCGTACTTTGTTGGGTCCTGTGTACATAGGTTGTCTTTTGATAAGAGGTATGTAGCACTATGTTAATCTTTCATGGGTGGTATAGAGTTTCTTATCCAGTAATTATGCACACCATCTGGTCCTGGTGCTTTTCAGGAGGTGCTCCATTATGCTGGATGTGTCTTCTGTTGTAAATGGTTGGTGTAGCATCTTGTCACAATTCTGAAGTACAGCCTCTTCCTCATTAATCCAGCTGGCTCTGGAATTATGAGAAATTGAGGAAAGCTGTGTTTTACAGAATTCCTCGATGGCCGTTTTACTGGGATAGCTAGAGGCTTCATTATTATTGATGTTAAGTTTTCTATAAAACCCTTTTTCTGATTGCCGGAATAGTATGTTGTCTAGTTTCCTTTGGTTACTAGTTTTGTACCTTCTCAATCGACTTGTGTAGACGGAGAGCTTTTATCGTAGACTGTCCAGACATTGCGGAGATGTGATCCCATTCATAGTGCATTCGGTTATTGTCCATGATAGTGTTGACAAGTCTTTCTATTCTGTTGTTCCTGACCTCTCGTTGGTACTCGGTCAATCTTCCAATGTCTTTAAGAAGAGAATGATTTCGAGGCTTGTCTGTCAAGGTGGTATTTGAGGTGTTTGTCTAAATTGGGGTCTTGCTTTGGTCTTTTAACGACTTCAATTGTTCTTCAGATGGCTATTGCAGTACAGTAGATGATTGTTTGTGGTGACTCTAACATATTAGCATTTAAAACATAGTTTGGAAAGATACATTTGTTGATTGCCTGCAATTCGATTCCCAATTTTTTTGAATTTTTATTTTGGGCAGAGTGGATCTAGCCAGTGGATCTATTCCACTATATTCTATAAGAGTTCATTTCGTTTCTGCTTTGATCTTCTCAAACAGGTCAGCTTTGGTTGGCTGTTCGTGCTGAAGTTGTTCAAGTGCTGGATCTGTTGTATTTCTACCAAATCTTCACTCTTTATTGTGTCCAGTTGTCCAGCCGAAATAAGACCATTTTTCAAGACGATATTTATCCGCGACTCTCTGTACGGTAACTTGAATCTTTGGGTACTCACGACAACTTTAGATGAAGTATTCGGCAATATCCAGTCTGGTCCTGGCCAAGGTTAGTAAATCTGTAAAAAGTGCCCACTATAAATTCATTCATGGCGCTAGTCCATTTCATGCGCTGCCTTTTCAGTCCCGCTTGAGTGAGCGCTGGCTGTTGATCCTGCGCAACACTCTGCGGCCGGAGTTGTGAGTGTTATAGGTCGTGATTGTATCCCGACTTATGGCACGTACACCCCAGATATACTAGATATCAAAATGGTTTAACTCTGTGGAAGCCCTTGCCAGGTCATCAAGCACATGGTTGACGTCGTGGCTGCAGTTTTCCATGAATTTTCTGACCGTCCGGGCTGTTACTAACAGGACGGCTTTTTGCATTAGTTGGTAAATATGTTCGTCCAGACCTAGGTATTTTAATTTATTTAATAGATGTTGACATAACATTTGGTTCAGTTCATGTGTTGTTCATGTCCTACTGTCTGAGTGTTGTTGTGGTTCGGCAGTGTATTATTACTAGCGGTCGCCCAATGGTGGAAATTCGACCAAAATCATTGTTAAAAATTTGAAGGATAATATACTTATACAAATTTGCATATTTCCAACATTTTTTTCTATTATAAACTTGTCTTCGTGTTATTATTCAAAAAAATAGTTCACTACCATTATAATTAAGTAAAAAATTATTTCGCAAAGGATAATGATTTTAGTTTTGTTGTCTTACGGTTCCAGTTAATTTACATGTAAGATGCTAAGGTGTATTCAATAAGTAAAATCAAATAACGTTCTGTTCCTGAATAAAAAAGAATATAAAAACTTTCATGCTATCATATTGTTATTGAAAAAATTAGAAATACAAATACACGTCGAGAGTTAAGACGTCAACAAAAATCAAGGATTTATAAAAAGCCTTGATTTGAATTACTTGAAAATATATGAAATAATTTTCTCCTCCAGCCGTGGAAAGTTTAATGGCACTAGTTCAGCTATTATGGAACAGATGTTTCCAATAACTATTATTAACGGAAAATTTTAGCCGTTTGTTCCAATTTTTTAATATAATAAACACAACAGTCGTCAATTAGCAATTAAAAAACTCAAAAAAATCGATTGACAAACAGAAGAAATTGGTACCGAACTTTTTTGCATTTGCGTATTTATTTACAGATTTTTAGGAAAGTACACATACTAGGGATGTAACGAATGTCCGATTTTCGAAATTTTCGCTTCCAATATTCGCGAATACGAATATCAAATTTTTAAATATGCTGCCAAAAGTAAGAAATCACAAACAAACAGTTTGATTGCCCATTTACGACGGTTCATTTTAAAACTATTTCTGAAATTTACTTATTTTGGTTTAATCAAAATTTATACCCTAAAATTGTGTTTCGTAATTATTATATATTTTTAATACATAAACTGAAATAGCTGTGGAACCTTTGTTGTGTCACAGATATATAAACAAATAATTTTGTATTCTAACACCAAACCCTAACATTCAATGCTGTTTCACCAGTTAAGCTGTCATCATATGGCAGTGAACCAAAAAAGTTTGATATTTATATATTTTGGTTTATGAGGCAAGTTATAAGAACTATATATTTATTTTTAATTAAACAGAAAAAAGTTTGAGCCGGAATTTTATTGTTATGAGAGCTTGTAAATTTTTGAGTAAAATGAGATTCAGCGCATGAGAATCGATCATAAAATATTCCACAATTGCCAGGCGCCCAAGGAGTGTAAGAACGCAAGTACGATAGTTATGGTGCTCTTATTTCGATTTATCTAACTGATGGGGTTTTATAACATTTATTGTGTCCTTATTGGATATTAAATTAGTGCGTTTGTAGCGATTTTATATTGTCTGATCGCTCAGTTGGTTTGTTTTCGCCCCCAGTTTCAGCTTCTGCCTGTCACTGACGCGCAAACCCTTAGAAAAACATTCAGCGTCTTTCGAATTTGGCAGCTCTGATAAAACGCCTGGAGCTAGTCTGAGCATTCCCCAAATTGTCAAATTTAAACTTGGTCCTATAGTTAAAGCTAGGAGACTATTAGACAAGACGCTTATAGCTTGTGTGAGGTGACATGACACAAGTGGCGCGACCCGAACGTATTGAGACGCAATTCGTAGCCAATTCTAATATTCTTATCAAAAATTTCATCGAAGTTACGTAACGGACATTTCCTCATAGATATTGTAATTCCAACGTAATAGTGCGGGAATTGTATGCACTGGAAGTTTTGATTGCGAATTTGAAAATTTTCTATGTACATTTCAAGCATATAGGTAGTATTTTCGGCTTCTTAAATTAATGAGTACCAAGCTCGTTTTGTTTTGTATACCAGGCAAATAGCTATTTAAATGAAAATTTTTCAATTTTGCGAAGACGGTAGTGCAGTCTGATGACATAATAATTACGTCCATAACAATATATATATATATATATATATATATATATATATATATATATATATATATATATATATATATAGGTGGTTTCCGGGAATTCATCCGCGTAGTTGATAACTGATCCCTGCCGGGATCGATGGTAAAATGACGACGTTTCGGCAGAGTCACATCTGCCCTCTTCAGGTCGGTTCGCATAATTCTCGTAGCCGTCTGCTTTCGCTTCTAGTTACTCGAATACTAAGATTTTCAGAAGCGCTCGCACTGTTATATAGTCGCGGCTCGGCGCCTATTGGTTGGCACCGTGAACGGCTGCGTGTGATTGGCCCTGGGCGCTCAGTGGGCACGCCTCCCGCCTGCTGATTTTTTATCTCCGGTTAAGTTGTTATTGGACGGGTCCGGGCCGATACGGTGTTTAATAGAATTTTCCAACAATTCGATAAGTTCTGAATTTCATTGCGTGCGTTTAGACTGTGAGGCCTCTTCGCTATTTCAATTGCCTCTCTTACGAGTCTTGATTTCGGGTGTTCTATATTTGCCAGTACAAAGTCTATTCGGTGTGACATCGTGGTGGCGTGTTCCGCAATGGATGTTGTTTTTTCCTGCTTTCTTACAGCGTTCTGGTGTTCATCACGTCTAGCTTGAACTCTTCAATTAGTTTGCCCCACATAGGTTTCCTGACAGTCTGCACATGGAATCTCGTACACTCCCTGTTGTTCTAAAGGGATCCTCGTCTTCGGGGTCCTCAACACCGTGCTTATTTTTCTGTCTGTATTGCAAATAGTATCGATATTGTGTCTCCGTAGAATTCTTGCAATAATGTCCGTGGTCCCCTTGACATACGGTAAATAAGCCTTGGTTATTGGTGTGTCATGCTCATCGTCTGTTTGTCTCGGTTTTGACTTTAGGGCTCTTTGTATATTTCGGTCTGTAAATCCGTTTTGTCTCAGAGCTGTTTTTACACTGTCCATTTCCTGTTTGATGTTATCCTGGTCAGCTAGTCTTTGTGATCTGGTTACTAAAGTTTTGACGACGGCTTGTAGCTGGGCTGGGTGGTGATGTGGCATGAAGGTATCTGTTGGTGTGAGTTGCTTTCCTATATACCGTATGGCCAAGGGTTCCATCTTCCTTCCTATTTATGAGAACGTCAAGGAATGGCAGTTGATTGTTGACTTCAACCTCCATGGTAAATTTTATTTTGTGATGGATGCCATTAAGGTGGTCTAAAAAAGTATTGAGGTGTTCCCTCCCATGAGGCCAAATCACAAATGTATCATCCACATATCGCAACCATAAACTGGGTTTAAGAGTTGTTGTTCTTAGTGCCAACTCCTCAAAACTCTCCATAAAAAGGTTCGCTATAACTGGTGAGAGTGGCGATCCCATTGGAGCTCCTTCCACTTGTTTGTATCGTTGGTTCTCGTAAACAAAATAGGTGTTCATGAGACAGTGCCTTGTTAAGTCTACAAGGTGTTGAGGTGGTTTGTATTTTTCTATTATGATATCCAAGGCTTCGTCGATAGGGATGTTGGTGAAAAGGGACACTACGTCAAAACTTACAAGAAGACACTCTGGTTGTAAGACCGTTTTTCTAAGTATTTCGATAAATGTGTCGAATTTTTCACATATGAGTCTGCACCCTCTGCAAACGGTTGAAGTTGTTGGGCTAGGTATTTGGCTAGGTTGGGCTAGGCATTGGAGACATTTGTTTAGCAGTCGTCTTATTGCTTACCATATAGTTTTACTTTGGTTTATTTTGGTTTAGTTTATTTATTGCTAAAGTATTACAACTGTGTGTTTTTACAAATCAAGGTACAAACGTATAAAATGTATTAAATATACGTATAATAATTAATATTGTTTTAACATTCATTTTACACTGCCCATGGAAAAATTAACAAACCTTCGAAATGATTCTGCTTTCGCTTCTAGTTACTCGAATACAGTATTCGAGTAACTAGAAGCGAGAGCAGGAGGCTACGAGAATTATGAGAACCGACCTGAAGAGGGCAGATGTGACTCTGCCGAAACGTCGTAATTTTACCATCGATCCCGGCAGGGATCAGTTATCAACTACGCGGATGAATTCCCGGAAACTACCTAAAACATTTAGTGTCCGCGAAAACTTAAAAACAAATATATATATATATATATATATATATATATATATATAATTCTAGAATGCTATTGGGAAGCAGCCAATATATAAATGTATACTCTTTTAACTATATTTTGAGAGCTTTCGAAATCAGTTATTCCTTTATCGGTCAAAAAGTTAGTTGAAATTGAATTTAGAATTAACTTAACAGCACAAGTTGAACATTGGAAAGCTTATCCAGTAAAACATAATATATTTACATTAGAAATGTATAGGAAAAAATATATATTTTTTAAAAGAAAATATTTTTACATTTCAAATGTAAAGATATTATCTTTTACTGGATAACCTTTCCAATGTTGAATTTGTACCGTAAAGTTAATTATAAATTCAATGTCAACTAACTTTTTGAGTGATGAAGAAATAAATGATTTCGAAAGCTCTACAAATATAGTTAAAAAGAGTATACATTTATATATTGGATGCTTTCCGATAGCACGATAGCATTCTAGAATTTTGTACTTCTATACAGCTGTGACTTCCTTTGTGGTTTATGTATATATATATATATATATATATATATATATATATATATAGGGTGTAAACGGTTTGAGTGCAAAGATTTTGAGGATCAATACTTCAGGTCAAAACAAATCAAAAAGCTTTATAACATTTCCAGAAATAAACTATAGTTTTGCCAAAAAAAAATTAGAAAGTTAGAAGTTATATAGCGTTTATTACAGTGAATAATAGACTATTTTACACCTTTAATAACTGTATTAACAAAGAAAATTAATATTTAAACTCTAAATATTCTGTTAAAATTTGCCGTGTTTCTCCGAACAGATGTGGCAACATAGCATATTGTTACGAAATTTACCCAAAGCCGACCCTGTGTCATTTCAGTACGACAACAAACGCTTTAAGATAAAAAATACGATTCTCGAAAAGACTCGGCAGCGGAAGGAACGATGATGATTTCTACTGGAGAATTCGACGCTGGGGTTATAAAAGAAGCACACCACGATCGCCGGGGGATATACCGCGACGACTAGCGTATATGGGATTGTTATTGTATTTAAATCAGCTGTTGAATAAATAATAATAAATAAAGTTCTAGAAAAGTGAAAGTGCATATTAGTTTAATAATTTTAAATTGAACCCACGGACTATATAGCAATTTGGTGTTAGAAGTGAAGGATTAAGTACAGTTAAAAGCGTAATTTGATTTATGGAAACTCGAAGTATGGAAAAAACCGACGAAACTACCAGAAAAATTATCAAACAGGTTACGGAGGGACTAGACGAAAAAATAGCACAGATTCTAGAAAAACGTGACAAGAAGGAGAAACAACATCAAGAAGAAATTCAACAAAGGTTAGTGAAATCTTTTGATGATAAACTTAAAGTTGAATTAGGAAATCTTGTCACTAATATCGATGAAAAACAACAAAATCTTGTTCCCACGATGGAAGAAAAACAACATAATTTAATTGAAGGATTATTCTCGAAATTTGTAGAAAAACAAGATCAAAGTGAATTAAAACGACAAAATGAATTCAAGATATTTGAAGAAAAACAAGACAAAACGGAAGAAAAAAGACAATTGCAATTTGAACAATTAATGCAAATAGTATCGCAAGTTAATGAAACAGTTAATGAAAGAATGCAAATAGTTGAATCAGATATAAAAGAAATAAACGACGACATAAAGATCCTAAAAAATAATGTGGAAACTCTTGAAATCAAAGTAGGATGACATCGATTCCGTCCAGAACCAGGTGAAATTTGAAATAAGTGCTATCCAAAACCAGGTAAAAGCTGAAATCAGTTCAATTAAAGACGCAGTACACAGTGAAGTACAAGTGGAAACAGCAATTAAAAAATTGCAACAAGATTTGCAGAGAGGAAAATACCAGCACACCGTGAGTACCAAAGGTTCCTTTAGTAAACCACCTACATTCGACGGCAGTTCATCTTGGCCCATGTATAAACGGCAATTTGAGGCCGTGGCTACAGCTAATGGATGGGATAATGAAGAAAAATCTACTTCTCTGGTAATTTCGTTAAGAGGTCCGGCCCTAGAACTCCTCCAAAGCATTCCCGTCGAAGAACAAGGCAATTTCGACAAGATCATCGCCATCTTGGACAAGAGATACGACAATCAATCCTTGAGCCAGGTATACCAAGTCCAACTCAGTGGGAAAACGCAAAAATCCGGTGAAAGCCTTCAAGAATTCGAAGCAGAGATTAGACGGTTAGTTCACTTGTCCTACCCAGACCTGCCAGAGGAAACGAAAGACCAGTTGGCCACACAGAATTTCATAAACGGCATCAGAGATGTGGAAGTTCAAAGAAATTTAAGACTGAGTGGCGTCAAGAAGAGTAATGAAGCTCTACGTCGGGCTTTGGAAGTAGAGGCCGTCATGAACATGTCCGAGGGTCCGAGCAGTTTCCTTCAACCAGGAAGAGTCAGAGTCACCATTTCAAGCGCTGCTGGCTGGTCTGAACAAAATATTAGAACGGTCACAAAGAACTGGCACCAGAGGGGCATGTTACCGCTGCGGACAGACAGGACACTTCTAACGTGACTGCCGAGTAAGGCTACCGGAACGATCACCAACCAGGGGTAGCCAACAAACCGACCTTACGAACCAGGGAAACTCCAACCAGTCAGCATAAGAGGGCGAATGCTGACTCACCCTCCACCAGCCCCCAGAACAGTATCCATCTGAGGATTTTGCAGAGATAGCGGCAGCCTAGTCATCAGAGGCACCTTCAATGGGCGAGCAGTTACCATCACCATCGATACCGGCGCCGCTGTGTCCATTGCCAAGTCCAGGGCCTTGAGAGCATCAGAAATTCGGCCAGTTAGCAATAACATCCAGCTCAGAACAGTCACCGGCGAGTCCACGTCAGTACAGGGTGAGGCAGATGTCATACTACAGATAGGGGACAACATGATCCAGCATAGGGTCCTGGTAGCGAATATTGAGGACGATTTTATACTGGGAATGGACCTAATTAGCCAGCATGGATTTATGTTCGACCCGAGATATGATGTTCTTCGGTTCCTAAATGAGGAATTTGTATTGACACGGCCCGTCAACACATCAGTCACGCCCATAAAAATTGTGACAAAGTCTTCAGCTAGAATTCCCGGTCGAACGGAACAGATTATTCATGGGCAGCTAGACAGCAATCCTGGGAGCTGCGTTGGAATGGTGGAGCCCGTACACTCAGCTCATGACTACTTGGTTGGACGAACTATAGTTAAAACCGGACGAGATATACCAATCAGAGTCCTGAATTTGTCCAACAACGACATCAGAATTACCAATGGTCAAGAAATAGCTTGTTTCGAGCCAGTAGACACCATCATCAATTGCGAAGAAGAGTACCAGACGTCGGTGAAGGAGACAGGGCCCGACAAAGAGTTTGCTGACCATTTGACACACTTGACACCAGAGAACCAGAAGAAAGCTAAGCAATTTATCACAAAACACTGGCAAATTTTTAACGGTAAAAATGGAACCACCGGTCGCACCAACATCATCCAGCATCGAATAGATACCGGAAAGGCTCAACCCATCAGAATACCACCTAGACGACTACCATTGGGGCAACATACAGGCAGTCGAAGAAAACATCGAGTCCATGTTACAAAATGAAGTTATTGAGCCATCCATCAGTCCATGGTCTGCTCCCGTCGTGCTAGTTAAAAAGAAAGATGGAACCACCCGATTTTGCGTGGATTACAGAAAGCTGAATGATGTCACGAAGAAAGACACTACCCACTACCCCGAATCGATGACACTTTGACCACACTAGCAGGCTCCCGTTGGTTCTCCACACTAGACCTAAAAAGTGGATATTGGCAGGTTGGTCTGCACGCAAACGACAGAGAGAAGACAGCGTTCTCCACCAGTAAAGGACTGTTTCAGTTCACGGTCATGCCCTTTGGGTTATGTAATGCACCCGCTACATTTGAGAGGCTAATGGAGTATGTACTGAGCGGGTTAACATGGAGGACGTGCTTAGTATACCTCGACGACATTCTAGTCATGGGTCAGACATTCGACGACCATCTGAAGAACCTGGACGAAGTATTCTCCAGAATTAATAATGCCAACCTGAGACTCAATCCGAAGAAGTGTTCCTTGTTCCAAAAAGAAGTAGAGTTTTGGGTCACGTAGTGTCCGAGTCAGGAATCCGCACCAACGAAGACAAGATAGAAGCGATCCGTGATTGGCCAGTCCCGAGGGACAAGCATGAACTCCGAAGCTTCTTGGGCCTCTGTTCATACTACCGGCGTTTTGTTGAGGGATTTGCCACCATTGCCACCCCTCTACATCGGCAGACCACAGAGAAGGAGACCTTTCGTTGGAATCAGGATTGCGAAACATCATTCAGGCGACTAAAGGCAGCACTATGTTCCAGCCCAATCCTAGCCTTTCCAACACAGTCCGGCAAGTTCATCTTAGACACCGACGCCAGCAACACAAGTTTGGGGGCCGTCCTATCCCAGGTGCAAGATGGTGAAGAGAGGGTAATCGAGTACTACAGCCGTGGATTCTCGAAGCCAGAAAGAAATTATTGCGTCACCAGAAAAGAACTTCTTGCAATAATAAGGGCTGTAGACCATTTCCACAAATACCTTTATGGTCGCCATTTCTTAATCCGAACAGATCATGCCGCACTCAAATGGCTGCTGGACATGAAGACACCGGAAGGAAAACTGGCCAGATGGATGGAGAAATTACAGCAATACGACTTCAAGGTGGAACACCGTGCCGGCCGGTTGCACAATAATGCCGATGCCCTATCCAGAAGACCCTGTAGACCGGAATGCAAGCATTGTCTGAAGACGGAACAGCGAGAGGGTATCTCCATCAGGCAGATCCGAGCGCAGGCCAATGAAGACTGGACAACGGAACAGTGCATCCAGGACCAAATGGCTGATCCAGACATCGAACCAATCTTGTCACTCAAAATGAGAGGGGCACCCAGGCCACGATGGGACGAGGTAGCTAGATACTCCGGCGTGCTGAAATCGTTATGGGCTCAATGGGACTCTCTAAGAGTAGACAATGGAATGCCCAAGCGAGTTTGGGAAAGCGCTGATGGACGAGAAACCAAGTCCCAACTGGTAGTTCCGAAGAAAAAGATACCAGCCATCCTGACCGAAGTACATGATGGAATTACCGGGGGCCACCTGGGCATGAATAAAACCCTAGATAAAGTTCGTCAGCGGTACTACTGGGTGAATTACTTCGAAGACGTCAGAGCTTGGTGCCGCAAATGTGCCACCTGTGCCGCCAGTAAGGGCCCGAAGACCCGGACCAAGGGCAGAATGCAGCAGTATAATGTGGGCGTCCCATTTGAGAGAATTGCCATCGATGTCGCCGGTCTGTTTCCCGAGTCTGAGAGGGGGAACAAATACATTCTGGTCGCAATGGATTACTTCAGCAAATGGCCTGAGGCATATGCGATACGCAACCAAGAGGCAACCACGGTAGCGACGGTCCTAGTAGAACAACTATTCAGCAGGTTTGGCGTCCCGATGGAATTACATTCAGACCAGGGGCGTAACTTCGAATCGAATGTATTCCAGAAGGTCTGCACGATGTTGAGGATCAGGAAAACGAGAACAACACCATTACACCCACAGTCAGACGGAATGGTGGAAAGATTCAACAGGACCTTGGAACAACACCTATCCAAGTTCGTCAGCAATAACCAGCGTGATTGGGATGAGCATATTCCCCTATTCCTGTTGTCATATCGCTCTGCTGTACATAATAGTACAGGCCTGACCCCAGCCAGGGTCCTATTCGGAAAGGAGCTGCGATTACCATGCGACTTGGCATTTGGCTCCCCCGAAGAACCTCCCCAAGACATCGACGATTATGCCGACCAGCTCCGACATAACATGCTGGCAATACATGAATTAGCCCGAACGCAGATGTTGGCCACTAGTGAGCAGGAGAGGGACAAAGTCTGGTTGTACAACCCCCAACGGAGCAAGGGTAAATCCCCAAAGCTTACACCCGCCTGGGATGGTCCATACGAGGTGGTCAAGAGGCTTAATGACGTCGTGTACCGGATCCGTCGAAACCCCAAGGCTAAATTGAAGGTGGTTCATTTAGATCGACTCGCTCCCTACCATGGAGGGGATGTTTCTGATCGAGACGATCAGAATTAAAGGGGGGGCAGTGTTACGAAATTTACCCAAAGCCGACCCTGTGTCATTTCAGTACGACAACAAACGCTTTAAGATAAAAAATACGATTCTCGAAAAGACTCGGCAGCGGAAGGAACGATGATGATTTCTACTGGAAAATTCGACGCTGGGGTTATAAGAGAAGCACACCACGATCGCCGGGGGATATACCGCAACGACTAGCGTATATGGGATTGTTATTGTATTTAAATCAGCTGTTGAATGTAAATAAAGTTCTAGAAAAGTGAAAGTGCATATTAGTTTAATAATTTTAAATTGAACCCACTATATAGCAATATAATATGCCTTATTCAGTACTACAGCTGACCACTGTCACGAATGCTTTTTTGCTGCACCGGTTCTTGTCAGAAAGTGAAAGTGATATTTACGTGACATTCTACGTAGTGTTCGTGATTTGATTTTCGTTTTAAAAAATAAATTTGAGAAATAAATAATATCTGTTGTCAATTGTGAGTTCGAGTGTATTAGTTTGTGACAAATAGTGGCAATTATACAATTAGGTAAAGACCTGCCATGCTATTAATTTGTGGGGAAAACACTTGTAATAGCAACAATGTTGAATTTTGAATATTTACTATAAAGAATCCTTTGTTCTCCAGAGCTCTATCATAATGACAGCCTGTAAGTACATGGGTATTTATTTGTCTAATATAAGTAATATTAATTTTATGAGTAACAATTATTTTTCGAATAATTTAACACATAAAAGAACTACATATAAGAAATGTAATTATTTAATACAAAAAATAACAATTCTTTTGTGTGAATCCTTCCTTTATTATTCACGTTACAAGTGAATTTTTAGCGCGACGTTGCCACATTGACAATAATTTACTTAACATGTATTTCGAATTTTCTTGCTTATTAAGGCCTATAGACCATAGCGTTATAAGAGTTTTTTGTTTTATTTGGTGTGTACTATCTGCACCTAAAATATATGCACTCAAACTGTTTACACCCTGTATATATATATATATATATATAAATAAATTAGTTGAGTGAATATTTTCTTCATTTTAGGTCGTTACAAATAATAAGTTTGTGTTTATTTCATATGTTTTAATGATGCCATTTAGGCCATGTTTTTGACCTTTTTCAAATTTATTCTAAAAGTACAGCATATGATATTTATACAGTATGATTAAACAATTATTTATTTCATAGCCCATAAGAAGTTGCATATAGTCTTGAGAGGAATTGATTTTATATAGGGTGATAATACAAAATGTTAAAAATGAAATAATTTATGGCATAGCCGACATGGAGTTATATACGATGGTTGAAATATAGGGCGGATTTGACTCCGTAAATATGGGATGGGTTATACTTCGTCCTATAATTTACAGAAGGCAGCTAACAAATTTATGGTTGTCTGTAGGCAGTCGTATGTACAGGATGGTTGTACATAGGGTGGGGTGAAATTATTTATAATTATTAGTTATTTAGTTACAGGGTTGTCAAAAAAAGTTGAAAAAAGGTTACATGGCGTGGTCCTTAAGGCATAAACATATTTTGGGCTTATTAAGTACTAGTACATTTTGTTCGTAAACTTTTACCTGTCCATTTAAATGAAAATGTATCATTTGTGTAATGCTGGGGCTCGATGTTACCTGGTCCTGTCTTTTAAGGTTACACACAAAATAAAGAATAAAGAATAAAAACTACCTTAGTTCAAAAAAACTAAAAAGTTGAAAATAAAACATTAAAAAATATATAGCCGACTTCCACCTATAACTACAAAGCTGAAAATAATTATAACATAATACAACTCTAGCAAATAAATAACACATTCAATGTTGTTAGGTATCTACCCCGAAAGTAAAAAATGTAAACATTAAAAGGTGCTCATTCTGTGCAAATTGATTACCTACCAATCTAGTATATTTTTGAAGTCAGTGCCAAGTAACAATCAAGTTTGATGAAGTAGTAGATAAGTACACAATGCAGGATTTTAGATTTGCTTAAATTTTAGTTTTTCCAAAATGGTTTGCAGTCATTCAAATATTTCACAATTACGATTTCAATTTCTAAGAAGAAAATGCTGGAAACTAACTCATAAGTAACTATAAAGATGTAGTTACAATACATAAATACTTACATAAGATTCAGTATAATTTCATTAATTGAAATTAAATACACAAAGTTAGCGATGACTGTTATTTGCTATTAATTTATGTTAAATAATACATTTATTTGCTGACAATTTTTGTAAGTGTATTGAAAATGAAATTTTGAAAGTAATATATTGATAATTTTCATATTGAATTGAAAAGGTACCTTAACCTACCTGCTAACAATAAGAAATATCAAATTAAAATCAAATTCGCTACAACGACGATGCCCGTGAATTACTGCCATGATGTCAGATCTAACTATTTATCTTAAATCTCACTATTTATATTTATATATAAATTAAAAGTATAGTGATAAAATTATAAAATATTATCGGAAACGCATTGATCAGTTGCCACACAACCCGCAATTTTAATTTCAGTTGACAAATCAGATTTAAATATTTAAAAAGAAATAAAAGTTTCAAACTTGCGAGTACCCAATAAATGGTCATTATAATATAATATAAATTTTGGTGGATGAGATCCCAAGAGCATGATAATGTAGAATAACTTTAGAAAACGGTCAAAATTTGTTAGTTTTTCGGTTAATTTAGTTTGTTTCTAGTCAGTACTCTTAATGGCAATAAAGGGTTCGAGTGGTTTTGTGTTAATTGCAGAGCTATCTACAAGGACATGAAGGATCTCAAAGCATTGATTCTACAACTTCAAAGCGATATCAAGGAGTTGAGAGGAGTAAGAAAGATGACGGACTAACTTGATTTTGAATAGGTAGTCTCCGAAATTAACGAACGACAAAAACGAAAGAACAATATAATGGTTTTCAATGTACCCGACCAAAATGAAGCAGTAACAGTCCAAATCAACTCTGACAAAAAGTTTGTTATGTACTAACATGTTAAGCATAATCTCACCTGAACTTCCTACTGTAGATCTCAAACCACTTAGATTAGGTGGTTTTACTGGGTCTAGAAGTAGACCTATCAAAATAACACTTGACCTCCTGATTTGGTAAAAACATTCTAATTAACTTCAATAAACTATAAGGTCAAAACAGGAATATAAAAATATCAATTTGTCAGCAGACAGAACTAACAGAGTTGGAATATTACAAACATGTGAAGCAGGAACTAAATGAGCTTAACAAATCAGGTAACTCAAATTATAAAATTAAGTACATCAACAACATTCCCAAAATAGTGCAGTTAAACTAATTAAGCCCAACAGTAGATTCGTGGAAGTAGTAACGACTTATTATCAAAATGTCAGGGGACTTAATAGCAAGTTTCATAAATGTTGTGCTAATATCAGTGAAATTGAATATAACATCGTAGTTTTTAGTAAAACTTGATTAAAATCATCAGTGAACTCTAAGGAATTATTTCCGGCTAACTACCAAGTCTTTCGTAGTAACCTTAAATTCGAGCAGTTAAGTGTAGTTATGGGTGGAGGTGCATTACTCGGGGTCGACGAGACTATTAAGACTGAAATTGTGAACATTCATGAATTTTATGTTACTTTTCCACAGATTGAATTACTAGTCTGTAAGTGTTCAATAGCTTATTATTTCTTTTATGTAATGGTTATGTACATTCCACTATATTAATCAATACATGTATGTGTATGTAAATATCATAGATCCTCTTGCTCATTGGTATGTATTAAACCCTAATAAAGTACTAATTATCGGAGATTTCAATTGTCCAAAATATACTGAAAATAGCCTTGAGGATGGAAAAACTAACATTATTTCTAACTTCATGGCATTACTATATATAAATCAATATATCACAGTATTGAACAATAAAGGTAATCTCCTAGACTTAGTCCTGAATAACATAAACTGTACAATTTCCCGTGATTTTGTACCACCAGTTGGAGAGGATAGTTATCATCCATCTTTAAGGATTGAGTTAAGCGAAATTTCTGTAAAAAGAAATAACTTTAAAGCCAATATTAACGATACCACTTTAAGAAAGCTGACTATTTACCTCTTTATAACAAATTATTAAATACATACTGAACTTTTCTGAATATGTTTATCCGATGTAGATACTGCTGTGGATAGCTTCTATAACCAGGTATATAAACTGTTTAATCTGCACGTACCACGGAATAAGCATTTTAGGCGTAAATATCCTACTTTGGTATTCTAGCGAGATCATAAAATTAATAAAAGAAAATGCCAAGTTGCATAATAAATACAAAACATCAAGGAGTGATACGTATTATATTATATTATTCAAATAGTGAACGCATTTAGTGACTTTCGAAAGTGTTTATGAGTTACCAGCCAATGAGGAGGACAATATTGGTTTTAAGTAATATATAATTATAATTATAACACCTTTTTAGATATCAGTTCCGAACCCACTACAGAAAGAGAAATTATACAGGCTGCTAAAAGATTTGTGTATCCGTTGTGTTACATATTCAATTTAATTCTTTAAAGTTCAGCTTATCCTCAGTCTTGGAAGTAGCCAAAATCTGCCCTATTTATAAGCCAGGTGGCCGTAATCTTATAAATAACTTAGGCCAATTTATATCTTTTCCAAAATCTTAGAAAAGCATTCTGTACAATCGCCTATATCAGTCTGCAGAAAACTATATATCTACGTATCAACATGATGTCATGAACTTTCGTTCAACAGTTAGTAATCTGGCAGTCCTTGAGCAACATCTATGGGAAAGTCTTTATAGCAGGGGTTAAACAGGGGTTAAATTATTTAGACTGACTTTTCCAAAGCGTTCGATAAAATCAGTCACAAGAGACTTCTTAAAATGTCGTCTTGGTGTACTTAAAAATTACTTAAAAATTATTGAACTCTACTTAAATAATAGAACTCAATATGTTTATCTCAACGGATTCTATTCAGATAAATTTCTAGCCACAAGTGTAGTTCCTCAAGGGTTGAATCTAGATCCTCTATTTTTCATAATTTACATTAACGACCTGGCCAGTACATTAAAATGTAATAGGTTATTGTTTGCGTATGATCTCAAATTATATACTACAATCTCAAGCTGGAATAACTGTGTTGCACTACAAGAAGAAATCAGTTTGTTCAAGAATGGTGCATAAATAATAAACTTTTTTTAAAACATTTCTAAGTGTAAGGTATTAACATTCAGCCGTAAAATGAATGCAATTCTCCAAAAAAGATGTGAATATAATCATATACACTCGATTTTGATGTGATGTCCTTGAAAAGTCGCAGAAATCAGGGGTCAGTAATGTTTTTGTATAAGTTACGTAATATCGTGATCGACTGCCCAGAGCTATTGTCACAGGTTGGTATTGTCATTCCTAGGGTTGTATCTAGGCATATGAGACCGTTTGAAGGCAAACGAGCTCGAACTTATATCTTGCTTAAAGCTCCAATATATTTAATGACTAATAATGCTAATAGACTTTCAGAGGCGTGTTATTTGTTCAAGTGTTCAACGTTTCATTGAATATTTTATCCAAGTGCACGAATTCTTTAAGGTATTCATTATTTGTCTATCTGTTGTACCCAATTTTTCAATTTTAAGTGTATATGTTTATATTTCCTTTATAACTGATTGTTTTAATTTTCTGTTGTCATTTTTGAATTTAATTTATACATGTCTGTATGCCAATTAGTGTTAGTATAATTTTTTATATACTTTTTTTCTTTAAACATTTATATTTTTCTTTACTTTCTATAAATGGTTTTTACTGTTGTTTAATAAAGGCTTTACTATTATTATTCCCCCGACTTGACCATACAATCAATGTATGTCAGCACATTCCTTCTAAGGCACGCAGGATGCCTTTAGAGGAAAATTCTTTGAAACCCAGATATCTTATATATCAAAAGAGGTTAGCGCTGAGGGAGCCCCTGCCAGGTTATCAGGCCAATGGTTGGCATCGTGGCTGCAGTTTCTCATGAATTTTTTGATCGCCCGGGCAAAATAAATAAAATATGTTGATCCAGACCGAGGTATTATAAATTATTTAGTAGATGTTTTGGGACTACTCCTGTTGTTGACATAACAATTGGTACAGTTCGTGAGTTAATTATGACCCATTGTGTCTCTATTTGAAATTCCAAATCCCTGTATTTTGCTATGTCAATTAAGGTTGTTCTTCTAGAGACTTTATCTACCAAAAATCATTCCGATTCGCCAGTATCGTGCGGTCCCAGTACAGCTTGTAGTTGTTATTTTCTAAAACAGTTTGTGGTTTGTATACATAGTATGACATTCTTACCGACTGCGATAGTTCAAGTTTCAGTGTTAGTTCCTGGTGCAGAATTTTGCCACAGCATCGTGTCGGTCTTTGTATTCACTTGCAGCGAAGGCTTGACAACCCCCTGTGGAACGCTGGATAGATTCAGATGTTTGGCAACCATATCTTCATCTGTCATTGTTTATAGAAGGGTCTTTAACGATGTAGTTTAGATAGTTCTTAGTTGGAATTACTTGATCTTGAATTGCCAATATAAAGCCTTCCGTTTCAGGAAACTTTATTATTATTTTATTATCAGAGATCAACCTGTAGTCCGGCGCTGAACTGTCGACATAATCTTGGTTGACGTAATTTAAATTGCTATAAATTCCGTGGGTTCAAATTAATTAAAGTTTAAAAAATTTGGTCAAGTGCGAGTTGGACTCGCATATTAAGGGTTCCGTACCACCTTCAAGATTCTAATATTCCAGTTTCAGACACATAGGGAATGAGTGCATTTTCTTATATTTACCCTAATATCTTTTAAAGGAAGCGTTTTAAATTTATAAAAATATACAATTTTATTTTCCACACATAGACTTTTTATTTTATCTGCTACTATTTTATAAAAATACATATGTATTTAATTTTCTAATTTGGCCCCCAAAATTAACATTAGAGTTTTATTTTACTAATAAACTTTCAGGGAAGCCTTTTATAATCAAGTATCTGAATTTTGAGGCTCTTTATATTGAAAGATAAAGAGGAAAATAGATCCAGTTTTAAATAATAAATTATTAAATCTGTTAGAGAAATTATTTAAAAATACAAATAAAATATATTTTTCAAAATTTTAGATAGTGTAGTTTCTAAAGTGGGAATTAAGTCGATGTTTAATATTTTTGTTAATGTCTTTTAAACAAATGATTTAAAAATATGATATATTTGTAATTTTTCTTATAAATTTCAAGTGAGCCCTAGTGCCCCTAATTATTTTCAAAATTTTAGATAGTAGGGTTTCTGAAATAAAGAGGGAACTGAGATTTTTTTATATCTGTTTGTTAATATCTTGTAAACAATTAATTTTAAAAATATGAAAAATATATATTTGTATTCCTCAAAATTAGCCCTTTCATTTAATGTATTGCATGAGTTAAAAAATATTTTTTTATTTTCCGTTTAATTTGTCCCCCAATATTAATATTAGGGATTTTTTCGTATTTTACCGATAAAGAAAAAAATTTAGGTCTTATAGTTTGGGGAATAAACGGGGGAATGAGTAATTTTTTTAAATATTTTTGTTAATATATTTTAAAATATTCATTTTAAAAACATGAAAAATATATATTTGTATTCCTCATAATGAGCCCTTTGATTTGATATGTTACATTATGCGTTAGAAATAATTTTAATTATATGTTTTTTCATTTAATGCTGTAATTTGCCTGGATCAGCAATTTGGTCCTAGATGCACTGTTCCGTTGTCCAGTCTTCATTGGCCTGCAGTCGGATTTGTTTGATGGAGATACCCTCTCGCTGTTCCGTCTTCAGAAAATGTCCGCATTCTGCTCTACAGGGTCTTCTTGATAGGGCATCGGCATTATTATGCAAATGACCAGCACGATGTTCAACCTTGAAATCGTAATGCTGTAATTTCTCCATCCACCTGGTTGTCTTTCCGATGTCTTCATGTCCAGCAGTCATTTGAGGGCGGCATGATCTGTTCGGATTTGGTAATGACGACCATAAAGGTATTTGAGGAAATGGTCTACAGCCTTGATTAATGCAAGAAGTTCTTTTCTGGTGACGCAAAAATTTCTTTCCGGTTTCGAGAATCCACGGCTATAGTACTCGATTATCCTTTCGTCATCATTTTGCACCTGAGATAGGACGGCCCCCAAACACGTTTTGTTTGCCGGACTGTGTAGGAAATGCCAGGATTGAGCTGGAACATAGTGCTGCCTTCAGTCGTCTGAATAATTTTTCGCAATCCTGATTCCAACGGAAGGTCTCTATCTCAGTGGTCTGCCGATGTAGAGGTGCGGCAATGGTGGCAAATCCCTCAACAAATCGCCTGTAGTATGAACAGAGACCCAAGAAGCTTCGGAGTTCATGCTTGTCTTTTGGGACTGGCCAATCACGAATGGCTTCTATCTTGTCCTCGGTGGTGCGGATTCCTGACTCGGAAACGACGCATTATGGGTCAAATGGCATTCTTTTTAACGAAAATCTAATATCTTGAGCAAAAATAGAGATATCGAAACATTTTTTTAATTGAACCTTAGGTTATGTAGATTAAGGAAAAATTATTTAGAATGTCATCTTCCTTTATTGTAGGTGTGGAAATGAGGGTTGAAATGATGCGCATTTCAAAATTCGAACATTTTTTTGTTTATTTTATGGTATATCTCAAAGACAAATAAAGGTATTTATACGGCTGTTTTTTTAGGGTTAGGTTAGGTTAGGTTAGATACTCTTACAATCTCACTCCGGATTTCTGCCTCTATCACATAACAGCAATTTTTTCCGAAACTACTGGAGGGAAGAGATTGATATTTGGTATCAATGTATAATTTGGTGACCCGATCAGGAGTACATATAGTAAAATAAGAAATTTTGATTTTAGGGGTACTTCTGGCGGGGGGGGGGAACTAAAAAACATCGTCCGTTCCCCCGCTGATCTCCGAAACTACCGAGCCTAAAATTTTGAAAAAATAGGAAATATAGAACGGTGTCCGAACTTTACAGGAAAAATAGGGAGAAACCATTAATATCAATTTTGGGGCGCAAACTATAGAATTAAATGAAAATTTAAAAATTAAAATTTTTTCAAACGCATCATGTAATGCATCAAATGAAAGATCCCATTCTGAGGAACACAATTTTTTTTTCATATTTAAAAAAAATAGTTAAAAAGATATTAACGAAAAAATATCAAAATTTACCCATTCCCCCCTTATCCCCGAAACTATAAAACGTAAGTTTTGAAAAAATTAGAGGCATACAGTCTGACCTGAAGTTTATTGGAAAAATAAGAAGACCCCTCTACTTTTAATTTTGGGGGGCAAATTACAGAATTAAATGGAAAATATAAAATTAACATCAAATTAATATCAAATGAAAGGGCTCACTATGACAAAACAAATATATTTTTTTCATATTTTCATATTTTTAAAATAAATTAATTAAAAGATATGAACCAAAATATAAAAAAAATTACCCATTCCTTCCCCCCCCCTTATCTCCGAAACCATAAGCTGGAAAATTTTGAAAAAAAATAGAGGAATAGCGCCTCACCTGAATTTTAGTGGAAAAATAAGGAGAAAACCCTAATATTCATTTTGGGGGTCAAATTATAGAATTAAATAGAAAATAAAATGTTATAATTGTTTCTAACGGAGTAAGTAATAGATAGTAATCAAAGGGCTCATTATGACGAATACAAATATATTTTTTAATTTTTTTAAATGAATATTTCAAAATATATTAAAAACAATATTTAAAAAAATTACCCATTCCCCCCTTTATTCCCCAAACTATAACATCTAAATTTTTTTGTTTACAGGAAAAATACGAAGAAATCCCTAATATTAATATTTGGGGCCAAATTATAGAATTAAACGGAAATTAAAAAAATATATTTTTTTAACGCATCATGCAATACATCAAATGAAAGGGCTCATTATGAGGAATACAAATATATATTTTTCATATTTTTACAATTAATTGTTTACAAGATATTAACATAAAGATATAAAAAATTCTCATTTCTCGCTTTATTTCCGCGCCATACTATCTAAAATTTTGAAAATAATTAGGGTATTGGGATTCACTTGAAATTTACAAGAAAGATTATTAGAAAACCCCCATAGTAATTTTAGGGACAAATTATTCAATTATTCAATTTTCAAACGCATCATGTAATATATCAGATAAAAGGCTCATTATGTGAATTACAAATATATCATATTTTTAAATCATATCTTTAAAAGATATTAACAAAAATATTGAACATCGACTTAATTTCCACTAGAAACTACACTATTTAAATTTTGAAAAATATATTTTATTTGTAGTTGTAAATACTGTGATTTAAAAATTTATAGTTTAAAACTTGACCTTTTTTCCCTTTATCTTCCAATCTACAGAGCCTCAAAATTCAGACAGTAGATTATAAAGGGCTTCCCTGAAAGTTTATTAGTAAAATAAAACTCTAATGTTAATTTTGGGGGCCAAATTAGAAAATTAAATACATATGTATTTTTATAAAATAGTAGCAGATAAAATAAAAAGTCTATGTGTGGAAAATAAAATTGTATATTTTTATAAATTTAAAACGCTTCCTTTAAAAGATATTAGGTTAAAAGAAAATGCACTCACTCCCTGCTTGTCTGAGACTGGAATATTAGAATCTTGAAGATGGTACGGAACCCTTAGTATGCGAGTCCAAATCGCACTTGACCAAATTATTAAATTGTAGAGTTATTAATATAGATTAGAAAATTATTTATTGCAAGGTTATTCTCCTAAAAGTATAGGTGAAAATAGGGGTGAGAGGGTGAAAACGTGAAAAATCCCCAAAAAATACGGTTTAGTGATTTTCCACTGTGGAGATCACTTATCGTTATCATTTTTCACTATCGGAATGAAATCGGAGGTATGGGAGTGAAAAAACAACACAAAAATCGGTGATGAATCTCGTAAGTGAGTTTTCAGTCAATTATTTTGAATATTTTTTGACAATGTTTAGTTAGATTAATAATTTTTTTCCATTTTAAGAGATAATTATTTTTGAAATGTGAGCTAAATGATCAGAGGCAATGTGTCACATTTGTACTTTTTTTTTCATCTTTTTTTATAAACCGACATTTTTTGGAAACCTATTAACAAAAACGTATATAATTATTGTTCTTGTAAAAGAAAATTTTTGTATGGCATTTCGAGAGATTAGAATGAATCAGACAACCATTTTTGATGCCAATAGAGAAAAATGATAACGATAAACGATCTCCACAGTGGCGTGGTCAGCGTTCAATGAATTACTAAACAGTATTTTTTGGGGATTTTTCACGTTTTCACCCTATCACCCCTATTTCACCTATACTTTTGGGAGGATAGCTTTGCAATAAATATTTTTTTAATCTACCTATATAACCGTAAAAATATCTCTATTTGTCTTTGAGATATACCATAAACAAAAGGAAAAAACGATCGAAATTTGAAATGTGTACCACATCAACCCCCATTTCCACCCCTATAATAGTGGATGATGGCATTCGAAATAATTTTCCCTTAATCTACATAACCTAAGGTTCAATTAAAAAAAATAATTGTTTCGATATCTCCATTTTTGCTCTAGACATTAGGTTTCCGTTAAAAAATGCAATTTGACCCATAGTGCGACGTGGCCCAAAAACTACTTCTTTTTGGAACATGGAACACTTCTTCGGGTTGAGTCTCAGGTTGGCGTTCTTAAATCTGGAGAATACTTCGCCCAGGTTCTTCAGATGGTCGTCGAATGTCTGACCCATGATCAGAATGTCGTCGAGGTATACTAAGCACGTTCTCAATGTCAACCCGCTCAATACATATTCCATTAGCGTCTCAAATGTAGCGGAAGCATTACATAACCGAAAGGGCATGACCGTGAATTGAAACAACCCTTTACTGATGGAGAACGCTATCTTCTTTCTGTCGTTTTCGTGTAGACCAACCTGCCAATATCCACTCTTTAGGTCTAGTGTGGAGAACCAACCGGAGCCTGCTACTGTTTTTCAGAGTGTCATCAGTGCGGGGTAGTGGATAGCTGTCTTTCTTCGTCACGTCATTCAGCTTTCTGTAATCCACGCAAAATCGGGTGGCTCCATCCTTTTTTTTTAACTAGCACGTCGGGAGAGGACCATGGACTGATAGATGGCTCAATAATTCCATTTTGCAACATGGACTCGATTTTTAACTCGACTGCCTGTTGTTGCCCCAAGGGTAGTCTCCTAACTGGTATTCTGATGGGTTGAACCTTTCCGGTATCTATTCGGTGCTGGACGATGTCGGTTCGACCGGTGGCTCCATCTTGGCTGTTAAAAATTTGCCAGAGATTTGCAAATAAATTGCTTGGCTTTCTTCTGTTCCTCTGGTGTAAGGTGTTTCAAATGGTGGCAAACTGTTGTAAAAACTATTTACAGGGCCCTATCTCCTTCACCGATGTCTGGTACTCTTCTTCGCAATTGATGATGGTCTCTACTGGCTCGAAACAAGCTATTTCTTGACCATTGGCAATTCTAATGTCGTGGTTGGGCAAATTAAGGACTCTAATTGGTGTTTCTCGTCCGGTTTTAACTATAGCCGGTCCAACTAAGTAGTCATGAGCTGAATGCACGGGCTCCACCATTCCAACGCAGCTCCCAAGATTGCTTTCTAGCTGCCCATGAATAATCTGTTCCGTTCAACCGGGAATTCTGGCTAAAGATTTTGCTACAATTTTTATCGACGTTGCTGAGCTGTTGACGGGCCGTGTCAATACAAATTTCTCATTTAGGAATCGAAGAACATCGTATCTCGGGTCGAACATAAATCCATGTCAGGTCCCTACCAAGTATAAAATTGTCCTCAATATCCGCTACCAGGACTCTCTGGCGGATTCTGTTGTCTGCAGTACTATATCAGTATTGACATGGACTCGCCGGTGACTGTTCTGAGCTGGATTTTGTTGGTAACTGGCCGGATTTCTGATGACCTCAAAACCCTTGGCTTGGCAATGGACACAGCGGCGCCGGTGTCGATGGTAATGGTAATTGCTCGGCCATTGATGGTGCCCCTCATGACTAGGCTGTCCTGGGTGTTGGTGGAGGGTTAGTCAGCATTCGCCCCCTTATGCTGGCTGATTGGAGTTTCCCTGGGTGGTAAGGTCGGTTTATTGCCTACCCCTGGTTGGTGACCGTTCCGGTAGCCTCACTCTTCAGTCTCGTTCCAAGTGTCCTGTCCGCCCACAACGGTAACATGCTCTTCTGGTGCCGGTTCTTTGTAACCGTTCTAGTAATTTATGGATTCCGGACAACACTGCCTGGAGAGATGGTTCTGGTTCTTCCTGGCTGAAGGAAATTGCTCGCACCCTTGGTTTGCACATGTTCATGACTGCTTCTCTTTCCAAGGCCCGAAGTAAAGCTTCATTACTTTTCTTGACGCCACTAAGTCTTAGGTTTCTTTGTACTTCCACATCTCTGATACCGTTTATGAAACTGTGGCCAACTGATCTTTAGTTTCCTCTGGCAGCTGTGTAGGTCAGGTGTGCTAATCGTCTAATCTTCTTTTTGCTTCGAACTCTTGTAGACTCTCGCCGGATTTCTGTGTTTTCCACTTAGTTGGACTTGGTATACCTGGCTCAAGGATTGATTGTCGTATCTTTTGTCTAAGATGGAGATGATCTTGTCGAAATTAACTTGTTCATCGACTGGAAGGATTTGAAGGAGCTCTAATGCCGGCCCTCTTAAAGCAATTACCAGAGGGGTAGATTTTTGTTGGTTATCCCATCCATTAGCTGTAGCCCCGGCTTCATATTGCCGTTTATACATTGGCCAAGATGAGCTGTCATCAAATGTGGGTGGTTTTCTAATGAAACCTTTGGTACTCACGGTGTGTTGGTATTTCACTCTCTGCAAATCTTGTTGTAATTGTTTAATTTCAGTTTCCACTTTGTTTTTTTCTTTTATCTTGTACTTCACTTACTTCACATTGTACTGTGTTTTTAATGGAACAGATTTCAAATTTCACCTGGCTCTGGATGGAGTCCGTGTCATCTACTTTGATTTCAAAAGTTTCCACATTAGTTTTTAGGATCTTAATATCGTCATTTATCTCTTTTATGTCTGATTCCACTATTTGCATTCTTTCATTAACTGTTTCATTAACTTGCGATACTATTATTTGCATTAATTGTTCAAATTGCTGTTGTCTTTTTAATTTATCAGTTTGTTCTTCTAATATTTTAAATTCATTTTGTCTCGTTAAATCAAATTTCGAGATCAATCATTCCATTGAATTTTGTTGTTTGTCATCTATATTAGTCACAAGATTCTCTAATTCAATTTTAGGTTTTTCATCAAAAGATTGTACTAAACTTTGATGAATTTCTCGAATTTCCTCTTGTTTCTCCTTCTTGTCACGTTTTTCCAGGATCTGAGTTATTTTTTCATCTAGTCTCTCCGTAACCAGTTTGACTATTTTTTGTATTTCGTCCGTTTTTTCCATGCTTCGGGTTTCCATAAATCAAATTTTAACTTCACTTAATCCTGCACTTCTGATCACCAAATTGGTATAAATTCCGTGGGTTCAACTTAATTAAAGTTTAAAAAAATTGACATTCACTTCACTTTCTAGAACTATTATTTCCACCTAAACATAAAATATATTCAACAGCTGATTCTAATACAATAACATCGGGTCATGCCCTAAAACCTATATCGGTCAAAGCGGCACAGCGAGTAAAAAACGTATCGAAATCATAACAACAAAATAAGCTGAACGCACTAAACTAACTGACTAAAAATACTCTTATATAGCATACATTGAGTTTCCTGCTCGTTCTAGATTTTGTTGCCCAGCGTCGAGATTGATAGTTCTTGCTCATTTTGAAGACTCTAGAAATTGATATTTTTTATGTTCTTTGGAATGAATACTGTTTTACGTTGCTTTCGCCAGGGATGGAGTGGATAAATTTTAGAACAATATGTCTTCCATGAAGGGGCTTCTCTTTCCATTTGAACAGTTTCTGATCAGTTGACTGGTGGTGCAATTGGACTTTTTGTTCTGTCAGTCGCAGTGGTGTTGAGTCATCAACCTGGAATATGACGCTGTGTAGATCAGAGAATTCTGCGAGTTTCTGAAAATGACTATGCAAATTAGAAATTTGTTGATCTAGTAGTTTGCTTATATCGGCCAATCCCTTCCCCTCCTACATACCGTGGTAAACTTGTACCATCGACAGAGCTCTTTGGCTGGTGATTTTGAGCGTTTGTTAGTAGAACTCGAACTTTCCAACAGTCTTCTTACCACCCTTCTATAGAACTCTGTTGTTAGGTCCTTTTTCATGGTGGAGTGAATACGTTTAGCCTGCTTTATTCCAAGGTATTTATATCTACTTTTATGTTTTTTTTTGCGCAATAACACCACAATAGAAATAAAACGACGTATATTGCAGGAATACCAAACGTTTCAAAGTCTATTCTGACTTCGTTGTCAATGGCTTTATATTTATTGATGTAGATTGCAAAATATATTTATATCTCCCATTTCGTAGGGCCCCTGGTGTATTTTGCCTTTAACTATATTAATAATTCGGCATTCATTTCTCTAGACCAAATTGCATATGGATGTCACTAGAGAACTCTTGTACTAATTTAAGCATATCATGCAGCTGTTATTTCTTAGCTACCATCAGGACTAAGAGAGTCTTCTTGGAATATACCCCTTCTGATTGGAATGAGGTCGGTTTGTATGGAACAGTCGACTTCATTCAGAAAGATTTTGCTTTGCCAGGTGGACATGGCATATTGTAAAAAGTTAATAATACAATTACTTTATAGAGTTTCAGTACCTGAATGAGCCAATCATGTAGAACTGAATCAAAAGCCTTTTTGTAGTTCACATATGCTATGTAGAGATTTCGTCGTTTGGCGTGGGCTTGATTGCAGAAAGCAGAATCAATTTTTCAGTTGTTCTTTACACCCCATCGAATTTTTCGCGCATCCCTTTTGTTGTTGAGTAATTATGTTGATCATCTCACAATGTCTGTAAAGGCGATGATTAATGCACGATTTTATAACTTTGTATAAGGTTGGTGACAAGTGATTGGTCGGTACTTTGCTGGGTCCTATGTACATATAGGTTGTCCTTTGGTAAGAGGTGTGTAGCACCTGTGCGTAAGGAAATTAGGCATCTCGTGTGGATGGGTAATCATGTCATTTATAAGGGCTGTTAATGTTTCGTGGGTGGCGTACAGTTTCCTTATCCAGTAATTTTGCACACCATCTGGTCCTGGCGCTTTCCAGTTATTGAAGTGCTTCATTATGTTGGATGTGTCTTCCTATGTAAATGGATGGTGTTGCATCGTATTACTGTTGTGAAATGCAGCCTCCTCCTCATTAATCCAGCTCGCTCTGGGGTTATAGGAAATTGTTGTGGAAACCTATGTTTCACAGAATTCCTCGATGTCTGTTTTACTTGGATAGCTAGTGGCTTCATTATTATTCTCAATCGACTTGTGTAGACGGAGAGCTTTTGTCGTAGACTGTTCAGACATTGCTGAGATGTGATGTTTTCTCCATCGCACTAAGAGTGCATTCGGTTATTGTTCATGATAGGCCTGACAAATCTTTCTATTCTGTTGCTCCTGACCCCTTTTTGGTACTCGGTCAGTCTTCCAATGTCTGTCCGAAGAGAATTGATTTTCCCTTCAAGCCTTCTTTGTCAAGGTGGAATTGGAAGAGTTTGTGTAAATTGGGGAGGGTCTTGCTTTGATCTTATAACGACTCCAGTTGTTCTGCAGATGGCTATTGCAGCACAGACTCTAACATGTTCGCACCTAAAACATAGTTTGCAAGATAAATTTGTTCATTGCCTGCACTACGATACCCAATTTCTTTGAGCATCTTATTTTGGGTAGAGTTGGTCTAGTCAGTGGATCTATTCCACTGTACTCTACAATAAGGGCTCCTTCAATTTCTGCTTGGATCTTCTCAAGCAGGTCAGCGTTGTTTGACTGTTCTTGTTGAAGTTCTTGAGTCACGGTCTTGTATTGCTATAATAAATCTTTCAGTTTCCAGATGTAGTTCACCTTGAGTCATTTTAAGGGCGCTTTTTTGTCTATAGAAGGGTTATTTAATGCTCTTGGGTACTTTCCATGCAATGTCTTGTCAAATTTGCGAGGATTCATTGTCAAAACTCACTACCTCGTCCTGCAGTACTTTTGAGATATTTTGCAGATTTTATGGAGTGTAGTTGTGGTCCAGTGCTAATATGTGTTGTAAGGGTGGTGAGAAATATGAACACATATTTCTCTCTTGATTTCTGCAATGTTCTAAGATATTTATGAGGCCCCGTACACCCTCATTCCTCGACAAATAAACTTTTCTGGTGATGACATCTAAACTTAGTGTCGTGCGAGTCAGCCTATCTAATGCATTTAGGTCTGTGTCTGTGTACTCCAGTATTCCAAAAAAGAGTATGTTAAAACCGGCATAGCTGAATAAGGTTTCGTGAGTTAAATTTGGTGTTCAGAAGTTTAGTTAGTCTAGCTCGGCATTTTTCTTTAAATTCTTATGTAAGCTTTGTGTGTTGTATCCGCTTGTTTTGTTGGATTCCCAGGTACGTTTCATCGATCCCGATTTGTTGGAAATATTGTTCATCTGAAATATTCTTCAATTTGCCTTTTGTGATATGTATTTCAGAGCATTTGTCAAGTCCAAACGACATATGAATATCGTCGCTGAATGTTTTAACGGTGCTAATAAGAGCCCTCAGCTAATAGCTATTTTCAGAATATAGTTTAATGTCGTCCATAAAAAGTAAGTGACTTAGTCGGGATTGCTAGTTTCTTACGTTTGTTCGATAGCCCTTATTGGTCAGATTTAGGATTTGCGAGAGTGGGTTTAATGCTAGGCAAAACCATAAGGGTCTCGAAGAATCGCCTTGGAAGATTCCTCTTTTTATCCTTATTTAGGAGATTTCCCTACTGTTAAATTTTATGTTTGTTTCACAGTTTGCCATAATGTATTTTAACAGTGCAATTATGTTATTATTGATTTTATACAGACGTAGGCATTTCAGCAGCCAATCATGTGGTACTGAGTCAAAAGCTTTCTTGTAGTCAATGTAGCCCAGGCTGATATTTCGGTGTTTACGTTCTGCTTGCTTTATTATTATCGCATCTATGGTGATTTGTTGCTTGCAACCCAGACTATTTTTTATGCATTCCGTCTGTTCTGTTGCAATTATGTCATTGAGACTGCAATGGTTATATATTTTTGTATGTAAAAGATCTGTAATAAGTTTATACATATTTGAGAGGCATGTGATTGGTCGATAGTTCTTGAGGTCAGTTTTGTCTCCTTTTTTTTGGTAGGAGATATTTTTAGACAAACATTCTGGGAAGCTGGTTGGATCTTGTATTATTTCGTTAAAATATTGCAATATAGTCCGTGGGTTCAAATTTAAAATTATAAAACTAATATTCACTTTCACTTTTCTAGAACTTTATTTACATTCAAACAGCTGATTCAAATACAATAACAATCCCATATACTGTCTGGCGATCGTGGCGTGTTTCTTTTATATCACCAGCGTCGAATTCTCCAGTAAAAATCATCATCACTCCTTCCGCTGCCGAGCCTTTTCGAGAATCGTATTTTTTATCTTAAAGCGTTTGTTGTCGTACTGAAATGACACAGGGTCGGCTTTGGGTAAATTTCGTAACTAAAGGGGGGGGGCCTTTAATCGTCCCGATCAGAAACATCCCCTCCATGGTAGGGAGCGAGTCGATCTAAATGAACCACCTTCAATTTAGCCTTGGGGTTTCGACGGATCCGGTAGATGACGTCATTAAGCCTCTTGACCACCTCGTATGGACCATCCCAGGCGGGTGTAAGCTTTGGGGATTTACCCTTGCTCCGTTGGGGGTTGTACAACCAGACTTTGTCCCTCTCCTGGAACCCGACTGAATTGGCCTTGAGGTCGCATCGCGTCTTCATCCGGTCGTGTATTGCCAGCATGTTATGTCGGAGCTGGTCGGCATAATCGTCGATGTCTTGGGGAGGTTCTTCGGGGGAGCCAAATGCCAAGTCGCATGGTAATCGCAGCTCCTTTCCGAATAGGACCCTGGCTGGGGTCAGGCCTGTACTATTATGTACGGCAGAGCGATATGCCAACAGGAATAGGGGAATATGCTCATCCCAAACACGCTGGTTATTGCTGACGACCTTGGATAGGTGTTGTTCCAAGGTCCTGTTGAATCTTTCCACCATTCCGTCTGACTGTGGGTGTAATGGTGTTGTTCTCGTTTTCCTGATCCCCAACATCATGCAGACCTTCTGGAATACATTCGATTCGAAGTTACGCCCCTGGTCTGAATGTAATTCCATCGGGACGCCAAACCTGCTGAATAGTTGTTCTACTAGCACCGTCGCTACCGTGGTTGCCTCTTGGTTGGGTATCGCATATGCCTCAGGCCATTTGCTGAAGTAATCCATTGCGACCAGAATGTATTTGTTCCCCCTCTCAGACTCGGGAAATGGACCGGCGACATCGATGGCAATTCTCTCAAATGGGACGCCCACATTGTACTGCTGCATTCTGCCCTTGGTCCGGGTCTTCGGGCCCTTACTGGCGGCACATGTGGCACATTTGCGGCACCAAGCTCTGACGTCTTCGAAGTAATTCACCCAGTAGTACCGCTGGCGAACTTTGTCTAGGGTTTTATTCATGCCCAGGTGGCCTGCGGTAATTCCATCATGTACTTCGGTCAGGATGGCTGGTACCTTTTTCTTCGGAACTACCAGTTGGGACTTGGTTTCTCGTCCATCAGCGCTTTCCCAAACTCGCTTGAGCATTCCATTGTCTACTCTTAAAGAGTCCCACTGAGCCCATAACGATTTCAGCACGCCGGAGTATCTAGCTACCTCGTCCCATCGTGGCCTGGGTGCCCCTCTCATTTTGAGTGACAAGATTGGTTCGATGTCTGGATCAGCCATTTGGTCCTGGATGCACTGTTCCGTTGTCCAGTCTTCATTGGTCTGCACTCGGATCTCTGATGGAGATACCTTCTCGCATTCCGCTCTACAGGGTCTTCTGGATAGGGCATAGGCGTTATTGTGCAAACGGCCGGCACGGTGTTCCACCTTGAAGTCGTATTGCTGTAATTTCTCCATCCACCTGGCCAGTTGTCCTTCCGGTGTCTTCATGTCCAGCAGCCATTCGAGTGCGGCATGATCTGTTCGGATTAAGAAATGGCGACCATAGAGGTATTTGTGGAAATGGTCTACATCCCTTATTATTGCAAGAAGTTCTTTTCTGGTGACGCAATAATTTCTTTCTGGTTTCGAGAATCCACGGCTGTAGTACTCGATCACCCTCTCTTCACCATCTTGCACCTGGGATAGGACGGCCCCCAAACCGGTGTTGCTGGCGTCGGTGTCTAAGATGAACTTGCCGGACTGTGTAGGAAAGGCCAGGATTGGGCTGGAACATAGTGCTGCCTTCAGTCGCCTGAATGATATTTCGCAATCCCGATTCCAATGGAAGGTCTCTTTCTCAGTGGTCTGCCGGTGTAGAGGGGCGGCGATGGTGGCAAATCTCTCAAAAAAACGCCGGTAGTATGAACAGAGGCCCAAGAAGCTTCGGAGGTCATGTTTGTCTCTTGGAACTGGCCAATCACGGATGGCTTCTATCTTGTCTTCGTTGGTGCGGATTCCTGACTCGGACACTACGTGGCCCAAAAACTCTACTTCTTTTTGAAACAAGGAACACTTCTTCGGATTGAGTCTCAAGTTGTAACGATTAAATCGTCACTTCGGGCAAATGTTAATAATTTTTCTATATTTTGGTTACATTTAAAATTTTGTACGCCAACAATGTTGAGTTCAGAATATCATCTCAGGTACGTAAAACATTAGTATCTTGCTTTCAGCTGTTATTAAATTAAATATTCCTCAATTTGGATTTTATTCGCTTTGCATGGCTGATTAGTTAATTCTAAAAGTATGTTTCGTCATCCCTTATATCGCCTAATGATTAATTTGCATAATGTAACTCCTAAAATAGACTAAATCGGTAATATCAATCGGTTTATCTTTGAATTAATTCTTATTTCGACTCTGTGTATCGTCTACTGCATTAAGAAACCTGCGCGGTACTTATTTGCTGGGTACCTGCGAAAAATTCACGTTTTGACTCTCTCTCTCTTCCCTTTTGTCAATCGACGAGACCAGATCGATAATTTTGCCTGGCATTTTCAGGAAGCCATTTTTTATCTTATCGTACTGTTTCGATTACCGAAGAAAGTGAGTAAAGCAAGTATATATTCTTTTCTCGCGATTAAATTATCTGTACCGTTTCTTATAGTATAATTGATGGTCAAAATACCGATCAATTGAAATATCGATTTATCTTTAATCTATCGTAGATATATGTATATATGCACATGTCTTATTTTTTATCGTAGCTTGAAATTCGGAAGCTGTGTGAAGATGTTTTCCCGACCAGAGTTCATCATATAGCTTCGTCGCATTGTTTAAGTATTTACTCTACATGATCTATTTTCTTTTCTTGGAATCAAATTTTTTTTATAATTTTTTTATAGAGCATAACCTTCCTATTGGAACACGTGCTTGGTGCTACTGCTTTTTACCTTTATATATATATATATATATATATATATATATATATATATATCTTTTTCTCTTTAATTACATCTCTCTTATAAACTAGGAACAGAAACTGTGGTTTTATCATTTTCTAGGGTTGTAGCTGAAAGGGAGAATTCCTGATTTTCCGTTGCAATCACGTACAGTGAAGCCATTCTGTTTGCTTTCCGAGACCACCATTGCTAGGTTTGAAGGAAAAGGGGAAGCTAATCTGGGAAATTTGGATGCCAACCTAGTCTACTTAGCAGAGGAGGAAAGCGAAGTAAGTGATTTTTCTATATCTAAAGTCTTACCTAGATTGCTTTTATTTTTTTTTATTAAATTTAAACACATTCACTGTAGAATTGTTTTTATATCACTTACTTCGTAACCTCTCTTTAAATTAGGGAACGTATTTGATTTACAGTTAGCTGACCAGGGTTTTTCTTGCTAGATTTTAGAAGTAGCACAGAACAATTTTCCGATATTTTACTTATGTCATATATATCTTCTCTTTCAGTTGTT
This sequence comes from Octodonta nipae, assembly GCA_034190945.1. Classification (NCBI taxonomy): domain Eukaryota; kingdom Metazoa; phylum Arthropoda; class Insecta; order Coleoptera; family Chrysomelidae; genus Octodonta; species Octodonta nipae. Next base: position 56,907,288 of record CM067220.1, read on the forward strand.
TCCTTAATTAGCTGCAATTTACCTAGCTATATATGTGAATATATGTATATCTATTTGCGGGCATTATTGTTAATATATTTTTTTATTTAAATTGCTCATACAAGATTCTTGCTGAAACTCCTTCACACCCTTTAAAGGTGGTAACTATCACACCAAATTGTTTATAAATTTGGAAAGATTTATGAAAATTTCCATGACCTTCAGTCAGGTGAAATAAATAAAATCAACCGAAGTTAATAGTACTTAGAAATCATTATCTTTTCACTAAAGTAAATAAACAGGAAATTTGTCTTATTTATAATATTTTCCTTGCTATCTAAGGAATATCGTTCTGGTATCGTAGACTTTTGATCAAATCTGTTATCTTTAATTTTGTATTAGCATATGATCAGATCTGTTATCTTTATTTTGTATTAGCATATGATCAGATCTGTTATCTTTATTTTGTACTAGCATATGATCAAATCTGTTATCTTTATTTTTGTATTAGCATATGATCAGATCTGTTATCTTTATCTTTGTATTAGCATATATTTGGATCCAATCAGTTATCTTATTTTAGTATATTTTTCGAGAAATTTAATCTTCATTGTTGTAATAATTATTGTAATACCTTATCGTACCTCTCTTGCAGAGAGAAGGAAGTTTTTCTGTAATTTTATTTTCGGTTTATCCTTAATTCACAAATAGTTTGATTTAATATCAAGGAACATTATCGTAATAATAGTCACTAAGTGTCAATGTAAATAGAGACTCGTATCGTTATATTGAACAGACATTCAAGTGACTTATCGTATCCCAGTTCCAAACCGGGGTTGAATTTAGAATTTTGGGGGAGTTCAGCAAGTCCAATCAAGGGGTAGCACGTACTAATTCTCTGTTTTTATCTTTTTCCTGCATGCACAAAAATGAGCTGGACCCAAGGACGCTAGAGGAATAGCACCTACCACCATAGGGGCGACTATTTACTGCTACTAGTCGTCAGGGAAGCTCCAACCAGTAAAGTCACGGCTACCTAGAAGGCTTCGGAACCCTCTAAATCAACTGACTCTCTCTCTCTCTCTCTCTCTCTCTCTCCTGATATAGCTGAGGAACCAGACAGCCCGGCCATAACCAGAGAGCATTGCACCAGATAAGTCTAAAGTCACTACTTACTGATTGTATACTGATCAAACTGCACTATTGTAATTGAAAGAAACTGTTGTTTTGGCTTGGCCACTTTTTTTTAAATTGTCAATATAAATTATCTGTTATAAAATTGTAAATATAATTGTGAGTGTAAAATTGGTCTTATTTTGCTGCCTATATGTTTGTGTGTGTCTGGCGCCCTCTCTAAGGTGTCCAAAGTTGGAAAAGAAAAAAAAATTGCACCCACCATTTTGAGATGTGCTCTGGTGAGCTAGTCGGTATTATGATGGATGCCTCCACAACAGCAAGAGGTTTTCCGTTATAAGGTTGGCGTTATTAATTCTGGAGAATACTTCGCCCAGGTTCTTCAGATGGTCGTCGAATGTCTGGCCCATGACTAGAATGTCGTCGAGGTATACTAAGCACGTCCTCCATGTTAACCCGCTCAGTACATACTCCATTAGCCTCTCAAATGTAGCGGGTGCATTACATAACCCAAAGGGCATGACCGTGAACTGAAACAGCCCTTTACTGGTGGAGAACGCTGTCTTCTCTCTGTCGTTTGCGTGCAGACCAACCTGCCAATATCCACTTTTTAGGTCTAGTGTGGAGAACCAACGGGAGCCTGCTAGTGTGGTCAAAGTGTCATCGATTCGGGGTAGTGGGTAGTGTCTTTCTTCGTGACATCATTCAGCTTTCTGTAATCCACGCAAAATCGGGTGGTTCCATCTTTCTTTTTAACTAGCACGACGGGAGCAGACCATGGACTGATGGATGGCTCAATAACTTCATTTTGTAACATGGACTCGATGTTTTCTTCGACTGCCTGTATGTTGCCCCAATGGTAGTCGTCTAGGTGGTATTCTGATGGGTTGAGCCTTTCCGGTATCTATTCGATGCTGGATGATGTTGGTGCGACCGGTGGTTCCATTTTTACCGTTAAAAATTTGCCAGTGTTTTGTGATAAATTGCTTAGCTTTCTTCTGGTTCTCTGGTGTCAAGTGTGTCAAATGGTCAGCAAACTCTTTGTCGGGCCCTGTCTCCTTCACCGACGTCTGGTACTCTTCTTCGCAATTGATGATGGTGTCTACTGGCTCGAAACAAGCTATTTCTTGACCATTGGTAATTCTGATGTCGTTGTTGGACAAATTCAGGACTCTGATTGGTATATCTCGTCCGGTTTTAACTATAGTCCGTCCAACCAAGTAGTCATGAGCTGAGTGTACGGGCTCCACTATTCCAACGCAGCTCCCAGGATTGCTGTCTAGCTGCCCATGAATAATCTGTTCCGTTCGACCGGGAATTCTAGCTGAAGACTTTGCCACAATTTTTATGGGGGTGACTGATGTGTTGACGGGCCGTGTCAATACAAATTCCTCATTTAGGAACCGAAGAACATCATATCTCGGGTCGAACATAAATCCATGCTGGCTAATTAGGTCCATTCCTAGTATAAAATCGTCCTCAATATTCGCTACCAGGACCCTATGCCGGATCATGTTGTCCCCTATCTGTAGCAAGACATCTGCCTCACCCTGTATTGACATGGACTCGCCGGTGACTGTTCTGAGCTGGATGTTATTGCTAACTGGCCGAATTTCTGATGCTCTCAAGGCCCTGGATTTGGCAATGGACACAGCGGCGCCGGTATCGATGGTGATGGTAACTGCTCGCCCATTGATGGTGCCTCTGATGACTAGGCTGCCGCTATCTCGGCAAAATCCCCGGATGGATACTGTCCTGGGGGCTGGTGGAACGTGAGTCAGCATTCGCCCCCTTATGCTGACTGGTTGGAGTTTCCCTGGTTGGTAAGGTCGGTTTGTTGGCTACCTCTGGTTGGTGATCGTTCCGGTAGCCTTACTCGGCAGTCACGTTGGAAATGCCCTGTCCGTCCGCAGCGGTAACATGCCCCTCTGGTGCCAGTTCTTTGTGACTGTTCTAATATTTTGTTCAGGCCAGCCAGCAGCGCTTGAAATGGGGACTCTGACTTTTCCTGGTTGAAGGAAACTGCTCGGACCCTCGGCTTAGACATGTTCATGACGGCCTCTACTTCCAAAGCCCGAAGTAGAGCTTCATTACTTTTCTTGACGCCACTTTGGAGGAGTTCTAGGGCTGGACCTCTTAACGAAATTACCAGAGAGGTAGATTTTTCTTTATTATCCCACCCATTAGCTGTAGCCACGGCCTCAAATTGCCGTTTATACATGGGCCAAGATGAACTGCCGTCGAATGAGGGTGGTTTACTAAAGGAACCTTTGGTACTCACGGTGTTCTGGTATTTTCCTCGCTGTAAGTCCTGTTGCATTTTTTAAATTTCTGTGTCTAGTTTATTTTGGATGGCACTGATTTTATCTTGTACTTCACTGTGTACTGTTTGCTTGATGGAACTGATTTGATCTTGAACTGTGTGTTGAATTGAACTGATTTCAAATTTTACCTGGCTTTGGATGGAATCAAGATCATCTACTTTTGTTTCAAGAGTATCCACGGTATTTTTTATGGTCTTAATGTCATCATTTATCTCTTTTATATCTGACTCAACTATTTGCATTCTTTCATTAACTGTTTCATTAACTTGTCCTACTATTTGCATTAATTGTTCGAACTGCATTTGTCTTTTTTCTTCAGTTATTTTAAATTCATTTTGTCGCTTAAATTCAACTTGTTCTTTTTTTTCTTCAAATAATTTAAATTCATTTTGTCGTTTTAGTTCAAGTTGATCTTGTTTCTCTTCAAATACTTTAAAATCATTTTGTCGTTTTAATTCAAGTTGATCTTGTTTTTCTACAAATTTCGAGAATAATCCTTCAATTAAATTATGTTGTTCGCTTTTCATCGTAGTGACAAGATTTTCTAATTCTATTTTACGTTTTTCATCAAAAGATTTTACTAACCTTTGTTGAATTTCTTCTTGGTGTTGTTTTTCCTTCTTGTCACGTTTTTCTAGAATCTGTGCAATTTTTTCGTCCAGTCCCTCTGTAACCTGCTTGACTATTTTTTTGGTAGTTTCGTCCATACTACGGGTTTCCATAAATCAAATTAGGATGTTAACTGCACTTAATCCTTCACTTCTAACACCAAATTGCAATATAGTCCGTGGGTTCAAATTTAAAATTATAAAACTAATATTCACTTTCACTTTTCTAGAACTTTATTTATATTCAAACGGCTGATTCAAATACAATAACAATCCCATATACGCTAGTCGTCGCGGTATAACTGCCTGGCGATCGTGGCGTGCTTCTTTTATATCACCAGCGTCGAATTCTCCAGTAAAAATCATGATCACTCCTTCCGCTGCCGAGCCTTTTCGAGAATCGTATTTTTTATCTTAAAGCGTTTGTTGTCGTACTGAAATGACACAGGGTCGGCTTTGGGTAAATTTCGTAACAATATGTTCATAATATAGCGTGTAGAACTGTGAATTTCTTTAGCCAATAACTATGGATATTATCTAGCCCCGAAGCCTTCCAATTATGATTGTTTGCATAGCAACGTCTTCGGTAGAAAGTATTACTTTCGGCACATCATCTACACGATTTGAGTTATTTTCAACAATTGTTAACCAAGTGGCTTGTTGGTTAAATTTTTTTGTGCAAGACTATAAGTTACTCCAGTATTCAGTGAATATACTGTGGTCTACTGGTTCTTGCATGTGTGTTGGGTGCCTGTGAGTCTAAGGATCTATAGAAAGCTTTTTGCTTATTTTTAAATGTTTGGTTTTGCATTTTTCGTTTAGTCATTTCATTATAACTACGTAACCTTGCCACTTTAACTTTCGATAGCTCGGTGTGCTTTGTCTCGGTAACACAGCCGTGTATACTTGAAATCGGTATCAGTTTCACGAATTTTCGGTTTACGACATATACCGCCCAATTTTTTGTTTTACTTTCTGACTATTGTTGTTATTTAAGTACTCAGGTATAATATTAATTTCCGTTCGTAGGAATATTATTTTGTTTTCTAACGGGATTCGCCAAGCACGTACTCTAGGTTTTGTTGGCCTATATGTTTGTTTTTCGTCTTCGGCCATTAATGAACAAAACCAAACGTTTTGTTCAGAGTATAAGGCTGTGTGAACATCGGTCAAGCTATTTATTTGGTTTTGCATCAGCAGTATAGCTGTATTAACACAGGGCGAGTTAGAGGATTTGAATCGAGAAACAGCCAGAAAAATTCCGGAAGTGATGTATTATTAATATTATGCACAAGCAACACTTACAACTTACCAAACTGCACCAACATTTGAGCGCTCACTAATTTTATGTGATTCACATGGATACATAGCACATGTGTCACACGTTCTAAGAAAGTCTAAACCATCCAAAACGAACCGATCTATATAAGAAAATGAGGCCTTGAAACAATGTCGCGTATACAAGGTATAAAATAAATACCAGTAAAATACTCTCTTCGAGGTGTCATTCTTTTGTACGCAAGACAATATATATACTAGCGGACCCGACAGACGTTGTCCTTTCCCATGTAAACTTTTAAAAATTAGCTGTAACAATATAATTTGAACGCCATCTATCAGACGTATCTGAAACTAAAGCACACTCTTGAATATTTGGGTGCGTTCAGCAGATACAAACTGGTGTTAACGTTTGCTTACGTTTCATGTTTTGTGATGCACAAAACATGTTTTGTGCTGCACAAAACATGAAACGTAAGCAAACGTTTACAAAAGTTTGTATCTGCTGAACACGCCCATTGACACAGCGACTACAGCGCAGTCTGCCGGATCCTATGTAAGTTGTGCTAACATCAACAACAATTTTTAAATAAATTATTTAACTAAAAAATAATATCTAGTTACCGTATTGTGAATCTAAACCATCCTCAAACCCCCTGGAATACACACAAAAAATTTCATCAAAATCGGTCCAGCTGTTTAGGAGGAGTTCAATGACTAACACACGTACAGAAGATTTATATATATATATATATATATATATATATATATATAAAGATTGGTTCTGGTTAGGGAACCTTCATCAGTTGCGCTTCCCACAATTGAATGCCCTCTCGAACACTTCTTTCTGTATTTGATACATATCGTTAAATTTGAGCCGTTCCAGATTCTCGGAACCTCTATGTGCTAGTTTTCCCGAAAATCCTAGATGTCGGTCTTTACATCTCGCGTCACCCATTAATTAACCAAAATTTCAAATGACAATTACTTCTTTAAGTTTAATGAAACATCCTGGATTTTATGTCACCAACAGTAGTAGAATTTTATTCTCTATGTGACAGTATGAGGAAGATTCACGGAACGCCAACCGCATGGTGGCGCCACTGCATATAAGGGTACAATGACCGCCTCATATACAAAACTCTCATGGATGGCGGCAATTGTACCAATACATATATAAATCTCTTATCTATGATTGTACCCTTGTATGCAGTGGCGCCACCATGCGATTGAAGTCCCGTCAATCTTCCTCATAAAATTTCCCTAGACCTAACTATTCACATTCACGTGCCCATAAGGGTTTTCGCGGAAGCCGTTCTGAATCGATTCAGAATCGGTTCATTATTTTTAGTTCTATTTTTGTTCTGTCCCTAAATCGGATCACCGGAGTTCACATAGTGTTTTGTTTCATGTCATCTGTAAAAATCTGTTGTGGTTAATTTCTATGGGTTAAACGGTGCGCGTGAACAATCTGTAAATTTTTCGGATTTGAAAATATGTCCCGAATTTAAATTTTCAAATATTGAATGAATATCACTATATAGAAATTCCCTTTCAGTCAGCATTATTATAAAATATTCGGATTATTTAATTTTTATATATTTGTCTAGAAATTTAACTCTAATGACTTCACAAAAGGGCATATAGACTATAATTATAGCTAAAAAAATGCTTTTAAAAATTACTGACCCTATAAATATTACTACCCTGAAAGTAGCCGACATCCGACAAAAAATCTGAGTATATTTTACTATTTGTTATACAGTATTTAACAAGCTACATGTGGGGTAAAATTAAACTTTTTACAAATGTAATGAAATGCACATCTTTATTTTGATAAAATCTATATATTTATTTCTTTAAAATTTTGGTTTTTGCATTTATTTCAAAAATATTAGGTGTTAAATTTATAGGTTCAATTTTTTTTTTTTCGATATTTTTTATACAATATTTAGCAAGCTACAAGGGCTGTAAAATTAAACTTTTTGCAAATGTAATAAAATGCACCTATTTATTTTCATAAAATCTAAATATGCATTTCTTTAAAATTTTGATTTTGGCATTTATTTCGAAAATATTCTGTGTTAAATTTATAGGTTCATTTTTTTTCGATATTCATTATACAATATTCAGCAAGCTATCTGGGCTGTAAAATTAAACTTTTTGTAAATGTAATGAAATGTACATCTTTATTTTTCAAACTATACTTTTTGAAAATATAACGAAATGCACCTGTTTAATTTCTAAGTCTAAATGTGAATTTATACGTTTTTTATATCACAATTACATATAAAATAATCTATGCCAAATTCTAACATATCGGTCTTTGAATATTTGGTAAGCTACTATATCGGCTGTAAAATTCGACTTTGAAAACAAAACTAAATGGACCTCTTTATTTTCATAAAGTAAACAATTGCCCCTTTCTGAAATTTGACATTCACTTAAAAATATGCTATATTAAATTCTGATATAACTGCATTTTGATGTTAAGGAAAATACTTATCTGGACTAAAATTCCATTTGCTTCAACTGAAAATTACCCCAACCTTATTCTAATCTTTATGTGCATTGCATGGTATATAATTTTATATGCATTTTTAAATTAGTTGGTAAACAGTTTTTTCCAATTAAAAAAGTTCTGAAAATATAATGGTATACAAAGCTAGTAGCTAGATATATCTATTACTTTATTAAAAATTATAATCCTCTCTATTTAGAGAATTTTAAATTGTATTATAAAAAAAATTATAGCAAAGGATATTTTCACCCAAGAACAGTATTTTAGAATAAAACATTTTTAAAAAAATGTAAAGGACTTCCAAGTATTACCAAAAAGTTGAAAATAATTATAACGAAATATAACTCTAGACAGTAAATAACACATTCAATTTTGTTAGGTACCTACACACAAAGTAAAAAATTTAAACATTAAAAGGTGCTCATTCTGTACAAATTAATTACCTACCTACCTAGTATATATTTCATTTATGTTAAACCAGTCAACAACATATTTGAAGTTACTTAACTTGCAGCAAATCATAGAAGATTATCATACATTTCAATGATTTAATTCTGGATATCAATTCTGTCAATTAATTTGAAAATTGATTATTTTTGTATTTATTGTGTCACTTCTAGTACCTATATTATATACTTCTAAAAATCCATCAGTCCTCATCACTAAACAAACTGTAGTCCAATATCTTCGTTAATTAAAAATATTATTTATGAAAAAATACTATTTTAAGTTCTAACAGGAATTAGTAATAAAATTGGAACAATTTTATTTCTTCTACATTAAATTAAAAATAATTTACTGAAGTAATTTTGACCATTTCCACTTATCTCCAACTGCTAAATTCAAATTCAAACGAAAGCTGAACTAAACATACTTCGATAGACTTCGGAAAGCCGAGTGGGTTAGAAATCAGGCCGAACCGCATAATTCTTAGAGCTTTTACCTATATATGCTCTAAGGTATGATCGAACTAAAAATCCTTGCTTCAGAGCAAGAACCATTTAAATCGATTCAGAATCGATTCAGAACCAATAGGGGTTTTCGCGGAGCAGTTCTGAATCGATTCAGAATCGGTTCATTATTTTTAATTCTATTTTTGTTCTGTCCCTAAATCGGATCACCGGAGTTCACATAGTATTTTGTTTCATGTCATCTGTAAAAATCATTTTGTGGTTAATTTCTATGGGTTAAACCACGAAGTATAGATACAAGGAGTCCGAACGGTATAGGCTTTTCCGCAGTATTCGTGGTATACAATATTAAACCCAGATCATAGTTCTCTTTTCTGCCACTAGCTGCGCAAATGTTCAGGACGTACTGATGTTATTATTACTAGCTGTCGCCCAGTGGTCGAAATTCGACCAATTGTGTCAATATCTCTGGCAGGTTAAGTAACATGAAAATTTTATCGTGACATTCTATCCTAGGACTTTAGAGAGAACAGCAATTACACAGAACGGATCCAGATTCGGAACCTCTCTGTGATAGTTTCCTCGAAAATCCTAGATGTCGGTCTTACATCTCGCTTCTACAAATAAGTAACGAAATTCAGGTTTTTTCAGATATAGTTCATACAACTTTATTTGTGTTCAAATTCGTAATTCTTAATTTAATATGACAACAATTCAACTGCTAATGGGCTACCCTACATATTTATTTTTTCTAACCCCCCTGTATAGCTATAATTGCACTCAATTCTCTAACATTTATTAAAATCCTCATTATAATAATTCCATCTCAATATATATTTCCACCACCCTGTATATGCAAATGCTTATGGACCACGCATAATATTTTTTAACATTTTTCAACCACCGGGTAAACCATTCTGTATATGCCACTGCCTATGACCCACCATATTTACTCTTTTTGTTTATGAAATTTTTAATTATCTTCTGTAACTATAATTCTACTCCGACCTATATTTCAATCACTATATATATGGAACTCTTCGTGGTCTACTCTATAAATCATTTCCTTTTCTAACATTTTTTATCACCATCCTGTATATCTATAATTCCTCTTACCCTATATTTCATCTTAACTATATATACAACTGCTTATCGGTTACGAAATGTTGCATTTCCATTTCCGCCACCCTGTATATGCATCTATGTATAACATTTTTTGCACGACCCTGTATAACTGTAATTTTACTGCACATTCTATTCCAAGAACCCTGTAAATTCAACCGCTAATGGGCTTCCCTATATAATTATTTTATTAGTTATAATTGCACTCTACTCTATATTTTAAACACCCTAAATATGCAACTGCTTATGTGCCACCCATTAAAAAAATGATTTCTAACATATCTGGAATCGCCCTGTATAATTATGATATTCAACGATTACTTTACCCACTAAACAATAACAACGCTTGCATGCCACTTCCAGAAGTACATGCTCTAAGTATATAACAGCATTGGTCTGTCTATATATAATTACTCAATGGTTTGAGTCTGGCGGCGGCGGCACGCGGCACATTCATTTGTTTGGCATTGACATTATTGACGTAAATAATGAATTTTTATTATATTTTATTTAATGAATGAACCAATATTATAAATTAATATTAGCATTCTGCACTGAAGGTCGACAGTAGCTACTAAACAAAACAAAAATGAAGAAAATCGGTTGAGAAACACAGGAGAAAATGGTACCTAATCGTTTTGTCTTTGCCTATTTATATATAGATTATCACACGTAAATACGCGCTGGCTCGCGAATGTCGAAATTATTAAAATTATAAAACTAAGTATAAAATATGAATGTAATTGTTTAAAAATAGTTTTAATAAAAAATGGGAAGGTGTTGTGCAGTTCATGGTTGCCTCAGTGGCCGAAAGGCAAGTGGAAATGTGGCTAAAGTGGGTATATTCAAAGTTCCGAAAGTGAGTAACCTAAAAATAATATTAAACATCAGTGTTGTTAATAAATATTGTATTTATAAATTTCCAAATTACTGTAATTTAGGGTTATTATTAATAGAAAGAAAATTAATCACCTTAACCTAAATAATAATTTAAACTTTAAAATTTCCACTAGTGTATTTGTCAAATCTAAATTGTTTGGTATTTAAATGTTAAACGTCTTTTATTTATAACTAATACGATTAATAAATAATATATTTGATTGTAATCAATTAATTACTTTCCTATTATCAAGCATTGTAATACTGAAATAAATAGGTATTTAACCATTTTTGAATTTATATTTACTACTTATTTTGCAGAAACTATGTTTAAATTATTTACTTCACTTACGTTTTGTTTAATAGTTTAACACGTAGAGACAAAAGATGAACTATAATTTTAATTCTTAAAGTCCTGTTGATAACATTAATTTATTTTTTTAATAAAATTGTTTGCTGCTGGTTAATTGTATTTATTTATTTACTAATATCACACATTTTTAGCTTTGCAGATTATCCTTTCATATTATCGGTATCGTTGGAATGAAAGCGCTTGAAGTTTTTAAAAATTTTGTGAAACTTACATTTTATTTCACGTTTTTCGAAATAATATTTTCAGAGCTGTCAGTATCAACAAGATTAGCCGCATAAGGATTTAAACGAGTACTTCCTCAAAAGTGGCGCGCTCTACCGGCAAAACATTCTGTCCCCTAAAATGCTACCATTTATTTAACATTACGTTCGGACTCCTTGTATCTATACTTCGTGGGTTAAACGGTGCGCATAAACAATCTGTAAATTTTTTGGAATTGAAAATATCTCCTGAATTTAAATTTTCAAATATTGAATGAATATAGAAATTCCTTTTCAGTCAGCATTATTGTAAAGTATTCGGAATATTTAATTTATATTTATTTGTCTAGTAATTTAATACTAACGACTCCACAAAAGGGCATATAGACCATAATTATAGCTAAAAAATGCTTTTCAAAATTACTGACCATATAAATATTACTACCCTGAAAGTAGCCGACATCCGACAAAAAATCTGAGAATATTTTGGTATTTGTTATACAATATTTAGCAACCTACATGGGCTGTAAAATTAAACTTTTTGCAAATGTAATGAAATGCACATGCATGTTTATTTTGATAAAATCTAATTATTCATTTCTTTACAATTCTGATTTTTGCATTTATTATTTTGCATTATAGGTTCAATTTTTTATTTTTTCGGTATTTGTTATACAATATTCAGCAAGCTATATGGGCTGTAAAATGATTTGTTTTGCAAATGTAATGAAATGCACATCTGTATTTTGATAAAATGTAAATGAGCATTTCTTTAAAATTGCAATTATTTCATTTATCCCAAAAAATATTCTATTTCAGATTTGCAGGTATCCGACATTCAATATTTAGCAAACTGCATGGGCTTTCAAACTTCACATTTTGAAAATATAACGAAATGCACCTGTTTAATTTCATAAAGGCTAAATGTGCATGTATACGTTTTTTATATCAAAATTACACGTAAAATAATCTATGCCAAATTCTAACATATCGGTCTTTGAATATTTGGCAAGCTAGTATATCGGCTGTAAAATTCGACTTTGAAAACGAAACTAAATGGACCTCTTTATTTTCATAAAGTAAAAATTGCTTCTTTTTCAAATTTCACATTCACTTAAAAATATGCTTTATTCTGATATATCTGCCTTCTGATGTTAAGGAAAATACTTATCTGGACTTAAGATTTCATTTAATACAACTGAAAATTACCCCAAACTCTTTATTCTAATCTTTATGTGCATTGCTATATGTGCATATTTAAATGAGTTTGTAAACAGTTTTTTTACAATTAAAAAAGTTCTGAAAATGTAGTGGTATACAAAGCTAGGACCTGGTTATTTCTATGTGTCTTTATTAAAAATTATAATCCTCACTATTTAGAAAATTTTAAATTGCAATTTATAGCAAAGGATATTTTCACCCAAAGAACATGTATTGTAGAATAAAACTTTTTTTAAAAAATATAACCGACTTCCAAGTATTACTAAAAAGTTGAAAATAATTATAACGAAATATAACTCTAGACAGTAAATAACACATTCAATGTTGTTAGGTACCTGGACACAAAGTAAAAAATTTAAACATTTAAAGGTGCTCATTCTGTACAAAATTACCTACCTATCTAGTATATTTTTTATTTACGTTAAACCAGTCAACAACTTATTTGAAGTTACTTAACTTGCAGCAAATCATAAAAGATACATTATAATACACTTCAATGATTTAATTTTGGGTATCAATTCTGCCAATTAATTTGAAAATTGATTATTTTTGTATTTATTGTGACACTTCTAGTACCTATCCTCATCACTAAACAAACTGTAGTCCAATCTTTGTTAATTAAAAATATTATTTATAAAAAAATACTATTTTAAGTTCTAACAAGAATTAGTAATAAAATTGAAACAATTTTATTTCTTCTATATTAAATTAAAAATAATTTACACAAGGAATTTTGGCATTTCCACTTATCTCCAACTGCTAAATTCAAATCTAAACGAAAGCTGAACTGAACATACTTCCACAGACTTCGGACAGCCGAGTGGGTTAGAATTCAGGTCGAAACGCATAATTCTTCGATCTATTACTTATATATGCTCTAAGGTATGATCGAACTAAAAATCCTTGCTTCAGAGCAAGAGCCATTTGAATCGATTCAGAATAGATTCAGAACCAATAACTGCTTACCGTGAACACCGAACTCAAGACTACTGTAACCCAGATCACCAAATTTTATAACAATAGATTTGGTTCACAATACAATTCTAGGTTGCTATTGTTACCGGGTGTTATCGTCTATAGGACGTTGGGTGTGTTCAGCAGATACAGGCTGTTTTCCAGTTAGCAGAGCACAAGTGATTTTGTGCCGCACAGTGCGGCAATTTTTAGGATGTTAATTGGAACATGGTTGTTTTAAAACCAACCGATAGAGTACACTGATCACCATAAGGTTAAAAGTGTATTACTCATAGGTTATCAATTGACGTTTATGTGTACGTAAATTATTTACAGAATAATTCAGTAATGGCTGTTTTCCAATTATTAGAACTCAAAGTGTTTTTGAGTCACCCTGTACGGTAATTTTCGGGCGTTATTTGGAACATACTTCATGTTTTATGATAAAGTTTTATGTTTACTCGGTAAACCTACATAAAACATCCCAAAGGCACAGTTATTTCTTGTGCTCATTTGTGCGAGCTAGTGCTGTAATTGGAACACTCAGTGCTAGCACTGTGCCGCACTATGCTCAATTGTGCGCTAATTGGAAAACAGGGACAAACTGTTGTTAACGTTTGCTTACGTTTCATGTTTTGTGCAGCACAAAACATGAAACAAGTGCCACAATAAATACAAAAATAAGCAATTTTCAAATTAATTAGCAGAATTGATACCCAAAATTAAATCATTATTATAATCTTTAATGATTTGCTGCAAGTTAAGTAATTTCAAATATGTTGTTGACTGGTTTAACGTAAATAAAAAATATACTAGATAGGTAGGTAATTAATTTGTGCAGAATGAGCACCTTTTAATGTTTAAATTTTTTACTTTGTGTGTAGGTACCTAACAAAATAGAATGTGTTATTTACTGTCTAGAGTTATAATTCGTTATAATTATTTTCAACTTTTTAGTAATACTTGGAAGTCGGTTACATTTTTTTTAAATGTTTTATTCTAAAAAACATTAGCATGTTCTTTGGGTGAAAATATCCTTTGCTATACATTTACATTTGTTTAATAATAAAATTTAAAATTTTCTAAATAGTTAGGATTATAATTTTTAATAAAGACACAGATATAACCAGGTCCTAGCTTTGTATACCACTACCTTTTCAGAAGTTTTTTAATAGGAAAAAAACTTATTCCAAGCTAATTTAAAAATACACATTTAATTATATACCAATGCCTATAAAGATTAGAATAAAGAGGTTGGGGTAAGTTTCTGTTGAAGTAAATGAAATCTTAAGTCCAGATAAGCATTTTCCTTAACATCAGAAGGTAAATATATCAGAATTTAATAAGTGAATGTGAAATTTAAAAAAGAGGCAATTTTTACTTTAGTTTCGTTTTCAAAGTCGAATTTTACAGCCGATATAGTAGCTTGCCAAATATTTAAAGACTGATATGTTAGAATTTGGCATAGATTATTTTATATGTAATTGTGATGTAAATAATTTGGTCAAGTGCGAGTTGGACTCGCATACTTAGGGTTCCGTACCACCTTCAAGATTCTAATATTCCAGTTTCAGACAAGCAGGTAATGAGTCCATTTTCTTATATTTGTCCTAATATCTTTTAAAGGAAGCGTTTTGAATTTATAAAAAATATACACTTTCATTTTCCACACATAGATTTTTTATTTTATTTGCTTCAGGATTCGCTTGATTTTTATAAGAATACATATGTATTTAATTTTCTAATTTGGCC
Source organism: Octodonta nipae (assembly GCA_034190945.1). NCBI lineage: Eukaryota > Metazoa > Arthropoda > Insecta > Coleoptera > Chrysomelidae > Octodonta > Octodonta nipae. The sequence continues at coordinate 56,922,544 of CM067220.1, forward strand.
CCCAAAAACTAACATTAGAGTTTTATTTTACTAATAAACTTTCAGGCAAACCTTTTATAATCTTCTGTCTCAATTTTGAGGCTCTGTAGATTGGAAAATATTGGGCAAAATAGGTCAAGTTTTAAATAATAAATTATTAAATATATTATTCAAATTATTTAAAAATACAAATCAAATATATATTTCAAAATTTAAATAGTGTAGTTTTTAAAGTGGGAATTAAGTCGATGTTTAATATATTTGTTAATATCTTTTAAACAAATGATTTAAAAATATGATATATTTGTAATTCACATAATGAGCCTTTTGAAAATTGAAATTTTATTTTCCACTTAATTGTATAATTTGTCCCTAAAATTACTATGGAGGTTTTCTAATAAATTTTCTTAAAAATTTCAAGTGAGCACCAGTACTCCTAATTATTTTCAATATTTTAGGTAGTATGGTTTGGGAAATAAAGCGAAAAATAATATCTTGTAAACAATTAATTTAAAAAATTTGAAAAACATGTATTTGTATTCCTCATAATAAACCCTTTCATTTGATGTATTGCATGATGCGTTAAAAAATATTTTTTTATTTTCCGTTTAATTCTATAATTTGGCCCCCAAATTATTATGAGGAATACAAATTCCTCATAATAATAATTTGATGTATTGCATGATGCGATAATTTTTTTTTATTTTCCGTTTAATTCTATAATTATAATGAATATTTATTAAAAAAAATAAAAAATATATTAGTATTCGTCATAATGAGCCCTTTGATTTAATATATTACTTGTACGTTTAAACAATTATAATTTTTTATTTTCCATTTAATTCTATAATTTGCCCCCAAAATGAATATTAGGGGTTTCTCCTTATTTTTCCAGTAAAGTTCAGGTGAGGCACTATACCTGTATTTTTTTCAAAACTTTACAGCTTATGGTTTCGGAGATAAGGGGGGGGGAGGAATGGGTAATTTTTTTTAGATTTTTGTTAATACCTTTTAATTTATTTTAAAAATATGGAAAAAATATATTCGTTTTCGTCATAATGAGCCCTTTAATTTGATATATAACATGATGGGTTAGAAACAATTTTAATTTTATATTTTCCATCTAATTCTGTAATTTGCCCCCTAAAATTAAAAGTAGAGGTTTTTCCTTATTTATCCAGTAAACTTCAGGTCAGACCCTATACCTGTATTTTTTTTCAAAACTTTACGTTTTATAGTTTCGGGGGGGGGGGTAATCTGTAAATTTTGGTATATTTTCGTTAATATCTTTTTATTTATTTTTTTTAATATGAAAAAAATATATTTGTATTCCTCAGAATCTGACCTTTCATTTGATATATTACATGAGGCCATTGAAAAAATTTTAATTTTTAAATTTTCATTTAATTCTATAATTTGCCCCCTAAAATTAATATTAATGGTTTCTCCTTATTTTTCCTGTAAAGTTCGCGCAACGATCTATATTTCCTATTTTTTTCTAAATTTTAGGCTCAGTAGTTTCGGTGATCAGGGGGGGTACGGTCGATTTTATTAGTTTTTTCCCCTTGAAGTACCCCTAAAATCCAAAATTTCTTCATTTACGATATGTACTTCTGATCGGGTTACCAAACTATACATTGATACCAAATTTCAACCTCTTCCGTCCAGTAGTTTAGGAGAAAATTGCTGTGATGTGACAGAGGCAGAAATTCTGAGTGATATTATAAGGGTATCCGTACATTGTATATACGGAACCCTAAAAACGTATAAATGCACATTTAGACTTTATGAAATTAAACAGGCGCATTTCGTTATATTTTCAAAATGTAAAGTTTGAAAGCCCATGCAGTTTGCTAAATATTGAATAAGTAGTTTCTAAATGATTGAGGAGGTAAATGATTATTTTGAATGTTCATCTGGGATTTTCTCTCCTCGCAATGGTTTCTGAAAAATACAGATAAGTTAATTACTTGAATATCAAGGTGTAGTATCTAAGGGCAGTTTGTGAAAACTGCCCGGAACACTAGTTGCCCTCTTATAGAAGAAACTCTCCCGCAGGATTAACTGTGAGAAAGTAGGTCTACAGATTTGTCAACTAGTATTCCAGTATAATATGTTGTGTATTTTTTGTTGTACTTATCTGTTTTTTTGTGACGTTTTGATTTGAAAATTTGAAATAGAATATTTTTTGAAAGAAATAATTACAATTTTAAAGAAATGCTCATTTACATTTTATCAAAATAAAGATGTGCATTTCATTACATTTGCAAAAAGTTTAATTTTACAGCCCATGTAGCTTGCTAAATATTAATACCAAAATATTCTCAGATTTTTTGTCGTTTGTCGGCTACTTTCAGGGTAGTAATATTTAAAGGGTCAGTAATTTTTAAGCATTTTTTAGCTATAATTATAGTCACAAAAGGGCATATACCTTTTGTGGAGTCATTAGTATTAAATTTCTAGACAAAATAAATATTCCGAATAATAATGCTGACTGGAAAGGAATTTCTCTATAGTGATATTCCTTCAATATTTGAAAATTTAAATTCAGGAGATATTTTCAATTCCTAAAAATTTACAGGTTGTTCATGCGCACCGTTTAACCCATAGAAATTAACCACAAAATGATTTTTACAGATGATATGAAACAAAACACTATGTGAACTCCGGTGATCCGATTTAGGGACGGAACAAAAATATAACTAAAAATAATGAACCGATTCTGAATCGATTCAGAACGGCTTCCGCAACTATGAGAATTTGATAGTTTTCATTTAATATTTTCTGACAACTCTTCTTTATGAATATTTTGTTGTAATAATCGGTGATTACTGTAAATGTTAATTAATAAGAATGAAAGTTTACAGCAAAGAAGAACGAATCGGTATGATTTTTGCCCTTGGAGAATGCCTGCAAAAATGTTTATTAGCTGCTAGAGTCGACGCTCAGAAATGTCCTAATAAAATTCATCCAAATAAATTAGCCTATTCGTAAGGCTGTTGGACATTTCAGGCAAACTGGGAGCGTTGAGTACAGAAAACCTACAAAAGGAAAACCTGAGACGGAAAACAAAGAAATCCAGTTAGTTATAGCTTCTGTAATCGAAAATCCTCACATAGGGCAGAACCAAATTGCCCGAAATGTTAATATCAGCTAAGCCAGAATTCTTAACAAGCGTAATTATCATGCTTACATAATCCAAATTCATTAGGAACGTTCCGGAAATGATTTTGAAAATCGAGTTCAATTTTGTATGTCGGTGTTGGATAAAGTGGCTGAAAATTAGAACTTTTTTAATTTTGTTCTGTTCACTGGTGAATGTACTTTTCACAATAATGGATCTGATTCTGATTCCAATCCGCATCATTTTCGGAAAATTGATAGTCAACACAGGTAGTCAGTAAATGTGTGGGGCGGAATAATGGGTCGCTATTTAATTGGTCCCTATTTCTTTGAAGAAATTTTAAATGGATTAACATTTTTGGACTTGCTAATCAGTTAATTTACAATTCTTTTAGAAAATAATCCATTAAACATAAGAGCACACATTTTCATCGTGAGGCATTTATTTCATACCTTGTATACAATATTGGATTTTTTACAAGTGCAACCACAAAATATTATGCTTCAGGAGACCCCAGTCGGAATTTGGTTGAAAACACGAAAAGAGTATGCTGAGACTCTATCATTTTAAATGATCACTACATTTTGATAAAATAGTAAATATTACAAAAACTATGGGGTTTAGGTATAGTAAATTTTTATGAAACACCTTATCATTTTAATCATAAATACCGAAAATGTAAATATACAGGACATTCAATTAAATCACACTTTATAACTATATTATTACTTGGCAACGACGAATGTTCTATCCTATGGAACTAAATATTACAACATTTTTTAATCCACTCTTAAGTATAACTTCGCTCCACGTATCCTATATTTCAACAGTCTTATCTGTGCAACTCCTTATGGGCTACGTTATTTCATTTGTCCTCATATTTTTTAAACCCTTTATTTGCAGCTTTTTCTCAAATTGTGTGAATCACACCGTATATATGTTATACGGTGTGATTACTTCGCCCATATTCCATATATACTACTTCTCATGTTCTACTCTATATAAGGGGCCGTTCAAGTATTACATAAGCACTATAGGGGGGCGGGGGTCTTTGCTTTGCTTATTTTTGATGACATTGGTGCTATGAGCTTTGCTTACTTTTGCTGACAAAGAGAAAGGGGGGGGGTAAATAATTGTAATAAATCTGCTTAAGTAATACTTGAACGGCCCCTAACACCATACTTCTACCATTTTTTTCCATAATGTGTAACTATAATTCTACTCTACATTTATTTTAACGACATTTTATATGCAACCACTTACGGAAGAAAATGACAGAAGTTGACGCATGCCCAGAATAAATTTTCGTTATGAAAAGGTCTATTGGTGGAAAATGAGCGGAAAATGGCCATGATTCCGTTCTTGGAATCACACTCTTTATGAGGAAGATTCACGGAACGTCAACAGCAAGGTAGTGCCACTGCATATAAGGGTACAATGGCGGCCACAAATACAAAATTCTCATGCATGGTGGCCATTGTACCCTTGTATGCAGTGGCGTCACCATGTGGTTGACGTTTCGTGAATCTTCCTCATACACACTCTGGTCTATGGTAATCTTAGACCATTTAACTTCTGAAGATCGCCTGCAATGCACAAAATCGGGGCAAGGCTAGAAAGAGAGGGTAGTAACAGGCTATTTCACTAGGTGGGTGGAAGCAGTGAATGAGCCAAGGATTGCTTGATCAATGTTAAAAATTTTCGAAAGAAAACCAGCCACCTTGTGACGTATCACCGGGTGTTGGGCCGTCAATTTTTATATTCTAAGGTTCGGCTCGCTCTCGAGTTGTTGTGGCGCTTTGTCTGTTGACAGTTGAAGAGTTTTTCTGGTTTGGTTTCATCTGTTTAATGTGATATTGGGTGCATTCAAGGAATTGTAGCGATGCAGCGCTTTGTTAAAGCGGTGTACTAAAGAGTGTTTGCTTTACCCACAGCGCTGCAGCGCTTTAATAAAGCAGTAAAGCATATAAATTCTCCGCTTTACCGCTTTATAACTAAATCAGTTGGTGTTGATATTACGCAAAGTGTCGCCAACAAGTAAACATAGCTAGTGAAAATAACTAGAAACAAAAGTTTTCATTCAGCTGAAGCAAAGCGCTGTGGCGCTTCAGTGCTTTAATGCTATAATTCCCTGAATGCACCCATTGATAACAACTTAATTAGAAAAGGTTACGGTGCAAATATTAGCAGCCACTTTGTGACGTATGCTTTCGGAAAAATTTACATCTATCGAGCAATCCTTTGTAAATTATCCTTGCGAATGAACAACATGCTGAACGTATTTCATTGGAAGCAGCTCCCACCCTAGTGTATGGAGTGTAGAGTGAAAGGAGGCCAAACTTATATGGAAATAAAACTGAAAAAGTGTCCAGCGGACGGTTTCAAATAAGAAGTTCAAGAAATGACCAGAATGGCTCAAGTGTGACCACAGGGTATGTTATGAAGTTAATTTTCAACGGATTATAATACACAAATCCAACATTTGGAAGTGAAGCGGCTGAAAAAGTGAGAATGGTGTAAAATTATTAGTAAAAATCGTAAATAAAACGTAGAAAATCTGTTAAGTGAACTTCTTTGTGTAAATGGTTGTCTCCGTTTTTTGTAATCTCTGCAAGTGATATGAGTTTATAGTGTGTTAATTGTGATATAAATTAATAAGCGTGTGCCCTAGTTTTGACTTTTTATAAAACGGAGTTATTTTATAATTGTTATTTTGTTATAAAACTTTTTGAAACAGTTACGCATTGGAAAAAATTTGTATATTTGTAATATTTTTATACTTATTAACAAATAGATGTTGGTGAATTAGATGTAAATAAAAATTATTTATTTTTACATTCTTGTGTTCATATTACATATTTATTTTGAAAAGTTGGTGTTTCTACTTCCTTGTTCACCTCTCTCTGGATAAAAGGTAATTAACAATTCTTTTCATCACTGAATAAACTGCTATAATTAAGTTATATCTTCTGTTATCATTATGGAACAAATTTCACGTGCATTTTATTCTAGAATAGTTTCTTTTTCAAGGATTCTAACATTTTCACAAACTGGTTTTCCATATATTTTTCTTGTCTCCATTAACTACAATTAAATGACTATTTTTGGCATCTTTCTGCTGTAGGTCTATTTTAAATATTTCTAAAGGTACGCCTGGTGAATACCCCTGGAAAAATATCTTCAGAAGTTTGTTGAAGTTCTCGAGTTGATGGACAATGCCATAATCAGTTTAGTAATTATATAATAATGAGTTCTTCAGAGTTTAATATGTGTAGGATATTTATCTTGATTCCTAAAAAAATATGCAAATAAAATTTTGCTTGTAAGTCATTTTTATCTATGTACAAGGTATTTCATTGATTTTACACTTTATTAATGTTTGTTCGTAGAAAACTGATTTCTTCGAAAAAAATACCCGGTCGGTACTAGTGGCTCCTCTAAATTGAAACCATTTTGTGGACACTTTTTCTTACACAGAGTGTGTCCTCCTTTTACTCAAATCTCCATACCCTAGTGAAATAGCCTCTTACCCTCTCTTTTTTTTCCAATTACCAGAGCACAAAGTGATTTTGTGCCGCACAGTGCGGCAATTTTAGGACGTTATTCGGAACATGGTTGTTTTAAAACCAACCGGTAGAGTACACTGATCACCATAAAGTTAAAAGTGTATTACTCATAAGTTATTAAATGACGTTTATGTGTACGTAAATTCTTTACAGAATAATTCAACAATGGCTGTTTTCAAATTATTAGAGCACAAAGTGTTTTTGTGTCTCCCTGTACCGTAATTTTCGGACGTTAATTGGAACATACTTCATGTTTTATGATAAAGTTTTATGTTTACTAAGTAAACCTACATAAAACATCCCAAAGGCACAGTTATTTCTTGTGCTCATTTGTGCTAGCCAGTGCTGTAATTGGAACACTCAGTGCTAGCACTGTGCCGCACTGTACTCAATTGTGCGGTAATCTTAGATCATTTACCATCTAGATATAGCCTGTCAAGCATAAAATCATGGCAACGCTAGAAAGAGAGGGCAATAGAAACAGTAAGAGGCTATTTCACTTAGTGGGTGGATGGTCGGTAGACGCAGCCAATGAACAACATGCTTTATTGAAGCAGCTCCCAACCGAGTGAAATAGCCTCTTGCCCTCTCTATTGCCCTCTCTCTCCTTAGTCTTACCACGACATTTGTGCACTGCAGGCTATCTCTAGAAAGTAAATGCTCTAAGGCGGTAATTGGAAAACAGCGGCTATCTCCAGGAGGTACAAGCTCTAAGATGGTAATGTTTAATCTATGGTATTTGAACACCGTGTTTAATATGATTTTTGTTTTAAACTTCGAAATTTATTTTATGTTCTGTCTTTTTAAAATCCTTGGTTTTAAAATTAAAAGTACTTAGATATTTATTACTTTTAAATTTAAATGTTAAAAGCTTTCAGTTAGTGTTTGTGAAATTGAGAATCATAATAATTTCCAAATAATAGTAATTAGATATCTACCCTAAGAAACTTTTTTTATAAACAAACTTTAATTAGAAGAAATGAATAACAAAAGTTCCCAATTTACTAAATCAAAATGTTTAACTGACCTCAATATATTAGGTGAGTTTTTTTAATGTTTTATTTGTTCCACTTTATTGTTTAGGCCTTAAGTAATGATCGATTTTATATATATATATATATATATATATATATATATATATATAATTACCATGTAAGTGGTATATAATATAGCCTATGGGATTTTTGACAAAACTTTATTTTGCATTTTCGATTTGCTAAATAATATTTTGTTGAACAGTATAGAACATAGAACAGATAATTCAACAAACATTGGAATACAATGTCATAGTTACTACAACAAACACAAATTTTTAAAATTTCCCAAATAAGGTACCAACAATAATTTCTGCAGAAAATGTTATAGATGTATTAAGCAATGCAATGGTGACAATGTATAGCACTAAAGCCAAAGCATCCATCACACCCAAATCAATTCCTGGTACCTACAAGGAGGTAGTTGAAGACTTCAAGACTGAAGCTAATAAGAAGTGGTTCTATATTGGTAGCGTCATAAGGTCATACAATAGAGCATCTGTTTTAAAATAGACATTGAGTCCAAATTTTGTAATAAGCTTAATAATGAATCTTTTTGGCCAGAGCACAAGATCTTCAGAAAATCCAATATAAGAAGTGGTGTTATTATAGGCCACACAAACAACTATTTAGATAGTTTTGGAGGCAATTAGTATGCCAGAAGACATCAAGCTATGCAAAAAAATCATTACCATAATAACAATAGATCAAGAGTAAGATATCAATACAACAAATTTTCAAGGTTATCCAATAGGAAACAAGAATGCTCTAAAGTCATTGGACTGTCCATTTTCAATATACTATCAAAATGTGTGAGTAATGAGTTTCATAACACTTCAATTTCAACTGAAAATTTGACTCAATGAAGATGTTAAAGATTGCAAAATAAGATTCGACAATTTTATAATTTGTCAAGATGAGAGGACTAAAAAAAACAGTGTCAAGTTTCCACGTGAACATCAAAAACTTTATAACAGCTGATTCAAATACAATGACATCGAAATCATAACAACAAACTAAACTAAACGTACAAAATCAACTCCTCTTTACTCAAATTTAATTGCCTTATATAGTACACTTGAGTTTCCTGCTTGTTCTAGACTTTTGGTGTGGAGCGACTCCATTGATACTTCTTGCTAGTTTTGAAGATATAAATAAAAAATTTAAGAAAAAAATATTATGCTAGGGGGTCTAAATTAGTTTAAATGTCCGATTATTTGGATATATGTATGTTTATGATAAAACCTTGAATTTACTATATCCTGGTAATTAGAAAAAATCATTTTTAACACCTATTTACAAAACTGGTGACAAAACTAAGGTTACTAATTATTGAGCAATAAGGGAAATCTCCTTAATAGCAGGTTTTTGAATGATTGTAGAGGCAAAAACCAAACCCAAACTTGAATCTATTTCAAATAAAAGCTGACATTTTGTCAGTGGAGTATCCACTGTAAGCAACTTACTGGTTCATGAGGGGAGCTGTTGACCAGGATAATCATTTGTTTTCTGAAGGATATTTTTAAGCACTTTCTGGGAAATAACACCACAAGTGCCGAAATTTCGGTATATTTCCAAATGTTTCGGAGTCTAGCTTAAACTCCGTTGTCAATGGCAAAGAAACTATTATAAAGGCACAATTCTAAAATTTAGAAGTATGCATATCGTGCCTTGTGGTGTTATTTCCCAGAAAGTGCTTAAACACAGGATAATCATTTTCTAACTCTAAAAAAGTTTAAAAAGTATCGTATTTCTGGAAAATTATTTATTGCACTGGTTTTATATCTGACAAACAGGATCCAACAAGTAAAAATGAATTAATTTATTGTCTGAGATAAAGTGCTTTTTATTTAAGGATGATTTAAACATATTCCTAACAATTAAGACTGTTTGAAGCTGAAGGGGATTTGAATGCACTGTGTGAATGGTGGAGATTGAATGGGATGCAATTAAATATTAGCAAGTGTTGTAAGATTTTATCTCAATAAAAACACCATTCATTATGATTATACAATTGTAAATGCTGTACATGAAAATAAAGAAGTTGCCTTATATTTTGATAGTCATATGAATTTTAACTTCCACCTGTACTATATAACCAATAGGACATTAAGCTTTATTAAGAGAACCCTACAGGATTTTTTGTAACATCGCTTCCTTCAAAACTTTCTTCTGCTATATAAGATCAGTTCTAGAATATGCTTATCAGACATGATCTAAAATTGATGCCCATTTTATAGATCAGATTGAAAGGGTATAAAATAATAAATGGCCTAATGGGTTGTCCTGAGTCCTGAGCTATTCTCTGTTATAAAAATAAATGTCATACAAAAAACCTGGGAGACTACAATCTGTTTGATGTCCCTAAACAATGTGATACTTCCCTCCGTTAATAATATATATATATATATATATATGTTATATACGTCGTATACAATACTTAGAATAATAATATGACAACACCGTGTAACCGGTCAAATGAGTCGTTCACATGGTGTCATATTACACGATATAGCAATTCCCAGGAAATACGCAAATGCCCATCGCACGTGTAAAACTGCTGATGCTGACAATGCAAGACGTAGCTTATAAATGCACATGCGATGGCTGTGAGCGTCATTAAGTGTATCGCATTCAATTATCTCATTTATATTGTTTAACGTAATTTTTGAAGTAAAATATTTAATTTGTGTTTTAAATAAAAATATTTTTTTTAAAAAAAGCATTTGTGTTTGTGAAGATATAAAATTGGCGCAGTCAGTAGGATTGTTCCAAAACGACTAGAACACGAGAATTCTAACTAGTCGTGGTGGTTTCCAAACCTTCGTGGGACAATCAACCTCTTGCTGGAGACACAACTGGAAGCGAGCTAGCACCAGGAACACGCAACGGCTAACCAGTGCAGTCAACTTACAGAACAGTCCATGCCAGGAATTATATTGTAAGGATTACGTTATTATTATTTTATTATTTCTATTTATTGATACACTTAATCACCATTTCTATCATCAAAGATAAATCCTTTAATATTCCTTAAATATTTTAAACATATTACATCACTACCCTTGATATATTCAGTTCATTTATTTTGAGTAAAATTGCAAGGTAAGAAATATTTTTGACCAATTTTGGTACATATTGATAATTACACATTAAATTTATACCATTATTTTGAACGACAACTTATAATAACTTGATCTAATTATTTTAATATCTATCTAATTTCACATTTATTTATTTAAACATTGATTTATACGTTTTACCATTGTCAATTCGACAAGATAATCTGATTTAAATTTTTAAATATTGTGCAATAACCGTATTCTAAATACAAAATGGCAACGACTAGACAAGGTGCCACAACCCCAACGGTAGAACCTTACAAAATTTCAGAGATATTTGCGATTATTCCTGAATACGACGGGAATCCCATATTCCTTAACACTTTCATTAGCTCTTGCACAACAGCACACAACATGGCTGTTGCTAATCAAATAGCCTTATTAATCCTTCACATAAAAAACAAGTTGAGAGGCCGTGCCGCCGAACTTGTAAATTCCCGGAACCCATCAACTTGGGACGATATCAAAACGCTTCTTGAAACACACTTTGGTGATTCACGCGATTTGTCTGCATTAATTCAAGATCTTCAGAGAATGCGGCAACTTCCCAATGAGTCCCCATTAACTTTCGCAGCCCGCCTTCAAACACACGAAGCCAAAATGCACGCGGCCGTCAATAAACAAAACATAACTACAAAAGAAAAAGACGCACAAATTTCTCTCATTGACTCTATGGCTCTGAACAGCCTTTTAACAGGTCTTGAGCCGAAAATAGGGCAAATTATACGTGCTAGCAACCCCGACGACATTATAACTGCTGTTTCTAGAATAAAACGGGAGATACAACTGTGTCACTTAGAAAATCAAAAGTTTCTAGTTACCCGTAACCTACAACAACAAAAACGACCAAACGCTACAACTTTCATAAAGCAATGCTCGTTTTGCAAACGAACAGGGCATTCGTTTAACGAATGCTTAACTAGACAAAGGCAACAACAGCCAAACTCGAATTTTAACAATAATAATTTCCAACAATTTCGACCTAATCAATTTTCTCAACCCACAAACCAAATGAGACCCAACTTTGACCAGAATAGACAACAATTCCAACAAAATCGACCCTCAACTAGCGGACAAAATCAAAGTCCTAACAGTTTTCGACCCAATCCAAACTTTTTCAGAAATCAGCAACAAAGGGCCCATCACTTTAACCAGTCAGATTTCTATAACACTCCCAATTACACTAATGATCAGTCAAGCAATTTCTATGACTCTGATTACCCTCAACAAGATGAATACTCACATTTGGATACTGAACCACAAAGTAACGATTTATATTACTCTCAGGTTCACAATTATGAAAATTACGACACTTATGAACATGTTTATCCTGAATTCTGCTCTGATATAACCGATAATTCTCAGCGAAATTTTCAAACGGCTCTCACCGTAGACAAACCACCGGACACTCAAATCCTCAATCTTCAGTCCCAATTCGAGACAATGACTTTCAAAGACAGCTTCAATCCAAACCTCAACTTCCCGGAAAACGCTTTCCTATAAGCCCCGCACTTTCAGTTAACTCAAAGAACCTCTTTTACATCAATGACGCTTCTAACACTTACAAATTGTTAATCGATACAGGAGCAGGCTTATCAATCTTCAAGCCCAAAACTTGTGAAAAATTTCCCAACCGATCTCCTGAAAACGTTGTGATACAAGGTATCACTAACCAAAAAATTCTCATAAACGAATCCACTTTAGTCCCGTTCAATCTAACAGATCCACACAAAGTCTACATATGCGATCTAGACATCGAATTCGATGGCCTATTAGGTTCCGATTTCCTGGAACATTATAATTGCATCATTGATTTCGAAAAGAAGCAACTAGTAACCAATTTCAAAACACTTCCCTTGTATAAAGTAACAGACGATTTAATCAGTAAAGATACCCCTAAAAACTTTTCATGTAATCCCGTCAACTCCATTTCCATTCAACCACGTACAGAGCAAATCTGTAAACTTACTTGCAACCTTAGAGATACAGATGCCTTATTAACAGGCATAGAAGTTGAAAAAGTCCATCTTCCGAATGCTATAGTAAAAGTCGATAGTAATGGCCAATTTCTGACATCCGTTATAAATGCAAATGCCATCCCTAAAACTATAAATTTCACTGACATTAAACTTGAGCCTTTACAACATTTCAGTGTGAATCCTATTTCACAAACCCAACCAACAGACAACAACATACTAGAACGACAAGAGCAAATTTTCAATCAACTCCGACTTGACCACTTAAACGAAGAAGAATCCGACTTAATATCGCAACTATGTCTTGACTACTCTGACATATTTTATCTCGAAGGAGACCATCTGTCATTTACCAACGAAATTAAACATACCATCGAGACTAACAACTCTAGACCAGTTTTCACGAAATCTTATCGCTACCCTCAGATTCATAAAGAGGAAGTTAAATCCCAAGTAACGAAAATGCTAGACGAAGGTATTATACGCCATTCAAACTCACCCTGGTCCTCCCCTGTATGGGTAGTACCGAAAAAACTGGACGCTTCAGGAAAGCAAAAATGGCGCGTTGTAGTTGATTATCGAAAACTCAACGAACTAACAGTTGATGACAAATATCCTCTCCCTAACATTTCGGACTTATTAGATCAACTTGGCAAATGCCAATATTTCACAACACTTGACCTCGCCTCAGGATTCCATCAGATTGAGATTGACCCGAAAGACATTTCCAAAACCGCGTTTACCGTTGAGAATGGGCACTACGAATTCGTAAGGATGCCCTTTGGTCTAAAGAATGCCCCTTCAACATTCCAGAGGGTTATGGACAACATTCTTCTAGGTATTCAAAACGAACGTTGTCTCGTCTATATGGACGACATAATCATATACTCTCCCACTATCAACGACCATTTGTCTCGTCTTACTGATGTTTTTAAACGCCTACGAAAGGCAAACCTCAAAATCCAACCCGACAAGTGCGAATTTCTTCGCAAAGAAGTTGCCTATCTCGGACATCTGATTACCAAAGATGGAGTTAAACCCAATCCATCAAAGGTAGAATGTATATTGAAATTTCCTCAGCCCCAAAATCAAAAAGATATCAAATCCTTTCTGGGATTAGCCGGGTATTATCGTCGATTCATACCCAATTTTGCTAAAATTTCAAAACCACTCACAAAATTGCTGCAAAAAGATGTTTCATTCTATTTCAGTTCTGAATGCGTTAATTCTTTCAATGAATTAAAGCAAGCCCTCACTTCGACCCCAATTTTAATTTACCCCGACTTCAATGAGCCCTTTATTTTGACAACTGACGCTAGCGCATTTGCAATCGGCGCTGTACTTTCACAGGGACCAATAGGCAAAGATCTGCCAATTGGATACGCATCTAGGACCCTCTGCAAGGCTGAGACCCGATACTCCACAATAGAGCGTGAACTTCTGGCTATTGTTTGGGCCGTTAAACACTTCAGGCCAATAATTTTTGGACGAAAGTTTAAACTCCTGACCGACCACCGCCCGTTAACGTGGCTCTTTTCTATTAAAGATCCAGGTAGTCGACTTGCCAGATGGCGCCTCAAACTCGAGGAGTACGATTATGAAATTATATACAAACCGGGAAAAGTAAATAAGAACGCAGACGCCCTTTCACGCATTCGAATCAACCATTTTGATGAATGTATGACTTTCCAATCGAACACCAAACTTCAACACTACACGATAACTCCCTTAAACGAAAACGAAAACAGTGAGACAGAACAACTTGAAACTGACGACGAAGACAACTCAATTTTTACAGAATTTCGGACATTCGTAGAACGGTATAAGACCGTCTCACTTATCGACTATAGTAAAATTCAGTACTCCAACTGTCAACTCCTTGATAGAGAAAACAAAAATATCTTAGTTTTCTTTCAATCCGGCAATTTAAAAGATTTTCATAACCAAATTCTTGAGGATATCTTCGAAGAGAACGCCGACTTCGAGCAATTCAAAATTAACATTTTCAATAGTAAAAGCGTTCGAAAAAGACGATATTACATTATTCCCCTACCAACTGATTTCGACACTGTGAACGAGGTATTATTTGCCTCAATTTACAAGAGCAAAGACCTTCTAACTGACTCTGAACTATACTGCGTTGAAAATAACTTAGACCTACCTATACTCGAAATGCTTTCGTTTATATTTGCAGAAACAGACATAAAGTGGAAAGTCTGTCAGAACATAACAAAAACAGTAGGAAGAGATCAAGTGCCAATAATACTAGATCAATTCCATAACGGTAAAAACAACATACACAGAGGGATCAACGAAACTATTAGACGAATTAAAGAAAAGTATAACTGGCAAGGTATTACAAAAGACGTAGAAAACTTCATTAGAAACTGTCAAATCTGTCAGACAACTAAAGCTTTCCGTAAAAACCTTGACAACCCATTAGTAGTAACAGAAACTCCAAGAACCCCTTTCGAAAGAATAAACATCGACATTCTCGAAGTTCCTAGCAGAAATTACGCCCTCACTATCCGAGACGAATTAACTAAATATTCCCAGGCCTACCCGATTAGCGACAAGTCCGCCAAAACCGTCGTTAGTACACTCTTGGTGTTTTTCCAACACTTCGGAACGCCTCTGAGAATACACTGCGACTACGGTCGTGAATTCGACAATGCACTCCTCAAAGACCTTTGCAAATTGTTCGATATTAAACTTTCCTACTCTAGTGTAGGACACCCCCAATCTAACGGTTCATTAGAGCGTTTTCATTCAACATTGTTAGATATGATCCGTATTCATAAGGCCGAACACCCTGACGAACACCCCTTCAATATTCTGCCATACGCAATTATTACCTACAACAACTCCGCTAACAAAACCCATGGGTTCACACCCTATGAACTCGTTTTCGGGCACACATCTAGCCGACCCCCAGAAACCCTCTATAATGAAAAGGACTTGATTTCTAAATACATCAGAGACTTAAATAACCGCATTTCACAGTACTACAAAATAGCACGCGAAAGAACCGATACTCAAAAACAAAAAGCCAAAATTCGATTCGATAAACATGTTTCGGACAAAACCCCAAATTATCAAGTAGGTGACAAGGTTTACGTACGCGAATCTCAGTTCAAAGATAAACTACAAAACAAATTTAACGGACCATTTCAAATAGTAGAACTACATACAAACTCAGCTACTTTACTTAATTCTCGTACTAACCAAAAAACCAAAGTAAACTTTGACCGTATGAAACCTTTCACAGAAGACTGATTTCTTTACAGGGTCATCCTGCTGTTCGGATCGGCAGCATCCCAATTTGAAATAAAGCCAATCAATAACACCCTAGGGATTTATTATCATGAAGAATCACGTATAGCCGTGTCAAATCACAAATGGACTCTTCTAGTTCATAGAAATCTCTCCGCTCTAGAACAAGCTTTCGCTACCAACGACAGAATTCTCGATGCACTAACTTTATCTCTAAAAACTAATGTCCACCCAACCAACGTATTCCGTGCTGACGTTCAATCACACATCAACTTACTTAACCAAATCTCAAACTCTGTCAAAAACAAATTCACTGAAATCCACATGGACACTCGAAGGTACAAACGTGGACTAATCGATGGCGCCGGATCAATTTTCAAAGCCATAACTGGTAACTTAGACGCCGCCGACGGCGAGTACTTCACCAGCAGTATAAATAGTTTAAACAAAGGACAACTGCAGATCGAAAACCTTTTGAAAAACCAAATCAGCGTAACCACCTCAGTTATAAAGACCTTTAACGAAACTATTCAACGCATTCAGGTCGACGAGAAAATATTTAACGAAAATATTCGAAAAATGGAAAATATGATTCGTAAAGTAAACGACAAAATGGCGTACGTGGAAACAAAACTCTCATTTCTAGAAATGACGGAAAAACTGATGGAAAATTATCTCTTTCTAGAAGACAACTTAAATGATGTTCTTAATTCCATAACTTTTGCCCGTCTAAAAATTATCCATACTTCAATTTTAACTCCCGAACATTTCATTGCCGCCTTACAGGAAATATCACAGAATCTCGTGAAAAATAATTTACCTTTGCCTGTCAAATATTCAAGTATTGCACGATACTTGGAAATTACAGAATTAGAAGCTTTTCAAACAGATTCCGACCTTGTATTTGTACTCAGAATTCCACTTATTGAACAGCAATCATTTACTGCTCTCCGCTTATACCCAATCCCCATCTATGATGATAGAACTGGGTTATACCATGTACTCTCATTCACTCATAAATATATAGCAAAAAACGACGATTCCTTACTGTATATTCCGATAAAAGACCTTAGTGCGTGCAAACCGTTGAACAATCAAAATAAATTGTGTTCCGAACTCTATGCATATCCGATAGACTCAAATGCTTTGTGCGAGGCCCAACTTTTAAGAAATTTTAAATTGTCACAGTGCCGTGATCTCTGCTCAAGGGTACCACGTTCAAAAACTCGAAACCAACGTGTGGTTAATTATGGTTACCGAGCCTCTTAGCATTACCATCACCTGTACCGACATCAATACAAAACCCTTAACACTCAATGTTAACTCTTTATTAAAACTTCAGAAAGATTGCAGTGCCTTCATTGGAATAACCAAAATCGAAGCAGAAGCCACAAAAAGCAGCAACACCCTTGACAACTATCAACCAGTTCTCATCCCTTTCAACTGCTGCGATACCATACCAGAAAAAATTGTCGTTCCCGAACTTAAACCTTTGAAACTCCATGAATTGAATTTCGAGGAGTTAAACGTCGCAAACCACAAACTCAACGACTATTCAAAGGACCTAGACGAATTAATAAATCAGCCGTTCGTCAAAAAGAACATTTCTTGGTTCACCTACGTGACAATATTTTCCATAATAATAATTGTCGCTGTATTTGCCCTCCAAACGCTTTGGCGTAAACGCAATACAACCAGCGAAAGTCCATCACCCACAACCAGAATTTCAAAATTGTTGCCAAGATTGAGACCGAACCTTCGACCGAACGAAACTGAAGACATCGAGCTAAGTACCCCAAAATAATTTAAAAAAATTGTTTTGTAAAACTTTTATTGCTAAAAACTGTATTATTTTAGGTTTTATTATTAGTGACCTTAATGCTAATTATATTTCATTTTATACATTTATACAATTTACGCTATTTTATTCACTTTTGCTTTCTACAAATTTTATATGTATACAACCTTTATATTTTATTATTTTTCAAATTCTATTTTCAGAAAAGTTCCTGTAAAACAGCAACTTTTTCTTTGTGAGGGGAGTTGTTATATACGTCGTATACAATACTTAGAATAATAATATGACAACACCGTGTAACCGGTCAAATGAGTCGTTCACATGGTGTCATATTACACGATATAGCAATTCCCAGGAAATACGCAAATGCCCATCGCACATGTAAAACTGCTGATGCTGACAATGCAAGACGTAGATTATAAATGCACATGCGATGGCTGTGAGCGTCATTAAGTGTATCGCATTCAATTATCTCATTTATATTGTTTAACGTAATTTTTGAAGTAAAATATTTAATTTGTGTTTTAAATAAAAATAATTTTTTTTAAAAAAGCATTTGTGTTTGTGAAGATATAAAATATATATATATATATATATATATATATATATATATAGTATGGGGGGGGTCCTCAGATTTTAGTATGTTACTGAACCTATTGAAAAAACGTTATCCTGAGAGTTGCAGCCCTCTAGAGCTCTTAGGGCCCTGCATAGGGCCCGTCAAAGACACAAAAAGGCCGTTTTTACCATATATTTGACAGGCTGTATCTCGGAGTAAAAATTTCAAGTCTCTAGTTAATAACGCTGAGTTTTGGGAGCATTTTAAGTAAAGTTAAAAATTTCAAAAAAATGTCTATTCAAAAATTCGCCAAAAATCTAATTTTAATCCGATTTTAGTTTTCTCGATAGCATTTGAAAAGTTTTAAAAAACACCTTCAAAATGAGTTGTGGTGCGTTAAAATCCGTTCAGTAGATTCGAAGTTACAGCAGATTGAAAATGGTCATTTTTGTAAATATCGCGTTTTTACGCATTTTCAAAGTGCAGGTACTTGGCCTGTAAAACTTTAAATACACAGACAATTTTTTGGAGGTATTTTTTTATGAAAATAATAACGTCCTATTGGAGATTTTCTTGGCCTGAGCCTCTATCTACCTCATTTAACCCTCTAAAAAATGAGTATTTTGGTACTGAAGTAAGCCAATTTAATAAAAACTTACAGCTTATTTCTATCAATCAGAGAGCCTAAAGACATTTTTATATAACAGATTATAAAAGTAGAGATTAAAACCTTTGATTTGAGGGTTCCTACAAACCTCTAGGTACCCTAGAACTACAGTTATGATAATTCAAAGGCTTAACTAAAATGAAAGTATCAATTCTGTGAACACTAATTTTACCTAATTGTGAAGTTACTTCTCAAAATCTTCTATCTTCTTTTTCAATTGGTATTTTATTTTAAAATTTGTTAAAATACTGCAATATAGTCCGTGGGTTCAATTTTTAAAATTATAACAACTAATATTTACTTTCACTTTTCTAGAACTTTATTTACATTAAAACAGCTGATTCACAATACATTCTCATATACGCTAGTCGACGCGGTATCACTGCCTGGCGATCGTGACGTGCTTCTTTTAAATCACCAGCGTCGAATTCTCCAGTAAAAAACATCATCGCTCCTTCCGCTGCCGAGCCTTTTCGAGAATCGTATTTTTTATCTTAAAGCGTTTTTTGTCGTACTGAAATGACACAGGGTCTAAATGAACCACCTTCAATATAGCCTTAGGGTTTCGACGGATCCGGTAGACGACGTCATTAAGCCTCTTGACCACCTCGTATGGACCATCCCAGGCGGGTGTAAGCTTTGGGGATTTACCCTTGCACCGTTGGGGGTTTTACAACCAGACTTTGTCCCTCTCCTGGAACCCGACTGAATTGGCCTTGAGGTCGTATCGCGTCTTCATCCGGTCACTGGTGGCCAACATCTGCGTTCGGGCTAATTCGTGTATTGCCAGCATGTTATGTCGGAGCTGGTCGGCATAATCGTCGATGTCTTGGGGAGGTTCTTCGGGGCAGCCAAATGCCAAGTCGCATGGTAATCGCAGCTCCTTTCCGAATAGGACCCTGGCTGGGGTCAGGCCTGTACTATTATGTACAGCAGAGCGATATGACAACAGGAATAGGGGAATATGCTCATCCCAATCACGCTGGTTATTGCTGACAACCTTGGATAGGTGTTGTTCCAAGGTCCTGTTGAATCTTTCCACCATTCCGTCTGACTGTGGGTGTAATGGTGTTGTTCTAGTTTTCCTGATCCCCAACATCGTGCAGACCTTCTGGAATACATTCGATTCGAAGTTACGCCCCTGGTCTGAATGTAATTCCATCGGGACGCCAAACCTGCCGAATAGTTGTTCTACTAGCACCGTCGCTACCGTGGTTGCCTCTTGGTTGGGTATCGCATATGCCTCAGGCCATTTGCTGAAGTAATCCATTGCGACCAGAATGTATTTGTTCCCCCTCTCAGACTCGGGAAACGGACCGGCGACATCGATGGCAATTCTCTCAAATGGGACGCCCACATTGTACTGCTGCATTCTGCCCTTGGTCCGGGTCTTCGGGCCCTTACTGGCGGCACATGTGGCACATTTGCGGCACCAAGCTCTGACGTCTTCGAAGTAATTCACCCAGTAGTACCGCTGGCGAACTTTGTCTAGGGTTTTATTCATGCCCAGGTGGCCTCCGGTAATTCCATCATGTACTTCGGTCAGGATGGCTGGTACCTTTTTCTTCGGAACTACCAGTTGGGACTTGGTTTCTCGTCCATCAGCGCTTTCCCAAACTCGCTTGAGCATCCCATTGTCTACTCTTAGAGAGTCCCACTGAGCCCATAACGATTTCAGCACGCCGGAGTATCTAGCTACCTCGTCCCATCGTGGCCCTCTCATTTTGAGTGACAAGATTGGTTCGATGTCTGGATCAGCCATTTGGTCCTGGATGCACTGTTCCGTTGTCCAGTCTTCTGGATAGGGCATCGGCGTTATTGTGCAAACGGCCGGCACGGTGTTCCACCTTGAAGTCGTATTGCTGTAATTTCTCCATCCACCTGGCCAGTTGTCCTTCCGGTGTCTTCATGTCCAGCAGCCATTTGAGTGCGGCATGATCTGTTCGGATTAAGAAATGGCGACCATAGAGGTATTTGTGGAAATGGTCTACAGCCCTTATTATTGCAAGAAGTTCTTTTCTGGTGACGCAATAATTTCTTTCTGGTTTCGAGAATCCACGGCTGTAGTACTCAATCACGCTCTCTTCACCATCTTGCACCTGGGATAGGACGGCCCCCAAACCGGTGTTGCTGGCGTCGGTGTCTAAGATGAACTTGCCGGACTGTATAGGAAAGGCTAGGATTGGGCTGGAACATAGTGCTGCCTTCAGTCGCCTGAATGATGTTTCGCAATCCTGATTCCAATGGAAGGTCTCTTTCTCAGTGGTCTGCCGATGTAGAGGGGCGGCGATGGTGGCAAATCCCTCAACAAAACGCCGGTAGTATGAACAGAGGCCCAAAAAGCTTCGGAGTTCATGCTTGTCTCTTGGGACTGGCCAATCACGGATGGCTGCTATCTTGTCTTCGTTGGTGCGGATTCCTGACTCGGACACGACGTGGCCCAAAAACTCTACTTCTTTTTGGAACAAGGAGCACTTCTTCGGGTTGAGTCTCAGGTTGGCATTATTAATTCTGGATAATACTTCGCCCAGGTTCTTCAGATGGTCGTCGAATGTCTGGCCCATGACTAGAATGTCGTCGAGGTATACTAAGCACGTCCTCCATGTTAACCCGCTCATTACATACTCCATTAGCCTCTCAAATGTAGCGGGTGCATTACATAACCCAAAGGGCATGACCGTGAACTGAAACAGCCCTTTACTGGTGGAGAACGCTGTCTTCTCTCTGTCGTTTGCATGTAGACCAACCTGCCAATATCCACTTTTTAGGTCTAGTGTGGAGAACCAACTGGAGCCTGCTAGTGTGGTCAAAGTGTCATCGATTCGGGGTAGTGGATAGCTGTCTTTCTTCGTGACATCATTCAGCTTTCTGTAATCCACGCAAAATCGGGTGGTTCCATCCATCTTTTTAACTAACACGACGGGAGCAGACCATGGACTGATAGATGGCTCAATAACTCCATTTTGTAACATGGACTCGATGTTTTCCTCGACTGCCTGTTGTTGCCCCAATGGTAGTCGTCTAGGTGGTATTCTGATGGGTTGAGCCTTTCCGGTATCTATTCGATGCTGGATGATGTTGGTGCGACCGGTGGTTCCATTTTTACTGTTAAAAATTTGCCAGTGTTTTGTGATAAATTGCTTGGCTTTCTTCTGGTTCTCTGGTGTCAAGTGTGTCAAATCGTCAGCAAACTGTTGTAGGAACTCTTTATCGGGCCCTTGCTCCTTCACCGACGTCTGGTACTCTTCTGGCTCGAAACATGCTATCTCTTGACCATTGGTAATTCTGATGTCGTTGTTGGACAGATTCAGGACTCTGATTGGTATATCTCGTCCGGTTTTAACTATAGCCCGTCCAACTAAGTAGTCATGAGTTGAGTGTACGGGCTCCACCATTCCAACGCAGCTCCCAGGATTGCTGTCTAGCTGCCCATGAATAATCTGTTCCGTTCGACAGGGAATTCTAGCTGAAGACTTTGCCACAATTTTTATGGGGGTGACTGATGTGTTAACGGGCCGTGTCAATACAAATTCCTCATTTAGGAACCGAAGAACATCATATCTCGGGTCGAACATAAATCCATGCTGGCTAATTAGGTCCATTCCCAGTATAAAATCGTCCTCAATATTCGCTACCAGGACCCTATGCCGGATCATGTTGTCCCCTATCTGTAGCATGACATCTGCCTCACCCTGTATTGACATGGACTCGCCGGTGACTGTTCTGAGCTGGATGTTATTGCTAACTGACCGAATTTCTGACGCTCTCAAAACCCTGGACTTGGCAATGGACACAGCGGCGCCGGTGTCGATGGTGATGGTGACTGCTCGGCCATTGATGGTGCCTCTGATGACTAGGCTGCCGCTATCTCGGCAAAATCGCCGGATGGATAATGTTTTGGGGTCTGGTGGAGGGACAGTCAGCATTCGCCCCCCTATGCTGACTGACTGACGGTCCCTGGACATGTGGCTGTTTTGTTGGTTACCCCTCGTCGGTGATCGTTCAGGTGGCCTCACTCGACAATCACGTTGGAATGTCCTGTCCGTCCGCAGCGGTAACATGCCCCCCTGGTGCCAGTTCTTTGTGGCCGTTCTAATATTTTGTTCAGACCAGCCAGCAGCGCTTGAAATGGTGACTCTGACTCTTCCTGGTTGAAGGAAACTGCTCGGACCCTCGGCTTGGACATGTTCATGACGGCCTCTACTTCCAAAGCCCGAAGTAGAGCTTCATTACTCTTCTTGACGCCACTCAGTCTTAAATTTCTTTGAACTTCCACATCTCTGATGCCGTTTATGAAACTCTGTGTGGCCAACTGGTCTTTCGTTTCCTCTGGCAGGTCTGGGTAGGACAAGTGTACTAACCGTCTAATCTCTGCTTCGAATTCTTGAAGGCTTTCACCGGATTTTTGCGTTTTTCCACTGAGTTAAACTTGGTATACCTGGCTCTAGGATTGAACGTCGTAGCGTTTGTCTAGGATGGCGATGATCTTGTCGAAATTGCCTTGTTCATCGACTGGAATGCTTTGGAGGAGTTCTAGGGCCGGACCTCTTAGCGAAATTACCAGAGAAGTAGATTTTTCTTGATTATCCCATCCATTAGCTGTAGCCACGGCCTCAAATTGTCGTTTATACATGGGCCAAGATGAACTGCCGTCGAATGTGGGTGGTTTACTAAAGGAACCTTTGGTACTCACGGTGTGCTGGTATTTTCCTCGCTGTAAGTCCTGTTGCATTTTTTTGCTTTCTGTTTCTACTTTACTTTGAATAGCACTGATTTCAAATTTTACCTGGCCCTGTATGGAATCAATGTCATCTACTTTGGTTTCAAGGGCCTCCACATTATTTTTTAGGATCTTTATGTCGTCGTTTATCTCTTTTATATCTGATTCTACTATTTGCATTCTTTCATTAACTGTTTCATTAACTTGTGATACTATTTGCATTAGTTGTTCAAATTGCATTTGTCTTTTTTCTTCAGTTATTTTAAATTCATTTTGTCTGTGTTCATCTAATAATTTAAATTCATTTTGTCGTTTTAGTTCAAGTTGATCTTGTTTTTCTTCAAATTTCGAGAATAATCCTTCAATTAAATTATGTTGTTCACTTTTCATCGTGGTGACAAGATTTTGTTGTTCACTTTTCATCGTGGAAACAAGATTTTGTTGTTCGCTTTTCATCGTAGTGACAAGATTTTCTAATTCTATTTTACTTTTTTCATCAAAAGATTTTACTAACCTTTGTTGAATTTCTTCTTGATGTTGTTTTTCCTTCTTGTCACGTTTTTCTAGAATCTGTGCTATTTTTTCGTCTAATCCCTCCGTAACATGTTTGATAATTTTTCTGGTAGTTTCGTCGGTTTTTTCCATACTTCGAGTTTCCATAAATCAAATTACGCTTTTAACTGCACTTAATCCTTCACTTCTAACACCAAATTGCAATATAGCCCGTGGGTTCAATTTTTAAAATTATAACAACTAATATTTACTTTCACTTTTCTAGAACTTTATTTACATTAAAACAGCTGATTCACAATACATTCCTCATATACGCTAGTCGACGCGGTATCACTGCCTGGCGATCGTAACGCTGCCGAGTCTTTTCGAGAATCGTATTTTTAGGGTTCCGTATATACAGTATACGGATACCCTTATAATATCACTCAGGATTTCTGCCTCTGTCACTTCACAGCAATTTTCTCCTAAAGTACTGGACGGAAGAGGTTGAAATTTGGTATGAAGGTATAGTTTGGTGACTTGATCAGGAGCACATATCGCAAAAGAAGAAATTTTGATTTAAGGGGTACTTCTGGGGGGAAAAACTAAAAAAATCGACCGTTCCCCCCCTGATCTCGGAAACTACTGAACCTAAAATTTTGAAAAAAATAGAAAATATAGAATGTTGCCCGAACTTTACAGGAAAAATAAGGAGAAACCATTAATATTAATTTTGGGGGGCAAATTATAGAATTAAATAAAAAATTAAAAATAAAAAAAAATTCAAACTCATCATGTAATATATCAAATGAAAGGTCTCATTCTGAGGAACACAAATATATTTTTTTCATATTTAAATAAAAATTAATCAAAAAGATATTAAAGAAAATATACCAAAATTTACCCATTCCCCCCACCTTATCTCCGAAACTATAAAACGTAAAGTTTTGAAAAAAAATACTTTTATAGGTTCTGACCTGAAGTTTACTGGAAAAAATAAGGAGAAACATCTACTTTTCATTTTGGGGGGCAAATTACAGAATTAAATGGAAAATATAAAATTAAAATTTTTTCTAACCCATCATGTAATATATCAAATGAAAGGTCTCATTCTGAGGAACACAAATATATTTTTTTCATATTTAAAAAAAATTAATTAAAAAGATATTAAAGAAAATATACCAAAATTTACCCATCCCCCCCCCTTATCTCCGAAACTACTGAACCTAAAATTTTGAAAAAAATAGAAAATATAGAACGTTGCCCGAACTTTACAGGAAAAATAAGGAGAAACATCTAGTTTTCATTTTGGGGGGCAAATTACAGAATTAAATGAAAAATATAAAATTAAAATTGTTTCTAACCCATCATGTTATATATCAGATGAAAGGGCTCATTACGACGAAAATAAACATATTTTTTTCATATTTTTAAAATAAATAAATTAAAAGATATTAACAAAAATATAAAAAAAATTACCCATTCCCCCCCCCTTATCTCCGAAACCATAAACTGGAAAATTTTGAAAAAAAATTGAGTTATAGCCCCTCACCTGAACTTTACTGGAAAAATAAGGAGAAACCCCTAATATTCATTTTGGAGGGCAAATTATAGAATTAAATGGAAAATATAAAATTAAAATTATTTCTAACCCATCATGTTATATATCAAATAAAAGGGCTCATTATGACGAAAACAAATATATTTTTTTCATATTTTTAAAATAAATTAATTAAAAGTTATTAACAAAAATATAAAAAATTTTACCCATTCCCCCCCCCTTATCTCCGAAACCATAAGCTGTAAAATTTTGAAAAAAAAATAGGTATAGCGCCTCACCTGAACTTTACTGGAAAAATAAGGAGAAACCCCTAATATTCATTTTGGGGGGCAAATTATAGAATTAAATGGAAAATATAAAATTAAAATTATTTCTAACCCATCATGTTATATATCAAATAAAAGGGCTCATTATGACGAAAACAAATATATTTTTTTCATATTTTTAAAATAAATTAATTAAAAGTTATTAACAAAAATATAAAAAATTTTACCCATTCCTCCCTTATCTCCGAAACCATAAGCTGTAAAATTTTGAAAAAAAAATAGGTATAGCGCCTCACCTGAACTTTACTGGAAAAATAAGGAGAAACCCCTAATATTCATTTTGGGGGGCAAATTATAGAATTAAATGGAAAATAAAAAATTAAACTTGTTTCTAACGTATCATGTAATATATCAAATCACAGGGCTCATTATGACTAATACAAATATATATTTTTTATTTTTTTATAAATAAATATTTTAAAATATATTAAAAAAATGTTTAAAAAAAATACCCATTCCCCCCTTTATTCCCCAAACTATAAGACCTAATTTTTTTATTTACAGGAAAAATACGAAGAAATCTTTAATATTAATAATGGGGGGCAATTTATAGAAATAAACGGAAAATAAAAAATATTTTTTTAACGTGTCATGCAATATATCAAATGAAGGGGCTCGTTATGAGAAATACAAATATATATTTTTAAAATTAATTGTTTACAAGATATTAATATAAAGATATAAAAAATTCTCATTTCTCGCTTTATTTCCGAAACCATACTACCTAAAATTTTGAAAATAATTAGGGGTACTGGGGCTCACTTGAAATTTATAAGAAAAATTATTAGAAAACCTCCATGGTAATTTTAGGGACAAATTATACAATTAAATGGAAAATAAAAATTCAATTTTCAAACGAATCATGTAATATATCAAATAAAAGACTCATTATGTGAATTACAAATATATCA
This sequence comes from Octodonta nipae, assembly GCA_034190945.1. Lineage (NCBI taxonomy): Eukaryota > Metazoa > Arthropoda > Insecta > Coleoptera > Chrysomelidae > Octodonta > Octodonta nipae. The sequence continues at coordinate 56,949,652 of CM067220.1, forward strand.
TATTTTTAAATCATTTGTTTAGCAAAGATATTAAACATCGACTTAATTCCCATTTTAGAAACTATACTATTTAAATTTTGAAAAATATATTTTATTTGTATTTTTAAACAATTTGAATAACAGATTTAATAATTTATAATTTAAAACTTGACCTATTGTGCCCTTTATCTTCCAATCTATAGAGCCTCAAAATTCAGACAATAGATTATAAAAGGCTTACCTGAAAGTTTATTAGTAAAATAAAACTCTAATGTTAATTTTTGGGGGCCAAATTAGAAAACTAAATACAGCGAATCTTGAAGGTGGTACGGAACCCTTACAATGCGAGTCCAACTCGCACTTGACCAAATTATTTATCTTAAAGCGTTTGTTGTCGTGCTGAAATGACACGTGCTTTGGGTAAATTTCGTAACAATACGTTTTCATTTTATTTTTAATTTACTGTTTGAATCTCTTTATACTTTTACTTTTCCCCAATATTTTAACTTTTTTTAAGTCATATATTTGTCCTTAGAGGGTCAATGTAATCGTACAAAAATGTAATGGATTGATTAATTCTAATTAATTGGAATCAATGCCATTCAAACTAAAATTTCTACAGTACAAAGCGTGAGTTCTAAGTTTCCAAAAATATAATGCAAAACTGTAAAAGATTAGCAAAATACATCAAAATACTTGCAATTTGAAAGGTTAAACGAAGGTCTAGGTTGTCTAGAACGGAGATAGAAGATTTTGAGAAGTAACTTCACGATTAGGTAAAATTAGCGTTCACAGAATTGATACTTTGACTGTTAAGCCTTTGAATTATCATAACTGTAGGCTACCTAGAGGTTTGTAGGAACCTTCAGGTTTTAATCTCTACTTTTATAATCTGTATTATATAAATGTCTTCAGGCGCTCTGATTGATAGAAGCAAGCCGAAAGTTTTTATTAAAAAATTAAAATTCCTTTAAAAGTAGAAATATATATATGTATATATATATATATATATATATATATATATATATATATATATGTTAGGTGGTTTCCGGGAATTCATCCGCGATCCTGCCGGGATCGATGGTAAAATGACGACGTTTCGGCAGAGTCACATCTGCCCTCTTCAGGTCGGTTTGCCTAATTCTCGTAGCCTTCTTCATTCGCTTCTGGTTACTCTAATACTAAGATTTTCAGGAGCGCGCGCGCTTTTATATAGTCGCGGCTTCCGCTTGCTGATTGGTTATATCCGGTTGAGTTGCCTCTCTTAGGAGTCTTGATTTCGGGTGTTCTACGCCATCACGACGTCACACCGAATAGACTTTGAGAACACCAGCGTACTGGCATATATAGAACACCCGAAATCAAGACTCGTAAGAGAGGCAATTGAAATAGCGAAGAGGCCTCACAGTCTAAACGCACGCAATGAAATCCAGAACTTATCGAATTGTTGGAAAATTCTATTAAACACCGTACCGGCCCGGACCCGTCATATAACAACTCAACCGAATATAACCAATCAGCAAGCGGGAGGCGTGGCCACTGAGCGCCAAGGGCCAATCACACGCAGCCGTTCACGGTGCCAACCGATAGACGTCGAGCCGCGACTATATAAAAGCGCGCGCGCTCCTGAAAATCTTAGTATTCGAGTCATCAGAAGCGAAAGCAGAAGGGTACGAGAATTATGCGAACCGACCTGAAGAGGGCAGATGTGCCGAAACGTCGTCATTTTACCATAGATAGTAGTTATCAACAACGCAGATGAATTCCCGGAAACCACCCCACGCACACGCGCACACACACACACACACGCACGCCCGCACGCACACATACATGGTATGGCATTTACTATGGCATCATGTGCATACAACGACAAAGTGGCATCATTGAATCTGAGATATGGGCGATACTCTTCAAGCAGTGTAGACTTGTCCAATATGTTCAGTTTCGCCATACCCTCGCTTTTAAGAGAGAAAAATTAGTTTGAAAATATCGTTTACTATGACATCTGAAGCCACAAGCGCGACTAGACGCCTGTTTGCAGTGTATGATGCCACAAACGATTTTCACGATATACGAGGAGTGATCACTAGCCCTTCCCTGCAGTATTTCTTGAACTAACAAAAGCTTTAATGAAATCATGAAATATGTCTTGGAAAACTTTGTTAGTACGATACCAGAGGTGTTGCCTTCAAATTTTTCAACAACTAACTTTCACATAGAAAACAATATCGAATAATATGAGTAATATATCTTTATTTGTATATATTTAATTAAGTTCAGGACTCTAAAACGATTGTGATGAAAGTTATGAATAGGAGAATTCAATGACTAAAAATCTATTGGGCGGAGTTTCTACTTTAGGAAAAGTTGTTATTGACAAAATGAAATATTAAAACATTCCGTTAGAGATTATAACAGTTATGGCAGTTATACAAAATGAGTAAAAAATATTAATTGTAGCCCATAATAAGTTGTTAATCTAATACTATAATACGAGCAATGTTTGTTATATATATATATATATATATATATATATATATATATATATATATACAAATCGATTGGTGAGGGTCTCATCTTTGGGAAAAAAATTTTGTTGAGAAATAAAATTATTAAAAAATTATTGACAGTTTATATCATACAAGGCGGCGACTTTGTAATTTCAAGGCATTCAAAACAGGGTAATTTGGTAACCAACGTAAGAGTGACTCCTGTTGTAAAAATTCTTTTAATACAGGGTGATTTGGTGACCTATTTGAGAGTGAAACTTTTTTTAAACATTCTTTCAATAAAAATTGTGTTTGTACGAAAATGTAACTATTTTATGCCGCGGTCATATTTTCCTAGCATTATATTTTTATACCTAAACATTTCAAGTTTTCAAGGTGAAAAAATTAGCACGGCAGGCAATTTTTGGATGAGTAAGATCTCACGTTTTCGCATGTTAATTTGGGGCATATAATATTGGTGGTGCAAAATTATAATTATTCAGGGTCGTTCAAAATATGTTAGATGGTCCATAAGAGTTGCTATACAGGATGGTTAAAATATAGCGTCAAATGGAATTGTAGGATGGTTAGAAAAAGCGAGAAAAAATAATTTTATAGAGTAACCCATAGGTAGTTGTAAATTAATGATAGTTGACATACAGGGCGGAGTAAAAGTATGGTTATGCAGGTTCGCTAAAAAAAATTAAAAGCATGTTATACTACCTATAGGAAAGTTTGGTTGTAATATAGGATGTACTGAAATTGTAATATTGTATTTGTATGTTCCGAACATGTAACTATTTTAAGCCTCGGTCATATTTTCCTAGCGTTGTATTTTTATAGCTAGACATTTCAAGTTTTCAAGGTGAGAAAATTGGCACGGTAGGCAATTTTTGGATGAGTAAGATCTCATGATTTCGCATGTTAATTTGATGTATATAATATGAATTGTTGGTAAAATATTATAATTATACAGGGTCGTTCAAAATTTGTTAGATGATACATAAGACTTGCTCTGCAGGATTGGTAAAATATAGCGTCAAATGGAATTATAGTATGGCTAGAAAAAAGCGAGAAAAATTTATTTTATAGGGTACCCCATAAGCAGTTGGAAATTAATGATAGCTGACATACAGGGCGGAGTAAAAGTATTGTTGTGCAGGTCGATAAAAAAATGTATACGATGTACTGGAATTATAATTATACATGGAATGATGTACTGGAATTATAATTATACATGGTGGTTCAAAAAAAATACAATAGGTGGCCACAAACAAATGCATATACAGGGTAGTTAAAACATATGGTGGTGTGAAATTATAGTTAGTGATTTAAAATATTGGTAGCCTATAAGAATTTGCAAATATAGGGAGAAGCGGAATTATAGTTCTACAAAGTGTTTACAAAAATGTTAGAATATATATGTATAATGCGTATATATAATGGTTGAAAAATAGGTCAAAGTAGACTTGTAGTTACAGAGGTTAGTTAAAAGATTTTGGAAACCAAAGAGTTTGTATAACGGCCAAAAGCGGTCGCATATACAGGGTTTCTGAAATATGGAATCAAGTGGAATTATAACGTGATGAAAAAATGTATGAATGGGTTTTTCATAAGAAGTTGAACATATAGGGTGGTTGAAATATAGAGGGGAGTAGAATTGTAGTAACACCATGTAAATAAAAAATATAAAAAAAATATTATGTTAGGGGGTTTAAATTAGTTTGCATAGCAAAAATGCGATTATTTAGATAAATGTACGTTTATGATAAAACCTTCAATTTACGAGTGAAGCTGGTCACCCAGGTACTGGTTAATAGGAGCTGTAGATTTATAATTATACAGGGTGGTTCAAAATGCGATATAAACCCAATATTTTATGGCGTGACCCATAAGCAGTTGCATCTACAGGGTGGTTAAAATTTAGAGTAGGGTGTGTTTATAGGCATACAGCGTGATTAGAAAAAACAATTTTATTGTGTAGCCCAAAAGCAATTGCATAATTGCATATACAGGGTGGTTGAAATATATGATAGAGTGAAATTATTATTGTGTTTCAAATTAGAAAATTAAAATTAAACTAATTCGTTTCGTCTTTTGAAAAATTAATTTACACGCCAAATGTCTGTTTATTTGGACATAAAAACCCACATTTTTTATGAATCATCCAATATTGTTAACAAGTGTAAGAACAAAGGTAATGAAGGCGTTCTTCTAGGAATTCGAGTATTTTGGCATGAAAAAATTTAATTTGTTTGGTCTACGCCAATAATATGTACAAATGTAAATTGTTTGTTTTCGTAATAGTTATTCTGACAGAACAAAGGTTAATTAAAAATTAAAAAAAAACGCTCGTATGTCTAAGTAAAAATGAATACCTACAGATATAAAATGTCAATGTTCAAAATTTCCCCTTTTTTTTTGTTATAAATTTACTCAAAATTGTGCCAACATAGAACAATCCTATTCGATTCGAAAAATATGATATTTATGTAATTCTGAAACACCTCAATTTTTGTGTGATTATGTTATCAACAAATTCCAGGAGACATTGCTTATAAAAATGAAAGTAACTTCTGTTTTTTTTTTAATTTATAACATATATCTTCAAATAGCTCTCTTATGACGAGCACACTTATGATGCGTGAGAGTGATTTTCCATCTTTATAATTTGATGGTATAGCTACTAGGGATGCTATCCTTGCCAGCAGGGTATGTATGAAGGTGAAGTTAACAAGATCCACAACCGCACTGTCTGACCACAGTTTGGGAGGCTGCTAACAGCGCGGGTACTCACATTGAGCGGCTGAATTTAATATGACATATAAACAGAAGCTGACCTAATAATTTTAAATGTACGGATTTATAAATTTAAAAAAATGCACGCCGAATTGATAACCTCCTCTTGTTTGGACATCGGAGATAAAGTAATCTAATATAATAAAGGAGCACTGTCAATGGCGGATCCAAAGGGGAGGGCTAAGGAGCGAAAGCCCCCCCCCAAATCATTTGCATAGTATGCTCCTATAGTTGTTTATTGTGCTAAACCCGACTTTCAGTGAGGTCATGCGACCCTCCAACGAGATCCCCCCCAATGACAATCCTGGATCCGCCATTGTGCACTATTATCTGTCAAATGACTGTATGGATTTCACTTGCGGTTTCTGGTCTAAAAATAAGTATAAGTATAGTATTTTCTTAATTTTTTGTTACACCATAGTGTTACGAAATTTACCAAAGCCGACCCTGTTTCATTGCAGTACGACAACAATCGCTTTGAGATAATAAATGGTTCTCGAAAAGACTAGGCACCTGTAGGAGTGATGATGATTTTGCGAGAATTTTCTATGCTGGTTTATACAGAATTAGCTATTCTGTATAATTTGATGTAAATAAAGTTCTAGAGAAGTGAAAGTGAATATTAGTTTTATAATTTTAAAATTGAACCCACGGACTATATTGCAATATGAATCTTAATCTTAGCCACTGGCAGCACTGAGTTCAGTTAATTTCTACGCTCTCACACAACATCGGCTACATTAGTTTTTGCAAAATAATAGTTTGATGCTTATACATTTTAGTAGAAGAGTCTCCATACCAAATTTTATGTCTGTATCAATCTCAAATCCGATATCTTAAATTTTTGTAAGCTTAGCTCACGCTAGCCCGACCCAATAAATATAGTTTTTACAAAACAAACAACAAACATATCTATGTGTATTTTCCGAAAATAAACTACACCCTAATTTTTACTGCTGTATATCTTTAGATTTCTTAAATTACAAGTAACAAGAATATTTGCCCCCTCCCCACTTCACCAATGGATAATTCAATTTCCGCAAGTTATTAATTTTATACTTATTAACAATCTCAATTGTTATTTTAAAATGGCAGTCTTACTTATCTGCAGTTGTAACAATATTTAATCATTTAAAGAAACCTATTAAATACAGAAAAGCCCATTGCCCCCATACAGCAATCAAATAATTTATCAAAATAAAGCTTTCCATTAGTGAAATATTTCACTCCTCCGACATACACCCTATTTTATTTTTTGCGTGATATCTTCAAAACTAATTCAAATTTCAAAATTTTGACAGATATAAACTGCTTAGTTTTGCAAAAGGATTATGTATTTTTATATATAAGACAAAAAACGAATTTCTGAAATTAAAAAAAATATTTAAAATAATAAAACTTATAGGTAACTATTAATCTTTAGAGACTGCGAAAATGATTTCTTAGAAAGTCTTTTAAACAAATAATCCTCAACTATATTGTAATTATTGAATCACAACGTACCTATAGCGCACAGTGCACTGTGAGAATTTCATTTTCTATCATCTTCTTACATATAAATTACATTTTCAAGTGATTTTCGATGGAACGACCGAGATAATAAATAAACTTTCACATATTTCAAAGGTGAAACTTTTGGTGAAATAGTTTTATAAAATTTAACCTAACTCCCGTACTATGTGCATAATTTAGATACGTTTTCTGGTGACAAACGGTACATCAAAAGGTTTACTGTTTACTAAACGCTTTTCTAGCAGACTACGCGTAAAAAAATTCACGTTATCATGTTTAAAGGGTAAATGATTTTTTCCACCTTATTTTAACAGGCTGTGACTTTTGGATTAAATAGTCTTAACTAATATTAATTACTTATTAATAAACTGAACAGTATATCTTTTAACAGAAATCTCTTGAATATCTGTAAGAAAGATATGTAAGTAACAAGTACACGCTTTGTTCTTTTTTGTTGTTCCTAGATTCACGAATTGATTATTTGGTAGTTGTGGCTATTATAAAACTAATTGAAATTATTTACTGGTAAATATCGGTATTGACAATGTTGGAGTAAGAGAACATTCTATTATTATTTTTTTAATTTTCGAATTTAGACGTGCAACTGATATAATAAAATTATATTTGTCAGATTTCCTTAACTTTGTGCATGCAAACGGATATAAAGCGCAATAGATTGTATAAAGTCTTACAGATTATTAACGAGTAATATTAGGGTCTAAGTCATGTGGTATTATGATCATAACAAGATGAATATGACAATTCACTAAAGGTCCTTACAGGACATCTTTCGTAACTAAAAGGAAATAAAGTATATTTACCAATCAAGGTAAAAAAATAAAGTACAATATCTGAAAATAAATAATTTTTCCGTGAAACATTTTTCATACACATTTTTTGTACTTCAAGCAATATCTAACAAATATCTGTTATTAAAGGATGTTTAAACTACATCTTTGCACTCTATATCCATTTTAAGGTATATTAATAGTTCATTCTTTATTAAATTTATGGATGCCCTGTTTCTTTCATCCCGTCACTTAGTCTTCTCCAGAGAAACAACAATAATGCTGTTGACACTTTGATTAAGAACTGTACAGTCTTTAGAATGAGCTTGTGTCTTTAAATGAAGAAATTTCTTCATATAGAACATTTATATTAATATTATGTTTTTGTAGTTTCATAGTATTATACAGGGTGAGTTTTTTTTGATGATCAGTATGGGGATCTCGGAAACTAGCGGAGATAGAGCAATGGTTAAATTGGGAAAGATTTGCAGTTTTACTGCCCAATTTAATGACACTTTCGGATTTTTGTAAAAAGTCATGGCTTACTAGATATTTTGAAAAAACGAAATTCTGTCTATTTAGTCAAATCCCTCTAGCTCCTTTGTTTTTGATTTTATAAAAAAAGTGTAAATATCAAAATTAAAGGGAATTGTAACCCGAATATGATTGTTATGTCCTCGTTTGCGTGACATTTTTAGAGCTTTTCAATGTTGTAACGAAGAAAAACTGAATATGGTGGAATGTTATATCATATGCCATAAAAATTCAGTTCGTGCAGCTGAGGAATACTTTCATAGATATTTTAATCGTCGTCCACCTGCTCTATGTACATTTAAGAGGCTTTACGATAGTTTACGCAGATATGTATCTTTACTCAACCAACAAAGGAAAGGAATCAAATCAACAAAGCAGCAGAAATAAATGTTTTGGTACTGGTAAATCAAAATCCATCTACATCAACTCGTGAGATTGCGGCAGAAGCTGGCACATCTCAACGAACTGTAGTTAAGGTACTGAAAGCGCACAAGTTCCACCCGTACCAACTTTCTGTTTCTCAAACTTTGCATGCTGGTGACGAATATCGACATATTTTGTTTTGTACATGGTTTAGTGAAATGTACCTTGACAATCCACAGTTTCCATTAATGATGTTATGGTTAGATGAAACTAGATTTACTAACTGCGGTATGTTCAATAGACCCAATGAGCATATTTGGTTTTAATGTTTGGTGTGGTATCAGAGGGTCTACTATTCTGGGGCCTTTTATCTATGACGAATCACTTACTGGGGAGCGCTACTTCCATTTCTTGCAATACACTTTTCAAGACATGTTGCATAATTTGAATTAGAGTACTGGTTTAGAAATTGAGTGGGTCCAATATGATGGAGCACCTGCTCACAACTCGTTATTAATAAGACAACACTTAGATAAAATCTATCCAAACTCTTGGATAGGAAGAAATGGCGCACGCGAATGGCCATCCCGATCTCCCGATTTGGCAGTTATAGACTTTTATTTATGGGGGGAGCTAAAAAAACAAAGAAAGTATGAGACAGTTGGTGACCTAAGGGAGGCGGTATTACAAGCAATTGAAGAAATTGCGGTCCGTGAGGAAAGCGGTAATGTCAATCTTAAAAAGATGAAATTTTTGTCTAAATAACAATGGTGAACTTTTCGAACATAAATTGTAACCATTATTATGTACTTTAATTTCTTAAGTTTTTAGTAAGTGCCTACTTATTTAGTTTTTTCGCTATATCTGATATACCTAATAAAAAATCGTTCAATGTTTTTTGGAATAGTTATTAATAAATCAATCTATTTCATGGCTAACTACGTTAAAAGTGAAAATAAAAGAGAAAAGCATTCATAACTCCGTTATTTTTATGAATAACCATATCGAGTATTATATCGTTGAAAAGCTCATATCTCGAAAACGAGAGCTGTCACGCAAACGAGGACATGACAATCATATTCGGGATACGATTCTCTTCAATTATGATATTTACACTTTTTTATAAAATCAAAAACAAAGGAGCTAGAGGGATTTGACTAAATCGACAGAATTTCGTTTTTTCAAATTATCTAGTAAGCCATGTCCGCTAAGTTGCACCTGGTACACTTGACTCAGGGATTGATTGTCGTAACCTTTGTCTAGAATGGCGATGATCTTGTCAAAATTGCCTTGTTCATCGACTGGAATGCTTTGTAGAAGTCCAGACCTCTTAAGGAAATTACAAGAGAGGGAGATTTTTCTTGGTTATCCCATCCATTAGCTGCAGTCAAGCTTTCAAATTGCCGTTTATATATGGGCCAAGATGAATTGCCACCAAATGTGGAGGTTTACTCACGGAACCGTTAGTACTCACGGTATTCTGGTATTTTCCTCGCTGTAAGTCCTGTTGCATTTTTTAAATTTCTGTTTCTACTTTTTGGATGGCACTCATTTTATCTTGTACTTCACCTTGTACTGTTTGTTTAATGGAACTTATTTGGTCTTGAACTGTGTCTTGAATTAAACTGATTTCAAATTTTATCTGGCTTTGGATGGAATCGGGGTAATCTACATTTGTTTCAAGAGTATCCACGGTATTTTTTATGGTCTTAATGTCATCATTTAGCTCTTATATGTCTGACTCAACTATTTGCATTCTTTCAGAAACTGTTTCATTAACTTGCGATACTATTTGCATTAATTACTCAAATTGCAGTTGTCTTTTTTCTTCAGTTTAGCCTTGTTTTTCTGCAAATTTTCTTCAATGGCAGTAACTAGATTTTGTTGTTTTTCTTCCATGGTAGTAACAAAATTTTCTATTTCAGTTTTACGTTTTTCATCAAAAGATTTCACCATCCTTTGTTGAATTTCTTCCTCATGTTTATTTTTTGTCTCGTTTTTCCAGGATCTGGATAATTTTATCATCTAGTCCATCCGTAATCTGCTTGAATATTTTTTTGGTATTATCGTCCATTTTTTCTTTTTCCATGCTTCGGGTTTCCATAAATCAAATTTCGATTTTAACATCATTTAATATTTTACTTCTGATCACCAAATTTCTTATATACTCCTTGGGTTCAATTAAAATTTAAAAACTAATTTTCACTACCACTTTCTAGAACTTTTATTAACATCAAATATACAGAAACTGCTGATTCAAATATCACAATAATAATACAACATAAGCTCTTCGTCGCACTAACTAACTGCTGCTATGGTGGGCCGCTATTTTTAAAATCAGCATCAAATTCTCTCGTACAATTCGGTGTCAATTTTACAGTTGTCGAGTTATTTCGAGATAAGTTTTTTTTCCATCCGATCCTTCTAGCTCTTTTTTTTTCTATCCTAGCGATTGATGTCTCACGGAATGAAACCAGAGACGGACTGGATAGATTTTTATAACAATAGTTGGTACTATGTGCACAAACAGTTCTTTAATCATTTTTCCAGTTGGATAGGTACCCAAAGAATGGGAAATAAAAAAATTATTTAAAGTAAATTATTCATATAATGAAAATCCCCAAGATATAAAGATCATTTATTTTTTGCTTACATTATGAAACGTGATAAAGGGGCACAATGACATAAGCGGTTCAGTGTTAAATTTTATATCGCTTTTAAACTCTACTGGGTTTTTTGTATAGAAGATTGAAAGTAATGTAGTACTCTCGTGCTACTAAAACTAGCGGCCGCCCAATGGTCGAAATTCGACCAATATCATTGTTAAAAATTTAAATAAATTTGCTTACAATACATACATTTTTTATGTGCTTATACAAAATTATGCCACAGACTCCCTTTCAAGAGGCATTCATGAACCATTGGTGATAAAATCAATCATAAAGGTAAAGAGTAATATTATCAAATACTGGACATAAGAATTCACATGCCGACAACATCTACAAATGAATAACAAAACTACAAATAAAAATCATGAAAGTTAACAATCACTAAATTTGTTGTCTTTAACCTTTCCTGCCCTAAGTACTTCTTAAATTTAAAAAGAATGAAATTGACAAAAACTTTCTGGACAACACATATCCCACGATCACAGTTTTACAAATATGTCTAACTGAAAAATCTACAAACTCTTACAAAAAAATAATAGTTTCACTAATCCCGAACACCTTAAATACTAGTGAATTAGCTCATTTTTTTTGAATATTACAATATACTTCAAGTTTAGCCAGATCCGCAAACGAAACAAGAAATTCTTGTAGATCTAAAGAAGTAGTTACCCCCATAGACTATATTGTTATATTTTTATGACAATCACGACGAAGCTAAAATGTAATCATTATAGAGCGAATGACACAAAAAGAACTAACTTAATAAAATATTGAGGGTAAAATCTAACATAAAGAAATTCCTTAAGAAAAGTTTACACTAGTGGTTGCCAAATTTCTCATACATGTAAATATGATTGTAGATACTCCTAAAAGCAAGTCCTTAGAAGTAATTTATATTGATATATTTTTCTGATAAAATTATGGGTCCATTGCCAGTACCCTAAAAGGAACACAATGCAAGTCTTTGCAGTTATATTTCATTTTATGAACTATCTCAAACAATCATTCCTGACAATGGCTCGGAATTTAAAAAACATTTAGTTGCTGATATTTGTATCTTTCACAAAATTTGCATTTTACTAGCCCAGGAAATTAAAATGGCCATTATCCACAAAAAATATTTCATCTGTCTATGTCTAATTTTTTATAAAAAAAATCCCAAAAGGTAAATGAAATTTGCCATTAATGAGTTATAATAAACTGATCCACAACTAACCCTCTGCAGCATATTATTAGGACATACCACTTTTTGGGCTCTAAGTATTTAAGTAAACATATTTGAATCCGAAATTGTACAAATTGAACAGGACATTTGTGTAAAAACTTGTCAAGGTTTATCAAAAGTTAGAGTTAAATTGATCAAAACACAGGTAGTTAAATGCAAAAATATAATTGGTATAACGAACTAAGTAAGTGCACATTACACCCGAATTCAAAAGAAACGACTTATTCCAAGAATTTCCAAAGATGCACCATGAAGTTTCATTAATCTTTATAGAGAACAATTTGGAATTTTTTTGTATTAACTATCCCTTAATTGCGATTTTTAGATGTCTCAGTGATATACCAATCATAACTTTTCACAAAATTTTATATTACGTTTATTAATATTAAATATTATATTCCGAATGTGTCTCAAAATTACGGAACAGATTCTGGATTACTAAGAAAATTGCAATACAAGAAATTACATAGTTATTGTATTATATTTTCAGAGCATTTAAAAACACTATCGTTAGCATATGTGTGGCTTTAAATTTTAGGCGGTAGTACTCGTAGTTATCTTATTTCAAGGTTGAACTTTTTCTTTTAATATGTGTTAGTACGGGAGCTGGTAAAAGAAATGATTTGTTCTTTGAAGCCGCTTACAACTTTGTTCGGATAAACATATATGACAAAATTGTAAAGTAAATCTATTGCAAATTTAATAAACTATTATTAATATATGAGTTGTACTGTTATGTGAGAAATAATTTTGACCAAATGACCTTTTGTTTGCTTGGCAAGCAATACTTGAAACTTCAACTAAAGTTTAGCTCATTTTGGGTTTAACTTCATTAATTTCACGTCATTTCATTGTTTCTAATCGCGAATTTTTGTGCATTGTTATAGTAGGGCGGCTCAGATGGTACGATCTGGGCGGCAAATTGATATAAGTATCTCGTATTCTGTTCCCAAATGTTGTTTACTAAATGTCAGTTGTCTCTCGGACTGTGTAGCAGACTGACCCGTCCTGTTTTAATCTAAATACCTATCTTCCAATGTAGACCATAAAAAGTCGTCTAAAGTGATACAATATTAACGAAATAACAAGAATATAAATTTGAATGAGACTAACGTTAAAAATAATGTTAATATATTAATAATATATTTAAAAAATAGTATATTTATTTTTGTAATATAAGGTCGATTATAACAAAAGATATTAAGAAACATGGTTCTGTTGGGTTTAAAAATATCAAAAATGAAAATCAGTATAGTTATAAAAAACTAATAGTTTAGAAGGATGTTTATTAGATAACAGTTCGTGTAAAATAAAAAATGTAATAATAGTATTCTAAAAAGTGAAAAAAATATTTTCAGCATTACTATTATTAGGGTTCCGTATATATACAATATACGGATACCCTTATAATATCACTCCGGATTTCTCCCTCTTTCACACAACTGTAATTTTATCCTAAACTACTAGACAGAAAAGGTTGAAATTTGGTGTCAATTTCTAACATTGTTTTAATCACACTGTATGAACTATAATTTTACTTCGATCCATGTTTCAGATATTGTATATATGCAACAGCCCATGTGCTATCGTACAAATTTTCCAAACTGTTTAACTATAACTCTATTTCTCCCTCTATTTCAACCACCTTGTACATGCAACTACTTATCGGCCACTCGGTATAAAAAAAATGTACTACCCTGTATATCCATAAATCCATCAATGCACAATATATTTCACCAAAACTGCAACTGTTTATTGGACACCCTATATAACAATTTTGTTCAACATGTTATTGAATCACCTTGTATTACAACTACCCTGTATACGCTACTGCTTATTGGTAAACCAATATAACTTTTTAAAATAATTAACCATAACACTTCTCCACCCTATATTTCAGCTATCCTACCTTTCCAACTTTTTATAAACTGCTACTTCACAATTTTTTCTAATAGTTTTTCAACGACAATATAAAGTATAATTTCTCTCCACACTTCATTTAAACCATCCTTCATTTGAAACTTCTTCTAACCTTTTTTGAATGAAACACCCTGTATAATTATAACCCATTACCACTCTATATCTCAACAACTTTTTATACGCAACTACTTATTGGGCACCAAATATAACATTTTTGTACCACCCTGTATCCTTAGAATCCCACTGTACCCAATTTTTTAACCACACCATAAACCACTTGGTATACGCACCTACTTATGGCCCACTCAATATAACTTTTTTGGATCACCCCGTGATACCATGCGGTAAATGGAACAGCTTGTAGATCATAACATTTCTTTATAATATTTTTAAACCCACCTGTATAGCTGTAATTATACTCCGCTATATATTTCAACCATCCTATATATGCAACTACTTGTGGATATAAAACAAATTTTTAACCACACCATAAATCACTTGGTATACACAAATACTTATGGCCCACTTAATATAATTTTTTTGGGTCACCCCGTATAACTAATTCCACTCCCCCTTGTTTCCTTAAAATCCCACTGCACCCTATATTTCAACCATGCGGTAAATGCAACAACTTGTAGATCATAACATTTTTTTATAATATTTTTTAAACCCACCTGTATAGCTGTAATTATACTCCGCTATATATTTCAACCATATGCAACTATTTGTGTATATAAAACAAATTTTTAACCACACCATAAATCACTTGGTATACGCAAATACTTATGTCCCACTCAATATAACTTTTTTGGATCACCCCGTATAACTAATTAAGCTCCCCCTTTTTTCATCCACATTGTATATATGCAGCTGCTTATATGACACCTAATATAACTTTTTTTAGATTTTTTAAATGCATGTAATTCTACTCCGCTCTAAGTTTCCTATATAAAGAACACCCTGTAAAATTACGCTTGTTATATCAGTGGATTTTTTTAAATAGAGACTTGTTACATTGGCACATTCCGAATTACGAATCTAATTTGATGCTAGTATATAATATTTTGCGTGTGCAGTCGAACCAATTGAGTATTTGCATTACCCAACATGATAGAAGTTTTTTCACTATATATACGGTTTCTGCCTTATGTGATGCCCGAACAAACAAAAACACACAAATTAGAATTTTATAATAGTAAAGATACTCCTCAATCACTTTTTAATCTTGAAATAACACTTTTCTTTATAATCAGTTCTCCACCCGTCCCCCACTTGATTGTCGAACTTTCGTAACATAATAAAACACGAGACTGTTTTTTAGGACGAAGAATTTGCTTACCAATTTCCAACAACGCATTAGTTTTTTCAAGAATTTAAAATATTGTAAATTATTTTGGACCCTTTTTTCCCCCTCCTAAATGATTTTTTTCAATATTCAATTTTATTCCACCTCCACACTCCTTAGGGAACATTTGTTCCATATTCCAACTCTTTCAGCCTAGCGGAATATTCTCACGATTTGTGCCGTATATGTAATTTTTGCCTATTTAACAAAGTGAAATATAATCACGAACTCGCCTCATAATAATATTTCCAAACAAAAGTGTATACATTGACAGTTACGTTACTTATGGCAACACATGTTAGGAAAAACAAATATGCTTGAGTGTAAATAATTCTAAATTAGTAATTCAACTGTCTACCGTGGGGGGCAGCACTTGACAGCACAACTCAAAGATGCCACAATAAATACGTGTGCGTGCAAAATTCGATAAACAAATTTATGGCACCATACACTCGAAAATATTTTTTTGTTACCATACGACTATTCTAACGCCAGAAACGACGAAAACAGCATTAAAAACTTATGGCATCGTGTGTATGGTGCCATAAAGTGAGCGGATGCCAGAGTGCACTCCCATGCACGCACAATGATGCCATAGTAAGTGGAGTACAGGAACACGCACGCACGCACGCACGCACACACACATACACATATATATATATATATATATATATATATATATATATATATATATATATATATATGTTTGTGTATACTGTTTCACGGATGGAAATATGTGGTTGATGATTTATTCCGGTGTACATCCGTTCGTCTGTATTCGTTTGAAAAATCACTTGACGTTTCGCCAAAATCATATTTGGCTTTCTCAAAAGATACTAAGTAACGTCAAGTGATTTTTCAAACGAATACAGACGAACGGATGTACACCGGAATAAATCATCAACCATATATATATATATATATATATATATATATATATATATATATATATATATATATATTGCGGAATTGATCAATATTTGTTTAAATCGGCTGTAAGGAATTGTACGGAACAAATATGTTAGTTTGGATTAGCCGAAATTATCTACGATTAAATTAGTTTTGTATTATTCTGAAAAAATGATTATTTTTGGAACAATTTTAAAAAAATTATCCACTCATTCTGAAAAACCTGCACACTTATTGATCTTATGCATTAACTTTTGAAAAAGCACAACAAACATTCTCACACACCCAAATGTGATACATAGACTACATAGTAATAACCGTAAAATATAGATGACAATTTGCATAAAATTAATGCTAGACTAATTTTTACATAAACCAGTTAAATTACATGTATTGTCTTATCGTTTCCTATATTTGGCATTTTTACAAGAAAGGGCAATTGTACACTGTTGTTTTTAACTGTGGTATTAAACTGAGCTTCCTTCCACATACATATGAACTTAAATTTTCTAAATAAAACGTCCACATTTGTACTGGTAAAGTTGCATAGTCAGAAACATAACTATTAATAGTTTACTTAAATACTTTGTATTATTTGAGGTAATTGAAGAAACAGCCTTCAATGAAACAGGCTTGTTCTATCTAAATCAATAGCAAACGAGTAATTTGTACCAAGGAGCTACCATAATTTTTTTTCTGTATTCGCACACTGCTCCTAAAATTTGATTTTTTATAAACTACGCTTGTGTGAAATGAATATACTAATCTAGTCAGCATGTTACATCCCGAAAAAGTTATAAATAATATAGTAAAACATAGAACAGTTCTTTTTTTTACGATTATGCCGAAAAGTAGTGCAGATGTCTGAAGCCAAAGAAAGCTTCTTAAGTAGCTGATAATTCCCTCATAATTCTTAACTCTAGGACCTCCAACATTTATAATTTTAAATAGGTTCTATGGTTCGCGTGCACCTAGAAATTTTCTCAGTGAAAAAAAATAAGGTCGTATTTAGAGACATAAAGGGAAAAACAATAATCCGTTGAAAATGATTTTTTCCCAAATTTTTAAATTGCCATATTATGATTTTAAATGAATTTCGACGTCTAGCTAGTATGTAGACTTTTATTAATTACGTGACTTTGCAAGTTGGAAATTATAAAACCCTGGATAAGTGTTAAACGCAAAAACTCCTATGTTTTCACTTAATGAGTCTAGTCTCAGAGAGCCACAGGAAAGATCCCGTCGGAAAAATTAAAAAAGTTGACATTCCACTTTTTTATAAATGTTAAAAAATGTGAAAGTCAAAAATATATAATATGTTTTTCCAATACCTCTGTTAAAACTACCTGAAAATAATTTTCTTTAATTATTTACGTCTTTTGTTTAAAGAATTTTGAGATAAAGAATTATTTTTATTGTTGAAAACAATGTTACTTTTTAAATGTCTCTAAAAAATGTGGTAAACCGTTATTTTTCATTTTTTCCAATGGGGATCTTTTGTACAACTATCTGAAAATAGATTCAGAAAGTCAAACTTTAGTATTTAATTTAACAGTTTTCTGAATGGAAATTTCAAGCTTAATTACCAAACGGTTATTGGCTTGGTAAATAGTACCTATTTTTAGGGTTCCGTATATACAATATACGGATACCCTTATAATATCACTCCGGATTTCTACCTCTGTCACATCACAGCAATTTTCTCATAAACTACTGGACGGAAGAGGTTGGAATTTGGTACCAATGTATAGTTTGGTGACCCGATCAGGAGTACATATCGTAAAAGAAGAAATTTAGATTTTAGGGGTACTTCTGGGGGGGGGACTAAAAAAATCGACCTTCCCCCCCCTGATCTCCGAAACTACTCAGCCTAAAATTTTGAAAAAAATAGGAAATATAGAACGTTGCCGAACTTTACAGGAAAAATAAAGAGAAACTATTAATATTAATTTTGGTGGGCAAATTATAGAATTAAATGAAAATTTAAAAATGAAAAAAAAATTCACACGCATCATGTAATACATCAAATGAAAGGTCCCTTTCTGAGGAACACAAATATATTTTTCCCATATTAAAAAAAAAAAGTTAAAAAGATATTAACGAAAATATACCAAAATTTACCCATTCCCCCCTTATCTCCGAAACTATAAAACGTAAAGTTTTGAAAAAAATAAGAGGTATAGGGTCTGACCTGAACTTTACTGGAAAAATAAGGAGAAACCCCTTATATTGAATTTGGGTGGCAAATTATATAATTAAATGGAAAATAAAAAAGTTAAATTGTTTCTAACGGATCATGTAATATATCAAATCACAGGGCTCATTATGACGAATAGAAATATTTTTTAAAATTTTTTTAAAATTAATATTTTAAAATATATTAAAAAAATATTAAAAAGAATTACCCATTCCCCACGTTATTCCCTAAACTATAAGACCTAAATTGTTTTGTTTACAGGAAAAATATGAAGAAATCCCTATAATAATAAAATTGGGGGCCAAATTATAGAATTAAACGGAAAATAAAAAAATATTTTTTTAACGCATCATGCAATACATCAAATGAAAGGGCTCATTATGAGGAATACAAATATATATTTTTCATATTTTTAAAATTAATTGTTTACAAGATATTAACATAAAGATATAAAAAAAATCATTTCTCGCTTTATTTCCGAAACCATACTACCTAAAATTTTGAAAATAATTAGAGATACTGGGGCTCACTTGAAATTTATAAGAAAAATTATTAGAAATTTTAGGGACAAAATGTACAATTAAATGGAAAATAAAAATTCAATTTTCAAATGCATCATGTAATAGGTATATCAAATAAAAGGCTCATTATGTGAATTATAAATATATCATATTTTTAAATCATTTGTTTAAAATATATTAACAAAAATATTAAACTTAATTCCCACTTTAGAAACTACACTATTTAAATTTTGAAAAATATATTTTATTTGTATTTTTAAATAATTTGAACAACAGATTTAATAATTTATACTTTAAAACTTGACCTATTTTGCCCTTTATCTTCCAATCTACAGAGCCTCAAAACTCAGACAGTAGATTATAAAAGGCTTTTCTGAAAGTTTATTAGTATAAATACATTTTTAAAAAAAACAAAAACCGACTTCAAAAGAAAATTAACTAAAAAGCATGAAATAATATTTTGCTACAATTAAATACTTTTTATGAAGTCGGTGCCAATTTGAACATCGAAGTTGCGAAGTATAACTCATCAATGTACCTCACAAAATATTTTCACTTTCGCTTGGCACCGACTTCATAAAAAGTATTTAATTGTAGCAAAATATTATTTCATGCTTTTTAGTTAATTTTCTTTTGAAGTCGGTTTTTGTTTTTTTAAAAATGTATTTATTTTACAATTTTCAGTGATGCAATGTCTGTAATTGTTAATGATTTATCCTACAGCTGTAACATTCTATTCACATTTTTTAACCATCCTTCATAACAATATTTGTACTCCGCCCTGTATGTCAGCTATCATAAATTTCCAACTGCTATGAGCTACCTTATATAATTATTTTTTCTTGCTTTTTACTAACCATCCTGTATGATATAATTACATTCGACGTAATATTTAAACCATCTTGCATAGGAAATCTTATGGATCACCAACATTTTAATAACTACCCTATATAATTTTCATTTTACACCACATATGTATATTTATATGCGTGAAATTAATATGCAAATTCATAAGATTTTACTCATCCAAAAATCGCTAGCCTCGGCAATTTTATCACTTAGAAAAGTTGAATTCTCCAGGTGTAAAAATATAATGCTAGGAAAATATGAGTTAGGCATTAAATAATTACTTGTTCGGAACATACAAATACATTTTGTATTGGAAAAATGATTACAAGAGCAGTTTCACTCTCAAATCACCCTGTATTGAAAGAATTTTTACAAGACGAATCTCACTCTTACGTAGGTTACTAAATCACCCTGTATTGAACACCTTTAAATTAAAAATCAGCTATCTTGATTGTCGCAAACTGCCAATAACTTTTTTAATTATTTAATTTCTCTGGAAAACAATTTTCCCAAATATGAGACCCTAACCAATCGATTTCTATCTATTGAAACTTCTAAATAAGAAAATTTCATCGAAATCGTTAGAGCTTTTTTCACAACTCAATTATATATATATAAACAAACAAACAAACCTTGTTCGTTATATAGTATTAGATTATTTCTATTTGATAACAATTTTATATCTTAACAGAAATGAAGATACTTTAATTTGTAATTAAAAGCCCTCTTTGAAGGCAAACTTTGTCTACAGTTATTAAAAATTGACATGGAATGATTACTGTTTATGTTTTAGACCATGTAAAAAATCTGTTTGTGAAGAATAACTTTTTTCTCTGAAAATTATGAATAAAAAGAAATCGTTTAATTTATGAATACACACTGTATATTCATATTAACTGACACTTATTTTGATTTTGATTAATTCATCTTATTTACAATTTACCCCAAGTTCCGAATAGTTAATACCAGTAACTCCATCTAATCTTATAATACCCGCGACTCCACCAAGACATAGAATATAAGAAAATAGGTAAAAAGGTTTTCCCCATTCTATAAGAAACGATAGAAGCTATGTTATTTGAAAAAAAGTTCTGACCACTTTGAGATATCACGGAACTAATCTAATCCCTTTTCCATTTGCCCCAAGTTCCGAATAACATTTTTCAAATTTTATATAATAATACCGGCTCCTCCACCATAGCATAGAGTATATGAGAATAGGTAAAAATAGTTTTTCCCCATTTTCTAAGAAACGGTAAAAGCTATTTTAATGAAAAAAATATGGGACCACTTCGCTATCCCGCCAAACAGGATCCAGAAAAATGGTTGAAATCCCTCAAGCCGTTTCCTAGTAATCGGTGAACAAACATAAAAAAAAGCAACATAGATACAGACGAATTGAGAACCTCCTTCTTTTTGAAGTCGGTTAAAAATAAAACTCTAATGTTAATTTTTGGAGGCCAAATTAGAAAATTAAATACATATGTATTCTGATAAAAATCAAGCGAATCCTGAGGCAGATAAAATAAAAAGTCTATGTGTGGAAAATCAAATTGTATATTTTTTATAAATTTGAAACGCTTCCTTTAAAAGATATTAGGGTACATATAAGAAAATGTACTCATTCCCTGCTTGTCTGAAACTGGAATATTAGAATCTTGAAGGTGGTACAGAACCCTTAGTATGCGAGTCCAACTCGCACTTGACCAAATTATTTTAAATTCATATTTAATGTGTTAAATACTTATCAGAAAGGGAATCTCTTGGTGTGTGTGAAATCTAGATCGCCCTTCTTTAGTTCTGTTATTGCCTGTAACTTAAAATTACTTTTGTAGGCGGTAGAGCTTCGGGAAGTAGCTTTTTTATGAAGTTTTTTTTAATTCCGATTTCTGTATCATTTTCGTAATATTTGCCGATAAGGACTTCCCTCCCCCTATATATTTTTGCTAAATGGGTTTTAACAGCAACATTTTTCCGGGACTCAATAAATTTTTAGATGCAATTACGAATCGAATGACACCTTGATCATAATTTACTAACTAGAATTCGATAAAATGAAACATGTTGTCTAGAGTATACTTCCTGTAGCAGAACTTTCTGACCATCATATCTTAATACTGACAAGAAGTGATCTCTCAATGCCTCAAAAAATGCACAAATTAATGCGATTAAAATGATTATGACGTAATTCATATTAATATAAGTTTTGAGCTTTTATTTGGCAACAAAAAAATATAGGTAATGCCACTTTTAGACTTTACGAATTGTACATAACTCCATAAAATAGTTAGGAAAAAACTTACCACTCTCATAAATTTTTGGACGACTGAGCAAGTAATTTGAATTTGAATTAGTTTGACATTAGAATAAAATTATAGGCAAGGAGAATTATTAATTAATAATTTTCACTACGGTTTGTTAATAATATATTGAACTTTAATTTTTTTATATATATTTGAAACTCTAATACCCAGTAAAATGATCAAAATGACAACGGACTAAAGAGCCAGAATTAGTATAGAACCGATATATATATATATATATATATATATATATATATATATATATAGATATATATATATATATATATATTTGGGCATATTAATAATATTAATATTAATATACTGGTGCACCGGCGCCGACGCGTTCGGCATAATTTCCTTTCCTTAATAAACGATGAATACGGCCTACCGGAAACTGTAAACCGGCACGACTGGATCGCGATATGTGTGTGTGTGTGTGTGTGTGTGTGTCGGAGTTTACATTAAATTGACCGAAGGCACCATAATGATCTACCACTGGAGTTTTAAACTATACGAACAATAGATAATGTTGATGATCAATTTATCTTGGGTGCCACCTAACATAAGTTCGATCGGCGTAGCGATATGATATTATTAATCTAAATTCGTACACAAGGTATTCTACTCGGAACCGCGTCAGAACCACCAATTTCACAACTAAAACGCGTCAACCGCAGCTCCACTGCTTCCGCAGCACTCCTTCACCAGTTATCGCGTGGATATACCGGGCACTGATCCCACTTCTGATGTCGGAGTTTGATCCACGAGGGAATGTCGGGTTTGATCCAAAAGGGAATAAATGTGGGCTAAACATTTATTCGACAAATAATAATCACACTAAATTGACCGAAGGCACCATAATGATCTACCACTGCAGTTTCAAACTATACGAACAATACATAATGTTGATGATCAATTTATCTTGTGTGCCAAGGTATTCTACTCGTAACCGCGCCGAGATCCCAACCACGCGATAGCCTTCTACGATCCTACCACGCTCGAAGTTCGAACAGAACTGACTTCGTTCGTTTCGATATGATTCTCCTGAAAAACATCGTGCATAACACCTGACTCATAGACTATCACGTAATCAACAGCTCGCCGGGTGATTGTGATTCACCCCCGGTCCGTAGCTGGCAAATTTGTAATAGAATATAATAATCGTAAACAAAAGTACGAAAGCATAAATATCCTGTTTCAGATAATATATATCTAATCTAATATCTTTAGACCTTCGCCGCTATTTCGTTATCTCCGACACGGCCATCCTGACTAACACACGTCCTCGGGTGTATCTAAAATTTCATTCCCATGACATTAAACTTAACATTACAAGTACTCGTACTTATCCATCAATTCAAATATCTAATTCAACAGCAAGAGGAAGTGAAATGTGTTTAAGGAATTGACTTTATAATTACAAGTATTACAAGTGCCAGTTACAATCCTTGGAGTCATTTGCTACGGAACGACTAGTACTCTCAAGTTATATCGCTAACATTTGGCCAATATGGAAATACTCCAAGCTTGCTCGATCTCACATTGAACCACATCTAAATTTCTTTAGACCACACTGCCAAAATGGGCACGTGTGAAAATAATATTCGATCTTGCACCTCAACACCTCATATTGCCAACACTAGGCCAATATGGAAATACTATACGCATGCTCGATCTCACACTGAACAAAATCTAAATTTCTTTAGACCACACTACCAAAATAGGCACATGTTAAATCAGTGTTCGATCTTGCACCTAACTTATCATATTGCCAATGCAGCACAGAAACGTGTGTACTCATGTCGTAGTTGTCACTGTCCGGTCTGCGGACTTCTGACTCACTAGGAATGTAACTCTCCTGCATTTTCTCAATTTATCATGATTCTATCTTTATGTTTTATTTTTTTTAATTAATAAAAATTAAAATTACCAAAATTAAATTTAATGACCTTTACCTTTATCGTCTCTATTCTTTTGATACCTAGCATTACCTTCAATACTATTGACTCCCTGTACTTTTTCTCCTATCACAAGCTAATAGTCCGTAAGGTGTGGTGACCATACCAATTAATAAGTCAAACAAATTATTGTCAAAATCCACACTACCATGTCACGTTTTTTCTTGCGAACTAAATTTTGAGGTACCCTATGAAACTCTTGTTTTTCACTTTATTAATTTAAAAGGAACCACATTAAATCCAGTAACTACTTAATTATGGTATACACCATGTCAAATTATTCAGATGCAATAATTCCATTAAACCTGCATATAGAACATGCATATAGAACCATGATTTATAGAACATACTCTATTCCCTTATCCAAAAGCCAATCTAACTAATGAAGTCATTATTATACGTTGTATAGCCACAAACAAAGTTATATTTTTTGCAAATTGTACTTAGCGCTTTTTTTAATTAATGTGAGATATTTTTGCTACCTTTCGTAGGTATTTACTATTACAAATATTTCATTCGAACTTAATATTTGCTCGTTATTCAATGGCTACTCATTTTTCCGTTTGAAACTCGAAACTCCAGCGGAACATCACTCTGGCTTTCTCTCTTTTTTGGTTGGATAGATTTTATTTAGAAAGACCTCTAAAACTCAGTTCACTCATTATACCAATAAACTCACGAGTTCTAGTAAAAATTAGTTTTTATCAGAGTTTAATGTATAATTTAGGTGTATTAAGTAATTGATTTTTATACAGTGCTCTAACGCATGTATTGTGGTTTAGCTTTCGTATTTCCCTAAACTATCAACATTTCAATTTACGGATTACCATTATCTTGTTAGACTTTAGAAGAACAGTGGCTGTGTCACAGATTTCCAAATTTGTTTTTATTTGAGTTAACTTGTTTGTAGTTTTCTTATACCTTTTGAAGAATCTCTAGAAACACTTTATACTAGGTTGAAACTATAGCCCTTCAAACATGTTGACTTTGCTAAATATATCGCTTTTTTTTCATTTAAAAAGTTATTTCAAATATCTAGATTTGAGAATTATGTCCAGATTTTAGAAATTTAACTTAAACTACGTTTCCATTGCAACTATTGTTACTTACTTTCTAGACTGTATAGCGATAATATTAATCAACCTTTAGACAGAAGCCTAACAGAAACTGCATTTCGCAATTTTCCCATCTTTACATTAGACAAAGAAATCCAAAGAAATCCAAAGAAATCTCAATTCCACTAACAAAGTAATAACAGTTAAGATTGCAGGAGATAGTTATTATGAAAACTGACCTTGCTTGAAACATATCGACGCGTCAGCGATTTTGTTACAAAAGTCAATTATTTTCGTCTCATAAATATCGAAACTATTTTATGTGAACTCTGGGGTAAAATTTCACTACCACTCATTATGTCATATTGTCAATAAATATCAGAAACAAAGTAACAGACCATCGCCAATATCAAAACTGTCAGTATTAACAGTTTGAAACTTACATTGTTAAAACTGTATTAATAGTTTATCTTGAAAATCGTAAAGCTAGCGATTCTTTTATTAATGAGGACTCGGCCCCAGAATCGAAATAAAATGAAAAGGACTCACCAATGTGTTTTAGTGTACCAAATCAAACTGCATCCTCAGTCACAGCACCACTGGCAAGTGATGTGCATTCCACACGATTATCGTGCGATGTTAATCGAAATATAAAGTCCTCTTACCCTCGACCAAGTTATAACTCCTCCAAACATAACTGGAACTAGCCACTGTGGAGACAAACCCTCGAGAGCACGAGTTACCGCAGAAAATAACATGCCACCCCGTAATGGACTTTCTTCCACCACAGGAACAGTAGCTAAACACCGCACATCCGCGTCAGAACCACCAATTTCACAACTAAAACGCGTCAACCGCAGCTCCACTGCTTCCGCAGCACTCCTTCACCAGTTATCGCGTGGATATACCGGGCACTGATCCCACTTCTGATGTCGGGGTTTGATCCACGAGGGAATGTCGGGTTTGATCCAAAAGGGAATAAATGTGGGCTAAACATTTATTCGACAAATAATAATCACACTAAATTGACCGAAGGCACCATAATGATCTACCACTGGAGTTTCAAACTATACGAACAATACATAATGTTGATGATCAATTTATCTTGTGTGCCAAGGTATTCTACTCGGAACCGCGGCGAGATCCCAACCACGCGATAGCCTTCTACGATCCTACCACGCTCGAAGTTCGAACAGAACTGACTTCGTTCTTTTCGATATGATTCTCCTGAAAAACATCGTGCATAACACCTGACTCATAGACTATCACGTAATCAACAGCTCGCCGGGTGATTGTAATTCACCCCCGGTCCCTAGCTGGCAAATTTGTAATAAAATAAAATAATCGTAAACAAAAGTACGAAAGCATAAATATTCCTTTTCTGATAATATAAACTATATAGTCCTTCGCCGCTATTTCGTTATCTCCGACATATATATATATATATATATATATATATATATATATATATATATATATATATTAAATTGTTCTTAATCGTATGGTCTTTAAGTATGGAAAATAATATAAAAATGAAAGTTTATCGTAAATTAACCACGACTTATTGAATTCCTATAATTTATTTTGTCAGTTTATTTAATTATTTTCTATTTGAAGGCCATGTCCGACACTTCTGCCTTTTGAAAATGGCGTGAAAACCAAAATGGCGGACTTTTCTAATTTTTTTGTAATTTTATACATAAATTAATTGTTTTAAATATGAAAGCCACACTGCAGACTTATGGCTTTTGTTATATGGTATTACAATAACATCCTTTAGTCGTATGCCAAATGCCATGCAAGACAAAATGGTGGCAATTTTCATTTCATTTTTTGCATGTTTGGGACTTATGACTTCGGTTCAGCCACGACGAACATTTATGGCAATAACACTATTACGTTCAACTCATTATAAAGATCATATAATTCAAAAGCCAGAAGAACAAAATGACGGAAAAAACGTTCAAATTTTCGCCACAATTAAAATTAAAATTAGAAAAATAGAGGCAAATAAGAATACGCTAAAATTTTCAATAGAATTGTACCTTAAATCGGATAAAAAATAAGATATGTCTGAAAATAGTGATTGATTGCACACGGTTTAAGTCAGCTAAAGCCTGTTCTTTTTAAAATATAAATTATATTATTATTGTATTTTAATACAACATGTGGCATAAATATTTTGATAATACAACATGCGTCTTATTTTCTTGTCCAGAATAAGGCGGTATTAAGTTTTGCATAATTATTACAAACCCTATTTCGTGATAATTCCCATATGACTATAATGAAGGGTTCACTGAAACATCTTATATACAAAGTAGCATCTAGGAGCGCCATATGAAAATCTTTCTAATTCTTCTAATGTTTATATATTTTTAGGTTATGCCTTTTAATATTAGCATTTTAATTTTAAATATTATTGGTTCTATGTATTGTGACATTTCGAAGAATCTGAAATATTCGTCTGGCGCATCGAGGTCGGCGAACTTTAGAAGTGAGCAATAAATAGACTGAAAATGTTTGAAGCGGTGAGTTTGGACCAATTAAAAGTGACTTGTTTAAAAAAAGAAAGGGATTTAGAAATTAGTGGGAAGAAAAGTGAATTAATGCAACGGCTACGAGAGCGCTAATAAATGAGGGTAACAATCCCGACACATATTTGTTTAACGTTTCTGGTAATGGAGACATGAGTATGCTGTTACAATTAATAGACAATTTAGTAGAAAATTCTAAGACCTTTGCAGACAAATTGCTAGAAAATTCTAAGTCTTTAGAAGACAAAGTACAAATATTACAAGAAAACTCTGAAACCATAGAAAACAAAATTGCTAGAAAATTCTAAAACCCTAGAAGAGAAATTGCTATAAAATTGTAAAACCCTAGAAGACAAATTGGTGGAAAATTTTAAAACCCTAGAAGAGAAATTGGTAGAAAATTCTCCAACCCTAGAAGACAAATTGTTGAAAAATTCCAAAAATCTGAAACAGGAGTTAGAAGATAAATTGGCAGAAAATTCTAAAACCTTGAAAAAATCCTTAGAAGCCTAATTACTGGTAAATTCTAAATCCTTAGAAGAAAATTTGAAAACCATGGTACAGAAAAATTCAGAAATGCTCGAAGAGAAAATAGTCGAAAATGAACGTCGGATTGAAGAGCTAAAGCAGAGAATGGTCGAAGAGCTAAAGCAGAAGACCTTCAAAAATGAAACGCAGGTAGAAGAGCTAAAGCAGACACTAGTCGAAAATGAAACGCGGATAGAAGAGCTAAAATAGATAATGGAGGGTGAGATCAGCAAAATAAGAGATGACGTAGTCACAACACAAAGGGGAGAAACACAATCAAGAATCGAAAGCAGAAACAGTCCAGAAGTACTGGATACGAAAAGTAGCCTCGAGGGGCAAGACACAAACTCAAACCTCCCCAATTTGATGGAAAATCGTCATGGGCTAATTATAGGCGCCAATTCGAGGCTGCAGCAAAGTTAAACGGATGGTCGGCAGAGGAGAAGACAATAGACATTACCCTCGCCTTAAGAGGGGATGCTCTAGATATTTTGCAAACCTTGAATGCCTCTTAGCAAGCAGACCACGAACAACTGGTCAAATATTTAGAACTGAAGTACGGACAAACCCATTTGGAACACGTTTATCACTCCCAACTGAAACCTCCACCAGAAAGCGAATGAATCCCTACAAGAGTTTGAAGCTGATATTGCCCGTCTGGTTCGCCTTTCCTATCCAGCCACACCGGAACATGTAATTGAAAGGTTAGCAGTGCAAGCGTTTTTGGATGTACTTCGGGACCACGAAGCCAGGCAAGCATTGACACTAGCTCGACCCACGCAATTAATGGATGCACTGGCTCGAGCTCTGGAATTCGAGCCTACGACAAATACTTGCAGAGGTCAAGCCAGAGTCCGAATCACTGACGGAGAATCGAAGATGGTGGAAATAAGGAAGCCTCTGTAAGGAAGATAGTAGAGGAAGTCCTTACAAAACAAAGACTAATGAGATGTCGGAAGTGTCGTAAGGTAGGACATATCCAGGAAAGGAGAGCAACGGAGTACCAACTTCCTCGTCGGGGAAACTAAAGAATACCAATGTAAAGTGACCATCGTCAACCTGTAGCCAACAAGCCCCAACTACCAACGCATATGTCGCTTCGCTATGCAACCACGTTAACAGTGTCTTTGTAGATGGCCTCATTAATAAGAAGCAATGTGCAATGCTGATG
Source organism: Octodonta nipae (assembly GCA_034190945.1). Classification (NCBI taxonomy): domain Eukaryota; kingdom Metazoa; phylum Arthropoda; class Insecta; order Coleoptera; family Chrysomelidae; genus Octodonta; species Octodonta nipae. The sequence goes on from CM067220.1 coordinate 56,979,303, forward strand.
GATACTGGTGCGACGAAAACCGTCATAAGGCCCAACATCATTTTAGAGACAATGATAAAACCAACAAAATGGTAACGGCGACAGGAGAAGCATTGAAAGACCATGGTGAAATAGAGGTTGAAGTGGTGTTGGGAAACACAACATTCCAACATCGGGCATTAGTGACATCGAAGACCAAGTCATCATCGGAATGGGTGCCATGAGCTCCAAGAGAGTTAAACCTTAAAGATGGAATTCTGGGAGTGACTGACAAAGAAGATGCTCCATGGGAAAGATGACAATGCTTCGAGCAATCATAGCAGAGGATATAAATGTTCCGAAAAGAGATGAAATTATTGTAGATGCTTTCCTAGAGGGGAACGTTAAAGCTGGAACAGTAATGATGTTTGATCCCGAACTTAACGACGGAAATGTAGACAGAGGAATCGCACTGGGAATGACTTTGTTTCGGCCAAGGAGATTGTGCCAGTACGAGTAATGAACCTGAATCATTACTCGGTTGCTTTAAAGAAAACAACTTTAGGCCATTGTCCAACAGTTTTCTCTATAGTCAGAAGCACACAGCATGCAGAAATGCCACCAAGTAAACTATCTGAGGAATTGCAATTTAAAACCAATCCAGAGAGCAAAATTGAGGGACATCGTTAGAAACTAGTACGATATCTTCGTCATAGAGAAAGGAAAGGGAGCGCGGACTGATCTGGTGAAACATAAAATTAATACAGGGGATGCTCAGCCTATTCGGCAATCGACGAGAAGACTACCCCTAGCTAAAAGCGAAGAAGCCGACAGGATAGTCCACGAAATGGAAGAAGCTGTTATTGAACCATCCAATAGCCCTTGGGCTTCTCTAGTTGTCTTGTTGAAAAAGAAAGATGATTCGACCCGATTTTGCGTGGACTATCGGCAACTAAACCACGCCACAAAGAAGGACAGCTACCCTCTTCCAAGAATAGATGATACCTTAGATACGTTGACTGGATCGAAGATGTTTTCCACCCTGGACTTGAAGAGAGGTTATTGGCAGGTGGAACTAGCGAAAGAAGACCGCGAAAAGACTGATTTTACCATTGACTCAGGACTTTACCAATTCACGATTTGGGTTGTGTGATGCTCCAGCAACGGTTGAAAGATTGATGGAAACAGTTTTAAAAGGGCTTTGATGGAAAATATGCCGTGTATATCTTGACGACAATATCGTGATTGAAAAATCGTTTGAAGACCACGTGAAGAACCTGGAGGAGGTATTGCTGAACTAAAGTTAAGCCCGAAGAAGTGTTAGCTCGTCCAAGAAGAGGTACAATATCTTGGACATGTGGTTTCCGTACAGGGAGTAGCTGTGGACAAACATAAAATCAAAGCCGTCCAAGAATGGCCGATACCTACGAGGGCTACCTTTTATATTTCGGGATTAGAGAACAAAAACAAATATTAATCATCGAAAATCGCTTTATTGTTTTTCAAAATATTCCCAATGAAGATCTATACACTTTTGAATTCGTTTGAACCAATTGTCGAAGCACTTTTTCCACTCCGATTGAGGTATCTCCAAAACATGCATTCTGAACGCAGCAACCGCTTCTTCAGGTGTCGAAAAACGTTGACCTATCAGTTTGTTTTTTTACTTATGGGAAAAAGAAGTCATTTGGTGACAAGTCAGGACTATACGGCGGATGACTCATCAAATCGATGTTTTGAGTGGTCAAAAATGCAGTTGTTTGAGCCGATATGTGAAAGCTCGCATTGTCGTGGTGAAGAGTGATCCGTCTTCGGCGGTTGGTTTTCCTCATTTCTTGGAAGACAACTGGCAAACAAATGGTTGTGTACCACTCAGAATTGACTGTTCTGCGTTGTTCTAGTGGTACGGTTGCGACATGTCCAGTTTTTCCGAAAAAACAGGCGATCATTTGCTTGGAAGTACTTCGTGCGCGAACAACTTTTGTTGGATTCGGCTCATCTTGAAACACCCATACAGTCGACTGCTGTTTACTTTCGGGCTCATACGCGTAAATCCACGATTCATCACCTGTCACTATGTCATAAACGTGTTTTGAAGCACCGCGATCGTATTTTTTGAGCTTTTTTTTTCGACCAATCGACACGAGCCTTTTTTTGAACGATTGACAAATTGTGTGGGATCCAACGCGAACAATTTTTTTGACATTCAAATGTTTACGCAATATTGAATGTATGGTGGTCCCACTAATGTGTAAGGTTGACACAATCTCACGATAAGTCACATGACGATCTTGCAATATCGGTTCGCACACAACATCAATGGTTTCCGGAACAACAACTGTTTTTGGACGACTTTCACGAAATTCGTCTTGGAGTGAACTACGACCTCGATTGAATTCACCATACCATCGATAAACAATGGTCCTTGATGGAGTTTCATCGCCAAAAATTAAATTAAGTTCATCCATGCACTCTTGCTGACTTAATCCACGTCGAAAGTTGTAAAAAATAATCGCACGAAAATGTGCACGATTTAATTCCATTTTTTGGCCGAGATGAATCCTTTAAGTTACTGTAAACAACACATAGCGCTCGTATATCAAAAGGTTTTGAGTACGTATAACCTCAAAAATGTCAAACTTTACGATAGAGCTGTCAATTGTCAGATTGCAACACTAGGGTTGTCCAATCCCGAAATATAAAAGGCAGCCCTCGTAAAGATATCCACCAGCTAAGAAGTTTCCTGGGGTTATGCACGTATTATCGTCGGTGTGTGGCAGGATTTGCTAATATCGCCAAGTCACTCACTAGACTCACAGAAGGAAAGGTGCGGTACCAGTGGGACGAGGAATGTCAGTGATCATTCGAGATCCTGAAGAGTGCATTCACCAGTGCCTCCATTTTAAGTTATCCCTTACCAGATGGGAACTTCATCTTGGATACAGAAGCAAGCAATGTCGGCATTGGTGCGGTACTTTCGCAGATCCAAGAGAGTCATCGGATATTTCAACAAGACCTTGAGCAAACCAGACCGGAATTTCTGCGTTACTCGCAGTGAACTCTTGGCTGTGGTAAAGGGGGTTGAACATTTCTGCAAGAACCTCTATGGTAAAAGATTCCTCCTGAGGACTGAACACGTAGCACTGAAGTGGCTCCTGTAGTTTAAAAATCCCGAAGGACAAGGTGCCAGGTGGATTCAGCGGTTGCAAGAATTCAACTTCGATACTGAACATCGCGCTGGAATAAGCCATACGAATGCTGATGCCTTATCGAGGAGATCATGTCCTGATGATTGCAAGCATTGTCAGCGAGCTGAAGAAAAGGGGGCTGTTCTCTGTAGAATTACAGCCGTCGATGATCATTGGCAATCTGAGGATATCCAGAAAGACCAAAAATTAGATCCAGAGCTAAAATAGGTTTTCCCGTGAAAGGAAGAAGACCGCAAACCTATGTGGCAGGAGATTTCCCCCTACTCACCAACCATAAAGTCATACTGGGCTCAGTGGAACTCCCTCGTCCTGGAGAATGGACTTTTGAAGCGCATCCTGGAAACTCCAGAGGAAGGCAAGGACAGAAAACAGATTGTAGTTCCCAGAAATAGGATACCAGAGGTTTTGCGTTTTGCGAGAATTACATGATGGTACAACCGGCGGACATCTGGGTGTAACGAAAACCCTGGGGAAATTAAGAGAACGCTTCTATTGGGTAAACTACCAATCAGATGTCAAGGATTGATGCCGGAAATGTACGGTTTGGGCAGCAAGTAATGGGCCGCAGAAGCGAGCTAAAGCTCCCATGAATCAATTGAGGAATAGCGTGACAGTCCATTCGAAAGAGTAGCCATTGATGTTGCAAGTAAATTTACTAAATCTGACTCTGGAAATAAGTACGTTGTGGTGGTAATGGACTGTTTCAGTAGAAGCTTATGCCTTGTCTTCGTGACTATTCGTCCAAGCTACAGAGATCTTGGGAGGGGTCTTACCAAATTGTAAAAAGATTCAATGATGTTTTGGTATTCCCTTGGAGTTGCACTCAGACCAAGGTAGAAATTTCGAGTCTACTCTTTTCCAAGACGTCTGCAAACTATTGAAGATCAATAAAACACTGACAACAGCATTACACTCTCAATCTAATGGGATGGTAGAACGGATGAATAGGACTATTAACCACCATTTGTCAAAGGTAGTCTCTGACCACCAAAGAAACTGGGACCAGTATCTTCACTTGTTTCTAAAGGCATACCGTTCGTCTCTACACGAATCCACCGGTCAGATCCTGGCCAGTGTTATTATGGGACGAGAATTAAGACTACCATGCGATTTGAAGTTTGGAGGAGAGGAGAAGGGACCGCAGTTGAAGACTACGTCAGCCAGCTACGTCAAAGGATAAGCTACATCCATCAACGAGTCCGGTTAAACATGCCAGTGCTCGAATGAAGGAAGCCTACGACATCAAAGCCGAGGGCGGAAAATTCCAAGTTGACGATTTTGGTTGGTTGTATAAACCTACTCCCCAAGTCTCACTAAAATACTAATAAAAGGAATATTTCAGAGTCTAGATCGAACTCGGGGGGTCTCAATCGTTCTACTCTCCAAGCATCACTAGACGAATGAAATATGTCCTAGATCGAACTCGGGGCCTCAATCTGCCTACTCCCCAAATTACACTAGATATTTGGTGTCAATGTATAGTTTGGTGACCCGATCAGGACTACATATCGCAAAAGAAAAAAAATTGATTTTAGGGGTACTTCTAGGGGTAAAAACTAAAAAAATCGACCGTTCCCCCCCTGATCTCCGAAACTACTGAGCCTAAAATTTTGAAAAAAATGGGAAATATAGATTTTTGCCCGTACTTTACAGGAAAAATAAGGAGAAATCATTAATATTAAATTTGGGGGGCAAATTATAGAATTAAATAAAACTTTAAAAATAAAAAAAAATTCAAACGCATCATGTAATATATCAAATGAGGAAAACAAATATATATTTTTTTCATATTTAAAAAAATATATATTTAAAAAGATATTAACGTAAATATACCAAAATTTACCCCCCCCTTATCTCCGAAACTATAAAACGGAAAGTTTTGAAAAAAAATAGAGGTATAGAGTCTGACCTGAAGTTTACTGGAAAAATAAGGAGAAACATCTACTTTTAATTTTGGGGGGCAAATTACAGAATTAAATTGAAAATATAAAATTAAAATTGTTTCTATTACGACGAAAACAAATATATTTTTTTTATATTTTTAAAATTAATTATAAGATATTAACAAAAATATAAAAAAATTTACCCTTTCCCCCCCTTATCTCCAAACCCATAAGCTGGAAAATTTTGAAAAAAATGGAGATATAGCCACTCACCTGAACTTTACTGGAAAAATAAGGAGAAACCCCTTTATTTCATTTCATTCATTTTGGGGGGCAAATTATAGAATTAAATGGAAAATAAAAAATTATAATTGTTTCTAACGGGCCATGTAATATATCAAATCACAGGGCTCATTATGAAGAATACAAATTTTTTTCATTTTTTTTAAATGAATATTTTAAAATATATTAAAAACATATTTTAAAAAAATTACCCATTCTCCCCATTATTCCCCAAACTATAAGACCTCAATTTTTTTGTTTCTAGGAAAAATATGAAAAAAAATCCCTAATTCTATTATTTGGCCCCCAAATAATAGAATTAAACGGAAAATAAATTATTAGAAAATCCCCATAGTAATTTTAGGGACAAATTATACAATTAAATGGAAAATAAAGATTCAATTTTCAAACGCATCATGTAATATATCAGATAAAAGGCTCATTATGTGAATTACAAAATATATCATATTTTTGAATCATTTGTTGAAAAGATATTAACAAAAATATTAAACATCGACTTAATTCCCACTTTAGAAACTACACTATTTAAATTTTGAAAAATATATTTTATTTGTATTTTTTTATAATTTGAATAACAGATTTAATAATTTATAATTTAAAACTTGACCTATTTTGCCCTTTATCTTCCAATCTACAGAGCCTCAAAACTCAGACAGTAGATTATAAAAGACTTCTCTGAAAGTTTATTAGTAAAATAAATCTCTAATGTTAATTTTTGGGTGCCAAATTAGAAAATTAAATACATATGTATTCTGATAAAAATCAAAGTGTATATTTTTTATAAATTTAAAACTCTTCCTTTAAAAATATAAGGGTAAATATAAGAAAATGCCCTCATTCCCTGCTTGTCTGAAATATTGGAATCTTGAAGGTGGTACGGAACCCTAAGTATGCGAGTCCAACTCGCACTTGACCAAATTATTTTTTCTTTAAATCCGCACCACAAAAACAAAACCAAGCCTTAATCTCCTCCTTGGAAAGTACTGAAGAATTTTGGTATTCGGGTTGAATGTATTTTAAGAAAACCTAGTGGTCGCCCTGTGCTCGAAATTCGAACCTATCTCATCAAATTCTGAACATTATTGAGATTCGTTTGTCAATAGCATATGTCTATTAGAAATAAAGTGGAGGAAAAACCGGAGAAGAAGACGTCATGACCCCCCCCCCCTCCCCCAAATCGTTCATGTGATGTGATATTGACAAATCTATTGAAATAAAAAAATAAAAATTTTTTTGAGAATTTAATCAAATATAGGTATTCCAAATAATTTTGAAAAATGCGTGACCCCTCAGATTTTGCTGGGATTGCATTTTGTACCCTAAAAGTTTTCGTCATTTGCAGTTTCATCCAGTTCATAAAATAAAAAAAAATATTTGTCCAAAAACCTTATAAAAACTACAATCTTTAATATATTTTCTGTTGTTCACTGATTGTCAATTTATTACACCTCACACCTTCGGAAGATTGTGAAAATAATATAGTAAAAAAATAATTAAATTCACAATAAAAACTAACAGAATCATTATAAAACGAAAGTTACTGCTACTTGTCCGAAAAATCAATACTGATCTACTAAATTGACAATTTTACTACTGAACACGAAACTGATGCTGAACTATCAAAGATGGTCTTCACATGATTTAACAGCAAGTAACGCTTCTTCCATATATAATTACTCTATAGTTTGACCGTGTTCGAAGAAAAAATATGTTCAATAAAAATATATTTCTTTGTAGAATAGCGGTATGTACCTGTAACTTACCATAACAAATCAATAAATGCATTGAATTTCTTTATATTTTTAATACACATCGCTAAAATGTCAATGACATGTTTATTTTAGGTAAGTCAGTTATCTTGCAATAAAACCATGATTTTGCAGGAATGGAACCGTGTAATTTAAAATTAATTATTGATTAGACGAAATGCGTGAACACAAAAACAGTAACTAACTGATTCCTTACCTAAGAATAATAGAAAGATTCGGTCTTTAAATACATTCAAATATGAAGTTATAATAAATCCCTTTAAGAATATAAACATTATATTGTTATATACTCCGTGGGTTCAATTAAAATTTAAAAAACTAATTTTCACTCTCACTTTCTAGAACTTTTATTTACATCAAATATACACAACAGCTGATTAGAATATCACAATAATAATACAACATACGCTCTTCGCCGCACTAATTATGCTGCGATGATGGGCCGCTCCTTTTAAAATCAGCATTAATCCTCTCGTACAATCCAGTATCAATTTTACAGTAGTCGAGTTATTTCAAGATACGTTTTTTTCCCATCCGAACCTTCTAGCTCTTCTTTTTTTGCTATCCCAGCGATTGATGTTTCACGGAATGAAACCAGGGACGGACTGGATAGATTTTTATAACAATATTAAATGTAATATTTAAAACATTAGTTAATACCTAAATTTTTTAAAAATATTTTTTGATTTGAGACTGAATTTCAATAGTCTTAAAGTAAAAAATAAAACGAAATAGAACCTTTATTTTGGCATTTCACAGTTAACGATTTTAGCTCGTAAGCAGAAAATGAAATCAACCATCTTAAAATTTAGTATGATGGTGTTATACCTAGTATTAGATTCCAAATAACTACAAAACATAAGTACATATTAATAAACCTTCAACCAAAATCTTAACATTCAATATAAATTTAAATGAAACACATAGTAAGCAATGACTATTCCTGTTTTGTATGGAAAATTTAAAGAAAGATGATGCACCTTCTATTAATTAGTGATAAATAAGTAATACTCACATTTGTTAAAAACTTTTCCCAGTGAATAAAGCTGAAATCTTGAACTTTACACATTGAATTTACAACTTACATTTAAGATGGTGCTATAATAATCTTACACCAAACAATATTCTGAAATGCCAAAATTCAAATTAAGGCGCTACATCAAAGATAGCCATGAGTTTAGGGCTGCCAGATCTAACTATTTGTCTTGAATATTGCAATCAGTGCATTAATTTACATTTTTTGTAATCTTGTTCAAATTGTCTTCTAAAAGTTGTTTGTGGCATATTCTTGATTACTTTTATGTTTTTTTGGGCAATAACACCACAATCGAAATAAAACGACGTATATTGAAGGAAAACCAAACGTTTCAAAGTCTATTCTGACTTCGTTGTCAATAATAACTATAATACATGATCTTTAGAATTTTTTGTGCTACCTGTATATCTAAAAACAACAAATTTCTAATGTCAATGTAAATGTCATAAATCAAATTTTCATTTTGCAATTTACATCAATAAATATAAAGCCATTGACAACTAAGTCAGAATAGACTTTGAAACATTTGGTTTTCCTTCAATATACGTCGTTTTACTTGTTCAAATTATATGAAATCTATACGGTAAAAATTAAAAGAATCTTTAAATTGATAATATAACATTAAAATTAATATTATCAGAAATAAATTCATCAATTGCAACATAATTCTTATTTTAGTTGACAAACCATATTTGCTAAGCAATGAAAGTTGCAAACATGCGAGAATCCAATGAATGGCTATTATTATGTAATATAAATTTTCCTTTTCAATAGCATGACGATGTAGAGTAACTTTATGAATGGGTCAAAATTTGTTACTTTTTAATTTAATTTAATTCGTCTTTCACATTTGTGTCAGTCTATCTTACGATTCTTTCCAAGCAATCTGGCGAAACTGTCACTGTTATCTGTTTGGCATGGACATTATGGACGTAAATAATGTTTTTTTTTATTATATTTTATTTAATGAATGAACCAATATTATAAATACATTTTAGCATTCTGCACTGAATATCGTCAATTGCTACTAAACAAAACAAAAATAAAGAAAATCGGTTGAGAGACGGAGGAGAAAATGGTACCTAACTATTTTGTCTTTGCCTATTTATATATAGATAATTCAAAATCAGTTTGTCTTCGTATCTTAGTTTCTTCACATAGATAGTTTGAATTAGTATAGTTCCCAGCAAATAACAATTTTTTTGAAACCCTAAATGTAGATACTCAGCCTTGCAACGGTATTAAACCCGGAATTGTCGAAAAAAATAAAAAACCGTAAAGTGTAAAGGTGAAACAAAAAATAAACAAAATTTGTCTGATTTGGTTTAAACTAAACAGGAGTATAATTTGAATATAAAAATGCACTATGCGAGGGTGTCATTTGGTTTAAACTAAACTGGAGTATAATTCGTTAATTCGAAGTAGTCATTTCAAATATATATACTTTAATATAACTTTAATGTCAAATGCGGAAAAGACAACATCCGGAGGTTTTAGCGCCTCACTTGGGTTTGGTAAATGCAACGAAAATGGGGACAATTTAGTACAGTTTGCACACTGTTAGAAAATGTACATGAAACTCTTGAGAAAAAACTCCAATAACGTGGAATGAACTGTGCACAGTTCTTAGAAAGAAGAATGCGAGGGACATCAAGTACTACCAAAAAAACTGGTCTGTATTTGAAAATTGAAAGATAAGAACTAAGAAAGTACTGATAATCCGGAAAGGGCAACTAATCACATTACCTGAACGAAACATGAAAATAACGGAAAGACTATTATAACACTACCGAAACTTTGGAAATGGTGATGACGGTAGGAGAAATAACAGAAGTACTCGAGGAAAACGTGGCGTCAACGGTCAAGAACATGAAAAATGGCTCGAAAGCATATACTGACGTAATCAGTTGGACCAAAGGATATCCAATACTACTTGCCGTGGCTGTCGATTTCGAAGCCGTATATCCGAAACACCAACAAATAATTGAACTTAACGCAGTAAGCAATAAAGATGAAGATAATGCAACACGAACTAGTTGGCACTCAAAATTCCTAATAAATAATACAACCCTGGAACTAGGAAGTCATATAATACATATATCAGGTTCACTATTACCAGAAATATAAGAAAGCTTAAACTTCCGTGGATGACATTCAGAAGAAACTCATTATTAGGCTTTCAAGTTTAGAATGCCAATTCATCTCAAGAAAATTATATTTGATCACTGTGTACTACCAGTACTTAAAACGGAAGTTACGCAAAAACTTCAAGTTCGTCGAAAAATGATAAGACCAAGGTAATGTCATCCCTTTGGACTTTTACTCTTTAGTAAATGGATAGAACATTTAACAAGACGCCAGTTCTATAGGTGGATTGTGTCTCATGGGCGTGAAAAGCTCACCAAACGCCCTAATATCATATGTAGAGTTATGGATGATGACCATAAGGCCGGAAATGTTGCAGAAGTGCTTCGACACGTAGTAGGTGGCAACTAGTCATGTTTGACTCAAAATAAGCAAAGATCAACCGTGTTTGAGCCAACATGGACGGTTGGTTAAAAGGTTGAAGTAGTGGAAGTCCTCACTTCTATGAAAGTGAACCCCATCGGGTACGGGGGCAGTACTGCAACGAGTTACCAGAGCCCAATCTTAAATTTCAGTGTATAGGAGCGAGCATCAAAAGTGACCAATAAGATCTGGAAATAAACTCCCCCTGGTGCCTGGATTATTCAAGGATGAAGAAGAAAAAGATATGCGGTGATTGAAGATTTCGAGAAAATTAACACAGACAACTGAAACAAAAAAGGGGAGCAGGACAGAGATATTTGGAATGATCACTGATTTAATGAATAAAAACAATGGAATTGTATAAGTGAGGGTCAAAAAAGTCAAAGTATCACAAGACCTTATTTTTACCTAACCTAAACGGAATAACGGGCAGAAGAAGAGCGGACTGATTGAACTATGCGAGATACATAGCCAGAAAATAACGAATGGGTTCTTCCGACATCAAGATATAAATATACTTGGAGCCAGAAATCTAGAAAATTAAGAGCAATTATATGCTCCATATTGGAAAAACAATACCATCAAATTAAGGTCATTAAATCAGACGTAGAACACATTGTGGATAAAATCATAAACTAGCATTAATTTAATATAATATTTAACAGCATTTTATTGGAATTCAGTTGCACAGATTATCAAGCGATATCAATTTAGAGAAAACTTAATACTTAGCAAAAACTAGATGTTAACCAATAAATAAAGGGGGAGGTAATTTTAAATATGATTGGTAGAAGTTATGAACCGCCAAACAGGGGAAGAAATACAAAGTACGCTAGATAAATCACGGCGAGTATAAGTCTTGTCTTGAGTCTTGGCCCTAACTAAAATAAATAAATCAAGAATATTAAACTCGATAGTGAGTAGCATATTGACATAATGGGGAAGAAAAGTAGGCTATAAACAAACGGAATAAAGATCACTGCAGCAGAGATGGAATTTTGGAGAAGTTGTGCCAGCAGGATAGATCGAGATGTAATGAAATCAATAGAAGAATAGAGGTTAAAAAGATGTTTATCAATTATAGAATAAAAATCTCACATGATACGGGCACCTCAGATAAAACAAGTGGCGAAACAATGGAGATAAGAAGATTGCACTATAGAGTTTGGTAAGACAGGGACAATGCTGAAAGCTGTAGGGCTTATCTTCTGTAGTAATCCTAAATATGTATGAGAACTCAGGATTTTCTATATTTAGAGTAAAGTGGAACTTCCAGTTTTGCCCAAAAAGACTGCTACAAAACAAAAGCATTACTTTTCATAAGACAACTTTTGAAATAGATTTAATTATGAAGTGTAAACACTTCATCACTATTTAGTAACTAGTATAGCAGTATTTTCTCATATCGAAACCAAATTACATTTAAAGAACACTATAAAAAAATGAAAACATTCTCTTTTTTAGCTTTGTTCTTTGTATAACTTAATATACCTACGTAAGCTAGTTTACTTCTGATTTGTAGAACCTGAGCAATTCACTGATGAAGTAACCACAATCACAGAAAGGCAACATGTTGAAGAAATGGCAGAGACGATAAGCCAAACAATGAAGGATGTATCTGAATTTTCTGATCAACTTTACAAGATTAGTTATGTAATTTATTCTGAAGTACCTTCAATTCATAAACATCTAGCAAGTTCAGAAGAAGAAGCTTTGCTCCTGCAAACACTGCACAGTTATGCTGAAAATCTTTTATCATACGTGACAGCTTTGGAACAGGTATGAATATCAGAGATGTATTTTAAGTGATTTAAGAGGCTATTCATAAATACGTAAGGATTATCTTGGTCACTTTTGCCTCTAACTCGTTTTCCAGAATAAAGGTTGTTAGAAAAAAAATTCAGAATAAAATGTTGTTAGGAAAGAATCAGTTATACATTAAAACTCACAGCTTGACGAAATTGTAAGATTTTAATTTTTTTACAGATAATTCAGGTTGTAATTTTTTATTGCTGTCAAAGATATATCACCATTCTAATATTATGAGACAACAACATATTTACTCTTTGTAATATCATTATTATAATTAAAAGTACTTTCTTAAATGATATTAGCGTGAGCAAACATAAATCAGTGAAACAATCTACAAATAATACTTTTGCACAAATGTTTCAAATTAATCTTAAAGAAAATAAGTTTATTACACCGTAAGAGCTAAATCAATTCAGAGCATCAATCGTCATCTGGACTGAATGGGTTAGTAAGCCATGTTGTTCAATCAAAAACAATCGGTAACTCATCAGATGCAGATGGAACTTCATTTGCCACGTCCATTGGCACCTTATAAAATGAAGAGTCATATAATTTTAAAATTAGTTTGAACTTAAAATACATCAATATATCCACAAGGATAAAACTTACATTTCTTATAACAAGTAATTAGTCTATTTTACATAGTTTACCGATATGCAGAAAAACAAAGAAAGTGTTTAAATTTCTAGATTTTGCATTTGGTACTCTCATGGGGATATGTTTTTGATGTAGGATATTGTAAATTTGCCATACTCTCTCTTTTGCTCGCAGTTGGTTGGATTTGTCTCTATAGAATAAAACAATAGACTAATTATAAATAAGTGTTTTATACAGGGTGCCCAGTGTATTAGTGCAAACCTTTGTAGAGGTGATAAATGCGATAATTTAGAACTGAACTAAACATTTTTATCTTAGTGCCAAGTCGTACGCTTATAGAAATAATATAGCTTTGTACTTTTTCAGCAATTTCGGCAAAATCCATACTTAACTTTAACATCTCATTTCTTAATAGAAATGACAAATAACCTTAGTATGTTATTGCTATCTTATGTGATATTGGGTAATGTTATAAAATCTATTGTTTTGGCACTAAACAGTAACATATGTAAAGATTTTATATGAAAATTTTAAAATTATGCTCAAGTAACAAATGGTCACGGGTATTCTTTAAACTTGTCCAAGTTCTATACATAATTTAAACATTTATTATTTATGTGATAATCTAAAGGGAAATGTATCGTTAAGATGATTCTGATTCGGATTCGGTAGTAGGCGACGCAAAGTCATTTGGAAAAATAGTGCGGTATTCATTAAATAGTAGTAAATTTGTAGAAAATGAGGATTAATAGGGTACTTAACACCATTGAAATTGAAAATAAATTTATTATCATCCTATTCGAAAATACAGTATAAACAAAAATGTTCTAGGATAATGAACGCTTACCAAAAATGATTATTTTCATTTTTTTCGTAAACCTCACCATTAAAAAAATATTAAAAATTAAAATTTGATTATTTTAAGAATAATTTCTTTCTTGCTTATGAAGTTTATAACTCATGAACAAAAAAACAGTATTAAATGGACAGTCCAAAGTTTTGTAGGAAATTAACTGCTCTACAAATATGGTTACATATATTTAGTCGCCTACATTAAGCGGTTAAAAGATATTCATCATTAAAGTTTGATGTGTACCGATATTAACAGTCGAAAAATTTCAATTTAATTCATGAAGTTTGAGGAAATTTATTAAAATTTCAATTTTTCGTAATATTTTTCTGTATGATCAATTAAAGGTGGCGAGCCCCTACTTTTTCACAATCATTAATGCTGGATACTGTCGATAAATAAGTATTTTTTAGTATCTCAGTATAGGTCTCAGTCATTAGTGCTACATTAGTATTTAGTACCAACTAGTGTAATCAAATTTGTTGATACTGTACGTAACCAATATTTTTGAGAAACATTTTTTAAATTGTATTAGAAAGAGTTTCATAATAAGGGAATTCAAAATTAGATGGCTATATTTTTTACCCATTTAATATGAAATGTGAAATTTTACATGAAATTAAATTAAACTAAAACAGTAATATATATATATATATATATATATATATATATATATATATACTGTTATATATATATATATATATATATATATATATATATATATACATACAGTGTATGATAAAGTTCTGCACAAAGTTCATAAATCGAACAATTTTCGAAAACCGCCCGAACATGTCAAGCCCTTAATTTGTTTACGCCTCTGATGACATGTTAAAAAAGAAAGCCGTATATTTTCAACGAGATGACGTCATCATTTCAAATATTAAGCCATAATTTCATTTGTTCTATTACATAGAGGACATTTTTCTGCAAATGACAACGTACATACAATAAGAGGATTACACAATAATTTTATAGGAGAGACAAATAAACTAAAAGAGAATATGTCTTCCGAACGCACCTTGTAAATAGCATGTTTTATTTATTTCAAGAATTTGCTTATGAATTTTTTGGTCTAATAAGAAGTATGTGAGTGACGTTTACACTCATCATTTTCCTGTACTAACAGAAAGTAATTTACTAGTGATAACTTCTTGATTAATAACTACATACAAATTATTTTGTGTTATTATTTTCAATTAGTTGCTTTAAGTTTTAAAAATTTTACGATTATCCTACACATTCTTATATGACATTACCTAATTTTATTTATTAGACACAGTGCATAGAAATTTTAAGTTACAAAGCAGTGGCGAAGCATGTGCCTTATTTAATGAAGTCCATGGTTAAAAACTTCGATTGCTAGAACTACTGTAAGTAGAGTTGTTACAAGATTCCAGGAAACGGAGATTTCAAAGATTTACCTAGATGTTGCAGATCTTAAATGGTGCAGTAAATCGTCACAATTGTGGATAGAAGTCTAAGGAAAATCCTCAAGGTACACACCCAGACTCCACAAAAAAATCATTGTTTGGGCAGGCACAGTAAATAACAGAGTGATAGGACCTTAAATTTCTTATGGTAATATTAAGCTATATTTACATCTTCTGCGGACATCCAATTCGCTCTTTCTTAATTCATGCCGTCTCAGATCTCAACAATGTGTAACATTTAAATACTCATATATTTTCTCAATACGATGCGGCACCGCCGCATTTTAGTGTACAAGTAAGAAGCTTTTTGAATACCCCCAAAAATGAGACGCCGCTTGGTGACGTGACGCAGGGTGAGTCACGGCGAGAATTTGTATTTCACGTAAATATATGCGACTACGTTATCTGGCACACCTTCCGGAATACATTTGATTGAAATCGGCTAAACAGCTTTTGATTTGGAATAGCAAACACTTGGTGTCACTTACTGAAGTAATCGACAACGAAAATGATATATTTGTTTTGTCCCTTTCCATTTTTCCAACTAATCGATTTTTGGGTCCATTAATGGTCGTACATACGTCGCACGTCGCTCCTTTAGAATCATCAATACTCTTATCTTTGATACGACTAACTGAGATTTGGTTTCTTTCCTATCGATACTTTCCCAGATTCTTTTCAAAAATTCATTCTCGACTCGAAGAGAATTCCATTGAGCCCACAATGATTTTGGAACCATCCTTTGAGTCAATAATTCTCATCGAGGTCTGTCCGCTTCTTCGTTCTTCTTGTCAAAGTTGGTGCGATATCTGGGTCTTCCAATTGGTCTGTTCTGCACTAGTCTGTAGTCTAGTCGTCATTCGCGCTGGCTCTAATTTGACTGATACAAATACATTCTCTTTGTTCAATTATGGCCGGAAAAGTACTGGACCTTCAAATGATACTGCTGTAGTTTTTCCATCTACTTGTCGATCTGTCCTATTGTCTTCGTATTCAGGAGATATTTGAGAGCGGCGTAGTCAGTTCTTATGAAAATTTCAATTATTCCCAGTTATCTGCAATAAATTGCTTTGCCCTTTTATGTTCGGATGGTGTAAGGTGTTTTCGTCCATCTGATACCCCCATAATTTCTCTTTTGGTTCAATTCTGACTGTCGATATCTTATATGCCTCTTCACAATTGAACGATGGTCTCAATTAATCCAAAACAAGCAAATTCTCCTCCTCTAGTTACTTGGATATCGTGATTTGTCAGGTTTAAAAGTCTGATGGATATGTCATGTCGGGTTTACGTTCGTCCAATCAAATATTTATAAGCTGTCAGTCCGGGTTATACCAATCCCACTCAGCTTTCAGGAATTCTCCCTAGCTGACCGAGGAATATCGGTTTAGTTCTACCGGACACCCTCGTCGTGGATTTTGCCAAGAAAATGAAATAATTAAAAATTAAAAAGTTAAGGTTTAAGCATATTATGATAAAAATCTTGCTTAAACATAAACAGTCAATCACGTTTCTTGTTCGCGAGCATGGTTTATAATATATTTCAACTTTTCAATCCTTAAAACAATCCCTAAGGTTAAAATATTATTAACAAATAGTTTTTGAGAGCTTGCAATATTTTATACATGTAATTAACTGAAATAAAAATTCGTTAATTGCTCACGAAACAAAATTTCAATGATTTCCCCTTTTCAACCCAAAAACCACACCTATGGTGAAAATAATGTAAAATGTTACGTTTGCTTATGAAAGAATTTTATGAAATAATTATGATAATTATAATTTAGCTGTAAAACTATGTGCGTAATTTTCATCTTGATATTATAATTAAAACTGGAAAATCGTACCTATAATATTAAATGGAATTAAATTAAATCTTATCAGAGAGACCGAAATATACTGTCTTTACATATAATAAATATATATTTGTGTGTATAATACGCATGCATGTTAAACAATTTTGATATACTAGAAAAGAGAAAGGATGCACGCATAGCGGATCACGTGTGTGTGAGCAGGTGTATATATTACAATGCATTCTGTGGGTTCAATTTCACCAATATTCACACTCACTTTTAAACTACTTTATTTTTATCTGAATAAACTGGGGGGGTTACAAAACTCATTGACTAATACTATCAGCTCGGGTACTACACGCTGCTTCCAAATCAAACTCCCCCGCACCGCGCGACGAAAACTGAATGAATGAATTTTATAACACTGCCTCTTCTGATCGCCCCGATCTGATCATTCTCTTCATGGTAGAGAGCGAGTCGATCCAAATGAACCACCTCATCTTTACTCTTGGATTCCGGCGAATACGATAGACAACGTCATTGATCCTCTTGACCAACTCATGTGGACCATCCCAGGCTGGTGTGAACTTTGTCTTAGCTCTTATGGGTGTTATATAGCCAGAACTTGCCTCTCTCTTGGAACCCGACTGATTTTGCCTTGTGGTCATAGCGTGTCTTCATCCGATCGCTAGTGGCCAACAACTGTGTTCGGGCTATTTCGTGTATTGCTAACATGTTCTGTCGGAGTTGGTCTTCATAATCGTTGACTTCTTGGAGCGGTTCTTCTGGTGAGCCAACAGCTAAATCACAAGGTAATCTCAGCGCTTTTCCGAATAGTATCCTGGCTGGGGTCCGTCCTATGCTGTTATGTACGGAAATATGCTCAGAATGTATTTGTTCCCCCTCTCAGGCTCGGGAAAGGACATGTGACATCAATTTCAGTTCTCTGAAATGGGACGCCCACATTGTATTGCTGCATTCTGCCCTTGCTCCGGGCCGTTGGGCTCTTACTGGCTGCACCAAGCACTGATATCTTCGATGTCATTTACCCAGTAGTACCGTTGACAAATTGTATGCAAGGTTTTATTTATGCCCAAATGAGCTCCGGTAATCTCATTATGTACTTCGATCAGGACGGTGGATACCTTTTTCTTTGGGACTACCATTTGGGACTTGGGTTGAAAGTCCCACTGGGCCCATAACGACTGGGTACCCCTCTCTTCTTGAGTGAAAGGATTGGTTCAGTGTCTGGGTCACCAATTTGATCCTGGATACATTATTCCGTTGCCCAGTGTTCATTCATTTGTACGCTGATCTGTCTAATGGAGATACCCTCTCGATGTTTCGTCTTCTGACAATTCTGCTCTACAGGGTGTTCTTGACAAGGCATCGGCATTATTATGCAAATGGCCAGCACGGTGTTCAACCTTGAAATCTAATTGCTGTAATTTCTCCATCTACCTACCTGGCCAGTTGTCGTTACGGTGTTTTCATGTCCAACTACTATTCAGGGCGTCATGATCGGTTCTGATTAGGAATATCCACCCTTTCGGTCTAGTGTGAAGAACCAACGGGACCCTGCTAGTGTGGTCAGTATGTCTTCGATTCGGGGGAGTGGCTAGCTCTCTTTCTTCGTAACATCGTTCAATATCTGAAATCAACGCAAAATCGTTTGCTTCTATCCTTTTTATTAAAACACGGGGAGCAGACCATGAGTTGATGGGATCGCTCAATAACTTTATTTTGTAACATGGGCACGATGCTGTCCTCGACTGCCTGTTGTTGCCCCAATGGAAGTCGCCTAGGTAGTATTCTTATGGGTTAAGCCTTCTCGGTATCTATTGTGTGCTGGATGATGTTTGTTCGACCGGTAGTACCATCTTTACTAGTAAAGATTTGCCAGTGTTTTGCGACAAATTGCTTGACTTTCTGCTGTTCATCTGGTGTAAGATGTGTCAAATGGTCGGCAAACTTTTCTAGAAACTCTTTATTGGGCCCTGTCACCTTCTCCGATGACTGGTACGCTTCTTTGCATTTGATTATGGTGTATACTGGCTCGAAACACTATTTCTAGACCATTGGCAATTCGGATGTCGTTGTTGGACATATTCAGGACTCTAATTAGTGTGTCTTATTCGGTTTTAAGCATAGCCCGTCCATATAAGTAGTCATCTGCTGCATGTACGACCTCACTATTCTAACGCACTCCCAGGATTTCTTTCTAGCTGCACATGAATAATTTATTCCGTTCGACCGGGAATTCTGTTTGAGGATTTCCCTACAATTTTTATGGAAGTCTCTGAACTGTTGACGGGCCATGTCAATACAAATTCATCATTTAGTAATCTGAGAACATCATATCTCGGCTCAACATGAACCCATGTTGGCTAATTAGGTCCATACCTAGTATAAGGATTCTATTGTCTCCTGTAGTACTATATGTGCCTCATCCTGTATTGACAAGCACTCGCCGGTGACTTTTCGTTGCTGGATGTTGTTGTTAGCTGGCCGGATTTCCGAACTTTGGATTTGGCAATGGCTACAGCGGCGCCGGTGTACAGTAAGCAGAGTAAACTTAAAAACAAATATAAATAATATATATATATATATATATATATATATATATATATATATATATATAAACTTTTATAGACACTTTCATGCACTTCAATAAAGACGTATCTTATGCTACTAAAAAAAGGTTGTTATTTCGAGAGCCACAAGCCATGTATATATTAAAACCCTTTTCAAGCTGCATATTTTTCGTATCTTTCTTAGTTTTAGATTAATTATGAAAATAAGCATTTAATTTTCGAATTTTGAGAAATACGTTTTCAACTTTCATGCGTATTTTTAAATACGTACGTGTGCGTCCAGCAAAACATGCACTCGGCAAGTGGACAAAGTTCCGATTGGTTATGTTCAGAACAGCAATCAATAGAAATTCTGCCCGGCTGCCGAATGCATGTTTTGCTGGGGGCATACTCATAAGATCGTATAAAAAAACTAAAATAGAAAAAGGTATATGATTAATTTTAATTCCGACGGATATGGTACTGTTTTTCTTAAAATGATCAACCCATCTATTTTTTAAGATAAATTTCTCAATTTTACTTTTAAAATTAAAAGCCTTTACAAGCACTACAAAAAGTTTCTTTTCAGTATACCCGTAAAATCATTCCATTTTCCGTTATTTGACGTCAAATGCATCGATTCAATTATACGGCAAAAAAAGTTGTCTTGTTTCAACCGTATCTCGGTTTATATTCTACTTAGAGTATTCCATGGGAAAATAATATTGTAATGTTTTTATTTTTACACTCGGGTTCTGTTCAGTTCTTGGATTTATTTAAAAACACAGTCCAACTCACTCTAATTTATTCCCACTACTTTAACACAATTTATATTCACAGAACTATTTACTATTTATCTTAACGTAACAATAGGACCGTCGAATACTAAATGAATCCATCGCAAGCTGCCCGTATTTATATATTTCGCTCGGAATTATTCTGACAAGTCAACGAACCATCGGGAAACTTCTTTAATGTGTTCTGGAAGCTTCAAGGGAATTTCCAGTAATGGCAGCGCCCGGCCTGTTGACGAGACAAAACATTTCAGATTCCCAGAAATATCGGAAGAATTATGGTCGCTCAAATTGAGAACGTGTTGACCACGATGCAGAAAGGTCTGAGGACTAGGCTTTGAAGTTTTCATAATACTAAACTGAGACAGGGCTATTGCCCAACATATTTATTGAGTTCATTCGGTTCAAGCAATATGAATTATCGAGAAAAAGCTTGCCATATTTTCATCATCCACTAAGAAACATGACCATACTATTAATAAGTACATTGAATCTATGACGACAAATGGCAGCAAAAAACTTTTGGAGACCAACTTGTGTCATACTACCCAATGAGGTGTGCGGTGTAAAAAAGCAACTTATCTCTAAAACTTTATGACTTTCTACTAAGGTAAACGTGTGTAGTTCTGTTCTGATGCCATCTATAACCCTATAAAGGTTTGAATCGATTCACTGGGCAACCTGTATATATGTCCATTTAACCATTATAAAAACTGTATAAAAAATGTATATCATTATTCTTTAATCTAAATTGAAACTCATTTAGGAGTCAGCTGCCCGAAAAGAGATTTCTAATAAAAAGAAAGAAGCCAGTAAAGAATTTGAAGAGGTAAGCTTCACTAAATTCTGAGTGTTCTTACTACGTCAGTTCAAAAAACTTTCAGGAATTTGATATAATGAATACATATTGCAAGGAGTTAAACAGTCTAGAATGTGACGCAGTTGCCAGCAGTGACACTAGTTATATGTTTAAACATTGGACACATTCTCTCAAAAGGATACATAAAGACAATAACTTACCAGGTATATACAATATGGTCATAAAAAGTTGAAAACCTTATTGGATTTTGTATATTTCTCTCAATATCATTGGGATATCGAGATTGGTAATTTTAAAAACTACAAAATTCAAAATTAGTAAAACAGTTGTTTGTATTGTCAATGAATACCCTAAAATGCTGTATAATTGTTAACACAGTTGCAGCCAGTAACAAAAAATGTTTTTTTCACGTAAAAGAAAAAACAATCAGTTATTTTAAATATAATTATCACATACTTCTGATAGAAATAATGGTATATAGAAAAATATAGGAAATCCGAGAAGTGGTAATTGTTGATTCAAAAGGTTATTAATTATTGATTGTTTTTCAACTGCCATGTACCCGTTTCACTTTAAACACCTCTATGATATTTAATCAAACATAATTCACACCCAGGGCGTTGTCAAGCAGGGGCAGAGGTGCGGGCAGTTGCCCTCCAGACCTCTTGTCGATCACTGGCGTTTCGTTATATGTGAAATAACACCTAACATCAGACGACTTGCCCCCCACCCGTTCCCCCTGTGTTTATTACTATTTAGATAAATGAGTTGTTATTATGAACCAGTGGATTATGCTATCAGTATCCGTTCGTATTTAACCCACTTTGCTTTTTTCATTCACCATTTTGAAGGCGATTCTAAATGAGGAAACCCTCTGTTAGTAAGAGAGTAAACTATAGAAATTTCCGAATGATCGTCGCAAATTTCATTTGTTGTATGAGTTATCCATTTAATGTATAATAGGACCTCTTCCATCGCACTGTCACGACAACGGAGTTACAGGAGAAATACAATTATGGCAATAACCTGTCTCTGCCATTTACTCTTGGTTGGAACGAACCATTTTCTCTTAAATGTTGATGGATCCTCTGAAATAATTGTCGAGAAGGAAGTTTTCTATTCGGGTATGCTGCCTCATGCACTTCTGTACATATGTCATTTCCTTCTTTGAATGACTCCATTTTATGAGTTGCAATAATGTTGTATATTAAATTTTCCTTCACCACTTTTACTAATCAAACACTGGAAAACTCAATTTATTTGACATTATAAACAGATTTTTATTTTTGACCTAATAACTTAAAGAGCAGAGTCATTTTCAAAATCAATTTATACGAAAACCATTGGAAATATCGATTTGAAGAAACATAAAATTTTTTCGTAAAATTGTTAAGATTTTATAAATCTGTAGAGAAAATTGTAAAAAAATGAAATAAAAAAAATACGGGCCGAAAACTTCACCTACCTAAGTAGGACGCTTATGATTTGCATGTCGAAAAACTGAGTAGTAGCACATGTTATTTAACGTAAATAGTTATGTAAGACTCAAATTTTTTCTATTAATTTTAGATCGTTGTGTCAATAACAAAAAAAAAACAGTTTGTTTGAACCCTTTTAAGAGCGTAGCACTTCCTAAGGGTGCGTTTTAGGGCACATGTTAATAGGGACTTTTGACTTATTTTAATGAATACTACACACAACAGAAGTTTGGAACCCTATTTTAGAAACACTCTGTATATTTTAGTTTGTTATCATGAAGAGAATGGCACCGTCTTTTTCGAGTTAGTAATAAGGTTTTTCACGATATTTAAAATGTAGTCTACACAGTTTCCATTATATCTGAACTATGTACAAATTCATATTCATTAGTCACCATTTTCCAAATACATAAATATTATGTCTTATACATATTTATTGATATGATTTTAGTTTATCATTTATTATAGTTCATCGGATGATAATAATAATACTGCAATTATTCTTTAGATCTAAGCACTTTCGATCCCGAGAACCAAGGAACAACTTCATCACCAATCCGTTCTGCTTCAGTAAGAAAAGTGAATAATAACAAAAAAAATTAAAGCTGTCGTGTTCTTGTATTTGTCAAAATGTATAATAAGGATAAAAATATTTAATTTATATTTATTTATGCATTTATATCATTGCATTATTTTTACATTTATTAATAAAAATTACCTACTTGAATTGATATTGTTTATTTTTGTGTATTCATTGTTATTGCGGCTGCAATTTTTACCTTGTTAACCGCAGCTCTAAACAATTCCTTCGAAATGCAGCTGTACCCTCTCAGATTACTCATCCAGAAAATTCTACCTCCTACAATTCTTTTTTCCTTTGATTTTAACTTCCATAATAAGCCTCAGTAACTCATATTTTTCACCTCTCACTTGACGAGATCTAACTTTCGTCTTTTTTTATAGATTCGATCACTTCGCACTCGTCCCATTCTCAAAAGTTCAATTTTATTACTTTGTTGTTGTTGAGGGTCAGGTAGTGTCCTTTCCAGCTCTTAATATTGTTT
This sequence comes from Octodonta nipae, assembly GCA_034190945.1. Classification (NCBI taxonomy): domain Eukaryota; kingdom Metazoa; phylum Arthropoda; class Insecta; order Coleoptera; family Chrysomelidae; genus Octodonta; species Octodonta nipae. Next base: position 57,003,186 of record CM067220.1, read on the forward strand.
CTATGTTCCTTCATTTTTTATTCATATTTTGCATGGTCCTAACCTCCTCTTTAATGCTATCCATACTGTTATTGATCCGTTTCTGTACTCTGTTTAATATTTCATTGAGTTGTTTTAAATCCATTACTCGTCTGACAAATTTACGTTTTTACTTTTTTAACCGACTTCAAAAGGAAGGAGGTTCTGAATTCGTCTGTATCTATGTTTTTTTTTTGCTTTTTTTATGTTTATTTACCGGTTACTCGGAAACGGCTCAAGGAATTTCGACAATTCTACTCGATCCTGTTTAGGGGGATAGCGAAGTGGTCCCATATGTTTTTCATTAACACAGCTTGTACCGTCTCTTAGAAAACGGGGAAAAACTATTTTTACCTATATTACTCTATGTCTTGGTGGAGGCGCCGGCATTATAATTTGAAAATTTTCATTCGGTACGTGGAACAAATTGAAAATAAATTAGATTAGTTCCGGGATATCTGAAAGTGGTCAAGCATTTTTTTCAATACAGCTTGTATAGTTTCTTAGAGAATGGGGAAACTTTTTACCTATTTTCTTATACTCTATGCTTTGATGGCGTTGCCGGTATTAACTGTTCGGAACTTGGGATAAATTGTGAATAAGATGAATTAATCAAAATAAATGTCAGTTAATATGTATATATAGTGTGTATTCATAAATCAAACGATTTCTTTTTGAATTAATAATTTTAAGAGACAAACTTATTCTTCACAAACAGATTTACATGGTCTAAAACGTAAACAGTAATCATTCCATGTTACTTTTTTAACTTGATTACAAATTAAAGTCTCTTCATTTCTGTTAAGATGTAAATTAAAAGTTGTTTGGAAATAAATCTCAATAAATGTCAGTTAATCAACTTCAAAGTGGAGGTTCTCATTTGGTTTCTATAACAGTGTGTCTTCATAATCTTTTTTTGTTGCAAAGCTTATAGTTTGGCTTATAAAATGTGGCATACATTTTATCTCCATAAATTGACAGAAACGGCAGATATAGGGGAAAAACTACTACCATTTTCGGTAATACACCGCATGCACCAAATATTACTTACTTGCATCAGCTTAGCTTTTATTCAAAATTCGGAATATGCCAATGTAACATGTTTCGCTTATAAAAATTCAACTGATATATCAAGTGTAATTTTACAGGGTGTTCCATATATTGGATAGGTAAAACTTAGAACGGAGTAGAATTACATGTATTTAAGAAATCTCGAAAAACAGTACAATATACAATGTTGTTGAAATAAGGGGAAAGTTATACGGGATGGTTTGAAAAAGATATATTGAGTGGACCATAAACAACTATATATCAGGTAGTTGAAAAACGGGTGAAGTTGAATTATATAATATCATAAGAAGTTGCATTTAAAATGTGGGTGAAATAAAGATAAAAAAGAATTATATATATACAGGGTAAATAATAATTAATGGTATGTAAGCAGTTAGAGTTTTTGAATTTTCTTGAGTTATTAGTAAAGTAATGAAATCGGTTGACAAAGAAAGTTGTTTTATAAAGTAGTTCACAAGTTTTCAAGTAACATAGTATAGGATGGTTGAAATATGTAACAGAGTATGATTACAGCTATACAGGAACGTTTAAAAAATATTAAAAAGGAATTTTATGATCCACAAGCAGTTTCATATACCAGATAGATGAACTAGGGTGGACTAGAATTCTAAGTATACAGAGTGGTGAAAAATGTTATATTGGGTGGCCCATAAGTAGAGGCATATACAAGATTGCTGAAATATAGCGTGGAGTAGAATAATAATTATACAGCGTGGGTAAAAAAATTAGAAAAATTTTGTTACATGGAGTAGAGCATGAGCTGTTGCATATATGGAGTACCTGAAATATGGGGCGAAGTCAAGTTATAGTTACACAGTGTGATTCAAACAAGGTTAAAAAAATTTGAAAATAAAGGATGGTTTAAATGAAGAGAAATTATATTTTATACTAAGCTTTAAAAAATATGAGAAAAAAATGTCAAATAGCGTAACTCATAATCAGTTGCACAGATAGGATATTTGAAATATAGAGAGGAGTAGAGGTAAGTAGTTAAACTTTAAAAATTGTTACTTGTGTTCATAAAAAATTGTTCTACATTATTTTTAAGTTGGAACATGAGCTGTTGCATATATGCAATATCTGAAACATGGGGCAAAGTAACATTACAGTTATAGAATATGATTCAAACATGTTAGAAAAAGTTGCATATACGGGGTAGCTGATATATAAGGTGGAGACAAATTATATTTTCCAAGATGGTTACAAAATATCTCAAAAATTGTTATTTAGCGTAGTTATACAGAGGGTTAAAAACTGATAGACCAGTAAGTTTTAATAGGTGACTAATTGGCAGCAATATATACAAGATATTTTAAATATAGATCGAAGTTATAGCTATAGAAAGCAGTTCTTAAAAATAATAAATAAAATTGTTATGTACAAAAAATGTTATATTGTGTGACCCATAAGTAGTTGTATATATATGGTGATAGAATTATAGTTTTACAGGGTGGATAAAAAAATGTTCTAGTAACTACAAGCGAAAGCAGAAGGCTACGAGAATTATGCAAACCGACCTGAAGAGGACAGATGTAACTCTGCCGAAACGTCGTCATTTTACCATCGATCCCGGCAGGGATCAGTTGTCAATCACGCACAACTATACAGGGAGGTTTGGAAAAATACGTATACAGAGAAGCCCATTAGCGGTTGAATTTACACGGTTCTTTGACTAGAGGGCACAGTAGAATTACAATTATGCAGGGAGTGCACAGATATTTGTCATATTAAATTAAGATTACGAATTTGAATACAAATAAAGTCTTGTTAATTATATCTGAAAAAGAACTTGAATTTCGATACTTATTGACACAATTGGTCGAATTTCGACCACTGGGCGACAGCTAGTCATCAGAAATAATTGTTATTTAGCATATAGGGTGGAGTAGAACTATAGTTAGGTAATTAAAAAATGTTATATTGGGTGACAAATAACCAATTACCAAAACAGAAAATCTCTACGCTCTCAACTCATAACGATCACAGGATAGTAAGAGTAAAGATTGAAATTAATATCGCTATTGAAAAAGAAATAACTCTGAGAAACAACGCTACCCTACCGGTGATGTCCTCACATTAAAAGAAGCAGAATATCAAAATGATATACATCAGTAACGAACAAGAATCAATTTTGAATAACTAAAGACAGATCCGTAAAGGCTAATTGTAAAATAACAATATCAGCAGGTAATTATAGAAGGAAAGAACAGAAATACGCTACGAAAACAAAAATGTCAAATTTAAAGCCACTCCAGCTTTCTATACTAACCTATATTCATCCAGATCTCAAAATTCAATAAAAACATAAACATTATGAATGAGAAGTAAATATAGAAATGTTAAAACCGGGAATCAAAGGAACATGAAGTTACCTTATAATCATCTCCGAAATGCATTTGAGTCTACTTATAGCCTAAAAACTGAACAATGTGAAATATTATTTCTATTTTCTTGTGCTATGAAAAACTAACCCAGTATAAAACAAAAACACCAACTCACAACATTTAACAAAAACTTCCAGAAAATGAAATTAACACTAAATTAACACTGAGAAATCCTATATTTCACCGGAAATATATTATCGAAATAAAACATCAGCCAGACAGATTTCTTCCATCGAAATTAATTTAACTGGTGAGATTGCTCACGGTTGAACGTATATTGCCATATAACGGCTACCTAAGAAGAAGCATTTTACTGGCAATCCCAATTTAGTGCATCCTACATAAATTGGCCGCAGCATTAAATCGGCTTCAACAGACAAAATCAACAGTAGACGAGTCGCCACACGAGTCGCTTCGCGAGTTGCTTTAAAAGAAGCAAAAATTACCAGCATCTATATACCGATCTTCAATATGGGGCACTCACTGAACGGGTCAAATCGCTCTAGAGTACAATGTTGAAAAGTATTGTTTTATTCTAAATTTTAGTTTATTGACTTGTCTGTAAATGTATGAATATAAACCACTACCGTGTCGTGAGAAGTAATCGAATTTTTTAAGAATTAAAAGTAGAATAACTTTTAATATATCTGTATATAACTTATGTGGTTTATTAATATTTAATTCACATCTGGTACTATCGGTGATAAACGTGATAAACTAGGCGCTGTCGCGATTAATTGCAAACATTGCAAAAAAGTATAGAAAAATCACATGTCTCGTTCTTAAAATGTGGATGGTCATTTCATCAATCATGTACCCTAAAAGTAAAAGATCTCCTGGTTATATGGGAGCGAAAAAGTGAGGTAAACTGTTGGTCTCACCAATACAAACTTGAAAGGGCATAAATTATTGACGAAAAATCTACATCTTCCGAGTTTGTTTCCGGTGGAGATATTTTTACCGAACTTTTGAGTAAAAACATCATTAATACTCTCATCTCGCGTCTTCAAAAAACATCATTATTGAAGAAATAATTGTGCTACTGGAAGATATAGTACATAAATTAACTACTTCATCTTCGACACTAAGACACTCGAAGGAGGCCGTAGAAAAATAAGGCCCTTACAGAATGCGGAATCTACCGCCAAAATTGACAATAAGAACAGAAATCGACCTGATTCAACAAGTAGGCATAGTGAGAGACAGTGAACTTCCATTGAAAATGACAACAACTAAATTAATTTAAAAGAATTCTGAATTACAAGGAGCTGACTTATACCTATAATAAAGCAAATGTATCTTCATCAAATTCTGAACTTGTTGATGGGGATAACGGGCAACAGGTAAGGAGAAACGGGTGGAGAAACCGCTCTCGTCGTCAAATCTCAGCAACGACCCAACGCCCCGCTCCAATCAGGGGCATGAATGAATATGCAATTGGACTAGAAATTGCTCAGAAATTTAATTGGATTTTTGTTACTGGACTATCCAGAGAAACCGATGAAAAGGACATTCACACTGATCTGGAATCCAAGTCCCACAACAAAAATCTCATTACATGTAAAAAAATGCGGGGTACCACAAAACTTAAAAGAGCATTTTCTTGACCTTAATCTCTTATTGTGATCCATTTCCGTGAATCTTGAACGCCTGCGGAATCCATCCATTCACCAAAGAAGAAACGAGGTCGCAAGGGTCTGACTATAAATAAAAACTTTAAATTATTTTATGCCCATGTATTAGGAACAAATCTCGATGAATCAAAGGCTTCAGTCAGATGAATTCTTGAAGCTAAAAATAAAGGGTTTTACAGCTATAACTAGCTTTTGTAGATTGGATAAAGTTCATGGAGGATTGAGGGTCTGGGTATTGGTGCCAGACAAAACTTAGAATGTCAAGAGCTTACCTTGTCAAAACTTTCGAAAGAGTTGCAGTGTGGCTGGGATCTATATTTCCTCTATACATTCCCAATAGTAACATTTTATAGATCTCCAAAAGGGGATCTGGATAGATATCTAGAGGTCTTGTCCCCGGTTCTGGAAAAAATTGATCATACAGAGAACACTGTAGTCATTGGTGACTTCTTTGTGCATTATGAACGGCAGAACTGCAAGGAGGTTTACTATCTTAACTTCTTTTTTAATTCCTATAATTTGATTTCAACTGATAACTTCAAAATGAGGGGTGAAGCAACTATGGATAATATATGTTAATTTTAGCAAGTTCAGTCTAGACATCATTCATGTTGCTCTAGAGGTTATCTCTGATCATTCCGGATTAATGTTCAATAAACCACTGAAATTCTCATATAATTATAGCACTAGAATTACTTTCAGACCAATAACTTATGAAGGTCTTTCTTCATCTCTGTTTAACTAACTACAACTATATTACCACTGGAAATCAATTACAGGAGGTACCAAAAGTGTGAAGGATCAGTTCTGCAATTTTTATTAAATTCATAACAAATGTCTTGGATAAAGTCTGCCACAAAAGACAAAAATGTTCGGAAAAACAAACAGGACCTTGAAATTAACTGGTTTAATGACAACCTTATAGAATTGATTGAGGGGTAGACTTCAAATCTTAGTCTCCTTCATAAGCAAAATCCATTTTTGCTAACTAAAAACATGGTCAGTAATTAGAAAAAACTGTATCGAATAGAGATAGCAAATTCTAAAAAAGCTACCCATGATAATTTCATTGCCAATACATCATATAAGGTGTCAGCCATGTGGAGTATCATAAAATCTCATAAGAACTCCGCTCCAACCCCAAAAGTCAGTCACCTCAATGGCCAGGTCATTCTTTCTGTCAATTGCAAACGAGCTGATCAAAAATCTTTCTTACTTCTAATAGCTCCTTCAATGACCATTTATCAAATCAATACATTGGAGATAGTTTCAATGTTCACTCTGTTACAGGTAAAATGGTTTCAGATAAAATTTCCGCCATTAAAAATAGTGGTAGCAAAGACTGTTATGACACAGCTCTATAGAATCCTTAAATACCTCAGAACTAATATTTAAGCTGACTCTCTGACTGACTAGTTTAATGGCTACATCCGAGAAAGCATATTTCCATCTGTTCTCAAATTGGCAAATGTTTTCAAAAATAAGGGAGTTCCTGAAGAATCCTTATAGAAAGACCAAATGATTGATTACATTGGGGTAAATAATATCTACCAATTTGTTTTTCGTAACAAAAAGAGCAGAGATTAAAATAAGCATAATACATATGCTACATTCCTGGACTTAACGAAGGTAAGTTTTGAATTCTTTATAAAAAGCATCTCATTACAACTTTGACACGAGCAGTATTACCGTCAGTGTTGTTCTCGGTCTAAAAAAAATTGTACTAGAAATGTAATATATTTACAGATGACTGTAATGGCTCCTGTTTCTCCCCATAACGTATATATATGGCGCGGTAACAGTAGAGGTTTTCCCGGGCTTTTGAGCCAATATAGGCAACTGTGTTAGTTTTTTACATAAAAAATGTAGGAAGTAATAACGATCTAATAATAATAAACTTATTTTTTGTTTTTACTTTACATTTTAGAGATTATTTACCAACTTATGTAGAATTTCATAGAGAATAAGATAATTTTATCAGAAAAAACTGTTTACACTGTAACCATGTAAGTTCGACACTCTTGCTCTTAACATCAGATATTACTAGCCTGAAGAAATAATTTACTTTGGAGCGACTTATGAAAATTTTATTTGGTGTGACATTAATCAAAGGCATTTTGAATAATTTCAGAACATGATGCTTGGATTTTTACTTTGAGACGACAATACAAAAAAAAATAACCTCAATTTTGGCGACGAAGCCCTAAAACTTTCTTGATGTTTCGATACAGAAATAGTGTTTTTTGAGTTTGTCAGTTGCTTTTGTTGTCGATCGTCAAATTTAAAAAAGCCAACGCAATATTGTGAAACTCCAGGTTGATTTTTACATTTGATATCTTTTGACTTAAAGGAAATTAATGAAAGGGCTTGAAAGTAACAGAATATAGCGGTAGGGTAATAGAGTAACATAATTATGTCAAAAGTAATAGATCCCTTACTATAGTAATGACGGGAACAACAATGATTACCGTTGTCCAATCCTGTTTAGAAGCGACAGAACAGTATATGTTCTTTTTGTGTACCTCTCTGTGTTGAGTCCTCCGTTATTTCTCATATACATTAATGACTTGCCAAACTTTAACAATTTATAGAATCTGCTGATAATCGTGTTTGCTTCAGACCAATATTGCAAATGGTTCCAAATCAAACAGCGTGAAATTGAGGCTTGGTTTTTAGCTTGATTTAGTCTCAATAATAATAGTAAGACATGGAACATTAACTTTACATTGCAATCTTCACCATTGACCCTAGAAACAGATACACCAGTGAAGTTCTTAAGGGTTATTCTGATATATATTGGTGCTTCATCGTAAATATTTTCAACGATTTGACGGTACTTTGAGTCTATTCTTGCATTTTGTAGACCCATTAAAACTGACTATATTTCAACAGTATCAAAAGTCTTTTGGAAGTTGACGAAGCCTATATGTATAGGTACATTATATTCTGTACCTTTTTCTATAAGGAAACGGACTTTATAGAGATGGTCTATCGTGCGATAGCCGGCTCTAAATCCCGCCTGTTCCACGGGTTGGCAAAAGTCTAATTTTCAATATACATCTGGAATTTTCGATATCTCAGAGTTACCTACACCAAATAATTGGAATTGGAGGCATTTGTTTAGCAGTCGTCTTATTGCTTACCATATAGTTTTACTTTAGTTTATTTTGGTTTAGTTTATTTATTGGTAAAGTATTACAACTGTGTGTTTTTACAAGTCAAGGTACAAACGTATAAAATGTATTAAATATACGTATAATAATTAATATTGTTTTAACATTCATTTTACACTGCCCATGGAAAAATTAACAAACCTTCGAAATGATTCTGCTTTCGCTTCTAGTTACTCGAATACAGTATTCGAGTAACTAGAAGCGAGAGCAGAAGGCTATGAGAATTATGCGAACCGACCTGAAGAGGGCAGATGTAACTCTGCCGAAACGTCGTTATTTTACCATCGATCCCGGCAGGGATCAGTTATCAACTATGCGGATGAATTGCCGGAAACCACCTAAAACATTTAGTGCCCGCGAAAACTTAAAAACATATATATATATATATATATATATATATATATATATATTATATATACATTTGTAAAACAGACTGCAGGTAGCAGCATCCGCTTTTTGCAATTTTAAATTAATATTAATTTTTATAAATTATTACTTTAAAAAAATGAATTTTCATTATACAACATCCGCGGCACTTTATTCCTACAATAATTATAACACAGCGACGTTGTAACTTAAAATTCTACACGAAGAATGACCCCATTTTAGAATTGCATAGCATATATTAGAACTAGATACACTTTTTTACAGACTCCTTATAAATGAAAGTTATTTTACATAATTTGGAGCTAAGAAAATTAACATGGGCTTCCCATGGGTCAACTTTAGAAGAAATATTTAAAACGTTGGAATGGGACTCAAAGGCATTAATATAGATGGTACCAAATTTAACCACTTCAGATTTGTAAATGAGATAGTCTTACAAAGAACATCGGGTGACAATTTTTGAGGCACCTGTCAGCAAGTGGGAGCCGTGTTCACTGAGGAACTACACGCCGCCTTTCAAGGAACCAACCGTTAATCGCCCAACCCCGACTATAAAACAGCACTCCGGCCACTGTAGTTCTTAATATTCGAGTAACTGGAAGCGTAAGCAGACGAATACGGGAATTATGCGGACCGAGCTGATGAGGACAGATGTGACAATGCCGAAACATTGCCATTTTACCATCGATCCCTGAAGGGATCAGTTATCAACTACGCGTATGAATTCTCGGCAACCACCTGATACATATAATACCTGCAAAAACTTAAGAACTTGACTGGTGGTGCAATTGGACTTGTTGTTCTGTTAGTCGCAGTGGTATTGAGGCATCAACTTGGCATATGACTCTGTGTAGATCAGAAATTAGAAATTTGTTGATCTAGTATTTTTTATATCGAACAATCCTCTTCCTCCTTCATACCGTGGCTCGTACTTTCGACAGAGCTCTTTAGATGGTGATTTTGAGCTTTTGTTAGTAGAACTCGACCTTTCCGCTGTAATTGTTCCGCTGTAAGTGTTCAATTAACTATATATATATATATATATATATATATATATATATATATATATATATATAGTACAGTAGAACAAATCTAACTCAACGTGTTCTAATGATAAAACATGACTAATTGATATAAAATTCAACAACGCGAAAAATTGGTAACCATGTAGTTTTTTACCTTTCACACAGCATCTAGGTAACCATTAAACCGTGTTTGCTACTATGGGCAATGTTGGAGAGAAATGAAAAACCTACCAAATAAGCTACTATACTCCCAACTTCGTTAATTGGTTCCTTAGATAATGGAAGTTTTACCCGAAATTCCAAAAAAATCAATAATCGCTTATAAATATTTTTATCTTATAGCTAAAACATTCTTATTAACTGAAAGAGTAGATCTTCTCATACCCAACTTATGTTCTAAACATAAATACTGTAGCCCCAGGAGTTTTTGCAAAATTTCAGTCAATCCTATATGCAAGGCGTATTTTTTTAAAACGTCATATTTCCTCACCGGATGACCCTATCGTTATGAATAAACCACGGTTGGAAAGTAGAGGAGTTAATCTAGGGACCCCTCATCTCATTTTTCCAAAATTTAATTTTTTTTGATAATTTTTTTGATTGGTGGTGGACTGATTGGTACTGCAAAATCTGTATTTGTATTGATATATATCCAGTATATATAAAAATGTATAAATATAAAATTTATTCTCATGAAAAAGATGATTATTTGGTTAAAATTGAATCTTGAAACCCAATATTCCAAAATTTCGGGGGGGGGTCAACCCTCAGGAACCCCCCCCATCCCGCTGGCTACGGCCTTGGTTAACAATGCAATATTTATGTAGTTCAATTCAGATTCCTGTTAAGAATTTTTTTAAGCCAAGCTAAATTTCTTTACATATGTAAGTATGTTTTGATCTTTTATTGAAACATTTGCAAACGGAAAAATCGCTTACAACAGCCTTTGCTTTTTGCATATTATTATTATTTGCTCGGTCATGATCATCTGTGTCTAAATGGAATTTAGTTATTCCATTTTGCTAAATTTATTACATAAATCCATATTATGCTAGAAAAATAAATATGTGTATGCTTAAAATTAAAATTTGCATTGAGATTATTTGTTATAAGGCCGGCTCCATACATTGGCCCGGACATTGGAGCCAACGTTGGCTGGTTAATTTGCTTAGCATCCACACGTTGGGACTTGCACCAGTTTACTCTCGACAAGGCCAACGTGAGGATGTCTGATATCGAAATTGTTATAGGAGTTTTTAAACTTAGTACATACATTCAATGGAAACATTATAAATAAGTTAATTTTGAGAGCCTTCAAGATAGTTAGATGAATGTTGTCGCATGTCATTGATATATTTTAAATACCTTCACATTCATCCACGACGACCACAACCAACGTGTAGACGGATCACACGTTTACGCAGATTCATTTTGATAAAGCCGATTCTGAACGGTCAACTTCCAACGTTCGCGCCAACATTGGGGCCAATGCTATTCTCTAGGTCCACACGTTGGACGAGTGTCGTTAGCGCCAACGTTCGGGCCAACGTGTGGAGCCGGCGTAAGGATATAGTTTGACAGGTACCACCCCTTAGCAATTTTTGGAATGGACTCGTCTAGGTAAATTGATACGGAATGGCCCAATATTTTTCATACCTATATGTATTAATACTTTGAATTTTGGAAAAGTCAGATCTAGGGTTTCTAGATTAACTCTTCTACTTTCGAACGGTGGTTTATTCATAACGATAGGGCAATCCGGGGAGGTAATATCACCTTTTAAAAAAATATGCCCTACATATAGGATTGACAGAAATTTTGCAAAAACTCCTGGTGCTACAGTATTTATTTTTAGAACATAAGTTGGGTAAGAGAAGATCTACCCTTTCAGTTAATAAAAATGTTTTAGCTATAAAATAAAAAATTATATGAATTATTATTTATTTTTTGGGAATTTCTGGTAAAGGTTCCATTATTTAAGAAACCAATTAACTAAGTTGAGCGGATAGTCGTTCATTTTGTAGGGTTTAAATTTCCCTTCAACATTGCCCATAGTAGCAAACACGGTATTATGTGTGGATTTTGTATAACAGGTAAAAAACTAAATCGTTACCGATTTTTCGCGTTTTTTGTTAAAAAACAAAAACGCATAGATAAAAAATGTTAAATTAATGTCAATTAGTCATATTTTATCATTAGAACGCATTGATGTAGGTTTTGTTCTACTATCAGTTTTGTTGTACTTTTCGTAAATGATCTGGGCTATACTAAACTTAGATCATGTACCTTCTAGATATAGCCTGTCATGCACAAATGTCGTGGTAAGACCAAAGAGAGAGAGGGCAATAGTGAGGGCAAGAGACTATTTCACTCGATTGGGAGCTGCTTTATGGAGTGTAGAGTGAAAGGAGGACAAACTTATATGGGAATAAAACTGAAAAAGTGTCCAGCGGACGGTTTCATATAACATATTTATTTTGAAAAGTTGGTGTTTCTAGTTCCTTGTTCACCTTTCTCTGGATAAAAGGTAATTAACAATTATTTTTATCACTGAATAAACTGCTATAATTAAGTTATCTCTTCTGTTATCATTATGGAACAAATTTCACTTGCATTTTATACTAGAATAGTTTCTTTTTCAATGATTCTAACATTTTCATACACTGGTTTTCCATATATTTTTTCTTGTCTCCATTAACTACAATTAAATGACTATTTTTGGCATCTTTCTGCTGTAGGTCTATTTTAAATATTTCCAAAGGTACGCCTGGTGAATGGCCCTGGAAAAATATCTTCAAAAGTTTGTTGAAGTTCTCGATGGACAATGCCATAATCAGTTTAGAGATCTATTAAGGGCTAGCCAAACAGCTATTACATCTAGCAGGGTATTCATTACATCAACAGTTTAGTTCAAGTATTTTGGAAATTAATACAGTATTTTAAGAAATTAACAAAGAATATGAACACTAATTGTCTATGCTTAGTACCAGATGATATACATATTAAAATTAATGTATTCACTGAAACTTTCATTAATTTTAACTCTACTCCTTATATTACACAAATAGTTTTTTATAAGTTCATATGCTTTGCCTCTGATTCCTATGAGGGGTAAAATCCCAAATAAACAGGCATATAAACGACCCTTATATATAGTTATTAGATCTATAATCTTAAGTGCATCAGACCAGTTTGTTTTTTCAACACTTAATATTTTACTCTCTAGTTTAATAATAATAAACTACAATATAGTTTTTAATGTCAGAACACTAATCATATCAACACCATCTTGTAAGTTTAAGCTGAGACATATCGTAAATTTCTACATTATTAGTTGGATTTAGTGTTTGGATTCTTCTGACGCATCTTTATAGATCAATTAACTGGTATTTTAATTTCGATAATATTTCTAAACAACATTTAGATATGTTTAGCGAAAAAACGAAATCATACCTACCCTGCTTTTCTTAATCACATAAAATAAAACTACAATCCTAGATCTGCCACTGAGAATAATGACTAGTATTAGCAATATAATATTATAATTTATTTTTTAATCGAGTCATTTAATATAAAAAAATAGCTCAAATAATTCAAAACGACCTACATTTTTTCGGGTCTAGTTATAATCTTTGAACAGCTTCCACACTGTAATGTTTAAATCTGAGGAAAATTTTTGTTGGTCTGTTTCTTGTGTTATTTTTTTAGTTCTCTCACAAAATTATACTTATCAATTTCAAAGAAATCATCGAATTCTAATTCTGCCATTGACAGTGGTGAGGACTTCCTAAAAATGTGCCTGATCACCTAAGATATGTTTTGTGAGATTTAAAAATTATTAATGCTATTGGTAGATTAACATCTTCCTAGTAAGCTTTTTATCTTCCTTATTCACACTGTACTTCTAAATAAAATAATTTAGATATTTTTGAGGCATTAAATCTAAATTAAAATTTGTTATATCATTATTTTTTGTTGTAACTTGTAAATTTAAATATTTAGAATGAGTATTTGACATTTCTTTGATGTTCATAGTTTTTCACATTTACTCTGATTTTCTACAAAACATGTTTTACTCATTATAAAATAATGTAGGGAATTACCTTTGAATTTACCTTAATATTGGACTTTATTAAATGCTTTGGTACCTGTAAATATGTTATCATAATTAGAAAATTGAAAAAAGCTTGATTCAAAACTGAAAAATACATCAGAATGTTTAAAGTAAGTTATATGATTCTTGAGATTTCAATAATGGCAAAAGTTTAAATTATTGTGAACACGTTAAGGTATTTTACAAAATTAATCAACAAGGTTGGGGATTGTTTTCTGAACAGTCAGGGGAAGTTGCCCATTGTGATTTCAAGGAGAAGCAGATGTCTACAATACAATACAATTTGTAACAAAATTATTAGGTTTATTATATCTGTTGAACTCTTTTTATAATGATTGAATACTGGGTAAAAAATAAGTTAATATATGTAGGTAGTTATATAATACTATTATTTTATTACATTATATTAGTGTAGGAGTCATTATTATTTTTATAAATAAAATGCTCAAAAAGTAGTATAGAAAAGATTTAAAAAAGTGCGACTCCTACTATTTCTTTTTATTTGTAAAAAGGCTCCAAATGGTGTCTAGAAACATTATTGAAAATAAAGGCAGAGGTACAAGAACTTTTTATTTTAATCTAGTCAGGAGCCCACCACGACTTCTAAAGTTAAGTTATATGACCACATTACCATTACTACATGCTATTGTATTCAAAGTTTCACTATCATTAATTTATTCTTTCTGAAATTAAAAAACCTTTTTTGTATATAATCAAATATATCTAAATTAAACAGTAATATTTGTTTCTTCAGGAAATAGATGCTCTTTTGAATTTTGAATAGTTTTGAACTTCTGAACATTGTATAAATTATTATTATTATTGTTTTACTTACAAGTTATAAATAAGTCTTGGCGGTTAATGTTCAATTTAAACTTTAATTAGTTTAGTTGACATTTTACATAGAAATCACAAAACATACAAATGACTACTAAAATTTTAATTAAATGCTTAGAGCATATACCTTGGCTGTAAGATTAAATGCGTTGCACAGATCACAAACAGAGAAATGCAATCTGCTGTCAAATGGGTTCTAATTAACCTATTAAGGAAATGTTTAAATATAAATTAAAAATATAAGGAAGGTCGAACAAATGTTATTTTTGATCGAACAAAGAACAAATAGTTCTGATCTATTAATAAAAAACAAAAAAAGGCCAAATAACTAAAGTTGGTGCCAACTTAAGGGTCAACTTTTGAAAAAAAAATTTTAAGACAAACGAATAACGAACAAAAGTTAATTTTGATCGAGCAATGAAGAACAAATGACGAACAATTGAATGAGACAAAAATATTTATAAAAAATTGATTCATCTCCGCCAACTTAAAGGAGCCTTACGCCCTTAGGTAATCCTCTATTTGGCGTATCCTGAATGAAACGACATACGTCCCAAATAGCACAAAACTGCAAATTTTTGGTGCAACGTTGCCATAACATTTGTGCATATATGTAGTTCAAATTGACTTAACCTCAACTCCATCTCAATATAGAATGTCAAAAGTAAAAGTAAACAATATCAATATTATTAATATTACTTTTATTGCCTGTTGAGTGTCGGGTTCAAATCTCCAAACCCGGCAGACGCATTTATGATTTGTGAGTCACCTAATAATTTAACCAAAACGTAATTCGCATTTATATTTTTTGTAAAGTCTTGTAGTATAAAGTAATTTGTGACTCTGAATGTAGCTTAACATACGATAAAAGAAAACTGTCGGGCTTTGCTTGTGATATGTGCTAGAGCATTAATTGCAAAAAATGTAATAAAACCAAAGCTCAAGAAGTTAGAGTGATACCTAGTTAGAATAGTTAGTTGCACTATGTCATGAATGCTTTTCAGATTTTAAGCACTCTTTAACGTAACTGCCTAAATTCTCTGATGCCGGCTCCACACTATTGCCACGAACTCACGGCAGGAATTCGTGCCGTTAACCAATTTACGCAAAGAGCCCCTTCACATTCATGGATTCGCACTTTTATACACGGGAAACCTGCGGCGAGAAACAGAAATTTGTTCGGGCCTCGGGAGTTCCCTCGTGTTGTCTCGTTTATTTCGTAAATGTAAATAATGCAATGGATGTCATGGAAATTGCAGCCGCTACTGCTCTTTGCGCCATTTGTTATTATAATGACTATTATAACGTTATAGACGACGAAGATGGTGGATGACAGCTATACATCGCCATAGATTGAGGTACGTAACGATAATATATTTATTGGCAAATTATTTATCATTAGAATAACATTTTTTTGCAGAACAGACATAGAAAAGCAGCTATCAGAGTTGACTTGTGAACCTTGTGGAGAATTTCAGAACTTTACTCGCCTGTCGTTAGAGGATTTTAATTACTTACTGAACAAAATTTCTCCTGTCATATCAAAGCAAGATACTCAACTCAGGCAAGCTATTCCTGCCAAAATACGATTAGCAATAACTCTGAGATTCTTGGCAACCGGTGACAGCTATAAAAGTCTTCATTATTTATTCAAAGTGTCCCCTCAAATAATATCGAAAATCATCCCTGAAGTATGCACAGTCATTTATTCTTACAACCGTCGCCAGTTTATTTGCTATCGGCGCAGTGCTCTCTCAAGGCCCCGTAGGTAAAGATTTACCCGTAGCCTATGCTTCCAGAACTCTCTGCAATGCTGAAACTAAGTATTCAACCATAGAACGAGAACTCCTTGCAATAGTGTGGGCGGTTAAACACTTTCGTCCGACAATTTTTGGCCATAACTATTTACTTCTAATCGATCACCGCCCGTTAACTTGGCTGTTTTCTATAAAGGATCCTGGAAGTAGACTTCCAAGATGGCGCCTTAAGCTCGAGGAGTACGACGATCAAATAATTTACAAACCCGGCAAAGTAAATAAAAACGCCGACTCTCTCTCTCGCATTAAAGTTAACTACTTTAATGAATACATATCATTTCGAGCAAACAATCATCTAACTCCATTTACAGTACTCCCAACAAACGAAACTGACGATGACTCACAAGAACCCCAGACAAGAAGTCCCATTAATCTCTAACAAATCTCTGAAGAATTTAGAACTTTTGTCGAGCGATATCAAACCGTCTGACTCATAGATTACGACAAAATTCAATTTTCTAATTGCCAACTCTTAGACCGAGGAAACAAAAACATCCTAGTATTTCCCCAAGGCTCTCTCATGAAAGATTTTCACCATGACATCATCGAAGACATTTTTGAGGAAAATGCTGATTTCCGTACCCCTAGAGTAAATGTCTTTGCAAGCAAAAGTGTCAGAAAAAGACGCTATTACATCGTCCCTCTCCCTTCTGACCCAGAAGTAGTCAACGAGATTCTTTTCGCATCTTTGTATAATAGTAGAGATGTGTTCACTGAAAACGAAGTATTCTGTGTCGAGAATACCATTGAACTGCCCATTTTGGAAATGCTTTCGTTTATCTTTTCCGAAATCGATATCAAATGGAAAGTTTGCCAAAATATCGTCCAAACGGGTGAGAAAGACCAAATACCTATCATTCTCGACCAGTTCCATAACGGCAAAAATATACATCGAGGCATCAATGAAACTATCCGCAGAATAAAAGAAAAATACAATTGGCAAGGACTGACTAAGGACGTTGACAATTTTATCAAAAACTGTCAATCTTGCCAGAGAGCAAAAGTTTACCGGAAAAATCTCGACAGCCCACTTGTCATTACTGAAACCCCACGGACACCCTTTGAACGCGTCAACATCGACATTCTAGAAGTCCCGACAAAAAACTACGCATTAACTATCCGGGACGAACTAACAAAATTCTCTCAGGCCTACCCCATAACCGACAAATCCGCAAAAACCGTTGTTAGTACTTTACTACTCTATTTCCAACACTTCGATACTCCATTATCTTATTCTAGTGTGGGACATCCCCAGTCAAATGGTTCATTAGAACGATTCCACTCGACCTTATTAGAGATGATTAGAATCCATAAACTAGAAAATCCTGACAAATACCCTTTTAACATCCTCCCTTATGCAATCATTGCATATAACAATTCTGTAAACAAAAATTCATGTATTCACCCCTTACGAACTTGTTTATGGACATACTTCGAGTAGGACTCCAGAAACTCTCTACAACCAACAAGCCCTGATAACTAAGTACATCAGAGATCTCAATAATCGTGCATACTAAAATTACAAATATTGTACTATTATTTTATGTATGTAATGCATAGCAAATAGTGCAAGGTTCTTATATTTCTAAACTTACTGTAGTTGGGGTAGATTGTTAAAATGGCCTTTTTGCAAAAAAAAACAGATACATATAATTCATTGTTGATTTAGTAATAGTAATTTACATATTTTTTATTGCAGTTGCCATCAAGTATAGATGAATGGTTGAAAATAGAAAATGGTTTCAGCAAGAGTTTTCCCCATTGCCTTGAAGCAATTGACGGCAAGAATATAATCATACAGGCTCCCATTAATTCTGGATCTGAATATTATAATTATAAGAAGAGCTTCAGCATTGTCCTGCTAGCTTTAGTAGATAGCAACTGCAATTTTATATTTTCTGATATCTGAACTCAAGGTAGAATAAGTGATGGAGGCGTATTTAGAAATTGCATATTATGGGAAAAAATATGCTCTAATTCTTTAGATTTACCAATACCCCAGCCTTTGCAGGGTTCAGATATAGATGTTCCGTATGTATTCCTTGGGGATGGGGCATTTGCACTCAGTACACAGGTGATGAAACCATACCCAGGCCATCATGATATAAATTCAAGAAAACGTATTTTTAATCAGAAGTTGTCAAGTTCACGTGTAGTGGTTGAAAATGCTTTTGGCATCTTAGCCTCAAGGTTCAGAATTTTCAGGAAAACAATTGGTTTAATCCCTGAAAAAGTTATGATTTTGACAAAAACATGCATTCTGCTGCATAATTTTCTTAGAAGGAATAAGACATCATCACAGATTTATACACCCCTTGGTACAATTGACACCTGTGACGATAATGGAAACTTAGTACAAAATGGATCTTGGAGAGAAGAAGTTCAAGATGGTGGTGCTATTAGACCACTTTCATCAGTAGCTCGGAAGCCAACGTTTAATGCTACTCAGATAAGAGAAGAATTCGCTGCTTATTTTTATAATGACAGGTTCTGAATAAAATGTAACAAAACTAGACAAATTATTTCATTATCCAAACCAAATGATAGATATCATTGGCAGACATATTCTATGTCATAATGCATTTTACACAAGGTGTATTTAAATCTTAGTTCATAAAGGCATGTTTCAAGTTTTGTAAATCAATTGTAGATATACATGAAACAACTTTCCATATATTACAAAAAGGTGTATACCTCACTTCTAAAACCTGCGGATCCATTAATTTTAAGACTCAGATTTATTGATGCTTTTGGACCAAAAATGTCTCACAGAAGTACTCCTAAATTATGACAGACTTATAGTGCAACCCCTTAAAAACGAACTCATTTTAAAATTACTTACCTCAAGTTTCTGACTTTATAGTTACTCTGTGTTCAAAATGTGGTCCCAGAAATGACTGAATCAATTCAAAGATAAAGCAAACTGATTTATATACTTCAATTACCCCAGCGCCAGAAAACTGTTTTCTTTTACCTTACTAACCTGCCCTCGCAACGATGCCGTTAACGAACCTTTCTGTTTTTTAAATTCCTCCACAGAAATATTCATTTCGATGCTGATTTTTATGAAACATCCTGGGCCTATTTTCTTCTAAGAGATTTGGGGACGGTGATAAAACATATGAAATACTATCCTGCATCAGACCACGCTGTTCTATGAAAAGACCATCAATCTGGTGCATTAAAATTAGTCTTGCATCTTCTGGTAGTTGTCTTAGCTTATAGGCAAGGATTTTTGCATAAAGATCACAATCATCCTCTGGTGGGTAGAGTTGTGAATTATTCCTACTGAATGCTTGGTTGAGGCAAGCCAGGCTTTCTTTAATAAAACTATTAGCTTCATGCAGTTCAGGGTTCTTGTGTCGTCGTTTAGTTGGAATTCCATTATTACTAGACGAAGGTTTGTCTTTCTCCTGGCTTTCTTCTTGAAAAAGTTGATCTTCAGTGTTGCTATCCTAAAAATAACATTGATCAAATAAAAACAAATGAAATATATATGTTTTTTTAATTCCAGCAGGTTCTTTATACGGAAAACATATGGTTACGGAGTCTCGAATGCATCACAATGCTTCATCTGTAATAAAAGTTGTAGTGTTGAGCTTATGGCACTATCGGACAGTAACTCCAATATATCCTTTATTTTATATAAAATTGCCTATCATGCGAAGTGTGCAACCGTTGCAAATAATTAAATTACTTACTTCAAATATTGTGTCTGAGGTTTTTCTTGGTGTCAGCCCTTTACCGAGGAAAGAATCCAAATAGTCATATGCAAACCATATAGGTTTGTAAATGTCTTCTGCTCCAGCTCCAGACCGAATCGAGTCTTGGATTTTTTTTTGTACAATCTATAACTTGATAGTAACGAATCCTTTTTCTTCTTTAGTTCCACAATATTAATATTCATAGCTCTGCTGATTCTAGTCCATGCGTCATTTTTTTTGTTTATTTTTATACATTGGATGCTTAGCATTCCATAATATCTCTTCACCGTGATATTTTTCTAAAAAATCCAACTCTAAAGTATTGCTCCAAAGAGTACCTTGTTCAGCCATTTTACCTACTGACATTGACAATTATTCACAAATAATACGACGTCGAGAATGTGGATACGTTGGCGTGAACAAAACATGAACCCTTTGTCGCGGCACAAAATACCGACTGCAAACGGGAACCAGGCGTGAAGACCCGTGAATTCCGCGAAAACCGTACACATTTACGTTCACGCCTCTTCGCGGCAATAGTGTGGAGCCGGCATGAAATGTGATTGTCTCAGAAAAAGAATAGATTAATGAAGTGTGAGTCAGTGGGCAATATGTTTAAGCAATTTAAGGTAGCAGTAGCTGCTAACATTAAAGACCTCAAAGAGGAAATCAAGTTATTGAAAGATAAAATTGGTAATAACCAAACTCAAGTAGACCAGCAGTCTTCTGATCAAAGAATATTGAGCACCATTTACATAATCAGTTAACCAAATTTGGACCAGGTTGTCAACAACATTGTCTCTTTTAACTCTGATTTGGCCCAGTTAGGCAAAAGTTCAATTACAAAACCATTAAGGAATCCAATTGTTATAATCCACTCACAGAAAATCACTTTGTGATTCCAACGCCTTTATTACCTATTACACTGGGTAAGCTATCCAGAATGCAATATTACTGGTCAACATTCAAAATACAAATATTCTGCCAGATCAAAGACAGCAAGCTCCATTGACCCCAGCAAAACACAACAAACAATTAAGGGTACAAATAATCCATGAAAAAATTTATATGCAGCTAAAGGTGATAAGACAATTAGTGGATTATTTAAAAGATAACTATATTCCTGTACCACACTATGAGAAATTAAAATCTAGCAGCAACATGTATCATCATTTAAAATAACATTTGATAAGTGTCAAGATGACCAAACTATGTTAGATCCAAACCTATAGCTAATCGATATAATATAAAACCATTCATTTTCCCATGTATTAAAGGTAACCACTATAGAAAAAATTTTCAGTCACCTAGAAAGCAAAAATTGGATTATTGGAATGCTATTAGCAAAATGTCAGAGGGCCAAGAACAAAACCTAATGTTTTTTCCAATCCCTCATTGCTGAGGATCATGATATTGCTATAAAATTTATTCTAGTCCATCCCTGACGAAAACAATGTAAAGCATTATTCATCCCAATTAAACATCAATCACTGGGATAGAAAAAAAGAAGAGCTAGAAGGTTCCGATGGGAAAAAAAATGTGAATCTGGATGCTGTGCCAACAAAAGTAGAACTACCAGAAAATTCTTTGTACGCTATATATAAGCCTTATTAATTTCCGTAGAGTTAGTTTTGGTGTGTTCTGCTTATTTTGTTATGATTTTGATGTAAATAATATTAGAATCAAATGTTGGAAATATTTTATGTTTTATGTGTAAATAAAAGTTTCTAGAAAGTGATAGTGAATATTAGTTTTTTTTTCAAAATAATTAATTGAACCCACAGAGTATATAACAATATGGTGCTTTTAACTGAGATCTTAAGTAGTGATATAATTAATACTACTTATCTGGTGGTGGTGTGGTGGGTCTTATTAAAAGCTGCTTTGCAGTAAGGAATATATGTAACCCAAACATAAATGAAATGTTGTTCTTACATGTATAAAATGTACTGTGAAGTTCTATTGAATGTGATAGACTCTCCCTAGATAAAGGTGATGTATTATTTTGTGGTACAATTAATCGAGAATACCCTGGATTCTACTCCAGAAGATAGAATTTCAGAACAGGTTAAATGCAAATGTAAATAATGGGTTTTTAGATTTGATATTTACCAGCCTAACTCTTGATCAGTGTGTCTTACTGACAGTCATGATTGTAAAATGTTATACTTATCATCCACCTCTTAAATTTAATTTTAATCCTGTATGTGATAGTAGTCAACTAAGCTTGAATTATTATATTACAATTTTTACCTTGATAATTATAGAGATATTAATTTATACTTGTCTTATGTTAACTAGGATACTGTTTTTAATTGCACTGATGTAAATGTTATTGTAAGTAGCTTTTATATTTTATTTGATGTTATTGACATTTTTGTACCAAAGTTTCCGTCTAGATATTGGATATTTCCTCTGCAGTTTAGCAATGAGCTTAAAAACTTATAGAAAAGTCTAATGACTATCAAGATTTTAATTGGCTTAGAAAGTAGATGCAAGAATCTTTGTAGTAAAAGCTACCATAGCAAGTAGTATTAAGAGTCAAAGATTAAATCACTCAAAAAATCATCTCTCGCAGACATTGTGGAAATTTTCTCGAATTATTTCTCAACTTCATATGTAGGTATTTCATAAAATTCCTAATTACATTTTAAAACTAATTTATCCATAGACATTAGTGTAGTCATAATTGACATGAGTGATTTTTACATCATTGATGAACTTTAAGAGGCAACCTTGGCATGGGCCAGATGGAATCTCAGTGGCCTTTTTTTAAATTACAAAAATGCCGTATTTATTTATTTATAGCATTTATTTCCCAACAGATTTCACAATCCAATTACAGAGCAATGTACAAATTCACTATAATAGTATTCATATACATATCATTCCAAAACACAAAAAGTATAAAAGTTTAACAAAATAACAGTTACTATTAAAATTAAATATAAATAACAATAAAATTAATAATCTTAAAATGAGAAAGGCTTAGAACTAAATGAAAGTATGACGAGCTACATGTTTTATGTGATACAGAGAATCACGAAAAATGTCACAAATATTTGATATTTTATTAAAGTTATGGCACATAGTATTTAATGGTGAATTCAAAAGTAAATTTGTGCGTGACTTGTAACAGTAAAAGGCTATGTTACTCCTCACTTGGTATTGTGGCACATAAAAATTCAAGAGAGCCAGTAAATCAGGGCAGTCAATTAGGCAACGAACCAATTTATAAACTAAACCTATGGATTTCTCAACTCTTCTGGAATGTAGACTTTGAAAATTGAATCTTGTAAGTAATATGGAGTATTCTATTCCCCTTGTTGGATACGTTCCATCCACCCTATACATTAAATATTTTAGGAATTTTCTCTGAATATTTTCAATTCTAACAATATGAATATTATACTGTGGGCTCCATATGTTACAACAGTAGTCAAGCTTTGTACGTATGAAGCTGAAATATAAAGTTTTTAAAGCCGCAACATTTTCAAAGCTTCGACAGTTCCACATGATAAACCCATACATTTTGTAAGCTTCAGTAATCATTGAGTTTATGTGATCGATAAAATTGAAACTGGAGTCAAAAATTACACCCAAATCTCTAGTGGTAGTATCACGGAGCAACATAGTGTCGTTGACTTTATACTGATATATTAATTGAGTCTTTTTAGATTAGAAAGATCATTTTGTATTCGTGCACAGTCGTCCAATGTTGTTATTGGAAGATAAATTTTAAGATCGTCAGCATAGAGTAACTTATTAGTACGCAGAGAATTGCACAGGTCGTTCACAAAAAGGAGGAATAATAGTGGTCCAAGATTCGAGCCCTGGGGCACACCTGAAGTGGAGGTGTAGCTGTTAGAGAGATATCCATTAAAAAAAAATACTGCGGCCTATTCTCTATGTATGACTTGCAAAGTTTCATAGTATCAAGGGAAAATCCAAATTCTGACATTAGTTTTTGTAGTAGCCGATTATGATTCATTTTATCAAAAGCCTTTGAGAAGTCTGTATAGATCACATCCATCTGCCCTCCAAAATCTACACACTGACAAAGCTGTTGGGTAATATTAAGAAGGTTAGTTTCGGTGGACCTGCAGCACATGAACCCATGTTGATAATTCGTAATTAAGTGTTGAACAGCTGGGTAGATGCGCCCATACAAAACAAATTCAAAGACTTTAGATAGGTTACATAAAATAGAAATTGGGCGATAGTTATGTATTTGCGACTTATCGCCTGACTTGAATACGGGGATGATCTTGGCTATTTTCCACCTACAGGGGTAAGTCGGTGTCTCAAGTGCCATATTGAATAATAGTTTTAAAGGATATGCAAGAATAGAGATACAATCACGGACAAAAAATGATGGTATATCAACAGCGCAAGAGGTTATTTTATTCTTGAGTTTCTTGGCTGCATTAATAATCTCGTCTTCAGTGATATTGCTGATATTAAGAATATCAGTAGAGTGGACTTCAAATTGATTATTGTCATCAACAAGGTCACTAGTGGAGACAAACACACTACTGAAAAAGTTTGAAAACTGATTGACAATCTCTTGTGGATCATGGAAGCACTGATTTTCATTGAACATTGTTCCAGGAATACGAGAAGTTCTTTTCTTGAGATTAATATAAGACCAAAACTTCTGTGAGTTAATAAGAACCGAATTTTCTAAATTACTGACATATGATTTATACGCTATACTTATTTGACGTTTGACCTGGGTTCTTACATTTCTGTATTCATTAAGAAACTGTATATCCTTCGTGCGTTTGTACTTACGGAAAAGTTTTTCTTTCAATTTGGTATTGTAAATTATTGTTTTATCAAACCAAGGGGGAAAATTACGTTTGAAATTTTTGAAAATGGGATCATACAAATCAAAAAGAAGATAAATACATTTGTAAAATTCATCTAAGGCTGAATTAACGTTAGAATATCGTAGCAAGAATGTCCAATCGATGCAACACAGATGTTGATATAAATGAACAAAATTACCTTTTCTGAAGTTGTACCTTTTTTATTTATATTCGTTGAAAATACTGTGTTATGTTCCACAACTTTGAATTGAATGTATAAAGATGGATGATACGGATCCTCTTTAACAATTGGAGGGTCATTAAGACTAACTATGCAGACTTTATTTGATAGTACAAGATCTAAAATACGACCTGATATATTCCTAAGATTATTAAATTGTTGTAGTGCAAATATATCCATGAAGTTATGTGAAGCAGTCACACTTCTATCGTTAGGGTTAGAGTCTACATAGCTCGGTACATTGAAATCACCAAAAAATAAAATGTCTGCAGTATGTAAAAAATCTAAACATTCAAGATATTCCAGAAATTCACAAAAAACATCGACTGAGATCGATGGTAGAATATAAGTAATGATAATATAAAAAATACTGTGCTTAATTTTACACTTACAGATAAGTAAATCAATATCTTTAAACATTAAATCCATATTGGTTAAATCAATACATGTAGATTCAATAGTGTCTTTCAGTGCCAATAAAACGCTACCGCCAGTGCTGCGATTAGTTGTTATAAGGTCTCGATCTTTCCTAAGGAGTAAATAATCGCCAGAAAATAATTCAGACTTACTTACAGTTGGTTGAAGCCTTGTCTCAGTTAAGGCAATTATATCACATTCTGCATCACTTACATACGAATAAAATTCATCCGATTTGTTGTTTAACCCCCTGACATTTTGGTACATGCATAACAAGTCATCTGTGAAGTTGGGCAGTTCTAGTTTAAAGTTGTGATGAATGGAATACCTTTGGAATACTTAATTACAACATTTTCTCCTTTGTTTTTCCTATCTAGAAGTTCTGCCTTCTAACTTGACATCTTATCACGCTGCGAAGACGTCATATCCGGCTCGATATAAATTTTCAAACTCGCATTGAGAGTTTTCTTATTTTTCAGTATATTGATTGCATCAGAAATTTTATCAAAAACTATTTTAAGTGGACGAGCGCCATTTTTATTTGGCTTACCCACCCTAGTCACCTTAACAATTGATGTGTTCGATGTTCTCGAGTTGTTTGAAGCTATGTCTGTAATGATTTTGACATCATCCAAATCTTTACCCTTTTCCGGTAAATTATAAATCATAATGTTAGATGCTCTTTTTTGTCGTTCATGGATTTCTTTCATAATATTATCTTCAGATTGTAAATTTATATTATTAGTCTCATTTTTGATAGTGTTTAAATCTGATTCAAGTTTATCAATTTTGGCCAATAAAGTTGGAATTAGTTTCACACCGGCCTGACAGTCTTCACAGTAGAAACGCAGTAGTCTCTTCCCTTTCAAATCCATCACTTTAAGTTCAGAAGCATTAAGGTCAGAACACTCTCTATGCACAAGTCGGTTACAGCTATAGCACGCAATGACAGCAACATCTCCATTAATGTTCTTTTTACACTTAGCACACACCATAATTGCCAAGAATTTACCGATAAATCACAATAGTTGTGTCAGTGTACGTTGTTTTTGGTTTTTATTGCTGATTTGCAGATAATGGTTAATTTATTAAACTACAAAAATCATTCGATAACAATCGGACAACAAAATACCTTAATTTCATATGCCAAGAATTAATGATTTTTC
This sequence comes from Octodonta nipae, assembly GCA_034190945.1. Classification (NCBI taxonomy): domain Eukaryota; kingdom Metazoa; phylum Arthropoda; class Insecta; order Coleoptera; family Chrysomelidae; genus Octodonta; species Octodonta nipae. The sequence continues at coordinate 57,029,985 of CM067220.1, forward strand.
CGATATCAATTTCATGAATAACTATCACTTATAACTTGAATAAAATTGGAAATTATCGGAGGAATGATACGAACAACCGCACATCGGTACGGCACGAGATCTTATTGTATGTGATGTATGTAAAATTTTTAACTTATCATTGTCTCAAGGTACCTTTCCAGATTGTTACACCCATGATGATTGTTTCAATCTTCACTTGATGAAAAATAAATCTTAAAAATTAAAGTTATACCCATCTTTAATATGGAGATCATTCTAATGTCACTAGAGAGAAGTAACAAAAATGTCTATTATTCCCAAACTCTGCGAGCAAATAGTCATAGTTATGGTTATCCCTCTGTTCAGAAATATTATAACTCAGGAGCCACATGGATTTATAAAGTAACCAATCTTTTATACTATATACTATTATGCACTAGATGAAGTGGAGTAGGGTTTTCGACTTGATATGGTTTCCACAGAATTCTCCCAGGCATTTGAACGGATAAATTCATTCATTCTTATCAAATAGCTTGAGAAATTAGGAGTAAGAGTTTTTGAAATGGCTGCTGAATTATTTTGAAAATCGTTATTATTAATAACAATCTTCAAGATAATCCAAAATAAAGAATTATATATCCAATAAATTTACATCTGGGGTGCCACAGGCAGGTCACATTTCACCTCTTCTATTTATTTGTTTTATAAACGACCTCCAGCAACATTTAAATTACACTTTAGTGCTTGTGTTTATGATGTAAAGATGTACAAGGTTGTATGAGAGGTTGCTGACAGCATTGAACTTAGGTCAGATTTAAACTGTTTTTGTAAATGGTGTGATAATAATGATTTGTAACTCAATATAAATAATGTAAATTTCTTACTTTCCATGGGATTAAACAGCCAGCGATATTTGTATAAAGTCTTGATAGTCAGTCCTTAGATAGAGTTTGTAAAATGAGAGATTGGTGGGTTATTTTTGAGTGTAAGTGTCTATTAAAAATAACGTTATGCAAATTACTAGGTTTTGTTTTAAGAAGTATAAACGATTTTCTAATTTAAATGTCATAAAAAACATTTATTGTGCTGCTGTGCCCTCTGTAGGTATAGAAGTATCTGTTTGGTGTCCTTATTATTTATAAGCATTTAAACTGGGTATTCCACTGGAAGGTGTAAATTATATGGACTTACACAAATTACACAATATCAAGATTATGTACGTTAGCCGCCAGGGGTGGATCCAGGATTATCATTGGGGAGGGGGGTGATCTCGTTTGGGGGGCTTGACGTCACTGAAGGTTGATTTTAGCACGATAAACACTAAAAAAGTATACCACTCAGATCCTTAGTCCACCCCCTGGGTCCGCAAGTGTTAGCCGCAATGGTTTACCAGAAAAAGTAGACTTGTTTAACATGTCCTTAGCACAGTTTAAACATATGATCTGAATAATTAATATGCATCTGTGAGGTAATTTCTTATTTTATGTAATTAATTCAGTAAATATCATTATATTCTAAAAAAAACAAAGGCTTGTTACTGGATCATTGGTTCATCTTATTTCATGAGAGCCTTCTTTGTATACATGAAATATATCAGATTTGTTTGAAATTGATTTTGGTAAGTAATTATTCTAGTAGTTTAAACTCATCAGATGATCTGTGCTCCTCAGAACTAATATGTATTATATTTCACCTATTGTATTTTCGATGATATGGCCATTAATTATAAGCTCTGAAAGTCAATTCAGATTACAAAAAAAATACAAGTCCAGACATTTATCACATAAAAATTAGCAGTGGGAGTTTTAGTGTTTGCAAAATAAAGAATGTATAACAATAAAATCTTATTTAAAGATGTGTGTCCTGAACTTACCTACATAAACACAACACAATTAATAAAATGTCAGTTATAAACTGAACAATTTGATTACAAGATTCTACAGAAACTAAATTTTTACTGTATTAAACTTATTATAGATATTAAAAGCATTTGAAAGCTCATATTAAAAATGTTATAATCTCCGATGAAGTGGAAGTACCAAACATGAGTATGTACTGTGTAATGCATCTTTATTTGCAGGTAGTGGCCTGTATTAAGTATTCTTCTATTTAATTCTTGCACTGGCAGTCTAACAATGTTTACATTTTAATTGTCATATTTTTTTATCTTCGGTCAAAAATTAAGAAATCACATCTTGTTCTATATATATAATCAACATTCATTGGTCATCGTTAAGGTTTCTTAACTAATTTCTACGCTGTTTGTAAAATCAGAGTAGATTGATACCTTAGTTAAAAGAGGTTCAAATAATTATGCTAATATACGCTAGTAAAGTATCTTTGACAATAGGCATTTGCGCCATCTCGTGTTTTATTTGTAGAACGCTGGTTCGGTCAAAGCCGTAATTTATGTTTCCTGTGTTATAGATGAAAATTTAGCAGTTTTTCGTCAAGAGCAATTAAATTAAATTTCCACGTTTTTAGTCATTACTAAATATATAAAATTAATCACAATTGTTGCTCTGTTAACAAAAATGAGATTCAAGAACTCTTGTAATCAGATAAGTTAATAATGTAAATACTTTTCTTTCCAAAATAAATTGAAATTTGAGGTTAACATAATTTTTAGTTTTTTAATTAATAAGATTTTATTTTAGCAATAAAGAAAAAAGTAACTTTTTAGTTATAGGAGGGATGATAAGCCATGGCAACCAGGAACATATTCAAGGATTTGCTCATTTCGATGGAGCAGAAAAATCAAACAATGTAGATACATAACAAAATGTACAATTCAACTATCTTACCTGCAATATATCAATATTTATACTCTTTTAAATGAATAACACTTTATATTCTCATTATTTTTATTTTTTTATGAGCGCTTCTTTATTTTTAGTTATTACAAAGCTATAAATAATATATAATCAACATTCATTTCTTTGTGAATTAACATGTATATTTGCATCTGTTGTTGCTTTATTATCCTTGTTCGAACTTTAAAATTTTTATCTTGGTCCATTAAAACTTCATTGTCAGTGAAATCTACCAATAAATTATATATAATGAATAAAGTTAATTTGTTTTTTTCTTATATATATTTACTTACTATTGTTAATCTCAATTGGAGCTTCATTGACTCCTGAAGATGCAATTTTTCTTGTCGTAGGTACTCGTAATCTTTCAGCCCACAAACCAGCATGAAGATTTTGCTTTTTTATATACATATTGCAGGAAATATAGTTGGATTGTAACTTTTGTTATGTGCATTGTTTACTTTTTTCCCAAACAATTTGACCACTGCAAATCATTGAATTTGTTTCTGGTTGAGATGGATTGCCCCACTGCTGTAATTAAAAATCACAGTTTTGTTAATAGAACAACAGTTATGATTAATTTTATACATACAATAAAGACTAACAACGTGGAAATCAAATTTATTTACCCATGATGTCGAACTGGTGCAATTCATTTTTTCTTCATCTCTAATTGCTATGGAAATCCATGAAAGTGGTATAATTGTAATTTTGAATGTTTTCTTGGTGTATTTTTACAATCAACTACACCGCACTTTCGGTTTGATGTTTTTCTTTCCATTTTATGGGATAACCAAATTTTAAATTTAATCTATAACACAGGAAACATAAATTACGGCTTTGACAGAACCAGCGCTCCACAAATAAAACACCAGATGGCGCAAATGTCTATTGTCAAAGATACTTTACTGGCGTATTGACCAGTGAGTAACTATACATTTACTCACTGGTATTGACTCATGTTTTCACTATATGTTGGTACCTATTTATTACTTACTTATTTAAGCTATATTAGAAACAACAATGACTCATTTTAAAAATAATTTAGCAATTTTGTCAATTTCATATATTACAATGATTTAAGTATTTTTCTCAATTATTGGGCAGATCTAGAAGGCAAATTTAGTTAAAACTTCCTTTATGGAACAATTAAGGTAAACAATAAAATAATAAATACTATATTTATTTAAACGGGAAACCTCATTCAAGTATAGAACATATACATTTTAAGTCAATAACATAAATTTACTATAATACCTTATATTTAATCAATAATTATTCACAACATAGTACAATCTTTGATAACTTTTTCATAGTAAGATGTGAAAATTCAACCGGTTAATTTCATTACAAACTTTAGATAATCCAACAATAATATAATAAGTTGTATGTTTTTGACTTTGCTGTAACAGGATTTTGAATAACTCTATTTCTAAGCATTCCACTCGTAACATTAAAATCAAATCTAGATAGCAGCTCAGTGCAATCGATGTGGTTATTTAGAATTTGAAATACAAAAATAAATCAGCCCCTAACTCTCGCTGCCTGCAAATTTGGAGTGATATATAGGCATATAAATGTAGTCGAAATGAAGTCCTTGTTCAATTCTAAAACCTGTTTTGCCTTTTAATAAGAACTAACAAATGTGAAACCTGGGGTATGTATATATAAGAAAATTATAATTGCCTAAAAGTCATAGGATTCGAAAATTTATTAGAACACATCATAATAAAGTGAAGCTTTTTTAGCTTTCAAATAAAGAGCTCAATATGATCATTAAACGATAAATTGGAATCATAGATGATCCCTAAATCTTTTATATCAAAATGAGGATAGGAGACATGTTCTAAAAGGAACATAAGATTTACCAAAGTAAATAGTTAAACATTTTTTAGTGTTGCTCTGCAATCAATCCAAGCTCAGCACACCAAGTTTCAAAGCTAATATATCCTGCTATAATAGAACCTAATCAAGGGGATCTAATTGCTTCTAAGAACTTTGCATCATCAATAAAAAGTAAAAACTGTGTTTTATATGCACACCTTATTATAAGATGTATATCATTGATAAATCAGGAGACAAATGTTGAGCCCATATGTACCTTGAGCAACACCCGGTATGGCATGAATAGTTACTGATAGAGGATTTAATTGTTACAACTTGCTGACGTCCACTAAAGAATGACGCCATAAGCATGTAATTTCCCGAAGAAGTAAATCAATATCGACAAGGTCAAACCTCTGGTTAGATCTGTATAAATAGAATCAATAACTGCTCCTTTATAAATATTAGAGACCAAATAGTCATGATATATATGCAGAGAGGTTTGTGATGGTTGATCGGGCAACAATAAATCCATGCTATTCGGAGATCATAAACTTCCGGATATATGCAAAAATTTTATTAAAAACAAGTTGATCTACCTTTTTGCAAAAATATTGTATTTAATAATTGGATGATAATTATTGACTTCGGAATTTATAAAGAGGGGTAATTGTAACGATATATGTATTATTAGGCAGTTATCAATACAATGTTAACAATGACTTCTAGGCAACACTTATTACACAAAATATCAATGTAGTAATAACCATAGAAAAGAGATTTATATATGTATAGTAATAACTGTAAACCGGTATCTATGTTTCTATATTATTCTTATGGGCACTATTGATTTATTCTCCCTTTTTTATATACAAAATGTTCTAGTAGCTATATGTTCAAATTGGTACTTATCTCTGTGAAAATATCTCATATATTCCCATAAATAAAATGTATGGGAACCTGTGTTTTTGTCACTGTCAATCCACATATATACCCGTAGAAGTTTCTTAGCGAAACATAAATTCTATATTTTAAATGTAGCTGTTAGAAATAGAAAACAGTAAACTTACTGAGTATGGAAAAACTATCAATATCATTTTTTATTCTGTATTAGGATTACATGGGGAGATGGCCCCCTCCGAGAGCCTCAAATTTAGTAAATTTAATATTATAACGAGATAATCTTAACTTCAAGAGCCCAGAAGAAAGTGATTTCTATTGGTTTAAACCTCTGAACGACTATTTTTAATGTTATAGTCCAAGAAATCTGAGTTTAAAATTAAATTTAGGTAAATTTAGGATCGACCCCCTTGAAGCTTGAAATCGCCCCCCGGAAGCACTTGTCTGGATCAGCCCCTGATTAGGAAACATGCGTAAGTTCCATAATTCTAAATGGACTACAATAGAGACAGATACATTCTCCATATAGAATCCATACGATTGCGGGATATATTAAAATCCCATGAATTCTTATAAAAAAATAACTATACCGAACCAGCAGATAGATTATTCCGAAAAGTTCAAAAATGGTATTTTTCAGTGTTAGTTCCAGATAGACTGCATACAAACTATTACAATTTCTGTAGTTCTGTATGGGAATCTATTGGAAGTTTTCAACATGAATTTGAACTCTGCGAAATTGAATGTAAAATTGTACAATATGAAATGAAAATAATAATTATATAATAAAGAATTATTTATCCGGGAACACATCCGTTCCTCATATTGATTCATGTTTGAATTCTGCTGACGTTTCGCCTCCGTCGGAGGTCGTATCGCGCCTGATTGGTCGGTGTTGACTCCGCCCCCTCCGCTGCCGTGTCGGGTGTGTTGCTTGTTGACGGGTTTATATTTTCGTCTCATTTGTTTAGTTGTCCACTTTTCTCGATTTCGATAGCTTCTCGTATTATTCTGGTTTTGTAATGAATTGATTGTGCGATCTGTTTACAACTATCGAAATTGATTTAATGGCCCGTTTTCTAAACGCGCTGAAATTGTCTTGTTCGTTTGTCCGACGTATACTTTGTCACATGTTTCGGAAGTTATACTATATACCAATTGGTTTTCAAGGTTAACTTTTGTTTTGGGATTTGCAATTGCTCATTGCTCTAGGACAAATTAAGAGTGGATTTTTCAAGCTCCTAAAATAAAAGTAAAGACAATTAAAAAATATATTTTCAGTGTATTAATTTTCTTCCTAATTCTTAGCCAAAGAAATGTGTTTACTGATTTCAAAGTAGATAATAATTGAGATTTACTTGTCGTGGTATTGCCAGACGATAAATTATATTCGGCTTGAAACATCAAACTTGCAGGGGTAGCCTTCACGGACATTAGAGAATGTTAGTCAAAATGATAATTACAGCAAAATCAGAATAAGTATTTCAAATTAACTCCAGAAATTAAATGAAAAATATATTAATATAGTCTCAAGAGAATTCTGATTATTAAACAATACTATTCATGCAGGGGATACTGCTCCTTGACACATCTTAAAAACGACATAAAAGGGTTCCCGGTTCGTTTAACACTGTTACGCCATATAAATTCATGAAGATATGACCTAAAAAGCTCCCGGGATGTACCAAATTGGTAACGCAATTTCCTCTTAACCCTCATCCAAAGATTCTCCACATTTTGAGTGTGAATATTTGAGTTATCGGGAGAAACAAAATTCTTTTGATGTTCCTACATACCCCCACCAAATCGATCGATATTCTGATATGCCCTCCAGCCATCCGATATAATTGTAGACCCTGGCAATATGTACCTGAAGAAAAAACATATTACAAATTTGTTATTTATAATTATGTTTGTTATACCAATAAGTGCGCCCAAAGTATCCTCGCGCCGATTAGGAACTTCGACCAGGAAACATTTGCCACTCTCTCTCTCTCTCTTTCTCTCTCTCTCTCTCTCAACACCTCCAAAGACCCAATGCCCTGACCTCCATAGTCCTCTGTGAGGCTTTCTGTGGAAAAAATAGGACTCATCTATTTCCACTGTTTTTGGCTGAAGAGTATCTTCATCCAAACCACCAATAATAGTGGGATTAGCTATAAGATGGTCCTCAGAGATTTCTCTACATGCAGCATACCATTCCACTATGGTGCTGCTGGATGCAGTTCCTAATCGCGCTTGGCGCCTAGTAATATCTTGAGGCATATCTTCAGCCCAACCGTGAATTATTCGAATTATTTGGTTGAGATTCAAATGACTTCTCGCAAAAAGGACCCATCTCGGATTGTAACGCATTTTCTGCAGAGTTTGCATTTCCAATGATAACTATCAGAGCTATTTGGTCTTTTAGTTAAACTCATTGGAATATTACAAACCCCACAGGTAAGTGAATTTCTAATGAGTCCTCTTTTGCCAGCCATTTCAACATCTTCATCTTGTCCAAATTTAATTCGAATAATAGAAAGTCGTGGTTAATTATTGCCAGAGTCAATTATTTCGTCTTCATTGACAATTACCGTCGGAGTTCTATTCCTTCCAGCCATTTGAAAACTGAAATTAAATTTTTGAATGTACAAATTAACAACTACCGTTGAGAAAAAACTTACCACTTTTTTAAGCAAAAGTACACCACAATAAAACTCACAAAAGGAAAATCGATTACAAAAATACAAAAAATACGCAAATAACTTTTAAATTTTAATGTCACGATAAAAAATTCACAATATTTTCTGTGTTTTAAAAAAAGTAACAGTGCAATATGTAAATCCCATATAAAACTAAGTTGACGTTTAGCAAGAAACATTTTTGAACTATAATAAAATGTTTCTTATTACATTGGAGCTACAGTCATAATTAAACATTAAATTTGAAAATTTATTAGCTTAGCAATGTCAAAAAGGGGATCTTCAGTTGGAATATATTTTTTGCGTGAATATGTTACGGAATATTTTACTCTAATGCTTTTTAACGATCATTTTTGGATTCGCGGTAACATGCCAATTTGTTACGAATTTATCTGACAATGAAGAGCGAAAATGGTTATAAAATAACAATGCAATTGCTGAGATTTGAGTTTAATATTTGCAGTTAATAAAAATATTCTAACCGGTACCCAGTCTTAATGTTACCCATTACCTATATTGCACACCGTTTAATAATCACTTATATATTCTTACTTGCGCAAGCAACATTTAATTACAGGCTGGCATTAACTTGTACTTGCAATATGAAAAACAAAATTGTATTACAAAAACTTCTTTATAACTTTAATGAAAAATAACACTAGTTATGTTAAGTCACAACTTAATTACTAATAAAATATTAAGTAAGTAATGATAGTTTAATAATATTTAGATTTAATTAAGTCCCTAACCGAAGTCTTCAGTTTAATGACAACAAATTTCTTCTTATTGTTTTATATTTGTATATCTCAAGTGGTTTCCGGGTATTCATCCGCCTAGCTGATATTGATCCCTCCCGGGATCTATGACCAAATGACGACGTCGCGGCAGAGTCACATCTGGCCCCATCAGGTCGGTTCGCATAATTCTCGTAGCCTTCTGCTTACGCTTCTAGTTACTCGAATACTAAGATAAGGCGTCGTCACTGAGCGCCAAGGGCCACTCACACACAACCGTTCACGGTGCCAAACAATATGCGCCGAGCCGCGAGTATATAACAGCGCGCGCTCCTGAAAATCGTAGTATTCAAGTAAGCGGAAGGCTACGAGAATTATGCGAACCGACCTGAAGAGGGCAGATGTTATTCTGCCGAAACGTCGTCATTTTACAATCGATCCCGGCAGGGATCAATATATATATATATATATATATACATATTTATATATATGCGAGACTTTCCAGCTTCATTGCCTCTTCTCGCATCCTAATAAGCGCCATTCCTTATTATTCCAGTCTCCTTCCTATATAGTCCCGCCTTTCCATCTCCTTTCGTATATATTGTACCCTCTTCATTCGGGGTCTTCCTGGTTTATTTCTTTGCGGAGGAGTTCACTTTCCTCGGTATCATTTTCTCACTCATGGGCGCAGGTGTGAGGTGGCCATACCACTTTAGCTGTTTTTCATTTATTGATCCTACAATAGTATCTGTAGCCAGCATTCTTTGTCTAATGCTCGCATTTCTAAGATGGTCAAATAGAATTAAACTACAGCATTTTCTCTCCTTAATGTTTTATATATGTCTTTTTTTGTGAAGTTATTATTCCACAGGATTGGATGTAATGCTTTTGACATATTCTTTCCTCTGACTATTTTCCTCATTATTTTTTCATCATCCCCTCCATGTTTATAGTCCGTTACATTTTTTGTGTTGGACTTAGAAATAATAATGGTTACCTCCTTCTTTCTATATTTTTGGAAACAAATGACTTGTATATGAATGAAGCAGTTACGCTATTTAAGATTTACCTAAAGCATGTTGTTACTGCCATGATCTGAGTTTTTTTGTTTATGTTGAGTTTGAGGATAGCTTTTTTGTTCAATCATTCTGCTGTTTAAAGGTCTGCTTACTTCTTTGTTGTTGTGACTGTTAATTTCTTCTACGATTTGTGTTTAAAAATTGGGGTGATTTTCACCTTGGAAGTGGTCTTTATAGTGGAATGTCCTGGCCTTTTTTGTCAGAATAACAATTAGTTCCATTCAATTCTAAATCAGGTAGTGCTTACTTTTGTATTTGGTGAAATTATTAATTTTCGGATGAAAATTTCTATTGTGGACCGCATTAATTTATTTTTTGTCCAGCTGTTCTGTTATTCTTTGTATATTCTTGTTAAATTTGTTCATTTTTATTTTAATCCATGGATACTGATGTATGGTATTCTCTGAGAATATCTCTTTTGCTTTATTAGCTTTAAAATATACTAGGGAAGCAGATAAAAATAGAGTTGTTTTTATAGTTGGTTAATTCTTTATTATTGATATCTGTAGTGTTGTGTTAAAGAGCCCGATGTTTTCTTTGTTGATCTTCTCTGTATTGAATTTCCTGGTATTGTAGATTTAAGTATGTTCTGTTGTGGTGGACTTTCTTTCAATTTCCATTTTTATGCCCAAGTGGTCTGCCTCAATATCAAGAGTAAGTTGTAAATTTTTTATGCTATTTTCCAGTTATCTAGTAACAAGTAAGTAATTTTAAAAATTTTGCTGAAGAGGTCTTTGATTATGTTGCCTGTTCATTTGGGGTTTCTCTTCTCAGATTTCTCCTGCAACAGATAAATATTTGAAAATTGTCAGTGGGGAACACAGAAAAATATCGCACAATATTCAAAAGACTGTTTATATACAGGAATACTGGTTGACATTCTAGACATCTCTTTCTCTAAGAATATCCCGAATCTTTGTGGAGAAGAATTTCTGTACAGACGACCACTAACTTGGGGAATTTTTCGAAACTGCCTTACTACACTTTGTTCCCTGTTTACAATTTTTAACTAGGTACTGATCTGTTACAGGAAAACTCTGAGGAAGGAAACTAGTAACAAGTATTATATTTGGTGTTGAATCTGTGTTGCTCTCCATTAAAAAAATAATGTTAAATCAGTGCTATTTGCTTTTGTTTTGGCCTGTCGACATTATAGTCACCTATTATGATAAAGTCATTGTATAGTGCAGCTTTGATAAATATTGTTTCTTCTAATTTTGTAATTTTGACATTGGGTGTATGTAAACCAGGAATATATTTATTGTGATTTGTGACAAAATATTTATTTTTAGTGTCAATCAATCATTCCGGACACAATATATAATAATACTTGTTTAGGGAGGGCCAAATCAATACAATTGTCCTAGATAGAGCTAAATCAGAATTTTTTGTTTCTCAAATGTTGAATGAAAAGATTTATTTGTAACAGGAGACCTAAACAAATTATGTTGAAGGCTTCTAAAGTTACAAGCTTTACAAATTTGGTAAGTAACTTTCTATATTGAACTATTGTTAATGTTGGTGCCACTTGAATACTTGATATTCATATAGGTAGGATATTATTGTATAGGAATAAAGTACTTTTAATACATCAATTACTCATAGGCAGGTAGATATTAGATGTCAATCGTTGTGATTTAGTTGATTATGACATCAATTATATGAAGCTGCATAAGTCATTTATTGTAGTGGGAACAATAAAAAACATATTGTTAATTCAGTCATTTATTGCATAAAGTGAGATCTTTGAAATTGTACATTGCAGATACATGGATGGGAAGTTATCTAAATTATCCAGTTTGAACTGTTTGCCAAATACAGAATGGAAGATATATAATGATTTAAATTTGTTTTTTTGCAAAGTCCAAAATTCATGTCATACAATACTTTATAACTGTGATTTATTGACTAGTGCGACAGTTTCTTAACAAGATATTATAAACCCTCTGGATTTATTTTTTTATAAGCTTCCCATCCCACATTACAGTACTTGAGTGATCATATTAGAAATTGTCAACAGAGAATAATAAATAAGGGTACTGCAAACTGCAAAAGTAATGGCACTTTTAACACTTCACTCTTAATAGTTGAATGTTCTCTGATTATTGATTTTTGTAAGATGTCTTCATATTTCTGTTATCTGTGTTTGTAGGTGGCCTGTATTAAGGATTCTTTGTTTTATTTCGCTTGCACTAAAAGTGTAATAATGGTTAACATTTTGTTCATTTTATAATAACTTTCTTACCTATATTCTAAATTAAGCAACCATCATTAGTTCTATATACTAGTTAATATGCACTGGTTAGTTTCAAGGGTTTTTCACGTCATTTTTCCTCTTTGAAAAGACTGTTGATACCTTATTTGGATTTTCATTATTATTTAAATCATTGAATTAACTTAGATGTGTTTTCACATCCTTTAATGAATTTTCACACCACTATTTTTGGACATGCTAAGATAAGGTCGATGCACATTTTTAATTTATTAATATTTAAATACTGAAAATTAATTGAGTTGTGAGTTTACCAATATATCATTCATATCGACAGATATTTATGATATAATAGATACATTTTGTCTATTCATTGGGTTTTCTCTCCTCTAAATTTTTTCCTGTAACAGATAAGTATTTAAAAAATTGTGTATGTAGAACAAAGTGTAGTAAGGCAATTTCGTAAAATTGCCCGGATTACTGGCTGTCTGTACAGAGATTCTTCCTCACAGTTTTTCTGAGAGAAAGAGATGTCTATAAAATGATCAACCAGTATTCCTGTATATAAGTAATGTATTGTATGTTGTGTAATACTTATCTGTGTATGGAGACGTTTCCACTCCGAGTCTGGAGTCGTTGTCAATCGTTTAGTGTTGTTTTCGAGGTTTTTTTCTAAAAAATTTTCGCTTTGATTTTGAATTTGTTGTTTGTCAAAAAATTTGACACTGACAATTTGTCGTTTGGCGATCACTTGACTCTGAGGTTACCGTTTTTTTGTTCTGTTAGCAGTAAATTCTTCCAGTCCAAATGAAGGTCGGTTGAAGGTGCTCCGATTTCAGTGTTGTTTATCATCATACAGCTGGCTTCTTTAAGTTTTCTCTTTTTTAAATTTTCTTCTTTCAACAAAATCTTTGTTTTATCCCAGTCTATCCTATGGCTGCCGATGCTCGTTAATACATGATTGGCCAAATTTGATTTGTTCACATGTCTTCTGGAAATGTTATATTGATGTTCTTTTTTCCTTACTTCTAAAGGTCTTGAAGTTTCACCGGTATAAGAATGGCCACAGTCACACAAAACACTGTACACACAATTTTTAGAACTCTGGGTTGTTTAAACGGTTTGGTATGTGTGAGGATAGAGCGCAAGGTATTATTTGTTTTAAAAACAGTTTTAACGCTGTATTTATTTCCTAACCGCTTAATTTTTTCCGATACACCTGGGATATATGGAATTATGTTCATAATTTGGGTGTCTGTTTGTGTTTGGTTGGTATTAGTGTGATGGTTATTTGTGCTGGTTTGTTGTTGCGATTTTCTTTCTAACTGATTTATTGTTTTATTTATAAAGTCTTGGGGATATTCGTTTTGAAGTAGATGTTCTTTGATAATATTGACTTCTTTGTTAAAGATTTGGGTGGATGCAGATATGTTTTTTGCTCTATCATATAAGCACTTTACAACACCTTTCTTTACATTTAAAGGATGGTTGGAGTGAAAATTCAAATATCTATTAGTATTTGTAGGTTTTCGATAAGTACTTGTACTTATTGTGTTGTTTGTTCTATCTATAAGTACATCAAGATAAGCAAGTTTATGCAAATTTTCCATTTCCATTGTAAATTTTATTGTGGGTTCTTGACTATTGATGTAATCTAGGAATGAGTGCAGTTCTTCAGCACCATACTCCCAAACCACAAAAATGTCATCAAGGTATCTCCACCACACTTTTGGTTTATTTTTATATTTGCCTATGAATCTTTCTTCAAAATATGTCATGAATATATTACTGATTATAGGAGATAAAGAAGAACCCAAGGCCATACCAAATTCTTGTTTATAGAAATCTCCTTCAAATTGAAAATATGTAGTGTTTAAGCAAAGTTCGGTTAGTTCCATAATTGTGTCAATGTTTAGTTTTGTTTTGTTGTGTAAGGTAATATCTTGTTGTAATTTATTTTTTATAATTTGTAATGATTTATCAACAGGTACATTTGTAAAAAGACTAACTATGTCGAAACTTACTAGTATATCATTTCTGTTGATAATAATGCTTTTTAATTTTGTTAAAAAATCATTAGTGTTTTTTAAATTGTTTGGATTATTTTCGTAAGGTTTAATTATATTTAGTAAAAATTTTGATATGTTTTGTAATGGTGAATTTATTGAACTTACAATGGGTCTCATTGGTATTGCGTCTTTATGTATTTTTGGAACGCCATATAAATGTGGAGGTTTACTATAGTGTGGTGTTAAGTGTTTTCGTTCTAATGGAGTGAATTCTTGTTTGTGTTTTGTTATAATGTCTCTAGCGGCTTTTTCTATATTTTGCGTAGGATCTTTTTTGAGCTTAGAATATGATCCTGTGTTAATAAGGTCCATCATTTTGGTGTTGTAATCATTTTTATCAAGTATAACCGTAGCGTTACCTTTATCGGCAGATAGAATTTTAATTGTGTTGTCTTTTTTAAGTTTTTCTACGGCATATTTTTCTGTAGGAGTAAGATTGTATTTCATTTTGTGTTGCTTCTCTAGAAGTAATTTATTTCTTATTCGGTATTCACTGGACACTTCTGGAGGCAGTTTTTGGGCTGTGTCTTCAATCGCAACTATCAGATCTAGTTTAGGTATATTTTGTGGACTGATTGAATAATTTAATCCCTTAGAAAGTACGTATTGTTCTGTTGGTGTAATGTGTTTAGTTGATAAATTAATCACAGTTTTATTGATGAAATTTGTATTTGGTGTAAGTACAGATTTTTTGTGTTTTTCATTTAAGAAATGTTTAAATTTATTTATATTTCTGTTTTTACATATTTGAAATTCCAAGCTGTATGAATCCTTTAAACAATTAAAGATGCGGTTATAGTCTGATGGAATGTGCGTTTCTTTGAATTTGTTTTCTAATATAATGATGTTATTTTTAAGGCTTACCTTCAATTTCCCATGGTGTTGTATTCTATTTCTAACTAAAGCATTACCTGTTTTCAACTGAATTCTAATACTACCTCTGTCTGTGAATGGCATTTTTGGTAACAACCCCTTTGGAATTATTCCTTCATTTCGGCATTTTATTAGGAACGTTAAGCTGTTCTGTGATCGTGCTAGTTTCTTATTTAGGTTTTCTAATTTTCTAAAATTTGTTGTTGAAATTGGCCCATACCTCATTCGTAAGTAATTTCGAAAAGATTGTTGAGGAGGTCTTGAATTATTTTGTCTATTCATTGGGTTTTCTCTCCTCTAAATTTTTTCCTGTAACAGATAAGTATTTAAAAAATTGTATATGTAGAACAAAGTGTAGTAAGGCAATTTCGTAAAATTGCCCGGAATACTGGCTGTCTGTACAGAGATTCTTCCTCACAGTTTTTCTGAGAGAAAGAGATGTCTATAAAATGATCAACCAGTATTCCTGTATATAAGTAATGTATTGTATATTGTGTAATACTTATCTGTGTATGGAGACGTTTCAACTCCGAGTCTGGAGTCGTTGTCAATCGTTTAGTGTTGTTTTCGAAGTTTTTTTCTAAAAAATTTTCGCTTTGATTTTAAATTTGTTGTTTGCCATAGGATAGACTGGGATAAAACAAAGATTTTATTGAAAGAAGAAAATTTAAAAAAGAGAAAACTTAACGAAGCCAGCTGTATGATGATAAACAACACTGAAATCGGAGCACCTTCAGCCGACCTTCATTTGGACTGGAAGAATTTACTGCTAACAGAACAAAAAAACGGTAACCTCAGAGTCAAGTGATCGCCAAACGACAAATTGTCAGTGTCAAGTTTTTTGACAAACAACAAATTCAAAATCAAAGCGAAAATTTTTTAGAAAAAAACCTCGAAAACAACACTAAACGATTGACAACGACTCCAGACTCGGAGTTGAAACGTCTCCATAGACAGATAAGTATTACACAATATACAATACATTACTTATATACAGGAATACTGGTTGATCATTTTATAGACATCTCTTTCTCTCAGAAAAACTGTGAGGAAGAATCTCTGTACAGACAGCCAGTAATCCGGGCAATTTTACGAAATTGCCTTACTACACTTTGTTCTACATATACAATTTTTTAAATACTTATCTGTTACAGGAAAAAATTTAGAGGAGAGAAAACCCAATGAATAGACAAAATAATTCAAGACCTCCTCAACAATCTTTTCGAAATTACATAATAGATACATGTCTAGTAGTTGTAATGACAAGTTAATCGGAGTATATAAGAATTTTTTCTGATATGGCAACACCGCATGCATAAAACAGCAAAAATTTGCTGTTTTGTGGTATTTGGGACGTATGTCGTTTCAGGATACGCCAAATAGAGGATTACCTAAGGGCGCAAGGCTCCCTTAAGTTGGCGGAGATGAATAAATTTTTTATAAATATTTTTGTCTCATTCAATTGTTCGTCATTTGTTCTTCATTGTTCGATCAAAATTAACTTTTGTTCGTTATTCGTTTGTCTTAAAAAAAATTTCAAAAGTTGACCCTTAAGTTGGCACCAACTTTAGTTATTTGGCCTGTTTTTGTTTTTTATTAATAGATCAGAACTATTTGTTCTTTGTTCGATCAAAAATAACATTTGTTCGACGTTCCTTATATTTTTAATTTATTTTTAAACATTTCCTTAATAGGTTAATTAGAATCCATTTGACAGCAGATTGCATTTCTCTTTTTGTGATCTGTGCAACGCAATTTAATCTTACAGCCAAGGTATATGCTCTAAGCATTTAATTAAAATTTTAGTAGTCATTTGTATGTTCTGTGATTTCTATGTAAAATGTCAATTAAACTAATTAAAGTTTAAATTGAAAATTAACCGCCAAGACTTATTTATAACTTGTAAGTAAAACAATAATAATAATAATAATTTATACAATGTTCAGAAGTTCAAAACTATAACAAAATTCAAATGAGCATCTGTTTCCTGAAGATACTAATATTACTGTTTAATTTAGATATATTTGATTATATACAAAAAAGGTTCTTTAATTTCAGAATGATAGTGAAACTTTGAATAAAATAGCATGTAGTAATGGTAATGTGGTCATATAGCTTAACTTTAGAAGTCGTGGTGGGCTCCTGACTAGATTAAAATAAAAAGTTCTTGTACCTCTGCCTTTACTTTCAAAAATGTTTCTAGAATAATAGGAGTCGCACTTTTTTAAATCTTTTCTGTACTACTTTTTGAGCATTTTATTCATAAAAATAATAATGACTCCTACGATAATATAATGTAATAAAATAATAGTATGATAAATAACTACCTACATATATTAACTTATATTTTACCCAGTATTCATTCATTATAAAAAGAGGTCAACAGATATAATAAACCTAATAATTTTGTTACAAATTGTATTGTATTGTAGTCATCTGCTGCTCCTTGAAATCACAATAGGCAACTTCCCGTGACTGTTCAGTAAACAATCCCCAACCTTGTTGATTAATTTTGTAAAATACCTTAACATGCTCACAATAATTTAAACTTTTGCCATAATTGAAATCTCAAGAATCATATAACTTTAAACATTCTGATGTATTTTTCAGTTTTGAATCAAGCTTTTTTAAATTTTCTAATTATGATAACATATTTACAGGTACCAAAGCATTTAATAAAGTCCAATATTAAGGTAAATTCAAAGGTGTTTCCCTACATTATTTTATAATGAATAAAACATGTTTTGTAGAAAATCAGAGTAAATGTGAAAAACTATGAACATCAAAGAAATGTCAAATACTCATTCTAAATATTTAAATTTACAAGTTACAACAAAAAATAATGATATAACAAATTTTAATTTAGATTTAATGCCTCAAAAATATCTAAATTATTTTATTTAGAAGTACAGTGTGAATAAGGAAGATAAAAAGCTTACTATAGGAAGATGTTAATCCACCAATAGCATTAATAATTTTTAAATCTCACAAAACACATCTTAGGTGATCAGGCACATTTTTAAGAAGTCCTCACCACTGTCAATGGCAGAATTAGAATTCGATGGTTTCTTTGAAATAGATAAGTATAATTTTGTGAGAACTAAAAAATAACACAACAAACAGACCAACAAAAATTTTCCTGAAATTTAAACATTACAGTGTGAAAGCTGTAAGTCATTTTAATTATTTGAGCTATTTTTTTTATATTAAATGACTCGATTAAAAAATAAATTATAACATTATATTGCTAATACTAGTCATTATTCTCAGTGGCAGATCTAGGATTGTAGTTTTATTTTATGTGATTAAGAAAAGCGGGGTAGGTATGATTTCGTTTTTTCGCTAAACATGTCTAAATGTTGTTTAGAAATATTATCAAAATTAAAATACAGTTAATTGATCTATAAAGATGCGTCAGAAGAATCCAAACACTAAATCCAACTAATAATGTTGAAATTTATGATATGTCTCAGCTTAAACTTACAAGATGATGTTGATATGATTAGTGTTCTGACATTAAAAACTATATTTTAGTTTTTTATTATTAAACTAGAGAGTAAATTATTAAGTGTTGAAAAAACAAACTGGTCTGATACACTTAAGATTATAGATCTAATAACTATATATAAGGGTAGTTTATATGCCTGTTTGTTAGGGATTTTACTCCTCATAGGAATCAGAGGCAAAGCATATGAACTTATAAAAAACTATCTTTGTAATATAAGGAGTGAAGTTAAAATTAATTAAAGTTTCAGTGAATATGTTAATTTTAATATGTATATCATTTGGTACTATGCGTGGACAATTAGTGTTCATATTCTTTGTTAATGATTTCTTAAAATACTGTATTAATTTCCAAAATACTTGAACGAAACTGTTGAGTAATGAATACCCTAATGTAATAGCTGATTGGCTAGCCCTTAATAGATTGTCTTTTACTAGTATTATTATTAATTATATAAATAGTAGTATTGAAAACAACCCATTAAAAGTGTTAAAACTGTAAGTATTTGGATATTGTATTTGATTTCAACATTAAGAGTGAAAAATATATTGATTATGTATTTAATGAAATAAAATATTTGGTATTTAAAATTATCTAACTTGTCTAGAAAAATGAAGATTGAAATGTTTATGCATATATATTATGTTATTTGTCTTGTAAGTTATGGAATAATAGCTTGGAGTGGGGCATACAAATACTGCAATACTGCAAAAATTACTAACAAAATCCAAAATCTTAAGAATCATAAATATTGCCATATACTTCGTGGGTTTAATTTAAAATCATAAAACTAATATCCACTTTCACTATTCTAGAACTTTATTTACATTTAAACAGCTGATTCAAAAATACAATAACAATCCCATATAAGCTAGTCGTCGCGGTATCACTGCTCGGCGATCGTGACGTGCTTCTTTTATATCACCAGCGTAGAATTCTCCCGTAGAAATCATCATCGCTCCTTCCGCTGTCGAGTCTTTTCGAGAATCGTATTTTTTTATCTTGAAGCGTTTGTTGTGCTGAAATGACACAGGGTCGGCTTTGGGTAAATTTCGTAACACTGCCCCCCCTTTAATTCTGATCGTCCCGATCAGAAACATCCCCTCCATGGTAGGGAGCGAGTCGATCTAAATGAACCACCTTCAATTTAGCCTTGAGGTTTCGACGGATTCGGTAGACGACGTCATTAAGCCTCTTGACCACCTCGTATGGCCCATCCCAGGCGGGTGTAAGCTTTGGGGATTTACCCTTGCTCCGTTGGGCGTTGTACAACCAGACTTTGTCCCTGTCCTGGAACCCGACTGAATTGGCCTTGAGGTCGTATCGCGTCTTCATCCGGTCACTGGTGGCCCAAAAACTCTACTTCTTTTTGAAACAAGGAACACTTCTTCGGATTGAGTCTCAGGTTGACGTTATTAATTCTGGAGAATACTTCGCCCAGGTTCTTCAGATGGTCGTCGAATGTCTGGCCCATGACTAGAATGTCGTCGAGGTATACTAAGCACGTCCTCCATGTTAACCCGCTCAGTACATACTCCATTAGACTCTCAAATGTAGCAAGTGCATTACATAACCCAAAGGGCATGACCGTGAACTGAAACAGCCCTTTACTGGTGGAGAACGCTGTCTTCTCTCTGTCGTTTGCGTGCAGACCAACCTGCCAATATCCACTTTTTAGGTCTAGTGTGGAGAACCAACGGGAGCCTGCTAGTGTGGTCAAAGTGTCATCGATTCGGGGTAGTGGATAGCTGTCTTTCTTCGTGACATCATTCAGCTTTCTGTAATCCACGCAAAATCGGGTGGTTCCATCTTTCTTTTTAACTAGCACGACGGGAGCAGACCATGGACTGATGGCTCAATAACTCTATTTTGTAACATGGACTCGATGTTTTTCTCGACTGCCTGTTGTTGCCCCAATGGTAGTCGTCTAGGCGGTAATCTGATGGGTTGAGCCTTTCCGGTATCTATTGGTGCTGGATGATGTTGGTGCGACCGGTGGTTCCATTTTTACTGTTAAAAATTTGCCAGTGTTTTGTGATAAATTGCTTGGCTTTCTTCTGGTTCTCTGGTGTCAAGTGTGTCAAATGGTCAGCAAACTGTTGTAGGAACTCTTTATCGGGCCCTGGCTCCTTCACCGACGTCTGGTACTCTTCTTCGCAATTGATGATGGTCTCTACTGGCTCGAAACAAGCTATCTCTTGACCATTGGTAATTCTGATGTCGTTGTTGGACAGATTCAGGATTGGTATATCTCGTCCGGTTTTAACTATAGCCCGTCCAACTAAGTAGTCATGAGCTGAGTGTACGGGCTCCACCATTCCAACGCAGCTCCCAGGATTGCTGTCTAACTGCCCATGAATAATCTGTTCCGTTCGACCGGGAATTCTAGCTGAAGACTTTGCCACAATTTTTATGGGGGTGACTGATGTGTTGACGGGCCGTGTCAATACAAATTCCTCATTTAGGAACCGAAGAACATCATATCTCGGGTCGAACATAAATCCATGCTGGCTAATTAGGTCCATTCCCAGTATAAAATCGACCTCAATATTCGCTACCAGGACCCTATGCCGGATCATGTTGTCCCCTATCTGTAGCATGACATCTGCCTCACCCTGTATTGACATGGACTCGCCGGTGACTGTTCTGAGCTGGATATTATTGGTAACTGGCCGAATTTCTGATGCTCTCAAAACCCTGGACTTGGCAATGGACACAGCGGCGCCGGTGTCGATGGTGATGGTAACTGCTCGCCCATTGATGGTGCCTCTGATGACTAGGCTGCCGCTATCTCGGCAAAATCCCCGGATGGATAACGTTTTGGGGGCTGGTGGAGGGACAGTCAGCATTCGCCCCCCTATGCTGACTGACTGACGGTCCCTGGAGATGTGGCTATTTTGTTGGTTACCCCTGGTCGGTGATCGTTCAGGTGGCCTCACTCGACAATCACGTTGGAAGTGTCCTGTCCGTCCGCAGCGGTAACATGCCCCTCTGGTGCCAGTTCTTTGTGACCGTTTTAATATTTTGTTCAGACCAGCCAGCAGCGCTTGAAATGGTGACTCTGACTCTTCCTGGTTGAAGGAAACTGCTCGGACCCACGGCTTGGACATGTTCATGACTGCCTTTACTTCCAAAGCCCGAAGTAGAGCTTCATTACTCTTCTTGACGCCACTCAGTCTTAGATTTCTTTGTACTTCCACATCTCTGATGCCGTTTATGAAACTCTGTGTGGCCAACTGGTCTTTCGTTTCCTCTGGCAGGTCTGGATAGGACAAGTGAACTAACCGTCTAATCTCTGCTTTGAATTCTTGAAGGCTTTCACAGGATCTTTGCGTTTTTCCACTGAGTTGGACTTGGTATACCTGGCTCAAGGATTGATTGTCGTAGCGTTTGTCTAGGATGGCGATGATCTTGTCGAAATTACCTTGTTCATCGACTGGAATGCTTTGGAGGAGTTCTAGGGCCGGACCTCTTAACGAAATTACCAGAGAAGTAGATTTTTCTTGATTATCCCATCCATTAGCTGTAGCCACAGCCTCAAATTGCCGTTTATACATTGCCAAGATGAACTGCCATCAAATGTGGGTGGTTTACTAATGGAACCTCTGGTACTCACGGTATTCTGGTATTTTCCTCGCTGTAAGTCCTGTTGCATTTTTTTAATTTCTGTTTCTACCTTGTCTTGGATGGCACTGATTTGGTCTTGAACTGTGTTTTGAATTGAACTGATTTCAACTTTTACCTGGCTTTGGATGGAATCGAGGTCATCTACTTTTGTTTCAAGAGTGTCTACGGTATTTTTTATGGTCTTAATGTCATCATTTATCTCTTTTATATCAGACTCAACTATTTGCATTCTTTCATTAACTGTTTCATTAACTTGTCTTACTATTTGCATTAGTTGTTCAAATTGCATTTGTCTTTTTTCTTCAGTTATTTTAAATTCATTTTGTCGTTTTTCTTCTAATAATTTAAATTCATTTTTCATCGTGGAAACCAGATTTTGTTGTTTTTCATCGATATTAGTGACAAGATTTCCTAATTCAACTTTAAGTTTATCATCATAAGAGTTCACTAACCTTTGTTGAATTTCTTCTTGATGTTGTTTCTCCTCCTTGTCACGTTTTTCTAGAATCTGTGCTATTTTTTCGTCTAGTCCCTCTGTAACCTGTTTGATAATTTTTCTGGTAGTTTCATCGGTTTTTTCCATACTTCTAGTTTCCATAACTGCACTAATCCCACTTCTGACACCAAATTGCCATATACTTCGTGGGTTTAATTTAAAATTATAAAACTAATATCCACTTTCACTATTCTAGAACTTTATTTACATTTAAACAGCTGATTCAAAAATACAATAACAATCCCATATAAGCTAGTCGTCGCGGTATCACTGCTCGGCGATCGTGACGTGCTTCTTTTATATCACCAGCGTAGAATTCTCCCGTAGAAATCATCATCGCTCCTTCCGCTGTCGAGTCTTTTCGAGAATCGTATTTTTTTATCTTAAAGCGTTTGTTGTCGTGCTGAAATGACACAGGGTCGGCTTTGGGTAAATTTCGTAACACTATAATGAGTTTTTAACATATAAGAAACCTTGTATTATGAAATCCTTAAAACTAAGTTTGTAATTTCAAATAACACAACAAGGAAAATAGTATAATGTTATGCAAAAATAGCAAAAAAGTGAAAAAAACAGTTAGTTACTATGTAATAGAGTAAAATTTACCCTTATGCAATTTTATCGCTTCATAAGAAAACAATAAAAATATAAAGTGATTTACTGTATAATATGTTCTTGGTATATTGTTTTAATATTCCTTTTAAATTTGGTTTATTTTGTAACCTAGTTTAACGTGCCAGTCCACTTTCTTCTGGGGTTACCTTTGTCACGCTTTGTTATATATATATCAAAATTTGTATTAATTCAAATTTCCCCTTCCTTAATATACATCTGTTAAATACTAAAAATAATTGTTGTAGTGTCATCAAATGATATGTCAACTAATTATTCATATTATTCAAATAATGATGTGATTAATTTGTTAAATTAATTTATTACAAAGAAATAAATTACTAAAAACTAGTGCGCACACAACATGAAATATTTTTTATATATTCCTATTTACAACAAAACGTCTACTGAAATATTACATACATATTTTATGAAATAATTCAACAGCTTTTTTATCAAGATTATAGGAATAATTCAGAAGAAATTCTAGAAAATATATCAGACATTTAATATTTTTGATCATTTTTTTAATATATCATGAAATACAAAATATTACATGAATATTTCATAAAATACTTAAAATAAGGTTTTGTCGCTGATATAGCTATATTTCAGAAATATTTCTAATCAAACAAGAACTGTTGCAAAATTTTTTTTAAAAAATCTTATGCTGTGCGGGAGCACAGGATTACTCCATCTTAGAATCCAGGACAATAAAGTTTGCTAAACATCCAACGTTTAAAATTCAGATGAATTTTTAAAACAGCATTTGCCATTAAATCGAAGGGTCATATCGTTTAGAAGTGTACAAAAAATTAAAATAAGTAAATCAACGATTTTGACTAGAACGATTTTATCGGATTTTGTAAATATAACTATTTAAGGATGTCCCAGAGCTAATCGCTATGGCAGTGCGTCGTTCACCACCGAAAAACCTAAAACCATACGACCCATTAAGATTAATAATCCAGAAAGGCATGTCAACTACATGTGAAGATACAGATCAAATACAATATCTTTGGGAATGGAACAAATCATCGACAGAAAACGATAAGGCTAAAAATGAT
Organism: Octodonta nipae; assembly: GCA_034190945.1. NCBI lineage: Eukaryota > Metazoa > Arthropoda > Insecta > Coleoptera > Chrysomelidae > Octodonta > Octodonta nipae. The sequence goes on from CM067220.1 coordinate 57,054,459, forward strand.
TGAAACCTGAGGAATATTGGACGTCCTACTTTACCTTAATGTACTCAAAGAAAGACAAATTTGATGACTAGAAATATAGTAAATAAATAGAAACTAAATGTTTCCATATCTTGAGTAGGCAAAAAATTAAATAAGTATAAACATAGGTGGTTTTGGCGCCCCTTAAAAGTTAGGGTAGCTCCATATTGTTGACTATAATGCTGTATCTAAAACACAAGTATTTATTTCATTGATTTTAACTTGTAGGTATCAAAAAGTAAACGACAGACATTTTATTGAAGTAATCTCTGGTTATTGAAGGACAGCACTAACTAGCCGTGCTACATAAATAGTACAAATGTACTACAATATCAATGTTAAGAAACTTATCGCTGTACAAATAAAAATTAAACAATTACGTTCAATGTAATTATTGAGTTTTTGTAAATAATAAATGTAGTTTTTATGCCTATTTACTTATAAACAATAAAAAATAACTTACTCTAGACATTGACAATACAGTTTCTATTTCTCTCCCTAAACTGCTAGTCAACATAAAATTAAAGTCATTCAAAAATCTTACCACATGGGGTGCTCTATTTATTCGAAAATTAAATAGGCAAAAAATTGTGGTACTTTTTAATTATTACTAAAGAAAAATTAGAACTGTTATGATACCAAAGAAATACCTTTTTAAGTTATACTGCCGTTTAAAAAATTAAGTTTATCAAAAATATTGTGTTATGATACCAGAGAAATATATTTAAGTTATATACTGTTATTTAAAAAAATGTTTATTATAAATAATTTATTTTGTAATAATACCATAACAATAACTTTAAGTTATACTGTTATTAAAAAAAAGTTTATTACAAATATTGTTATGATACCAAAGAAATACCTTTAAGTTATATTATTATTTAAGACAAATTAAGTTTATTAAAAATGTTTTGTTATAATACCCAAGAAATACCTTGTTAAGTTATACTGTTATTAAAAAAAATTTGTTTACCTATTAAAAACATTTTGTTAAATATTTTTTAAATTCTTTCTGAAAATTTACTAAATTATTGATCCTTTATTCAACATGAGACTCATTCAGCATTAAGGAAGAAATTCCTTAAATTTTGTTGGGTCTGTTATTTTTAATACCAAATATATTTTTTAAGACAATTATTCCTGAATTCACATGATTGAGTACCCACAAGGTATTCTTTTTTAAATCTTTTGATCAATACATTTCCGAATATTTTCCAAGTGTGAAATGAAGGCTGAATCGCAGATTATGGCCATACAACAATTATATAAAATCTATGGAATAGTAATAAATGGTACTACTTGTATTATATCAACGAATATAAAGTATGATTGTACCTTTTGAAGATTTTTCAATCCATTGAACGCAAGAAAATATATTATTTCTAGTAGAGAACCTTCATCAGTTGCACTCCCCTCAACTGATTGAAATATTGTATAATTCTTTATATATTTAGCAGGTACATATAACTGAATTTAATATTTTATCGCGAAATGAATTTCGAAAAACTATAGCACACAGAGACTCCAAATTGGGAGTCGAACTCTGTGTAATACCATTCCCTGTGATTCTTAGGAAAGAGATGTGAAACAATTCACGGGTTGACTAAAACCTATCAAAAAATATTTTTTAGATATATTTCAATCCATTGTCTCTAATTAAGAACCTTAATCAGTTGTGCTCCCTTCAACTGAATGAAAATAACCTCATATGTACTGAAAGTCTGCATATTTCAAATACTCCAAACATTTTAAGGTAAATCAGACCCTTTTTTGATGGTAGTGAAATGTAACACAACTGAACCAAAAAAATAAGTATTTAAAGGTTAGGTTAGGTTCACAATGACAAATTTAGCACTCACTATTAGAAAAAATAGTACTTTTCAAAATGCTGACCAATCTAGTGTCTTAAGTGCAAGTTTGAAAAACTCTGTAACCTGCAAAAATCTCATTCCCCACAATAATTATTTGCAAATCTACAGAGCCTAGTTAAGGGAATGTGCATATTGGATTTGTTCAATCTAATTGAACAAAAAAGAATTCATGAAAACACACCACTATGAGTAGAACATTTATTGAAACCAGGTTTAGTAACAACTTAGATTAATTACAATCTTAATGTACATATCAATGCTAGGCAATCAAAACCTCAAAACTCCATCAGTTAAATTATGTTGTATGATCTGATGAAATCACGAGGTACGCATTGGACATGAACTAGGCTTGCACTGTGCATTAAAAAGTGTAGCAAATATTTGTGTATAATTTCATACACATTTTTAAAAGTTATTTGTTTCTCCTGTAAAACTTAACAAAAAGTTTTTCATTGCCTAGCATCGATATAAGTAATAATTTACGTCATTTAATTTAACCTGACCTACAGGTAATCCTAATTTTAAACCAATTTGAAAAAAATCATGTGTGCAGTGTTTCTAACAATTTAGTATGCACATGGTAATATTATGACTTGCAGATTTAAGCTCTTTTCTTACAAAAAAACAATGAGGTAACTTAAAACACTTCATTAAATTCTCTTAATGTTCTTGTTAAAACTTCTAATAATTTCAAATCTCTACATATAATTTATATCAAAATCAAAATAAGTTGCTTATCAGCATAAACCCCAAAATCCTTGATTTGGTACCCTTTCTAAATTTACATTTATTGATATTTATCTCTATAATACAGTTTTCAGGATGGTCAATAGTTTTTAATAATTTTTGGTCATCAGCATAAAATAAATGTTCACAGTATTCAAACTGAGTAACCACATCATTCCAAAATATATTAAATAATAATGGTGCAAAATGGGCTCCCCAAGGTTCATCTACATGGCAGCAATTTAATGAGAACATCACTATTTGCTTTTTACAACTGTCTTCTATTAGACATGTAATCTTCAAACCAATGAATTCATGACCCATAAACACCATGACTCCCAATTTATGAATAAGAACATCATAATGGAATTATCAATTAAACATATTTAGATGTTCTTGAGAAAGCAGCTATTCTTCTGGCAATGCCAGCCACTATTAACAAGTATATTATTAGAATAATCAATTTGTTCTTTATATTGCTTTACCCAGAAAAGCTTTATATGAATGGCACAATGTTTTTTTACCAGCACAATGGTTAAGAGGTTTTCATTGCTTGAGGACAGTTGGAACCCCACAGATCATACAGAGAGAATGGAGTCCTTTAGGTTATTTTTATTTTTGCAGTCCTTAAGTGATCTCCACCGCAACAATGTATCCATGCATTTTACACTGGTAAACCCATTAGAGCAATTTAAAGGACATATTCAAATTAAAATACATTTTTCTATTGGACAGTATATTAGTATACATTTAATAATTGCATAATTTATATTATTTATTTGTTTAAAAAATACAACTGTTGAATTAATCTTTAAATGACAGTAGATGTAGAAATAGAAATGAGAAATCTTATCCAGGGGGTGGTAACTCAGATACATAGAACAATGATTTAAATAGAAGGGAAGCTCTTATGGGAGACACAGATCAAACACAATGGGAGACACGAGAACCAGGGGGTGGGAACTGAAATACACAACATTGTACCACAGTTCGACGAGTCATCTAGACTTCTTCCCGAATACTAAATCTGACGGTTGCTCGTATTACATGCAGATGGCGAAATAGTTATTATCGATCGTTTGAAGGTGGTTTGAAGATTGTCAGATCGTCGGTTGTTATCGGTTGGTGATCGTTTGTCGACGTTGTCGTCCATTTTGTTATATAGTAATGTAATATCTAATTAAAACATTTAAAACATATCGTGCATCAAACAAAAAATACATAATATTGGAGCATTTCTTTTTTCGATTTCTGAATGTTCCAATCAATGGTCTATAAGGTAATGAATTACGGTATTTAGAAGGTAATTTATTAATTATATATTTTTGACAGCATATTACAAGTAAACTATCCCCAAAAGCAAGAAATACGGCTTCAGCGAATCAACAATAAAAAAACTGTATTTCAAATGCCCGGCATTCGGTAATTTGTGAAGTTCATTCTAAGGAGGGTGCCTTGGAGAGGATAGCATACTACTGAGAAGTGCATTGGCAAGAATAAATTTCTCGGTATGTTCACATTTCTCATATATTCTTGTAGTTCATATATTATTTCATTTTAAGTAATGAGAGAACTGTGGGAGATACTTTTACATGGTTTTCACCAGAAAAGGGTCCTGTTACCATTTGCAGCCCCCAAATGACTGAAAATTCCTGAAAAAGTATATGGTGGTAAGAAGAGGCTTTTCAGTATGTATTTAGAAATCACCATGCATCAGAGTCTACCAGTTTTGAATGCCAAATTATACTGGGATTCCAAGGTAACCAATTTAATATTGGTTTTCAAATTATTCATAATTTCTTTATGTATTTTGCAGCACACAAAAAGGTGGTGAGAAAGAAGTTTGTACTTTCAGTAGACAAGAGTGAGGAGTGAACTATCACAATGGAAGAGAATGGAAGGTATTTAAAAAATATAAACAGTACGACTATTAATTTCTTTCAAATGTGCAATCAACAGTTAAAGCCAAAGGGCAAATGTTGTTCATTGAATGACAAAATATTTGCTTTACTTATCAATATATAAACAAAGTGCCAAAAGTTATAAATTATCATCAAGATTTTTTCTTATTAAAAACTCTTAAGTAATCTAGTAAATAGCATTCTTTATTTGTTACAATGAGCATATTTTTCAAAATTCAAAGAAAAATTTCTTGTTTTTTTTTAGATGTAATTGTGAGTATTATATATTTTGATAACAATTATTGTATGACATTTGTATAGGGCCCTATTTTTTAAATATGTACAATTTACTTAGTATTTTGAGTATTTTGTGGGAGTTAAATGTATTTACTAATATTTAAGTATTATTTATATTGTATTGTATAGTGTCATACTCTAAATGCAAAAGGTAGAAAATGAAAATTCAAATATACAGAATATTACATAAAGAAGCAGTCATCACATATTGCTTTCAATATATATATATATAAATATATGTAGATTCCTCGTTGTTGGGGTACATCTGTGTTTTTTTAGGTTTAAGTTGTGGACGCAACAGTTAACCTAACATTTAAGTAAACTCATATTTGTCATTTCTGAAGGCAATATTTTAAAGTTAATTTCAAAATCTTACCTTTGAATATGTTAAATGCGAGTTTACCGAAGCAATAAGTTAACTTTTTCATCCCGACTAGAGTAAAAACACAAATGTATACCGTAAACAACAGGGAAACTAAATATACAACAAATATTTGTAAACTGTATATTATGGTTGTACCAATTTTGTTATTATTATTATGTGTGAATAGTTCAATGTTTAATTGAATTTGTAATTAATTTTGTAAATAAAAATATATATATATATATGGGGATTATTATTTCGCTGATACCGACATCTATTGTGTGGTTTTAGAACTAGCAGAGAAATACACCAGCTAGATGGTGTACAGATTCCTTCTTTATCGGCAATTGTTTAAATGCAGATTACTGTAACTCAAATTCACATTTTTATTTACCCGGAAGAATCATAGATGGCTAAATCCGCCATTTTGTTGACACAATTTTCAACACAGAGTTTCCTATCTATTCTCTATTGTATGATCTGTGCACGAGAACACTAAAAAAGCTTTTCCCTGCATCCGTATGAGGCCGCTGTCTATTTTAACAAGATAACTCACCAAAGTTGATTGTTGTTATCACCGTTATTAATTTATTAACCTTAAAAATGCTTTGTATGATCTGTGGTTGAAGCTATTAATTATTTTTTCTCTAATTTGTGGTAGAATTTTGTATCGAATCCCATTCTTGCACTTGCAGTATTCATACATCGTTTTAAGGTACTGTATATAGCCAGAAGCTACAAACTAAATAGTATTTAAAGCATAATTTAATAATCAGTTTTTTTAGGCATTATTTTACAACCAACAAAAAGTGGCAGAAAATATGGCTTCAAAGAATAAACATCGAAAAACTTTACATACCAGGTATGTTTATCTTTTTCTGATACTGTTACTTGTATTTATTTCATTTATTGTTTAATTTCAGGTTATGAGAGAAGTTCAGGAGACAATTTTGTATACCTACCCTGTAGGAAAACAACAAACCACTGATTATTACCCCCATATGATGACAGGAAAACCAATGAAAACAACCAAGCTATTGTGAAAGAGATACATGCTATTTTTTTAAGAAGCTGCTGATAATTAGAAAAATAATATAAAAATCCCAAATCAAGGAAGTTCCAACCCTGAAGTGTCTGAGCTGGATTATAGATGTATGGCAGTAGTGTCAACTAACAATGATCATTTGTATTGTCTTAAGTTGAAACCTGCAGCTGAGTCACAAAACCAAGTAAACACGGGTAAGCAAATTTTAGTGCTTGTTGAATAATTCATAATATCTTGTATTTTTATTTTGTAAATAAATAAATTTAATTTCAATATTGAGTTTCATTTATTCAGATGGTACATTGTCTTCTAAATGTTATTTGTGGCATATTCTTGATTATTTTTATGTGTTCTTGGGAAATAACACCACAATCGAAACAAAAATCTGTATATTCAAGGAAAATTTGGTTTTTCCTTGAATATACAGATTTTTGTTTCGATTGTGGTGTTATTTTCCAAGAACACCTGAAAATAATTCGATGGTACAGCCCCCTGTTGGTGAGAATTGGGACCAGAAACTGCAGATTCCTTCTTTTTAGTTGGTGATGATCTGTCATATTCAACAAACGTCAAATTTAGTACTTGAAGGATTTCTGAAGATGCTTATTATGCATATTCTAACCTCTCATGGGACAAAATGTGAACACATTTTATAACATTGAGTTGCCCATCTCTCTTTATTGTATGATCTGTGATCTTATCATAACAATTAACAAAATATATTTTCAAATATTTTGTTGGTTATAGGGTGCGTTTCATGTTTTGTGCTGCACGTAAGCAAAACGTTAACAACAGTTTGTATCTGCTGAACGCACCCAACGTTTGCTTACGTTTTATGTTTTGTGCTGCACAAAACATGAAACGTGCAGCACACAACATGAAACGTGCAGCACAAACATGAAACGTTAGCAAACGTTAACAACAGTTTGTCCCTGTTTTCCAATTAGCGCACAATTGAGCACAGTGCGGCACAGTGCTAGCACTGAGTGTTCCAATTACAGCACTAGCTCGCACAAATGAGCACAAGAAATAACTGTGCCTTTGGGATGTTTTATGTAGGTTTACCAAGTAAACATAAAACTTTATCATAAAACATGAAGTATGTTCCAATTAACGCCCGAAAATTACGGTACAGGGCGACAGAAAAACACTTTGTGTTCTAATAATTGGAAAACAACCATTATTGAATTATTCTGTAAATAATTTACGTACACATAAACGTCAATTGATAACTTATGAGTAATACACTTTTAACCTTATGGTGATCAGTGTACTCTACCGGTTGGTTTTAAAACAACCATGTTCCAATTAACGTCCTAAAAATTGCCGCACTGTGCGGCACAAAATCACTTGTGCTCTGCTAACTGGAAAACAGCAAAAAAAAATTTATATATGTTATAGAATGAATAAGGAATCCCTTATTGCGCACGCGCAATAGACATTAATTAACCTATTAACGAAATGTTTAAAAAAAAATTAAAAATATAAGGAAGGTCGAACAAATGTTATTTTTGATCGAACAAAGAACAAATAGTTCTGATCTATTAATAAAAAACAAAAACAGGCCAAATAACTAAAGTTGGTGCCAACTTAAGGGTCAACTTTTGAAAATATTTTTTTAAGACAAACGAATAACGAACAAAAGTTAATTTTGATCGAACAATGAAGAACAAATGACGAACAATTGAATGCGACAAAAATATTTCTAAAAAATTGATTCATCTCCGCCAACTTAAGAGAGCCCAAATAGAGGATTACCGTCTTTTAAATGTTATTCTACGAACAAATTAGCCCGTCGTCCCAGTGGCGCCCCCAAATTGATACCCTTTTGTTGACACTTTTTGATAAACAGAGTGTGTCCTCCTCTTACTCAACACTCCATATGCTGCTTCCAATGAAATACGGTCAGCATGTTGTTCATTGGCTGCGTCCACCCACTAAGTGAAATAGCCTGTTACTGTCTCTGTTGCCCTCTCTTTCTAGCGTTGCCACGATTATGTGCTTGACCTTAGAGCATCTACTTTCTAGAGATAGCCTGCAGTGCACAAATGTCATGGTAAGACTAAGGAGAGAGGGGGCAATAGAGAGGGCAAGAGGCTATTTCACTCAGTTGAGAGCTGCTTCCAATGAAATACGTTCAGCATGTTGTTCATTGGCTGCTTCCACCCACTAAGTGAAATATAGCCTCTTACTGTCTCTATTGCCCTCTCTTTCTAGCATTCCCACGTTTTGATGCTTGACAGGCTATATCTAGATGGTAAATGATCTAAGTGGTTGACAGGCTATATCTAGGAGGTACATGATCTAAGATAAAAAATGAAATTTCACAAAGCAAAGCAGCACCGTTCAAAAATTCAAACTTTAGTTAACGTGTTTTGCGCCACAATATTGTCGCCTTTTTTCATGCGCAACATGTGCGCCACATCAACATACCTCTATAACTATACTTAATCGTATTCTTAATACTAACCTATATTAACTATAACATAACCACAGAATGGTTTGATTATTCTGTGACATAAGTGACATAACCACAAATTATGGATACTTTGTGGTTTTTATTGTATGATCTGTGCTTTGTGGCAGTATTACCAGAAATCCACAGATCATACAATAGAGAACAGAAATCGTGAGATCACACGTGAGATCTCACGATGTGCTCAAGATTTCATACATAAGCTCACGATCTTACGATAATATAATAAAAACTCACGATTTTTTGCACCTTTGAAATTGTCACAAATTTACCTGTGTATAGCTTGAAATAAGAGACAGTCAAAAATAAACTTCCATAAAATATTGAAATTCTTTTTGTTATTCAAAAATCGATTGAAATTCATAGATATGCAATACTTTTTACATCCACAGAAAAATGACCAACAGTTATTTGATGTTGGTTGTCTCTCTTTAGATATTAAATATATTTTTTCGATAACTGCAATTACATATATGTTATACTCCAGTTAATTTACTTATTGGCATGGTAACTGAAATAATTTTCCTATATTTTTTATTGTTTTTCTTATTGAATCAAGTATTTAAACAAAACATTAAACGGCTTCTTTCCAACTTCCAACTGCCTATTGCGATATATCCACAAAGCATAATAATTTGTGGATATATCCAGATATATCATCGTTTTGGTAATGCATAGACTGTTAATGCGCAAGAACAGTAACATGCAAATCGGTGATTCCCGAGAATACGGGTGTTATTTTTTATTCAATTCTGCAAGCGTCTGGAACCCAGTAGTTTACTGACAATTATTAGTGTAAAGGCGCCTTGACAATTATTAGTCTAAAGGCGCCTTGACATTATGTCAATTCACTAGTACTAGTTGTGGTACTAGTAGACTAGCGTCTGGTAGTCGTTAATCTGTTTACATATTGGTATCAATAGGGAATAGTTAGTAGTAATGTGAACTGAAATATTCTTATAAAAGTAAAGTCGTCCACGGAGATGTGTACGAAAATGTATTGAAAGAAATTAAATTGTCAGATCCACAAACTTATTATACTCATTGAAGGTTGAGGCCTAAAAAGTTCTGAAGGACTTATGCTACTTGTGACTCCCTTAATTAAGACATTTGTTTCATGAAAGCATTATAATTTGAAATAAAACTTCATATCACATTAAGTTCTTTAGCTAAAGGACATTTCTTCAGTACTTTTTTACATATTTATAGAGTATGAAAGAGTCCAGTTTCTAAATTTCGGGTACCAGTTTTAAAAGTCATATGCAAATGTACAATTTTAGTGTGTCATTCTCCTTTCAGCTGTTAGTTGCCGCCATTTTTAATCACACTACTGGTAAACAAAAGTTCAAATGTGTCGAACTTTACTAGCGCTAGTAAAATAAGCACGCTGCTAGCGATAGTCACTGTTTATATCATGCTTTTAACAAGCTATTCGACTGGTGCTAGTCTACTAGCGCTAGTGAATTGGCATAATGTCAACGCGCCTTACGGCACGCTATGAGTGCCTTTGGGGGAAAATTCACTAAACCCCAGATATCCAAGAAATCAAAAGGGTTTAGCTCTGTGGGAGCCCTTGCCAGGTTATCAGGCCAGTGGTTGGCGTCGTGGCTGCAGTTTCCCATGAATTTTCGGACCGTCCGGGCTGTTCCTAACAGGACGGCTTTTTGCATCAGTTGGTAAAGATGTTCGTCCAGACCGAGGTATTTCAAATTGTTTAATAGATGTTTTGGGACTACTCCAGTTGTTGACATAACAATTGGAACCGTTCGAGTGTTGTTCATGTCCCATTGTCTCTGTATTTGAAATTCTAAATCCCTATATTTGGCTATTTTTTCAGCCTGCTTAATATTTAAATTATTGTTGTTAGGAATTGCTATGTCAATTAAGGTTGTTTTTATAGAGACTTTATCTACCAAAACTATATCTGGCCTATTGTGAGCAACAGTCCGATCGGACAATATCGTCTGGTCCCAGTACAGTTTGTAGTTATTATTTTCTAAAATAGATTCTGGTTTGTATGTATAGTAGGGTGTTCTTACCGACTGGGATAACTCAAAATTTCTGCGCTAGTTCTTGGTGCAGTATTTTTGCCACAGCATCGTGTCGTTCTTTGTATTCAGTTGCTGTGAACGCTTGGCAACCTCCTGTGATATGCTGAATAGATTTAGATGTTTGGCAACCATATCTGTATTAATTTATTGTTATTATTGAGTTTTATTCGGTTTTAAAGTCTTTAAGTTATTTTACGAATAAATGCACATTTTGTTTGCAATTTGATTGACCAATCTTGCTTATCTGTTTTTCCGAAAACTCGATATCTCTCGATGTTTTACGATCGAGCTCACGAAAACAGTCGTTGACCATCTGGCAACCCTGCTTTGTTGACATAACCTAATCCACACGTGTTTTGTTTTTGTTGACCAGGTTGGGGCCGGGGGTGATTTTGCTTTAACTACTGTGTTATCTACTTTGGTTAAAAATTTCCTCGCCCACAATTATTGATAAATTTTTTGCTTTTTTAAGGAATATGGGTCGTCGACATCGAAAAAAACATTTCAATCACGTAAATATATTGAGGAATTTTAATTGTTCTATACAGATGTTTTAATTTTTAATTTTAGGAATCTCAAACTCCAGCAGGAAATCAACAAAATTCATCTATACGCAAGCCATATAGCGATATTATCAAGGAAAATGAAAATTTCATCAGTTATTATAAAGTAGGTTTGTTTACCTATAAGTGAAAACTTAAATTTAACATAAATATCTTATTTAGACCTTGAATGTTTGCAAGCCAGAAGAATTTGAACAGTTCATTGTATCTCTGAAAACTGATTTACCTGCTACATTTAGGATAACAGGTTCAAAATGTGTGTCACATAAAATGCTACAAATAGTTGAAAACCAGCTTATTAAAAACTGTGTTGATGTCAGTCAAATGGATTGTGGTGAAAAATCTCCAAACATTTTTCCAATTCCCTGGTATTTATCACATTTAAACAAAAGGTTGTGTTCTGAATGCATTTTTTATCCAGGTATCCAAATAAGTTGGCATGGCAAATGGAGCTTAGTAGGAAAGATATTAGAAGATGTGAAGCCTATTATAAATTACATAACTTTTTAATATCTGAAACAGAAAATGGTACAATATCTAGACAAGAAACTGTTAGTATGATCCCTCCTCTTCTTTTAGATGTTCAACCTGATCATAAGGTAAGTTAAAACACCAGCATAGCCAAAACATTTAAAATAATTAGTGCAACATGTTGTGAAAGTTACTGAACAGTGACATATAATAATAATAATTATCTTTATTTAGCACTTAGCTAGTACAAACACAGATACATTATGTTCAAAACAAAAGTTAAGTTAGCATTTGCAAATCAAACAAATAATGAAATACTTCCTTCTTAAAAAAATATAAAGTAGGTGTCTGCATTTGATTATTTTGGGCAGACTATTAAAAAGTTCTATATCTTCAACAAGCAATGATTTTTGTAGTGATGCACTTTTTACCCCCTGAATATTGGTAATTTTGCCTCAGTTGAATATTGTAAGCATAAAAATGTTCCTTTTTAACTAATAAATTCTTTAAGTAGGTTGGTTGCTCATGATTCATTCTATAGATCAATACTAGATTTGCCTTTTTAATAGCGTGTCTAATAGGTAACCAATTTAGTGCCTGTAGCATAGCACTTATTGGAGTATATTTGCTACAGTTTAGAATAATGTGCATGGCTCAGATTTATAGTAACTGTATTACAAACTAAAATTTTCACCCAGTTAGAAAGGTTTCTTGAAATTCTTTGTAAGTACCCTAACTTTTTACCTATTTTTCTACATAAATATTGAACATGACTATTAAAACATAATTGTGGATCTAAAATAACACCTAAATATTTTATTTCCTTTACCATTTCTATAGAGAATGTATTAATCTGAAGATTTAAATTAGTATTCAGAAATTTTTTACAATTAGTCTTTGAACCTATTATCATACATTTTGTCTTAGCAGTATTTAATTTTAAGTTATTTTCACACAACCAGTTATAGAATATTGAAGCTCCTTATTCATTGTATTAGCAATTACCTTAAAATCTTTTCCTGTAACACAGATAAGTGTATCAGCAAATAAATTAACAAATGATTTACTCAAAACTTTATAAAAATCATTTACATATACAATGACATGCTTAGATATGCTGAAATTTTTTACAAATTATTCCAATTTTATATTTCTGGTTGTATTGACAACATAGATATCATTATATGAAATAAAATATTATATTAATGTTTTTCTAGTTGAAGAGTCTGTGAATGAACCATGGGTTCAGACACAAACAATGTTTAGATTTTAGAGTGTTTTAATGTTATCAAAAATTAAATGATTTTACAATAATCTTATAATAACTTAAAATGCTATAGAAAACATGTATTGTTCATCTTTTATAATTTACATAACAAATAACTGAAAAGGAAAACTAAATGCAAGTTTAAAAGTTTCCTCAAAGTTGCATTCAACTTGACAAGGTGCTATCGTAAGAAGTGTATACATTGACACAATACTTATGATAACTACTAAAAACCTAGAAAGTAACTTTTAGGAGCTTCTCTTAAGCTATACAAAGACTTTTTAAGTTAAGTATTTACTGGTTGAATGGTTGAACTTCACACCTTTAGGTATCTCCGAGTATACTTGTTCCAGTCAGTCTCCATTTAAGAATTAATATAAAATTTTTTCTGCACACTGGGGGATAGGACTACACAAATAGATACCATTATTGCTATGTGTGAATATATGTCAGTGCATTTGTACTGTCCTTGTTAATATCATTAATCAAGAAGTAAAGCCTTTTTAATTACCATCCATCTTCTGTGTGTTTCTGTTTAAAAACCCATCTTTAATCTATTAAGGATGTGAATCCTTAGGTTTGTTTACCCCTTCTCAACTGGCATTTCTCTTAATTGTACTTAATTCACACTCTATAGTTACTTTCCATCCTTGTGACATGGCATCATAGCTGTTATTATTCAAGTTTTATTGTGACATGATAAGAAGTTTATATTCAGACAATAGTGAAGTCATCTACACAACTACCGTGAAAATCTTTTAGGACTGAACTGATTTTTATGAAAATTATATACTACCTTACCTTCCCTTCAAGAAAAATTATGGTGGTTTGTTTTTATGTTTTTGGGGTGAATTCCATCCCTTATAACAAAATCTATGAAAATTGTAGAGATAAGATTTTTTTATCCTTTAAAATTTGACTAAACAAATATGAATAAGATTTTTTTTTCTGAATGATAATTGTGGCATCTCTGGTTTTTATTTTTTCTGAGTCCTTTGGTATTAACACCACATAAACTTGAAAGTCTGTATATTTCAAAAGTCCAAATGTTTCAATGGTATTAACACAAAATGAAAACAAGAAATTAAAAAATTAAAAGGATTCACAATGACAAATATTGTAATCAATGTCAAATTGTGATTATGATATTTGTGATTGCTAATCCTTTTAATTTTTTAATTTCCTGTTCATTTTGTGTTAATACAATTGAAAATGGGGTCTGATTTAGACTGTGAAATGTTTGGACTTTTGAAATATACAGACTTTTATGTGGTGTTATTCCCAAAGAACTCAGAAAAAATAAGAATAAGAATTATTGTTACATATTTTTGGTCAAAACAAATGTTTATTATTATGTTATAAACAAAGGTATAAAAGCCTTAAAAACCACCACTGTTTAACAAAAAATTGTGAAAATTTAATTATATGTAAGTGACTTTTAATGGTGTAATTTTGAGCTGATATTTTTTAAATAAGACTGCAAATTTAATTTTTGATGCAATCAACCTTACAAACCAACCATTATTGAAAAAAATATGTTAAGATTATTTAAAATGTATAAATGAATTAAAATCAATTAAAGTTTATAAGAAATATTTGCTGAGAATTATCTACAGAAATTTCTTAACTTCTTTCTATTGCTACTTATGATTTTAAAAAATATATATAAAACTGGCTGCACACAGGTAAACAAATGAGCCTATTTCACAGATTTATTCAGAATATTTTTTTCATTTCTGATCCCCTAAATTTTTAGATTTTTTTTTTGCTTCTAAAAATGTGTCCCTAATTTAGGAATTTAATTTAAAGAGCTTGAGAGATTTTTGGGAGATTTTTCATATTCTGGTTTTGCCATTTTTCATTTCAGTTTTTTGACATTGCCATTTTTGACAGAATAAAGTTGAGAATTTTCATTTTTCCATTTTTGTAATTTATTTTCATCTTATAGTTTTGTGCAACTTGACTTTTTTCATATTTTCTATATTTTTAGCATGGTTTTGAATATAGGCGAGATGCCACTTTTTGTTTTTGTAAAATGTCACATTATGTGTCTATTAATTTAAAGAATTAATGTCATAATTCATATCCCAGTATCATTTTTGGATCCTAACAAGTAATAAGTTTTTCTTAAAAAAATACAATCTGCCCCTATTGAATAATTGAATTTTCACAATATGATTAAACTCACCTCTGTTTATTTTAGAATAGTATATATTATGATTCACACGAGAAAGATGTTGAATTTCCTGAATAACAATTGTGAACCCCATTCCTCATGCAATATTTCAATCTTCACAAAATGACGATTCACATATTCATTCACTAGAAGAAGTGAATCTACCTTTTAATTTTCATGCCTTTATTATTTTTGTTTCCCAAAAAATAGTAAATTAAAAAAATCCTCCTGCCCCCCTCTTGAGATTTCTTCAAAATGATTATTATAAACTCCTATTTTCACCCCTGTCTCACTTTTGTTTCTAAGATATTTTATATAATTAAAGCATTAGAGACCCCATTGCCCCCATTGTGAAACTAACCATTTTAAAATATAGCCTATGTTACTCACAGATAGTGTAGCTTTCAGTTACTGAATCAATTTTTAAAATAGGATCAGTACAGAAATTACCCCCTGCAAACATACAAACAAATTTTACTTCTTTATATATTAGTTTTGCAAGTAATGGGAGAAAATTAATAGTTTCTGGGCATTATTAGAACCAATTTTTATTATCATCAAAATAAGTCATCTTTGTTACAAAATAATTATCCAAACAATCATTGCTATCAATTTCCTCCTCTTGTGTTTAGTACTTATATATTAAGAGAAGAAATTTGTTTGCTTGTCACAGGAACCAAAATAATACAAATTTGAAAATTGCTTGGTTAATTCCTTTCTTTAAATAAATAAATATACCTTTATTTAGGGGAAATTCAGTATCTTGAAAACAGATATATTTATACATGTAAATATTGGTGTATATAAATAAACCATCAAATAAATGAAAATTTTGCAAATTCGGTATAGGGGAGATGAGTTATTTTTTTATGAAAAGTCATTTGTCGGAAACTGAAAAAAAAACACACACACAAGAATTATGATCTTTACTTAACACCAGTCAATAGAGATTTTTAAGTGACAAAATTCAACAGCAAGCCGCATAGGCCGTCACGTAAGAGTTTATAAGCCATTACTGACAATTGTAACAGCAAACTAATAGAAGTAAATTATTTGAGCCTTAAAAAACCCAAAAATATGGATTTTTTTGCTTGTAGTCAGTAGAAAAAATGTAGAGAATCAGAAAATCTTCAAAACTTTTGACCAGTGTTTCTGAGTTTACTCAGTGAAAAATGATCCAAACAGGATGCATAAATGCTCATTAAGAAGGATTTCTGATTCTCTACAACTTTTCTGTAGACAGCATTACGATTCCTTCATGACTTTTCATTATATAAGCAAAAAACAAAAGGAAATCGTAATTTTGCAGGTTTTTATTATTTAAATACCTGGTCTACTTCAATGAGTCTACTAACTCTTAGCAATTATTATCTATGAACTCTTACTGTCTTATTTTGAATGTTCATCTGGGATTTTCTCTCCTCGCAATGGTTTCTGAAAAATACAGATAAGTTAAGTACTTGAATATCAAGGTGTAGTATCTAAGGGCAGTTTGTGGAAACTGCCCAGAACCCTAGTTGCTCTCTTATAGAAAAAACTCTCCCGCAGGATTAACTGTGAGAAAGTAGGTCTTATCTGTTTTTTCTTTTGTGACGTTTCGATTCCTTATCAGGAATCGTTGTCGAACAATGTTTGTTTGAATGTTTTGCACTATATTTGCTTGACTTTTTTTGGTGATGTCAATTGACTGATTAAAACTTCAAAGTCAATTAATCAGTCAATTGACATTTAAATTTAAATTCCGGGATGAAATCGTAAGCGCCTTGCCGCCCTCAATCGAACTGTCCGGGAATAACTTTTTTGCTGGTCTTGTTTATTTCACTGGTATTTATCGTTTTCGCAAGTTTACTTTTTATTTAGGCTGATTAATTTCTCGAAAGTTTCTTAATTTCTGGCAGCGAAAAATGAATGTTATAACAGTATCATAATTGCTTTTTGAGGTTGTATTTTTCCTAGGTATTCTTTTGTGTGATTTCTATCCTTCGAATTACATGGCAACGGCGTTATACATTGTACGACTCCTGCTTAAGGTCATTGTGCAACTGATAAGGCTCTCGAATAGAAACAATATATTGTATTGCGTTCAATGGATTATAAAATTTTGATATCACTATTTTTTAATGTTGTTTTTTATTTAAGTATGATTTGTTTTAGGAAGAATATTTTTTAGTAAAAATTCTTTTAATTAACATACTGTGTACAATATTAATGATTGAATTGTAAGATTTTAGATATGTGTGCTGCACCAGGGTCAAAAACGGCTCAGCTTTTAGAATTGCTTCATTCAAAGGAGGATCCAATTCCATCAGGTTATGTAGTTGCCAATGATATTGACAACAAAAGATGTTATATGCTAGTGCATCAAGCTAAAAGATTGAACTCTCCTTGTGTCGCTATCATTAATCATGATAGTGCCATTTTGCCTAATTTAATGACCACTTTAGCTGATGGATCAGTTGAGCAGGTAAAATATGGAAATTTTACATAATTTAAAAATTTATAAATTTTTATTCATATTTACTGATTTTTTGGGTATAAATACCACATTAAATAATTCAAATACCAACTGTTTGAAGGTCTTAATTAGATCAAAATTCGAATATAACAAATTTTATTTTATTATTTTGAGTATTCATCAAGTAATGCTTGTGATGAAATAATTATTTCAATTTGAGATTATTGCAAATTGAAACAACTGCACACTTCATTTCCCTGAAAACTAGTTTTCGAGTTAATAAAAGAGTATTAAAAAAACTAAAAATATAGCTAGAGAAGGCATATATTATTTTTTCCTATTAATGAGTCACCCTTTACGGACCATTCGTGCTGCAATTTTAAGAAGACATTAAACATATATATTATCCGTCTCTTTATACTCAGATTCGGAACCTCTGTGTGCTAATTCTATCGAAAATCCTAGATGTCGGTCTTACATCTCGCGTCTTCAAATTTAACGAAATGTATCAAATACATAAAGAAGTGTTCGAGAGGACATTCTATTGTGAAAAGCGCAACTGATGAAGGTTCCCTGACCAGAAACAATATATGTTATATATAATATATACTGTATATTGTCTTGTGTACAAAGGAATGACACCTCGAAGAGAGTATTTAATATCTCTAACAGGTGAAGTAACCTGAAAAATTTTATCGTGACATTCTGTCCTAAGAGTTAAGGGAGAACAGCAATTACACGGAACGGCTCCAGATTCGGAACCTCTGTTTTCTAATTCTCTCGAAAATCCTAAATGTCGGTCTTACATCTCGCGTCTTAAAATTTTATGGCTGACTGTATCGAAGGCCCTTGCTAAATAAAGAAACGTAATTGCTATTGACTGGCTCTTATCTAGGTTTTCTATTACCAAACTGGTTATGAAATTTAAAGCATCTTTTGTTCCCTTATTTTTTATGAAGCCAAATTGGTTATTTGCAATGATTTTACATTTATTTATAAATCCAATCAGTCGGTTGTAAATGACTTTTTCAAAATTTTTTCCCAAATTTGATATCATTGAGATGGGTCTATAGTTAGATGGAAGGTATCTCTCACTACTTTTTTTAATAGGTACAATATCTGCTTTTTTGAGAGCATATGACTAGAGCAAAAATGAACTGATAATGTGTAAAAAATACTATCAGGAAACCGATGTTTATAAAATCAAAACTAATAAACTAATCTCAATGGTGTCAACAGGTCAATTGTAAAGCACGAAATGAAATGAGCCCAGGCTCGATCCGATTGGATCATTAGTAAGAGCGAAAAACAAAAAATACTGGAAAATGTAGGATTTTTCTTTAAAAAAATCGAATCTTAGTTTTTGAACAATTGTGATGTAAAGTTTTTTGTTCCCTATTTCTGCTTTGTGCCTCCATGCGTCATAAATAATCAAATTTCAATTTTGAAAAAAGTTGTTGAAAGTAGAGGTGACATTCTACAATGCCTCTATTCTCATTTTTCACAAAATGTCTGAAATATCTGAAAAATATTAGCAAACATGACAAAAAATGGGCGAGCGTATGAATGTATCCAAGGAGCGGGGGAAGCACGGTTGTTGAGGGGAAGCGTTTAGTAATATATTTATAAATGTTTTTATTGCTTTTGTCAGAAACTAATTTAGATATTTTCAAAAAACGCAATTTTCTTATTTCAATTGTTTATAATAAAGTAAAAAACCATACTTGCGAGTGGAAAAGGTAGCAAAATATCACTACAAATCGTTTTTAATGTGATTACGCAGGCAGTATTCTGATAGTATTTTTTGCACGAAAAAGTCTCTATTTATTGGTCTAATTAATAATATGTACAATTGGTTCAATTAAATACTCTGCTAATATTTTAATTGTTTTGACATTTATTTTGGCGACACCCCCTTTTTTAAATTTTAATTTGTGTATAATGTTATTTATTTCATTACTTGTGGTAGGATAAAGAAATATAGATTTAGGATTTCTTGTTGGTAGCCTTAATTTACTGTTAGATGGTTGCTGTATTTTTTCACATTCCACTTTTAGCAAAAAATTAATTTAGAGAGTTGACAATTCCTGTTTTATTAGTCATTATTTTCATATCATTATCCATTATGTACTTAATAGCTTTTTCATTCCTACTCTCTGTTTTCTAACTTATTGTTTATTATTCTCCACAATTTTTTATTGTTATCATGACACATTTCAACTTGTTCCTTATCATGCATTATATATTACTTTATCAAGTATTTTAACAAACTGTTTGTATTCCGTTCTTACTTGTTCATTACTTGGCTCAGACCATATCCTGTACAATAATTCTGTTCTTTTGCACGATGTTATAATTCCTTTGGTTATCTATTTACTTCTGGGTTTATTTTCCGATTTATTACTGTATTATTTTGTGTATTGAGCCAGATCAATGCAACTTTTAATCAGTGATATTAGCAAGTTGGTAGCTTTATTTGGATCGTGGAATGAGGATATCTTGTACCATTGCAATCTTCTTTAACTTATTATAATTAATTACTTTATAACTATTCTTTACTTCGTGTGAGTTAACATAAAAGTCCTAGTTATTATTGAACCACTTTTAGTAAAGATATTGTCAATACATGTTCCACTATCATTGTCTGTATCTGATGGTCTAGTTATACCTTCAAAACCTGGAATGAAGCCCATTTTCAATAAGTTATTAATATGTTATTGACACAAAAAATCGAGTTTCAAAGTATCAATATTAAAATCGCCTATGATAATGTGATTTTTAACATTTTTTTAAATTCAAGAATTTTTTTTCAGTTTAAAATGAATTCAGATTAATCTAGATCATGACACCTATTTACCGCAGAGATTTCAACACTTTTACTATCATTAAGTTCAATGCAGCAGTTTATGATTTTTAAATGCCCAAATGTGATTATTTCAGTGTGTTCACTAATGCTTTCTTTAATGTACATGACTACACCCTGTATATATCATCATCATCATCATCATCATATGCAGCTAATTTCGACCATTATTTTATGGTGTAGCCTCTCTTACATATTCGTTTCGCAAATTTCTCCATGTTGTTCTGTTGTACGCTTTTTGGGACCAGGTTATGCCTGCTATTTTCTTGATGTCATAGTCCCATCTTACATTGGGGCGTTTCCTTGGTCTTTTAACACCCCTAGGATACCATTGTGTGATTTTTGTTGACCACCTATTATCTTGTCTTCTTGCCAAATGCCCTGCCCATTGCCACTTCAGAGATTTCACTCTGTCGATAACATCTATTACCTGGGTTTTGTTCCTTATCCACTCTATTCTCTTCCGATCTCTTCTCGTTATTCCGATCATGCATCTTTCCATAGACCTTTGTGCTACTTGTAGTTTTCTTGTAAGTTCGGTTTTCAGAATCCAGGTTTCACAACCGTATGTCAGTACTGGTAGAACACACTGATCAAATACTTTCTTCTTAAGGCGGAATGCCATTCGTGACTTGAAGATTATGGAGTTTCTTCCAAACGTCATCCATGCAAGTTTGATCCTTCTGTTTATTTCTGGTAGTAGCGAACCTGATATGTGTATTAATTGACCTAGGTATATATATTGTTCTACTATTTCCAGAACTGTGTTATCTATTGTGATGTCTTGTGAGTCTATTAGTTCGTTGTACATTATCTTTGTTTTTCCGATATTTATTTCCTTGCTTACTCTGCTAAGTTCATTGATTTGATTTTGTAGTTCTCCTGCGTTATCGGCAATTAGGACAATGTCATCGGCGAATCTCAGATGGTTTAGATATTCTCCATCTAGGTTCAGTCCTTTGTGGTCCCAGTCTAATCGTCGAAAGATACTCTCTAATGGCGCTGTGAATAGCTTCGGTGATATTGGGTCACCTTGTCTCACTCCTCTGTTAGTAGGAAATTCAGGGCTGCCTTCGTATATTCTGATTTTGGCTTTGGCTTCCTTGTATATATTAGCCAACGTTTCTATGTATGGCTTATCTACACCTTGTTCACTCAGGGCGTTGATTACCGCCTTCGGATATATAGTGTCGAACGCTTTTTCGAAGTCAATGAAGGCCAAGGCAAGTGGTATTTGATATTCTCTAGTTCGACTGATAACTTCCCTTATAGTGTGTATGTGATCGATTGTGCTCAAGCCACTACGAAATCCGGCTTGTTCTCGGGGTTGAGCGGAATCTAGTGTACTCTGTATTCTGTTTTGTATGATTTTAGTGAATATTTTGTACACTACCGGCAGGAGACTTATCGGTCTGTAGTTCCAAATGTCTTCTTTATTGCCTTTCTTATGGATTAATACTATGAGGGCGCTATTCCATTTTTCTGGGATGTGTCTGGTTCTTAGGCAATTCGTATATATTTTGGCTAGGCGTTTCCATGCTTCTCTACCAGCGTATTTTAGTAGTTCAGCCGTTACTGCGTCGTTACCTGCTGTCTTGCCATTTTTCATTTTGTTGACCGCTGATTCCACTTCCTCCACAAGTATTTCAGGTATTTCTTCTTTCGTCAGCTGTATTTCCAGGGATTCGGGGGCTTTGTATAGATCCGTGTAGAATTTCGTGACATGCTCCATTATTTTGTGTCTATCCGTTATTCTGATATTTTCTTCTGTCAATGCGATTACTTGTCTTTTCCCAATTATCAATGCTTTCTTAGTGTTTTTATAACTTTTCCGATTTTCAATTGCAGTTTCTACCAATTTTTCGTTGTATTTTTTGATGTCCTCTGCAATTTTCTTTCTTATTGTCTTGCATAGTTCACTGTATTCTATGCGTTGGATGTCTGTTGTCCTTTTCAGTTCTCTTCTTTTCTGAAGCAACGCCTTTGTTTCCGAACTAAGCTTCTTGTGTTCGTTTCGTTGTTGGGTTCCGCCTATTTCTTTAGCACAGGTCAGTATTGTATTCATTAGTTGTGTGTTGTCTTGTTGTTTCCGGAGCTTCTCTTCTATCAGCGTCTGATATTTTTCAGAATTTTCTTTCAGGTTGTTAATGTCTATGCTAGTAGCGGGCGTCTTCCTAGTAAGTTTAAATCTCTCCAGTTTCGTATTAAGGACAATCCTTGCTCTGACAAGTCTGTGATCGCTTCCTGTCCTGAATTTATTTAGCGTGCTTCCCAAGTCCATTTCCTATTAGAATTTTTCTTGAAGAAGGAGTTTGATATGTACATGTTCTGATAGTGTGCGAACTGTACTAATCTCTCTCATCTTTCATTTCGTTCACCGAACCCGAAGTTCCCCACTGATCCTTCTCGGTCTTGTTTTTTCCCAATTTTCGCGTTGAAGTCGCCGATAATGTATTTGAAATGGCTGTTGTTGGTATCTAAGGCCTCTTTGATTTCGCTGTATAGTTGTTCGATTTCTTCGTCAGAATGACTAATTGTTGGGGCGTAAACTTGTATTATTTGAATAGAGTATCTTTTCGAAAGCGACAATGTTAGACTTGCGACTCTGTCTGATGTTCCGGACACGCCTATAATTTTATCGGTCCATCTCTTATGGATGAGGAATCCAACACCACTAGTTCTTCCTGTTGGTGTTCCTCGGTGGTATAGGAGGTTGCCTGATTCAAGTGTTATTAGCTCTTCGTTTTTCCTCCTAACTTCACTTATGCCAATGATATCCCACTTGATTTTTACTGCTTCTTGTTCTAATTCTACAATTCTAGCTTGGTTCGAGAGTGTTCGGCAGTTATATGTTGCTAGATGTAGTGTAGTCGAATGTTTGCCTCCCCCAGAATCCTTGAGGCAGACCGGTTTCCCGGTGTGGGATTGCTTACCCACCTGGGGTACAATTCCGTGAGTTTTGTAATTCGACATGTTTGAGGTTCTGAGGCATACCTTACCACGCTGCCTCAATGCGGGTTGGTAAGGAGCAATGATTCTCTTTCTCATGGATTTTGCCAGTTACCAGAGACGACCGTACCCCCGAGATGACGTCACGTCTTTTTATTATATATATATATATATATATACAGGGTGTAAACGGTTTGAGTGCAAAGATTTTGAGGATCAATACTTCAGGTCAAAACAAATCAAAAAGCTTTATAACATTTTCAGAAATAAACTATAGTTTTGCCAAAAAAAATGAAAAAGTTAGAAGTTCTGTAGCCTTTATTACAGTGAATAATAGATTATTTCCGGCTTCAAAATGATTGTAAAGCTAAATATGTAAATACTCAATAGCGTATACACCTTTAATAACTGTATTAACAAAGAAAATTATTATTTAAACTCTAAATATTCTGTTATAATTTGCCCTACGTTTCTCCGATCAGATGTGGCAACATAGCATATACTCAGTACTACAGCTGGCCGCTACCATGAATGCTTTTTTGCTGCCCGGTTCTTTTAAGAAAGTGAAAGTGATTTTTGCGTGACATTCGACATAGCGTAAGTTATTTGATTTTCATTTTAAAATATAAATTGGAAAAATAAATAAAATCTGTTGTGAATTGTGAGTTCGAGTGTATTATTTTGTGACAAACAGTGACAATCATACAATAAGGTAAAGACCTGACATGCTATTAATTTGTGGGGAAAGCAAATGTAATAACAAGCATTTTGAATTTTGAATATTTACTATAAATAATCCGTTTGCTCGCCAGAGCTCTATCATAATGACATCTTGCAGGTCAAAGGTTTTTATTTGTCTAAGATAAATAATATTAATTTCTTAGTAACAATTATTATTTCTCGAAGAATTTAACACCTAAAAGAACTACATATAAGAAATGTTTTGTTTAATATAGTTTGTATCGCATTATTTTTGTATCATAATGTAAACAACTTTGTATCCTCCCTTCTTCAACTTGATGCATAAAATAAATCGCCAAATATAAATATTCATTTCAATACATAGATATTAAAAGGGTACATTTTTGAAAATAATATTTCGTAAAATTTTATATACCTAAATAAATCTACCGGCACTCGAAACCATGAAATTATTTAATACAAAAAAATAACAGGTGTTCATTTTTTGTGGTGACTCATTCCTTTATTATTCACGCTACAAGCAAATCTCATTTTTAGCGCGACGTTGCCACATTGACAATAATTTACTTAACATGTATTTCAAATTTTCTTGCTTATTAAGGCCTTTAGACCATAGTGTTATAAGAGTTTTTTGTTTTGTTTGGTGGGTACTATCTGCACCTAAAATATATGCAGTCAAACTATTCAAACTATTTACACTCTGTATATATATATATATATATATATATATATATATATATACAGGGTGAGTTTTTTTTGATGATCAGTATGGGGATCTCGGAAACTAGCGGAGATAGAGTAATGGTTAAATTGGGAAAGATTTGCAGTTTTAACGGCCCAATTTGATGACAGTTTCGGATTTTTGTAAAAAGTCACGAAAAAACGAAATTCTGTCGATTTAGTCAAATTCCTCTAGCTCCTTTGTTTTTGATTTTATAAAAAAAGTGTAAATATCAAAATTTCAGGGAATTGTATCCCGAATATGATTGTCATGTCCTCGTTTGCGTGACAGCTCTTGTTTTCGAGATATGACACAAACTTATCTTTTTTTGAATGGAAACCATGGTTGGCTATGACCTCAAAAAATTGGACATTTTTAGAGTTTTTCAACGATATAATACTCGAGATAGTTATTCATAAAAATAACGGAGAGTTAAGGATGCTTTTCTCTCTTATTTTCACTTTTAACGTAGGTAGCCATGAAAAAGATTGTTTTCAGTTTGACGTTTCCTCATTTGAGAGTAATTCCATTAGTAGTGCTGATCTGACAGTCGATATTGACAAGTTTTCGTGATAAAATGGAATATTTTAACGAAGAAAAACTGAAATATGGTGGAATGTTATATCATATGCCATAAAAATTCAGTTCGTGTAGCTGATGAATACTTTCATATATATTTTAATCGTCGTCAACCTGCTCTATGTACATTTACGAGGCTTTACGATAATTTACGCAGATATGGATCTTTTACTAAACCACCAAAGGAACATAATCAAATTAACAAAGCAGCACATATAAATATTTGGGCAATGGTAAATCAAAATCCATCTACATCAACTCGTGAGATTGCGGCAGAAGCTGGCACATCTCAACGAACTATAGTTAAGGTACTGAAAGCGCACAAGTTCCACCCGTACAAACTTTCAGTTTCTCATACTTTGCATGCTGGTGACGAACATCGACGTATTTTGTTTTGTACATGGTTTAAAGACATGTGCCTTGACAATCCACAGTTTCCATTAAAGGTGTTATGGTCAGATGAAACTAGATTTACTAACTGCGGTATGTTCAATAGATACAATGAGCATATATGGGCTAAAGAAAACCCTTTCCATGTAGAACAAAGACGACCCCAGATAAAATTTGGTTTTAATGTTTGGTGTGGTATCATAGGGTCTACTATTCTGGGTCCTTTTATCTATGACGAATCACTTACTTACATGAGTCTCAGGTTGGCATTATTAATTCTGGAGAATACTTTGTCCAGGTTCTTCAGGTGGTCGTCGAATGTCTGAACCATGACTAGAATATCGTCGAGGTATACTAAGCACGTCCTCCATGTTAACCCGCTCAGTACATACTCCATTAGCCTCTCAAATGTAGCGGGTGCATTACATAACCCAAAGGGCATGACTGTGAACTGAAACAGCCCTTTACTGGTGGAGAACGCTGTCTTCTCTCTGTCGTTTGCGTGCAGACCAACCTGCCAATATTCATTTTTTAGGTCTAGTGTGGAGAACCAGCGGGAGCCTGCTAGTGTGGTCACAGTGTTATCGATTCGGGGTACTGGATAGCTGTCTTTCTTCGTGACATCATTCAGCTTTCTTTAATCCACGCAAAATCGGGTGGTTCAATCCTTCTTTTTAACTAGCCCGACGGGAGCAGACCATGGGCTGATAGGTGGCTCAATAACTCCATTTTGTAACATGGACTCGATGTTTTTCTCGACTGCCTGTTGTTGCCCCAATGGTAGTCGTCTAGGTGGTATTCTGATGGGTTGAGCCTTTCCGGTATCTATTCGATGCTGGATGATGTTGGTGCGACCGGTTGTTTCATCTTGACTGTTATAAATTTAACAGTGCTTTGTGATAAATTGCTTGGCTTTCTTCTGGTTCTCTGGTGTAAGGTGTGTCAAATGGTCAGCAAACTGTTGTAGGAACTCTTTACTGGGCCCTGCCTCCTTCACCGACGTCTGGTACTCTTCTTCGCAATTGATGATGGTCTCTACTGGCTCGAAACAAGCTATCCTTGACCATTGGCAATTCTGATGTCGTGGTTGGACAAATTCATAACTCTAATTGGTATATCTCGTCCGGTTTTAACTATAGCCCGTCCAACTAAGTAGTCATGAGCGAAGTGTACGGGCTCCACCATTCCAACCCAGCTCCCAGGATTACTGTCTAGCTGCCCATGAATAATCTGTTCCGTTCGACCGGGAATTCTGCCTGGAGATTTTGCTACAATTTTTATGGAGGTCGATGAGCTGTTAACGGGCCGTGTCAATACAAATTCCTCATTTAGGAATCGAAGAACATCATATCTCGGGTCGAACATAAATCCATGCTGGCTGATTAGGTCCATACCCAGTATAAAATCGTCCTCAATATTCGCTACCAGGACCCTATGCCGGATCATGTTGTCCCCTATCTGTAGCACGACATCTGCCTCACCCTGTATTGACAAGGACTCGCCGGTGACTGTTCTGAGCTGGATGTTCTTGTTAGCTGGCCTAATTTCTGATGCTCTCAAAACCCGGGGCTTGGCAATGGACACAGCGGTGCCGGTGTCGATGGTGATGGTAATTGCTCGGCCATTGATGGTACCCCTGATGATTAGGCTGCTGCTATCTCTGCAAAATCCCGGGGTGGATACTGTCCTGGGTGTTGGTGGAGGGTTAGTCAGCATTCGCCCCCTTATGCTGACTGATTGGAGTTTCCCTGGGTGGTAAGGTCGGTTTATTGGCTACCCCTGGTTGGTGATCGTTCCGGTAGCCTTACTCTGCAGTCACGTTGAAAGTGTCCTGTTCGTCCACAGCGGTAACATGTCCCTCTGGTGCCAGTTCTTTGTGACCGTTCTAATATTTTGTTCAGACCAGCCAGCAGGGCTTGACATGGTGACTCTGGCTCTTCTTGGTTAAAGGTAACTGCTCGGACCCTCGGCTTGGACATGTTCATGACGGACTCTACTTCTTTGTACTTCCACATCTCTGATGTCGTTTATGAAACTCTGTGTGGCCAATTGGTCTTTGGTTTCCTCTGGCAGGTCTGGGTAGGACAAGTGTACTAACCGTCTAATCTCTGCTTCGAATTCTTGGAGGCTTTTATCGGATTTTTGCGTTTTTACACTGAGTTAGACTTGGTATACCTGGCTCAGGGATTGATTGTCGTATCTTTTGTCCAGAATGGCGATGATCAAAATTGCCTTGTTTATCGACTGGAATGCTCTGGAGGAGTTCTAAGGCCGGACCTCTTAAGGAAATTACAAGAGAGGTAGATTTTTCTTGGTTATCCCATCATTAGCTGTAGCCACTGCTTCAAATTGCCGTTTATACATGGGCCAAGATGAACTGCCATCAAATGTGGGTGGTTTGCTGACGGAACCTCTGGTACTCGTAGTGTTCCGGTATTTTCCTCGCTGTAAGTCCTGTTGCATTTTTTTAATTGTACGAGAGTTTTCGATGCTGATTAGCTGTTGTGTATATTTCATGTAAATAAAAGTTTCTATAAAGTGAGAGTAAATATTAGTTTTTCAATTTTAATTGAACCTACGGAGTTTGTAACAAATTTGGTGATCAGAAGTGCAGGATTAAGTGAAGTTAAAATCGCAATTTGATTTATGGAAACCCGAAGTATGGAAAAAGAAAAAATGGACGAGATTACGGATGGACTAGATGAAAAAATTACCCCGATCCTGGAAAAACGTGACAAGAAGGAGCAATAACATCAAGAAGAAATTCAACAAAGGTTAGTGAAAAACGTAAAATATATTTAGAAAATCTTGTCACTGCATGGAAGAAAAACAAAATATCATTGAGGGATTATTCTCGAAATTTGAAGAAAAGCAAGAACAAATTGAGTTAAAACAAGGCCAAACTGATGAACAAAGACAACTGCAATTTGAACAATTAATGCAAATTAATCGAAAGTTAATGAAACAGTTAATGAAAGAATGCAAATAGTGGAATCAGACATAAAAGAACGACGACATATAAATCCTAAAAAGTAATGTGGAGACTCTTGAAATCAAAGGAGATGACATTGATTCCATCCAGAGCCAGGTGAAATTTGAAATCAGTTCCATTAAAAACACAGTACAAAGTGAAGTAACTGAAGTACAAGATAAAATCAGCTCCATCCAAAACAAAGTGGAAACCGAAATTAAACAATTACAAGAAGATTTGCAGAGAGTGAAATACCAGCACACCGTGAGTACCAAATGTTCCTTTAGTAATCCACCCACATTTGATGCCCGCTCATCTTGGCCCATGTATAAATGGCAATTTGAAGCCGTGGCTACAGCTAATGGATGGGATAACCAAGAAAAATCTACGTCTTTTGTAATTTCCTTAAGTGGTCCGGCCTTAGAACTGCTCCAAAGTATTCCAGTCGATGAACAAGGCAATTTCGACAAGATCATCGCCATCCTGGACAAAAGATACGACAATCAATCCCTAAGCCAAGTATACCAGGTGCAACTAAGCGGAAAAACGCAAAAATCCGGAGAGAGCCTTCAAGAATTCGAAGCAGAGATTAGACGGTTAGTACACTTGTCCTACCCAGACCTGCCAGAGGAAACGAAAGACCAGTTGGCCACACAGAGTTTCATAAACGGCATCAGAGATGTGGAGGTACAAAGAAATTTAAGACTGAGTGGCGTCAAGAAAAGTAATGAAGCTTTACTTCGGGCCTTGGAAGTAGAGGCAGTCACGAACATGTCCAAACCGAGGTTGCGAGCAGTTTCCTTCAACCAGGAAGATCCAGAGTCACCATTTCAAGCGCTGTTGGCTGGTATGAACAAACTACTAGAACAGTCACAAAGAACTAGCGCAAGGGGGGCATGTTACCGATGTGGACGGACAGGACATTTCCAACGTGACTGCAGAGTGAGGCTACCTGAACGATCACCAACTAGAAGTAGCCAAAACAACAACCTCACCAACCAGGGAAACTCCAATCAGTCAGCATAACGGGGCGAATGCTGACTAACAATGGGGGCACCATCAATGGCCGAGCAATTACCATCACCATCGACACCGGCGCCGCTGTGTTCATTGCCAAGTTGTGATGGAATCCTGTTCGGTCGTCCAGTATGGGGATTGGGTACAGAGTATAAAAGTTTCAGGATTCACTAAAGGATCTTCAAAACGAAAATTATTTTTTTATCTATCTGAAATCCTTCTAACTCTATAATGTCACTATATTGTGCAATATTATGGGCGTAAATTGATAAAGGTAGATTATTTTTGGGCAAAGATTGAGAAACAAGTTGAAGTGATTCGACTAAATCGGCGGGGGTTATTATTGAACTGTGTGAGCGAAAGATACGGCTGACAAATCATCATTTAGGACATCTTGGATTAAGACATGGCTATCTATTAATGATTCGCATATATCTATTTTTTTAACTAATGCTTCGAAAAATGCAAGATCGTCTGAAATATACATTATAGTTTGTTTGATTTTGGCAATATCTGAACTGTTTCATTGAAGTTTTGGATTAAGGAATTTGTTACTGAAATTTGGTTCTTTAGTAAATTTTCGATCTGTTGTTCGTCATATGTTATCTTGTTGATACAATCGTTAAAGTATTTACCATCAATTGCGTCCAGGGTTCCAGTTATTGATTTCCAAATTGCTCCTATGCCATTAATAAGTCCTCGTTTCTGTCTGTTGGAGTTATAAAGTTTAGTGTCTGCGAATATCTCTTAATATTTTAAGTTTACGGGTCATATATTTGCTTTATGAGTTCGCACCTGATTCGTACATGGGCTTCCAAAAGGTCTTTTGGCTTGCCGGCCCGGATGATTTGTCCGAGACGCGGTTCTAACCCGGTTAGAAGAGTATTGAGCGCCATAGTGTCTATGAGACATTTTTGAATGTTGGCGTGTATTTTTGCCGTTACGACCTGTAGTCGGTTGTAAAAAGTAAGGCGTCATTTTTTCGATAGTTGATGGAGGCGTTGTAGGTCTTGAATCAGGGACGTCAAATCACTGGAATATCCAAAATTAACATTCAAAAGTTGTTGCAATTCCATCATATACTTTCGACAGTTCGTTATCATACACATCATTCGAAGACCTGGGCAACCGCGGGCCTTTAACTAAACTTCATAAGATTTGTTCTAAAGCCATATCACATCCAATAGACAAAGATGCCATCTGCGAAGGTCAGCTTCTCAGACAGCCAGCCACACCTCCAGCAACCTGCAAAAGTGTGATATTATATGCAGAAGAGATTGACGTAAACTTTTGGTTGAACTCGATTTGCAGACCACTGGCCATCACCATCAAATGCAAAGGAAAATATATCGTGACACAAACCATATCGACAAATTCAGTGATGCAAATTCAATTCAAAACATCACATACAGAAACCACCCAGTGGACATTCCTTTCAACTGCTGCAACGGCATGCCAGCCGCCAATGAGATGCTAAACTTAACACCCCTACAGTTACAAGAATTAAATGTACAAGACCTAGATGTTGCCAACCATAAGCTCACCCAATATTATATGGAACTGGAAAAGCTGATGGAACAACCACCCTTAGAAAAGCATTTGTCGTGGCTCACAATCACAACGACCACGTTAATAGGAATTGTGATTATACTCCTCACAGTGAAGTCAATCCAGAAGAGGTTCAAGAAGACCACTACACCCAGCTCCGCTGTCCAGTACACGCCACCTACAGCACCATCAAACCCTAAGCCCAAAGGAAAGCTACACAGTCTCCTGAGTCCAACTTATATCGCAATTCAACATTCCCAGCTGACTCAGCGACATGTGTAGTGTCAGATTACCGCACGGCCAACATCCGTGGAAATTGCAGCGTCTACTTTGCTTATTCGGCATGTTATGTGTTATAAATTGTAAAACTGCTCTAATGTTGTATTCATTATTACTCAGTTACTCTGTCAGTTTGTATTGTTATTTTCATTTACATTTTTAAAGTTATAATTATGTTTATTATTAATAAAAATCTTTTTTAAAAAGTTTCATTTGAGAAGTCTGATAACATATATATATATATATATATATATATATATATATATATATATTAGTATTTAGGTTAAGGGATATTGATAATTATAATTAGTCAATATCCCTTAACCTAAATACTAATATATTATAATAGTGACTATTAAACTTATACAATATATATATATATATATATATATATATATATATATATATATATATGTTTTTAAGTTTTCGCGGGCACTAAATGTTTTAGTTGGTTTCCAGGAATTCATCCGCGTAGTTGATAACTGATCCCTGCCGGGATCGATGGTAATATGACGACGTTTCGGCAGGGATCAGTTATCAACTACGCGGATGAATTCCCGGAAACCATCTGATACATATATATATATATATATATATATATATATATATATATATATATATATATATATATATATATATATATATATATATATATGTGGATAAAAAATTGTCGAACTTTTTTTAAGATACAACATGAGCTGTTGCAAATATGCAACATCTGAAGCATGGGGCGAAGTAAAATTATAGTTATACAGTTTGGTTAAAACATGCAAGAAATATTTGCATATAAGGGGTGGTTGACATATAAGGTGGAGACAAATTATATTTTCCAGGATGGTTAAAAAATATCTCAAAAATGGTTATTTAGCGTAGTCCATAAGCCGTTGCATAGATAAGATAGTTGAAATATAGAGTGGATCCGACTTATAATTAAGTGTTTAAAAAATGTTATATTTGGTGGCCCTTAAGCAGATGCATATGCAGCGTAGTTAATAGTAATTGTGATGATAATCCTCAGAGTAAAGTGGATCCAGAAAAGGTTCAAGAAGACCACTAAGCCCATCCCGACTGCTGAGTCCAATATACTATGAACTTACCACGAACTTATATTAGAACAACAATTCAACATTCCCAACTCAACAACACGTTCAGTGTCATATTACAGTACGGCCATCCGTTCGTTATTTTGATTCATGTTTGGATCTTTCAGACGTTTCGCCAAGATTTTACGTGCGTCCCCTATTTCAGGTACTCCATATATGCAACTGCTACATAATAAAAATTTTCTACCATTTATTACCCACCCTGTATAATATAATTCTACTCCACCTTATATTTCAACCAACCGGTAAATGGTACAGCTTGTAGATCACAACATTTCTTCATAATACTTTTTAAACCCACCTGTATAGGTGTAATTACACTCCGCTACATATTTCAACTATACTATATATGCAACTACTTCTGGATATAAAATAATTCTTTAATCACTGTATAAACTATAATTCCACTCGATCTCATATCTCAACCACCCTGTATAAATATCTTTCTCTAACATTTTTTCAACCCATTTCATAAATATAATAACTTAAGAACATAATTCAAAGATCCAAACTGCTTACATAAAACTTTTTTTTTTTTAAAATGTATCCACCCTGTATAAATATTCTATCCATATTGTATATGCAACTACTTATCAGTCAAACAATATATCATTTTGTTATCTACCCTATGTAAATATAAAGCTACTCCGCCCGTTTATGAACCACCTGGTATATGCAACTATTTATGGCCCACTCAGTATGACTTTTTTGAACCACCCCGTATAACTAATTTCACTCCCCTTTATTTCAAACACATTGTATATATGCAGCTGCTTATAGAACTTGTTTTAGATTTTTTAAATCCATGTCATTCTACTCCGCACTAAGATTCCTATAGGTTCGTTCCTTCAGCCTAGATAACCGATACACAACGGTCGCGTACCTGCGCACAAGAAAAATAGCGTTCCTTCAAAACAATAACCGTTTAGTGAACGGTTCACTTTCGTGTTCCAAGTGACACGCTGATTGATTCGCAACCAGTTAATGTACGGTAATTACTATCACCGGCTTCAGGGTAGAATCGGTGGTGCAGGGACATTAACCAATTGCCGATCGGTCGACAATCGGTTGAAGGAACGAACCTATATATATATATATATATATATATATATATATATATATATATATATATATATATGGTTGATTTATCAGTTCATTTTTTCTAAATCGAAACATATTACACTGCCAGATTCCGAATTTTGAATAAAAGCTAAGCTGATTCAAGTATCTAATATTTGATATCCAGTATGGTAGAAGTTTTTTCGATATATCTACCATTTCTGTAAATATAGGGAGATAAAATATCTGCCATATTTTAAGTCAAACTATAGGCTTTGCAACAAAAAAGATTCAGCAAAATCAGTTCAGTAGTTCTTACGTGATGCCCGAACAAACAAACAAACAAACAGACAAACTTACAATTTTATAATAGTATAGATAGATAGATAGATTATTATAACGTTGATAATCCCAACATCCTTACAATAGAACGAAATTAAATTCTTTTAAAAGAAATTTATATATATATGTATCAGATGGTTTCCGGGAATTCATCCGCGTAGTTGATAACTGATCCCTGCCGAAATCCGGCAACGTCGATTCACGGCAGGGATCAGTTATCAACTACGCGATGAATTCCGGAAACTGTGTTATACAATTTAGTGCCCGCGAAAACTTAAAAACACCATGTACATATATATATATAATATATATATATATAATATATATATGTATATACCTCAACCATTGCGAAGCAGCCAAGACCTACTGGTACACGGTGCGGGATTGATTGCGACGTAGCCATAATCTGCGAGCAGTACAAAAACTTCGACACCCTGTCCTGGGTAAATGACACAACGGACAGAGCAGCGATAGGCTTGCGTAACTCCGTTCCAACAACTCCCAATACCCTCAAACCATGGCTTGTGAGAGCCAAAGTGGGAGGGTCACTTCTATAGCTGCTATTGCACCTCCTATTGCACAGTCGAGGAGTTCGAGTTATTCTTTGGACACCTTGGCGGAGGATTGTACGGAGCGTGATTATCGTCGCCATCGCAGGGATTTCAACGCCTGGGCAATTGACTGGGATGCCAGAAAACGAGCGTGAAGGACGAGCTCTCCTTGAGACCATGTCTTCGCTCAACCTTGTACTCCTCAACCAGGAGACGTAAGCACAATATCGTAAAGGCACAGCCAGCTCCATTTGATGTACATTCGTTGCAGCAACCTAATTAAAGGGGTGTGAGTGGCGGGTCGATGAGGATTTTACTAATAGCGACCACCAAGCTATTATATGGGAATCAACACCACTCGCCAAACGAGATTGTGTTGTCATTCGTGCGAGGTCACAGCAAGTCGGTTGGAACAAAAATGCTTTCGATGCTGATTCATCGCCTTGTTATTGAGCAGGAAGACCATTGTCAATAGCAACAAGCGCAGAAGCCACTGCCAAAGAGGTAATGAAATCTATGTCCAAGTCCTGCGATGCTTTCCATGCCAAGGAGACACGAGAACAAAGCCGCCCACCAGTTTACTGGTGGAACGAACACACTCACAACACCGACGAGAGTTCTCAACAGCACGAAGGCTGCATCAACGAGCACGGAGACGCGACATGTCACAACAGAAGAACTAAGGCTCGACTATGAGATCAAAAGACAACACATAGAAGAGCCAATTCTCTCAAGCAAGAGATCCTAACTGGAAGGAGTTGTGTGAACGAAGTTAATCAAGATCCATGGGGAAAACCGTATAAAATCGTCATGCATAAAATTAAGGCCCCTCCCATGAACATCCACGAACTGCCTCGAATCATTGCACCGCATTGTCACTCACCTGTTTCCTGCGAAGCTGAGCTACCCGCTTATTCTCGTGGCAAGGTGAGGACGAAGATATACCATCCAGTGACTATGATAGCTGATGGGCTCGCGTGCAACCGGCTCCAAAACGGTAAGGCTCCCGTCCATATCATACTAACTGCGCTAAAATGCGCCATAGCCAATAGGCCTGACATGTTTCTACACATGTATGAGACCTGCCTAAAGCAGGGGTTTTTTCCCGACTAAGTGGAAAAATGCAGAGGCTTGTGCTCCTCCCTAAAGGGGGGAAAGAAACCTCACCACCGACGAACCGTCATCATATCGTCCCCTCTGTATGTTGGACTCCTGGGGAAAACTCCTTGAAAGATAAATAGAAGATAGGCTGGAGCCATACGTTGAGCCGAAACTTTCCACCAACCAATTCGGGTTCAGAAGGGGAATCAACCATCGATGCCGTGACACTCGTTTACCACTCGCCAGAAGAGGCTATCTCGGGAAAGAGATGGAGAAAGTTGGAAAAAAGTACTTCTAATAGCCACCCTTAATATCAGAACGCCTTTAACTCGGCCCGCTGGGACCGCATTTTTGGAGGCTCTGCCAGGATGGAAGTTCCGCAGTACTTGCGCAGAGGTTTCAGCTTATTTCAAGGACCCGCATCTTGTTGTCCAAACTGAAATGGGCAGTAGACTATAAGATCACAGGAGGTTACCTCAGGGCTCTGTTCTTGGCCCCCTCTTATGGAACGTAATGTACAACGACCTGCTCCTGCTCGTCTGCCTGAGGGCGTCAGGCTAGTGGCATTCGCCGATGATTGGCATTGATCATAGGCGCAACACATAGAGGAGATACAAAAACCTTCTCATTTCTATAGCCACAATTCAGCATTTGGATGCTCGCAGCGGACTGAGTTTAGCAAACAAAGACCGAAACACTTCTTTGATTAGCAGTCGAAAGGCAAGGGAAACCATCACCCTCAAAATAGGCGACACTACATACAGTCGCAGCCCTTCATCAAGCTATTTGGGGGTGCTCCTGGACGGCACGGCTCAACTTCAAAGAGCACATAATCGCGGCCAGCAAGAAAGCAGCTGGGGTACAGGTGGCATTATCTAGAATAATGCCGAATGTCGGAGGCCCTAGACAGATAAGAAGACAGCTCTGGCAACAGTAACTACTTCTGTTTTGTTGTACGGGGCACCGTTATGGGAGAAATCGCTCGAGCTACCATCGTACGCCGGAAAATGAAATCAGTCCAGCGGCTCTCAGCGATTCGAGTGGCATCATCCTACCGCACTGTGTCTTAACGAGGCGGTGAGTGTGATTGCCTCTACCTACCATCGACATCCTGGCTGCAGAAAGGGACGGCTTTCCGCAGAAAGTTAGAGAAAGACCAACCGACAGGAAAGCGATGAAGGAGCATGAGTCTAGGGCAATGGCAGGAGAGGTGGGACAGCTCTACTAAAGGCCGGTGGACATATCGATTGATACCTAACATCAGTCGTTGGGTCAACCGCCAGCATGGGAGGTGGGGTTCTTACATCACTCAACTCCTGACTGGACATGGATGCTTTCGAGCATACCTGCACAGGTTCAGGAGGGCAAACTCCCCAAACTGCCCACACTGTACGGACGTTATAGAGACGCGGAACACGTGTTCTTCTCCTGCCCCGGTTTCAGGATCAACGTGCTGAAGTGGAGAGGATTCTGGAGACTAATATCGTTCCAGAACAAATATTAGAAGCCATGCTGAAGGCCCCAAGCCTGGAACTTGGTATCAGATTACGCGGAGACTATCCTTAAAGAGCTCCGCAATACCTTCGAGGAGTAGGCTTTAGAGGCTTTCATGTAAGAGCAGTTAACATCTGCAATAACCACCCTTGCGAAGTAGTATTGACAAAGAGTGCCGCAGGGGGACCATGTTGTAGGAGAAAGAGGTTAGGGTTTTAGCGGGTATTCGGTATACTGGTTTCAATGCAACGATTTAACTCTGCTTTGAGTCATTGCATCGGGAGTCCCGCACGACGGCTAGCAACGTGCTAGTTAGTACGCAATGTATTTCCCCCCTCTCGGATAAAAAAAAATGATATATATATATATATATATATATATATATACAGGGTGTAATAGTTTGAGTGCATATATTTTAGGAGGAGGTAGTATACCCAATTAACAAAAAACTCTATACCACTATGGTCGGTAGGGCCTTAATAACCAAGAAAATCCCTAAACTATTAAGTAAATTATTGTCAATCCGGCAACGTCGCTCGCGTTCGAAGCAGATTCACTCTTAGAGCGAATAATAAAGGAATGACTACGCCGACAAAAAAATAAACACCTGTGTTTTTGTATTGACTGATGATATTGACCTTAGAATTAAATAAAAATGTATGTTACATATCACCTTTCATGACTTATAAATAATAATATGCTGATTAATGTCTAGATTAAAACAATAATCCATTGTAAAGGAATTACGCAGAAACTAAAACAATACTTATATTATATTACTAGATGCACCTGCATAAATGATGATTCTGCATAGTTCCCCATTTCCAGCAGAGATTATAAATAGGAGAATATTCCTAATATACACACTCTTTTGAATTAACTTTAAGACTTTTAACGTTGTTCAGAGTCACAACATTTGGTCTGTTCATTTGCTGTAGTAATAATTATAAATTAGTCCTTTTTTGTAACAAGTAGTGATAGTTGTGTTTCAAATAAATTCTGTTGTTTTTTAAAAAAGGGTTTTAAGTAATAAAGCACCAACAATTGGCGCAGTCAGCAGGATCGGAAAAACAGAGATTTTTGGTGATCCAAGAAAAACAGAGCAGAAATTCCAAGAAGATCTGGTGGTTTCCAAACCTTCAACCGGAAAGAACCGCACGCACTACAGAGCATCTTCCAGAAAATCAAAGTGAGTAAAGATTTATTATTATTCTGTGAAAATTGCTATATATGTATATTTGTTCCCTAAATCCAATTATTTTCCCAAGTCGTTAAAACAAAAAAATACGTGTGTAAAAAAAAAAAAATTTGTAACAATTCCATTAAAGGGGTTAGATTTTGGAGTCGAGCGAAAATCGGACAGAATCGAGATCCGCGAGTTTATTTTCGAGGGAATATCGGAAGTAACTTGAGCAATTTTAATTTGAAGTTTTTCATTAAAATTGGGGTGGAATTACACAAATAAAAATGAGCCAAGAAGACTTAAATCTTATAGAATATAGATTAAGTGAATTATGTCACATTATACCAGAATATGATGGAGATTCAATACTATTAAATACATTCATTAATTCTTGTGACGCAGCATTTGACGTAGCAACAGACCAACAAATATATCTCTTAACTGTACATTTAAAAAACAAACTAAAAGGACGAGCATCTCAACTAATAAACTCACGCGACTTGAAAAATTGGGATCAAATCAAAACCATTTTAAAAACACACTTCGGTGATTCGAGAGACTTAACAAGTCTAATCTACGATTTACAACAAATAAAACAGGGAAACAATGAAAATCCTCAAAACTATGTGCATCGCATAAACGCACATCATTCAAAACTATACGCCGCGATAAATCAACAAGTAACATTAACCCGAGAACAGAAAACCGCACAGCAAGCGTTAGTCGATAAGATAGCTTTACAGACACTTTTAGTAGGTCTTGAACATAAGCTAGGTGCAATCGTACGAGCATCGCGACCTTGCAATCTCGCAGAAGCTGCAAACATAGTAAAAACCGAATATCAATTAACGTATCTAGAAAGTAAAAAGCCACAGGTAAATTCCTCAAACTTTCAAAGCAAAAATAAAAAGACATGTAATTATTGCAAAAAGTCGGGACATTTAATTTCAGAATGCCGCAAAAAACAAAATAATGATAATTACTATAATCAAAACCGAAATTATCAATATAATTCGGGAAATCAAAGAAATTTCAATCCAAATCATTCCTTTGCGAATAGACATGAAAATCAAAATCACAGAGAAAATTATTATCAAAGACCACCTAACCAAAATAATTATAACCAAAATAACTATCAAAGCAATTCTTCAAATACAAGAAACATGCAAAATCCTCCAAGAAAAACATTTCATTTAAACGAACAAAGAGTGGAAATAAAGACTGGCACTTCTACTCATCTCATTCCAACCAGTCAAGCCCAAAATTTAGAAAGCCAAGAATAAGATCAGAATTCGTAAACACAAGTAATTCAAATAATTTATTCTATATAAAAACTCATGACGGAAAATATCGCTATTTAATTGATACAGGAGCAAGTATATCAATTTTGAAACCAAATTTATTTGAACAAGAAAAAATAAAAAGCGTAGAACCCATAAGAATTCAAGGCGTAACTAACCAATTTTTTGAAATAAATAAAGCAATAAATTTTGATTTCTTTTTGAAAAATGACGAAATGGAAGTATTCGTACATAACTTAAATATAGAATTTGATGGTTTATTAGGTATAGATTTTTTACAACAATATGAGTGTCTAGTTGATTTAAAAAATAGAAAACTAATAACCAAATATATAACTTTGCCATTATACAAAGAAAACGAAATTGTCAATGAAATAACTATAGAACCAAGAACTGAACAAATATTCAAGTTAAATTGCAATGAGAAAAATGCTGAACTAATTTTACACTCACAAGAAAAAGAAAATGTCATATTGCCAAATTGTGTAATCAAAACGAATGAAAAAGGTGAATTTCTAACGTCAATTTTAAATAAAAGCGAACAAAAGAAAAGAATAATTTTTGATGAATTAATAATTGAACCTTTTATTGAAAATAGTCCAGTAAATAAGAATCAAACATTAATTTTAAATCTACAAAAAGAAAACTTATATTCAAGACAACAACGAGTCGAACAATCCTTGCGTTTAGAACATTTAAATTCTGAAGAAAAAGAAGCAATTACCGCCTTATGTAAACAATATTGCGATATATTTTATTTAGAAAATGATGAATTAACTTTCACAAATACCGTAAAACATAAAATAGATACCGGGCAAGCCAAACCAATTGCAACAAAGTCATATAGATACCCTTATGTCCATAAACAAGAGGTAAAAACCCAAGTAAATCAAATGTTAAAACAAGGAATAATCCAACCATCATCCTCACCTTGGTCATCTCCAGTATGGGTAGTCCCCAAAAAGTTAGACGCTAGTGGTAAGCTGAAATGGAGAATGGTCATAGATTACCGCAAATTAAATGAAGTCACGGTAGATGATAAATATCCATTGCCTAATATAAATGATTTACTCGACAAATTAGGACATTGCTGTTATTTTACAACCCTTGATCTGGCATCAGGTTTTCATCAAATTGAGATTAATCCGACAGATATAGAAAAAACCGCGTTCACAGTTGAAAATGGTCATTATGAGTTTAAGAGAATGCCATTTGGTTTAAAAAATGCACCCGCGACCTTTCAACGAGTCATGGATAATATTTTAACTGGCATACAAAACGAACGAGCACTTGTATACATGGATGACATCATATCTTATGCTTCATCATTAACAGAACACATACAAAGACTAAGAGAATTATTCGAAAGACTAAGAAATTCAAATCTCAAATTGCAACCCGATAAATGTGAATTTTTAAAAAAAGAAGTTGCATACTTAGGTCATATAGTGACAGAAGAAGGTGTAAAACCAAATCCAGAAAAGATAAGAGCAGTCAAAGAATTTCCAGTACCAAAAAACGCGAAAGACGTGAAAAGTTTCCTAGGTTTAGCAGGATACTATAGAAGGTTTATAAAAGATTTTGCCAAAATAGTCAAACCTTTAACTGAATTATTAAAGAAAGACATAAAATTTAACTTTGATGAACATTGCATGAAATCATTTGAAACATTGAAATAAACATTAATAAATTATCCAATTTTACAATATCCTGATTTTGAAAAAGAATTCAATATTACTACAGACGCGAGTAATTATGCGATAGGAGCAGTACTATCACAAGGAAAAATAGGAAAAGATTTGCCTATAGCATACGCATCTAGAACTCTGAATGCTCACGAACAAAAATACTCGACAATCGAGAAAGAATTACTAGCAATAGTATGGGGAGTTGCTAAATATCGGGAATTCGTCTACGGGACAACCTTCAAACTGTATACCGATCACCGCCCGATAACATGGTTATTCAATGTAAAAGATCCAGGTTCCAGACTCGCAAGATGGAGATTAAAACTGGAAGAATATAATTATCAAATAATATACAAACCAGGTAAACAAAATACCAATGCCGATGCCTTATCTCGAATAAGAATCAATCATCTCAGAGATTATTCAAAAATATTCTACGGAAGTCCAATAAAAAAAGAAGAAGAAGAAAATGAAGAAAGACCGGATACTCCAAATACAGAAATCGGATACGAAACAATCTTAGAAGAATATAACATTTTTAAGAAACTACACGAATCAAAATCACTAATTGATTATTCTAAATGTAATTTTACTAATGAGAAATTTCTAGATAAACATCAAAAAAACATTATATCATTCTTAAAGCCAGGCGAATAACTGATTCACAATTTAAAATAGCTGATGATTTAATTGACTTAAATACAATGTATGAAGAACACAGAATAAACGTTGTCACATCAAAATCCAATCGTAAACGAAAGTATTACCTTATCATTGTTCCACATTTAAATCCTGACCAAGCAATCTTTGAAATTCTTTACTACAATAAAGAGATATTGTTAGAAAACGATAAATATTATATGGAAGAATTAAAAAATGTACCAATTTTAGAAATGCTATCTTTCATTTTTTCCGATAATGAAATAGAATTTATAACTTGTAACCCAAACATTATAATCCCAGAAAAAGAACAAAGAAATATAATTATCGAAGAAAATCATACAGGTAAATTAAACATGCATAGAGGTATCCAAGAAACAGTAACAAGAATAAAACGAAAATATCAGTGGGAAAATTTAACCAAAGACGTTGAAAATTTCATAAAAAATTGCGAAGTATGTATTAAATCCAAAGCTTGTAGAAAAAATTTATCAAATCCCTTAGTAATAACAGAGACGCCGAAAACACCGTTTGAACGCATTAACCTCGACATATTAGAAATACCAGAGAAAAATTATGTACTTGTGATAAGAGATGAATTTTCTAAATTTACCCAAGCTTATCCAATTGAAAATAAATCCGCGAAAAATGTTGTCAATACACTATTATTATATTTTATGCACTACGGTACGCCGCTAAGAATACATTGTGACAGAGGTAGAGAATTCGATAACCAATTAATGAGAGATCTATGTACTCTTTATAATATTAAACTAACATTCTCATCAGTCAATCATCCACAGAGCAATGGTTCAATCGAAAGATTTATGAGTACCTTATTGGAAATGATAAGATCAACAGTTACTGAAAAACCGGGAGATCATCTACTAACATGCATCCCATATGCAGTTATATGCTATAATAATTCTATAAGTAGTACACATGGTTATACGCCATACGAACTAATTTTTGGTCACACAAATTCAAGACCACCTGAAAAATTATTTAATCAAGAAGAACTAGTCTCAAAATATGTACGTGAACTAAATAATAAAATTTCATATTTTTATAAAGTAGCGAGAGAAAAAACAATTTTGAAAAAATTCAAATCTAAAGAACGTCACGATCAAAAAGCGAAACCAAAACCAAAAGATATTGAAGTAAATGATTATATATTCATAAAAGAGTCACAGATAAAACATAAACTAAGTAACAAATCGAATGGTCCTTATAAAGTGATACAAATATTAAGAAATAATGCTTTAAAAATCAAAGACTTAGAAACAAACAGAGAATTCACAATTAACTCAGATCAAGTTAGCTCAATCTTAAAATAGATTTTCTTTCTTTTCAGATGAAATACGTCATCATTCTTGCTGTTCTAATCACAGTAAGTCAAGCAAGTAATTATAAAATTAGAACTCTAAATAACACTCTAGGAATACAGTATTATCATGAATCAGACTTAAAAGTATCAAATGAAAAATGGAAATTACTAGTTGTTAAAGACATTACAATTTTATTAGATTCCTTCAAAAATGATATTTCAATTTTAAATCACATAAAGCAATTAATTGAAAGAGACACTCCAAGACTTATAGCATTTTACACTGAAGTCAAACCTCATATTACAATGTTAAATAAAATAATAATGACAATCAGTCAAAAATTCAGTGAAATTAAAAATGATATCAACCCTT
Source organism: Octodonta nipae (assembly GCA_034190945.1). Lineage (NCBI taxonomy): Eukaryota > Metazoa > Arthropoda > Insecta > Coleoptera > Chrysomelidae > Octodonta > Octodonta nipae. The sequence goes on from CM067220.1 coordinate 57,098,341, forward strand.
ATGACCCAAAAGAATTTAATTTAAATAACACTCGTACGAAACGAGGAGCTTTTAATTTTATAGGCTCAGTATGGAAAGCAATTACGGGAAATCTCGATAGTGAGATGGTGAATATTACGATAAAGTCATAAATGAAGTCGAAGAAGACGAAAGAGCTCTAGAAAATTTAATGAAAAATCAAATCACTGTAACTAATTCTGTAATAAAAAACTTTAACTATACAATACGCAAACTACAAATAGACGAGCAAACATTTAATGAAAATCTTCACAAAATAGAAAACGCTATTTTTAACATATCAGATAACCAAAATTTTTATGATTCAAAGCTTCAAATTATAAATATATGTGAACAATTATTAGAGTCATTCATTCTAATAGAAAATGAACTTAACGATATCATTGATTCAGTCACATTCGCAAGACTCAAAAGCATCCATCCATCGGTAATTCAACCCGAAGACCTTATATTCCAATTAAGACTAATTTCCACAAGTTTAAGCACACATGTTTTACCAATGTTGCCAAATCTAGAAAATATTCCAAAATACCTTGATATAATTGAACTTCAAGCTTATCAATCCGATAATAAAATCGTCTTTATTTTACCAATTCCTTTAGTAGAACCTGAAGAATACAAACTCCTACATGTTTACTCTTTACCAATTTTTAATCAAAAAACCAAATTGTCTTACCTTATCTTAAACACATATAAGTATATAGCTGTTAGCAGAGATAATAATCTTTATATTACAATTGATAATTTGGAAAAATGCAAAAGCATCGAATCAGAAACAAAAATTTGTTACAACTTAATCGCATATCCAATTGATGAACACGCACCCTGCGAAATAAAAGTAATCAAATCCATAAAGTTACCAGAAAATTGCCAAACCATTGAAGTTAACATTGAAGACTACAAAGTGCAACACATATCTGAAAATGAATGGTTAATCGTCACCAATGCCCTTTTACCAATCAGTATCCAATGCAAAGAAGATACGACGAAAACAATAAATATAAATACAAATTCAATCCTGAAGTTACAACCTCATTGTATATGTTACGTTGGTTCAATCAGAATACAGTCAAGCAAAAACTACAAATCAGAAGATTCCAGAGTCATCGAAACTCCAAACATTCCTTATGAATGTTGCGAAGAAACAAAAAGTGCGCGAAATGTGTTTAAATTAAAGCCTTTAAAAATCCAAAAACTTGAACTTGATGAACTTAATATTGCAGAACATAAGTTAGATCATTATTCCGAAGAACTTGATGATATAATAAATAGACCTTTTACTCAAAGACATACCCAGTGGTTAACAATTTTGTGTATCGTATTAATTGTACTAATTATTTCAATTTTCATTATTTATAAATGTCGAAAAAGATGTAGAAAGCAGTTCCCAGCAATTATATTCCCAACAATAAACGCAGAACCAGGACAATCCAGAAGCCTATTAAGAAGATTCAGACCACGAAGAAGATCTTCAATTCGAGATGAAAATATAATGGAAATGCAAGAACCCACAATCTAATTAAACAAATTGTAAATTTTAACAAATGTAATATTACTAATTTTAAATTTTGAATTTTGTAATTTTATCAATTTTAAATCTAAAAAATTTGTGTCAAATGTAGACTCCAAATTTTAAATAAGAGGGGGAGGAGTGTTACATATCACCTTTCATGACTTATAAATAATAATATGCTGATTAATGTCTAGATTAAAACAATAATCCATTGTAAAGGAATTACGCAGAAACTAAAACAATACTTATATTATATTACTAGATGCACCTGCATAAATGATGATTCTGCATAGTTCCCCATTTCCAGCAGAGATTATAAATAGGAGAATATTCCTAATCTACACACTCTTTTGAATTAACTTTAAGACTTTTAACGTTGTTCAGAGTCACAACATTTGGTCTGTTCATTTGCTGTAGTAATAATTATAAATTAGTCCTTTTTTGTAACAAGTAGTGATAGTTGTGTTTCAAATAAATTCTGTTGTTTTTTAAAAAAGGGTTTTAAGTAATAAAGCCCCAACATGTATGAAATATTTTGTTGAAAATATTTACGTTTTTAATACAAGGTATTGCAATTAGAATTTATATTTGGCGGTTTCCTTTATGCAATTATACAAAGTTTGGTAAATATGATATGCAACTCAAGAGATCTGTATATGTAGTTTTTTACCAGTTAAATTATTCGAAGGGTCATTATTACTGATTTAATTAATATTATTTATATGAGACAAGTAAATATGTAATCCTACTTATCGAATTTATTATAATGATAGAACTGAGTTGAAACAACGGATTATTCACAGCAAATGTTCAAAATGCCCACCATTACTATCGACACAAGCACGACACCGTTTAATCCAATTTTCACGTATGCGAGAAAAAATTCATGGAATATTTCGGATTTCGTCAGCAGCGTCAAAAATGCGTTGTGTAAGGTCATTCTCGTCAATAATTGGAGTCGTGTAAACCTTACTTTTCATGTGTCCCCATAAGTAGAAATCTAAAAGATTGAGATCAGGAGATCTTGCTGGCCAACGTATATGTCCGTTTCGACCAATCCAACGACGGGGAAATGTTCTATTTAAGAAGTCGACAACTAGATGACTTGCGTGGGCAGGTGCTCCGTCATGTAAGTACCACATATTGGAACGTGTTTGTAGGTTCACTTCATCTAACAAATCTGGTAGCCTGTTGTTCAAAAAATAAAGGTGATTCTCACCTGTCAAACGTGCAGGCAGTATAAATGGCCCAACCAAGTATTCAGCAACTATTCCAGCCCACACGTTAACTGAGAATTGGTGTTGAAATACTGACTGGCGTATTTCGTGCGGATTTACCTCAGACCACGAATGTGTATTATGAAAATTTATTATACCATTCCTATTAAAACTTGCTTCATCTCTTGTTAAAATATTGTTCACAAAATTAGGAAATTGTCGATGTTTTCTGAGGAACCAACGACAGAAATTGAGTCTTGGTTGAAAATCATCAATTGAAAACCCTTGAACCCGCTACATGTGATATGGATAGAGCAATTGTTCCCGTAATGTTCTATGAACAACAGTGTGAGAAATTTGCAGCTCACTTCCAATACTCCGTGTGCTACGATATGGGTTGATGTCGATAAGGTCTAGTATTTGATCCTCAGCAGCTAAGATACGATTATGTCGCTGTGGTCTGCGATTGTTTATTTGCGGTATTACACTACCTGTTTCCAGAAGCCTCTGCGAAACAGCTACGAATGTCCTAGCATTGGGCAGGTGTCTGTTTGGAAACCTTTTCCTGTATAACATTCTTGCTATTCTGCAATTACATCTGCTTTCCCCATAAATTAAGAGCATGTCATGTCTTTCCCTAATTGTATAATCGGCCATTATTTATCACAAATAAATACTTTCGCACTATTCTTAATTTTCGAACTTACACACTAATCACAACCGATTTTATTTATTTAAAAAATATATTAAATGGAAAGCAAACCACGAAGTCTACATCAAATAGATATCATTCAAATCACTTTACCGTTTATCTATTATTATTTACAAGAATCGAAATCGCAAAAAACAATCGTAACTCTCAGTCGTCGTTAAAGTAAAAAATGTAGTAAATAAGTTGGTCTGTATGCCACGTTGCCATATCTATTCGGAGAAACTTACACTAAATTATAAAAGCATATTTCGAGTTTAAATAATCAATTTTCATTTTTAATGTGGCTATTAAAGATGTATAAGCTATTGAGTATTTACATATTTAGATTTACCGACATTTTGAAATCGAAATTATTGTATTATTCACCGTAGCAACGGCTACATAAAATCTAACTTTATGTAAAAAATCGATTGTGGAAGCCGTTACTTTGTGATAGTCAATCATCATGATGAAATGAAACTAATTATTTTATGTGTTAGTGATAGTAAACAAAGTAATTAGTTTCATTTCATCATCTAACTTTATGTGTTCTTTTTGGCAAAACTATAGTTTATTTTAGAAAATGTTATAAAGCTTTTTGATTTGTTTTTGCCTGAAGTATTGTTCTTCAAAATCTTTGCACTCAAACCGTTTACACCCTGTATATATATATAAATTTCTTTTAAAAGAATTTAATTTCGTTCTATTTTAAGGATGCTGGGGTTATCAAAGTTATAATAATCTATCTATCTATCTATCTATCTATACTATTATAAAATTGTAAGTTTGTCTGTTTGTTTGTTTGTTCGGGCATCACGTAAGAACTACTGAACTGATTTTGCTGAATCTTTTTTGTTGCAAAGCCTATAGTTTGACTTAAAATATGGCAGATATTTTATCTCCCTATATTTACAGAAATGGTAGATATATCGAAAAAACTTCTACCATACTGGATATCAAATATTAGATACTTGAATCAGCTTAGCTTTTATTCAAAATTCGGAATCTGGCAGTGTAATATGTTTCGATTTAGAAAAAATGACCTGATAAATCAACCATATATATATATATATATATATATATATATATATATATATATATAAGGTTCGTTCCTTCAACCGATTGTCGACCGATCGGCAATTGGTTAATGCATCGGTACATGAACCGTTTATTTCGCAACTCCATGCATGTACCAGTCGGTGGCTGCACCACCGATTCTACCCTGAAGCCGGTGATCGTAATTACCGTACATTAACTGGTTGCGAATCAATCAGCGTGTCACTTGGAACACGAAAGTGAACCGTTCACTAAACGGTTATTGTTTTGAAGGAACGCTATTTTTCTTGTGCGCAGGTACGCGACCGTTGTGTATCGGTTATCTAGGCTGAAGGAACGAACCTATAGGAATCTTAGTGCGGAGTAGAATGACATGGATTTAAAAAATCTAAAAAATGTTCTATAAGCAGCTGCATATATACAATGTGTTTGAAATAAAGGGGAGTGAAATTAGTTATACGGGGTGGTTCAAAAAAGTCATACTGAGTGGGCCATAAATAGTTGCATATACCAGGTGGTTCATAAACGGGCGGAGTAGCATTATATTTACAAAGGGTAGATAACAAAATGATATATTGTTTGACTCATAAGTAGTTGCATATACAATATGGATAGAATATTTATACAGGGTGGATACATTTTTTTAGAAAAAAATGTTTTATGTAAGCAGTTGGATCTTTGAATTATGTTCTTAAGTTATTATATTTATGAAATGGGTTGAAAAAATGTTAGAGAAAGTTATTTATACAGGGTGGTTGAGATATGAGATCGAGTGGAATTATAGTTTACACAGTGATTAAACAATTATTTTATATCCAGAAGTAGTTGCATATATAGTATAGTTGAAATATGTAGCGGAGTGTAATTACACCTATACAGGTGGGTTTAAAAAGTATTATGAAGAAATGTTGTGATCTACAAGCTGTACCATTTACCGGTTGGTTGAAATATAAGGTGGAGTAGAATTATATTATACAGGGTGGGTAATAAATGGTAGAAAATTTTTATTATGTAGCAGTTGCATATATGGAGTACCTGAAATAGGGGACGCACTAAAGTTATTGTTACGTAGTGTGATTCAAACAAGGTTAGAAGAAGTTGCAAATGAAGGGTGCTTTCAATGAAGTTTGGAGAGAAATTATACTTTATAATGAGGTTAGAAACAACTGCATATAAGGAGTGGTTGAAATACAGGGTTGAGACAAATTATACTTTCAAGGGTGGTTCAAAAATAGCTGCATATATAAGATAGTGAGTGGACCAGAGTTATAGTTAAGTGTATAAAAAATGTTATATTTGGTGGCTCCTAAGCAGATGCACAACAAGGTGGTTGAAATATTTTGTAGAGTGAAATTATGGATATACAGGGTGGTTCAAAAATATGTTCTAATTTTTGACAAATTGGCATCAGTATATACAGATGGAAGTCGACTTAGTTATACAAAGCGGTTAAAAAAAACGTTAAATAATATCGTTATATAGGGTGGCCAAAAAGCAGTTGCAGTTTGGATGAGTGTTTAAATAAAAGTTTGGTGTTAGGGTGCAAAACTGTGTTTTTAAATTTGTGACACACCAAGGTTTCCGCCGGTATTTCCATCAGGGTGGATGTAAAAAAGCTAAAAAATAATTGTTATGTAGGGTAGACCATGAACAGTTGTATTATGCTATATGGAATATCTGAAACATGGGATGAAGCAAGATTTATAGTATTAAAGTGTGTTTAACATTATGTTAGAAAAAGCTGGATATAAAGGGTGATTAAAATATATGGGAAAGAGAAATTGTACTTTAAAAGGTGGTTCAAAAAATATCAGAAATAATTGTTATACAGCGTAGCCCATAAGCAGTTGCATAGCTGAAATATAGGGTAGAGAAGAGTTATATTCAGGTGTTCATAAAGTTATATTGGGTGACAAATAAACAGCAGCATATACAGGATAGTTGCAATATAGGGTGAAGTAGGGTTACAGTTATTCAAGGTGATTAAAAACAATGTCGAATAAAATTGTTATATAGAGTGGCGTATAAGTACTTGCAGTTTGGGAGAAATATATTCGAGATTGGTATATTTATAGTTAAGTAGGGTGGTTTAAACAAATTAGAAAATGTTTTATTTAGTATAATCCATATGTTTCATAAGTTTATATAGTTTGACTTAAAATCTGGTAGATATTTTATCTCCGTAAATTGATAGGAACGGTAGATATAGGGGAAAAACTTCTACCATGATGGATAACACAATTACTCGATTGGTTCCACAGGAAGGACCAAATATTACATAGTTGACTCAGCTTAGCTTTTATTAAAAATTCGGAATATGCCAATGTAACATGTTTCGATTTAAAAAAAATAACAACTGATATATAAACCGTATCTTTATAGGCTGTTCTATATATAGGAAACTTAGTGCGGCGTAGAATGACATGAATTAAACAAATCTAAAAAAAGTTATATTAGGTGTAGGGGGAGTGGAATTAGTAATACGAGGTGGTTTAAAAAAGTGGGAATATACCAGGTGGTTCATAAACGGGCGGAGTAGGATTATATTTATATAGGGTGGATAACAAAATGATATATTGTTTGGCTCATAAGTTATTGTGCATATACAATATGGTTGAAATAAGGGTAGAATATTTATACAGGCTGGATACAATTTTTTTTAGAAAAAAATGTGTTATATAAGCAGTTAGGATCTTTGAATTATGTTCTTGAGTTATTATGAAATGGATTGAAAAAATGTTAGAAGAAGTTGTTTATACAGGGTGGTACAAAAATGTTATATTGGGTGGCAAATAAGTAGTTGCATATTCAAGGTTGTTGAAATATAGGGTGGGGTAAAATTATAACTAGACAGGGGGGTAATAAATGGTAGAATAATTTTGTTATATAGCAGTATATGGAGTATCTGAAATATAGGACGCAGTCAGGTTATAGTTACACAATGTGATTCAAAAAACGGCAGACAAAGTTGCAAATGAAGGGTGCTTTTAAATGAAGTGAGGAGAGAAATTATTATATATTATTTATAATGTAGTTAAAAAAATATGAGGCAACTTTGTGAAATAGCGTGGCTCATAATCAGTTGCACATATAGAATAGTTGAAATATAGGGTGGAGAAGTATTTAAAAAATTTTATATTGGTTGACCAATAAGGAGGAGCGTATACAGGGTAGTTGTAATACATACCAGGTGCTTCAAAAAAATCTTGCATGATATTGTTATATAGGGTGCCTCAACAGTTGCAGTTGTGGTGAAATATATTGGACATTGATGGATTTATACAGGGAGGTACAAAAAATGTTATACTGGGAGGCCGATAAGTAGTTGCACATACAAGGTGGTTGAAGTAGAGCGTGGAGTAAAATTATAGTTAAACAGGTTGGATTCATTTTTTTTGTAAGATATGAGCTGTTGCATGCATTATCTCAAACGTTGATCGAAGTAAAATGATACTTATACAGTGTGATTAAGACAATGTTAGAAAAAATTGTATATACTAGTGGAGCAAATTATACTTTCCAGGGTGGTTAAAAAATTGTTATATAGTACTCCATAAGCAGTTGCGTAGATAAGATAATGAATGGAACAGAGTTGCAGTTAATATGTTATATTTGGTGGCCGCTAGGCAGATGAACATACAGGGTGGTTGAAGTAAAATTATGATTATACAGGATGGTTAAAAAATAAGTTATAATGTTTGACTGATTGGTAGCAGTATAAAAAGAATGATTTTAATGTAGAGGGAAGTAGAATTATAGTTATACAAGGCGGTTAAAAAAATTTGATTAAAATTGTTATATAGGGTGGCCAAAAAGCAGTTGCAGTTTGGATGAGTGTTTAAATAAAGGTTTGGTGTGAGGGTGCCAAACTGTATTTTTACATTTGTGACACACCAAGGGTTCCACAGGCATTTCCATTAGCGTAGATCGAAAAGTTAAAAAAAAAGTTATATAGAGCATGAACAGTTGCATTCTACTAAATGGAATACCTGGAACATGAGGCGAAGTAAGATTATAGTGTGTGATTAACAAAATCTTAGAAAAAGTTGCATATAAAGGGTGATTAAAATATGGTGTTTAGAGAAATTGTAGTTTACCAGGTGGCTCAAAAAATATCAGAACTATTTGTTACAATGCGTAGACCATAAGCAGTTGCATAGATGAAATATAGGGTGGAGTAGAGTTATAAGCAGATGTTAAAAAAGTTATATTGAGTAACAAATAAATAGCAGCATATACAGGATGGTTGCACTTTAGGGTGAAGTAGAGATTTACGTAACCCTTAACTGCAAATGCAACAAGATTAAAACCGCACGTGCAAGGACGCAGATTCAGCGACTTGGCTGCCTGATGCATATCAAACCGATCTTGAATTAGAATCGGCATAACAGTTGAAGTAGTTAGACGTATTTTAATAATTTAATATTTTACATGTTATAATAAGATATATTTTTGAATTTATAATTTTAAGTTTAAGTGAAATAAATATTTTTTAAAAACGGTGTTAATTAACACAAAAACATCACTGGCGCAGTCACACACGGATTTTGGAACGGGAAATTATCAGAATTAACCCGTCTGAAACCAGAAAATTCCAAAGAACCTCCACGACCAGGAAAGTTCCAGGGATCTGTCAAAACCTCCACGAAGGAAAGTTTTACGGACATGAAGACACAAATATTGTAAGTTACTCAATTCCAAATAACTTTTGTTAATTTCTTTCCTGTATATGCCGATCTCCTCGCAATTCTTACCTCCACGTCAGGAAAGTATTGATAGCGAGTTAAATATAAGTTTTGATACAGATTTAGATTTAAGTTCACTATTTAATAATTTGACTTTAGATAATAATTCAAGTAATAATTTAAACATGGCTCAAATACCAGCTTTTGATACAAAACTTCTTCAAATAATTCCTCAATTTGACGGAAATCCTTTAGAGTTAAGTTCATTTTTAGAAACTGCAAATACTATAATTAATACATATTGGGATCCGAATCCAAATAATGCCGGTTGTGTTCAAAACATTAGCATAATTTATGGCATTTACGCTAAATTAATAGGCAAAGCACGCGAAGTTTATACTATATGCATTGCGAAAGACTGGCACTCTGTCAGAAACGCATTAATTGCACACTTTGGCGATCAAAGAGATGAAAACGGACTTTTGTTTGATTTAGATCAGTTAAGACAAACTAATGAATCCGCATTACAATTTTATACTAGGGTAATGTCAAATCTCAGTGCATTACACAATTATTTAGACACTCATGAACCCATTGCCGCGAACAAGCAGGTAAAGAAAACTTTTTACAACACACATGCTCTCAAAATATTTTTAGCTGGTCTCAGAGAACCATTAGGCTCTACAATTCGAGCGATGAAGCCTACTGGGTTGGCTGAAGCTAGACAATTTATAATTTCTGAAATTAACATACGTCATTTGCAAAAACCTATTGAAAATGTAAAAAAAAAACCACAAAATTTTCAAAATCAACCACAAAACTTTAAACCTTTTCAAAATAATTTTGCTTTACAACATCATGTACCATTAATTCAACAAAATGTACCTCAGTTCATAAACCCTATTCAACCACCATTTCCACGCGGACCAATAAATATTCAACCACGTCCTGTACCCTATCAAAGACTACCAACGAATAGTCAAGTTTTTGGAAGACCCAGACCACCAATTAATGTTTGGAAGCCAAATAATAATTCAAATAATCATACCAATATTCAAAATAGACCTCAACCCGTACCAATGTCAGGTGTATCAAATTTTTCTAATCATACTGCTAACACTGTTATCCCAAATCCTCGTTACCAACCGAAAAAATTTGGAGAAATGCATAATTTTGATTACAATGATCCTAATCAATATTTTTATAATAACAGTAATGAAACAAATATACCTGAACAATCTTATTATAATAATCAATATTGTTTTAATGAACCGAACTATGACGAAAACTATGATGAAAGTGAATTTTACTACAATTCATCACCAACAGTTCATGACTCTAATATAACACATCAAAATGAAACTTCTAATTCTGAAAATCTTAATGAACCCAATGACCAAAATTTTCACGATACCAGCCAAAATTCGAAAATCTCATAGAAATGCATTCAATTTACGACCGCAAAGATTTACCTTATATTAAAATTGCTGATCCTCCCTTAAAATTATTGATTGATACTGGAGCAACGAAATCTTTTCTCAACCCAGATATTGGTGAGAAATATTTTTCTGATTACATTCAAAAAGAAACTTTCACAATTTCTTCTATTTTCCAAACAACAACTCGAAACCTTTGTGTAAAGATTCCAGCATTCTCAGAATTCAATACCAAACAAAACATTAAGTTTTATCTTTTCAAATTCCACCATTTTTTCGACGGTCTAATAGGCTACGACACTTTGAAAGATCTTAAAGTTCAACTTGATCTTAAAAATTATAAAATAAAAACACCTTCAGCAGAAATTCCTTTATCACACTATGAAGCAAAAGGAAAACTTTTATTCTTTGCTAGAATAGAACCCTTCACTATTGAAACAGCAAAAATTCCTGTTAACATAACAAATGGACAAATTCTTATTCCCCAAACCAAACTATTCAATTGTGTAATTCGAGAAGGATTAACAATTTCAACAAATGGTTACGCCCCTGTCGATATTCAAAATTCTACACCACATGTCCAAGAAATTTGTTTATATAAACCCATAAATGCAAATTCTTTTACCGAAAATGACTTTGAATTTTATCATGTTCAAATCGAACCCTCATTTATTGACTATCAAAACAATGTCACAAATTTACTTCGAACGAACCATCTTAACCCTGAAGAAAAATTTCACCTTAAAAAACTTTGTAAAAACTATTCTGACATATTTCACCAAGACAATACTAAACTTACTTTTACAAACCAAGTTAAGCACAGGATAAAAACGAAAGACGAAATTCCAGTTTACACCAGATCTTATAGATACCCGTTCATTCATAAAGAAGAAGTCCAAAAACAAATAGATGAAATGCTAAATCAAGAAATAATTAGGCCAAGCGATTCACCATGGTCTTCACCTATTTGGGTAGTGCCCAAGAAAGCTGACGCTTCTGGAAAGAAAAAATGGAGAATAGTAGTTGACTATAGGAAGATTAACGAAAAAACGATCGATGATCGATACCCTATTCCCAATATATCGGACATATTAGATAAATTAGGAAGAAGTCAATATTTCACCACCCTTGACCTAGCAAGTGGTTTTCATCAAGTAGAAATGCATCCAGATGATATACAAAAAACAGCATTTAACGTAGAGAATGGACACTATGAATACCTAAGAATGCCTTTCGGATTGAAAAACGCCCCCGCGACTTTTCAGCGTGTGATGGACAATGTATTAAAAGAATACCTAAATAAAATTTGTTTAGTTTACATTGACGACGTAATTATATTTTCAACTTCTCTTCAAGAACATTTAGTTAATTTAAAGAAAATTTTTCAAAAATTTCGAGAACATAATCTCAAGGTACAATTAGACAAATCTGAATTTCTCAAAAAAGAAGTAGCATTTCTAGGCCACATAATAACGCCAGAAGGTATCAAACCGAATCCAGATAAAATAAAAGCAATCCTAAATTATCCAATACCTAAAACAACTAGAGAAATAAAAAGTTTCCTCGGACTCCTAGGTTATTACAGAAAATTTATTAACAATTTCGCAAAAATAACTAAACCATTTACCAGTTGTTTAAAGAAAGGAGCAAAAATTGACATCAATGACCCTATTTACATAAAAACTTTTGAGGACTGTAAAAAACTTCTAACTAATGACCCAATACTTATACGACCAGATTTTACTAAAGAATTTATATTAACCACCGACGCTAGCAACGTAGCTATTGGAGCTATACTATCGCAAGGACCCATTGGTCAGGATAAACCCATTGCATACGCATCCAGGACTTTAAATGATGCAGAACAAAATTACTCAACAATTGAGAAGGAGCTACTAGCCATAGTTTACGCGACTTCTTACTTCAAATGTTACATAGTAGGAAGAAAAATAAAATTAGTCACCGATCACAAACCTTTACAGTGGATAATGAATGTTAAACAACCAAATTCAAGATTAGTAAGATGGCGATTGAAATTAGAAGAGTTTGATTATGAAGTCATTTATAAAAAAGGCAAGTTAAACACCAACGCAGACGCATTTTCAAGAGCAGAAATTTATCCAACGGACACTTCATCAAATGTTTTACCAATTTTTGAATACATGGACAAATTTAATAGAAATATAATGGAAAATCCCGAAGATATTTCCCAAAATTCAGAAAGTGAAGAAAATCAAGAAAGACTTTCACTTGTCCCGGAAGTAGATCCAGAAGAACAAGACGGAAATCAAACTGTCCACACTAGTAATGAAGATCCAATCTTAACAATTGACATCACAGAAAAACCTCTAAATTATTTTCAAAATCAGATTATGATAATAAAAACTGACCATAATTGCAGAACAGTCAGAAAGAAAATTTTCGAAAATCCAGTACTACGAACAAGATGGCAAATTTACGTTTCCTCGGAAAATTTCCAACAAGCCTGTATTAAATTTCTAAAAGAATATGGTGTGCCTAAACGTCAATACGTATTTTATTTCCAAAATGACGATAATGACGATCTTTATAAAAATATGTGCAGATTTGTACCGCTCATTTTCAAAAACTCAGCTTTTAAACTATTAAAATCAAATAAACTACTTTCCGACATAACTAAAGTAACTAGACAACAAAAATTAATTAAATCACAACATGAAGGAATAACTAACCATAGAGGAATTCATGAAACCATCAATGAATTGAAATTAAAACATTACTGGCCAAAATTAATTGACGATGTAAAAAACTTCATAAATAACTGCCATATTTGCCAGCAGGTAAAATATGAAAGACACCCACCACTCATAAAATTGCAATTAACACCCTCACCGAAAAAACCTTTCGAAACCCTACATGTAGATACATTCAAATTCGATAATGTCATTGCATTGACAATATGTGATAGTTTTTCAAAATTCGGACAAGCCTACATTTTGCCAAGTTTATCAGCTATTCATATTTATCAATCCTTGTTACAATTTATTTCTTCTTATAAAATTCCTGAAAATATAATTTCAGACAACGGAACAGAATTCACGCAACATTTAATAAAAGAATTTTCAAAACTTTACAAAATTAATTGGCATTATACTTTAGCCTTAAACCCAAACAGTAATTCTATTGTTGAAAGATTTCACTCCACACTCTTAGAACATTTAAGAACTCTTTCACTTTTGAAACCACAACTAACTTCTTTCGAAAAATTAATCTATGCTATAACAGGCTACAACAACTCAATACATTCAAGCACAAACCAAAAACCAATTGATCTTTTATTTGGACATCTTGAATTAAAAGACCCTATCGAAATCGATAATTCGATACAACCGATCAATCATCAAATAAACGAACATAAAGAAACCATGTTAGAACTTTATAAAAATATCAACCAAAAATGCTCTGACAAAAAACAAAAGGTAATTACTAAACTTAACGAAAAAAGAAACGATCCACCCGATATCCAACCAGGAATCAGCGGTTATAAAAAACTAACGGAACGACAATCCAAAACAAAACCCCTTTACAATCGAGAACATATTTTAAGATCTAACGAATTGACATTAACAACCCCTCACGGTACTTACCACAAACAAATTTTTAAACCTCAAAGAAAATTTACCAAAGAATTTTTGCAGGATAATCCTGATGACAATCCTGATGACCAACAATCTGATAACGTCACGGAAAGTTCAGATTCAGAACCTGAACAATAACCCCGGAATTTTAATTTTCAAACAAGGAACCGCAAGAATTAAAATTGGTTCTCACTCTTTCCTTCATTATATTCCCATCAATTCAATCAAAATCCAAATTTTTAATATAACTCGTGAATATGAACACATTGGTAATTTAATAAACCAAACTACCCTTAATTATAAAATGGAACTTTATACTAGTTACCAACATTTGAAATTTGAAATTGATAATGTAAATAAAAAATTAATTTCAATTTTCCCCAATCAAAGATACAAAAGAGGCTTATTGAATCCTTTAGGTAGCATTATCAAATCTATAACTGGAAACATGGATCAAGAAGACGCTAAGGAAATCTATAATAGCATTTCACAATTAGAAAATAATCAAAACCAGATTATTAGAAAGGTAAATAAACAAATATCTCTAAGTACTAAATTGGTCAATGGTATAAATGAAACAATTACGTCAGTTACGACAAATCAAAAATTAATTTCAAATAAGGTTGAAGAATTACGAATTGCTCTAAATGAAACAAAATTCGGTTATGAACATTATTTTGAAATTCGAGAAATCTTAAATCATGTAAAACTTAATTTAGACTCAATACTTAATTTTCTAACTGAAATCGAAAATGCTATAAGTTTCGCTAATCTAAACACTTTGCATCATAGCATTATTTCACCAGAACAACTTAAACATTTAATAAACATTCTTTCTGAAATTCACAGCCATTCACAAATATTATTTGATAAGAACAATTATTTTGAATATTACAAAATTGTTAAGACAAATATTCTTTACACTGAAGATAAATTAATATTTTCTTTAGAATTTCCACTAGTTCATTCTGAAGTTTTTAATCATTATCACTTATATTCGATTCCGAATATCAATAATACCATAATTATTCCTCCTCAACCTTTCCTTATATTGAGTAATGACCAATATCAATACCAAGAAGATCCATGCCAAGAAATCAACCCCAACTACTTGTGCCAAACAAACAGCCTGGTGCCTACACACGAAAATTTAGACTGCATCACATCAATCCTATCGATGGAGACAAACTTAGAAAAATGTCAACAAGTTCCTGTCAAGTTAATCAATACCATTATTGAGGAAATCGATGAATCCCATTATATTGGTATTTTTCCAAGGCCACAGAAAATTCAAACAAGTTGTGAAGAAAACGATGTAGCCATCATCAAAGGACCTTACCTTTTTGAAGTTCCACCCAAATGTTCAATTTCAACCCCGAAGTTCACCTACCAAAATGAAAAGGGAATCTCCCAAGGACATCCAATAGCCCTTCAAGATATTGAAGAAATTTCATTACCAGTTATGTCTGTTCAAAAACTTAAATTAGAAAAAGTTTCACTTGATAAATTGCATGAAATTCAACTTGAAGAAATTAATAATGAACCTTTAGAAACAATTCAATTGCATTCAAATTATCACAGTTGGTCCATTGGAACATTTTCAATTTTGATTTTATTAATTATTTGCTATTTTCTTATTAGAAATAGAAAACAAATTCAAGCTTCAATAAAGAAGAAACTTCAACCCAATGGACAAGATGCCACTCCAAGAAGAGTTGACGAAACTCGAATAGTTCCACCCTCGAGTTCCTTCTAAGGGATGGAGGATTTACGTAACCCTTAACTGCAAATGCAACAAGATTAAAACCGCACGTGCAAGGACGCAGATTCAGCGACTTGGCTGCCTGATGCATATCAAACCGATCTTGAATTAGAATCGGCATAACAGTTGAAGTAGTTAGACGTATTTTAATAATTTAATATTTTACATGTTATAATAAGATATATTTTTGAATTTATAATTTTAAGTTTAAGTGAAATAAATATTTTTTAAAAACGGTGTTAATTAACACAAAAACATCACTAGAGTTTGTTATACAAGGTGATTAAAAAAAAATTCAATTTTTTTTTGGTTTTCTTTTTCGGTGTACGAACTTGAATTTTTTTCTTTTCAATCAACCACTACATGGATAGAATAATTTGTTCATTCAGCTTTAAATTTCTGTTTTGCAAAGTTCAATACGACCACTTCTCGCTGAGATATCGAACTTTGAGTGGAAAAGGATCTTTTTGTCTTTAACCATCAATACCTCAGCAACCCCCGATCGCACATGAAAATTAAGTAAGGTGTTGTAATCTTGAATAAATTTCCCACAGAAATCAGCCACGGTTTTTTGAAAGTTTTTAGTTTTTTTATTCTTTACATTAATTTGAAAAATCTAGGTAAAAAGCACGTTGATGGCTTTTGGGATCACCAGCCGCTAAATTGAAAATATCGAGAAAACCAGTAATGTTAAGTGTGCCTTTTACAGTTCAATATGCCAACAAAAACCCCACAATGTTTCGTATAAATCCATGGAGCCGTTTTTTTGTTTTCTTCGATTGAATTTTTGAATACCTTGAAAAGTTGATTTTGATTTTAAATGATCATAACTTTAACAAAATGCAAAAAACTACATTTTTTCTGTTTCTTATACAATATAATTCATAAATCTGTTTAAGATTGTAGGAAAACAAAAGAGAAATTGAAAAAAAAAAATTTGGACTTTTTTTTTAACAAATTCGTATTCTTTTTTTAATGACCCAAAGCGTACCCCGTGAAGGTTGCCCTATTTACGCTTCTTTTGTGTGCGTTTGTGTATTTGAGTGTTTGTGTATATGTGTATGTATGTTCGTCTGCCCGTTCGTCAGGTATATTAATAACGGGTATTGCCACCCCTGTTCTCAATAACGGCTGCTAAGCGTTCAGTCATATTGATGCAGCGGGCAATCTGAGGTTGAGGCGTGGTGTTCCAAATTTGCAGAAGTGCACGCTCTAATGTGGCCAAGTTCTGCACATTTGGATACTCACTGCGCAAACGACGACCCATTATGTCCCAAACATGCTCGATGGGATTGAGGTCTGGACTCATTGGTGGATGCCGCAGCAAAGTGATGTCATGGCGTTCCAAAAAGCGTCTGGTGATGTTGGCTGTGTGTGGGCGTGCGTTATCTTGCATTAGAATAAACTCCCTCTGACGTTGCCGTCTACGCAGTACAATTGGTCTCAAAATTTGGTCAATATAGCGCTGAGCTGTTAAGTTTTCGCGCATAATCACCAGAGGTGTTCTCCAATCTCGCGAAACGCCGCCCCAGACCATGACTGACCCACCACCATAGGCGACAGTCGGACGAACAAAGTCCTGGCGAAAACGTTCACCACGACGGCGCCAAACAAGCGGACGTCGGTCGCTCCCATATAAGTTGAACCTGGATTCGTCAGTGAATAAAACATTTCTCCATTGTCTCAATGTCCAAGCCCGATGTGCGTTGGCATATGCTAAACGTTCTCGGCGATGTCTCGCTGTCAACATGGGTACACGATTAGGATGTCGTGCATTTAACCCATTTTCGCGAAGACGGTTGATGACTGTACGGGAAGAAATGTTTCGTACTTGGTGTCGCTGTTGTATCCAATTTGCAAAATTTCTCGCCAGAATGTTCGCACTGATGAAAGGCTCACGTCGAACGTGTCGGACAACTGCTCGATCATCTCGAGCAGTCGTGACACGATGGCGTCCTTGTCCAGTACGACGAATGTATTGGTTCGTCTCCCGGTATCTTGCATACGTTCGAGATACGACGGATTGACTAACACCCATCCGGATGGCAACATCACGTTGACTGCAACCTTCTTCGAGCAGAGTAATCAAACGAGCAACCTCTAGCTCTGATAAATACCTTCTAACCATGATCGGAAAGCAACTTGGTTTTTTTTTGCAAATGTATGAAATTTTTTGTAACGCAGTGGTTTTGAAAAAACCTGTTTTTTAGCGTTTTAAGAGTTCACGAAAACTAACGATAATAAATTTCTGAAAAGCGTCTAGATCGAGTTCAAAATTCTATTGGGTATATCAACTTTGTTTGAAATTTAATTAAAATTTTAATTCAGTCGAAGTTATAAATCAAGAAAATCAATGGAATGCAATAACAGAATCGTGTTATAAATTTTTTCAAGTCATTAAAAAAAATTTCAAATTTCTTCCATTTGTTTTTATTTTTTTTGGGTCATTAAAAAAGAATACAAATTTGTTAAAAAATTTTTTTTTTTAATTTTCCAAAATTTTTTTTTTCCAATTTCTTTTTTGTTTTCCCATAATCTTAAACAGATTTATAAATGATATTGTATAAGAAACAGAAAAAATATAGTTTTTTGCATTTTGCTAAAGTTATGATCATTTAAAATCAAAATCATCAACTTTTCAAGGTTTTCAAAAATTCGATCGAAGAAAACAAAAAAACAGCTCGATGGATTTAAACGAAACTTTGTACGGTTTTTGTTGGCATATTGAACTGTAAAAGGCACACTTAACATTATTGGTTTTCTTGATATTTCCAATTTAGCGCCTGATGATCCCAAAAGCCAACAAAAGTGCTTATTTTCTTGATTTTTCAAATTAATGTAAAAAAAAAAATTTTTTTCAAAAAACCGTTGCTGATTTTTATGGAGTGTTTGTTCAAGATTTCAGAACCTTTCTTACTCTTCTTGTGCGATCAACGGTTGCTGAGATATTGATGGTTAAACACAAAAAGATCCTTTTCCATTAAAAGTTCGATATCTTAGCGACAACTGGTCGTATTGAACTTTTCAAAAAAACAATTTAAAGCTGAATAAACAACTTATCCGATAAATAGAGCGATTTATTTCGAAAAAATTTTACATGTTCATAGACCAAGAAAGAACAGAAAAAATTTTGAAAAAAAATTCTTATGGTATTCGTTAGGATTGAGCGATACACGTTTGCTTGAAAAAAATTTTCATCATCAGGTCTCAAAACCAGAAACTTCAAGCTTTAAAATACTTTTTTTTAAAGTCCGGTACGACCATTTTCAGGCGAAAACCAGACACTTGAATAACGTCAAAAAATTTGGAATTATTTTTTGATCCTTTAATTTTTTCCACTAGTGTATTTCATAAGTTTCATAAGTTATTTCTTTTTGCAAAGATTTATACTTTCCGTACGTGGGTGAAACCGCTGGTAACGGCTAGTAATATTACAATGCCACGTAAAATCTTGGCGAAACGTCTGCAAGATCCAAACATGAATCAAAATAACGAACGGATGGCCGTACTGTAATATGACACTGAACGTGTTGTTGAGTTGGGAATGTTGAATTGTTGTTCTAATATAAGTTCGTGGTAAGTTCATAGTATAAACTTATATAACTACCCGTATCCATATAGCCTTCATTTGGACTCAGCAGTCGGGATGGACTTAGTGGTCTTCTTGAACCTTTTCTGGATTCACTTTACTCTGAGGAGTATCATCACAATTACTATTAACTACGCTGTATATGCATCTGCTTAAGGGCCACCAAATATAACATTTTTTAAACACTTAATTATAACTCGGATCCACTCTATATTTCAACTATCTTATCTATGCAACGGCTTACGGACTACGCTAAATAACCATTTTTGAGATATTTTTTAACCATCCTGGAAAATATAATTTGTCTCCACCTTATATGTCAACCACCCCTTATATGCAAATATTTCTTGCATGTTTTAACCAAAGTGTATAACTATAATTTTACTTCGCCCCATGTTTCAGATGTTGCAAATTTGCAACAGCTCATGTTGTATCTTAAAAAAAAGTTCGACAATTTTTTATCCACACGGTTTAAATATAATTCTACTCCACTCTCTATTTCAACCACCTTGTATGTGCAACTACCCAGTTTGACATTTTTTGTACCACCCTGAATAAATATAAATCCATCAATTCCCAATAAGTTTCACCAAAACTGCAACTGCTTATGGGGTACCCTGTGTAACAATTTTTAAATATTGAACTATTCTACTCCTCCCTATATTTTCAAATATAATATATGTGCAACTGATTAGAAGCTACACTATTTCACAATTTTTGCTCATATTTCTTCAAAGCACACTTCGTTTAAACCATCCTTCATTTGCAACTTTTTCTAACCTTGTTTTTAAATCACACTGTGTAACGATAACTTGACTTCGGCCCCATATTTCAGGTACTCCATATATGCAACTGCTTATGATCTACCCTATATAACAAAATTTTTTCTAACTTTTTTTACCCACACTGTGTAATTATTATTCTACTCCACGCTATATTTCAACAACCTGTATATGCAACTACTTATGGGACACCCAATATATAATTTTTGCACCACCCTGTAAACATAGAATTGTAGTCCACCCTATATTTCATCTATCCGGTGTATGAAACAGCTTGTAGATCACAACATTCCTTTATAATATTTTTAAACCCACCTGTATAGCTGTAATTATACTCTGCTACATATTTCAACCATGCTATAATATACTACTTGTGAACGTGTGCTCTACTTGTGGATATTAAACAGCCACTCTATAAACTATTATTCCACTTCATCTTATATTTCAACCAACCTGTATGAACCACTGCTTCTAACATTTTTTTCAACCCATTTTGATAACTATAATATTAGCTCAAGAAAATTCAAATATCCTAACTGCTTACATAACATATTTTTTGTCCACCCTGTATAAATATAATTCTATTTTACCCTTATTTCACGCACATTCTATATGCAACTACTTATGAACATAACAATATAACATTTTGTTATCCACCTTGTATAAATATAATTCAACTCCACCCGTTTTTCAACCACCTGGTACATACAACTGTTTATATCTTTTTCGAACCACCCCTTATAACTTCCCCCTTATTTCAACCACAGTGTATATATGCAGCTAATATACTTTTTTCCCACCTAATATACTTTTTTCCATATTTTTCAAATATATGTAATTCTATCATCTATTTGGAACACCCTGTAAAATTACACTTGATATATCAGTAGATTTTTGAATTTGCATATTCCGAATTTTGAATAAAAGATAAACTGATGCAAGTATTTAATATGTGGTGCCTGCGGTGGAACTAATTGACTAATTTTGTGTTACCGAACATGGTAGTAGTTTTTCCCCTATATCTATCGTTTCTGTCAATGGAGGGAGATAAAATGTATACCAGATTTTAAGTCAAACTATAAGCTTTTCAACAAAAAAAGATTCATCAAAAACAGTTGAGTAGTTATTACGTGATGAAGTAACAAACAAACAGACAACTACAATTTTATAATAGTATAGATAGAAGATATATGATTAATTTCTCGAATGTTTCTTATTTTGGCAGCTTAAGATAAAATGTTATAACAATTATTTATCTCGTTGAGTATCTAAATCTCGTGTATTTGGATGTGAGTAACTTTTACCCAATATAGACCTCTTACGAACTTAAGTGTTAATTACTTAGAAAAAAGGCACATCTGATCTTAATGATGATTTTCGATGCCAGCTGTATCAACAGAGAATGCTTAAAAATTTCCACGCATTTATGAGCTAAGCAAAAAGAAGGCTTGAAAACATTTAATCCATTTTATTTCACTTCATTAAACATTTTTAAATATTTGAGAATCTATATTTTACTAGCAGACCCGGCCACGCGTTGCTGTGGCTGAGTGATTTAAGACAGATTTGAAAGACAAATTAACATAACATTTTTATAACATTTATTCAATAGTATATATACTCTAAATATCTTTAATCGTAATGAATCACAGTTAATGTTCAATGAAGCGCCAGTCGATGTACAATATTTTTGGTCAAGGCGCCATCTGTTCCTGACTTATGGAACGTACGATTAATAACAACCAACGTTGATGATCAGTTTATTATCAATTATTAAGACCATTAATTTAAATAATAACTATCTTATCATCTAAGTTGGACCAAATTACATATATATGCCAACTTTCCTGAATATCGGATGACTCGTTTTTGAGTTTATTCGGAACATACACAGTGACACGGATTTTTTATATATTAAGATTTACCATTCGTAAGTAAGTCTATATGAAATGGAACTATTTTATTTTAGGTATACTTTGATAGAATCTTATGTGATGTCCCTTGTTCAGGTGATGGAACTCTAAGAAAAAATCCAGATATATGGATGAAATGGACAGCAGCTAATGGCCTTAACCTACATGGGTATGTTCAGATTTATATATATGCTAGCAACCCGCCCCAGCTTGGCACGTGTTTTTAAAGAAACTATATAGTCTATGTTACTTCGAGGAGATGCAGCTTTCAGTAAAATTGGTTGAGTAGTTTTTGAGTTCAATCGTAACAAACAAAAAAATCAATCATCTTTCCTCGTTATATATACTATTAATTTAGATTATTTCTTGAGTGGCAATTATTTATGAGGCAAACAAAACAGAAAACATTTAGGTTAGTTTCTAAATACCTATATTATTTTAAAGATAAAAAAAATAAAATTTCTTTGTATACGACATTAATAACCTGACTTAATATTTGATCTTGCACTTTATTAATTGTCATTCCAAACGCTATTTTTACGGGAAATTGTAGTCGTGTAAGTTGGAAAGGTATTTCTGAGGATAACATGGGAATTCTTGGTATAAAAACAGTTTCACCAGTTGCGTTGCCAGTTAATATGATACATTCGATAAAAAAATTAAATTGACTACTTCGAATATTGTACCGATGATTGCATTGGATTCAAATTTCTTAGTAATAGGGGCACCTACTTTTAATATTAATTTGAAACCAATTTAGTGTCTTAGTGGATATGTTGCTAATATCGGGATAAACTTTTTTTCAGTAATTTGTTCCACATTTTGTACCAAAACACAAATATTGTTAAACTTTACATATACTTTTCCTGCTTGAAATTCACCATTTCCTATTTGCAGCAAGTCGTTAGAAAATTGCCTATTATCTTCGTTAGACGATAAAATCCTCATATTGGTTTTAAGTCTACATTTCGTTATATGTGTCAAAGATGCGATCTTTTGAGCAATGCATTGACTTCATCTGCTCTCATTCCCCTAGATATAACTGGCAAAATTTGACGGAAATCTCTAGAGAGTAAAATAGTACAACCATCCATTGGGCAGTTCCTGTTGCGAAGATATTGCATTGTCCGGTTTAGTGCCTCAACTGAAGCTTTATGAGACATAGAAGCCTCATCCCAAATACTCAAAATGCAATCCCTCATTAATTTTCCGGCACTACTCTGTTTATTAATATTGCAAATGCTAATGACGTCATTACTACTAAAAGTGTGGCTACTATGCCGGACGATGCCACAGCTAAGGCAATTTTTCTGTTGGATGGTACTTTTGCTAATAATAAATTTATTGTGCCTCCAGGGGCATCTAAAAAAACATTTTACCTTCATTACTATTATTAATTGAGGACAATATTAGACCATAAACATTTTTTGTTCAGCATTCAAGTGAAGTGAATCCAAAATCTTTTATAGTTTTTCCTGACAGAGATTTCACTTCTTTATTCAATTCAAATAAAGCTTGATCAAAAATAGATAAGCCAAAATTATTTAATGACAATTCTTGACGTCTGTGATGCATACACACAGAAATCTTCAGCCATGCTTTGACAATAATTTTACCAAAGATGTGGATCAGTAACTTGACAGAAGGATATAATTATGGTAAATAAATATCTAATTGATTTAGCTAAACAGCATAAGGCAGCTTCAGAAAGCGTATTTTATTGTATTTATTATTACACTATCTAACAGTACAAAGACCAATATTATAGGACAGGGACAAACATAGAAATATCAAAAATAAAGACAATTCGTTACTAAACATTATACATCAGATTAATAGAAAAGGTGATTACTTTTTCTTGTCTAATTTTACGGAGTTACAACTTTTGCACATAAAATAGTGAGAAACTTTAAAATATTAGTTTTGGTAAATAAAATGTATTATCAGTACGCGAGCTAGGTCGACGAACATGCAGAGATAATTGATGTAAAAGTCACTAAAATTTGGTTTCTAAACAACTTACTTAGAAAGACAACTGAGTGAACTCTCCTCCGATCGTGCAGACTAAGAAGCTTAGATTGAGGAAAACCTAGGGGAGGATATGAACTGTCATCTAAAAATTTCAAAAAACGCCTCTGAATATTTTCGACCATCTCACTGTACTTATTATAACCTGGGTGCCAAACCAAAGCAGCATATTCAAGCTGAGAATTCAGAAAGGCGTTGTAAAGTAAAATCAGAGTGCTTGGTACTTTTTGGAACTTTTATAAGCTGCTTGTACAGTATTTTCAACATGCAAATTAAAATTTAATTTGCTATCAAAACCAACACCAAGATTCTATTGTTCGGTCTTGACAAAGTAACACCCTCTATCTTGTAGTCTAAGAAAATAGGAGTTTGCCGTCTGGTAAAAGTCATGGCGTGCCTCTTTGATGCATTTAATGGCAGATTGTTTTTTTTTACACCAGACATTCACATTGTCAAGACCTTCTGTAGCCTATAACAGTCATTTACATTTTCTATTACAGTATAAATCTTAATATAATCAGCACATAGAAGATATTGAACATCAACACCAACAATGTCATTTATAAACAGGGCAAATAATAGTGGGCCCAATACAGAGCCTTGCGGAACCCCCGATGTGGATACAATATTTGATGACTTGAAACCACGGTACTCAACATATTGCCTTCTGTTCGTACAATATGATTCTAACAATATAATAAGTGAGGGAGATACACCAAACTCTTTTAGTTTGGCAAGCAGAATGCCGTGATTAAGTCTATCGAAGGCTTTTCCCAATGAGAGTCGTTTTCTAACAGACCCATTGTTTTACAAACTCCTTGAAATGTTTCATAAGTTATACTTTGAAAATTACGTAGACTACTGAAAGAAGTAGGGCCTTTTACTACATGGAGTAACATCTAGGGCTCGGACTCGAGGCGCGGGGTCACGGGGAGCCCGCCTGGCCCGATCGAATCGAGGC
This sequence comes from Octodonta nipae, assembly GCA_034190945.1. Classification (NCBI taxonomy): domain Eukaryota; kingdom Metazoa; phylum Arthropoda; class Insecta; order Coleoptera; family Chrysomelidae; genus Octodonta; species Octodonta nipae. Next base: position 57,123,609 of record CM067220.1, read on the forward strand.
GACACGAAATTAATTTCGTTGTGCATTATTTTGATTTTGCTATACCTCCTAAGGTATTCATTTAATTTGCATGGTGTAAAGGGAAACAATGTACTTCATGAAATGCTCAAGCCAACTAACGTATTTAAAATGATCAGGACTAATATCGTATTTGTCTAAATAGCTTTCCAATTACCGCTTTATAATTGCCCATTTTTTTAAGTATTAAAAGGGATATAGTATGTTATCCTTAAGAGATAGACATACGCCATCACGGACTTTTCTGTAGACCTCTATAAGATACACAATTCCACCATACATTATTTTGTTATATCTCAGCGTATCACACGTATTGGAAAGTAATCAGTATCATAAAAAAAAATGAGATTGTAACTTACAAGGTTAGAACTACAAAAAATAAAACATACATCAAGTTCCCATTATTTGTTATAAATTTTGTTTAACCCGGTTTCTATCGCTACCGTTGCAATCGCAACACCTTTTTCTGACTGCTACTATCTAGTCTATAGTCGCATCTCATGTGGAGTATAGAACCAACTCTCTCAATTCACACGTTTGGGAATGAATTTTCCAGGAGCTCTCTGACAGTTCGTCTATAACGTGCTGGACAGTTAACTTTTTTGAATATTATTGGTCTGTCTTCCAATGGGATTTCATTTAATAAGATCGATAAATCGTTTTAATATTCAAGTCATTTACGAGATAGAAATAGAAACCAGGAGCAGTTAAGAGAAAGAATCAATGTTGCGTTCCAAAAAATTCGGGATGAACGAACTTATTAACTGAAATCCCATTGGAAGCTAAACCAATAATATTCAAAACAGATGGCTGTCCCACACATTATAGGCGAACTGTCAGATAGCTCCTGGACAATTCATTCCCAATCGCGTGGATTGAGAGAGCTGGCTCTATATACTTTCCTCCAAGGTTACCAGACCTGACTCCCTTTGATTTTTTTGGATGGGGACGGGCCAAGCGACTCGTTTATCAGAGAGAAATAAAAGCGAGCAGTTAAGAGAAAGAATAAATGTGGCTTTTGAAACAATGTGGGATGACATGCGACTATAGACTAGACTGTAGCAGTCAGAAAAAGGTGTCGCGATTGCATCTGTAGCCGGTTTGAACAGAATTTATAACAAATTATGGCAACTTTAGGTATATTTTATTTTTTGTAGTTCTAACCTTGTAAGTTAAATCTCAAATTTTATTATGATCATTACTTTCCAATTCGTGTGATATATCATTGGAAAGGGGTTGAAGTAGAGAAGTTTTTGTAAGCATTCGAAGTTCTCGATGTGTTTCTTATTTCTGTTTGTAATGTGATAAATTGTTTATTTTTATATTTTCTTGGGAATAACACCACAATTGAAATAAAAAGCTGTATAGAAAGAAAATACCAGTCGTCTCAAAGTCGATTCTGACTTCGTTGTCAATGGCTTTAAAATATGTATTGAAAATGTAAATTGCAAATTGAAAGTTTGATATGTCAACTAAAATGTCATAAATCAAACTTCCAATTTACATTTTCAATACATATTTTAAAGCCATTGATAACGAAACGTTTGGTATCTTCTTTCAGTATATAGCTTTTTATTTCAATTGTGGTGTTATTCCCAAGAAAATATAAAAATAACAAGAACATACCACAAATAACATTTAGAAGACAAGTGATAAATTGTTTAACTTAATGAGTTTTTTATGGAACCTTGCCACTTCACGGGGTGAAACAGGGAGACCCTCTCTCGCCTCTGTTATTCAGTCTCGTCCTTGACAGATTGATTAAGAATTTACCAACGCATATTGGACTCATATCATTTTTTCAACCAATTATTTGTGTCGAATATCGAAAGCAGAAGAGCAAACAAACGTCATAGATTACACTTAAACTTAAGACTAACTAACTAAGATACATTGAAAAATAAAAATGTTACAAAAGTTTATATGTAAAAATTTGAGAATTAAAAAAAATATATTAAAAAAAAACAAAAACCGTATTCTATCTAGATGTTATATATAAGTTGGGCGAACCTTCTGCAAAACACTCTATATATATATATATATATATATATATATATATATATATATATATATATATATATATTTGTTTTTAAGTTTTCGCGGACACCAAATGTTTTAGGTGGTTTCCGGGAATTCATCCGCGTAGTTGATAACTGATCCCTGCCGGGATCGATGGTAAAATGACGACATTTCGGCAGAGTCACATCTGCCCTCTTCATGTCGCTTCGCATTATTCTCGTAGCCTTCTGCTTTCGCTTCTAGTATTCGAGTAGTCGAGTAACTAGTGACCATAAATTATCCTTCAAGGTCATGTTCATTTAACCCATTGGAGAGCACCCGAGGTATATACAGAGTCTAAATAGTTTGAGTTCATATATTTTAGGTGGAGATAGTATGTAAACACCAAATCAACCAAAAAACTATATTCTACTATACTTAACAACCAAGAAAATCCAAAATACATTTTAAGTAAATTAATGTCAATGCGTCAACATCGCCTCTTGACATAAATATCCAAAGACATAACGTCGGCTACGAAATAATGAACATTTCTAATTTTTATTCAGTAATTTGCACCAACCCGGAATTTATAAATCCACCATACTCAAAATTCAACATAAAACCTACCTTGGCCTTCTCACAATTGCTACGCGGCTGCTATTCATCCGGAACATTAAGGGGTGTTGGTAAGATATTAAGGTTAAAAAAAAATCCTGTAATGAACATACCGAAAAACCAACAAACAGTATGACGTTGTGATGCTATATCAAAACTGTATATGTTCCTTCTAAATGAACTGGTCTTTGTCCTCAAAAAAAGTGTGTTTAATACTTTCACTTGTGCGTACTTTAAAATTTCTCTTACAAATCTATAGGTCTGGGTGTAATATATGCAAAATGTAATCAAAGGAGGATTTAATAAAAAATTTAAAAATATGGTATACAAAAAATGATCAAAAAATTTAAATATATATATATATATATATATATATGTATGTATGTATATATATATATATATATATATATATATATATATATATATATATATATATATATATATATATATGTTATATCATTATTATCTTTTTAAAAAAGATTTTATTTATACTTGCACAAATAATATAACTTTTAATACAAACTTGAAAATGATTAAAATAACAATAAAACTTTATAACAATTAAAATGACAAAAATGATTGGTAATAAACTAAACTAGACAGAAGTGTAAGTAATAATGATACAAGGCAAATCTAATTTATAACCTAAGAACGCTGACGAAGCTGTCGCCACGCTTGCAGTTCTCGCGGATGTACGTCGTCGAAAGGTAACCTGAGAGGACACGTGGATGCTGACTCAGCTTGGGAACTCTTGCTAGATGGTTTCATATAAGTCGATGGAATAACTTATATAACATATATATATATATATATATATATATATATATATTTGTTTTTAAGTTTTCGCGGGCACTAAATGTTTTAGGTGGTGGAATTCATCCGCGTAGTTGATAACTGATCCCTGCCGGGATCGATGGTAAAATGACGACGTTTCGGCAGAGTCACATCTGCCCTCTTCAGGTCGGTTCGCATAATTCTCGTAGCCTTCTGCTTTCGCTTCTAGTTACTCGAATACTCGTATGATGAATTCCCGGAAACCACCTAAAACATATATATACAAACGCTTTGAGATAAAAAAACGGTTCTCGAAAAGACTCGGCAGCGGAAGGAGTGATGATGATTTTAACGATCGCAGTTCAGTTATACCGCGACGACTACCGTATATGGGATTGTTATTGTATTTGAATCAGCTGTTTGAATGTAAATAGAGTTCTAGAAAAGTGAAAGTGAATATTAGTTTTATAATTTTAAAATTGAACCCACGAAATATACGACATTTGGTGATCAGAAGTAGAGGATTAAGTGCAGTTAAAATCGTAATTTGATTTATGGAAACTCGTAGTATGGAAAAGATAGACGAAAAAATTGCACAGATTCTAGAAAAACGTTACAAGAAGGAGAAACAACATCAAGAAGAAATTCAACAAAGGTTAGTGAAATCTTTTGATGATAAACTTAAAGTTGAGTTAGGAAATCTTGTCACTAATATCGATGAAAAACGTAAAGTAGAATTAGAAAATCTTGTCACTACGATGAAAAGCGAACAACAAAATTTAATGGAAGGATTATTCTCGAAATTTGTAGAAAAACAAGATCAAACTGAATTAAAAGGACAAAATGAATTTAAAATAACTGAAGAAAAAAGACAAATGCAATTTGAACAACTAATGCAAATAGTAAGATAAGTTAATGAAACAGTTAATGAAAGAATGCAAATAGTTGAGTCTGATATAAAAGAGATAAATGATGACATTAAGATCATAAAAAATACCGTGGACACTCTTGAAACAAAAGTAGATGAAATCGATTCCATCCAAAGCCAGGTACAAGTTGAAATCAGTTCAATTCAAAACACAGTTCAAGACCAAATCAGTGCCATCCAAGACAAGGTAGAAACAGAAATTAAAAAAATGCAACAGGACTTACAACGAGGAAAATACCAGAACACCGTGAGTACCAGAGGTTCCATTAGTAAACCACCCACATTTGATGGCAGTTCATCTTGGCAATGTATAAACGGCAATTTGAGGCTGTGGCTACAGCTAATGGATGGGATAATCAAGAAAAATCTACTTCTCTGGTAATTTCGTTAAGAGGTCCGGCCCTAGAACTCCTCCAAAGCATTCCAGTCGATGAACAAGGTAATTTCGACAAGATCATCGCCATCCTAGACAAACGCTACGACAATCAATCCTTGAGCCAGGTATACCAAGTCCAACTCAGTAGAAAAACGCAAAGATCCTGTGAAAGCCTTCAAGAATTCAAAGCAGAGATTAGACGGTTAGTTCACTTGTCCTATCCAGACCTGCCAGAGGAAACGAAAGACCAGTTGGCCACACAGAGTTTCATAAACGGCATCAGAGATGTGGAAGTACAAAGAAATCTAAGACTGAGTGGCGTCAAGAAGAGTAATGAAGCTCTACTTCGGGCTTTGGAAGTAAAGGCAGTCATGAACATGTCCAAGCCGTGGGTCCGAGCAGTTTCCTTCAACCAGGAAGAGTCAGAGTCACCATTTCAACCGCTGCTGGCTGGCTGAACAAAATATTAGACCGGTCACAAAGAACTGGCACCAGAGGGGCATGTTACCGCTGCGGACGGACAGGACACTTCCAACGTGACTGCCGAGTGAGGCCACCTGAACAATCACCGACCAGGGGTAACCAACAGAACAGCCACACGTCCAGGGACCGTCAGCCAGTCAGCATAAGGGGGCGAATGCTGACTGTCCCTCCACCAGCCCCCAAAACGTTATCCATCCGGGGATTTTGCCGAGATAGCGGCAGCCTAGTCATCAGAGGCACCATCAATGGGCGAGCAGTTACCATCACCATCGACACCGGCGCCGCTGTGTCCATTGCCAAGTCCAGGGTTTTGAGAGCATCAGAAATTCGGCCAGTTACCAATAACATCCAGCTCAGAACAGTCACCGGTAAGTCCATGTCAATACAGGGTGAGGCAGATGTAGTACTATAATTAGGGGACAACCGAATCCGGCATAGGTTCCTGGTAGCGAATATTGAGGACGATTTCATACTGGTATGGACCTAATCAGCCAGCATGGATTTATGTTCGACCCGAGATATGATGTTCTTCGCTTCCTAACTGAGGAATTTGTATTGACACGGCCCGTCAACAGTTCAGCCACCTCCATAAAAATTGAGGCAAAATCCTCAACCAGAATTCCCGGTCGAACGGAACAGATAATTGATTGGCAGCTAGAAAACATTCCTGAGAGCTGCGTTGGAATGGTGGAGCCCGTACACTCGGCTCATGACTACTTAGTTGGACGGGCTATAGATAAAACCGGACGAAATATACCAATTAGAGTCCTGAATTTGCCCAACAATGACATTAGAATTGCTAATGGTCAAGATATAGCTTGTTTCGAGCCAGTAGAGACCATCATCAATGGCAAAGAAGTGTACCAGACATCAGTGAAGAAGATAGGTCCCAGTAAAGAGTTCCTACAACAGTTTGCTGACAATTTGACACACCTTACACCAGAGGAACAGAAGAAAGTAAAGCAATTTATCGCAAAGTACTGGAAAATTTTCAACAGGTAAGATAGAACCACCGGTCGCACCAAGATCATTCAGCACCGAATAGACACTGGAAAGGCTCAACCCATCAGAATACCACCTAGACGACTACCATTAGGGCAACAACAAACAGTCGAGGAAAACATCGAGTCCATTTTACAAAACGGAGTTATTAAGCCATCCATAACCCCATGGTCTGCTCCCGTCGTGCTAGTTAAAAAGAAGGATGGAACCACCCGATTTTGCGTGGATTACAGCAAGCTGAATAACGTCACGAAGAAAGAGATAGCTATCCACTACCCCGAATTGATGACACTCTGACCACACTAGTAGGCTTCCGCTGGTTCTTCACACTAGACCTAAAGAGTGGATATTGGCAGGTTGGTCTACACGAAAACGACAGAGCGAAGACAGTGTTCTCCACTAGTAAAGGGCTGTTTCAGTTCACAGTCATGCCCTTTGGGTTATGTAATGCACCCGCTACATTTGAGAGGCTAATGGAGTATGTACTGAGCGGGTTAACATGGAGGACGTGCTTAGTATACCTCGACGACATTCTAGTCATGGGCCAGACATTCGACGACATCTGAAGAACCTGGGCGAAGTATTCTCCAGAATTAATAATGCCAACCTGAGACTCAACCCGAAGAAGTGCTCCTTGTTCCAAAAAGAAGTAGAGTTTTTGGGCCACGTCGTGTCCGAGTCAGGAATCCGCACCAACGAAGACAAGATAACAGCCATCCGTGATTGGCCAGTCCCAAGAGACAAGCATGAACTCCGAAGCTTTTTGGGCCTCTGTTCATACTACCGGCGGTTTGTTGAGGGATTTGCCACCATCGCCGCCCCTTTACATCGGCAGACCACTGAGAAAGAGACCTTCCGTTGGAATCAGGATTGCGAAACATCATTCAGACGACTGAAGGCAGCACTATGTTCCAGCCCAATCCTAGCCTTTCCTACACAGTCCGGCAAGTTCATTTTAGACACAGGCGCCAGCAACACAGGTTTGGGGGCCGTCCTATCCCAGGTGCAAGATGGTGAAGAGAGGGTGATCGAGTACTACAGCCGTGGATTCTCGAAACCAGAAAGAAATTATTGCGTCACCAGAAAAGAACTCCTTGCAGTAATAAGGGCTGTAGACCATTTCCACAAATACCTGTATGGTCGCCATTTCTTAATCCGAACAGATCATGCCGCACTCAAATGGCTGCTGGACATGAAGACACCGGAAGGACAACTGGCCAGATGGATGGAGAAATTACAGCAATACGACTTCAAGGTGGAACACCGTGCCGGCCGGTTGCAGAATAATGCCGATGCCCTATCCAGAAGACCCTGTAGAGCGGAATGCAAGCATTGTCTGAAGCGAGAGGGTATCTCCATCAGGCAGATCCGAGCGCAGGCCAATGAAGACTGGACAACGGAACAGTGCATCCAGGACCAAATGGCTGATCCAGACATCGAACCAATCTTGTCACTCAAAATGAGAGGGGCACCCAGGCCACGATGGGACGAGGTAGCTAGATACTCCGGCGTCCTGAAATCGTTATGGGCTCAATGGGACTCTCTAAGAGTAGACAATGGAATGCTCAAGCGGGTTTGGGAAAACGCTAATGGACGAGAAACTAAGTCCCAACTGGTAGTTGAAAAGAAGAAAAAGATACCAGCCATCCTGACCGAAGTACATGATGGAATTACCGGGCGGCCACCAGGGCATGAATAAAACTCTAGACAAAGTTCGCCAGCGGTACTACTGGGTGAATTACTTCGAGGACGTCAGAGCTTGGTGCCGCAAATGTGCCACCTGTGCGGCCAGTAAGGGCCCGAAAACCCGGACCAAGGAGAGAATGCAGCAGTACAATGTGGGCGTCCCATTTGAGAGAATCGCCATCGATGTCGCCGGTCCGTTTCCCGAGTCTGAGAGGGGGAACAAATACATTCTGGTCGCAATGGACTACTTCAGCAAATGGCCTGAGGCATATGCGATACCCAACCAAGAGGCAACCACGGTAGCGACGGTGCTAGTAGAACAACTATTCAGCAGGTTTGGCGTCCCGATGGAATTACATTCAGACCAGGGGCGTAACTTCGAATCGAATGTATTCCAGAAGCTCTGCACGATGTTGGGGATCAGGAAAACGAGAACAACACCATTACACCCACAGTCAGACGGAATGGTGGAAAGATTCAACAGGACCTTGGAACAACACCTATCCAAGGTCGTCAGCAATAACCAGCGTGATTGGGATGATCATATTCCCCTATTCCTGTTGGCATATCGCTCTGCCGTACATAATAGTACAGGCCTGACCCCAGCCAGGGTCCTATTCGGAAAGGAGCTGCGATTGCCCTGCGATTTGGCATTTGGCTCCCCCGAAGAACCTCCCCAAGACATCGATGATTATGCCGACCAGCTCCGACATAACCTGCTGGCAATACACCAATTAGCCCGAACGCAGATGTTGGCCACCAGTGACCGGGTGAAGACGCGATACGACCTCAAGTCCAATTCAGTCGGGTTCCAGGAGAGGGACAAAGTCTGGCTGTACAACCCCCAACGGAGCAAGGGTAAATCCCCAAAGCTTACACCCGCCTGGGATGGTCCATACGAGGTGGTCAATAGGCTGAATGATGTCGTCTACCGGGTCCGTCGAAACCCCAAAGCTAAATTGAAGGTTCATTTAGATCGACTCGCTCTCTACCATGGAGAGGAGGTTTCTGATCGGGACGATCAGAATTAAAGGGGGGGCAGTGTTACGAAATTTACCCAAAGCCGACCCTGTTTCATCTCAGTACGACAACAAACGCTTTGAGATAAAAAAAACGGTTCTCGAAAAGACTCGGCAGCGGAAGGAGTGATGATGATTTTTACTGGAGAATTCGACGCTGGTATTATAAAGGAAGCACGACACGATCGCAGTTCAGTTATACCGCGACGACTAGCGTATACGGGATTGTTATTGTATTTGAATCAGCTGTTTGAATGTAAATAAAGTTCTAGAAAAGTGAAAGTGAATATTAGTTTTATAATTTTAAAATTGAACCCACGAAATATACGACAATATAGATATATATATATATATATATATATATATATATATATATATATATATATATATATATTATTTAAATTTTGAACATCTAATATATCTACTAAAGAAGCAATAGTGAAAATTAATATATTTACATAAAAAAGTGGAATTTAGAAAATAATCAAAGTGACATATTCAAAAAAGATACCGGTATAAACTGTTAACACTGTTATTAGTTCTGTACTTCTAGAATTGACTAGTCCTGGAAAGTCAAAGCCAAATATTTCAAAAATTGTGTGTCATCAAAGAAACTGTACTTCATCCACCAATAGCTTATTTCGGGAAGGTGATTGAATGAACTTTGATCTTCCAAAATATGTAATATTAGTTTGAAAATTGTGTACAGAGTGTTTAAAACAATATCCGGAAAATTGAAATGCGAAATCATGAACTCAATTTTTTCAAATGGATACCACTATTTTTTATATCGTTATCAGATTAAGCATAAAAAATAAGAGGTACTTTGTTAAAAGTTACCTATACGAAAATCTGATAGATTTCGACTTATTCGAAAAAAAAATAATAATAAAAATTTTCAGCATCCTCAATAAAAGTAATTAAGTTGGCTGTGACGGTTGCTAAGGACTCAACTGAAATGTCAGTGTGAGTTGATTCAGTATGTATAATAATATTGAATTAAACGATACTTCTTAGTGTCTTAAATCAGAAAAAATGCCAGCACGTCTAAATTATACAAACAAATGGAGAATGCAACAAAGTAATATCTAGAATATGTAATATGTTTGCAGATCGATATCCGCAAAAATCGAAACCAACACCAATGACTGTTAAACGGATTTTGGAGAATTTCAAGAACTTTGGATCCTTTAAAGCTAAAAGACAGAAGAAAACCAATTGCTGATAACGAAGCAATGGAAATTATGATTTTGGGATATTTCGCCGCATATCCTACGAAATCAGTGAGGCAAATGGAACTTGAGAGTGGATTCGGGAGAAGCACAATTATTCGAATTTTAAAAAACATAATTTCCATCCTTTTTTATTCAATACTGTACAGCATCTGAAGGATACCGATTTTTTAAGAAGAACTAATTTTTGTGAATTTATTTTAACTTCGTACCAAGGTAATGACTCATTCTTGAACAACAGCAATCTGGTCGGATGAGGTAAAATTCAAGAAAATTGGAATCTTTAATAGGCATAACTCACATTATTGGGGTGATATAAATCCTCATGTTTTGAGAGAGCAACATTTTTAAGAAAGTTGGCAGTTCAATGTATATTGCGTACTTCGAAATGAATTGTTGCTGTTTATTTCTACGAAGAAAACTTAAATGCTAAGAAACTCTTGTAGCTTCTTTGATGAACCAGACGAACTAAATTTTATTCTTTGGGGCTAGGATATTTAAACATTTTAGGCGAATTGGAAAATGAATATTTAAATAATCTTCCATTGGCAGACCATCTACACATTTTTATCAACATTATGGGGCTCCCCCTCATAATGGCCATCTTGTCAACGATTTTTTGTCAACATTTCAAGACCAAGGGATTGCGAATCAAGTTTATGAACGTCCAGTAACTACCAAAGAAGATTGCAAACGGATAATAACGAGATACATTTCAAAATTTAAGTGCTCATTCAGTTAAAAGAGGCACCCATGAGCAACTGATTACGAGATGTGAGATGACAAGTGTCATCAAGTTGATTGTCACCAATTTGAACATTTATTAAACTGAATTAAACATAATTTCCATTTTTTCTTAATCAACAATTGGTTTTCTTAAATAATAAATAATAAGCCAATTTAAATAATCTTCATTTATATAAATTAGACGTGCCGGCATTTTTTCAGATTTAACACACTAAGAAGTGTTCAGTTGAGTCCTTAGCAACCGTCACAGCCAACTTAGTTACTTTTATTGAGTGTGCCGAAATTTTTTTTTTTTTTTTTCGAATATGTCGAAATCTATCAGATATTTTAACAAAGTACCTCTTATTGAGTTTTTCATGATTTCGTATTTCAATTTTCGGGAATTTTTTTTAAACACTACACAATTTTCAAACGAATATTACATATTTTGGAAGCTCGAGGTTCATTCTATGACGTTCCCGAAAAAAATCTCGTGATTCCGTTGGGTTACTGCGTAATTGGCAATTATTTGAAGGTCTTAAGAAGTCAATTTTAATAAACATTTTGAAATATCTCGAAAAGGGTTGAAATTAAGTATAGGGTATTATACATGAATTAGTCTGAAAATTATCCGTAGACTTCAGTAGTGCAATAATTTACAGGGTATTACATTTGAAATAAGCAAGTTCATATCAACTTCCGGTATAACTGGAAGTGGCACATGCTTGAAACTATTTTAGCTGGTCTGTCCCCACTCGAAAAGTGATACCAGTAAATTTTCATTGAATTCGTAAATACCGTTTTCCCATTATCGATCGGTATCAGTCCCAGTGGGCCACCCTGTATATTCGCGAACTCGCGTTTTAACGTTTGCTCATCCTAATCTTCTCATTTTAGAGGGCGATGGCGGGATTCGCTTCGATGAAACTAATGGGCGGCACCGGCTTGAATTTTTCACGTTACAAATTCAGTAATTAGAATTGTTTTGAAAATTTTCAGTAAAAAAAACTTAAAGATTTCTATTAATTTTTAGTAGAGAAATTCGTGAAAGTATGTCAAAACAGAAGGATAAAAGCTATTTACATATTATTTACCAATAACTCGATATAATTTAATAGGATCTATTTTAACCGCTTAATTGTCCAGAAACACATGAGCTTCAAATCTTTTGTTTAGACAAATGTAACTCCAAAGTTATTATTTTCAATAGAAAAATTACACCAAACTGTACAATTTAATCCACTTCTTACTAATATCTCGCATTTTCACTATAAATAAACGTTTCATGAAAACTACACACTTACAAACAAGTCTTTATAAAGTGAACAAAACAAATACCACAAAAACTACCAATAACCACGTGATATTCTCCTGAATGAACATTAACCATCTGAGTTATTGCGATGTTGCAGTATATTTTCAATCAGTTTGTGCTTTAGTTGTGATTTATTATCAAAGAAGTGGTTTGTGAATGTTAATGTGATTAGTAAAGGCATATGAATTGTTTAGTAGCTACATTTAAAGTTGAATGAGAACGGAGGTTTTCGCGGCCAGAGTCATAGCTGATTCTGCTTTTTCCGGATTTGGACCGCGTCATTTTTTCGAATTAGTTTATTTATATACCTAAACCGGGATATAAACAAAGTTTTCCGACGTTTCGCCCACACTTATAAGGGGCTTTTTCAAGGATGAGACAAAAAACACAACAAATGTTACTTACCTTGCGGCTACTCCATTCATTTCATATTTTTCTCACGAACACTTCAAAACTTCACTTTTTATTCAATTTGTCACAATGATGTACAAATTCTAAATGAGCAATAGGTACGAAGAAATAATAATTGGCCCCCCGAAGTTTTCAGGTAAAAGAAGGGGATTATGGGATTATTTTATGATTGAGATGAAATTTCGTATACGTTCCTGGAATTTTATTAGGGGATAATGTAAGTTATTTATTTTGTGGAAGTGTTGATGCAAGATTGCCAGATGGACGAAAGTTCAAAACCTTTGTCTCGGTTGAAATTCTTGGGATTTTTTGGCGATTTCAACGGCCTCGCGGAATTTTCTGGTGAAATAATACGGAGATTTGGCCACGACAGAGGAGCTGTCGAAGAGGATTTGGTGGCCCGTTTCGTGATGATGTTCAGCTACAGCAGAGTTTGAAAGCAGGCCGGTTTTCAAACAATGTTTGTGCTCACTCAGACGAGTGTTTATAGATCGACCTGTTTCACCGATGTATACTGCCCCAGACGAGCATGGAATGGAATAAACACCTTTAGATGAAAGAGGATTTTGTTTATCATTTGGAGAGGGTAACATTTGTGAGATTTTAGATAGTGGTTTGTAGTAGGGATATGACATTTCGGATATGGATACGGATACGGATATATGAATAATATTATATCGGTTTCAGTTACGGTTACGAATATGGAATTATTTCGGGTTATCCGATAGTTTCAGATAGTTTCAGTTATGGATAATAGATTTTTTAGGAATTGAATCTGGACCGACAAACCATCAAACATAATCCGTTTTTGTAAATGGTAACTCGTCATCGCGCACTTAGGTAAGGGATTGTCAATTGGTTATTTTTCGGATTCGAACAACCTTATAAAGTGTCTGTCTCATTTTGAGACAAAGCCGTCCTTATCCGAAACTATTCGAAACTTTTATATCAGATTCGGTTACGGTTTCCGATAAATTTTTATTTCGAATATCCCATAGTTTCGGTTACGGTTACGGAGCTCCATAACATCCCTAGTTTGTAGACTGTTTTCACCTCGTGCTTATGGAGAAGCTTCCCAATCCTCTCCGCGACCTTGCTTATATATGGCAAATATGCTACTGATTTATTAGGTGACTATTCTTTCTTAGGAAGGGAATGTTGATGACGCGAAATGGAATTGCGAATCTCTCGTTTGCTGTAGCCGTTGTTTAGTAGACTACCCTCAACCCAAGCTAATTCCCTTCTCAAACTTTTGGGTTCGGAAATGGATATATCTCGATGCACCAAGAGTTCACGACTGACCGTTTCTGAGACGTTTCCGGGCGTGCAGATATCTGTCGGTACGTGTTGGTTTTCTGTATACAGAGTGGCCCAGGCGACCATTGGGTAACCGTGAAACCAACACGTCTAGGAAGTTATTTCACATTCTGTTTTGGGAGTGGGATCCTGTAAAATGGGAGAATAGGATCCATCTTGGAGTAAATTATTTAACTTATTGGCATATTCTGGAAAATCTAGGACAACCGTTTCATTGCCTTTATCCGCCGGAAGAATGACAATGTCACGGTTTTCCCGGAACTTGCTAAGGGCGATTCGTTCAGTTCTGGGGATGTTTGATGGCGGAGGTTGTGCCTTTCGGAGAATTTTATTCGTTTCAAAATGTATGAGCATTGTCGGCTTCGGGTTTTGGAAGACCTCGGATAGAAAATTCAATTGAGCTAATTATGTCTTCGATGGGAATTTTTCTAGGGGCAACTGCAAATTTGAGTCCTTTTGAGAGAACGGAGTTTTCATCTGGAGTTTATGGGTGTGAAGAAAGGTTTACCACGGTTTTTACACCATTTGCTAACCTAGGGTATTCAGCGCCTTTTGAATATAATGAAATTTCTTTATGTGTCTCAGAGCAGTTATCTCTTCAGCTTTGAGTGCCTGGCAAAATGAATTTCTATCAACTGTTTCCCATCTGTTGGTGACAAGCTTCTCGCGAAATTAAGATGTAGTTTGAGCAGGTCTTTGGAAAGGAAATCAAGGTCACGTCTAGTTGCTTGGATGCGTTCTCGTAATAAAGCAAAACTAGCTCGTTCTAGAATTTTGCGAGAGGAACCAGTGTTAATTAGATGTTTGATTTTGAGGAACTTTGGAATTATTTTATCATCACGACAACGTTTAAGAAAAGTTAATGAAGACAGGGTCCTAGCACTTTTGTGACGAAGTTTACAAATTAAGGATGTTTGCTGAGCGATGACCTCGCCGTAGAGGTTTGTCAAATGAGAACGGAGGTTTTCGCGGCCAGAGTCATAGCTGATTCTGCTTTTTCCGGATTTGTTTATTTATATACCTAAACCGGGATATAAGCAAAGTTTTCCAACGTTTCGCCCACACTTATAAGGGGCTTTTTCAAGGATGAGACAAAAAACAAAACAAATGTTACTTACCTTGCGGCTACTCCATTCATTTCATATTTTTCTCACGAACACTTCAAAACTTCACTTTTTATGCAACAACATTTCGGGGGGCCAATTATTATTTCTTCGTACCGATTACTCATTTAGAATTTGTACATCATTGTAACCAGTTGAATAAAAAGTGAAGTTTTGAAGTGTGTTCGTGAGAAAAAGATGAAATGAATGGAGTCGCCGCAAGGTAAGTAACATTTGTTTTGTTTTTTTGTCTCATCCTTGAAAGAGCCCTTATACATGTGGGTGAAACCTCGGAAAACTTTGTTTATATGCCGGTTTATTCTCAATGTATTCTACAACTTGCAGTTGATATAAATAAACTAATTCGAAAAAATGACGCGGTCCAAATCCGGAAAAAGCAGAATCAGCTACATTTAAAGTTCCCGGGGCGTTTTCAACGCAAAATTACCTGTTTTTGACTGTAAAAAGGGTTGTCAAATTCGTTCTTGAATACACTCTGACAAATCAGAAATAATCGAATTCTGGTATTTTTTACACTGGCTATTTAAAGACCACGGTGCACAAGTTGAGTAGTTATAAAATTTGCAGCCTTTATTGAATCAAGAGCTTAAAAAGTGAACAGCTGTTTTCGATAATATTACTCATTGTATTTGTAAACAGTAAATTTATTTGGTAAATAAAGGCGTTTGAAAGGGATTGTGAACATTTATGAAATTACACCCACAGAATCTGGTATTTAAATGAAATTTTGTATACGAGTACTACGCATTAAGAAGTATTTTTGTCGTATCACATTTCTTTTTATTTCTACCAGTGGCGTTCATGCAAAATCTGGTCTGCATATTTTGGCGGACATTAGTGGTACGCCACTGATTACACTTAAAATAAAAATCATTTTTCAAATTCCCATTCATTCCTAAGCAAATTTGATCACGTAACTTATTTCAATCCTAGGCACGGTTTTCACTTAAGAAAATAAAAATCGTTTTACTTCATGTTCATTTACTTCATGTTCAATTCGCTAAAAATCGATGCGGTGACTATTGTCTGGAAATGTTTATTTTGCTCTTTTTCAAAGTATTGAGTTCGTTTAACCCTTTGTATTCGTATGACGGGCGACACGATAGATTTTACCGTTGCACTCGTATGTCGCCATATAGGCTACACAATACGTTTGTCACCGTTTAAATGACAAGAAAAAAATTATAAATTGATTTTTCACATGTGTATCTTAAATTGAGACAGTATGCAGTGTATATAAAAAAATTATATTATTAAATGATATTAATCTAATATCTTGAAAAAAAAAATTCCGTATATATGTATGTATAATTTAAACTATCTATTTTTCAAATTCTAGTGTTCAAATGAGAATACTAAAACGAGGGATTGAACTGTTAGCAGAAGGAGGAAAACTTGTATATTCAACATGTTCTTTAAATCCAATAGAGAATGAAGCGGTTATCCATAGAATTCTGGTTGAAACAAACGGTGCCCTAGAACTGGTAAATGTGGGAGACAGTTTACCAGGTTTAAAATATTCCCCAGGTAAATATAATAGCTTATACGTTTTAACCAAGTCATGTCAAATATTTTAAAGGAATGGAAGAATGGCTAGTTTCCAGTCGAAATTTAGAGTTTTATAAAACTTTTGATGACGTGCACGAAAAGTGGAGGACCACTATTAGACCCCAAATGTTCCCACCTTCACCTGAAGATCGGCCAAAATACAACTTAAATAGGTGGTAAGTGGAATTGTGGAAGCCGTTACTTTGTGATAGTCATTCATAATGATCGAATGAAACCTAAAATGAAAAACATATATTTTTCTAGTACAGATATGTTCATGACATCTTAGTTTATTTTGCAGACTCTCCAAGACAATTAGATATTTTTCTAGGATTCATTAATAAGTTGCACCCGAACATAACATTTATAGTAGAAATATAGCAGGATTGTATACTAAACTTTTTGGACCTAACACTTACCTGTAACAATTCATCTATAAGTTTTAATATATACAGAAAAACTACGTTTACAGATATTACGATCCATTATTTATCTTTTAGTCCACTAAATCATAAATTATCCGCCTATAAAAATATCATTCATCCAGCATTTTCTATATCCATGTTAAAGGACGACCTCAGAAAATAATTAAATATAATTTATTTTATAGCCGCGAATAATCAGTTTGATTCAACCTTAATAAAGAAAATAATCTCACGCAAAGAGCTTCAACTAACTTATTAAAGTATTTATCCCTTGGTAAGAATACGGATCCAGTAAAATGCATTTCTCTAACTTACTTCGGAAACGTCAGTAACAAAATAGCGAGAATTTTATGATCTTTCAGTTTTAAATCGCAATTTCAGTTATCACACTTATTATTTAATGCTAAAGACAAAGAAAATATATACAACAGGTCAGGAGTTCATAAGCTTACATGTTCAGATGGTAACAGCTTTTATTTTGGAATGACTATAAGAAATTTTTCAACCAGATACTCAGAACATTACCGTTCTTATAGATTACAAAAAACAGACTCAACCTTTTCTAATCACTTAATGCAAACAGGACACACTTTCCCTTCACTTGAAAACACCGTAATTTTAAATTATAATAGAAATTATTATCAAACATTTTTTTAGACCAAATCCAAATTTTTAAATCTCACAAAAATTCCCCAGATTAACCCTCAAAATAACTACCTGTTTGAATTACTGATTTAGAATGGGGTTTTTCTGTCCATTATTAAATAACTTAAACTTTATATTTCTATTTCAATTCGTATTCAAATTTCATTTCTTAATGTATTTTTGCTCTGTTCATTTCGTACCTCCAGTTATGTAACTTTTTGTTAATGTTTAAAATGATGTAGTTTTAATTTTTCATTGACGTGTATACGTTTCAAAATGGCGCGGAAACGTCGAAACTAGTCACGTATTGTGAATAAATTGAGTGATAGAAAACAAATTAGTTTCATTTGATCAGGTGGTAAGTATGTGAGGTGTGTTGTCAAATCGTTGTTTATATGAATAGAAATGCAGCACTATAATGTATGTAATAACATTTTATTTTACGCTGCTAAATTAGGAACCATTCTAGAAATTAATCATTTTCAATAAAAACTAATTTTGCTAATAAATATACAGGATGTGCAGATATTTTGGCAGATGGTTAATATGAAACTAAAAACTCTTAACAAAGACATCTCTATCTTGTATAGTTAAGGACCTATTATTAAATTTTTGGAAATTTCTGTACATCTGGCAACCTTGCCATGCGTGAATAAAACTGCGGAACGGAAGGTATATCCTAAAAACTGAAATGTATTAAAGTTTTAGATAAGGATAAAATCGTCTTTATTTGCACATAATTAATATTACAATTTTAGTGTACCATGGTAGAGAATAGAGCAAGTTAGCGAAGTTTAGGCAAGCTATTTTACCACTTAACCAAGTTCCCAGTAAGGCACGGATTTATGCTTAACAGTTCAGACTAATTACAAACAGACAAAACAACATGAATTGAAGTTAAACAATCAAATATCTAATGACTAATGATTGTTTATCTGTATTTCGTATGTTTTTTAAACTGAAGCAAAGACATATTGTAATGTATAAAAGCTATGCCCGAATTAAATAAGGTTACAGCATTGTAGGTAAAAGATCTTTTGAAAGGTGTTGTTTTGTAATAGGGAATAGTCAGAGTATTGTGTCTAATATTTCTATCATGTCCTTGAGATCTAAAAATGAGTTTCTCTCTCAGGTACATAAGTTTAGATGATAATAAAAGTCTGTAAATAAATATTAAATAGTGGTAGTCAATTAAAAAAGGCATCTTCATCCACTGAAGTCCAAGATACTGTTCTGAGACCTGGTCGAACCTTCTCAAACCAGACACAAACCTTACGCATTTGAATCCTCTTCTTCATAATTGTATCTAGACAAGGGTAATATAAAATACTACAATAATTAAAGATCTACGCCACTAACGATTCACATAGTTTTTTCCGCAATTTATAATTCAAAATAAATTTATGAGCATATAGAACTCTTAATCTTAGATAAGTTTTCTTTATAAGATTTTTCAAGTGACTAAAATCTCAACCTATCATCGAACATGATACCTAGGATTTTACTCATTCGAGAAAACTGACTGTTTTTGACTGTCAATATTTATGTTTAGAAGAAAAGGTTCGATGTGGTCTCATACATTGTCCTGACAAAAGAGCATAATATTAGATTTTGAAGGATTTATACTTAAGTTATGCCCGTGGGAATACCGACAAATGTTCGCGATATTTTCATTTAGCAACCACTCGTTTAACATCTGGATCAAATAAATGAGTGATTTGCTTATCGTGTGCGAAAGACTGAATGTCTGGGGTACTGATATGGTGGGATAAATCGGCTGTGTATATTAGAAATAATAATAATGGCCCCAATACTGAACCTTGCGGAACTCCCGATTCAACAACTCGGAAATCAGATCTTACATTTTTCAAAACAACGCATTGCTTCCTATGAGCGAGATAGTTTTTAAAAAAGTTTATAACTTGGCCACTGAATTCATAAAACCTCAATTTAGCACAGAGTAACTTATGATTAATCATGTCGAAGGCCTTGGAGTAATCAATTGAAACTAGTGCAGCGCACATCTGCTTGTCAAGAGCCCTAATAATATTATCCGATAAATTAATTAAGACAGAGTTGTACTACTAAACGACTTCCGAAGCCCCGACTGACATCTGACTGACTGAATCATATTGTGATTGCTGATTCTGCTTTTTCCGGATTTGGACCGCGTCATTTTTTCGAATTAATTTATTTATATACCTAAACCGGCATATAAAGAA
Source organism: Octodonta nipae (assembly GCA_034190945.1). NCBI lineage: Eukaryota > Metazoa > Arthropoda > Insecta > Coleoptera > Chrysomelidae > Octodonta > Octodonta nipae. The sequence continues at coordinate 57,143,476 of CM067220.1, forward strand.
AGTTTTCCGACATTTTGCCCACACTTATAAGGGTCTTTATCAAGTATGAGACAAAAAAACAAAACAAATGTTACTTACCTTGCGGCGACTCCATTCATTTCATCTTTTTTTCACGAACACACTTTCAAAACTTCACTTTTTATTCAACTTGTCACAATGATACACAAATTCTAAATGAGTTAATAGGTACGAAGAAATGATAATTGGCCCCCGAAATTTTCAGGTAAAAGAAGGGTAGGAGATTATTTTATGATTGTGATGAAATTTTGTATACGTTCCTGGAATTTTAGTAGTAGGTTATGTAAGTGATTTATTTTGTGGAAATGTTGATGCAGGGTTGCCAGATGGGCGAAAGTTCGAAACCGTTGTCTCGGTTGAAATTCTTGGGATTTTTGGCGATTTCAACGGCCTCACGGAATTTTCTGGTGAAATAATACGGAGATTTAGCCACCACAGAGAAGCTGTCGAAGAGGATTTGGTGGCCCGTTTCGTGATGATGTACAGCTACAGCAGAGTTTGAAAGCAGGCCCATTTTCAAGCAACGTTTGTGTTCACCCAGACGAGTGTTTATAGATCGACCTTTTTCCCTGATGTATACTGCCCCCACGAGCATGGAATGGAATAAACACCTTTAGAAGAAAGAGGATTTTGTTTATCCTTTGGAAGAGGGTAACATTTGTGAGATTTTTGATAGTGGTTTGTAGACTGTTTTCACCTCGTGTATATGGAGAAGCTTCCCAATCATATCTGTGACCTTGCTGATATATGGCAATATGCTACTGATTTATTAGGTGACAATGCTTTCTTAGGAAGGGGATTTTAGTGACGAGAAATGGAATTGCGAATCTCTCGTTTGCTGTAGCCGTTGTTTAGTAGGCTACCCTCAACCCAAGCTAATTCCCTTCTCAAACTTTTGGGTTCGGAAATGGATATAGCTCGATGCACCAGGGAGTTCACGACAGACCGTTTCTGAGATGGGTGATGATGGAACCGGGCATGCAGATATCTGTCGGTATGTGTTGGTTTTCTGTATACAGAGTGACCCAGGCGACCATTTGGCAACCGTGAAACCCACACCTCTAGGAAGGGCAGGGATCCATTGGACTCAATTTCCATAGTGAATTTGATATTTGAATGTTGGGTATTAATGTGGTTAAAGAACAATTGGAGAGCCTCTTGTCCATGTGGCCAGATGACAAAAGTGTCATCAACATATCTCAACCAAATTTTGGGTTTGTGGCTTGAAGACTTCACAGCCACTGCTTCAGAGGCTTTCATAAAGATATTTGCCACTACCGGTGATAGCGGCGAACCCATGGGGGTACCAGAAGTTTGCATGTAATATTTATTTTGAAAAACAAAATACGTCGACGTAAGACATTTTTCGATCAACATGAGTAAATCCAAGGTTTGTCCGTCTTCCGACAACAGTTCTCTAATAATCGATAGGGAGTCTGAGATAGGAACTTTGGTGAACAGTGATGTCACATCAAAACTAACTAAAATGTCTTGGGGTTCAATTTGTATCAAAGGTTTCGAACTTTCGCCCATCTGGCAACCCTGCATCAACAATTCCACAAAATAAATCACTTACATTACCCACTAATAAAATTCTAGGAACGTATACAAAATTTCATCACAATCAAATAATAATTCCATTAAGTGCCTCCTACCCTTCTCTTACCTGAAAATTTCGGGGGGGGGGAAATTATCATTTCCTCGTACCTATTACTCATTTAGAATTTGTGCATCATTGTGACAAGTTGAATAAAAAGTGAAGTTTTGAAGTGTGTTCGTGAGAAAAAGATGAAATGAATGGAGTCGCCGCAAGGTAAGTAACATTTGTTTTGTTTTTTTGTCTCATCCTTGAAAGAGCCCTTATACATGTGGGTGAAACCTCGGAAAACTTTGTTTATATGCCGGTTTATTCTCAATGTATTCTACAACTTGCAGTTGTACCACTTTTTCCAATACCTTCGATAATATCGATAGAAGGCTAATAGGTCTCAAATGTTCATTGGATTAGGCACGTTCGGGGCAGGAACTACGGTAGCATACTTCCAACTCTCCGGGAAATATCCTCTTTCCAGACACGAATTAATTATAATAATAATGATATAACAGGAAAATTCATTTTAAGCATCGTTAGAGGTGAATCTTTTTATTATATTGATTATTAGCTGAGGCTCTACAGTTTTGAAATCAAAATTAACGTTAGGGTCAAATCTACCATAAAAATAATACAGATGCACATCATTGGGCACATTATTCGAGTCATATACAGACAAAGTAGTTATTGATTTCAGAAGGATCAGTAAAATTTTCAGATAGCATTTTTTTGAAGAAGATCCAATTTTTAAACGTCCAAATTTCCAAATGTGCAAGAAAAGTACGTTGATGACAGAGCAAATTTCCTCAACTTTTTACAAAGTTTTCAGGTGATTTACATGATTTATACTTTGAATAAGCTTTATTTTTTTCTTTTATGATCTGCTTTAGTGGAAATTTCAACGAAGGCTCACGTGTCTTACTCACTCTTACTGTTTTAATAGGAGCGTGCGCATTAAAGTTGTGATCAATGCATTTGTGAGGTATTTCACCTTTTCATCAGTATCTACTATATAATAAATATCTAAATTTTGTAATATTAAATCATTTAAATAGTTTACTTCATCAAAATTTGACAAATCTTTAAAACTAATGAGTTTTTGTTCAGAGATCCAATGTAATACATTTACTAAACAAATGAGCTTTGTTTGTGAATATAGCGTCTAGCTGAGTTGATGAGGTAGAAGTTACCCTAGGGGGGGGGGTGTTTGATTATTTATGCAAAAGCCATAGTTATCCATACAATTAGAAAGCGGATTATTTGCCTGCAAAAGATCAATATTTATATCTTCTAAAATGACAACATTCAATTCAGTCCAATGCGTCGATAAAATCACCTACACTTTTATTAGGAGGCCTATACAAAATACCAAATACAAAATTTTGTTTTTGAATTGTTATCTTCAACCATAAATGCTCTAAAACGGAGTTTCATCCAGTTCCAAATTCAAGTTGCTAGCACAAAGCTCTGAATTGATATAAATCCCTACCTCGCCCCCACGATCTCAACGAAAGAAATTAAAATTCTCTAGGGCGCAGACTTCTGTCGGGATATGTTCAGTTAACCACGTCTCTGTTACAGCAAATATGTCAATTGATTCAGCATTAAGTAAATCTATGAAAGCATCAAAATTACACATAAGTGAAGGAGTATTTAATAGACCTATGTTAAAATTGTACTGATTGAACTTATTCACCATAATCTATTCTACTTCGTATATTATTAAAAATATTATACACCGGACATTCTCTATCAGTCGCATTATGATTTACAGATCATTTAGATTTGTGTTTACTGTTATAAAAAGTTCAATTACAGCATGACAATTCTTTTGCCTTGCAATTTTTCGAAGCATGCTTTCCAGCACATTTACTACAAATTTACTAAAAATGTCCAAAACGTAAACATTCGTAACATTGCCTATCATTTATGTAGTCCGAAACATTGCACTTCTTCCATCCAAACCATGTACCTTTACTAATTACAGTTTTTCGTATCTGCGGCAACACCTCCAGAACAAGATGATAATGACTCCTGGAATTTATTTTAGGCCTGTTCCTACATCACGTAAAACCGATAAGCAACCGGTAATCGTATTGCGCGTAACATCATTGTAAACGGTAACTCGTCATCGCGCACGAAGATTATCGGTTGTGTATCGGTAATTTGTTCTGTTTTAATGAACCTTTTATAAATTATCCTGAAGTCCGAGGCCTGACAGTTCCCGAAATTATTCAGTTCAATGATATTTTCTATAATATTCTTGTCACTATTTAAATCATCATTCAATTCTATAAACTTCACCATGATCCTAAGTTTGTGTTGACTCATTAATAGTATATTTGTTGCCAAAATTTGTACTTAAGATATCTCGAAGTTTCGTCATATAAGTTTCGTCTTTACAATAACCTGCTACACCAGAATTTATTCTTTTAGTTTTATTTATACATATATTTAATTCGGCAGTATTTATCGCATTCATAATTGTTTTGGCAACGTCTTCACCTGATTTTTTGTTATTAGTTTTTACAACGAGTACAGCGGATTCATTATTTACATTCTTTTGGAGAACACTACTGTATGATTGTGGTCATTTCTTGCTACCTGGCAAAAACGGTTTGTCTGAATTGACAGCGATAGTGGATTGAGAATCGTTGATTTTGCTTTTTAATAAGTAGTTGGATACTTCTAATTCACTTACTAATTTTTCCAGCAGAGAATATAATTAATGACTGATAGCTTCTTCCGAATCCTCTTTATCATTCGATTTTGACAGTTTTTGCAATATAATGGGCTTACAAGCATCACAAAACCAGTAAACCTTGTAATTTTTTTATGTGAACTTCCACTGACAAGATGGTAACGTTTTTTACACATTTGACCCTCAATTCACTTAATTCACTATAAAATTATCGGAGCACCAAGCACACTTGTTCACGTCGCCCGCGATGTTATGCTAGTAACTACTTAATGTTTATGTATTTTTGTTTACTTCTAAGATGGTTTTTAGACATATGTAGTTTTTATATTTATTGTATTCATTTATGAGACTATTAGTACGACTTTTTAACAGATTCTTAACAAATTCTTTCAAAAGAAGAGATTCAGTGAAAACACAATCTTAAGATGTTTATTTACTGAAGCATTATAATAGAATTCTTTTCAACTTAGCGTTGATTTTTGACATTTTCGTACCTTAGTAAGCATTTAGTAATAATAACTTACTCATCTATATTGAAATTTCTCGAAAAAACAAAAAGTCAAAGTGTAAATACCTAAAATGTTTACACCGACACCAATATTGCGTTGTTTTTTACTCCATGTTTCACAGTTGTTTCCTGAATCGTAGTTGTGGTATCTTAATGTTTATGCACTTATTGGGAACAACACCATAATTGAAATAAATCTCCCTAGCTATCACGTCAAAATATTACATTCAAAACAAATAAATATGACCCTACTTTTTTGCAATACCTAACTTTCCGCAATAAATTTTTTATTGAAATCTGCGAACGAAAGCAAAAATCCCATGATTTCTGTTTTATTAACTCTGTTGAAAATTTATATTATATATCCCTTCATTTGATAGGAATGGTAGAAGATACGTCAAAACTTACAAGAAGACACTCTGGTTGGTAAACCGTTTTTTTAAGAATTTCGATAAAATGTGTCGAATTTTTCACATATGAGTCTGCCCCCTCTGCAAACGGTTGAAGTTGTTGGGCTAGGTATTTGGCTAGGTGTTGTGTTGGGGATCCAATTGAGCTTACTATTGGCCTCAAAGGTGCACCTTCTTTATGTACTTTGGGCAACCTATAGAATTTCGGACATCTAGATGACTTTTCACGCGGAATGAGTTGCAGTTGGAGATTTTTGTCGATCCTACTTGCTTGGATTTTCGCCTTGGTTGTTTTCTCCAAATAAGTTGTTGGGTCAGTAGTAATTTGTTTATATGCTGGATCTTCTAGCAATGTTTGAATAATCCGCTGTATCTAAAATTACGGTCGCATAATATGTGTCGTGAATACAGCAGTTTCAAAATTAGATGCGAACACTGCTGAAATAGTTAGACAAGATGTGTCACATGTTCTAAGAAAGTCTAAACCACCCAAAAGGGGTGGATAGAAGAAAATGAGGTCTTGAAACAACTTCGCCTCAACAAGAACATTGTCATTCTACCTGCTGATAAAGGAAATGCGACCGTAATTTTAGATACAGCGGATTATTCAAACAAACATTGCTACAAGATCCAGCATATAAACAAATTACTACTGACCCAACAACTTATTTGGACAACACAACCAAGGCGAAAATCCAAGCAAGTAGGATCGACAAAAATCTCCAACTGCAACTCATTCCGCGTGAAAAGTCATCTAGAGGTCCGAAATTCTATGGGTTGCCAAAAGTACATAAAGAAGGTGCAAGTTTTGGGTTCGAAAACAAAAACAATATTTTTAAAAAAGTGAAATTCAAAAATATATCAAACTTTATTTAATTTGAAGTGAACCGTTCAAAAGTTGAATTGCAAAAGCGTTATACAGTACAAATGCACTCTTATTTATAACATTCGGTCCATGTGCTGACATGAGCGTCTCTGTGGGGTTTCTCGTACTCATAACTCCTCCACCCTTAGAATGAAGTTGTGGGGCTTGCCGCAAAAACTTCTTGAGGTTGTTCTGCCTCTTCTTTCTTGATTTGACCTATATTCTTCATATACGTTTTAAAAAGCTTAAGGCAATAATAAATCAGAAACATTACTATGAGGAGATAAATTAAAATTGTCCAAATACTAAGATTATTATGAATAATTAAAGGTTTTATGTTTTCCATTTCTTGTTTTTGAATTTTTAATGATTTTTCTATTATGTTCAAGTCTTTCAAATTTATGTTATTAAGTTTAATGGGTTTTATTTCATTTACTGAATTTATTACAGAATGCTTATAATTCATCTCGGGAAGTTCTAATTTTTGAGAATTTCCAAAAGAGTTTTTGAATGTTTTTAATTTTACATCACTAATTTCCATTTCACAATCGTAGTGGGCTTCCACAATGAATGTCCCTTGGATGGGAATGTTGTCTTTGGAATCTTGACATTTTCTTTTTGCTATAGTCTCTTCGGTTACAACAACTATCCAACGGTCATTTTCTAATTTTTGAATATATGGATTCGGCACATCGACAGGTATAGGGTGACAACTTGATACGTTTTTTGAAAACTTTAGTAATTGAATTTCACATGGAGCATTACTTTTAATTTTCATGGGATTTTTACTATGGCATAGGAATTCGTTGGGGGTAGTTTCTTGGCACCCTTCGTTAAAAAGCATGTAGTTTTGTTCATTAAGGATAAGGAACTCGGAATTTGGTACGATAGTTTGAAATGAGGTATTGTGAAATACTGGCAAAGGATACATGTGAAAATAATCATAACCTTCACTTTCTACTATTGGGACTTCTATCACAAATATGATTTTATTAAGTTTACTATAACTTTTAATTTCCAAAATTTTTTCGAAAAGTAAAATATTTTCGTGTATTGGTTCATATGGTAATTTGTTTACTCTGATATGTTTACTGATATATTTTAGTTCTTCTATTAACTCTTTTGAAGGAATAATAGAATTGTGAAAAGTCTTTAATTTCGAAAATGTGATGGCAACTTCTATTCTTTCTAAAATATTATATATTTCCTGATAAGCTGTGGTTATTTGATTTAATACAGTATGTGTCAAAAAGTAGATATAATTTTCCATATTTTCTAATTGAGCAGATTTCACTGATTGTTCGATTTGTATTATTCTCGAGTCTAATGTTAACTGGTTATGTGCCAAGGTTTGAATACTTTCATTAAATGTCTTTATTGATCTTTCCAATAATGTTATTTGTCCATTCATTAGTGCCTTAATTGTCATTTGATTTTTAGAAATAGTTTCTATAGCTGCATCATATTTTTCTGCATCTGACTGGTCCAAATTACCAGTAATACTTCTAATTATTGAGCCTAAGCCATTTATTAATGCTCTTTTTGTTCGGAGATTAGAAGGATTAAATTGATTGATTTGTGTTTGAATTTTATTCTCCAACAAGGAAGCCAAATGATGTGAATTATAGAACTCGTCTTTGAAGTTGTTATTTTGTGAACTTTCATTTTGGAAAACTAGTTTTAAATTATGCAACTTAGCTTTTAGTAATTGAAATTCGTGAATAATTTCAGTTAAATCAAAGATTTGAATAAATGACCAATAATCTATTTTATTTTGGGCATTGCCAAGTTTTAGAGGTAGTAACCCTGGATTTTTAGCGAGATTATATATGTTAGGGAGAGTTAATCCTCTTGAATGGGTTGAGAGGTACCTGCAACAGGAATAGGGGGTTGTTTTAATTCTTTTATGTGAATAACTTCTGCTTTATTAGGTTTCTTTTGGTTTGTTATCTCAACACGGTTTCTGTCAAGGATTTTTGTTATCTTATAGGGACCAAGAAATTTGTTGCTTTTCTTGTTCCTCGATTTTGGGTTTCGTTTATATACTATTTGATTTACTTTGAAATTTTCGTTAGTGTCACCGTCTTTGTTACGTTTCGAGATTAAATTTTGTTTATTTTGATTTAATTTTTCAGTTACGTCATGATAGACTTGTTTCAATTTATTTTTGTGGTTTTCTACGTAATCGCTAAAAAAGGTTTCAGGAAGAAAAATTTCATTTGGGTTTCTAGAAGTTGTATGTCCGAACGTCAGTTCGAAGGGTGTGAACTTTGTAGCACTATGTATAGTATTATTATATCCTAAAATAGCATAGTCCATTAAATTGTCATTTTCGTCAGGGTAACTTTCTTTTAGAATTCGGAGATGTTCGATTATTGTGGAATGGAATCTTTCCACTATACTATTTGATTCGTGATGACTCGGGGTCGTAAAATGAATATTGACTTTGTGAAGCTTTAAAATTTGTTTTACAGTTTCATTGTTAAATTCCGTACCATTATCAATTATTATTTTGCTTGAGACACCGAATGAAGAAAAATATTTAAATAGGGCGTTACTAATATTGATGGCTGTTTTTCCAGCAATTTGAATTGCCTGGGCAAATTTTGTAAAAGCATCTACCAAAGTCAGGTAATGTTTATTATCATATGTAAACACATCAATATGAACGAGTTCAAAAGGCTTACAAGGGGTTTCGGTTAACATTAAGGGTATGTACGGGTTTTTCCTAGCATATTTTGCCCTTTGACAAATTTCGCAGACATTAATAAAATTTGTGACCGTGTTTTTCATATGAAGCCAGAAATAATTTCTTTTCAGTTGATCGAGGGTTTCGGCAATTCCTCTATGGTTGGTTTTACCTTCATGATAATTTTTTATTAGGGAAATTTGTTCTTCTTTATCTGTTACAGTATTTATTTGTTTAGTACATCTGATAAGTTCGGGACCGTTTTCGGAAAAGTATTTTAAAAATATCTTGTTGAAGTTTTCATACAAGGAGAATGTTCGAAAGTAAAGATAGTATTTTTTATTTGAAGTTGTGTGTTCTTTCAAAAAGTTGAGAATGAGTTTTTCATTATTTTCTTCTGAGATTTTCACAATAGTTATTTTTTGGTGTTCGTAGTTCTCGAATGTGATATCAATTTTATTATAGGGTTGGGGTATAACAATAATTTGATTATTTTTGTTGTTAATAATATCTTCTATAATTTTGATTCCAGAATTTGTTGTTTCATTTTGTGTAGAATGTTGAGTTTCGTCATTATCGTCATCAGGGTCAATGTTTTGGGGGTCAGGATTGTTTTCCTCTTGTGTGGGATCTTCAGTTTGCAATGGGTTTTCTGCTAAAGATCTTAAGTATTCTAAAGTTTCATTATTGATGTCTCCGGGATTGTTTATGACAGATTCGTCGTCTTTATTTATTACGTTAAGTTCGATTCGTGAAAGTGCGTCAGCGTTAGTATTTATTTTACCCTTTTTATGAATTATCTTAAAGTTAAATTCTTCAAGATGGACTCTCCATCGTAATATTTTAGAATTTGGATTTTTCATATTATAGAGCCAAATTAGAGGAAGGTGGTCGCAAATAATAGTAAACTTTCTGCCGTACAAATAACATTTTAGGGATTTACAACTCCATACTATGGCCAACAGTTCTTTTTCTATGGTGCTATATTTTTGTTCGGTTTCATTTAAAGTTCTCGAAATAAAAGCAACTGGTTTGTCTGAACCTATTGTTCCTTGGGAAAGAACGGCTCCTAAAGCTACATTTGACGCATCTGTAGTCAAGATAAATTCTTTAGAAAAATCTGGGTATTGTAAAATCGGGGCATTGACTAATAATTGTTTACAAGTATTAAATGCTGAAATGAAATTTTGATCATGAATTATTTTAGAATTTTTCCTTAAGCATTGAGTTAGTGGTTTTGTTATCTTGGCAAAGTCTTTAATAAATTTACGGTAGTAGCCGACTAGTCCTAAAAAGCTTTTAATTTCTTTAGGAGTTTTGGGTATAGGAAATCTTTTAACTGCGTCTATTTTGTCGGGGTTAGGTTTGACTCCCTGGGGTGTGATAATATGTCCTAAATATGCACATTCTTTTCGTAAAAATTCTGATTTGTCTAATTGTACTTTAAAGTTTGCTTGTCTAAGTCTGTCAAATACTGCTTTAAGTCTTTGTATATGTTCTTGAAGAGATGTACTGTATATAACAATGTCATCTAAGTATGTTAAGCAAGTTTCGTTTTGTAAACCGCGGAGTATGTTATCCATCACTCGTTGGAATGTGGATGGTGCATTCTTAAGCCCAAACGGCATTCTTTTAAATTCCCAGTGTCCTTGTTCTGTCGAAAAAGCTGTTTTTTGTATGTCTTCTGGGTCCATCTCTATTTGGTGAAATCCGCTAGCTAAATCAATTGTGCTAAAATATTGGCTCTTACCTAATTTGTCAAGTATGTCGTTTATATTAGGTAAAGGGTATTTATCGTCAATAGTTCTATCGTTAAGTTTTCTAAAGTCAATTACCAAACGCCATTTTCTTTTCCCAGAAGCATCTAACTTCTTTGGAACGATCCATATAGGACTACTCCAAGGGGAATTTGACTCTTGTATTATTCCTTGATCAAGCATTTTTTGTATTTGATTTTTTACTTCCGATTTATGAATTTCCGGGTACCTATAGGATTTAGTAAAAATGGGTGTTTCATCTGTCAATTTAATTTTGTGTCTAATAGCATTAGTAAAAGTCAGTGGTACTTTGTCACAGTAAAATATGTCTCTGTATTCTAAACATAGTTTTCGTATGGCTTCTTTTTCTTCGGGGTTGCAGTGTTCAAGTCTAAGATTTTTTAAATTAGCTTTTAAAGTATTGTCTTGTTGTCTGTCGAATTCGTTTTCGTCAGTTTCCATTTTTTCGATAAAGTTCAGTTCTGAGATATTAAGAAGTTCAACGTCAAAAGGTTGATTAATTTGAACATTTGCAGGGGTGGTTTTTGAATTGGTAATAATTGTGTAGGCCAAATAATTTTTTATATTAACAATGGATTTTGGGGATTCGACTTGATTATCAAATTTGATATAATCTAATAAACCGATGCCATTTTCTTGACTGACGGGTAATTTTACAACTTGGGATGTTCTAGCGGGAATGGTTAAAGTGTAGATATTATTTTGAAGTTGAGTCTTAAGTTTCGTGTCTTCTTCAGTTTCGTATATTATGGGGATATTAGTATAAGGAGTAGTTAGAATTTTATTGTTAACATTTACTGAAGCTTTTAGTTGTTTTAATAAATCGATTCCTATTAAACCATCATATTTATCGCTAAAATTAAATAGATAAAATTTGTGAAATTCTTGAACATTAAAAATTTGAAATAAGGGGATAATCATTACTTCATTGTGATAGGAAATATCGTGAGCTGTTTAAATATGAAATTCTTCTTTGAAAATGAAATTTTTATAAAATTTGTATGCTAATTTTGGATCAATCAAACTTCTCGTACTACCTGTATCAATTAGAAAATTTGCGTTTAGTTCGGGAATAAATATGTGTGGTAAATTTGCTTTTACTAAGTTTAAATATATCACGTCTTTGTCTTGTGAGTACCGGCCTTCAAAAAATTTGCGTCTTCGTTTGTAGTTCTCGGTATAGAATTGCAATTGTTATCAATGTCGCCATTGAAATTTGAAACTGTTTCGTCTGGTACTTTATCTGCTTCGGAATGTGTGGAATAATCATGATTATAACTGCAATACGGTTCGTCGTATTGTTCGTTATAATAGTGGTCAGTGTCGTCGTAAAAATAATTTTCATAATAATCTGAATTATTATAATATTCGGGATAGATTGGGTAGTCATAAAAATTTATATGATTTTTGTGAACAATGTTACATGACGATGTATCCATTGGTTCTGGTTTTTGATATTGGTTTGGATTTATAGGAGGTTGAAATCTATTGAAAGGTCTAAATTGATTCTGTGAGTTTCCTGGGGAAACTAATTTTGGGTATGGTCTCCAGAAATTATTGGGTCTTTGAAAATTTTGTTGGAACATTGGTCTTTGCATGTTAGGTGGTATCATTGGTCTTTGAAAGTTTTGTTGAGACATGGGCCTTTGAGGAATTGGAAATTGTGTTCGATAATTTTGTTGTGGGGGTGCAATATTAAAATTTGGGTTTAAAGGACGCTGAAATAATTGTGGTGGTCTTGCGAGTGGATTTATATAATTTTGAGGAGTAAAAGGCGTCATTCGTTGAGGTGGTTTGAATGAATGTGTGTTAAGTGTGTTGGACCTGTTTTGACTATAAAGAAAATTTTCTTCCTCAATAACTAAAGACATGGCTTTCTCCAAGCTATCTGGGTTTCTTAAACGTACATTATTTTGAATGGGACCAGAAAGGCCACGAATGAATGTTTTTAAGGCAATATCGTCATAATTTTGCATTTTTAAAACTTTTTCATTAACGGACAAATTCAAGGTATTTAATTTTGTAATTATGAGGCTACGTGCATCTTGGCATCTCATACCGAAATTATAAGGTGTTTCGTTTTTGTTTGGTTGCAAAGTTATCAAATCCTGCACTAAACAGTCAATATTTCTTTGATCACCAAAACACAAGCTAAGAGTATCTTTAATTTCCTGCCAAGTTCTTAATTCTATTCTAGAACCTACTAAAATTTGAGCTCTACCTGTTAATTTGCCAATTATTGCTCGCAGAATAAAATTATTAAGTGCAACGTTATTTGCGTTTGAGAAATTCTGAATTAAAGATTCGCAGCTATCAAAAAATATATTTAAAGTATGAGGATTACCATCATAATTTGGGATAACGTCTATATATAATTTTAAAAGTTGGTAATTAGTCTGAGGTGGATTTAGAACAGGTGCTCTAATTGGTGTGGTATTTTCAGAAGTCATTTTTATAAAATAAAATTTTTAGCAATAATAATAGTAAAAATAAAAATAAAACACTATATGTATATATTTATATCAAAATGTAAATATTAATACCTAATATGGGTAAATATTGATAAAAAAAATAATAAAAATAATAATAAAAGTGAAAATTATGAATATGTGGAAAATGTATAATGAGGATGAATGGAAATTGAACAAAACTTACAGTAAAATGACGAAGATTTTCATTCTTCTTAGCCTAATACCAATAGGAGTTTGAGCGATGCTGTCTCGGTTTCCCTGGTCTTCTTATTCTAGGTCTGGTGGATTTGGCGATTTTGTCCTCTTCCAACAGCTGCCAATAGGATTCCTCCCTGGACTTGGATTTATAACCGAAGTTAACGGCGATTGCACTTCTGGCGGCAACTTTTTGAATTTTTTTTCACTATTTTGTACTGATAAACCGTTGAAACGGACCGGTTGAATTTTCTGATTTTCCCTCAAAAATACCGTTCAGTACAATCCTACTGACTGCGCCAGTTTTGGGTTCGAAAACAAAAACAATATTTTTAAAAAAGTGAAATTCAAAAATATATCAAACTTTATTTAATTTGAAGTGAACCGTTCAAAAGTTGAATTGCAAAAGCGTTATACAGTACAAATGCACTCTTATTTATAACATTCGGTCCATGTGCTGACATGAGCGTCTCTGTGGGGTTTCTCGTACTCATAACTTGCACCTTTGAGGCCAATAGTAAGCTCAATTGGATCCCCAACACAACACCTAGCCAAATACCTAGCCCAACAACTTCAACCGTTTGCAGAGGGGGCAGACTCATATGTGAAAAATTCGACACATTTTATCGAAATTCTTAAAAAAACGGTTTTACAACCAGAGTGTCTTCTTGTAAGTTTTGACGTAGTGTCCCTTTTCACCAACATCCCTATCGACGAAGCCTTGTATATCATAACAGAAAAATACAAACCACCTCAACACCTTGTAGACTTAACAAGGCACTGTCTGATGAACACCTATTTTGTTTACGAGAACCAACGATACAAACAAGTGGAAGGAGCTCCAATGGGATCGCCACTCTCACCAGTTATAGCGAACCTTTTTATGGAGAACTTTGAGGGGTTGGCACTAAGAACAACAACTCTTAAACCCAGTTTATGGTTGCGATATGTGGATGATACATTTGTGATTTGGCCTCATGGGGGGGAACACCTCAATACTTTTTTAGACCACCTTAATGGCATCCATCACAAAATAAAATTTACCATGGAGGTTGAAGCCAACAATCAACTGCCGTTCCTTGACGTTCTCATAAATAGGAAGGAAGATGAAACCCTTGGCCAAACAGTATATAGGAAAGCAACTCACACCAACAGATACCCAGCCCAACTACAAGCCGTCGTCAAGACTTTAGTAACCAGATCACAAAGACTAGCTGACCAGGATAACATCAAACAGGAAATGGGCAGTTTAAAAACAGCCCTGAGACAAAACGGATTTACTGACCGAAATATTCAAAGAGCCCTAAAGTCAAAACCGAGACAAACAGACGAGGAGCATGAAACACCAATAACCAAGGCTTATTTACCGTATGTCAAGGGGACCACGGACAGTATTGCACGAATTCCACGGAGACATAATATCGATACTATTTTCAATACAGACAGAAAAATAAGCACGGTGTTAAGGACTCCGAAGACGAGGATCCCTTTAGAACAACAGAGAGTGTACGAGATTCCATGTACTGACTGTCATAAAACCTATGTGGGGCAAACTAATAGAAGAATTCAAGCTAGACGTGATGAACACCAGAACGCTGTAAGAAAGCAGGAAAAAACAACATCCATTGCGGAACACGCCACCACGATGTCACACCGAATATACTTTGAGAACACCAGAGTACTGGCAAATATAGAACGCTCGAAGAGAGGCAATTGAAATAGCGAAGAGGCCTCACAGTCTAAACGCACGCAATGAAATTCAGAACTTGTTGGAAAATTCTATTAAACACCGTACCGGCCCGGACCCGTCCAATAACAGCTCAACCGGAAATAAATCAGCAGGCGGGAGGCGTGCCCACTGAGCGCTCAGGGCAAATCACACGCAGCCGTTCACGGTGCCAACCCATAGGCGCCGAGCCGCGAGTATATAACAGCGCGAGCGCTTCTGAAAATCTTAGTATTCGAGTAACTAGAAGCGAAAGCAGAAGGCTACGAGAATTATGCGAACCGACCTGAAGAGGGCAGATGTGACTCTGCCGAAACGCCGTCATTTTACCATCAATCCCGGCAGGGATCAGTTATCAACTACGCGGATGAATTCCCGGAAACCACCTAAAACATTTAGTGCCCGCGAAAACTTAAAAAGAAATATATATATATATATATATATATATATATATATATATATATATATATATATATATATATACTGTTCTTGATGCATAAGTAGTTCGAAGATCTTATAGACATAATAGATCCTTATTGAAATGACATGCTTAATTCATTGGTAACGGGCAACTTCTTAAGGCAAGAGAAGTTTTATTTCTTGGACTTGACATTTGTATAGAGTAATTCTTACGTCAATAAAAAGTTCCTATTTTTGTTCATTTTAGGCCTGCAGCTTTTACACTAGTTTATAGAGCAAAATTGAACTTATTTTTGGACATAAAATTCAACAGCAATTCGCCTATACCATCACGTCAGTAACAGTTCATAGAGAATAATTGCCAAGAATTTAACAGCAAACTCGTAGAAGTAAACTATTTAAATAATTAAAACCCTCAAAAATACGAATTTCTTTTTTTTGCTTATCTGATGAAAAATAATCATGAAATCGAAATGCTATCTTCAGAAAAGTGGAGAGAATCAGAAATTCTTCTTAATGAGCGTTTATACACCCAATCACTGATGAAACTCAAAAAAAAACTGTTTAAAAATAGATTTATTTAAAAAATTAGTAACTCTAGTTTATGATGTATAAATAAACACAAAGTTTTGTAACCTAACATCAAACCTTTCTTTTTTCACTCAACGCACATGTTATCATCAAGGAGTAAACCAAAACAGTTCTAGCTGTCATTACATCCAAGTTATGAATTTTTTTATGAACACTCATTTGTTTCGGTTTTTTCGCTTTTCTTCTATGGACGGCATTATGACCAGATCATGACTTTTCACACTATAAGCAAGAAACGAAAAATTCCCCATGTTTTATGGAGTTTTTAAGGCCCAAATAATTTATTGTTACGAATTTTCTGTTAAAATTATGACAATTATGGCTTTTATACTATTATTTAAGTGATGGCGTATGCGGTTTGCTGTTGAATTTTATTTGATAAAACCGATTTTGGAAATTTCCACTATGAAATTAATTATTGACTTTTAACTTCGTTTTTGTGAATTCGTGAATACCGTATGATGTTGTATGTATTATTGAATGTTTAATTCAAGAAAAATGTAGCCAAAATACAATTAAATCTTTTTTCTGAACTTGATCTAACCTCAGTTGTTCAATAATTTGTCGAATACTATCAGAAAACTGCTGGTTCGAATGCTAGAGTGTACTCATATATTGAATAATCTACTTGTATTTGAAATATTTTCTTCTTTACTTGTTGAATAATTGCTGTGTGTAATTTCTGACAATTGTCAATACTTAGGAAGATGTACTAGTATATTAAATTACCATTAAATAAATTTAGACTTTTAGTAATAAATAACTTCTTTCAGTATCAGGATTCTACCTCATCAGCAAAATACAGGAGCATTCTTTGTAGCAGTACTACGAAAATTAAAACCTATTAATCCCAAAGTAGATTTTAACTTATTAGCAAAATCTGAAACTCAAATAAAAAAACGTGAAAATGATGATAAACTGCCACAGAACCAACGAAAACGCCGACGGAAAGAATGTTATCGTGAGGACCCTTTCGTGTTTTTTGACAAAGATGAACCCGTATGGAAAGATATTAAAGAGTTTTATCAGATTTCAGATGATTTTGATTCCAGTTGCTTATTAACCAGGTGTCATGGAGGAAAGAAAAAGAATATTTATATTACTTCAGAAGCCGTTAAAAATTTAGTTGTAACTAATCAGAATTATATAAAATTCATTAATACTGGAGTGAAGGCTTTTGTTAGATGTGACAATAAGAATATGAAATGTGCTTTTAGGTAAGTGAGTTATATACAATTATTTCTTATAGTGTTTTGGTCAATTTTTACCGATATTCTTTTAAAATCGTATACTTCCCAGCGAGTTATTAAAATTTTGTAGTAAACCAATATTGAACATGAAATTGACATACACGAGCCTTTGAGATGAAAAGTTGCTGGTTTTAAATTATTTTAATAATTCGGAAAATTTTATATGACAACTGCTTCAATGCTCACCATGAAGATTTTGGAAACAATATAAGATACAGGGTCGGTTAAATTAGGTAAAATTTCTTCAATAAAATACAACTAACTAGAGGACTTTTCAAAATATCAGAATAAACTCAATAATTGGTATTTTTTGTATATTATTCATATCCTGAATAAAATTTAATGAAGCTCGACGTTTTGCATTCTCGTCCAGTAGTATTCCAATGACCATCAAAAAAATCTTCTACACTTTGCGCACCAACAGTTAATTTTCTTATTTTTTATGACCGCCATATTGGGTTTAGCCCCAGTAGCATAAAAAGCGTTTGTCAGGAAATTAACGTAAAGTACACCACCCTTAATAGAAATAAAATAAGAAAGTTCAAAGCGTAGTTGATTATTGTTGTACATTTCGGAAATCTTTGAGTAATACTGTGTGTTGACTTGGGCAAAACTTGAGTAATTAATATTTGCCTGGAAGTCTTCGACGTTGTATGGGTAAATTATTTACATCCTCGAGACCTGCCTGTCGTCAGGTCAGTCTATACGTTTATGTTTTCGATTTCACCGTATTTACCAAAATGATCCCGTAGCTCCTTATCAGTAGTTTCCCAACTTAGACCTCCAACAAATAATTTCCTGTCGTCATCACGACCGGGTGTTTCGGCGCTGCTGTGATCCATTTGTTATTTATATTTATCAAAGCTGTTGACTTGACCATTCTGGATATAGACCTTTGTATTACTTCTCAACTAGTATCGATTATCATGGTTTAAGGAAAAATTTTGATTAAAAAAAGCATCCCGATTAGCAAAAATATTTTAAGTGAAAGAAATGATATTTAGTAAAAAATTCAAATAACACAATACCTCTTTTCTTTATCTTCACATTTTGTTCATAGCTAACTATATAAAAAAGTGTTTTTGATGTTTCAAGTTTACATATTATTGAAAAGCCCTTTTTATGGTTTAATGTGATTAAAATCGAATATGGCGGCCAGAAATCATAAAAAAGTTACCTTCGCTGTTTAAAATCTAGAAACCGTAGAAAAATTTTTCTACTAATTGATAAAATAAAACTGCAGTTTTTTATTAAATTTTTATATGAAACATCTAATGTTCGGGTCAGATCGGCTCTTAGCGTGGCAACTCGATTTAAGTGCTTAGCTATTTATAAAAAATAACAGAAATTTCTCAAAAACAGGAAACTTTAGATAATATTCCATTTCATAAATCATCCTTTCATGCATATTTCCCATACAAAATAGTTTTGATGTTTCGGGACGGATCAAATGTTTTTATTTAATTGATAATTTTTGTTATAACATAAAATGTTGTTCAGAAATTGCTGCTTTTCACTGTTACTTTATAGCATTACTCTCCCAAATGTGATGTGACTGGGGTAGTTGCAAGGCAGTACCTAGGCATTGAACAAATTTTAATGTCTAATGGGTGGTAATCTTACCTTTGCAAGCTCCGATAGGCAGTATTTATTGGTCTTTCGACTCTGTAAGATGTCACGTGGTACTTGAGTCTGCTTGGACTTCATCCATATAATGTTTTCGTGTACTCCTACAATCAGCAGGCAAGCTATTCTCGAATAATAATCACACAGCAGAAGCACTGGCTCTTAGTCCTAATTATCTTCCAAATATGATATAATGTTGTTACTTAAAATTATGATTGCTCCCGAGGTTAAGATCTTGCATATAGATAGAACTTAATTTACCTTCTGATCTTAATAGAAAATTGTAATGGACAGTTCGAAAAATTCGAGACATCTCTTGTTCTCTGACACGGAACATCCAAGAATTTACTGGAACAATTGAGAACGACAAAACATGTATAAGGAAGTGTACTGAGAAAAAAGACATCCGTTTTTATTTGACAGGACATATCAGCTGGAGACATTGAATTTAGAGCATAAAACTTGCATAGTACCGTGAATTGCTGAATAGTAATCGTGAATAAACAAGTCCGCAAGAATGCCAAGTCAGTTGAAATCAGAGTGTAATCAAGTTCCAATATAAGTCGAAGTTGTTTATAACAACAGTAACACGAATACAAAGCGGTGCACAGTAAATGAAGGGATGAATCATATCTATACCGACCGATGCTAATCAGACAATATGTGACAATAAACCAATCGTAAACAATATTAGTGTCGCCCTTGCCCTTCCCACTCTTATTAGTGAATGTTTCTCAAAATACTCATTAATGTGAAAGTCCCAAAACAGTTATTAAATTGCACCCTTATCACCCCAGCGCTAGCTGAGTAGTTAGCGCTGGGGTGATGAGGGTGCAATTTAATTAATATGGCCAAATATGTAGAACGACACACCGTTGAATTAGTTTTTAAACTGAATGGATAATAACAGCTTTGGTTGGGGTCTCAGTCTCAACCCACAGTATGTGCAGAAGAGACCGAGACATTTGTAGGGTCTCCGGTCTCGGTCGCGGTGCCAACCGCCAGCTTAAGATTGATATATTAACATGTAAGAAAAATTATTTATTTTTGAATGATTTTCTGAGTCCTGCCAACTAAATTAATCAAACATATTTATATCGAAATGACCAAAAGAAAAATAAGGCATGCCGCCTCCTAGGGGATAAATGAATTTTCACTTGAAAAATTGTGCGGGAAAATTTTCATCTTTATTCTGTTTTTCCAGAAATGTCCCTAGCAGGCGTCATGCCAATTTTTTTTGGTTGTTTCGATATAAATATGTTTAATTGATTTAGTTGGCAGGACTCAGGAAATCATTCAAAAATAAATAATTTTTCTTACATGTTTATATCTCGATTTCAACCCTTAGACCCATTACTACTCTCCTGCCAAAAAAAATTTCTTGGTAAAATCGATGGTAACCTATCGTATTATTAACATGGCAGAACTCAGAAAATTGTCGCAACACCTACTTTTTTTTTTTGTTTTGGAAAATCTAATTTTCACAGGGAAATCCCCTAAGATTTTTCCATGAATTGAAAGTACCTCATAGAACGTTTCAGTACTCCAGAAGGCAGGACGTGGTTGAACTTCTAATTCAGATCTCTCGGTCTATGTTGATTACATCTATTACCTGGGTCATATTTCGTATCCACTCTATTCTTCTTCGGTCTCTTCTTGTTATCCCTCCTATGCATATTTCCATTGTCTTTCTTGTGTAACTTGGAGTTTATGTGTAATAATCCATGTTTCGCTGTCGTATGTCAGCACTGGTAGAATACATTGATCAAACACTTTCTTATTGCGGTGTACTGGCATTCGAGATTGGAAAATGATTAAATTTCTTCCGAATGTCGTCCATGCAAGTTTGATCGGTCTATTTATTTCTGGTAGTAGCGAACCCGTTGTGTGTATTAATTGACCCAGGTACATATATTCTTCTACTATGTACTTCCAGGATTGTGATATCTTGAGTGTCTACCAATAAGTTGTACATTATATTCATTTTCTTGATGTTCATTTTGAGACCTATTTCGTTGCTTGCTACGTTAAGTTGTGTTATTTGTTCTTGTAGTTCTTCTGAATTTTGGCAATTAGGACAATGTCATCCGCAAATCTCAGATGATTGAAATATTCTCCGTCTATATTTAATCCTTTGCTATTCCAGTATAACTTCCGAAAGATACTTTCTAGTGTCGCTGTGAATAGTTTTGGTGATATTGCGTCACTTTGTCTGACTCCTCTGGTAGTGGGAAATTCAGGGCTGCCTTCGTATATTCTAATTTTGGCTTATTTCATCATAAATTTTCCCGCTCGCTTCAATTGTAGTATATATACAGGGTGTAAACGGTTTGAGTGCAAAGATTTTGAAGAACAATACTTTAGGCAAAAACAAATCAAAAAGCTTTATAATATTTTCTAAAATAAACTATAGTTTTGCCAAAAAGAACACATAACGTTAGATTTTATGTAGCCCTTGCTACAGTGAATAATACAATAATTTCGATTTCAAAATGTCGGTAAATCTAAATATGTAAATACTCAATAGCTTATACATCTTTAATAGCCACATTAAAAATGAAAATTGATTATTTAAACTCGAAATATGCTTTTATAATTCAGTGTAAGTTTATCCGAATAGATATGGCAACGTGGCATACAGACCAACTTATTTACTACATTTTTTACTTTAACGACGACTGAGAGTTACGATTGTTTTTTGCGATTTCGATTCTTGTAAATAAGAATAGATAAACGGTAAAGTGATTTGAATGATATCTATTTGATGTAGACTTCGTGGTTTGCTTTCCATTTAATATATTTTTTAAATAAATAAAATCGGTTGTGATTAGTGTGTAAGTTCGAAAATTAAGAATAGTGCGACAGTATTTATTTGTGATAAATAATGGCCGATTATACAATTAGGGAAAGACATGACATGCTCTTAATTTATGGGGAAAGCAGACGTAATTGCAGAATAGCAAGAATGTTATACAGGGAAAGGTTTCCAAACAGACGCCTGCCCAATGCTAGGACATTCGTAGCTGTTTCGCAAAGGCTTCTGGAAACAGGTAGTGCAATACCACAAATAAACAATCGCGGACCACAGCGACATAATCGTATCTTGGCTGCTGAGGATCAAATACTAGACCTTATCGGCATCATCCCATATCGTAGCACACGGAGTATTGGAAGTGAGCTGCAAATTTCTCACACTGTTGTTCATAACATTACGGGAACAATTGCTCTATCCATATCACATGCAGCGGGTTCAAGGGCTTTCAATTGATGATTTTCAACCAAGACTCAATTTCTGTCGTTGATTCCTCAGAAAACATCGACAATTTCCTAATTTTGTGAACAATATTTTAACAACAGATGAAGCAAGTTTTAATAGGAATGGTATAATAAATTTTCATAATACGCATTCGTGGTCTGAGGTAAATCCTCACGAAATACGCCAGTCAGTATTTCAACACCAATTCTCAGTTAACGTGTGGGCTGGGATAGTTGGTGAATACTTGGTTGGGCCATTTATACTGCCTGCACGTTTGACAGGTGAGAATTACCTTTATTTTTTGAACAATACGCTACCAGATTTGTTAGATGAAGTGAACCTACAAACACATATCGTAGCACACGGAGTATTGGAAGTGAGCTGCAAATTTCTCACACTGTTGTTCATAGAACATTACGGGAACAATTGCTCTATCAATATCACATGCAGCGGGTTCAAGGGCTTTCAATTGATGATTTTCAACCAAGACTCAATTTCTGTCGTTGGTTCCTCAGTAACATCGACAATTTCTTAATTTTGTGAACAATATTTTAACAACAGATGAAGCAAGTTTTAATAGGAAGGGTATAATAAATTTTCATAATACGCATTCGTGGTCTGAGGTAAATCCTCACGAAATACGCCAGTCAGTATTTCAACACCAATTCTCAGTTAACGTGTGGGCTGGGATAGTTGGTGAATACTTGGTTGGGCCATTTATACTGCCTGCACGTTTGACAGGTGAGAATTACCTTTATTTTTTGAACAACACGCTACCAGATTTGTTAGATGAAGTGAACCTACAAACACGTTCCAATATGTGGTACTTACATGACGGAGCACCTGCCCACGCAAGTCATCTAGTTGTCGACTTCTTAAATAGAACATTTCCCCGTCGTTGGATTGGTCGAAACGAACATATACGTTGGCCAGCAAGATTTCCTGATCTCAATCCTTTAGATTTCTACTTATAGGGACACATGAAAAGTAAGGTTTACACGACTCCAATTATTGACGAGAATGACCTTAGACAACGTATTTTTGACGCTGCTGACGAAATCCGAAATATTCCAGGAATTTTTTCTCGCATACGTGAAAATTGGATTAAACGGTGTCGTGCTTGTGTCGATATTAATGGTGGGCATTTTGAACATTTGCTGTGAATAATACCGTTGTTTCAAATCAGTTCTATCATTATAATAAATTCTAATATAAATAATATTAATTAAATCAGTAATAATGACTCTTCGAATAATTTAACTGGTAAAAAACTACATATACAGAACTCGGGATTGCATATCATATTTACTCAACTTTGTATAATTGCATAAAAGAAACCGCCAAATACAAATTCTAATTGCAATACCTTGTATTAAAAACGTAAATATTTTCAACAAAATATTTCATACATTTTTATTTAATTCTAAGGTCAATATCATCAGTCATACAAAAACACAGGTGTTTATTTTTTTGTCGGCGTAGTCATTCCTTTATTATTCGCGCTAAGAGTGAATCTGCTTCGAACGACGTTGCCGGATTGACAATAATTTACTTAATATAATTTAGGGATTTTCTTGGTTATTAAGGCCTACTGACCATAGTGGTATAAAAGTTTTTTGTTTAATTTGGTGTATACTACCTCCACCTAAAATATATGCACTCAAACTATTTACACCCTGTATATATATATATATATATATATATATATATATGTTCTCAAAGGCTTCCGCGGTCATTACTATGAACAAGGCTAGGTTCCGGGTGAGAACCGCGTCTGAATTTATTATATACTCGACGTTTCGACTCCTGCTTTGGAGCCATTATCAAAAGACAAAAGTGAAAAAGGTAGGTAACTGAACTGAATTTGAGTGTGCTCTGCTTCTTTTATTTATAGTTAGCGTTGGGTTAGAAAGGGATGTCACGTGATGAAGAGGCTGTGTTGTGATTGGTTGGGTGTTGGTGGGCGTGTCTGATTTGTTTAATCTGGCAATTACGGACGGTCATCGCGTCGGTTTAGACAGAGGGGTCTTTTCTCTATTTCTATAGCTTCGCGACTAGTAGATGCCCTAAGGGAGTTAAGAAAAGAATGGTTTTATTCAAAATAGGGTTTTAGTCTGTCAAAATTAACTTTAGTTATTTGGTTTGTTTGCAAATTTATGACTATGGCAGAATTCTTTCGTATTGCGGTAATTTCAAAGGGGCCGTTGGATTTGTTTTCAGATTTGGTTTTGATTTGGGACTCTTTTACGTAGACTTTGTCGCCTACTTTGTAATCGGCTTGTTTAGTAGAAACGTGTTGGGCAAATCGCACTTTAGATTTTTCTTTTTGTCATTCAGTTTTAGCACGGGCGAATCTGTAATAATAGTCTATTCTGTTATTAAGGTCTCTCAAGTATTTCGAAATAAGTTTTTCCTGATTGTAAAGGGTTTTTGGAGGCCTACTAGAAGTGTGCCCAATTATGAGTTTATAGGACGTGAAACCGGTGGTTTTGTTTTTCGTGTTATTGTAACATGATGGCATAAGGTAGTACGTTAAATGAATGTTCGTCTGGATGTTCCGCTGTATTTGCCCTAATGATTTCTCCTAATGTCGCGTGAAATCTTTCAATAGAACCGTTTGACTCGGAATGTTGAACGCTGGAAAATGTCAGTTTTTAACCGACTTCCAAAAAGGAGGAGGTTATCAATTCGTCGCGTATTTTTTCGCTTTTTTTTGTATGTATGTTACCTGATTTCTTCTCCTGTGGTGCACCGTTTTGAACGAATATGGTCTTGTTTAATAGAGTATATATCCGGATTGGTGAAACTGCAAATTTTGGAAAAGAATTCTATTGGTAAAGTGATAAAATTTGTGAATGAACACATGCGTGCATCCAAATCGACCAATATCCCTAATATTTTAGTCGATTTTTCGATAACTCCCTATGGATGTGTATAGTTTTTTAATGTTTAATCTATTAAGGAAGATCCTTAGGTGATCTCATATACTTTTCTGCGACGTGCAACTTGCAGTTTTGCAGAAATTCGCCGAAAATTCCAAAATTTTATCAAATATTTTATCGAAATGACATAACCGACATTTCCTCATAAATATTTTAATTCCAACGTAATAGTGCGGTAATTTTAGGCACTGGAAGTTTTAATTGCGAATTTGAAAACTTTCTATGTACATCTCAAGCATATAGGTAGTAAAGCATAGTATTTTCGGCTCCTTAAATCAATGAGTACCAAGCTCGTTTTGTTTGTATACCAGGTAAATACCTATTTAAATGCAAATTTTTCCATTTTGCGAAGACGGTACTTTTGGTTGTCTCATTCTCCCGGCCTAATAGAAAATTCAGTGACAACACATGTCAAACTTTAAACTGGTACTTGGTGTTTAGTTATAGCAAACAAAATCACAAATTAAAGTGGTAGAAGGAGTTGCATTTATATGAAGATTGAAATATAGGACGGACTAGAATGATAGTGGTCCGTAGGCAGCTGTATATACAGGATGGTTGGAATATAGGGTGGACTGGACGTTTGGTGTTATAAAAATGTTGAAAAAAATGTGAAATTAAAATTATATAGGGTGCTTTTTTTGGGCAATAACACCACAATAGAAATAAAACGACATATATTGCAGGAATTCCAAACGTTTGAAAGTCTATTCTGACTTCGTTGTCAATGGCTTTATATTTATTGATACATCAATAAATCAATAAATATAAAGCCATTGACAACGAAGTCAGAACAGACTTTCAAACGTTTGGTATCCCTGCAATATACGTCGTTTTATTTCTATTGTGGTGTTATTGCCCAAAAAAACATAAAAGTAATCAAGAATATGCCACAAACAACGTTTAGAAGACAATTATATAGGGTGATTAAAAAACTGTTATATGATGTGGACATAAGCAAATCATATATATACAGGATGGTTGAAATATATGCGGAGTTGAAACCGGTGGTGATTAAAAAATATTTCTTTTATAGCCCATAAGAAGTTGCATAAAGTGTGGAGAGGAATTAATGTTACACAGGGCGATAACATAAAATGTTAAAAAGGAAATAATTTATGGGGTAGCCCACAAGGAGTTATATACTATGGTTGAAATATAGGACGGATTTGACTCCGTAAATATAGGATGGATTCTACTCCGTCTTATTGTTTACAGAAGGCAGCTAACAAATGTATGCTTGTCCGTGGGCAGTCGTATGTATAGGCTGGTGCTACATAGGTTGGAGTGGAATTATCTAGTTATACAGGGTTGTCAAAAAAAGTTGAAAAAAGGATACATGGCGTAGTCCATAAGCCATAAATATATTTTGGGCTTATTAAGTCAACGCATACTAGTACATTTTGTTCGTAAAGATTTACCTGTCAATTTAAATGATAAAGTATCATTGTGTAATGTTGAGGCTTTCGATGTTACCTGGTTCTGTCTATTAAGTTTATACATACAAAATAAAGAATGAAAACTACCTGAGTTCAAAAAAAAACTAAAAAGTTGAAAATAAAACATTTAAAAAATATATAACCGACTTCTACCTATAACTAAAAAGCTAAAAATAATTATAACAAAATACAACTCTAGCAAATAAATAACACATTCAATGTGGTAAGGTACCTACCCAGGAAGTAAAAAATGTAAACATTAAAAGGTGCTCATTCTGTACAAATTTGATGAATTAGTAGATAAGTACGCAATGCAGGATTTTAGATTTGCTTGGCACCTACTTCAAAAATATACTAGATTGGTAGGTAATTAATTTGTACAGAATGAGCACCTTTTAATGTTTACATTTTTTACTTCCTCGGTAGGTACTTTACAACATTGAATGTGTTATTTATTTGCTAGAGTTGTATTTTGTTATAATTATTTTTAGCTTTTTAGTTATAGGTAGAAGTCGGTTATATATATTTTTTAAATGTTTTATATGTAGTATAGTTGGCATAAATCTTTCATTAAGGTGTTATCGAATTCACTTTCATAGTCACAATGGATGCGAAGTGGAGTTCCGTAATGTTGAAAGAAAATCAGAAGGGTGTTTACGACAGTTGAAGCTGTTTTGTCGTTTATAGAGTAGGCTTTCGTAAATTTCATGAGTTCGTCCCTAATATTCAGTGCATGATTTTTAGATGGATATTCGAAGATGTGAATGTTAATGCGTTCAAAAGGAGTCTTGGGTGTTTCCGTAATAACAAAAGGTGCACTTAAGTTTTTCCTACAGAACTTTACCTTTTTGGCAAGTTTCATAGGATTTAATAAATTGTTCCACACTTTTAATTAAACCGGTCCAATTATATTTTTTCCTAATACGTCTGATGGTTTCGTTAATGCAACGATTGCAACGATGGGGGTTGTTTTTAACACAGTGTTATTGTTGTACTATTATAGGAATTTCGTTTTTGGTAGGAGTTGTAACAAGGTTTTGGCAAATTTTGAGATTGATGTCTTTTTCTGAGAATGAAGGATACAATTTCAGGAATAGGAAGTTCGTTGAATTGATCTTGATTGTTGTAAATGATTTTAAAAAGATGTGAGACAACAGTTTCAGGGTTATAGGGCAAAGGTACAAACAACTAAGTAGTTTCTATGCCTGACAGTTTTACTGGCTAAGATGTAAGAGTGTCGTTACTGAAATTAGGTTCTTCGAAAAAGTCTTCAATAATTTTGTCGTGTAAGTCATTAGTTTTATTTTGCCAAAAGAATGTAACTATGCGCTTATGGGACTTGTCTAAAAGTTGAGAGTTGGATATTTCAATTTTGGAGTAATCGATTTTGGATTCAGTTTTGTAGAGTTGAACAAATCGATTAAACTCTTACCGCTGAGTTCTTTCGTCATGTACTTCGTCATTGTCAGAGTTTTCAGGTTGTTCAGTTCAGTTTCGTTGTTAGCGAAAATTTTGATTTTTGAAAGAAAGTCGGGAAATTGCGTGAAATGGTTGATTTTGATGCGAGAAAGAGCATCTGCGTTTTGGTTTACCTTGTCGGACTTGTATTCAATGTTATAATTGTATTCCTCTCGCTTAAGGCGCCATCTGGCTAGACGACTGCCAGGATCTTTGATCGAAAAGAGCCAAGTAAGCGGACGGTGGTCACAGAGTAGTGTAAACCCAAAAAGATACGGCCTGTAGTGCTTAACAGCCCAAATTATGGCCAACAGTTCTCGTTCGATGGTGGAATCGCTCCAATAGCAAAAGCACTAGCATCAGTAGTGAGCAGAAAGGGTTCTTCAAAGTTTAGATAAATCAGGATAGGGTCAGATACAAGGGATTGCTTCAGTTCATCGAAGGAAGACTTGCAATCTGCGCACAAATGAATTTGACGTCTTTTTGGAGTATTTTAGTCAGATGTTTAGAGATGTTCGCAAAATTTGGTATGAAGCGTCTATAATACCCAGCGAGACCAAGAAAAGGATTTGATAGTAGATAAGCTATACAGGTACGGGAACAAAATCGGTCAAAAATACATGTAATTTCCCATAAGAGAATTCAAGGTCCCAAAACGCCGAAATTGAACCAAATTTACCCCCTCCACTCCCACTTCGGCTAGGGGTGGTCAGCTCGCGAGTCCTTCGAGAGACTCGGAGGTCGTCGGGTCGGGGGCGCGTTGTCGGGTGTCAGGGCGCGTCGAACGTTGGTTGGGAACGGGGGTGCATCGTAGGGATAGCGGTGTTCGGTTGCATCAGTTGGCGGTGGTGGCAACGCGGCGAGGAACGGGGACGGTCGTTGGTCGGGGGTGCGCGGGGTCGGGAACGCGGTGGCTGGCGTAAAGTGGTGCTTCCATCGGGGTGGTGAGTCCTGACGTCATTCGAAGTATCGGGAAACGGACTGGCTCGTGTCGGGTGCAACGCTTGTCGCAGGGGGGTGGTCACAGCCGGGTGCATTGGCCGTGGCAGGGAACATATACTGTATCGGGATAGTGGCGAAACACGTCTTAAGAACATATTCAGTGATTGGGATAGTGGATGAACGAAACGTATTTTGAACAACGAAATAAATTATCATATGCGCGAGAGCGGCAACTCGTTCGAGTCTACTTTCGTCGGATAAACCAGGGCCACGAGAACACCTAGTCCGGGTGTTAGATCTCTTAATATAGATAATTCGGCAATTTTAAGCAAAAAAATGTACCGAAAATGCATCGTGAATAATTAATAGATTCCCAAATATTTGGTAATTAGCATTTCATTACAAATAATAAAATAATTCAGATTCAACGAAGGCAATAACAAAAGATAAGCGAAACCGCAACTGCATGTTGGTGAACTGATAACCATGTGAAACTCGAGCACTGTTTGAAAGTGCAGTGGCTGGTTGATTGTAAACACGGAAACCCTTAATTATAAAAGTAGATGCGGTTTTCATTGAAGAGATAATGGTAGTTAATAATGTAAAAAATAAATACGTAAATGAGGAATAATAATTGCGACTTGAATCGTTGGATTTTGTATCGAGTAGCGGGTAATTCGGAAAGAATACCGTTGGAGAAATGCTTGAAGCCACTACAAAAGCTAGAAATGGCCCGTAGAAACGACTAGAACCTTAGAAACGGCTGTTTGAAGCCACTACAAAAGCTAGAAACGTCCCGTAGAAAATACTGGGCCAGTAGAAACGACTGGTAGAATGGTAGAAGCCACTACAAATGCTACAAACGGTCCGTGGAAACAACTGGGATAGTAGAAACGGCTGGTAGAATGGTTGAAGCCACTACAAAAGCTGGAAATGTCCCGTAGAAACAACTAGAACCTTAGAAACGGCTGGTTGGAGCCACTACAAAAGCTAGAAACGTCCCGTAGAAAATACTGTGCCAGTAGAAACGACTGGTAGAATGGTAGAAGCCACTACAAACACTAGAAATGACCCGTAGAAACGACTATAAACTTAGAAATGGCTGGTTGAAGCCGCTACAAAAACTAGAAACGTCTCGTAAAAACCACTGGGCCAGTAGAAGCAACTGGTAGAATGGTTGAAGCCACTGCAACAGCTAGAAACGTTTCGTAGAAACAACTATAACCTTAGAAACGGCTGGTAGAATAGTTAGGGCCACTACAAAAGCTAGAAACGTCCCGCAGAAAATACTGGGCCAGTAGAAACGACTGGTAGAATGGTAGAAGCCACTACAAAAACTAGAAATGACCCGTAGAAACGACTAGAAACTTAGAAACGGCTGGTTGTAGCGGCTCCAACCATTCTACCAGCCGTTTCTACTGTCCCTGTTGTTTCTACGGGCCATTTCTAGCTTTTGTAGCGGCTCCAACCAGCCGTTTCTACTTACTTCTCCTTTATGGACTTGAGGATCTCTATACGATTTAGTGAAAACGGGCTATGCGTTATTTCGTATTAATTGAATGCTTAACCTCGTTAGTGAAAGTCAAGACGTCACCTTCATGATAGAAAATGTCTTGAAATTCCAAACAAAGTTTAGTGATTTTTTCGCGTTCTTCGTCATTGAGATGTTCAGTTCTAATTTGTTGTCTAATGGTCGAGTGTATGTGTTGGGAATCATGATAGTCAAATGTGTTGATGTTTAGAAGAGGGTAAGTTTTGTCAAGCGGTTCCAGTTTTAAACCAGAAAAGTTTAATGTTTTGGGCATCGCGTTAGCATTGATGATAGAAGTTAGAAATTCACCATTCACTTAATGTGTACGAGTGCTTTTGGAAGTCAATTTGTTGGGTTGGTAAAATGGCGTCGATATTAGAGAGATTGTATTTAAGTTTAAAGATCATTTCTGTGCGTGCCTCAATGGTTATTTTGTTTTGTCTGGGTGTTTGTGAATTAATATTTGGCTTAACGTTGGGTGTGTCAGGTACTTCTGTCACGGGTTGATGGTTATCGGGAACTTTGTATAAAGGGATAATTTTAAAATTTGTTATTAGCTGTTTAGATTTTAAGTCAACTATGCATTCATAGTGTTCAAGAAAATCTAAACCTAGTATGCCGTCAAACTCAATCTCGAAATTATATATAAAAACTTTATCTGGTTACTTGGAGCGAATGAAATTAGGGTAGATTGTGAAATAGGAATTTTTTCATGGGTTATATCTTGAATCGTTACCCTTTCAGGAGATCTTTGGGTGAAATTAATTACGGTATTTTCTTTAAACATAGAGATACCAGCCCCGGTATCAATAAGAAGTTTGAATTTACAAGAAGCATCAAGAATGTAGTAAAGGTTTTTAGAGTAAGAAGGGGGCTTAAAGAAATAGATGATCCGAGAAGTTCAGGTCGCGGTCAAATCGTCTAGATTCCGGTTTTGAATCTGGGTTTTAGACTTCGCACAACGTTGTTGTCGAATCGGGAGGTTGATCTAGGCTTTGAAGCGCTAGAAAATCCTCATAATCGTGACAATTAAAAGGCTCGACAGGGGTATCGTCTTCTTCGAAGCCAGAATAATTTTGACTATCATCCTCGTAGTCGTAAGGGTTGCTATCGCTGGTATAGTAGCCCGAATATTGTGAGTAAACATCATTTTGATGATGTGTCAGGACGGTTATTTGGGTTATTCTGTATGACAAAAGATCGACAATAATTCGTGTTCATTTGAGACCTAAAAGGAGGTCTCTAGAAGTTTGATGCACGAAACTGTTGTCCTTGTTGAACCGGGGGATTGTTTGTAGGAAATTTGGCATTGTTTCTTGATTAGGCCCGACGGGATTTGGTCTGTGGTTTTGATTGAATGGTTGAGAACTATTGTTCGTTTTCAAACGGCAATGTACGGCTATGTAGCCTAATTGACCACAATTTCAATATTTCTCTTAAAAAAAAGATTTTATTTATAGTTGCACAATTAAGAACTTTTAATATAAAACTTGAAAATAACAATATAATACTTTATAACAATAAAAAGATAAAATTGAGTGGTAAATTAAACTCGACAGAACTGTAAGTAATAATGAATACAGACAAAACAATTGTACAATTTATAACTTAAGAATGCTGACTAAGCTGTCGCAGCGCTTGCAGTTCTCACGGATGTACGTCTTCGAAAGGTAACCTGAAACGAGACGTGGATGCTGACTAAGCTGGGAACTGTGGCTAGGTGGTTTCATATAAGTCAATGATATAACTTATATAACATATATATATATATATATATATATATATTACATGGTTTCCGGGAATTCATCCGCGTAGTTGATAACTGATCCCTGCCGGGATCGATGGTAAAATGACGACGTTTCGGCAGAGTCACATCTGCCCTCTTCAGGTCGGTTCGCATAATTCTCGTAGCCTTCTGCTTTCGCTTCTAGTTACTCGAATAACTAGAACTAGAGTAACTAGAAGCGAAAGCAGAAGGCTACGAAAATTATGCGAACCGACCGGAAGAGGGCAGATGTGACTCTGCCGAAACGTCGTCATTTTACCATCGATCCCGGCAGGGATCAGTTATCAACTACGCGGATGAATTGCCGGAAACCACCTAAAACATATATATATATATATATATATATATATATATATATATATATATACACAGGGTGTCTCACATATGAAAGTATAACATTGCTGTCTAAGAAACGATAAGAGATGCAAATACGATTAAATGGAGACACAGTTGTAACGGAAATTCCTCATGACACTTTGAGGAAATTAATTAAACAATTATTAGCATAACATCATCATAAACCATTCTAGGTAACCTCATTAAATTCAGCATGTCTACAAATATTATCACGTACACCAAATAGTTGAATTAGCAAAACAATCGACTGATGGCACACTTCGAGAATTGATGTAAATCGCGAACCATCAGTCGAGTTCAAAATGTAGCGTAGTAATACGAGTCGAGTTCAAAATGTAGCCTAGTAATGATTAGATGTAGTTAGTATAGTGTGACCAAGTAACCAGTAGAAATAAACATGTAGTCTTTACAACTAGTATTATTGGTCGAAGGCCGCTGCAACATCCTGATCCTGAACCATAAATAATGACCAATCTTCACATGGCGATCCTGCCCTCGAACATAATCTTCTGACAGAATAATTCAGCCGATCGAAAACTACATGATTTTCAATAATGGGTACCACACAGTCAAAAAGACAAACTCAAGAAACGTCCGACAATGGGGAAGCCAATTCCAATGTCTATATAAATGAAGATAATTTCCCGCTAGACGTAAGAGTGCTGTTATACGTAATAGCTGCAGTAGTAATGCTGCTAATAAAACTTAAAAATATGCACAGGAAAAATATAAAAAGGGACACTTCAAGAAGCATGGCTATTCTAGATAGGCAAGCCCAACAGCCCTAAAAGTTGTAAGGTACAGAACAAACATATTATAAAAGTAACTCATAAAAATATTTAATTGCTTGTGACCATAATAATGAACTATTTTATATATTATATTATTTGTGTATCTATGATTATTATGTCTTAATTTAAGAATTTTAGGAGATTTATTTTAGCATAATATGTAAGAAATATCGAACGCTTATAATACATTGTAAAGGAAATTATGAACGTCCTGAGTAAGTACATTATATCATGAATGAACTTAATCTCTAAAGGTGTTAATAACCTGTTATATAACTAGGTCATTAAATGTTCTATTTACTATATTTTGCTGACCCATAGTCATCATTAGCCTTGTAAGGTATTTGAAAACTTCCTGGTATTGTTTGCAAATTAGAATATCGAGGTGCTTACGAATTATATTTTTTTTTTCGAAATCTTTAACAATTTACTCATACAATATGTAGTGTGTAGGAATGTCAATAGACCCTAGACAATTATATGAGCAATCAATGAGCAACAAACTAAAAAGAGCTTACATAATGGAAGGAGTACCATGGGAAGTAGCGGAAAACTATTCCACAGATACACTAACGAGAAGTGTAATCCAAAACGCGAACTCTGACAGAATTAAACTGATCATAGAGGCTGGAACATTTAAAAGTACGAAGGGAAAAATCATCGATAAATTAACGAATATCACACTGCAACCTTAGCAGAAAATATAAACGAAAAAGACACCATACCCCGCAAAGTATACGAAGCCTTAGGTAACGTTCACTTGATGAAATTGCCAATATTATCATTTAAACTTTTCTCGAATTCATTGCAAATATTTATAAAACATAAAGGTAAAATGAGCTCAAATTTTTCTCTGCAATTGCAATTAAAATTGTACCTCGAGGATGTAATATTTAAAGTGTACACTGTGAATGAATTCAAAGAAATGGGACAAGAAATATTGAAGAATGTGAATATAATTTTATGTCACAAACCAGTACTAATTACCAACAGAAATGATAAGGCAAGTATAATAGAAAAATTCCACACAGATCCAACGTATGGTGGCCATTGCGGACAAAAGCGTTTACTTAAAAAATTAAAATCAACATATTTTTTGAAAAATATGTCAAGAGACGTAGCAAAATTCGTCAAAAATTGTCACAAATGCCAGATCAATAAAGCCAAAATTAAGCAGGTGAATTAAGGTGAACAAGTTCTCATAACAAATGAGAATAGGTTAAAATTTGATCCATGGTATAAAGGTCCGTACATTATAACGGAACCGGACATAGGAAACTCCAATTGCTTAATTTCAAATAATATAAAGGAAATTAAGATACATAAAAATAGAGTTTTCAAATACTAATTAGAAACTATGTACCATTATATAGGTTAAGTTTGGGACATTTCGCAATAAAATAACCGAACTCATAAATATAGGCTTAAGATTGCAGTGAACAGTGACATTAAAAACTGCGTGACAAGTGTTAGAAACTATAGTGGACTTGACTTTATGGACATATAGTGAATTTCCTTAGAATAAGACATATGTAAAAATTTAGCAGGTAAACTGTTGTGAGTCAGAGGAACTTCCGAAATTATTAGTTAAACTTTGAAGTTGCGTGGAATACGCTACCGCGGATCCCACTTCCTCAAGGAAGGGTGTGGAACGGAAATTCCTCATGACACTTTGAGGAAATTAATTAAACAATTATTAGCATAACATCATCATAAACCATTCTAGGTAATCTCATTAAATTCAGCATGTCTACAAATATTATCACGTACACCAAATAGTTGAATTAGCAAAACAATCGACTGATGGCACACTTCGAGAATTGATGTAAATCGCGAACCATCAGTCGAGTTCAAAATGTAGCGTAGTAATACGAGTCGAGTTCAAAATGTAGCCTAGTAATGATTAGATGTAGTTAGTATAGTGTAACCAAATAATCAATAGAAATAAACATGTAGTCTTTACAACTAGTATTATTGGTCTAAGGCCGCTGCAACATTACAATATCACATGGCGATCCTGAACCATAAATAATGACCAATCTTCACACAGTTGCGTATTTCAGATACCATTCGACCACTTACAGAAAAAAAAAACGCTATCTCTTGCCGTTCTCAAATTATACAAGGAAAATCAAAATTGCCATTTTTTGTTTTTTGCCTCTACTACTTTTATTTTACAGACAATCAAAAAATGGTAAAGTGAAAGTTGTTTGACATACTTTTACACAACAGGGCGTCATCAAATCTTCACTGCTACTTTTCGTTTCTTATGGCCATCATCAACTGTTTTTTTAATGCGGACCTATACTTTTTTCTTACAATACCGATAAAGCATTGACAGAACAGTAAAAAGGCTCTAAAATACACAACTACTCCATTTAATCGAGTTTGTACTCATCGTTTCATAGATAGCAAAGTTATCCCTTCATATATTATACACCCTGTATATATCATCATATGCAGCTATATACAACCGGATTTTCATGGGGTAGCCTCCCTGAAGAATTGAAAGATTGCAGGGGAATTTGAAGAGCGGTGGAAAATGGAGAATTTAAGGTCTTGAGAAGAGTCGATCTGTGCAAAGGACTGAAGGAATGTATTGAAGAGATTTGAAGATAGGTGGACAAATGGTCTGTTTGACTAACTGAAATGAAGAAGAAGAACTGTAGGACTGAAGAATTCAAGAACTGGCTGGAAGGACTGAGAAGAAGAACATACATTTGCGAATTTTTATCGGAAACTCAAGGCTAGAGGTTGAGGAATTGGCCTTTGAATAATTAAACTCATTTCTAGTTTGTCTAGTCGTAGGCTTTCAGGGATGGAACAATGTGAAGAAATATTTTCCGGGAATAGATCCGTTCGTTATGATGATTAATGCTTGAATCTTGCAGATGTTTCGCCAAGGTCTCACTTGGAGAAACATGAATCAAACGTCAGCCAACACCGAATAAAAACTGAAAAGGCTCAACCCATAAGAATAGTATCTAGGCAACAATCACTGAGCAACAACAGTAAGCCGAGGAAAACATTGAGCCCACTTACAAAAGGGAGTTACTGAGCCATCCATCAGTCCATAGGCCGTTCCCGTCGTTCTAGTTAAAAAGAAGGATGGAGCCAACCGGTTTTTCTTGTACCATAGAAAACTGAACTTTGTAACAAGAAAGACTTCTTCGAGTTGATGACACTCTTACCACCCTAGCAGGGTCCCGTTGATTTTCTGTCCTAGACCTTAAGAGTGGGTAGTGGCAGGTTGGGCTTCACGAAAACGACAGAGTGTTTTCCACGGGTTAACCTAGTATACCTCGACGATATTCTGGTCATATGGCAGATTCTGGAGAATTAAGAATGCTAACTTAAGATTCAATCCCAAGAAGTGTTCCATGTTTTAGAAAGAGATAGAGTTTTGACCTATATCGTTTCGGAGTCGGGAATTCGGATTAATGAGGATATGATATAAACTGTTCGCGATTGACCGATCGCTAAGAACCTTTTTGAGTCTCTGTTTATACTACGGCGGTTCGTTTAGTGATTTGCTTCCGCTGTAACCAAGAATGTGAAACAACATTCAGACAAATTAAACCGGCATTATGCGCCAGTCCAAATCTAGCGTTTCACACACAGTATGGCAGGTTCGTCTTAAACACCGACGCCATCAACACCGGTTTGGGGGCCGTCCTTTCCCAAGTGCAAAATGGCGAATATTACAGCCGTGGAATCTTGAAGTCCGAAAAGAATTATTGTCTCACGAGAAAATAACTGCTAGTAATATTCAGGGCTGTTGACCATTTTCACAAATATCGTTATAGCGGTTACTTCTTAATCTGAACTGATCATGTCACCCTCAAGTAGCTATTAGACAAGACATCGAAGGGACAACTGGACCAAGGTCGGAACTTTTAGTTCAAGGACTGTATTATTAATCGAGCCGCAGGCAGTGTGTGACATTTAACGAAGGCTCTGCTGGATTAAATTCGGCCCGGTGAAAAATTTTATAATCGAGGTCGATCGTCCTATGGGGAATCGCTAGCGCAGCCAACAAGCTCATTTATGCACTATGGTACGTACTCAAGGCGACAAAGTAGCAGCTGTCTTAATAATTGGTGAATGTACAAATAATCTCCATGAAGCGGAACGTTTATTTACTGAGAGGTACCCAGATCGTACTACATCGAGGAAAAGTTTGAAGCAACATGTAGTGGAATGTCTTCGATGACACATTACACATTAATATCCAAAAATAATGTATGAATTAGATGTTGCGGCTTTAGTTCAATGCTGGTTCAATGCAAGTATGTAATTGACGAAGGACCTTTAGCGGAACAATCAATAAAACATTGTATCGTCGCGTAAATCAATCACCAAATAAAAGTTAATCACTGACCTTTTAGGTCGAAGCTCTGCAGGTGGTGTTTTCTTGGTTCTTCTTTCTTCAGAGGCTAGCCCCGCAACAGCAGGAACTGATTTTAGAGCTTCGTCTGGACAACACGTTACACAAAAAATAGCGACGTAATGTTCATTGATTGAGCAAACAAAAAATGCGGGTTTAACAACAAATGATGCGCTTTTGTAAACACAAAAGAAACAAAATGAAAGCGGTTTAGCGGTTGTTACGACCGGAACTATAACTCGCGAAATCGTAACACAATAACAACAAAAAGCGGCCGTCTTAAGACGAAATCAAAAGCGTCCAAATAGCTTGGAAGTCAATACACGAATTACGAATACTGTCTATATTTTACACGCAAAAAACACTTACAAAAATTAGCATTAGCGCGACGGAAAGTTTTGGAAAATGTGCAGAAGTTTGAAAATCAATGAAGTAATTCAATCAAATTTAAACAAAACACGAAACAAATTGCGGGAACGCAACATTCCGCCAGCCTTGAATTACTAATTTCAAAACTAAGGGTCCACTGGCAGTGGACAGAACTTTACAAAAGGTCGCTTCAAAGTACCACTTGCAGTTCTAACTGTAGCAACGCGTACAACACTATCACGTCCAGGATGTACGTCAATAATGCGCCCTAATGGCCAATTCAAAGGAGAGGAAGTGTCTTGCTTCAAAATAACAAGAGTATCTGGCTTAACAACCTCTGAGGGATCAGTCCATTTGCTCCGTTGATGAAGAGTATGTAAATATTCTTGCGACCAACGTTTCCAGAATGCCTGATGCAATCGACGCAGTAACTGCCATCTGTTGAGACGATTAGATGGGACAGATAAGAAATCAGATTCAGGAGGTACTGTTAAAGGTTCCATTGTAAGAAACATTCCAGGACTCAAGGCGGTAAGATCCGATGGATCGTTGCTACAAGGGGTTATAGGTCGCGAGTTTAAAACTGCTTCGACCTGCGCAAATACAGTAGAAAGTTCTTCGTAGGTTAGGATTTGATCTCCAACGACACGACTTAAGTGAGCTTTAACGGATTTAATTCCGCTCTCCCATAGTCCTCCAAAGTGAGGAGCCGAAGGGGGATTGAAATGCCAAGAAATGGTTTCTCGTGCAGCAGTAGCTCTAAAAGCTTTCAAGATCTGCTTGTGAGCACACACAAAATTAGTACCACAATCACTATAGATATGGCTACATCGACCACGACGTGCAATGAATCGTTGCAAAGCTGCCAAGAACGCATCAGCAGACAAATCTGATACGAGTTCTAGATGAACAGCTTTCGTTGCAAAGCACTTAAACAGGCACAGATAAGCCTTTCAAGTTTTCGACCCTCTAGTTTTAGCCATAGTTATAGTAAAGGGACCAGCAAAATCTACTCCAACATGAGAAAATGGTTTCAATTGTGAAACGCGGGAGTGGGCAAAATTCCCATGAAGGGTTGGTAAGCAGAAGGATTAAGCTTCCAACAAGAAACACATTTAGAAATGACACTACGAATTACTTTCTTTGCGGATAGAATCCAAAATCGTTGCTGCAAAATAAATTGAACAGTTTGGAATCCTGCGTGAAGATTGGTGACATGAGAATCTTCGACAATTAGATTAGTCAAACGACTTTTACTTGGTAGCAGTGCGGGAAATTTAGTATCAAACGCCAATGGAGCATTAGCCAATCTACTACCAACTCTAAGAGTTTCCTGTT
The DNA here is from genome assembly GCA_034190945.1 of Octodonta nipae. Taxonomy (NCBI): domain Eukaryota; kingdom Metazoa; phylum Arthropoda; class Insecta; order Coleoptera; family Chrysomelidae; genus Octodonta; species Octodonta nipae. Next base: position 57,182,911 of record CM067220.1, read on the forward strand.
CATCAAGAAACGGCGAAAGTTTACGAAGCGATTTGGGCAAAAGTTTTCGTTTTCGAAGAAGGGAAATCTCTTTAGAAAAATATTGATCTTGAACATATCGAACAATGCGAAGCTGAGCCTGATATAAGTTAGCAGCCAAAAATGATCCAGAGCCCCTATAATGCGGGGAATTCGATTAATAGAAGAATGTACCAAAGAAATTTGGTGACTTGAAGCACCACTATACGGGCTTCAGTCATAACTAGCGGTGACATGCTTGAGTCTGAGCAAGCATGTGGCAAACAAGCGGTAATCAACAATTGTGGGCCTTTCCACCAAAGTGTATTGCCTAACAACTCTGATGGCAAAGTGCCGCGAGAACCCAAGTCAGCGGGGTTATCACAAGATTGAATATAAAACCAATGCGAAGAAGGAAATTTTTCCTGAATGGAAGCAACTTGATTACTGACAAATGTCTTCCAACGGTGCGGGGAAGAACTAAGCCATGAAAGCACTACCGTGGAATCTGACCAGCAACGAATCACCTTGAACAACAAACGACAATTGAATTGCTCATAAACATAATGAGCCAACTTAGCGGTAAGAACTGAAGCACACAGTTCCAATCTGGGAAGTTACAAAGTTTTCAAATGGGCAACTTTCGATTTAGACAACACAAAAAAACTTTGACGAAATGCAGATGCGGTTTCGAACACAAAATAAACAACAGCGGCATAACCTTTCTCAAGAGCATCACCAAATGCGTGAAGTTCACAACTAGAAAAGTTTTCTATAGCAAGCAGGCGAGGCAAAACTAAATTCTGCAAGGTCAACACAATAGCGATAAGGTGTTGCTGCAACTTGGTACCGATAAATAAACAATCATTCAAAGATAACCGATGAGGTATCTTAGCGGATGCATTAAACTCTACACGAAGTTTGGTTGTGCTACTATCAGGATTCAAAACACAATGATGCGGTATGTAGTAACAATCAGAAGAAGTAGATGGATCGGGAACCAACTCCATATGATCATGCTCTAAATACTTTGAGAAAATCACAATAATGCTTGTAGAGATCTGGTTGCTGTAGAAGACGTCTTTCTAAAGAGTAGAAACGTTGTACGGCGAGATTATACATTCCATCAAGAGCAGGAAGTGTATTTCGAAAAGGAAGGGGCAAAACGAATCTAGCTGAATCCAATCTCCTGCATCCCTCGGAAAATATGTTTTCGCATATAAGTAATCAGGGGACTGAACCAGTGCAGTAGGAACATCTTCAATTGTCCAGAACCTTTGCAGTGAATCATCTAATGATACTACATCTTCAATTTGACAAAAAAGCGAAGTTGGGTTTATGACTGACTGAGACTGAGAGTTAACAGAGCTCGAAAACACTCCACCCATAAGGATGTAACCAAACGCAGTGTTAATAGCATCAGGAGCACCTTCCTTTCCCAGAAGGCGTCCATCCAACAAAATTTGAGAGAATATATCGGCACCTAACAAAAGGTCAATAGCGCCTGGGCTATTGAAACCAGGATCAGCAAGTTTCAAATTGCTTAGATATGCCATATTAGCCATATTAATGGGCGCAACAGGCATATCATTGCAAATGCGGGGTAAAACAATAATATCAACAACAAAATTGCACTCGCGCTTTCCTATAGAGCGAAGAGAAAGGGTAAGAGAGCCCTCAGCAGAGGTACTCTGCACAGAACCTAGCCCGTTGAGTTGAATGGAGGCGGGCATAGGTCGGAAGCCAAGGCCTTTCACAGCCTTGCTCGCAATGAATGATGTCATGCTACCAGAATCTAGCAGACATCGCAAAGTTTGATAAGAACCGTGCTTATCTAATACCTCAACTAAAGCTGTAGATAACAACAGATTTGAATTGTATGACAAAAGTGAACTATGACAAGAAGTCTGCCGTAGAGAAGTTTCGGGACTCTCAACAGTATTAATGGTACTGGATCCACCAGATGTGGAAGCCAGGTTTGCGGGGGGAGCACTAGATTCAGACCGAATGCCTGAATCACCACGATTTACAAAATGAAGCAATGTGTGATGGCGTTGTTTGCAGTTGCGGCAAGTGGATAAAGATTTACAGCGATTCGGCTGATGAGAATCGCCTAAGCAATTAAAACAAAGTCTAAAATCTTTAACAAACTTAAACCGCGCGGACACTGATTTGTTCAAGAATTCAGAACATTTGTAAATCACATGATAGGATTTACAAACTAAACCATTTCTATTCTTAGTGACAAACAAAGATGTAGTGAACCGGGAAGAATGTTGCTTTGAATTCAATGGTAACTTTTTTTCAACACTTCGCTGTGCCTTGCGGGATAATTCAACATGTTCAAAGGCATCGCAATGTTTTGACAAAAAATCAACAACTTCCGAGGGATCGGAAAGTCATCTTTCAACATCATCTGAACGATACAAAAATCCCACTGATTTACTGGTAAACCCAAATTCTTCAGTGCTTCCAAATTATCACTGAAGTCATCCAATAACTTCCGAACCTCTGAAGGGCTATCTGAAGTTAGTTGGGGGAATTGTTCTAAAGCTGACCAATGAGACTCCGCAATTAAACGAGTTCGCTTGAATTTTTTCAAAAGTGTTTCATAAGCACTCACGTAATTGTTTTGTGTTGGTTTAAAATTCTTAATAGCCTCAAAAGCAGGCCCTTTTAAAGCTAAGTGCAAATATTTGAACTTCTGCATAACACTGAGTTTTTCATTATTGTGAATTAATGAATCAAACAAATCAATAAAAGTACCAAATTCTAATATGTCTCCACTAAATGAAGGCAAATCAATTCGCGGCAAAGCAACACTTTCCTGTTCCCGAGCTATATTTTGTGGGGTAGAATTCTGAATAGATTTCAGTTTAGCAAAAATAGACCTAATTGAATAAAACAATTTTTCAAATTTATTGCGAATGTCATCCTCAAAGTCAAAATCATCGTTTGCTTCTGAAATTAAACCTATAATGGAAATGTGATGTTTAAAAAATTCTGAATGAATTGAATCAACCATATCAATAATGCAAAAAAACAATTCAACGTCGTCACCTCTTAAGGCTTTCTTGACAGCAAAATAAATATCTTCTAATCTTTTAAACTCTGATTGTCGATGATTTTTAAATTTACGTAAATTTTCAGCGGTTTTTGACATCTTAACAATAAATTAAAATCACTGTAACGCCACTGAACAAATCTAACACGATAGACCGAAATAAAATACTATTCCAAAATCTACAATTTTTTACTGTTGAAGTAGAAAGTACGAATTATCTGATCCAATGACAAATAAATTCAAGGTATAAATTTTGCAAATAACGAAACAAACGAAACGAGCCCTTGTAAGTTTTTTAAGGCGGCAAAAATATGCGAAATTTATTTCCAAAGGAATAAATGAATATCCCGAACTTGCTTTCTCTTATAACAAATAAAGAAACGAAAATTCAATGCGGTTTTCAACAATAATTGCAACGAAAAATCAATGGTTTGATCGATAAACTTTGCACGGAATTAACTCAAATTGCATACGGCTCGAAGTTGGACCAAATTATGGAATGTCTTCGATGGCATATTACACATTAATATACAAAAAAATGTATGAATTAGATGTTGCGGTTTTAGTTCAATGCTAGTTCAATGCAAGTATGTAATTGGCGAAGGACCTTTAGCGGAACAATCAATGAAACATTGTATCGTGGCGTAAATGGATCACCAAATAAAAGTTAATCACTGACCTTTTACGTCGAAGCTCTGCAGGTGGTGTTTTCTTGGTTCTTCTTTCTTCAGAGGCTAGCCCCGCAACAGCAGGATCAGATTTTAGAGCGACGTAATGTTCATTGATTGAGCAAACAAAAATGTGGTTTTAACAACAAATGATGCGCTTTTGTAAACACAAAAGAAACAAAATGAAAGGGGTTTAGCGGTTGTTACGACCGGAACTATAACTCGCGAAATCGTAACACAATAACAACAAAAAGCGGCCGTCTTAAGACGGAATCAAAAGCATCCAAATAGCTTGGAAGTCAATACACGAATCACGAATACTGTCTATATTTTACACGCAAAAAACACTTAAAATTCGCATTAGCGCGACGGAAGGTTTTGGAAAAGGTGCAGAAGTTTAAAAATCAACGAAGTAATTCAATCAAATTTAAACAATACACTAAACAAATTGCGGGAACGCAACATGTAGTGTGATCTGATCGACAAACAGTTAGTGATGACAAAAAAAATTACATAATTGCACAAATTGCAGTAAACCCTACTTCTTCTACAAATAATGTTGCCTCTATCTGTGAAGTTAGTCAAAGTACAGTACATAGGGTGTTGGTAAAAAAAAATCATCCACACAAATTAAAAATGGTATACCAACTTTCAGATGACGATCCCGACAGAAGAATAACATAAATCGAAACCATCACTACACAAAAATCCTTTGATTTAGTGATGAAAGTACTTTTCTCTCAATGGAAATGTGGACACACAAAATGTAAGGTATTGGAGTTACACAAATCCGTACATCTTTCGTCAAAAACATACTCAATTTCCAAAATTGAATGTTTTAGGAAACCATTTAGTTTTCCTCAATAATAACGTAACCTGTATATGTGGAGTTGTTATAAAATGCAACTGAACCGCTAATTCTTGAAATTCTGAAAGCTAATCCAGATGAATTCGATAATTTGGAAACAACATTTCAAGAAGATGGTGCTCCTGCGCATTATTGTGGTTCAGAAAGACGTTACCTGGATGAAGAATATAGTGATAGATGTACTGGATGGCTAGGTCCCGTAGAATGGTCAGCTAGGTCTCAAGACCTGACACCATTAAATTTATTTCTGTGGGGTTACTTAAGATCCAAGGTTTACGCTACGGAACCCGACAATATGGACGTTTGAAAACAATGAATTATTGAAGAATGCAAGGCGGTTTCAGCTGACACATTCGAACGAGTACGACAATAATTTACTAATAGATGCATTTATGACAGCACAGACGATCATTTATATCAGGCGGAACACATTTAAAACACTTGCTGTAAGAATTTGTTTAATTAATGACAATGTAAATGTGTAATAATAATTTTAGTATTTATTTAATGTATCCATCAAAATTGGTCTAAACCGAAACAAAATTACTATGGCTGATATCGAATTGAACCTCTAAATATCACCGACATTTAACGTCATTTTGAGTATGTATTATTAAAAAAAAGAAATTAATATGGATTATCGGATAACTATGTGTTTTTGTGTTTCGATGTATGTTATGTGTACTCTATTTATATCGAAAGGATGTTTATATATCTTTATTTCTATGTAGCCGTTTGTCTGAATATCTCCTTGTCTCTATTTCTTTCTATATCTTCATTTCTCTAAATGTACCTGACCTAGTATTCTTGTAAATAGATTTTCTATTTTGAATCCGTTAATGTTTACTAGAAAAATATATTTTATAGAATTGCCAATGATGGACTGGAAAGTGTATATCCTTACATACGCAATGAGAGAAAAATTAACATTCCTAAAGCTGACTTAATAAACTTATTATTAAACGATGACCCATTACACTCACCTTCAATAGATAAGTTATCAGAGAATGTACAAAACCAAGTGGCAGATTTAAGTAGGTTATCATTTCACACAAAACATTGATTTTTAATTTTTACAATTTTTTTTATTGAGGTCTTGGAAGTTGCATATTGATCTATACCGAAGAAGATCCTACTACTGATTCACCTCTTGTAATACATATTAGTGGTTGGAGAGGGACTACAACTTTGCGGTGTTATATGGACAAAAATAACACAGTTCACTTGTTACGTTTATTAGGAGGTGATATTTCAAAATTTGGTAAGTACTGCATTAATACGTATTTTAATTAACTGTCGTTCAGAACAAATGCTGAAGCATATATATTTAATCAAATCAACCTTTAATCTTGTTTCTGTCTCATCATGTTCATTCTTAAATAATCCACCAAAGATATATACATATATTGAGTTTATAGGAAAACATATTTTAACCTCCCTTCAAAAGTGTTACTTAAACTTAAAACCTTTTTTTAAACTTTACTATTCGTTATTTCTGTCTTGACCACATCATTATATCTTATAGCTCAGATTCAAATTAAACAGAATGTTAGAAAAATTAGTTAAATGATCACAGAATTTTTATTTATTTACGTATTTCGCGGTCCAGACAACAAGAAGGGTTTTCATCGTGTACTTTCAATAAAACATGATACAGGATAACTGTTCTTTGGATATATTTTTCCGTCTTTTGAGTTTACTTATAGAATATACAGGGTGTAACATTATGCAATGCAGATTTTGCTAGGTGGTGTCAGTCAATCATGAACTAAAAAGTCACACCAATGATATTACTATCTTATAAAGTTACCTTTTTCATTATTAGACTCCTGGGATATCATTGAGTAATAGCCCTTTGTCAGTTATATTTATGTCTGGTAATAACAAACCTCATATATGTATTCAATCTCATATATACATATATATATATATATATATATATATATATATATATATATATATATATATATATGAGCAAGGCTAGGTTCCGGTTATTCACCGTTTTGTGGAAGGTTATCATCCAGACCACATTACCCGCACTCGAGTACACCAACCCCATCAGAAACAGACCAACAACACCCGAAAGCCTTCCTTCCGTACATTCGAGGAGTCACTGACAAAATAGCACGAATCCTACACCGACATCAAATAAAGACGGTCTTCAACACTAGTCAAACTATAGCTAACTTAACCGGGAACCCTAAGGATAAAGTACCTAACGAGGATCGCGGCGTTTACGAAATTCCATGTCGCGATTGCCCACAAAGCTACATCGGTCGTATAAATAGGCGCGTCAACCATGGAGTATATAAACATTCTTTGTCAGTTCGCAAAAAAGGTCCGACTTCCGCCCTCGCGCATCACAATATCCAAACAGGACACTCTATCAACTTCGAGGGCAGTAGGAATATCGTATCTCTTAACTCCCTTAGGGCATCTACTATTCGCGAAGCAATTGAAATAGAGAAAAGACCCCTCTGTCTAAACCGACGCGATGACAGCTCTCGCCTTCCCACAGCCTGGACCTCCGTAATTGCCAGATTAAACAAAGCAGACACGCCCACCAACATCCGACCAGTCACAACACAGCCTCATCACGTGACATCCCCTTCTAACCCAGCGCTAACTATAAATAAAAGAAGCAGAGCAGACTCAAATTCAGTTCAGTTACCTAGTGACTCTTGGGGAGTAGGCAGATTGAGACCCGAGTTCGATCTAGACTCTGAAACTTTTTTCACTTTTGTCTCTTGATAATGGCTCCAAAGTAGGAGTCGAAACGTCGAGTATATAATAAATTCAGACGCGGTTCTCACCCGGAACCTAGCCTTGCTCATAGTAATGACCGCGGAAGCCTCTCAGAACATATGTATATATATATATATATATATATATATATATATATATATATATATATGTTATATGAGAAGTGCACTAACTTACAATTTACAAGTTAAAGTTACCATAGGTGCTTGAACCGTAATTGATTTCACACAAGTATCATATTACAATTTCCTAGAATTCTTAGAAATCACGTAGACGCTTTGTTCACATGAAAACTGATGACATAGCGTCAGCATTTTTACGTTATAAATGTAACCGAAAACAATTCTCAGTGTTCATTATCTTCAAATAACTTCATACCTATAATAAGTCTTTGTAACTTAAACATATTAATTTTTTGTAATAAATGTATTTTTTTAAAAAGTGAATTTAGTGAAACCAAATCTAAAAGTGGCGCAGTCAGTAGGATATTCCAGACGTAATTAGAACAAGAAACAGTCTAACTAATTACGGTGGTTTCCTAACCTTCGCGGATACAAAGAACCTACTTGGACACCAACTACCGAGCTCAACAAGGGAACAAGCAGCGGCTAACCAGTGTTCAGTGACGGATAGAACAAGTCCTATGATAGGAATAATCACGTAAGCGTTTAAAAAGTTATAATATTTAATAATTGTTGAACAACCAGTTCTATCATTTTTCCTATTTTAAATGAACCATCCTAAATATTTACCCAAGAACGAATTTTGATATTTTATTTTGATAGTTTAAGATATTCTAAATATTTATTTATGTTTATACCTTTATTTAACTTATACTTATTTTAGAACCAGTAACAAAAATTTATTTCTCATATTTTTCTTCATTTTAATTACAATCGCAATTATTTACTTCGCTTTTCCCAAGCTTTGTATTTTCCTAATATTGCACAATCTTGAGTAAAATTACAAAATGCCAGAAACTAGAGCTGTAGCACAAAATGTAGAGCCCTACATGCTCTCAGAAATTTTCGCCATTATTCCCGAATACGATGGGAACCCAATATTTTTAAACACATTTATCTGTTCTTGCAATACCGCATATAATATGGCATCTGATAATCAACAAGTTCTGTTAATTCTCCACATTAAGAATAAGCTCCGTGGACGAGCGGCTGAACTAGTTAATTCACGTGACCCCAGCCATTTAGCAGATATTCAAAGTCTATTAGAAAACCATTTTGGAGATCCAAGGGATCTCTCCGCCCTTATTCAAGACCTACAAAGAATGAGGCAATTACCCAACGAATCTCCATTGACATTTTCAGCTAGGCTTCAAACACATCAAGCAAAAATGTTATCAGCTGTCAATAAACAAAATTTAACTGTAAAGGAGAAATAGGCCCAGATTGACTTAATTGAGTCAATGGCTCTAACTAGCCTACTTACGGGTCTAGAGCCGAAAATTGGCCAAATTGTGCGAGCCAGTGATCCCAGAGATATCCTGACCGCCATTTCCCGTATTAAAAGAGAATTACAGCTGTCCAATCTGGAAACTCAAAAATTCTCAGTCAACCGAAATGCACCACAACAGACTCGAAACCGAATAATGTTCCACCCCCAAAACAATGTTCGTTTTGCAAAAGAATAGGACATTTCAGCAGCGAATGCCTCATCAGAATGAGACAATCCCAGACTAACCAAAATTCTCACCCAAATTACTCGGGCCATCGCCCATATTATGCGAATCAGTCTGCTAATCAACCTACGAATTTTAATAATAGGCCTCAGTTTTCTCACCAACAACAACAACCCTTAACAAGTAGACCAACCCCAACTTCTAGTAATTTCAGGCCAAATCCGAGTTTTTTCAAACAACAACAGAAAACTCATCACTTAAACAACGAACAATTCGATCCGTTTGAACATAACTATGATTTTTCTTACAATGAGCAACAGAACTTTCAAACGCCAAGTGAATACAAAACCGTACCAGACTATTATTACCCTGATACACAAAAACACGACAAATTCGAATATCATTCCAGCGAAAATGTTTGTAATGATAATTATAACCAACAATACGATGAATATTACGATAGCGAACAGTTTTCTTCCCGACAAAATTTTCAGACTACCCCGGTAGAAACAAAACCTCCCGATCACGAGATCTCCGATTTTCAAACACAAATTCAAACGATGAACTTGGACGATTTCAATCCAAATCTAAACTTTCCCGAACAGAATTTTCTGTAAGGCCACTTCTTTCGGTCAATTCGAAAAACCTTTACTACATCACCGACTCTTCCAATACATACAAACTCCTTATTGACACCGGAGCAGGACTGTCAATATTTAAGCCCGAAACTTGCCAACGATTTAAACAACGATTTCCCGAAAACGTAGTCATCCAAGGAATCACTGATCAGAAAATCTTAATAAACGAATCCACCCTTGTACCTTTCAACATCGCCGACCCACACAAGGTATATATTTGCAACATCGACATTGAATTCGACGGATTACTGGGTTCAGATTTCCTTGAACATTATAACTGCGTTATAGACTTTAACAGCAAACAACTTGTGACTAATTTTAAAACTTTACCTCTCTACAAAGTTACGGATGATACTGTCATGCGTACTCAGAACCCTTCAACTTTCAATAACTGCACCCCTGTTAATACAATCTCTATAGAACCCCGAACAGAACAAATATGTAAATTAAAATATAACCTCACTAATACGGAGGCTTTCCTATCATCCGCCGAAATAGAAAAAGTTTATCTTCCCCGTGCCCTTGTTAAAATTAATGAAAAAGGCGAATTTCTTACTTCAGTTTTAAATGCAAATGCTATCCCCAAAACTGTTAATTTCGACAATTTGGAACTCGAACCGATAACCAATTTTTCCGTAAACATTCTTTCCGAAAATTACCCACAAAACTTAATCCAGCCTGATAGACAAACTACAATTATGGAACAACTTCGTTTAGAACATCTGAACGATGAGGAAGCCGAACTTATTTCTCAACTTTGCCTCGAATACTGACCTTCACAAACGAAATTAAACATTCAATAGACACTAATAACGCGAAACCCTCTTTCACAAAGTCATATCGGTACCCACAAATACACAAACAAGAGGTAAAAAGTCAGATATCGAAGATGCTTGACCAAGGCATTATACGTCCGTCTAATTCGCCATGGTCATCCCCAGTTTGGGTAGTTCCCAAAAAACCAGACGCATCTGGTACCCAAAAATGGCGTGTCGTCGTCGATTATCGTAAACTAAATGAACTTACTGTTGACGACAAATACCCCCTACCGAACATTTCGGATTTACTTGACCAACTTGGCAAATGCCAATACTTCACCACTCTCGACTTAGCTTCCGGGTTTCACCAAATCGAAATCGATACTAAAGACATCCAAAAAACAGCATTCACAGTTGATAATGGTCATTTTGAATTCGTTAGAATGCCCTTCGGTCTTAAAAACGCTCCATCCACCTTCCAAAGGGTAATGGATAATATTCTTTTAGGTGTTCAAAACGAGAGATGTTTAGTCTATATGGACGACATAATCGTTTATTCTCCGACTATACATGAGCACATAGCCCGACTTTCTGAAGTTTTCAAACGATTGCGAAAAGCTAATCTAAAGATCCAACCCGACAAATGCGAATTTCTTCGCAAAGAGGTCGCGTATCTTGGCCACCTTATAACTCCCGAAGGCGTGAAGCCTAACCCTTCAAAGGTAGATTGTATCTTAAATTTTCCACAACCAAAAAACCCAAAAGATATCAAGTCCTTCTTAGGGTTAGCTGGTTATTACAGGCGATTCATCCCCAATTTCGCCAAGATTTCGAAACCTTTGACAAAATTACTTCAAAAAGACGTACCTTTCCAGTTCGATTCAGAATGCGTCAAATCTTTTGAAGAATTAAAAAGAGCCCTTACTTCTACCCCCATACTCATATACCCTAATTTTGAAGAGCCATTTATTCTTACAACCGACGCCAGTTCATTTGCTATCGGCGCAGTGCTCTCTCAAGGCCCCGTAGGTAAAGATTTACCCATAGCTTATGCCTCCAGAACTCTCTGCAATGCTGAAACTAAGTATTCAACCATAGAACGAGAACTCCTTGCAATACTGTGGGCGATTAAACACTTTCGTCCGATAATTTTTGGCCGTAAGTTTTTACTTCTGACCGATCACCGCCCGTTAACTTGGCTGTTTTCTATAAAGGATCCTGGAAGTAGACTTGCAAGATGGCGCCTTAAGCTCGAGGAGTACGACTATCAAATAATTTACAAACCCGGCAAAGTAAATAAAAATGCCGACGCTCTCTCTCGCATTAAAGTTAACAACTTTAATGAATACATATCATTTCAAGCAAACAATCACCTAACACCATTTACAGTACTCCCAACAAACGAAACTGACGATGACTCCCAAGAACCCCAGACAAGAAGTCCCATTAATCTCCAACAAATCTCTGAAGAATTTAGAACTTTTGTCGAGCGATATCTAACCGTCTCGCTCATAGATTACGAAAAAATTCAATTTTCTAATTGCCAACTCTTAGACCGAGAAAACAAAAACATCTTAGTATTTCCCCAAGGCTCTCTCATGAAAGATTTTCACCATGACATCATCGAAGACATTTTCGAGGAAAATGCTGATTTCCGTACCCCTAGAGTAAATGTCTTTGCTAGCAAAAGTGTCAGAAAAAGACGTTATTACATCGTCCCTCTCCCTTCTGACCCAGAAGTAGTCAACGAAATTCTTTTCGCATCTTTGTATAATAGTAGAAATGTGTTCACTGAAAACCAAGTATTCTGTGTTGAGAATAACATTGAACTGCCCATTTTGGAAATGCTTTCGTTTATCTTTTCCGAAATCGATATCAAATGGAAAGTTTGCCAAAATATTGTCCAAACGGTTGAGAAAGACCAAATACCTATCATTCTCGAACAATTCCATAACGGCAAAAATAATATACACCGAGGTATCAATGAAACTATCCGCAGAATAAAAGAAAAATACAATTGGCAAGGACTGACTAAGGACGTTGACAATTTTATCAAAAACTGTCAAACTTGCCAGAGAGCAAAAGTTTACCGGAAAAATCTCGACAGCCCACTTGTCATTACTGAAACCCCACGGACACCCTTTGAACGCGTCAACATCGATAATCTAGAAGTCCCGACAAAAAACTACGCATTAACTATCCGGGACGAACTAACAAAATTCTCTCAGGCCTACCCCATAACTGACAAATCCGCAAAAACCGTTGTTAGTACTTTACTACTATATTTCCAACACTTCGGTACCCCATTACGGATACACTGTGATTATGGCAGGGAATTCGACAACGCTCTGATGAGAGATTTGTGTAAGCTATTTGATATCAAACTGTCCTATTTTAGTGTGGGACATCCCCAGTCGAATGGTTCATTAGAACGATTCCACTCGACCTTACTAGACATGATTAGAATCCACAAATCAGAAAATCCCGACGAACACCCCTTCAACATCCTCCCTTATGCAATCATCGCATACAACAACTCCGCAAACAAAACTCACGGATTCACTCCTTACGAACTTGTTTACGGACATACTTCGAGTAGGACTCCCGAAACTCTATACAACCAACAATCATTGATAACTAAATACATCCGAGATCTCAACAACCGTATCACACACTATTATAAAATCGCTCGTGAAAGAACAGAAGTTCAGAAGCACAAAGCGAAAGCCCGATTCGATAAACATGTTTCCGAAAATCTCCCGAATTATCAAATAGGCGATAAAGTCTATATCAAGGAATCCCAAATCAAGGACAAACTCCAAAATAAATTCAATGGTCCTTTCGAAATCCTGGAGATTCACAAAAATTCCGCGACATTACTAAATCCAAAAACCAAACAAAAATCTAAAGTAAATTTCGACAGGATGAAACCGTTCTCAGAAAGTTAATTTCTGTTTCAGGTTGTGCCTGCTGTTCGGATAAGCAGTAGCCCAATATCAAGTCGAACCTATAAATAACACATTAGGGATATACTACCACAACGAAGCCCAAATAACAGTTTCTAACAATAAATGGACACTTTTGGTCCACAAAAATATTTCGGCCCTCGAACACGTTTTCACGACAAATAATAGACTTTTACAAACACTTATCGAAACTGTTAACTATAAATCTTTCGCAATGAATTATTTCCGCTCAGATGTACAAACTCATATAAATCTTCTAAACCAAATATCCACCACAATTAAGGACAAATTTATCGAAATAAATATGGACACCAAAAGACCAAAACGCGGCATACTTGATGGCGCAGGTACTCTTTTCAAAGCAATTACCGGAAACTTAGACGCGGATGACGGTAAATATTTTACTGATAGTATCACTAGGCTCAATCAAGGTCAATTACAAATAGAAAATTTACTCAAAAACCAAATCAGTGTAACTACCTCTGTCATTAAAAACTTCAACGAGACCGTCCAAAAACTGCAAATTGACGAAAAACTCTTTAACAGCAATATGAAAAAACTAGAAACTACAATCGGAAAAATTAACGATAAAGTCGGCTACATCGAAACGAAACTTATGTTGCTCGAATTATGCGAGAAACTAATGGAGAATTACCTTTACTTGGAAGATAGCCTAAATGATGTGCTAAATTCAATTACTTTCGCGCGTCTTAAAATCATACATACATCTATCTTAACGCCCGAACATCTCATTACGGCATTGCAAGAAATATCTCAAAACCTAATAAAAAACAATCTTCCACTACCAATAAAATACTCAAGCATTGGACAATACTTGGAAATTATCGAGTTAGAAGCTTTCCAAACAAACTCTGATCTTATTTTTGTCTTAAGAATTCCATTAGTAGAACAACAACCATACACCCTTTTCCGATTATACCCTATCCCAATATACGATGACAGAACTGGATTACATCACCTTTTGTCTTTTACTCAAAAGTACCTCGCGAAAAACGCAGACTCTTTAATGTTTATTTCAATCAAGGACTTGAGCGCGTGTAAACCGCTTGCTATCGGAAGAAAATTGTGTCCCGACCTATACGCCTATCCTATAGACTCTAACGCACCGTGCGAGGTGCAACTTCTGAAAAGTATTCAAAATGTGCCGGACAATTGCAGGAGTGCAGTAATTTTTAGTCAGGGTTACAGTGTCCAAAAACTTGAACAGAATATGTGGCTTGTCGTGACCTCCGAACCTTTACGTGTTGTGGTGAGTTGCAATCAAAAGAACTCAACAACTTTAACTCTAGTGCGCAACTCCATTCTAAAACTCCAATCGGAGTGTAGTGCCATTGTAGGTGTTACTAAGGTCCAGGCTGGTAAGGCTCCCGGTCCAGATGGCATACCTAACATCGCGCTAAAATGCGCCATAGCCAATAGGCCTGACATGTTTCTACACATGTATGAGACCTGCCTAAAGCAGGGGGTTTTCCTGACTAAGTGGAAAAAGCAGAGGCTTGTGCTCCTCCCTAAAGGGGGAAAGAAACCTCCCGACGAACCGTCATCATATCGTCCCCTCTGTATGTTGGACTCTGCGGGAAAACTCCTTGAAAGGATAATAGCAGATAGGCTGGAGCCCTACGTTGAGCCGAAACTTTCCACCAACCAATTCGGGTTCAGAAAGGGGAGATCAACCATCGATGCCGTGACACTCGTTACCAGCATCGCCAGAGAGGCTATCTCGGGAAAGAGATGGAGAAGAGGTGGAAAAAAGTACTGTCTAATAGCCACCCTGGATATCAAGAACGCCTTTAACTCGGCCCGCTGGGACCGCATTTTGGAGGCTCTTGCCAGGATGGAAGTTCCGCAGTACTTGCGCAGAATGGTTTCAGCGTATTTCAAGGACCGCATCTTGTTGTACCAAACTGAAAATGGGCAAGTAGACTATAAGATCACAGGAGGTGTACCTCAGGGCTCTGTTCTTGGCCCCCTCTTATGGAACGTAATGTACAACGACCTGCTCCTGCTCGGTCTGCCTGAGGGCTAGTGGCATTCGCCGATGATGTGGCATTGATCATAGTGCGCAAGCACATAGAGGAGATACAAACAACCTTCTCATTCGCTATAGCCACAATTCAGCATTGGATGCTCGCAGCGGACTTGAGTTTAGCAGAACAAAAGACGGAAACACTTCTTGTTAGCAGTCGAAAGGCAAGGGAAACCATCACCCTCAAAATAGGCGACACCTACATACAGTCGCAGCCCTTCATCAGCTATTTGGGGGTGCTCCTGGACGCACGGCTCAACTTCAAAGAGCACATAATCGCGGCCAGCAAGAAAGCAGCTGGGGTACAGGGGGCATTATCTAGAATAATGCCGAATGTCGGAGGCCCTAGACAGATAAGAAGACAGCTACTGGCAACAGTAACTACTTCTGTTTTGTTGTACGGGGCACCGGTATGGGAGAAATCGCTCGAGCTACCATCGTACCGCCGGAAAATGAAATCAGTCCAGCGGCTCTCAGCGATTCGAGTGGCATCATCCTACCGCACTGTGTCTTACGAGGCGGTGAGTGTGATTGCCTCTACCCTACCAATCGACATCCTGGCTGCAGAAAGGGGACGGCTTTATCGCAGAAAGTTAGAGAAAGACCAACCGATAGGAAACAGCGATGAAAGAGCCATGAGTCTAGGGCAATGGCAGGAGAGGTGGGACAGCTCTACTAAAGGCCGGTGGACATATCGATTGATTATTTTGTCTATTCATGGGTTTTCTCTCCTCCAAATTTTTTCCTGTAACAGATAAGTATTTAAAAAATTGTATATGTAGAACAAAGTGTAGTAAGGCAATTTCGTAAAATTGCCCGGATTACTGGTTGTCTGTACAGAGATTCTTCCTCACAGTTTTTCTGAGAGAAAGAGATGTCTATAAAATGATCAACCAGTATTCCTGTATATAAGTAATGTATTGTATATTGTGTAATACTTATCTGTGTATGGAGACGTTTCAACTCCGAGTCTGGAGTCGTTGTCAATCGTTTAGTGTTGTTTTCGAGGCTTTTTTCTAAAAAATTTTCGCTTTGATTTTGAATTTATTGTTTGTCAAAAAATTTGACACTGACAATTTGTCGTTTGGCGATCACTTGACGCTGAGGTTACCGTTTTTTTGTTCTGTTAGCAGTAAATTCTTCCAGTCCAAATACTTATCTGTTACAGGAAAAAATTTGGAGGAGAGAAAACCCATGAATAGACAAAATAATTCAAGACCTCCTCAACAATCTTTTCGAAATTACATATCGATTGATACCTAACATCAGTCGTTGGGTCAACCGCCAGCATGGGGAGGTTGGGTTCTACATCACTCAACTCCTGACTGGACATGGATGCTTTCGAGCATACCTGCACAGGTTCAGGAGGGCAAACTCCCCAAACTGCCCACACTGTACGGACGTTATAGAGGACGCAGAACACGTGTTCTTCTCCTGCCCCCGGTTTCAGGATCAACGTGCTGAAGTGGAGAGGATTCTGGAGACTAATATCGTTCCAGAACAAATAGTAGAAGCCATGCTGAAGGGCCCCCAAGCCTGGAACTTGGTATCAGATTACGCGGAGACTATCCTTAAAGAGCTCCGCAATACCTTCGAGGAGTAGGCTTTAGAGGCTTCCAATGTAAGAGCAGTTAACATCTGCAATGAACCACCCTTGCGAAGTAGTATTGACAAAGAGTGCCGCAGGGGACCATGGTTGTAGGAGAAAGAGGTTAGGGTTTTAGCGGGTATACGGTATACTGGTTTCAATGCAACGATTTACTCTTGCCTTGAAGTCATTGCATCGGGAGTCCCGCACGACGGCTAGCACGTGCTAGTTAAGTACGCAATGTATTTCCCCCCTCTTCGGATAAAAAAAAAAAGGTCCAGGCTGAGTCTGGAAAAGAAACAGCCCTTTCCGAAATTTATCACACAGTTACAGTACCTTACAACTGTTGCGATACAGTTCCAGAAAAGGTACAAATTCCCGAGCTGAAACCCTTCGACATAAGCAGCATCAACGTGGAGGAACTGGACGTTGCGAACCATAAGTTAGAACAGTACTCCAGAGACCTAGATGGTCTTATAAATCAGCCTTTCCTAACCAAGAACATCTCTTGGTTTACGTATACGACAATAGCTGTCGTCATGATCATTTCAGCGATCATGATTTTCAACATCATCAAAAAGAAAATTGAAGAGCGCCCAAAAGCCCAAGAAAATACCGACCAACCGACGACGCCTTCATCGTCTCTAAGAATGCTGCCTAAACTAAGGCCAGTATTAAAACCAAACCCGATCACAGAGACAACTGTATAAATATTTCATTTTTTCGTATGTTTACCCATATTTTATGTATTACCCTTTTTATTTTATTTACTAACCATTTATCGTTGTTATATTATATAAGTTTGATTTTTGACTTATTATCGACACTAATATATTTTATACTAACAATTTTAATTTCATTTCCGAATTACCTTTGTAATGTTAATACTACCATTTGATATTCCTAGCGATATTCTGCTAATTACAGATGTTCCATTTTTATTAAAAAGTTGATGTAAAGCATCAACTTTTCATGTATAAGGGGAGTTGTTATATGAGAAGTGCACTAACTTACAATTTACAAGTTAAAGTTACCATAGGTGCTTGAACCGTAATTGACTTCACACAAGTATCATATTACAACTACCTAGAATTCTTAGAAATCACGTAGACGCTTTGTTCACATGAAAACTGATGACATAGCGTCAGCATTTTTACGTTATAAATGTAACCGAAAACAATTCTCAGTGTTCATTATCTTCAAATAACTTCATACCTATAATAAGTCTTTGTAACTTAAACATATTAATTTTTTGTAATAAATATATTTTTTTAAAAAGTGAATTTAGTGAAACCAAATCTAATATATATATATATATATTTTATATTCACTTTGATTCAATTCACTTTTTAAAAAAATATATTTATTTAGAAACATACAATATTAAAAGTGAACAATTAAAATAGTTAAAGTACTTGAATAACTTAATGCTATAAATGATATTATTTGAATGACTTAATACTAAAAGTGATAATATTTGAATGACATTATTTGAATGACAACACGAGAACGTTTCCAGTTGCTTTTATAACATTAAACAAAAGTGCTGATGCAAGTCAGCGTTTTTACTGGGTAAACGGACTCGTGTAGGTTTCCGGGAAGTTGTTTGCAGATAATTCAAGATGAAATTTGATATCCCTGAGAAGTCACGTACGCTTTAAATTCCGTTGACTTCTCGACTGTGTGAACTAAGTGCTGATATATTTTGCATATAACAACTCCCCTTACATATCAAAAGTTGATGCTATAACATCAACTTTTAGGAACAGAAACATAAAATAACATAAAATGATGTTTGAATGGTATGAAGAATAATAAGTAATAAGTGTATAAAATATGAATAAAATAATAGGTAAAAATCAAATTGATATTTGTAAAATATAATCAAAATATGAGCAATAAAATAATACGAGTAATAATTAAATGCTTAACCTAACATATCAAAATAAAATATAAATTAAAAGCAAATGTGAATAAAAATAATGTGTAGAAAAATAAAAAGGTTAATGATATAAATCAATATTAAAAATGGTGTTTTTAGAGAACATAAAGGGTATACCTAAACTTGCGTCTCTAAGCTTTGTTCTGTTTTCAAAACAGGCCTAAGCTTGGGGAAGAATTTGAGTCTTGGCTGAGGCACTGAAGTCTGGTCAGGATTGCAGTCCTTTGGAGGTTTTACCATCCTCTTTTTGACAGCTTGGAAGGTGATGAGTGCTGCTATGATCATGAGAGCAGCTATGGTTGTATAGGTAAACCAAGAGATATTTTTGGTTACAAACGGCTGGTTTATGAGACCATCGAGGTCTCTGGAATATTGTTCCAATTTGTGATTTGCTACGTCTAATTCTTCTACGTTAAGCGTGTTCAGCTTCAGGGGCTGAAGTTCAGGAATTATAATTTTTTTCTGGCACTGTGTCGCAACAGTTGAACGGCACTGTTACTGGTTGGAAGGTTTCTAGAACATCGGTTTGTTTACCAGATTCAGCTTGAACTTTTGTAATTCCTATAACTACACTCTGATTGAAGAGTCAATATGGAGTTGAGGGAGATTGTAAGAGTTTTTGGGTCTGTTTGAGCGCAATTCACTGTAACACTTATGGGTTCAGAAGTAATTATGAGCCATGTATTGGGTTCTAGTTTTTGAACGTTGTATCCTTGAGTGAATATTAGTGAGCTTTTACAGTTGTCGGGTACCTTCTGGACATTCTTTAGAAGTTGAGCTTCACATAACGCGTTTGTGTCAATAGGATATGCGTAAAGTTCAGAACACAGTTTCTTACGAGAGGATAACGGTTTACACGCACTTAAGTCCTTGATCGGAATAAACATTAAAGAATCATCATTCTTTGCAAGATATTTTTGAGTGAAGGATAGCATATGATGTAAACCTGTTCTTTCATCGTATATAGGGATAGGATATAAATGAAAGACTGTGTAAGGATGTTGTTCGACTAAAGGGATTCTTAACACAAATATAAGATCGGTATATGTTTGAAATGCCTCTAGTTCAATGATTTCTAGATATTGTGCGATGCTCGAGTACTTTACAGCCAATGGAAGGTTACTTTTGACTAAATTTTGCGATACTTCCTGTAATGAGGTAATAAGATGTTCTGGTGTTAAAATTGAAGAGTGAATTATTTTCAGACGCGCGAATGTGATAGAATTTAAAACATCATTTAAATTATCTTCTAAGTAGAGATAATTCTCCATAAGTTTTTCACACATTTCAAGTAGTGCGAGTTTTGATTCGACTTAGGCGACCTTATCATTAATTTTTCCGATAGTGTTTTCCAGCTTTATCATGTTATCGTTAAAAAGTTTCTCGTCAATTCTAAGATTTTGGATAGTTTCGTTGAAGTTTTTAATTACGGATGTGGTGACACTTATTTGGTTTTTTTGTAAGTTCTCAATTTGAAGTTGGCCTTGATTTAAGCGATTTATGCTTTCGGTAAAGTATTTTCCGTCGGCGGCGTCTAAATTGCCGGTGATTGCCTTAAAAAGGGTACCTGCCCCATCAAGTATACCTCGTTTGTGTCTTTTAGTGTCCATGTGAATGTCAGTAAATTTTTGTTTGATTGAGTTAGAAATTTGATTGAGAAGGTTAATGTGGGTTTGTACATCTGCGCGAAAGTAGTTCATAACAAAAGAATTGAAGTTAACAGTTTTTACAAGAGTTTGTAATATTCTGTTATTTGTTGTAAATACTTGTTCTAGTGTAGAAATGTTTCTGTGTACTAAAAGTGTCCATTTATCATTGGATACAGTTATTTCTGCTTCGTTATGGAAGTAGATACCTAAAGTATTGTTTATTGGTTGTATTTGAAATTGGGGTACTGCTGACCCGAACAGCAGGTAAAACCTGAAACAGAAATTAACTTTCTGAGAACGGTTTCATTCGGTCGAAATTTACTTTTGATTTTTGGTTAGTTTTAGGGTTTAGTACTGTTGCGGAGTTTCTGTGAATCTCCAGGATTTCGAAAGGACCATTGAATTTATTTTGGAGTTTGTCCTTGATCTGGGATTCTTTAATATAGACTTTATCGCCTATTTGATAGTTAGGGAGATTTTCAGAAACGTGTTCATCAAATCTGACTTTCGCTTTATGTTTTTGGATTTCCGTTCTTTCGCGAGCAATTTTATAATAGTGAGAGATACGATTATTGAGATCTCTGATGTACTTAGTTATCAGGGATTGTTGGTTGTAGAGAGTTTCTGGAGTCCTACTCGAAGTATGTCCATAAACAAGTTCGTAAGGGGTGAATCCATGAGTTTTGTTTACAGAATTGCTATATGCAATGATTGCATAAGGGAGGATGTTAAAAGGGTGTTCGTCAGGATTTTCTAGTTTATGGATTCTAATCATCTCTAATAAGGTCGAGTGGAATCGTTCTAATGAACCAGTTGACTGGGGATGTCCCACACTAGAATAAGATAGTTTGATGTCAAATAGCTTACACAAGTCTCTCATTAGTGTGGGTTTTTGCGGATTTGTCGGTTATGGGGTAGGCCTGAGAGAATTTTGTTAGTTCGTCCCGGATAGTTAATGCGTAGTTTTTTGTCGGGACTTCTAGATTATCGATGTTGACGCGTTCAAAGGGTGTCCGTGGGGTTTCAGTAATGACAAGTGGGCTGTCGAGATTTTTCCGGTAAACCTTTGCTCTCTGGCAAGATTGACAGTTTTTGATAAAATTGTCAACGTCCTTAGTCAGTCCTTGCCAATTGTATTTTTCTTTTATTCTGCGGATAGTTTCATTGATACCTCGGTGTATATTATTTTTGCCGTTATGGAATTGGTCGAGGATGGTCTTTCTCAACCGTTTGGACGATATTTTGGCAAACTTTCCATTTGATATCGATTTCGGAAAAGATAAACGAAAGCATTTCCAAAATGGGCAGTTCAATGTTATTCTCAACACATAATACTTCATTTTCAGTAAACACATCTCTACTATTATACAGAGATGCGAAAAGAATCTCGTTGACTATTTCTGGGTCAGAAGGGAGAGGGACGATGTAATAGCGTCTTTTTCTGACACTTTTGCTTGCAAAGACATTTACTCTAGGGGTACGGAAATCAGCATTTTCCTCAAAAATGTCTTCGATGATGTCATGGTGAAAATTTTTCATGAGAGAGCCTTGGGGAAATACTAGGATGTTTTTGTTTCCTCGGTCTAGGAGTTGGCAATTAGAAAATTGAATTTTGTCGTAATCTATGAGAGAGACGGTTTGATATCGCTCGACAAAAGTTTTAAATTCTTCGGAGATTTGTTGGAGATTAATGGGACTTCTCGTCTGGGGTTCTTGTGAGTCATCGTCAGTTTCGTTTGTTGGGAGTATTGTAAATGGTGTTAGATGATTGTTTGCTTGAAATGATATGTATTCATTAAAGTTGTTAACTTTAATGCGAGAGAGCGCGTCGGCGTTTTTATTTACTTTGCCGGGTTTGTAAATTATTTGATAGTCGTACTCCTCGAGCTTAAGGCGCCATCTTGCAAGTCTACTTCCAGGATCCTTTATAGAAAACAGTCAAGTTAACGGGCGGTGATCGGTCAGAAGTAAAAACTTACGGCCAAAAATTATCGTACGAAAGTGTTTAACCGCCCACACTATTGCAAGGAGTTCTCGTTCTATGGTTGAATACTTAGTTTCAGCATTGCAGAGAGTTCTGGAGGCATAAGCTATGGGTAAATCTTTACCTACGGGGCCTTGAGAGAGCACTGCGCCGATAGCAAATGAACTGGCGTCGGTTGTAAGAATAAATGGCTCTTCAAAATTAGGGTATATGAGTATGGGGGTAGAAGTAAGGGCTCTTTTTAATTCGTCAAAAGATTTGACACATTCTGAATCGAACTGGAAAGGTGTGTCTTTTTGAAGTAATCCTGTCAAAGGTTTTGAAATCTTGGCGAAATTGGGGATGAATCGCCTGTAATAACCAGCTAACCCTAAGAAGGACTTGATATCTTTTGGGTTTTTTGGTTGGGGAAAATTTAAGATACAATCTACCTTTGAGGGGTTAGGCTTCACGCCTTCGGGAGTTATAAGGTGGCCAAGATACGCGACCTCTTTGCGAAGAAACTCGCATTTGTCAGGTTGGATTTTTAGATTGGCTTTTCGCAATCGTTTGAAAACTTCAGAAAGTCGGGCTATGTGCTCATGTGTAGTCGGAGAATAAACGATAATATCTTCCATGTAGACTAAACATCTCTCGTTTTGAACACCTAAAAGAATATTATCCATTACCCTTTGGAAGGTGGATGGAGCGTTTTTAAGACCGAAGGGCATTCTAACAAATTCGAAATGACCATTATCAACTGTGAATGCTGTTTTTTGGATGTCTTTAGTATCGATTTCGATTTGGTGAAACCCGGAAGCTAAGTCGAGGGTGGTGAAGTATTGGCATTTGCCAAGTTGGTCAAGTAAATCCGAAATGTTCGGTAGGGGATATTTGTCGTCAACAGTAAGTTCATTTAATTTACGATAATCGACGACGACACGCCATTTTTGGGTACCAGATGCGTCTAGTTTTTTGGGACCTACCCAAACCGGGGATGACCATGGCGAATTAGACGGACATATAATGCCTTGGTCAAGCATCTTTGAGATCTGACTTTTTACCTCTTGTTTGTGTATTTGGGGGTACCGATATGACTTTGTGAAAGAGGGTTTTGCGTTATTAGTGTCTATCGAATGTTTGATTTCGTTTGTAAAGGTCAGTTGGTCACCTTCTAAATAGAATATGTCGGAATATTCGAGGCAAAGTTGAGAAATAAGTTCGGCTTCCTCCTCGTTCAGATGTTCTAACCGAAGTTGTTCCATAATTGTAGTTTGTCTATCAGGCTGGGTCAAGTTTTGAGAGTAATTTTCAGAAAGAATGTTTACGGAAAAATTGTTTATCGGTTCGAGTTCCAAATTGTCGAAATTAACAGTCTTGGGGATAGCATTTGCATTTAAAACTGAAGTAAGGAATTCGCCTTTTTCATTAATTTTAACAAGGGCACGGGGAAAATAAACTTTTTCTATTTCGGCAGATGATAGGAAAGCATCAGTATTAGTGAGGTTACATTTTAATTTACATATTTGTTCTGTTCGGGGTTCTAAACAGATTGTATTAACCGGGATGCAGTTATTGAAAGTTGAAGGGTTCTGAGTACGCATGACAGTATCATCCGTAACTTTGTAGAGAGGTAAAGTTTTAAAATTAGTGACAAGTTGTTTGCTGTTAAAGTCTATAACGCAGTTATAGTGTTCAAGGAAATCTGAACCCAGTAATCCGTCGAATTCAATGTCGATGTCGCAAATATATACCTTGTGTGGGTCGGCGACATTGAAAGGTACAAGGGTGGATTCGTTGATTAAAATTTTCTGATCGGTGATTCCTTGGATGACTACGTTTTCGGGAAATCGTTGTTTGAAGCGTTGGCAGGTTTCAGGTTTAAAAATTGAAAGTCCTGCACCCGTATCGATAAGAAGTTTATAGGTGTTTGAAGAGTCAGTAATATAATAAAGATTCTTTGATTTTCTGAATGTTATTTGTGGCATCTTCTAGTTTATTTTAGATTTTCTTGGGAATAATACCACATCAGAGTTCAAACATGTGTATATTTTAAAACCAAACGTTTCAAAATCCTGTCGGATTTCGTTTTCAATGGATATAAATTTATAAAGTAAAATTGAAATATATGACAATTATTTTAACAAATATGTTTACGTTACTATGGATAAATTTCTTTGATTTTAAATATACAGGGTGCACAAGAAATTCCAAAGTTGGAAGAACTTGAAAAATTGTCTTCAGAATTTATTTGTGGCGTTCCTAGGGACGACTTTCTTTCATTTAAATGAAAACGACTGCATCGCTTCTACTTCCGTAGATTTCAGTCATGTCTGGTTGCCGATAATTAAAGATGAAATTAACAATGGGCATATCCTTTTGAACAACCCTATATCGGGATAGTTCATGAGGTTTTTCCTAGGTTTTCCCTTATGACTTTAATGGGATCACTGAATTATCAGAATTCTTTGATCGCATTTTTTGGCAAATGCACTATCTTAAAAAGAAAGTCGTCCCTAGGAACGCCACAAATAAATTCTGAAGACAATTTTTCAAGTTCTTCCAACTTGAAAAAATTTTTTTGATTATAATGATCTTTGGAATTTCTTGTGCACCCTGTATATTTAAAATCAAAGAAATTTATCCATAGTAACGTAAACATATTTGTCAAAATAATTGTCATATATTTCAATTTTACTTTATAAATTTATATCCATTGAAAACGAAATCCGACAGGATTTTGAAACGTTTGGTTTTAAAATATACACAAGTTTGAACTCTGATGTGGTATTATTCCCAAGAAAATCTAAAATAAGATTCTTTGAGTTGACGGAAAGAAGGGGTCTTACAGAAAGTTCTGTTCTGGGAAGTTGACATTGGGGCTGAAGTCGTCCAGATTCATTGTCTGAATTTGGGTTTGAATTTCTGAAATTTCTTGGTCTGGGGGTTCTGACTGAGTGGGGGTCAAATGAAAATTTACTTGAGAAGAATCAGGTTCGTCAGAATAAAATTCGTATAACTGTTCAGTTTTGGAGGTGGACCGTTATTTGGTTTACGAGGGGGTTGTTGGAAACTTCTATTACCTGAAAATTTCTGGGTTTCTAAATGTGATAGTTGTAGTTCTCGTTTAATTCTGGAAATGGCAGTGAGAATACTGCATGGGTCGCTAGCGCGAACGAGTTGACCAATTTTGGGCTCTAAACCTGTGAGGAGGCTATTAAGAGCCATTGACTCTATTTCTTTGATGGTTAAATTTTGTTTGTTTATAGCTGCTAGCATTTTCGCTTGGTGCGTCTGGAGTCTAGCAGAGAAAGTGAGGGGGGATTCATTAGGAGTTTGCCGCATTCGTTGCAAGTCCTGTATGAGAGCCGAGAGATCTCTAGGATCTCCAAAATGATTTTCTAGGAGGGTTTGAATATCGGCTAATTGACTAGGGTTTCGCGAATTAATTAATTCAGCCGCTCTACCGCGTAACTTATTTTTGATGTGGAGAATTAGCAATACTTGCTGATTATCCGTTGCCATGCTGTAAGCAGTATTACAGGAGCATATGAAAGTATTCAAAAATATCGGATTACCATCATACTCAGGAATTATGGCAAATATTTCCGAAAGCTTATAGGGTTCTACGGTTGGTGTAGCTGCTTGTCTAGTGGTGGCCATTTTTATAAATGTATAAATTCGCACAATAAATAAAAATTAAATGTTGAGGTTTTAAATGTAAATGGTAAATATCTAGTTTATCAAAATCCAATATCGAGCAATGTTTAATAGAGTAATAACAAATTTGAAATAGGAATGTATAAATGGTAGATTAATAATAAACTTGAAATAATGTTTCAAATACTTCGAAATATGTAAGTCAAAGTAATGGAAATAAAATAATATGATTATGTAAAATATATAGTTTCAAAATTATTTAGGAATGTAAGGTTATGAGGAATAAAATATTATATAAATGAAAGAACTGGTGGTCATTCAAAAATAAAAATAGTTACTTTATGTGATTCTTACGTTATTATTCCTCGCATCGGACTGTTCTCCGCGTCACTTAGCACTGGTTAGCCTGGTTGCGTGTTCCCTTGCTAGTACTTGGTAGTTGTTGTCCTTTTCAAGTAGGTTTTGTCCACAATGATTTAGAAATCTCCACAGTTAGATAGTATTCACGTGTTCTAACTGTGTTGGACAATCCTACTGACTGCGCCAATTTTATATTCACTTTGATTCAATTCACTTTTTAAAAAAAATTATTTATTTAGAAACATACAATATTAAAAGTGAACAATTAAAATAGTTAAAGTACTTGAATAACTTAATGCTATAAATGATATTATTTGAATGACTTAATACTAAAAGTGATAATATTTGAATGACATTATTTGAATGACAACACGAGAACGTTTCCAGTTGCTTTTATAACATTAAACAAAAGTGCTGATGCAAGTCAGCGTTTTTACTGGGTAAACGGACTCGTGTAGGTTTCCGGGAAGTTGTTTGCATATAATTCAAGATGAAATTTGATATCCTTGAGAAGTCACGTACGCTTTAAATTCCGTTGACTTCTCGACTGTGTGAACTAAGTGCTGATATATTTTGCATATAACATATATATATATATATATATATATATATATATATATATATATATGCCCAGAGCAAAAAGTGAGCCACCTCTCAAAGAAATTCCCGGTAATACTGAGGTCCAAGTCAAAGAGAGGACCGTATAGGGTCCTCACTTTGTATATCACTCTCAAATAGTCCCAAAATGTGTAATTATTAATTCTAGCATTATTTTGACTGGACCTCACTTTGACGAAAAATGCAAATTTAGTTCACCGAATTTTAGACGACTATTCAAATATTATGCTATGCAATAAGTGAGGACATATAATCGGCAACCATGTACAGTCCTCACTAAGAGTGTAGGTTGGTATAACATTCTATTTAATTCTATTTATTAATATACATGTTATTTCCATTGGCGTTTAAGTAAGTAGTAAATTTCTTTGGTCGATGTTTACAGTTAAACTGAAAATTCTAATTTCCGTTTATTCTTTGACAATCTTCAGGAATAAAATATTTGAGGCTAGATATTGTTATAAACTTCGAGGGTTCAATTAATTAAAAACTAATATTCACTAAGTATCACTTTCTAGAAACTTTTATTTACATCAAATATTCACAAGAGCTGATTCGAATATCACAATAATAACACGAAATAATCTCTTTTCAATAAATAACTCCTCGATGCTGGGCCGCTCCTTTTAAAATCCGCATCGAATTCTTCTAGCAAAACCGAGTGTCAATTTTAGAGTTGTCGAGTTATTTCGAGATAAATTTTTTTGTCCTCTCAGCGATTGATGTATTGAAATAAAATGCTTTACGTTACTCGCCAAGGATGGAATAGATAATTTATAACACTGCCCTCCTTTTAATTCGGATTGTCCCGGTCAGAAACATCCTCTCCATGGTAAGGAGCGAGTCGATCTAAATGGACCACCTTCAACTTAGCCCTGAGGTATCGACAGATACGGTAAACGA
Organism: Octodonta nipae; assembly: GCA_034190945.1. Taxonomy (NCBI): domain Eukaryota; kingdom Metazoa; phylum Arthropoda; class Insecta; order Coleoptera; family Chrysomelidae; genus Octodonta; species Octodonta nipae. Next base: position 57,210,999 of record CM067220.1, read on the forward strand.
CGTCATTAATCCTCTTGACCACCTCGTATGGACCATCCTAGGCAGGCGTAAGCTTTGGAGATATACCCTTGCTTCGTTGGGGGTTGTATAGCCAGACTTTGTCCCTCTCTTGCAACCCGAATGAATTGGCTTAGAGGTCATATTATGTCTTCATCTGGTCACTGATGGCCAACATCTGCTTTCGGGCTAATTCGTGTATTGCCAGCATGTTATGTCGGAGCATAATCGTTGATGGCTTGGGAAGGTTCTTCGGGGGAGCGAAAAGTCAAATCACAGGGTAATCGCAGCTCTTTTCCGAATAGGACCCTGGCTGGAGCCAAGCCTGTACTATTATGGACGGCCGAGCGATATGCCAACAGGATTAGATGAATATGCTCATCCCAATCAGGTCTTGTTCCAATGTCCTGTTGAATCTTTCCACCATTCCGTCTGACTGTGGGTGCAATGGTGTTGTTCTGGGATACATTCGATTCGAAGTTACGCCCCAGGTCTGAATGTAGTTCCAACGGGACGCAAAATCTGCTGAATAGCTGTTCTACCAGCACCGTCGCTACCGTGGCTGCCTCTTGATTGAGAGTCGTCTATACCTCAGGCCATTTACTGAAGTAATCCATTGCGACCAAAATGTATCTGTTCCCCCTCACACTCCCGGGAAATGAACCGGCGACATCGATGGCAATTCTCTCAAAGGGAACGCCCACATTGTACTGCTGAATTCTGTCCTTGGTCGGGGTCTTCAGGCTCTTACTGGCTGCACAGGTGCCACATTTCCGGCACCAAGCTCTGACGTGTTCGAAGTAATTTCCCAGTAGTACCGCTGGCGAACTTTGTCTAGGATTTTATTCATACCCAGATGACCCCCGATAATCCCATCATGTACTTCGGTCAGGATGGCTGGTACCTTTTTTTGAAACTACCAGCTGGGACTTGGTTTCTCGACCGTTAGTGCTTTCCCAAATTCGCTTGACCGTACCATTCTCTACTCTTATTAGAGAGTCCCATTGGGAACATAACGATTTCAGGACGCCCGAGTATCTAGCTACTTTGTCCCATCGTGGTCTGGGTGCCCCTCTCTTTTTGAGCGACAAGATGCACTGTTCCGTTGTCCAGTCTTCATTGGCCTGCACTAAGATCTGTCTGATGGAGATACCTTCTCGCTGTTCGGTCTTCAGACAATGTCCGCATTCTACTCTATAGGGTCTTCTTGATAGGGCATCGGCATTATTGTGCAAACGGCCGGCACGATGTTCCACCTGGAAATCGTATTGCCAGTTGTTCTTCCGGTGTCTTCATGTCCAGTAGCCATTTGAGGGCGGCATGATCTGTCTGGATTAAGAAATGACGACCATAGAGGTATTTATGGAAATGATCTACAGCCCTTATTATTGCGAGAAGTTCTTTTGTGGTGACGCAATAATTTCTTTCCGGTTTCGAGAATTCACGGCTGTAGTACTCGATCACCATCTTGCACCTGGGGTAAGACGGCCCCCAAAGCTCTGTTGCTAGCGTCGGTGTCTAAAATGAACTTGCCGGAGTGTGTAGGAAAGGCTAGGATTGGGCTGGAACATAGTGCTGCCTTCAGTCTCTGAATGATATTTCGCAATCATGATTCCAACGGAAGGTCTCTTTCTCAGTGGTCTGCTAATGTAGAGGCGCGGCAATGGTGCCAAATCCCTCAACAAATCGCCTGAAGTAGAAACATAGGCCCAATAAGCTTCGGAGTTCATGCTTGTCTCTTGGGACTAGACAATCACGGATGGTTTTTATCTTGTCCTCGTTGGTGCGGATTCCTGACTCGGAAAGAACGTGGCCCAAAAACTCTACTTTTTTTGGAACTTGGAACACTTCTTCGGGTTGAGTCTCAGGTTGTCGTTAATATCTGGAGTTCTGGTTTTACCCATGACCAGAATGTCGTCGAGGTATAATAAGCACGTTCTCCATGTTAACCCGCTCAGGACATACTCCATTAGCCTCTCGAATATTGCGGGAGCATTACATAACCCAAAGGGCATGACCGTGTACTGAAACAGCCCTTTACTAGTGGAGAACACTGTCTTCTCTCTGTCGTTTTCGTGTAGACCAACCTGCCAATATCCACTCTTTGGGTCTAGTGTGGAGAACCAACGGGAGCCTGCTAGTGTGGTCAGAGTGTCATCAATTCGGGGTAGTGGATAGCTGTCTTTCTTCGAGACGTTATTCAGCTTGCTGTAATGCACGCAAAATCGGGTGGTTTCATCCTTCTTTTTAACTAGCACGACGGGAGCAGACCATGGGGTTATGGATGGCTCAATAACTCCGTTTTGTAAAATGGACTCGATGTTTTCCTCGACTGTTTGTTGTTGGCCTAATGGTAGTCGTCTAGATGGTATTCTGATGGGTTGAGCGTTTCCGGTGTCTATTCGGTGCTGAATGATGTTGGTGCGACCGGTGGTTCTATCTTACCTGTTGAAAATTTGCCAGTACTTTGCGATAAATTGCTTTACGTTCTGCTGTTCCTCTGGTGTAAGGTGTGTCAAATTGTCAGCAAACTGTTGTAGGAACTATTTACTGGGACCTGTCTTCTTCACTGATGTCTGGTACACTTCTTTGCCATTGATGATGGTCTCTACTGGCTCGAAACAAGCTATATCTTGACCATTAGCAATTCTAATGTCATTGTTGGGCAAATTCAGGACTCTAATTGGTATATTTCGTCCGGTTTTATCTATAGCCCGTCCAACTAAGTAGTCATGAGCCGAGTGTACGGGCTCCACCATTCCAACGCAGCTCTCAGGATTGCTTTCTAGCTGCCAATCAATTATCTGTTCCGTTCGACCGGGAATTCTGGTTGAGGATTTTGCCTCAATTTTTATGGAGGTGGCTGAACTGTTGACGGGCCGTGTCAATACAAATTCCTCACTTAGGAGTCGAAGAACATCATATCTCGGGTCGAACATAAATCCATGCTGGCTGATTAGGTCCATACCAGTATAAAATCGTCCTCAATATTCGCTACCAGGACCTTATGCCGGATTCGGTTGTCTCCTAATTATAGTACTACATCTGCCTCACCCTGTATTGACATGGACTCACCGGTGACTGTTCTGAGCTGGATGTTGTTGGTAACTGGCCGGATTTCTGATGCCCTCAAAACTCCGGACTTGGCAATGGACACAGCGGCGCCGGTGTCGATGGTGATGGTAATTGCTCGGCCATTGATGATGCCCCTGATGAGTAGGCTGCTGCTATATCGGCAAAATCCCCGATAGATACTGTTCTGGGGGCTGGTGGAGGGTTAGTCAGCATTCGCCCCCTTATACTGACTGATTGGAGTTTCCCTGGTTGGTGAAGTTGTTGTTTTGGCTACTTCTGGTTGATGATCGTTCAGGTAGCCCCACTCTGCAGTCACGTTGAATGTGCCCTGTCCGTCCACACCGGTAGCATGCTCCTCTGTGGTCAGTTGTTTGTGATCGTTCTAGAAGTTTATGGATTCCGAATAACACTGCCTGGAAGGATGGTACTTGTTCGTCCTGGATGAAGGAAACTGCTCGCACCCTCGGTTTGGACATATTCATGACTGCCTCTACTTCCAAGGCCCGAAGTAAATCTTCATTACTTTTCTTGATGCCACTAAGTCTTATAGTTCTTTGTACTTCCACATCCCTGATACCGTTTATGAAACACTGTGTGACCAATTGGTCTTTCGTTTCCTCGAGCAGGTCTGGGTAATACAAGTGTACTAACCGTCTGAGGATGGCGATGATCTTGTCGAAATTGCCTTGACTGGAATGCTTTGGAGGATTTCTAAGGCCGGACCTTTTAAGGAAATTACAAGAGAGGTAGATTTTTCTTGGTTATCCCATCCATTAGTTGTAGCCACGGCTTCAAATTGCCGTTTATGGGCCAAGATGAACTGCCATCAAATGTAAGTGGTTTGCTAACGGAACCTTTGATACTAATGGTGTTTTGGTATTTTTCTCGCTGTAAGTCCTGTTGAATTTTTTTAATTTCTGTTTCTACCTTGTTTTGGATGACACTGATTTTATCTTGTACTTCACTGTACTGTTTTTTAATGGAACTGACTTGGTCTTGAATTGAACTGATTTCAAATATTACTTGGCCTTGGATGGAATCGAGGTCATCTACTTTGGTTTCAAGAGTATCCATGTTATTTTTTATGGTCTTAATGTCATCATTTATCTCTTTTATGTCTGACTTAACTATTTGCATTCTTTCATTAACTGTTTCATTAACTTGTGCTACTATTTGCATTAATTGTTTATCAATATTAGTTAAAAGGTTTTCTAATTCTATTTTACGTTTTTCATCAAAAGATTTCACTAACCTTTGCTCGACTTCTTCTTAATGTTGTTTCTCCTTTTTTCAAATCTGTTCAACTATAGAAATCACTATTATATGGTCTGGAAGTTGCTTCTTTAAAGGACCAGACACCTTTCTTATGGAAAAATGGACTTCCGTCAAATTGTTTTCCAATTTTGGTATGTTGTAGAAATTCACGTTCTGATAAAAAGAGTCCGTGTGCTCAAACAGATTCTATGACTAGTTTTCGAGATACAGAGTGTTAAACATGGAAAATGCCGCTTTTTGATATCGTATTTCTAATGATAGACGTGCTTTATTTCCGGTTATTGGAGAAATTGTGATTTGTACATTATTGGGCATAAATATTTCACAAAACAATTGTCATAAGTTTTGGTGGATTACAGGGTATTTAAAAAATACGTAACATGTGATTTTTGAAAAAATATTTTTTTTATTGCACAATTAATATCTCGTTAAATTAATAATATCTTGGAAGTGCTTCATATAATATACAGTGTGAGCCATAAATATAGCTAGAGAATGCATATATTATTTTTTCCTATTAATGACTCACCCTGTCCATACCATTCGTGCTGAAATCTTAATAAGACATTAAATATATATATTATCCGTCTCTTTATACTCAACGGGATGTTTAGCTGAATGCAAAAACTATACATACTGAGAAAATATATTTTTTTATACTACCCCGTAGTTTTAAATTCTCTCCGTCAAGTTTGAATGTTATTACATTTTTACGTTAACAAATGTTCAGTGTTTTACTGAGCAGAATATTATTAAAATTGTATGACTAGTTTTCGAGATATAGAGTGTTAAACTTCAGAAATGTCACCTTTATCGCATCAGATATCTCATAGTAGATGTGTTTTATTTCCCTTTATTGCAGAAGACGTGGTTTGCATATTGTTTGTCATAAATATTCCACAAAAAATACTATTAATTATTTTTTCTTACAGGGTGTTTCTCATATACGTAAGATGTTTTTTAGAAAACTCATTTTTTATTATAATGTTGAATACATAAGAAGATCTAATTGCTCAGTTAATATAGTGTCTAAGAAATTAATTTTTGGACGTATTCATACATTATACAGTGTAAGTTGTAAATATTGCTAAAGGGGGCATCTATTGTTTATTCCATTAATAGGTAACCCTGTATAAACCATGCGTCCTGGAATGTTTATATTAAATTATAGAAATCAACGACTCGTCACACTAAATTCTACAGGTTTGCAAAAATTGTACAAATTAAAGTATTGTAGTTTATACTCATTAATAGTAAAAAATGTTATATCCCCACTATAGCCATATTTACGACTTACACTGTATAATATATGAACACATCCAAGAACTCATTTCTTATTAATTGTGCGATTACATCTTATGTATTCATCATTGTAATAAAAAATGGGTTTTCTGAAAAACATGTTACATATATTGGAAACACACTGTAATCAAAGATAATTAATGGTAATTGTTTTATTTAATATTTTTGTCAAATAATGCGAAAATTATCTTTCCAGCAATGTACGGAAATAATGCATGTCTGCTATGAGAAATCTGATAAGTAATAATAATTTTAACAATATAATAACACTGAACATTTGTTAACTTAGCAATGTTATAACATACAAAGTTGACGGAGAGAGTTTAAAATTACAAGGTAGTATAAAAAACTACCTTTTTTCAATATGTATAGTTTTTGCAATGAGTTTAACATCCTATTGAGTATCAAGAGACGGATCATATATCTGTTTATTGTCTTATTAAAATTGCAGTACGAATGGTTCACATAGGGTGACTCATTAATAGGAAAAAAACAATATATGTCTTCTCTAGCTATATTTATGGCTCAAACTGTATATTGTATGAAGCATATCAAAGAAATTATTACTTTAATGAGATATTAATTGAGCAAAAACATCTTATGTTTAAATGAATTTATTTCAAACGCACCGTTCTGAGTCAGAACGTCTGACCCTGAATCACCACAATATAAAAAAAACGTAAACATATAACGACTAGTCAAAACAACTGTGAATTTGCCGGAATAAAAATCTATGGACCTCACTTCATGCGTAGATTTATAGGACGTTATCGCCACAATATACATAACTACTTAAATGTTGCAACTATGCGTAGCTCTCGCTTTGGTAGGTCCAAGTTATATACTGTCCTCAGAATGTTAGTAGTACGTTAAAATTATTGTTGGGCCTGAGTTGAATAGTAGCTTATAAGGTTCTCACTTCGTTTTAATATATTTAGGGAACAAAAAAATGTTATCTTACATTTTTTGTGCGTATATTAGTGAGAAAATTGAGGCTATTTTAGAATTAATATTTGCTGGATAAAAAAATTCCCTTAATTTATATATATATAAATTTAGCTGTAGTATATAGTGAGGACCTACTGTAGAGTACATGATGTGAGAACCGGCAGAAGGAATAAAAATTAAGGGAATTTTTTTATCCAGCAGATATTAATTCTAAAATAGCAACAATTATGTCACTAATATACACACAAAAAATGTAAGATAAGATTTCTTTGTTCCCTAAATATATTTAAATGAAGTGAGGACCCTATAACCAACTATTCAACTTAGGCCCAACAATAATTTTAATGTACTACTAACATTCTGAGGACAGTATATAACTTGGACCTACCAAAGCGAGAGCTACGCATAGTTGCAACATTTAAGTACTAATGTATATTCTGGCGATAACGTCCTATAAATATACGCATGAAGTGAGGTCCATAGATTTTGTAAGATAACATTTTTTTGTTCCCTAAATATATTAAAACGAAGTGAGAACCTTATAAGCTACTATTCAACTCAGGCCCAACAATAATTTTAACGTACTACTAACATTCTGAGGACAGTATATAACTTGGACCTACCAAAGCGAGAGCTACGCATAGTTGCAACATTTAAGTAGTTATGTATATTGTGGCGATAACGTCCTATAAATCTACGCATGAAGTGAGGTCCATAGATTTTTATTCCGGCAAATTCACAGTTGTTTTGACTAGTCGTTATATGTTTACGTTTTTTTATATTGTGGCGATTCAGGGTCTGACGTTCTTACTCAGAACGGTGCGTTTGAAATAAATTCATTTAAACATAAGATGTTCTTGCTCAATTAATATCTCATTAATAATTTAATAATAATAAAGTAATAATAATTCAATAATAAAGTAATAATTTCTTGGATATGCTTCATACAATATACAGTTTGAGCCATAAATATAGCTAGAGAAGACATATATTGTTTTTTTCCTATTAATGAGTCACCCTATGTGAACCATTCGTACTGCAATTTTAATAAGACAATAAACAGATATATGATCCGTCTCTTGATACTCAATAGGATGTTAAACTCATTGCAAAAACTATACATATTGAAAAAAGGTAGTTTTTTATACTACCTTGTAATTTTAAACTCTCTCCGTCAACTTTGTATGTTATAACATTGCTACGTTAACAAATGTTCAGTGTTATTACATTGACTATGTATGACTAGTTTTCGAGATATAGGGTGTTAAACATTGGAAATGTTTCCATTTTCTTATCAGATTTGTCATAACAGACGTGTATTATTTCCGTACATTGCTGGAATGATAATTTTCGCATTATTTGACAAAAATCTTAAATAAAACAATTACCATTAATTATCTTTGATTACAGTGTGTTTCCAATATATGTAATATGTTTTTCAGAAAACACATTTTTTAGTACAACGATGAATACATAAGATGTAATCGCACAATTAATAAGAAATGAGTTCTTGGACGTGTTCATATATTATACAGTGTAAGTCGTAAATATGGCTATAGTGGGGATTGTACTTTAATTTGTACAATTTTTGCAAACCTGTAGAATTTAGTGTGACGAGTCGTTGATTTCTATAATTTAATATAAAAATTCCAGGACGCATGATTTATAAAGGGTTATCTATTAATGGAATAAATAATAGATGCCCCCTTTAGCAATATTTACAACTTACACTGTATAATGTATGAATACGTCCAAAAATTAATTTTTTTATCACTATATTAACTGAGCAATTAGATCCTCTTATCTATTCAACATTATAATAAAAAAATTAGTTTTCTAAAAAACATGTTACGTATATGAGAAACACCCTGTAATAAAAAATAATTAATAGTATTTTTTTGTGCAATATTTATGTCAAACAATGTGCAAACCACGTCTTCTGCAATAAAGGGAAATAAAACACATCTATTATGCGAAATCTGGTACGATAAAGGTGACATTTCTGAAGTTTAAAACTAGTCATACAATTTTAATAATATTCTGCTCAGTAAAACACTGAACATTTGTTAACGTAAAAATGTAATAATATTCAAAGTTGACAGAGAGAATTTAAAACTACGGGGTAGTATAAAAAAATACATTTTCTCAGTATGTATAGTTTTTGCATTCAGCAACATCCCGTTGAGTATAAAGAGACGGATAATATATCTATTTAATGTCTTATTAAAATTTCAGCACGAATGGTTTGGACAGGGTGAGTCATTAATAGGAAAAAATAATATATGCCTTCTCTAGCTATATTTATGGCTCACACTGTATATTATATGAAGCACTTCCAAGAAATTATTAATTTAACGAGATATTAATTGTGCAATAACATCTTATGTTTTCAACGTTGTAATAAAAAAATATTTTTTAAAATGTTACGTATTTTTTAAATACCCTGCAATCCACCAAAACTTATGGCAACTGTTTTGTGAAATATTTATGCCCAATAATGTACAAATCACAATTTCTCCAATAACCGGAAATAAAGCACGTCTATCATTGAAAATATGATATCAAAAAACCGGCATTTTCGATGTTTAATACTCGAAAACTAGTCATAGAATCTGTTTGAGCCCAAGGACTCTTTTTGTCAGAACGTGAACTTCTACAACATACCACAATTTTTCCATAAGAAAGATACCTGGTCCTTTAAAGAAGCAACTTCCAGACCATATAATAGTGCTTTCTATAGTTGAACAGATTTGAAGAAAAAGGGGATACAGCATCAAGAAGAAATCGAGCAAAATTAGTGAAATCTTTTGATGAAAAACGTAAAATAGAATTAGAAAATCTTTTAACTAATATTGATGAACAATTAATGCAAATCGTAGCACAAGTTAATTAAACAGTTAATGAAAGAATGTAAATAGTTGAGTCAGACATAAAAGAGATAAATGATGACATTAAGACCTTAAAAAATACCATGGATACTCTTCAAACCAAAGTAGATGAACTTGATTCCATCCAAAGCCAAGTAAAATTTGAAATCAGTTCAATTCAAGACTCATTTCAAGACCAAGTCAGTTCCATTAAAAAAAAACAGTACAAAGTGAAGTACAAGATAAAATCAGTGTCATCCAAAACAAGGTAGAAACAGAAATTAAAAAAATGCAAAAGGACTTACAGCGAGAAAAATACCAGAACACCATTAGTACCAAAGGTTCCGTTAGCAAACCACCCACATTTGATGGCAGTTCATCTTGGCCCATGTATAAACGGCAATTTGAAGCCGTGGCTACAGCTAATGGATGGGATAACCAAGAAAAATCTACCTTTCTTGTAATTTCCTTAAAAGGTCCGGCCTTAGAACTCCTCCAAAGCTTTCCAGTCGATGAACAAGGAAATTTCGACAAGATCATCGACATCCTGGACAAAAGATACGACATTAATCCTTGAGCCAAGTATACCAGGTGCAACTAAGTGAAAAAACGCCAAAATCCGGAGAGAGCCAATAAGAATTCGAAGCAGAGATCAGACGGTTAGTACACTTGTATTACCCAGACCTGCCCGAGGAAACGAAAGACCAATTGGTCACACAGAGTTTCATAAACGGTATCAGGGATGTGGAAGTACAAAGAACTATAAGACTTAGTAGCCTCAAGAAAAGTAATGAAGATTTACTTCGGGCCTTGGAAGTAGAGGCAGTCATGAATTACCGAGGGTGCGAGCAGTTTCCTTCAGCCAGGACGAACAAGTCCATCCTTCCAGGCAGTGTTGTTCGGAATCCATAAACTTCTAGAACGATCACAAAGAACTGACCTCAGAGGAGCATGCTACCGGTGTGGACGGACAGGGCACATTCAACGTGACTGCAGAGTGGGGCTACCTGAACGATCACCAACCAGAAGTAGCCAAAACAACAACCTCACCAACCAGGGAAACTCCAATCAGCATAAGGGGGCGAATGCTGACTAACCCTCCACCAGCCCCCAGGGCAGTATCCATCCGTGAATTTTGCCGATATAGCAGCAGCCTACACCATCAATGGCCGAGCAATTACCATCACCATCGACACCTGCGCCGCTGTGTCCATTGCCAAGTCCGGAGTTTTGAGGGCATCAGAAATCCGGCCAGTTACCAACAACTTCCAGCTCAGAACAGTCACCGGTGAGTCCATGTCAAAAGGGTGAGGCAGATGTAGTACTACAGTTAGGGGACAACCGAATCCGGCATAGGGTCCTGGTAGCGAATATTGAGGACAATTTCAACTGGGTATGGATTTATGTTCGACCCGAGATATGATGTTCTTCGGTTCCTAACTGAGGAATTTGTATTGACACGGTCCGTCAACAGTTCAGCCACCTCCATAAAAATTGAGGCAAAATCCTCGGCCAGAATTCCCGGTCGAACGGAACATTGGCAGCTAGAAAGAAGTCCTGGCAGCTGCGTTGGAATGGTGGAACCCTTACACTCGGCTCATGACTATTTAGTTGGACGGCCTATAGTTAAAACCGGACGAGGTATACCAATTAGAATCCTGAATGTGCCCAACAATGACATTAGAATTGCCAATGGTCAAGATATAGCTTGTTTCGAGCTACTAGAGACTATCATCAATGGCAAAGAAGTGTACCAGACATCAGTGAAGAAGACAGGTCCCAGTAAAGAGTTTCTACAACAGTTTGCTGACAATTTGACACACCTTACACTAGAGAAACAGAAGAAAGCCAAGCAATTTATCGCAAAGAATTGGCAAATTTTTAACAGGTAAGATAGAACCACCGGTTGCACTAAGATCATTCATCACCGAATAGACATCGGAAAGGCTCAATCCATCAGAATACCATCTAGACGACTACCATTAGGGCAACAACAAACAGTCGAGGAAAACATCGAGTCCATTTTACAAAACGGAGTTATTGAGCCATCCATAACCCCATGGTCTCCGTCGTGCTAGTTAAAAAGAAGGATGGAACCACCCGATTTTGCGTGGATTACAGCAAGCTGAATGACGTCACGAAGAAAGACAGCTATCCACTACCCGGAATTGATGACACTCTGACCACACTAGCTCGCTCCCATTGGTTCTCCACACTAGACCTAAAGAGTGGATATTGGCAGGTTGGTCTACACGAAAACGACAGAGAGAAGACAGTGTTCTCCACTAGTAAAGGGCTGTTTCAGTTCACGGCCATGCCCTTTGGTTATGTAATGCTCCCGCAACATTCGAGAGGCTAATGGAGTATGTCCTGAGCGGCTTAACATGGAGAATGTGCTTATACCTCGACGACATTCTGGTCGTGGGTAAAACCAGAACTCCTCTACATCGGCAGACCACTGAGAAAGAGACCTTCCGTTGGAATCATGATTGCGAAATATTATTCAGAGACTGAAGGCAGCACTATGTTCCAGCCCAATCCTAGCCTTTCCTACACACTCGTTCCAGCCCAATCCTAGCCTTTCCTACACACTCCGGCAAGTTCATTTTAGACACCGACGCTAGCAACACAGTTTGGGGGCCGTCCTATCCCAGAAACCAAGTCCCAACTGGTAGTTCCAAAGAAAAAGGTACCAGCCGTCCTAACCGAAGTACATGATTATCGGGGGTCATCTGGGTATGAATAAAATCCTAGACAAAGTTCGCCAGCGGTACTACTGGGAAATTACTTCGAACACGTCAGAGCTTGGTGCCGGAAATGTGACACCTGTGCAGCCAGTAAGAGCCCGAAGACCCCGACCAAGGACAGAATGCAGCAGTACAATGTGGGCGTTCCCTTTGAGAGAATTGCCATCGATGTCGCCGGTTCATTTCCCGGGAGTGTGAGGGGGAACAAATACATTTTGGTCGCAATGGATTACTTCAGTAAATGGCCTGAGGCATAGACGACTCTCAATCAAGAGGCAGCCACGGTAGCGACGGTGCTGGTAGAACAGCTATTGAGCAGGTTTTGCGTCCCGTTGGAACTACACTCAGCCCCGGGGCCGTAACTTCGAATCGAATGTATCCCAGAAGGTCTGTACGATGTTGCGGATCAGGAAAACGGGAACAACACCATTGCACCCACAGTCAGACGGAATGGTGGAAAGATTCAACAGGACATTGGAACAAGACCTGATTGGGATGAGCATATTCATCTAATCCTGTTGGCATATCGCTCGGCCGTCCATAATAGTACAGGCCTGGCTCCAGCCAGGGTCCTATTCGGAAAAGAGCTGCGATTATCCTGTGATTTGACTTTTCGCTCCCCCGAAGAACCTTCCCGAGCCATCAACGATTATGCTCCGACATAACATGCTGGCAATACACGAATTAGCCCGAACGCAGGTGTTGGCCATCAGTGACCAGATGAAGACATAATATGACCTCAAAGCCAATTCATTCGGGTTGCAAGAGAGGGACAAAGTCTGGCCATACAACCCCTAACGGAGCAAGGGTATATCTCCAAAGCTTACGCCCGCCTAGGATGGTCCATACGAGGTGGTCAAGAGGATTAATGACGTCGTCTACCGTATCCGTCGATACCTCAGGGTTAAGTTGAAGGTGGTCCATTTAGATCGACTCGCTCATTACCATGGAGAGGATGTTTCTGACCGGGACGATCAGAATTAAAAGGAGGGCAGTGTTATAAATTATCTATTCCGTCCTTGGCTAGTAACGTAAAGCATTTTATTTCAATACATCAATCGCTGAGAGGACAAAAAAATGTATCTCGAAATAACTCGACAACTCTAAAATTGACACTCGGTTTTGCTAGAAGAATTCGATGCGGATTATAAAAGGAACAGCCAATCATCGTAGAAGTTAGTAGAGCTATTGTTATGATTTCGATGTTATTGTATTAGAATCAGCTGTTGAGAATATTTTATGTTTACGTGTGAATAAAAGTTTTAGAAAGTGAAGTGAATATTAGGTTTTTTTTAATTAAATTGACTTTGAACCCACGGAGTTTATTCCAATATGTTACGGGCCCCCCTCTGGAGTCGCCAATGATGAATAAAAGGAGTGGCCCAGCATCGAGGAGTTAGTTATTTATTGCGAAGAGATTATTTCGTGTTATTATTGTGATATTCGAATCAGCTCTTGTGAATATTTGATGTAAATTAAAGGTTCTAGAAAGTGATACTTAGTGAATATTAGTTTTTAATTAATTGAACAATATCTAGCCTCAAATATTTTATTCCTGAAGATTGTCAAAGAATAAACGGAAATTAGAATTTTCAGTTTAACTGTAAACATCGACCAAAGAAATTTACTACTTACTTAAACGTCAATGGAAATAACATGTATATTAATAAATAGAATGTTATACCAACCTACACTCTTAGTGAGGACTGTACATGGTTGCCGATTATATGTCCTCACTTATTGCATAACATAATATTTGAATAGTCGTAAAATTATATGTCGTGAAAATATACATACGGTGAAGCGCCCTCAGTCTAAAATTCGGTGAACTAAATTTGCATTTTTCGTCAAAGTGAGGTCCAGTCAAAATAATGCTAGAATTAATAATTACACATTTTGGGACTATTTGAGAGTGATATACAAAGTGAGGACCGTATACGGACCTCTCTTTGACTTGGACCTCACTATTACCGGGAATTTCTTTGAGAGGTGGCTCACTTCTTGCTCTGGGCATATTTATATATATATATATATATGGTGTAAACGGTTTGAGTGCAAAGATTTTGAAGAACAATACTTCAGGCAAAAACAAATCAAAAAGCTTTATAACATTTTCTAAAATAAACTATAGTTTTGCCAAAAAGAACACATAAAGTTAGATTTTATGTCGCCCTTGCTACAGTGAATAATACAATAATTTCGATTTCAAAATGTCGGTAAATCTAAATATGTAAATACTCAATAGCTTATACATCTTTAATAGCCACATTAAAAATGAAAATTGAATATGCTTTTATAATTTAGTGTAAGTTTATCCGAATAGATATGGCAACGTGGCATACAGACCAACTTATTTACCACATTCTTTACTTTAACGACGACTGAGAGTTACGATTGTTTTTTGCGATTTCGATTCTTGTAAATAAGAATAGATAAACGGTAAAGTGATTTGAATGATATCTATTTGATGTAGACTTCGTGGTTTGCTTTTCATTTTATATATTTTTTAAATAAATAAAATCGGTTGTGATTAGTGTGTAAGTTCGAAAATTAAGAATACTGCGACAGTATTTATATGTGATACATAATGGCCGATTATACAATTAGGGAAAGACATGACATGCTCTTAATTTTTGGGGAAAGCAGACGTAATTGCAGAATAGCAAGAATGTTATACAGGGAAAGGTTTCCAAACAGACGCCTGCCCAATGCTAGGACATTCGTAGCTGTTTCGCAGAGGCTTCTGGAAACAGGTAGTGTAATACCACAAATAAACAATCGCGGACCACAGCGACATAATCGTATCTTAGCTGCTGAGGATCAAATACTAGACCTTATCGACATCAACCCATATCGTAGCACACGGAGTATTGGAAGTGAGCTGCAAATTTCTCACACTGTTGTTCATAGAACATTACAGGAACAATTGCTCTATCCATATCACATTCAGCGGGTTCAAGGGCTTTCAATTGATGATTTTCAACCAAGACTCAATTTCTGTCGTTGGTTCCTCAGAAAACATCGACAATTTCCTAATTTTGTGAACAATATTTTAACAACAGATGAAGCAAGTTTTAATAGGAATGGTATAATAAATTTTCATAATACGCATACGTGGTCTGAGGTAAATCCGCACGAAATACGCCAGTCAGTATTTCAACACCAATTCTCAGTTAACGTGTGGGCTGGAATAGTTGGTGAATACTTGGTTGGGCCATTTATACTGCCTGCACGTTTGACAGGTGAGAATTACCTTTATTTTTTGAACAACACGCTACCAGATTTGTTAGATGAAGTGAACCTACAAACACATATCGTAGCACACGGAGTATTGGAAGTGAGCTGCAAATTTCTCACACTGTTGTTCATAGAACATTACGGGAACAATTGCTCTATCCATATCACATGCAGCGGGTTCAAGGGCTTTCAATTGATGATTTTCAACCAGGACTCAATTTCTGTCGTTGGTTCCTCAGAAAACATCGACAATTTCCTAATTTTGTGAACAATATTTTAACAACAGATGAAGCAAGTTTTAATAGGAATGGTATAATAAATTTTCATAATACGCATTCGTGGTCTGAGGTAAATCCTCACGAAATACGCCAGTCAGTATTTCAACACCAATTCTCAGTTAACGTGTGGGCTGGGATAGTTGGTGTATACTTGGTTGGGCCATTTATACTGCCTGCACGTTTGACAGGTGAGAATGACCTTTATTTTTTGAACAACACGCTACCAGATTTGTTAGATGAAGTGAACCTACAAACACGTTCCAATATGTGGTACTTACATGACGGAGCACCTGCCCACGCAAGTCATCTAGTTGTCGACTTCTTAAATAGAACATTTCCCCGTCGTTGGATTGGTCGAAACGGACATATACGTTGGCCAGCAAGATCTCCTGATCTCAATCTTTTAGATTTCTACTTATGGGGACACATGAAAAGTAGGGTTTACACGACTCCAATTATTGACGAAAATGACCTTAGACAACGCATTTTTGACGCTGTTGACGAAATCCGAAATATTCCAGGAATTTTTTCTCGCATACGTGAAAATTGGATTAAACGGTGTCGTGCTTGTGTCGATAGTAATGGTGGGCATTTTGAACATTTGCTGTGAATAATCCGTTGTTTCAACTCAGTTCTATCATTATAATAAATTCGATAAGTAGGATTACATATTTACTTGTCTAATATAAATAATATTAATTAAATCAGTAATAATGACTCTTCGAATAATTTAACTGGTAAAAAACTACATATACAGATCTCTTGAGTTGCATATCATATTTACCCAACTTTGTATAATTGCATAAAAGAAACCGCCAAATACAAATTCTAATTGCAATACCTTGTATTAAAAACGTAAATATTTTCAACAAAATATTTCATACATTTTATTTAATTCTAAGGTCAATATCATCAGTCAATACAAAAACACAGGTGTTTATTTTTTGTCGGCGTAGTTATTCCTTTATTATTCGCGCTAAGAGTGAATCTGCTTCGAACGCGAGCGACGTTGCCGGATTGACAATAATTTACTTAATATGTTTTAGGGATTTTCTTGGTTATTAAGGCCTACTGACCATAGTGGTATAAGAGTTTTTTGTTTAATTTGGTGTATACTACCTCCACCTAAAATATATGCACTCAAACTATTTACACCCTGTGTATATATATATATATATATATATATATATATATATATATATTTATATATATGTCGGGGTTTATCCAAAAGGAATAAATGTGGGCTAAACATTTATTTGACAAATAATAATCACACTAAATTGACCGAGTTTCAAACTAAGTTCGATCGGCGTAGCGATATGATATTATTAATCTAAATTGGTACACAAAGTAGTCTACTCGGAACCGCGACGAGATCCCGATTACTCGATAGCCTTCTACGATCTTACCGCGCTCGAAGTTCGAACAGAACTGACCTCCGTTCTTTTCGATATGATTCTTGCCAAATCCTCATAAAAACATCGTAAACAACACTTGATGCGTACATCGTTTTTGCCCGCTATCGCGTAATCGACAGCACATCGAGCGATTATGAATCACTCACGATCCCAAACTGACTAACTTGTAATAGAATATAATAAACGTAAGAATCGTAAACGAAAATACGAAAACATAAATATCCTGTTACTGGAAATATAAACTATATAATCTTTAGATTTTCACCACTTGAGAAACCAACTATTTCGTCATCTCCGACATATATATATATATATATATATATATATATAAATTTAGCTGTAGTATAAAGTGAGGACCTACTGTAGAGCACATGATGTGAGAACAGGCAGAAGGAATAAAAATTAAGGGAATTTTTTTATCCAGCAAATATTAATTCTAAAATAGCAACAATTTTGTCCCTAATATACACACAAAAAATGTAAGATAAGATTTTTTGTTCCCTAAATATATTTAAACGAAGTGAGGACCTTATAAGCAACTATTCAACTCAGGCCCAACAATAATTTTAATGTACTACTAACATTCTGAGGACAGTATATAACTTGGACCTAACAAAGCGAGAGCTACGCATAGTTGCAACATTTAAGTAGTTATATATATTCTGGCGATAACGTCCTATAAATCTACGCATGAAGTGAGGTCTAAAGATTTTTATTCCGGCAAATTCACAGTTGTTTTGACTAGTCGTTATATGTTTACGTTTTTTTATATTGTGGTGGTGATTCAGGGTCAGACGTTGTGACTCATAACGGTGCGTTTAAATTCATTTAAACATAAGATGTTTTTGCTCAATTAATATCTCATTAAAGTAATAATTTCTTGGATATGCTTCATAGCATATACAGTTTGAGCCATAAATATAGCTAGAGATGACATATATTGTTTTTTCCTATTAATTAGTCACCCTATATAAACCATTAGTACTGTAATTTTAATAAGACAATAAACAGATATATGATCCGTCTCTTGATCCTCAATAGGATGTTAAACTCATTGCAAAAACTATTCATATTGAAAAAAGGTAGTTTTTATAACATTGCTACGTTAATAAATGTTCAGTGTTATTATATTGTTAAAATTGTATGACTAGTTTTCGAGATATAGGGTGTTAAACATCGGAAATGTTTCCATTTTCTTATGAGATTTCTCATAACAGACGTGTATTATTTCCGTACATTGCTGGAAAGATAATTTTCGCATTATTTGACAAAAATATAGAATATAACAATTACCATTAATTATCTTTGATTACAGTGTGTTTCCAATATATGTAACATGTTTTTCAGAAAACCCATTTTTTATTACAACGATGAATACATAAGAAGTAATCGCACAATTAATAAGAAATGAGTTGTTGGACGTGTTCATATATTATACAGTGTAAGTCGTAAATTTTTTACCATTAATGAGTAACCCTGTATAAACTACAATACTTTAATTTGATTTCTATAATTTAATATAAAAATTCCAGGACGCATGGTTTTACAGGGTTACCTATTAATGGAATAAATAATAGATGCCCCCTTTAGCAATATTTACAACTTACACTGTATAATGTATGAATACGTCCAAAAATTAATTTATTTCTTTAACACTATATTAACTGAGCAATTAGATCTTCTTATGTATTCAACATTATAATAAAAAAATGAGTGTTCTAAAAAACATGTTACGTATATGAAAAACACCCTGTAATAAAAAATAAATAATAGTATTTTTGTGCAATATTTATGTCAAACAATGTGCAAACCACGTCTTCTGCTATAAAGGGAAATAAAACACATCTATTATGAGAAATCTGATACTATAAAGGTGACATTTCCAAAATTTAACACTTTATATCTCGAAAACTAGTAATACAATTTTAATAATATTCTGCTCAGTAAAACACTGAACATTTGTTAACGTAAAATTGTAATAACATTCAAAGTTGACGGAGAGAATTAAAAACTACGGGGTAATATAAAAAAATACATTTTCTCAGTATGTATAGTTTTTGCAATCAGCTAAAGTTGAGTCCTCAAGAATTTGAAGCAGAGATCAGACGGTTAGTACACTTGTATTACCCAGACCTGCCCGAGGAAACGAAAGACCAATTGGTCACACAGAGTTTCATAAACGGTATCAGGGATGTGGAACTACAAAGAACTATAAGACTTAGTGGCATCAAGAAAAGTAATGAAGATTTACTTCGGGCCTTGGAAGTAGAGGCAGTCATGAATATGTCCAAACCGAGAGTGCGAGCAGTTTTCATCAGTGAGGACGAACCAGTGTTGTTCGGAATCCATAAACTTCTAGAACGATCACAAAGAACTGACCACAGAGGAGCATGTGGTCCGGTGTGGACGGGCAGGGCAGATTCAACGTGACTGCAGAGTGGGGCTACCTGAACGATAACCAACCAGAAGTAGCCAAAACAACAACCTCACCAACCAGGGAAACTCCAATCAGTCAGCATAAGGGGGCGAATGCTGACTAACCCTCCACCAGCCCCCAGCACAGTCTCCATCCTGGGTTTTTGCCGAGATAGCAGCAGCCTACTCATCAGGGGCACCATTAATGGCCAAACAATTACCATCACCATCGACACCGGCGCTGCTGTGTACATTGCCAAGTCCGGAGTTTTGAGGGCATCAGAAATCCGGCCAGTTACCAACAACATCCAGCTCAGAACAGTCACCGGTGAGTCCATGTCAATACAGGGTGAGGCAGATCTAGTACTACAGTAAGGGGACAACCGAATCCGGCATAGGGTCCTGGTGGCGAATATTGAGGACGATTTCATACAGGGTATGGACCTAATCAGCCAGCATGGATTTATCTTCGTCCCGAGATATGATGTTCTTCGGTTCCTAAATGAGGAATTTGTATTGACAAGGCCCGCCAACAGTTCAGCCACCTCCATAAAAATTGAGGCAAAATCCTCAACCAGAATTCCCGGTCGAACGGAACAGATAATTCATTGGCAGCTAGAAAGCAATCCTGGGAGCTACGCCCGTACACTGGGCTCATGACTATTTAGTTGGCGGGCTATAGTTAAAACCGGACGAGATATACCAATTAAAATCCTGAATTTGCCCAACAATGTCATTAGAATTGCCAATGGTCAAGATATAGCTTGTTTAGAGCCAGTAGAGACCACCATCAATGGCAAAAAAGAGTACCAGACATAAGTGCAGAAGACAGGTCCCAGTAAAGAGTTCCTACAACAGTTTGCTGACCATTTGACACACCTTACAGCAGAGGAACAGAAGAAAGCCACCAAGATCATTCAGCACCAAATAGACACCGGAAAGGCTCAACTCATCAGAATAGCACCTAGACGACTACCATTAGGGCAACAACAGACAGAGTTATTGAGCCATCCATAACCCCATGGTCTGCTCCCTTCGTGCTAGTTAAAAAGAAGGATGGAATCACCCGATTTTGCGTGGATTACAGCAAGCTGAATGACGTCACGAAGAAAGACAGCTATCCACTACCCCGAATTGATGACAATCTGACCACACTAGCAGGCTCCCGTTGGTTCTCCACACTAGACCTAAAGACTGGATATTGGCAGGTTGGTCTACACGGAAACGACAGGGAGAAGACAGTGTTCTCCACTAGTAAAGGGCTGTGTCAGTTCACGGTCATGCCCTTTGGGTTATGTAATGTTCCCGCAACATTCGAGAGGCTAATGGAGTATGTCCTGAGGGGATCGGCAGACCACTGAGAAAGAGACCTTCCGTTGGAATCATGATTGCGAAATATCATTCAGAGACTGAAGGCAGCACTATGTTCCAGCCCAATCCTAGCCTTTCCTACACACTCCGGCAAGTTCATTTTAGACACCGACGCTAGCAATACAGGTTTGGGGGCCGTCCTATCCCAGGTGCAAGATGATGAAGAGAGGGTGATCGAGTACTACAGCCGTGAATTCTCGAAACCGGAAAGAAATTATTGCGTCACCAGAAAAGAACTTCTTGCAAAAATATGGGCTGTACACCATTTCCATAAATACTTCTATGGTCGTCATTTCTTAATCCGAATAGATCATGCCGCCCTCAAATCGCTACTGGACAAGAAGACACCGGAAGGACAACTGGCCAGGTGGATGGAGAAACTACAACATACGATTTCAAGGTGGAACATCGTGCCGGCCGTTTGCACAATAATGCCGATGCCCTATTAAGAAGACCCTGTAGAGTAGAATGTGGACATTGTCTGAAGACCGAACAGCGAGAAGATATCTCCATCAGACAGATCTTAGTGCAGGCCAATTAAGACTGGACAACGGAACAGTGCATCTTGTCGCTCAAAAAGAGAGGGGCACCCAGACCACGATGGGACGAAGTAGCTAGATACTCGGGCGTCCTGAAATCGTTATGGGCCCAATAGGACTCTCTAAGAGTAAAGAATGGTAAGCTCATGCGAATTTGGGAAAACACTGACGGTCGAGAAACCAAGTCCCAGCTAGTAGTTCCAAAGAAAAAGGTACCAGCCATTCTGACCGAAGTACATGATGGGATTGTCGGGGGTCATCTGTGTATGAATAAAATCGTAGACAATCCTAGTAAATTACTTCGAAGACGTCAGAGCTTGGTGCCGGAAATGTGACACCTCTGCAGCCAGTAAGGCGCCGAAGACCCGGACCAAGGACAGAATGCAGCAGTACAATATGGGCGTGCCCTTTGAGAGAATTGCCATCGATATCGCCGGTCCATTTCCCGAGAGTGTGAGGGAGAACAAATACATTTTGGTCGCAATGGATTACTTCAGTAAATGGCCTGAGGCATATGCGACTCTCAATCAAGAGGCAGCCATGTTAGCGACGGTGCTGGTAGAACAGCTATTCAGCAGGATTTGCGTCCCGTTGGAACTACATTCAGACCAGGGGCGTAACTTCGAATCGAATGTATTCCAGAAGATCTGTACGATGTTGGGGATCAGGAAAACGGGAACAACACTATTGCACCCACAGTCAGACGGAATGGTGGAAAGATTCAACAGGACCTTGGAACAAGATTGGGATGAGCATATTCATCTAATCCTGTTGGCATATCGCTCGGCCGTCCATAATAGTACAGGCCTGTCTTCAGCCAGGGTCCTATTCGTAAAAGAGCTGCGATTACCCTGTGATTTGGCTTTTCGCTCCCCCGAAAAACTATCTATTCCCTCCTTGGCGAGTAACGTAAAGCATTTCATTTCAATACATCAATCGCTGGAAGGACAAAAAAATTAATCTCGAAATAACTCGACAACTCTAAAATTGGGTACATTCAGGGAATTGTAGCGATGCAGCGCTTTGTTAAAGCGGTGTACTAAATAGTGTCTGCTCTACCCAAAGCGCTGCAGCGCTTTAATAAAGCAGTAAAGCATATAAATTCTCCGCTTTACCGCTTTATAACTAAATCAGCTGTCAAATTCTCTGTTGATATTACGCAAAAGTGTCGCCAACAAGTAAACATAATTAGTGAAAATAACTAGAAACAAAAGTTTTCATTCAGCGGAAGCAAAGCGCTGTGGCCCTTTAGCGCTTTAATGCTATAATTCCCTGAATGCACCCATTGACACCCGGTTTTGCTAGAAGAATTCGATGCGGATTTTAAAAGGACCGGCCCAGCATCGGGGAGTTAGTTATTTATTGCGAAGAGCTTATTTCGTGTTATTATTGTGATATTCGAATCAGCTCTTGTGAATATTTGATGTAAATAAAAGTTTCTGGAAAGTGATATTTCGTGAATATTAGTTTTTAATTAATTGAACACTTGGAGTTTAGAACAATATCTAGCCTCAAATATATTAGTCCTGAAGATTGTCAAAGAATAAATGGAAATTAGAATTTTCAGTTTAACCGTAAACATCGACCAAAAAAATTTACTACTTACTTAAACGTCAATGGAAATAACATGTATATTAATAAATAGAATGTTATACCAACCTGCACTCTTAGTGAGGGCTGTACATGGTTGCCGATTATATGTCCTCACTTATTGCATAGAATAATACATGAATATTCATAAAAATTCGTGAAAATATACATACGGTGAAGCGCCCTCGGTGAACTAAATTTGTATTTTTAGTCAAAGTGAGGTCCAGTCAAAATAATGCTAGAATTAATAATTGCACATTTTGGGACTATTTGAGAGTGATATACAAAGTGAGGACCATATATGGTCCTCTCTTTGACTTGGACCTCACTATTACCGGGAATTTCTTTGAGAGGTGGCTCACTTCTTGCTCTGGGCATATATACATATATATATATATATATATATATATATATATATATATATATATATACATATACATATACATGTTTGTTTTTAAGTTTTCGCGGGCACTAAATGTTTTAGGTGGTTTCCGGGAATTCATCCGCGTAGTTGATAACTGATCCCTGTCTTGACGACGGCTTGTAGTTGGGCTGGGTAGTGATGAGAATTAGCATGAAGGTATCTGTTGGTGTGAGTTGCTTTCCTATATACTGTATGGCCAAGGGTTCCGTCTTCTCAGAACATCAATGAATGGCAGTTGATGGTTGGCTTCAGGAGCTCCAATGTGATCACCACTCTCACCAGTAATAGCGAACCTTTTTATGGAGAACTTTGAGGAGCTGGCACAAAGAACAGCAACACTTAAACCCAGTTTATGGTTACGATATGTGGATGATACATTTGTGATGTGGCCTCATGGGAGGGAACACCTCAACACATTTTTAGACCACCTTAATGGCATACATCACAAAACAAAATTTACCATGGAGGTTGAAGCCAGCAATCAACTGTCATTCCTTGATGTTCTGATAAATAGGAAGGAAGACGGAACCCTTGGCCATACAGTATATAGGAAAGCAACAAGGAATGACAGTTGATTGCTGGCTTCAACCTCCATGATAAATTTTGTTTTGTGATGTATGCCATTAAGGTGGTCTAAAAATGTGTTGAGGTGTTCCCTCCCATGAGGCCAAATCACAAATGTATCATCCACATATCGCAACCATAAACTGGGTTTAAGTGTTGCTGTTCTTTGTGCCAGCTCCTCAAAGTTCTCCATAAAAAGGTTCGCTATTACTGGTGAGAGTGGTGATCACATTGGAGCTCCTGAAGCCAACCATCAACTGCCATTCATTGATGTTCTGACAAGACGGAACCCTTGGCCATACAGTATATAGGAAAGCAACTCACACCAACAGATACCTTCATTCTAATTCTCATCACCACCCAGCCCAACTACAAGCCGTCGTCAAGACTTTAGTAACCAGATTACAAAGACTACCTGGCCAGGACAACATCAAACAGGAAATGGACAGTTTAAAAACAGCTCTGAGACAAAACGGATGTACAGACCGAAATATACAGAGCCCTAAAGTCAAAACCGAGACAAACAGATGAGGAGCTTGGGACACCAATAACCAAGGTTTATTTACCGTATGTCAAGGGTACCACGGACAGTATTGCACGAATTCCACGGAGACATAATATCGATACTATTTTCAATACAGACAGAAAAATAAGCACGGTGTTAAGGACTCCGAAGATGAGGATCCCTTTAGAACAACAGGGAGTGTATGAGAAAACCTATGTGGGGCAAAATAACAGAAGAATTCAAGCTAGACGTGATGAACACCAGAACGCCATAAGAAAGCACCTAAAAACCATCCATTGCGGAACACGCCATTACGACGACACACCGAATAGACTTTGAGAACACCAGAGTACTGGCAAATATAGAACACCTGAAATCAAGACTCGTGAGAGAGGCCATTGAAATAGCGAAGAGGTCTCACAGTCTAAACGCACGCTATGAAATCCAGAACTTATCGAAATGTTGGAAAATGTTATTAAACACCGTACCGGCCCGGACCCGTCCTATAACATCTCAACCGGAAATAACCAACCAGCAAGCGGGAGGCGTGACCACTGAGCGCCAAGGGCCAATCACACGCAGCCGTTCACGGTGCCAACCGATAGGCGCCGAGCAGCGACTATATAACAGCGCGCGCGCTCCTGAAAATCTTAGTATTCGAGTAACTAGAAGCGAAAGCAGAAGGCATTTTACCAATCGATCCCGACGGGGATCAGTTATCAACTACGCGGATGAATTCCTGGAAACCACCTAGACGCCCACTCTGTTCATCATGCATATTTGTGCGGCCCTTTAAATGCTTTCAGCCACTTTCTTACCATTCCATGACTAATAATGTTTTGTCCGTAAATTGCACAGATCTCACGATGAATTAGGCCTTTAGCACTAAGAAATCTTATAACAGAACGAACTTCACACTCGGCGGGACTCACGATTATCGGAGGCATCTTAAACACTCAGTAAACAACTTAAACAAGGAAGAATCAGACTATAATAGCGTCAGTGCATAGGTAAGAGAAATAGGTACCCGGTGCGCATGCTCAGCACGCCGACAGCAGCGGCCTCGGTGTGGCAAAACGGTACTTACTTAAAAAACATGCCTCGTATATGTTAAGTAAATTATTATCATTGCGGCAACTTGGCTTATCAGACGATACACCTTGACCCCATAAATTGATTCAAAAGATTTGTTGAGTACCTATTTTAGATTGAATATTTCGAATCTAATCAATTAATTCGTAGTATTTTGAATACATGCAAAGTATCTACTTACACAATAAATAAATTCCAAAATAACTGCACAAATGCTCAAACTACACGTCTTTATCCAATTTTTGTACATAAAATCATTTGTAAACATAAACTCATCGTTAAAACTCCGGTCAAACTATAACTTTCTAGAGCACTTACGGGATGTGCGATGTTGCCATATCTTTTCGGCAGATTTAGGTCGAGTTTTCATTTAATTTGAAAACTGAAAAAAAGTTACTTAATGAAATTGGGATTAGTGAAGCCATATAAGCTGTTTAGAATTTCTATATGAAGCTTTACAAGCATTTCACAAGCAAATTAATGTGTAGATGACAGTAAAAATGGGGTCGAAATTTGTAAATTTTCCATTTTTTGACAATTATAACTTTTTTACTCTCTTCGAGGTGTCATTCTCTTGAAAATCCTAGATGTCGGTCTTACATCTCGCGTCTTCAAATATAACTTTTTTGTAAAAATGTTTTTAATTTGTGTTTACCAAAACTTTCATTCGTCAACTTAAATGTCATAAATCAAATTTTTAATTTGCAATTTACATTTTCAATATATATTTTAATGCCATTGACAACAGAAGTCAGAATCGACTTTGAAACATTTGGTTTTTTCTTTCAATATACAGTTTTTTATTTCGATTGTGGTGTTATTCCCAAGAAAACATAAAAATAATCAAAACGTGTACACTTAAACCGTTTACACTCTGTATGAAGGGATAATATTGCTATCTATGAAACGGTACGAGAAACAAACACGATAAAATGGTGAAATAGTTGTGAATCTCAGAGCCCATTCGACTACTTAAAGAAACATTACGCTTTCTCAAGTTATACAAGAAAAATCAAAAATGAAATTTTTTTGGTTTTTGCCGCTACCACTTTTATTTTAAAAATATCAAAAAATGGCAAAGGAAAAAGTTTTTTCACACATTCTTTAATATAACTAGGCGTCATCAAATGTTCACTGCTACTTTTCGTTTCTTCTGGACTATCATCAACTATTTTTTTCAATATGGACCTGTACTTTTTTGTTACAATATCGATAAAGTACCTAAAGACCAGTATATTGATATATATAAAGAGTGTTCCAATTTGAGGTTAATTTTTAAATTTGCCGCCATTTATATTTTTTGTACTAGAATACCATATGTTATTTGACAGATGACAAGTAAGAATATTCCGGTTATTAAAAATGGAGAGATATACGATTAAGCAACGCGTGTTTATTATTAAAAATTATTTTAAATTTGGTGAAAGTTGTACAGAAGTTGGAAGAAAATTTCGTACAGAATATGGAAGAAAAATGTTAGTTACCATTGGAAAAATATGTGGAAACTGGTTCAATAAAAGATGAAAAAAGCAAACGTAGTGGACGTTCAGAAGAAAATATTGCAACTGTTACTGCTAGTGTTGTTGAACAACCAAAAACATCAAAGCGTCATCATGCACAGCAATTGAACATTCCAAAAACCACTTTATTCAGAATTTTGCTTAAAGATCTTCATTTAAAGGCTTCCAGAGTAAACTTGATGAAAACTGAAAGTAACTCATCTATCCATTATCTAGATCTCACCCTCACCAATAAACATAATAAAATCACGTTCAATGTATTCAGAAAGCCAACATTTACAGACACTACTACTATACCAAATTCATCTTTTAGTCCACACTCACACAAACTAGCAGCATACAAATCGATGATACATAGAGCTCTTACTGTGAAGATTGGTCCTTATTTATGTTTCAGGATCGCCATGTGATATTATAATGTTGCAGCGGCCTTCGACCAATAATACTAATTGTAAAGACTACATGTTTATTTCTACTGGTTACTTGGTTACACTATACTAACTACATCTAATCTTTACTACGCTACATTTTGAACTCGACTGATGGTTCGCGATTTACATCAATTATCGAAGTGTGCCATCAGTCGATTGTTTTGCTAATTCAACTATTTGGTGTACGTGATAATATTTGTAGACATGCTGAATTTAATGAGGTTACCTAGAAAGGTTTATGATGATATTATGCTAATAATTGTTTAATTAATTTCCTAAAAATGTCATGAGGAATTTCCGTTACACCACCCTTCCTTTTGGAAGTGAGATCCGCGGTAGCGTATTCCACGCAACTTCAAAGTTTAACTAATAATTTCGAAAGTTCCTCTGACTCACAACAGTTTACCTGCTAAATTCTTACATATGTCTTATTCTAAGGAAATTCACTATATGTCCATAAAGTCAAGTCCAGTATAGTTTCTAACACTTGTCACGCAGTTTTTAACGTCACTGTTCACTGCAATCTTAAGCCTATATTTATGAGTTCGGTTATTTTATTGTGAAATGTCCCAAACTTAACCTATATAATGGTGCATAGTTTCTAATTAGTATTTGAAAACTCTATTTTTATGTATCTTAATTTCCTTTGTATTATTTGAAATTAAGCAATTGAAGTTTCCCATGCCCGGTTCCATTATAATGTACGGACATTTATACCATGGATCGAATTTTAACCTATTCTCATTTGTTATGAGAACTTGTTCACCTTTTTGGAATTGTAAGTCCTTCGCTTTAGCGTCGTATGCTAATTTACGATGCCGTTTTGCTGCCTCGAGAGCTTCTCGAGTTCTTTTCAATGCTATCTGAAGTCTAAATCTTATTTCTTGGTCGTAACTATCGATATTATATAGTGGGTGTAGGGATGATTGACTTAATTTGTCGGGAAGGATAGCCTTTTTGGCGAAAACTAATTCAAAGGGTGTATAATCGTGATATACGCTGGGGGTGGTATTATAACAAAAAGTATAGTATTTAATCCATGTGTCCCAATCGTTTTGCTCGTTATTAATATACATACGGATAAATTCGTTAAAAACTCTGTGATTCCGTTCACAAGTTATTGATTGATGATGATATGGGGTAGAAGTGTTATGATTAATGTTTAACAATTGTAAGATATTGCGTAGTAGCTCATTAACATATTCCGTACCAAGATCTGTTCTAATTTCTTGCGTTGATCCATAAATCAGTATAAAATATTCGACAATCGCTTTGGCTACTGTAGCTGCTGATTTGTCGGGGATTGGAGTCATCACGATGTATTTCGTTAAGTCGCATTGCAAAGTGACTGCATATGCGTTTCCTAGCTCTGTGCGGGGGAATGGACCTATAGTGTCTATAGACACTATGTCGAAAGCTTTTTGCGGGGTTGGAGTTATTTGCATAGGTTCTGTGTGCTTAATTTTGGCTTTATTGATCTGGCATTTGTGACAATTTTTGACGAATATTGCTACGTCTCTTGACATATTTTTCCAAAAATATGTTGATTTTAATTTTTTTTTGTAAACGCTTTTGTCCGCAATGGCCACCATACATTGGATCTGTGTGGAATTTTTCTATTATACTTGCCTTATCATTTCTGTTGGTAATTAGTATTGGTTTATGACATAAAATTATATTCACATTCCTCAATATTTCTTGTCCCATTTCTTTGAATTCATTCACAGTGTACACTTTAAATATTACATCCTCGAGGTACAATTTTAATTGCAATTTTTCAACACTACCAGCCATTTTATTTAGCTTAGATAGGATTTCTTCTAGGAGAAATCTACCATTGGTTAGGTGCAGAGAAAAATTTGAGCTCATTTTACCTTTATGTTTTATAAACATTTGCAATGAATTTGGGAAAAGTTTAAATGATAATATTGGCAATTTCATCAAGTGAACGTTACCTAAGGCTTCGTATATTTTGCAGGGTATGGTGTCTTTTTCGCTTATATCTTCGGCTAAGGGGGTATCTAGTAATTTAGCTTTTGATCTTGTAATAGCGAGTATTTGTTCTACGTTTGTATTAAGTCTTTTTAGTTCGTCTGAGTTTATACGCGATAAGGCGTCCGCGACGGAATTGTCTTTACCTTTAACGTACTGTATTTCAAATTGAAATTCTTCTAAGTCTAACCGCATGCGAGTTAATTTTGACGAAGGATTTTTCATGCTGTAGAGATAGACTAAAGGGCGGTGATCCGTTTTGACTAAAGAGGTGGTTATAGAGATAACATTTGTAGTGGTTTATTGCCCAATGAATGGCTGTTAATTCCTTGAGAATTGTGGGTTTGTGACTTTCACCTTTTGTGAAGGATTTTGATGCGTATGAGATCGGCAGCTCTACACCTTCGAATTTTTGGGATAATACTGCTCCGCAGGCTTCGTTAGAGGCGTCTGTTGTCAGAATGAAGGGTTTATTAAAGTCGGGATATTGCAAGATGGGGGGGTTAACCAAAGATTGCTTAAGAGAGTTGAATGCTTTTTTGGACCATAAGAAGGTTGCATTCTTTTTTGTAAGTAAATTTAAAGGTTTGGAGATTTCTGCAAATTTAGGAATAAATCTACGATAATAGTTACAAAATGCTACAAAGCGCTTTACCTCATGTGCAGATTTGGGAGTTGGGAATTTTTTTACAATTGAATATTTTGAATCGTCTGGGAGTATTCCTCGGTCGGTGACTTTGTGTCCTAAAAATGTAACTTCTTTCCTAAAAAAATTGCATTTTCCGGGGTTGAGTTTAAGGTTGTATTTCCGACAGGTTTCGAATACTTTTTTAAGATTGCTTAGATGGTGCTTGATGGAACAACCGATGACTATTAGGTCGTCCATGTAGAGAAAAGCTTTTTCTGGGGTTAAGCCGGCGAATGCTATTGACAATATTCGGCTAAAACTATTGGGGCTAAGTGATAGTCCAAAGGGTAGTCTCGTGAAGCGGTATGAGCCTGAGTCTGTGCTAAAACTAAGGATGTCTCTGGATTCAGTTTCCACGGGAATTTGATGGAATCCTGATATCAGATCTATCACTGAAAACCATTTGGCTCTCCCTAATTGATCTAGGATATCGTCTATACGCGGTAAGGGAAATTTGTCTGCTATCAGTTTTTTATTTAATTATTAATTGCCTGAAATCTACTACTAAGCGCCATGCTTTCTGTCCATTTTGACCTTTTTTCGGTACTAGCAATATGGGGCTATTATAATTGGATGCTGAGGGTTCAATAATTCCGTCTGTCAACAATTTATTTACTTGTTCGTTAATTTCGCTTTTTAAACAATATATATATATATATATATATATATATATATATATATAATTTTTAGTATATACAGGGATATTGTCAGTTAGTTTGAGCTTCTGCTCGTAGAAGTTATTCGTGGTTATAGGGTCTGTTTCTATGGAAAAAATATCTGAAAATTCGCTACATAATTTTTCAAGATCGTCCTTGGCTATTTCTGGTATTTCGCTCGTTATCAGCTGTTTAATCAGACCATTATGCCGGTTAATTTTTGAGTTATTTAATGTAAATATATTGAATTGATCCAAGTTGGTAGTTTCCGGTTTAAAGTTCTTAAGTCTAATGGTATCTGTCGTTGTATTTAGAATTCTGATAATAGGATAATTTGGCGAAACTAATGTTCGTGCGACGTGAATTCCGGGTTGGATTTCGCAGTTTGTTACGACAGCATCTTGGTTAAGGGTTTTTAAGGTATTAATTTGCCTATACACTTCACATCTAGGTGGGATAATGATTTCGTTTTCTTCAGTGCCGCTTGAAATAGGAATTGAAATTTTGTGCCGATTTATTCTCAGCGTTAGTGACCAATCATGATAATTTATCATGCTTCCGAATTTGATAAGAAAGTCTCTCCCTAAAATGGCATGAGTGGGTATTGGGAAATCTGACGATACTATTTGAAAGTCGTGTTTTACTGGTTGTCCGTCGAAAAGGAGTGTGAGTTTTGAAGTACCTAGGGTTTTGTGGATACTTTCAGAAATTCCTTTAATATTGCAAGAATTGTAGCTGTTTATATGGAAATTGGTGGGAAGATAAGATTCTTTAAAAATTATATCTGCGCCTGTGTCTATAATAAAAGAAAATGGTTCGCAGTGTTCGTAAGTTTCTAATGGAAGTTCGATGAAATTTGAAAATGATAAGTCTATATTGAAAATTTTTAAACAGTTGTCCCCAATCCCTGATTGGGGGAAAGTTCGTTTCCCTGGTCGTGCTCAGATTCTAGATATCTTACGTTCCTTGGACTTTGTCTGTTGTTAAATTGTCTGTTTCGGTAGAAGGTGTTGGAAGTTGTTTGCGTATTATTACCGTTATAGTTTCGGTAGTCTCTCGTCTGTCTTCCGTAGTTTGTTTTATGATAGTATTTTCCTCGATTACCAGATGAGTTTTGCCTGTTAGGGGGTTTGTAGTTGTAGTTACGATTGATTTTACTCAAATTGTTCCTGTTAAAGAAGAATAAGTCGCTTTCTGCTGTAGGTTGCGGTGTGATATTCGTTAATTTGTCGATGATTTCCTTTGTACTTTTGAATGTTCCGGCCTCTATGATCAGCTTAGTTCTGTCAGAGTTCGCGTTTTGGATTACACTTCTCGTTAGTGTATCTGTGGAATAGTTTTCCGCTACTTCCGATGGTACTCCTTCCATGATGTAAGCTCTTTTTAGTTTGTTGCAAATTACCTCTAATTCGTTTGCGTAGTTGGCGTTGGTTCTGGCATTTTGTTTGAAGTTTGAGAGTTTATTGCCTATTGTTCTAGAGTTCTCAAATTTCGAGTTATTTTTCAGGGTATTATATATGGAGTTTATTGTGTTTTCGGTGGAGATTAAATCTCGTGCTTTACCGGTTAATCTAGTTTTGATATACGCAACTGCTGTCTGTCAATGTTCCCCTACATGTAATTGTAGTAGTTCGAGAGCATCTAAAAATGACCGTAGTTTTTCCGTATCGCCGTTGAATTCTATGGGTAGTATTTTACTGATAAGATTGAAAAATTCCGCAGAATACATTGTGAATCCGTGAGCAAAATTTCGTCTTCAACGATACTAATGTCGATTTTCTCGGTACAAGAGATCGGTATTTTATAGTTTACTTCTAAATTCTGGAAGGCTCTAAGGACTTTATCCCTAACGAAAAGAAAATTACGTCTAACTTCTAATCTATCTGGATCTTGTAACGAACTCCAGTGGTTGTCGATTAAACTTGTCTAATTATTAAATATTAGAACTAACTTGTCCGTGATATCTTTTCGAGTGCTAGCACCTGTTGGAATTCTAGTTTTTAGGGCACGTTTGGCCTGCGCGGTTATTTCTAGTTTAATTACACCTAATTCCTCATATGATTGTCGAGGGTCAATTGACATTCCTACACTCTACGTATTGTACGAGTAGCTTTGTTAAAGATTTCGTAAAAAAATATAATTCGTAAGCACCTCGATATTTTAATTTGTAAATAAAACAAGGAAGTTTTCAAATACCTTACAAGGCCAATGATGACTAAGGGTCAGCAAAAATATAATAAATAGAACATTTAATGACCTAGTTATATCACAGGTTATTAACACCTTTAGAGATTAAGTTCATTCATGATATAATGTACTTACTCAGCACGTTCATAATTTCCTTTACAATGTATTATAAGCGTTCGACAGTTCTTATATATATGCTAAAATAAATCTCTCTAAAATTCTTAAATTAAGACATAATAATCATAGATACACAAATGATATAAAATGTAAAATAGTTCATTATTAGGGTCACAAGCAATTAAATATTTTTATGAGTTACATTTATAATATGTTATAATGTTCTGTACCTTACAACTTTTAGGGCTGTTGGGCTTGCCTGTCTAGAATAGCCATACTTCTTGATATATCCTTTTTTATTTTTCTCCTGTGCCTATTTTTAAATTTTAATACCAGCGTTACCAGGGCTACTGCAGCTATTACGTATAACAGCACTCTTACGTCTAGCGGGACATTATCTTCATTTATATAGACATTGGAATTGACTTCCCCATTGTCTTACTTGGTTACACTATACTAACTACATCTAATCTTTACTACGCTACATTTTGAACTCGACTGATGGTTCGCGATTTACATCAATTATCGAAGTGTGCCATCAGTCAGTTTTGCTAATTCAACTATTTGGTGTACGTGATAATATTTGTAGACATGCTGAATTTAATGAGGTTACCTAGAAAGGTTTATGATGATGTTATGCTAATAATTGTTTAATTAATTTCCTCAAAGTGTCATGAGGAATTTCCGTTCCACACCCTTCCTTGAGGAAGTGGGATCCGCGGTAGCGTATTCCACGCAACTTCAAAGTTTAACTAATAATTTCGGAAGTTCCTCTGACTCACAACAGTTTACCTGCTAAATTTTTACATATGTCTTATTCTAAGGAAATTCACTATATGTCCATAAAGTCAAGTCCACTATAGTTTCTAACACTTGTCACGCAGTTTTTAATGTCACTGTTCACTGCAATCTTAAGCCTATATTTATGAGTTCGGTTATTTTATTGCGAAATGTCCCAAACTTAACCTATATAATGGTACATAGTTTCTAATTAGTATTTGAAAACTCTATTTTTATGTATCTTAATTTCCTTTATATTATTTGAAATTAAGCAATTGGAGTTTCCTATGTCCGGTTCCGTTATAATGTACGGACCTTTATACCATGGATCAAATTTTAACCTATTCTCATTTGTTATGAGAACTTGTTCACCTTAATTCACCTGCTTAATTTTGGCTTTATTGATCTGGCATTTGTGACAATTTTTGACGAATTTTGCTACGTCTCTTGACATATTTTTCAAAAAATATGTTGATTTTAATTTTTTAAGTAAACGCTTTTGTCCGCAATGGCCACCATACGTTGGATCTGTGTGGAATTTTTCTATTATACTTGCTTTATCATTTCTGTTGGTAATTAGTACTGGTTTGTGACATAAAATTATATTCACATTCTTCAATATTTCTTGTCCCATTTCTTTGAATTCATTCACAGTGTACACTTTAAATATTACATCCTCGAGGTACAATTTTAATTGCAATTGCAGAGAAAAATTTGAGCTCATTTTACCTTTATGTTTTATAAATATTTGCAATGAATTCGAGAAAAGTTTAAATGATAATATTGGCAATTTCATCAAGTGAACGTTACCTAAGGCTTCGTATACTTTGCGGGGTATGGTGTCTTTTTCGTTTATATTTTCTGCTAAGGTTGCAGTGTGATATTCGTTAATTTATCGATGATTTTTCCCTTCGTACTTTTAAATGTTCCAGCCTCTATGATCAGTTTAATTCTGTCAGAGTTCGCGTTTTGGATTACACTTCTCGTTAGTGTATCTGTGGAATAGTTTTCCGCTACTTCCCATGGTACTCCTTCCATTATGTAAGCTCTTTTTAGTTTGTTGCTCATTGATTGCTCATATAATTGTCTAGGGTCAATTGACATTCCTACACACTACATATTGTATGAGTAAATTGTTAAAGATTTCGAAAAAAAAATATAATTCGTAAGCACCTCGATATTCTAATTTGCAAACAATACCAGGAAGTTTTCAAATACCTTACAAGGCTAATGATGACTATGGGTCAGCAAAATATAGTAAATAGAACATTTAATGACCTAGTTATATAACAGATTATTAACACCTTTAGAGATTAAGTTCATTCATGATATAATGTACTTACTCAGGACGTTCATAATTTCCTTTACAATGTATTATAAGCGTTCGATATTTCTTACATATTATGCTAAAATAAATCTCCTAAAATTCTTAAATTAAGACATAATAATCATAGATACACAAATAATATAATATATAAAATAGTTCATTATTATGGTCACAAGCAATTAAATATTTTTATGAGTTACTTTTATAATATGTTATAATGTTCTGTACCTTACAACTTTTAGGGCTGTTGGGCTTGCCTATCTAGAATAGCCATGCTTCTTGAAGTGTCCCTTTTTATATTTTTCCTGTGCATATTTTTAAGTTTTATTAGCAGCATTACTACTGCAGCTATTACGTATAACAGCACTCTTACGTCTAGCGGGAAATTATCTTCATTTATATAGACATTGGAATTGGCTTCCCCATTGTCGGACGTTTCTTGAGTTTGTCTTTTTGACTGTGTGGTACCCATTATTGAAAATCATGTAGTTTTCGATCGGCTGAATTATTCTGTCAGAAGATTATGTTCGAGGGCAGGATCGCCATGTGAAGATTGGTCATTATTTATGGTTCAGGATCAGGATGTTGCAGCGGCCTTCGACCAATAATACTAGTTGTAAAGACTACATGTTTATTTCTACTGGTTACTTGGTCACACTATACTAACTACATCTAATCATTACTAGGCTACATTTTGAACTCGACTCGTATTACTACGCTACATTTTGAACTCGACTGATGGTTCGCGATTTACATCAATTCTCGAAGTGTGCCATCAGTCGATTGTTTTGCTAATTCAACTATTTGGTGTACGTGATAATATTTGTAGACATGCTGAATTTAATGAGGTTACCTAGAATGGTTTATGATGATGTTATGCTAATAATTGTTTAATTAATTTCCTCAAAGTGTCATGAGGAATTTCCGTTCCACACCCTTCCTTGAGGAAGTGGGATCCGCGGTAGCGTATTCCACGCAACTTCAAAGTTTAACTAATAATTTCGGAAGTTCCTCTGACTCACAACAGTTTACCTGCTAAATTTTTACATATGTCTTATTCTAAGGAAATTCACTATATGTCCATAAAGTCAAGTCCACTATAGTTTCTAACACTTGTCACGCAGTTTTTAATGTCACTGTTCACTGCAATCTTAAGCCTATATTTATGAGTTCGGTTATTTTATTGCGAAATGTCCCAAACTTAACCTATATAATGGTACATAGTTTCTAATTAGTATTTGAAAACTCTATTTTTATGTATCTTAATTTCCTTTATATTATTTGAAATTAAGCAATTGGAGTTTCCTATGTCCGGTTCCGTTATAATGTACGGACCTTTATACCATGGATCAAATTTTAACCTATTCTCATTTGTTATGAGAACTTGTTCACCTTAATTCACCTGCTTAATTTTGGCTTTATTGATCTGGCATTTGTGACAATTTTTGACGAATTTTGCTACGTCTCTTGACATATTTTTCAAAAAATATGTTGATTTTAATTTTTTAAGTAAACGCTTTTGTCCGCAATGGCCACCATACGTTGGATCTGTGTGGAATTTTTCTATTATACTTGCCTTATCATTTCTGTTGGTAATTAGTAC
This sequence comes from Octodonta nipae, assembly GCA_034190945.1. Classification (NCBI taxonomy): domain Eukaryota; kingdom Metazoa; phylum Arthropoda; class Insecta; order Coleoptera; family Chrysomelidae; genus Octodonta; species Octodonta nipae. The sequence continues at coordinate 57,247,944 of CM067220.1, forward strand.
TGGTTTGTGACATAAAATTATATTCACATTCTTCAATATTTCTTGTCCCATTTCTTTGAATTCATTCACAGTGTACACTTTAAATATTACATCCTCGAGGTACAATTTTAATTGCAATTGCAGAGAAAAATTTGAGCTCATTTTACCTTTATGTTTTATAAATATTTGCAATGAATTCGAGAAAAGTTTAAATGATAATATTGGCAATTTCATCAAGTGAACGTTACCTAAGGCTTCGTATACTTTGCGGGGTATGGTGTCTTTTTCGTTTATATTTTCTGCTAAGGTTGCAGTGTGATATTCGTTAATTTATCGATGATTTTTCCCTTCGTACTTTTAAATGTTCCAGCCTCTATGATCAGTTTAATTCTGTCAGAGTTCGCGTTTTGGATTACACTTCTCGTTAGTGTATCTGTGGAATAGTTTTCCGCTACTTCCCATGGTACTCCTTCCATTATGTAAGCTCTTTTTAGTTTGTTGCTCATTGATTGCTCATATAATTGTCTAGGGTCAATTGACATTCCTACACACTACATATTGTATGAGTAAATTGTTAAAGATTTCGAAAAAAAAATATAATTCGTAAGCACCTCGATATTCTAATTTGCAAACAATACCAGGAAGTTTTCAAATACCTTACAAGGCTAATGATGACTATGGGTCAGCAAAATATAGTAAATAGAACATTTAATGACCTAGTTATATAACAGGTTATTAACACCTTTAGAGATTAAGTTCATTCATGATATAATGTACTTACTCAGGACGTTCATAATTTCCTTTACAATGTATTATAAGCGTTCGATATTTCTTACATATTATGCTAAAATAAATCTCCTAAAATTCTTAAATTAATACATAATAATCATAGATACACAAATAATATAATATATAAAATAGTTCATTATTATGGTCACAAGCAATTAAATATTTTTATGAGTTACTTTTATAATATGTTATAATGTTCTGTACCTTACAACTTTTAGGGCTGTTGGGCTTGCCTATCTAGAATACCCATGCTTCTTGAAGTGTCCCTTTTTATATTTTTCCTGTGCATATTTTTAAGTTTTATTAGCAGCATTACTACTGCAGCTATTACGTATAACAGCACTCTTACGTCTAGCGGGAAATTATCTTCATTTATATAGACATTGGAATTGGCTTCCCCATTGTCGGACGTTTCTTGAGTTTGTCTTTTTGACTGTGTGGTACCCATTATTGAAAATCATGTAGTTTTCGATCGGCTGAATTATTCTGTCAGAAGATTATGTTCGAGGGCAGGATCGCCATGTGAAGATTGGTCATTATTTATGGTTCAGGATCAGGATGTTGCAGCGGCCTTCGACCAATAATACTAGTTGTAAAGACTACATGTTTATTTCTACTGGTTACTTGGTTACACTATACTAACTACAGGTTACACTATACTAACTACATCTAATCTTTACTACGCTACATTTTGAACTCGACTTGTCATGGCTACATGGTTTACTCGACTGATGGTTCGCGATTTACATCAATTATCGAAAGTGTGCCATCAGTCGATTGTTTTGCTATTTCAACTGTTTGGTGTACGTGATAATATTTGTAGACATGCTGAATTTAATGAGGTTACCTAGAGTGGTTTATGATGATGTTATGCTAATAATTGTTTAATTAATTTCCTAAAAATGTCATGAGGAATTTCCGTTACACTTACATTACCCCTTTCCAAAACCGACTTAAAGAACGAACTGAATATCATAAAGACCATAGCCATTAATAACGTAAGTTAATTAATAAACTTATTTCCCGGAAAGAAAGTCAAATTACCCAAAATTTAATCTACCCAAAAATCAAAGATAACAATGTTCAATTTAAATACGTTAGCCTTACTTATTTTGGAACCACAAGTGAGAGAATAGCGAAACTTTTGTCAAAGCATAATATCAAAGTTAGTTTTAGATCCCAATCAAAATTGTCAAATCATATTTTTAACGCCAAAGATAAAATAAGTGATAAGTTCTTAAAATTTGGAGTATACAAACTAAAATGTTCACAGTGCAATAGCTTTTACCTTGGTATGACCTGTAGAAATTTCAATATTCGATATCTTGAACACTTACGTTCCTTTAGATTAAATAAAACTGATTCAACATTTGCAAATCATTTTCTTACTACAGGGCATACATTTCCTAAATTACAAGAAACAGAGATCATTCACTATAACAATTTTAAGCCATTTATTGAAACACTTGAGAACATAGAAATTTACAAAAGCCATAATAATTCCGTTTCTTGCAATTTACTACTTAACGAGCAGGTAGATTTTAAAAATTGCATCCTATTTGAGATTTTTAATAACTAATAATCAAAAATGATATATTTAAATTTTCTTAATTAGTTTACCACTTTGTTTCTATGCAATATTCTTATACACAAAAATGCCATATTTATGTAATCCTTCCGAGAATTTAACACATACCTACTGTTGTAGACAAGACCCTTTCGGTCTGTTTCAAAATGTTTTGTTGTCATTCATGAATTTGTTTCCGTTTGAAAATGACATAGTATTGTCGAAACTAGTCACGGTTTTTATGTTTATTTATTTATTAAAAAATAAATAAATTAGTTATATAAAACAAAGTAATTCGTTTTTCTACAATCATAATCGAATAATTGCTCGAAGAGGAAACATTAATTGGCCCCCTAGACTTTGCGATCTAACACCTCTAGATTTTTTCCTATGGAGCTATGCCAAAGATCCACAACCAATTGATGACCTAAAGAATTATTAACTGTTTTCAAGTAATTGAACCGCAGTTATGCCAGAAAGTTATCGAAAATTTTGGCATAAGATTAGAAGCTTGTGGTACAGCAGCAGGTGGTCACTTACAAGATATTGTTTTCCATTACTAAACCGAAACAATTGTACTATCATTTGAAATAAAAGATTTGATCATACTCAAATAATTTGTGTATTTTATTAAAAATTAACCTTAAATTGGAACACGCTTTATATATATCTTATGTTATGCTTGATACGACCTTTTGGGAGAAAAAATAATCATTAGAGTAAAAAATTTTAGTACGGTCCCGCTTAAAAATAGACTAATTGGCTAATTAAATATTTACAAGAAAACCTATAATTTTTTTGTTTTGTTTTTCTTGCTTGTTAAAGCGATATAATTGGAAAACTGAAAAAAAAACAATTTTCGTTTTTCTTTTTTTTTGATAATTATGTAAATTTTTGTATTCAAATGTTTCCTTTACAACTTATAGTTTCGATGTTATCAAGGAAAAATCTTGATATTTTCAATTTACATCGCGTAACCAAGCAAAAACAACAAGTAAAAAATGTATAGATTTTCTTATCATGGAAAATATTTAGTTTATTATACTGTTTAGGCTATAAGCAGGACCGTATTCATTATTTTAATGCGATGTTTATTTTTTCTGGCAAACCGCCATATAAAACTTAATATGTCTTTCAATGCTTTATCGACATTTTAACAAGAAACGAAACGTAGCAGTGGTGAAGATTTGATGACGCCCTGTTGTGTAAAAGTATGTCAGAAACCGATTCTCTTTACTATATCTTAATTCTTGGAAATAAAAGTAATAGGGGCAAACTCCCTCTCGCCTTCACATTTTCTTTTGAGCGATTATACTTACAGTAATGATAGATGGTTTGGACAGCCAATTCAGTCACTGGACCTGACACTGTTAGATTTTTGTGTGGAGATACTTGACTGACACTGTTTCCAGTATTGTATTTATTTATTTTTTATTGTGGCCTATTTTATTGAGTTCAGACATTTGTCGTTGAAGTTCCTCTTAATTTGAAAATAACATCAGCAAATCTCAGACGGTTTTCGGAAGGCTTTCCAAAGCCGCTGTGAATAGTTTTTGCTTTCCTGTACTTATTGGGCAACGTTTCTATATATATGGCTTATTTACACCTTGCTTACTAAGGGCATTCTATATAAGTGTAGAATGCTTTCTAGAAGTCTATGAAGGGCAATGCGAGTGCTATTTGAAATTCTTTAGTTCGACTGATAATTTCCCTTAAAGTATGTATGAGATCAATTGTGCTGAAGGCACTGCCGGGTCCGGCTTGTTCTCCCGAGCGGAGTCTAATGTACTTTGTATTATGCTCTGTATGATCTTAGTGAATGTTTTGTACCCCAAGGGCAGGAAATTGTTCAGTCTGTAATTTCGGATGTCTTCTGTACTACCCTTCTTGGGGATTAATCTATTAGGGCGCTATTCCACTGTTCTAGTATGTGCCTGGTGCTTAGACGTTGTTTATAAATTTTGAACACACGTTACCATGTTTCTCGATCACCGTATTTGAGTATTTCTTCATGTCCTTGATGGCTGACCCCACTTCTTCCACGCGAACTTTTGGTGTTTCAGGGGTTTATATATATTTTATTCGGATATTTTCGTTTGTTAAAACGATTACTTAGCTTTTCCTGATAATTACTTAGTGCTTTCTTAGCGTTCTTTTGGCTATTTCGATTTTCAATTGCACATTATAAGTCTGTTGATTTTAAACCTTTCCACTCTAAATATTAAGGGCAATTGTCCCCCGATTCTACCCCCACGCCATTCTTACGTCAAGTAATTAATGGACGTCCCCTAAACAATAAAATATTTTGAATTTTACATATGATTTGACCCTTTCAGGTTCTTTTACTAAAACGTTTAAATTTTCAGACATCAACAAATTTAAGAGAAATGAGGAAGGTGAAGAAGAACAAAAAGATGCCGATGATGGTAATACCCAAATTACTTAAAAATTTAATTTATTCTTTGCGTTTGATGTTAATATTTGAGCTTTTATTTTATTACACTCCAATAAAAGGGTAAAATTATAAACTGTTTTAATTATGTTTGTTCCCACTATTTGTCTGCATTTCACAGCATATATGTTTTTATTTCGATAAAATTCTGTTGCAGTTTCCTGTACAATTCTTATAGTTTCTAAATTACATGATAAACAAGAGTTATTATAAAAGCGGCCCATGGCAACAATAAATAAATTTTAGATTGTGGAAGGGTAACTTCGATGTAACAAATGTCTGCCTATATTTATCCCTCACTCTCCATAAATTATATATTTGGGATTGTAAATCTCTGAACACTAATTCTAAAGCAACGGTATTCAGTCCTTTTATATCTACCACCCACTTTTGAGTCTCTGTACTATATTGTTTTAACCGCCACCGCCTACAAGTTCTACAGAAATGGTAGTTTACAAACTAGAGAAACATCTCTATTTAATAAAAATTATAAAGCAGAATTACAGCATGTAATAATAGTATTTTGGACCGCTGAACAGGAACCCTTGGTCACGTGGTCAGTGCTTGTGAATCACAGGCCACAATGTTTTTTTTTAGTTTGGAAAAAAATAATTTAACTGACTTGGACAGTAAGATAGACGCAGTACAAGATCGAGTTCGATTTTTCAATTTCTTCGGTACGTAAGTTTAAACCCTTTGGCGTATACAGAACTGCCGAACAAAATAAAGGGCCTCAGAAACAGGAAGGTAAGTGCTGAGTAAATCCTTAGAACCTTTCATGTCCTAGAATAACAGAAAGTTTAAATGTTTCGCTCAACACGTAACATTAGGTTAAGTAAATTTCGTTTTAAGATTTTTGAATATATTATAGCCAAATTGTTGATTCTTTTGCTGAAGTTTTTAATAGAAACCCTACTCTAAACATCTCTCAAGAATGTTCATCTCGATATTCTCCTACAAAAGTTAATCTCTCAATGTTGAAATTATATTATGCCTTTCGATGGTAACTTCTTACAAACCTAATGAATATATTTCAAGCACCAAATTTCTTATGAATGCTTATTAAGAAAATTATGATCTGCTTGTCATAATCTGTCTAATTAAAGTAATCTACTTGGCCGTGCTAACTTTTTAATTAGCAGTTGATCTAAACTTGATGATTGGCCATTTATTGTCGATACCTTAGAAACTTCTCTTGCTGACAAAAGGAGTGCCTCGAACAAGATCTGCTAATTACTGGCCCTAACAAATATATGATATGAAATCATACGAAATAAATTAATTCCTCGGAAATGAACCGAGATACTAAAATCATTTATTTAAGAAAGTATAACGAACTTTCTCTTAGAATCCTTATTGTAAACTTAACTTCATTACAAACATTTATCTGATTGAAGAAACCTAACTCAATTGAAACAGCACTCAGTTACATTTTAGAAGAAAACAACTTTGTCTACACTCTAACAACCCACACAAACATCGTAAACGTAGAAACAACCATCTTTCAATTATGGTAATATCAAACCTAATTATCAATCAAATAATTTGTCCAGACTTCCAAATTTTCACCTGCCAACTCTACCGAAGTTCCAACCAAATTTCAATCAGCCGATAAAACCAAGCTTCAATAATTCATTTAATAGATCAACAATCTTTCAAAACTTAATCAAAAACATTTTCAAATCAACCATTAAATATTCAACCACCAACTATTCATAGAAAGCTTTTACAACTAAAAATTTCACTACTATTTCTACATTAATTTTTGTTGGCTTTATTTTGGGTGTTGTGGATTTTGAGGTCCATACGATTTTATAGTATTGTTATAATGTTTCATTTTATACGCCACTGAATCGAAATCTGTTGAAATATTACCTACTCATATTACAAAAACTACCTCTCTGAAATAAACAACTGATAACAAAAACTAACAACGAAAAAGTACCGATAATTGCAGAAAACAACAATATACGCCGAAAACATTGGTAGGAATGTAACAGATTATAAAAGAGAGTCGACCGCAGCAGGCAGTCAGCACAGATCATACAATAGAGAATTGCTGTTGGCAGTCAGTCACTAGTGGAATTGCGAAGAGAATCAGCTAGCTTCTCTGTATGATCTGTGCAGCTAGTAACGACAGTTAGTAATTTACGGTAGTTGCCCTTACTACGCGGAGTAGAAATAGTAGTAAAATATTTAGTTGCGAAAGCTTTATATGAATAGCACGTGGGTGAATATTTAACGGTTGATTTTGAAAATGGTCAAGAGTTTTGATTCATTATTGAAGTTTGGTTTTATCGGCACAGGTGCGTGCAAATTATGTTATAATTTAAATAAAAGTTAGCACAACCAAGTAGATTACTTTAATTAGCTAAATTATAGCAAGTAGATCATACATTTCCTTCATATGCATTCATAAGAAATTTGCTGTTTGAAATATGTTGGTTAATGTTGTAAGAAGTTACCTTCGAAAGGTGTAAATGTGTCACATATAATTTCAACATTGAGAGACTAACTTTTGTGGGAGAATAACGAGATGGACGTTCTTGAGAAATGTTTCAGAGTAAGGTTTCTATCAAAAACTTCAGCGAGAGAATCAACAATCATCAAGATTGGTTCATGTAGATGGCAAAATGAGTGAAAATATATGAAATATGTACAAAGAAGTAACAAATCGGTATGTTATATGGTTATAGCCGCTGGGCTATTATATTGTCGCGGTTCGTTGGTTATTGGTTGGTCTCGTGAACGGCTGTGGATCCTAAGTGGCCACGCCTCCTTCTGGTTGAGTTCTTTTAGAGCGGGGCAGGGTCGGTACCGTGTTAAATAGAATTTTCCATAAGTTCTTGATTTCATTGCGTGCCTTTAGTCATGAGTTCTTTTCACAATCTCAATTGCTTCTCTTACCAGTCTTCGTTTCGTGAGTTCTATATTTGTCAGTACTTGCGTATTCTCAAAGTTTATTCGGTGTGACGTCGTGGTGGCGTGTTGCGCCCTCGGTTTTTTTTCTTTCTAATGATGTCCTCGTGTTCATCACTCCTGTTTTGCATTCGACTGTTAGTTTGCCCTACATAAGTTTTATGACATTCTGCACATGGAATTTCATACACTCCCTGTTGTTCTAAAGGATTCCTTAACACCATTCTGATTTTTCTGTCTGTATTGAAAATAGCATGAAGATTGTGCCTGCGTAGGATACCCGTAATACTTTCCGTGGTGTTTCTTAAACTAATACTTCTAGCGATCATTATAACGATGAGTCAAACGTACATCAGCTGATCCACTGTTACTTGATGCTGTAGTATCCTGTCATTTATATTTCATCTCAGTTGCTCTCAAAGATAAAAAATACTTGTATTCTTCCTAATTGGCCTCTTTCAGTTGATATATTGCATAATGCGTTTGAAAAAAGGTTAGTTTTTTATTTTCTAGTTAATTATATAATTTGGCCCCCAAAATTAATATTAGTTGACCAGGTCATTTACCATAATACGTGACAAAATTAATAGTAGAACAAAACCAACATCACCATGTTCTAATGATGAAAAATTACTAATTGACATAAAATTCAACATTTTTTTTCAATGCGTTTTTGTTTTTTTAAGAAAAAATCCGCGAAAAATCGGTAACAATTTAGTTTTTACCTTTTATACAAAATGTACCCATGAAACTCTGTTTGCTGTACAATGTTGATAAGAAATGAAAAACCTACAAAATGAGCTACTGTATGCTCAAATGCGTTAATTGATTCCTTAGATAATGGACCCTTTACCCGAAATTCCAAAAAAATAATTAATCGTTTATTTTTTTTATTTTATAGCTAAAACAAATATTAATATACCCAATTTATGTTCTAAAAATAAATACTGCCTCAGAAGTTTTTGCAACATTTCAGTCAATCCTATGGAAGAGATATTTTTTTAAAAGACCATATTACCGCACTGGATCATCCTATCATTATGAATAAACCACCGTTATAAAGTAGAAGAGTTGATCTAAAGTCCCCTCATCTCACTTTTCCAAAATCTAAAGTTTAAACACATATAGCTATTGAAAACATTTGGCCATTCCGAATCAATTGATGTGGACGAGTCCATTCGAAAAATTGCTGAGGTGTTATAGTTTCGGGAATAAAGGGGAATGGGTATTTTTTATATTTTGTTAATACCTTTATAACAATTTATTTTAAAAATAATAAATTAATAGATTTGTAGTCCTTATTATGACCCCTTTCATTTGATATATTACATGATGCGTTGAAAAAAAGTTTTCTTGTATTTTTTATTTTTATAATTCAACTCCCAAAATTTTAGAGTTTTCTCCTTATTTTTCCTGTAAAGTTCAATTGAGTCCCTATATCTCTGTTTTTTCAAAATTTTATCTTTTAAACTAATTATTTTAAAATTATGAAAAAATATATTCCTCATAATGAGCCCTTTTATTTGAAATATTACATGTTGCATTAAATTTTCATTTTTTCATTTAATTCTATAATTTGCTTCGTAAAATTAATATTAGGGATTTCTCCTTGTTTTTCCTGTAAAGTATATTTCTTATTTTTTTTAAATTTTAGGCTCAATTGTTTCGGCGAATGGTCGATTTTTGTAAAATTTCTTCTCCTAAATTCAGAATTTCTTCACTTACAACATGTTCTTTTGATCGGGTCGTCAAACTATCTCCTGATAGCAAACTTGCTGTGCATTCAATTCTAACTTAACAGAAATGTGGTTCTTAACTATGTATACGGGATCAACTCTAAACTATCCGATATTTCCAGCCTCAACTATGTGTTATAATAGTTTGCCGGTAACGCAAGTCCTTATTTACCAACTCCAATTACGTGGAGCGATTTTTTAAAACTAGCTTTACCAACAGGTATAGTTTAAACTAAGGTAGTTTCCGAAATGATAATTGACGTGAAACTTATTTTTCAGAAAACTGGAAAAAACAATAAATCATTGTCGATGAAATGTCACATAATCTTTCTTAATAAATAACACTATCTAAAAAACAGTTTACATCAGTCGATAATTATTGACAGGCGATATTTCTAAAACAATATATACAGGGTGGAATGTGTTCGATGGCACATTCCATAGAGAATATTCAAAAAAATGTATGAATTAGATGTTGCGGTTTTAGTTCAATGCTGGTTCAATGCAAGTTTATATTTGACGAAGGACCTTTAGCGGAACAATCAATAAACACGTGCCGTCACATAAACGAACCACCAAATAAAAGTTATCACTAACCTTTTATGTCGAAGCTCTGGTGTTTTCTTGGGTCTTCTTTCTTCAGAGGCTAGCCCCGTAATAGCAGGAACAGTTTCTTAGAGCTTCGTCTGGACAACACGTTACACAAAAAAATAGCGACGTAATGTTCATTGATTGAGCAAACAAAAATGCGGGTTTAACAACAAATGATGCGCTTTTGTAAACACAAAAGAAACAAAACGAAAGCGGTTTAGCGGTCGTTACGAACGAAGCTACTAACTCGCGGAATCGTAACGCAAAAAACAACAATAAGCGCCGTCTCTTCAGACGGGATCAAAGCGTGACCGAATAGTTCGGAGCACAATACACGAACCTGCCAAGCCTCCAAACAGCTAGGGAACCAAAAGACGAATGTCAATACTGTCTATATTTTACACGCAAAAAACACTTACAATTAGTATTAGCGCGACGGAAAGTTTTAGAAAAGGTGCAGAAGTTTAAAAATCAATGAAGTAATTCAATCAAATTGAAAACAATACACTAAACAAATTGCGGGAACGCACCATTCCGCCAGCCTTGAATTACTTATTTCAAAACTAAGGGTCCACTGGCAGTGGACAAAGCTTTACAAGAGGTCGCTTCAAAGTACCACTTGCAGTTCTAACTGTAGCAACGCGTACAACACCATCACCTCCAGGATGTACGTCAATAATGCGCCCTAATGACCAATTCAAAGAAGGGGAAGTGTCTTGCTTCAAAATAACAAGAGTACCTGGCTTAACAACCTCTGAGGGAGCAGTCCATTTGCTCCGTTGATGAAGAGTATGTAAATATTCTGGCGACCAACGTTTCCAGAATGCCTGATGCAAACGACTCAGTAACTGCCATCTGTTGAGATGATTAGATGGGACAGATAAGAAATTAGATTCAGGAGGTGCTGTTAAAGGTTCCATTGTAAGAAACATACCAGGACTCAAGGCGGTAAGATCCGATGGATCGTTGCTACAAGGGGTTATAGGTCGCGAGTTTAAAACTGTTTCGACCTGTGCAAATACAGTAGAAAGTTCTTCGTAGGTTAGGATTTGATCTCCAACGACACGACTTAAGTGAGCTATGACACTACGAATTACTTTCTTTGCGGATAGAATCCAAAATCGTTGCTGCAAAAGAAATTGAACAGTTTGGATTCCTGCGTGAAGATTGGTGACATGACAATCTTCGACAATTAGATTAGTCAAACGACTTTTACTTGGTAGCAGTGCGGGAAATTTAGTGTCAAACGTCAATGGAGCATTAGTCAATCTACTCCAACTCTAAGAGTTCCCTGTTCATCAAGTAACGGCGAAAGTTTACGAAGCGATTTGGGCAAACGTTTTCGTTCTCGAAATCTCTTTAGAAAAATATTGATCTTGAACATATCGAACAATGTGAAGCTGAGCCTGATATAACTCAGCAGCCAAAAATGATCCAGAGCCCCTACGGTCTGGATTGCGGGCGTTATCAACAAAGCGACAAATATGAGCTAGAATGCGGGTAATGCGATTAATAGAAGAATGTTCTTCTAACAAAGTACCAAATAAATTTGGTGAAGCGGTGACTTGAAGCGCCACTATACGGGCTTCAGTCATAACTAGCGGTGACATGCTTGAGTCTGAGCAAGCAGGTGGCAAACAAGCGGTAATCAACAATTGTGGACCTTTCCACCAAAGTGTATTACCTAATAACTCTGATGGCAAAGTGCCGCGGGAACCCAAGTCAGCGGGGTTATCACAAGATTGGATGTAAAACCAATGTGAATAAGGAAATTTTTCCTGAATATAAGCAACTCGATTACTGACAAATGTCTTCCAACGGTGCGGGAAAGAACTAAGCCATGAAAGGACTACCGTGGAATCTGACCAGCAACGAATCACCTTGAACAACAAACGACTATAGAATTGCTCATAAACATAATGAGCCAACTTAGCGGTAAGAACTGAAGCACACAGTTCCAATCTAGGAAGTGACAAAGTTTTCAAAGGGGCAAGTTTTGATTTAGACAACACAAAAAAACTTTGACGAAATCCAGATGCGGTTTCGAACACAAAATAAACAACAGCGGCATAACCTTTCTCAGAAGCATCACCAAATGCGTGAAGTTCACAACTAGAAAAGTTTTCTATAGCAAGCAGGTGAGGCAAAACTAAATTCTGCAAGGTCAACAAAATAGCGATAATGTCTTGCTGCAATTTGGGACCGATAAACAAACAATCATTCAAAGATAACCGATGAGGCATCTTAGCGGATGCATTAAACACCACACGAAGCCTGGTTGTGCCACCATCAGTCTTCAAAACACAATGATGCGGTATGTAGTAACAATCAGAAGAAGTAGATGATAGATCTGGAACCATCTCCATATGTTCAAGCTCCAAATACTCTTTGAGAAAATCACAATATTGTTTGTAAAGATCTGGTTGCTGTAGAAGACGTCTTTCTAAAGAGTAGAAACGTTGTACGGCGAGATTATACATTCCATCAAAAGCAGGAAGTGTATTTCGAAAAGGAAGAGGCACAACGAATCTACCTGAATCCAATCTCCTGCATCCCTCGGAAAATATTTTTTCGCAGATAAGATCTTCAGGGGACTGAACGAGTGCGGTAGGAACATCTTCAATTGTCCAGAACCTTTGGAGTGAATCATCTAATGATACTAAATCTTCAATTTGACAAAAAAGCGAAGTTGGGTTTATAACTGACTGAGAGTGAGAGTTAATAGAACTCGAAGATGATGAAATGAAACTAAGTAACGGCTTCTACAATCGATTTTTTAGAACTCGAAGACACTCTACCCATAAGGATGTAACCAAACACAGTGTTAATAGCATCAGGAACACCTTCCTTTCCCAGAAGACGTCCATCCAACAAAATTTGAGAAAATATATCGGCACCTAACAAAAGGTCAATAGCGTCTGGGCTATTGAAACCAGAATCAGCAAGTTTCAAATTGGTTAGATATGCCATATTAGCCATGTTAATGGGCGCAACAGGCATATCATTGCAAATGCGGGGTAAAACAATAGTATCAAACAATAAAATTGCACTCAGGCTTTACTATAGAGCGAAGAGAAAGGGTAAGAGAGCCCTCAGCAGAGGGAGTACATAGAACCTAGCCCGTTGACTTGAATCGAAGCGGGCGTAGGTCGGAAGCCAAGGCGTTTTACAGCCTAGACATCGCAAAGTTTGATAAGAACCGTAGTTATCTAATACCTCAACTAAAGCGGTAGATAACAACACATTTGAATTGTATGACAAAAGTGAACTATGACAAGAAGTCTGCGGTAGAGAAGTTTCGGGACTTTCAACAGTATTAATGGTACTGGATCCACCAGATGTGGAAGCCAGGTTTGCGGGGGGAGCTTTAGATTCAGACCGAATACCTGAATCAGCACAATTTACAAAATGAAGCAATGTGTGATGACGTTGTTTGCAGTTGCGGCAAGAAAAAATTCGGGATGGATTGAATCAATCATGCTAAAAAACAATTCAAAGTCGTCACCTCTTAAGCAGGGGGTGGTAACTCAGATAGGTAATGTTGGTCCAGCTGTCGGTGAACTGTAATGGTGTTTGATCGTAGCCCTCTTAACAAATTCTTCAAGTACTATTTTTGATAGTTAGCCCAAGTGACAGACACAATGTGATCTTTTTTATCGGCCATTATCTTTATTGTATGATTAGGCTTGAATAAATGTTTTTGTCGGCCATTATGAGATTTATGTCTGTGAAAGCTAAAGCCATCAGCCATCAATCGCTCTCTATTTTTTCTAATTTGTGCTGGTATTTTGTATACAATTCCGTTCCTGGTTTATTTATACATAGTTAAAGTGAGTGAACAGGCTTGTAGCAGTACCAGGACATTTGAGGATGATCATTTGTATTACATTAAGATGCAACCTGCAGTGGAGTCAGAGAAACAAGCACACAAGAGTAAGACTTTTAGTGATTGTTGAATAAATCAACATTTTGATGTATTTGGTACTTTTTCCTCATATACTGACTTGTATGTCATTTATGGTTTCATTTAAGGTTATGAGAGAACTGCAGGAGACAGTTTTATAGACTCTGCTGAAGAAAAACAAGCATATATTATGTGAGTGAACAGGCATGTAGCAGTACCAGAACATTTGAGGATGATCATTTGTATTGCACTAAGATGCAACCTGCAGTAGAGTCACAGAGTCAAGTACACAAGAGTAAGTATTTTTTAGTGGTTCTTGAATAAATCATAACATTTTGATGTATTTGACAGCATACCAAAAAAGAGTGGTGGTAAAAACATCTTCAAATCCAAGTAGCCAGAACCTTAGAAAACAACTGTTGAAGTGGAAGAGAATAGCCAGAAGAGCTAGCAAAATGAACACCAAACATCATTTACAGCTACTGCATCAGAAGCAATGTGACTTAAGGTATTTGAAAAATGTTAATAGTACCACCATAAATTTCTTTATGAGTCAAATGAGGAATCAAAAGTTAAAACCGAAGGGAAGATGCTTTTCATTAGATGATAAAATATTTGCATTATCACTGTATAAACAAAGTGCCAAAAGCTATAGATTTCTTTCAAAAGTTTTTAGTTTACCATCTCCTAAGAATCTCAGTAATCTTGTTAATATTGTTCCCTTCAAATGTGGCTATAATGAACATATCTTTAAAAATTTAAATAAAATTGTTGAAAAATTATCAGAAAAAGAGAAATATTGTATATTAATGTTTGATGAAGTATCTTTAAGTTGTGGCCTTACTTATAATTTTTCAAAAGATCATATGCCTGGAATTGTAGATTTTGGTAGTGGTGATCGATGCATGCACTTTGCAAATACTCAATACTCCAACCATTTGTACAGTTTTTGTTATGAATTATTTTAATGTATAAATAAATAGTGTCATTTTAACTGTATTTGTTAATTTATCTTTTGTAAATAAATAAATATAATTTCAATATTAGTTTCATTTATTTTGATGGTACATTGCCTTCTAAATGTTATATTTATTATTATTATAGCGACGTAATGTTCATTGATTGAGCAAACAAAAATGCGGGTTTAACAACAAATGATGCGCTTTTGTAAACACAAAAGAAACAAAATGAAAGCGGTTTAGCGGTCGTGACGAACGAAGCTACTAACTCGCGGAATCGTAACGCAAAAAACAACAATAAGCGCCGTCTCTTCAGACGGGATCAAAGCGTGACCGAATAGTTCGGAGCACAATACACGAACCTCCCAAGCCTCCAAACAGCTAGGGAATCAAAAGACGAATGTCAATACTGTCTATATTTTACACGCAAAAAACACTTACAATTAGCATTAGCGCGACGGAAAGTTTTAGAAAAGGTGCAGAAGTTTAAAAATCAATGAAGTAATTCAATCAAATTGAAAACAATACACTAAACAAATTGCGGGAACGCACCACAGGGTGTGTGTCAAAGTTATCCAGAAAATGACTAAAGTTGCTTGGGTTAATTTGTTTATTTAATAAAACGTTCTATTTTTTCTATTCTATCTTCTAACAGGCATTAATGAACTTGGTATTCGATTGATCACACAAACACAGTTCACGACGTTGTGTCATGCAAGTGACGGGTTTCGTCCTAGAGTTGTGTACTTATATAGAGTATGGCCGCGTATCTTCCCGCTATTATAGAAAATGCGGTACCCAAAAAAATCTAAAATAAAACAAGCAAACTTAAAATAATATATATACAAATTAATTGCCTACCCATATAGTATCTAGTCGATACCAAGCAAATCTATTATCCTGTGTAAATACCTAACAACAGTGAAAGGGCGATTATAGTTCTTTTGTGCATACGTATTCAGTATGATGTCAATTGTAGAACCATTGACGCATTTGAGCTGTGGTTGTAACGTGTGAAAAATTGAATCCCTTTCGATTAACCTTTATCATTTATTTTATAAAAGGATATGCCTTTATTACTGTAGAGTTATTGTAGCTGCAGTTAGGTTCACTGAAATGATCTGAGTGTAGTATTCCTAGAGTACCTTGTTCTTTGTCTGGGTAAATTTCTACAAGTAGTCGATGCCCAGGACATTACTACCGGTTAGAACTGTGCAAATTTCAGTTATGCTTCGTGGTTTGAAACTGCTAACAGTGACCTTTTAGTTATAGTTATTCCTAAAATGCCTTTGAATTAAACCTTCCTAGATTAACCAATATCTCTTACCTTATACTTTCGTTTGAGTAATTATTTCATTCAAACAACTTTGTTTACAAAGATTCACATCTGGCAGATTTATTGTGGGTTAGGTTAGGTTATTTTTGGTATTTCGTTTGTCGGTTAGGTGCAGGGTGGTAAAACCTTGATGCACACATGGAAAGTTAAATAGTCAGTCAAATTATGCTATCGCCCTCTGATGGCCGTCGTCTTGGAAGGGGAACCTTTGGGATCTTCAACCAAATGGGAAACTCATAGCTTCTTGATTTGGCTGCGTAGAGTGAACGTTTGCACGAGGGTACGCGAATATATTATAATAATCGCGTTTTGCTAAATAGAAACCGTGCAGCATTTAAGCGCGCGTAAAAGATACTTGTTGAGTCGCATATTCCTTAGCATCATAATGAACTGGGAATATATGTTTATGGCTAAGACATTCTTGGATTAAAGAACAACCCTTTTTTCGAAGAAATAAGCGTAGCAGATATTGTTATATGCAAGCAAAATAATTTCACGGCAATGCCTGAGTAATTTATGGAAGTAATATAATTTCACGGTAAGGCTTGTTATATCGAAGCAATATAATAGCGCGGCAGGGTCTGAGTAATATATGGAAGTAATATAATTTCATGGCAGGACCTGAGTAATTTCTGGAAGCAATATAATTTCACGGCAGGGTTTGTTATTTCGAACCCACATAATGTCAGAGTAGATCTGTCTTTTATGGAAATAATTACTTATAGTGAAGTCTTTGCTTATAATGGCACCGTTTTGTTACGATGAGGCCTGAAATTTTTGGGATGTTAATTACAGTGAGGCAAAGTATTTTATGTAAAAGCCTTTTTTGAGCTATTTTGGCCTATTACCTTATCGAATTTTAGAATCATTTTTAGAGAATTAGCTGTTTATCAAATGGCTATTTAACAGTTAACCATATGAGATTCTTTTACTGTGTAGCTATTGGTGGTTGGAATTCAGTTTTTGATGGCACAACACTTTAGTGATATTTGGCTTTGAGTTTCCACAACTACTGTTTATTTCCCAAGTTCAGTACAAATAACAGTTCTGATGCATATCTGGTATGAATTATGTGAACACATTGTACAAGGTAAGGGATTTCTGTTAACAGTTGCGGCGCACTATGGGTCAAATGACATTTTTTTAACGGAAACCTAATATCTAAGAACAAATAGAGATATCGAAACAATTCTTTTTTAAAATTGAACCTTGGGTTATGTAAATTAAGGGAAAATATTTAGAATGTCATCATCCACTATTATAGGGGTGGAAATGGGGGGTGAAATGATGGGACAAATTTCAAAACTCGATCTTTTTTCTTTTGTTTATGGTATATTTCAAAGACAAATAGAGATATTTTTACATGTTTTTTTTTTAATTTGTAGAGTTGTTAGATTAGAAAAATATTTATTGCAAAACTATTCTTTCAAAAACATAGGTAAAAAAGGGGTGAGCGTATGAAAACGTAAAAAATCGCCTAAAATAGTTTTCATTGGGCGCTGAACACGGTTCTAAAAACTATTTCTCACTGTGGAGATAGTTTGTCGTTCGATTTTCCCCCATAGGAATCAAAAATGAAGTCTTTCTACCGGGGAATTAGAATTAGAATTTTCTGTGGTAGTAAAATGTAAATTTATTTTATTTAGGTTACAGAAATCAACAATCAGGTGATTTTTAAATTCAGTACCGTTATCACAAATGATTGTTCGAGGTAGTCCATAAAATGAAATAAAGGTTAAAAGATTATCATAAATTTGAATAGAGTTTTTGTCTTTTAATGGTAAAGCTTGTCCGAATTATTGTTAAGAATGTTTCATTTTCACAGAAAAATGTGTCAATGTGAATTGTTTCTAAGGGTCGTTTCGGAGTAGGGGTTATTTGAAGTTTTATATTTTGAGGGTGTCTTTCATATTTACATGTTCGACAAGTGTGGCAAGTATATAAAGTTTTATATCATTTTCCATAGTAGGCTAGTAATATTTTTTAAGAGAGTTTTTCACTTCATGAATTCCTTTATAAGAAACTTTTCCTTCGTGATGATATTTTATTAAAGTTTGTTGTTCTTCTTTGTCAGTTACGTTTTGTAGTAACTTTGAAGATGTTACAAGATGTAAGGAAGTAAAGTTTTTCTGTAAAGTAGTTATTATTTTGGCTTTATCATGTTCATTGAAAAAGTAAAGACAATATCAGGGACAATAATTTGTTTGAATCTGTTATTTATTTCTTGTTGATCAGCTGATCTAGCTAAAGTTAAAGTATATTTGAAATTTTCAAAAATTGTTGTTGCTGCTATACTAGAAATTAATGCTTTAGGACTGTTTAAAATTATTATTTGTCTTTTGTTGGGGTTGTTGTGTTACATTCTCTTGATTTGCAAGTTCTTCATTAATTTGTCGATTCTCTTGTTCTGCTACTTCTTCTGCTAAGTCCAAAATTTGCTGATATATGTCTTCGTCTCCTTGATTTGCTATTATTGATTTTCATCACCAATGGCGTTAATGTTTACATGTTTGTCTAGAATTACTCTGGATAACGCGCCTGCAGCTTGATTTTCCTTTCCTTTTTTGTATTTTATCTTAAAATCAAATTCTTCTAAGTCTAGTCTCCATCTGTGAAGTTTAGAATTTTTTAGGGAGAATAACCATTCTAAGGGTTTATGGTCACAAAAGGCTGTAAACTTTTGGTTATACAAATATGATCTAAAGTAACGACATGCCCAAACAATAGCAAGTAGTTCCTTTTCTATTGTTAAATAATTAATTTCAGCTGGGTTTAAAGTTCGTGAGGCATAACATATGGGGTGTCCGTCCTGAGATAAAACAGCTCCTAATGCAAAGTTAGAACTATCTGTTGTGCGTTCAAATTCTTTTGAAAAATCTGGATAAACTAAAATTGGTTCATTGCATAAAAGTGTTTTACAGTAATTAAAAGTTTTTATGAATTCATCGTCTATGAGTATTTTTTCTCCTTTCTTTAATTTTTGTGTAAGGGGTTTGACTGTTTTCGCAAAATTTTAATAAATTTTCGGTAATATCCAATCAGTCCTAAGAAACTTTTGATTTCTCAGTGAGTTTTGGGGATTGTGCATTTTTTGTTGGCTTCAATTTTCTTTGGGTTAGGCTTTATTCCTAATGGTGTTATGATGTGTCCTAAGAATTCTACTTCTTTTCTTAAAAATTCACTTTTATCAAGTTGTACTTTGAGATTAGCATTTCGAAGAGTTTGAAAAATTTGTTTTAAGTTTTTGATGTGTTCTGGAAGTGAAGTTGAAAATACAATAATGTCGTCCATATATACAAGGCATATCTTATTTTGAAAATTGCGGAGAACATTGTCCATTACTCGTTGGAATGTCGCGGGTGCATTTTTAAATCCAAACGGCATTCTTAAAAATTCATAATGTCCGTTGTCTGTTTTAAATGCTGTTTTTTTCTATGCATTTTGATCTGATGATAACCTGAGCCTAAGTCAAGGGTTGTAAAATATCTATATCTTCCGAATTTGTCTAAAATGTCATTTATGTTGGGGATAGGATAGCGGTCGTCAATGGTTTTTTCGTTTACTTTTCGGTAATCTATCACTATTCGCCATTTTCTTCTTCATGATGCGTCGAGTTTCTTTGGTACTATCCACACAGGGGATGACCAGGGTGAGATACTTGGTCTGATTATTCCATCATTTAACATTTGTTCAATTTGCCTGTGAATTTATTCTTTGTGTACTTGGGGAAATCTGTATGTCTTCGAATGACATGGTTCTTCATCCTTAGTCCTTATTTGATGTTTGACTATGTTCGTGAAACTAAGTTTATCTTTGGGTTTTTGAAAAATATCGTTGAATTCTTCAGATAAGTTTAGTAATGACGTTATTTCTTCAGAGTTTAAATGATTATTTCTGACACTTGGTCATTGATTATGGTGCAAGGGAAAGGTTTGTTGAATGTTTTGGGAGAGAGTTGTGAATTTCTATTTTTGCAAAACCATTTCTTGCAATTGTCAACATTTCAGGTATATAAATTCCATTTTGATGATAAGAATGAATTAAAATTTGTCCTTCTTTTATGTTTTTACTGGGATTTACTATTTTGTGATAATTTCTAAGGATTTAAGATCAAAGGTGTAAGTTGAAAAATCTTCACGGAAACAAATTGAAATGTTTGTTTATCTGTTTACAAGTTGATTATTTTCTACATCAATTGATTTAGTTTTTGAAGATGTCGAAAACCTATTAATCCATGAAAGTCATAAAGAATAAATTCTAAGTTTTGATCTGTGTTATATTCAATATTGCTGCTTTGTATTCAGCGGTAGCTTTTCCTGTACAAGTTTTTAATTCAGTTTTGTCTATGAAAATTCCTTCAGGGTAATATTCATGTATAATGTAGGGTCTTATTATTGAAAATGAACATCCGGTATCAATTAAGAATTTATAAATTTTACCTTCGATTTGGATTTTTATGAAAGGCAAAGAATTTACAGTGTTTTGATTTAATTCATATGTTAAGTTGATTCTTCGAGTTCGGGGTAATTCGAAAATTCTGGTTGTGATGTTCAAAATAGTCTGTATTTTGTTGGTTAGAATATCCGTTGTTTCCAAAATATTCTTCATTATTTTCGTTTTCAAGGTTGAAATGTTCACCTGACATGGGGGTATATGAATATTGTCTTGAGGGTCCTGGATTATTATTTCTCTGAGTGAAGTGTTCTACACCAGACATTGGTTTTGGGGGATGAGGTTTGAAATTTCTGTTTTGGTTTTGATTTTGGTTTAATCTTTGGGGATTATTGAAATTTGGTCTTCTTTGAAATTGAGGGTTAAATTGTCTTTGTTGATTTGGGTTGTATTGATTTGGAAATTGTTTTCCTTTGAAATTGTTGGGAAAGTTTTGGTTGCAATTTCTTTGATTAGAAGTGTGAGAATTGAAATTATTGTTTGATTGAAAACTTTTTTGATTTTGGGATTGAAGTTTTGGGTTGTTTGGATGTCTTTGTTGTGACTGTCCTAAATTTCTTTGAGCTATACGATTTTCGTATTCTTATTCAAGGTTTTGGAAAATGTCAACTGCTTGTTCAAGAGCAACAGGGTTTGTTAATTTTATGTCATTTTGATAACCTTCAGGGATGAAAGTTATGAAACGATTTTTTGCATTTAGTTCACAAAATTCAATTTTTAAAATTTGTCGGTTTAAGTCTGGTGCTGATAAATGTATTTTATCAATGATTTGAGAACGAATGTGTTGTAATCTTGAGGCAAAGTTGAAAAGAGTTTCGTTGGGTTTGGGGTAAGCTTGATTTAGTTTCGTTTTAAGGGTTTCTAAAGTATCAGTGCATGAGTAAAGGGAAATTAGTCTGGCTTTCAGAATATCCCATGTATTTAACTCCGTTCTTCCAGCACTAGTTATTTTTGCAGCACCTTTTAATTTTTTCGTGCGTGGGCAAAGACAAATTTGTGAGTTGAGTCGGGAAATTCACTGAACATGGTTTCAACTTGAGCGATATATTGTCGCAACTCCAAGGGGTTTCCATTGAATTCGGCAAAGTATTTGATTAAATTGATATCAATTGTGACTTGGGAAGCTTGTGGGGGTTGCTGAGCTGGTTGGCTCGTGATTTTTGTTATTTGTTCTTGGAAATAAGAAAGATTTAATTCTGTTTCAGAATCACTGGAATCTGTGTCAAAAACTTTTTTGGGTTTCTAAACTTGTTCATTCACTTTTGAATACATTTAAGTAAAAATAAAGATTTTTGTTTTCAACTTGATTTTTGAAAAAACAGTTGAGTAATAAAAGAAATTGTTGATGTCAATACAAAATTGTAAAAACAAATCAATTCAAAATTTGGGTTACAAATTCAAAAAATTGTTTTCTTGATACTTTCAATGGGCATTCAAGGAAGGTATCTGGGTTGAGGAGAGTCTCATTTACCTTGATCTCTTGCTGAATGGTAGGTTCTAGTTCGCAAGATCTCTACAACAACTGACTGAATAATGGTATAAAATTAAACACATAACTTTGATTAGTCAACAAAAGTCTGATACACTACGAAAAGAGTCAATGCATAGTCACTTATTAATTATGTCTATAAAGCGGAATTTACAAACATAATTTGCGTAAGGCTTCGCGGGGTAAAGGGTCTCGCGCCTTAAATTCAAATGATTTTTCAATATATATTCCCTTCGTCTTGCACCATCAGAGTTAACATTAAGTTTAGGTACTGCGATGCTACTGCCGGTAGGTATCTTTTCATAGTCATGTCATTTTAGTAATAGAATCAATTTTGGATATATTTTTTAATTTTCACTACTTTTTTTAAATAAACCTAATTTCATTATTTCATAATTTCAGTTTTTACCATGTTTTTGTATACCCAGCCTGTCGATTAGTAACAGAAATTTTGATTTGAGCACAAGTGAAAATATTGAATATATTTTTTTTGAAAACAATTATTTTAAGGAACAACATCATTATGACATAGCCGGTGTGATATAATATCTCAACCTCTTACTGTTTGTTAGTTTTAAGGTATGTTCATTTACAGGTTTTTCAACTACTGGCGCCCTGAATAAATACAAATTTTGTTGTTTTAATGCCTTACCCACACTCCTAGATATTCCCGATGAAGAGCAGTCGTCTAGCAATTGTGAGCAGGGCAAGATAGGCTGTATTGAGTTTTGATGTATATTGATTTTATAAATACCGGGTTGCTACATGGTATTGGAGAAGAATATTACGACTAATTACGAATACTTTGGACAGAACTAATCATCCAAGAAATATAAGAACCCCAAAGACTGTCTAAACTAGTGATCTGGTCCTCAAATACTTTAGTTACCTTCAGGGAAAATATGAGGCACCAAGCCTAACATACTAACACGCTGTACAATCAGGGTATCCACTGATTTAACAATGAACAAATCTACAACTGCCACAATAGTGAAAAATGACGAGAAATGATTAGATGCGTAACCAATGACGAAACTTTGATCACGACCCCTTTGTTAAGAGGAAAAATTAAGAAAAATTCCTTCATAAGTACGTATTGTTATTATTATTTCTTTTAACTTTTTATTTCTATTTTGAAGTCCGCTATTTTTTTATTGTTCTGTTTATTATCTGATATTTTTATTACTATTTATTATTAAATCAGTTGCCTTATTTACAAAATAACACTTCAAATATCATGGGGCATAGCTTAAGTTAAATTTTACTCATGACTATTACTTAGTAATAGAAGACAACAGTTTCGAAAGACACAAATTTGTAACAGGAATGTAGGATTAAATTTTTTTAAATTAAAATAATGTATATTACATAAACAATTGTCATTAATTTATAGGAAATGTTGTAGAAGTTGAAAAAAAATTAAAGTGGAGAATTATTAATAAAAAAAGTCAGGGTGTTTTAGTCAAAATACAAAACATGAAAGCTGTTTAAAAGTAAATTATTCAAGAGCATTAATTACATTATGAAAAGTCTTTTCAAATTGAACTATTTTAAAATATTTCCAACAATTATTTTAACAATTACTTAACATTTTATTGCACAGAAGTGAAAAACACAAATTGTTGCGCAAAGACATTCACATACTTTACTAATCGTTTGCTTAAATTTTTATTTTTACTTGCTTAGTGTTGTATAATTTCATTCTAGTATTTCTTGGACAAGACTCTTCACTCATGAGATGTTTCTTCCAGCAGTTCTCTTGAAATTCTATATCTTCGTGGCATAACGGGCACCTTAATGAATTTCCACAGATTTCTGTAAAACATTAAAAAAGTTTGTTTGCATGTTTTAAATTAGTACAATAATCAGAATTAGTGAATTACCTATATTGTTTCTGTCAGAATTGACAGTGTACGACCGCATGCTTAATGTAAAGGATAAGATGAAGTTTGTTTGATTATAGAATTTTATTCTTATTTTTACATTGGGTCTAACATATTTAGAAATTACATATATGTTGGTACACTCTTAGGATTTCTTTCCCAACACACGAATATATAGTGAGGTCCTAAAGTAACGGATACATTCATTATCTACATAATGACATAATGACAATGTAAATAAAAAATCCTCAAAACAGGTTAAGTTTTATATATGAAATCACACCTTTTAAATAAGGGGTTGCCGGTGATACCGCGTTTAAACGTGTTTCCAATTATCTATTCGGAATACTTTTTGAGTTTTGAATGTTGCTGAAGGAAAATTCTGAATTTAATTTGTTGTTGTCATCAATTCCTAAGGAAAAGCAAAGCAATGTCAAACTGATAACCGATAGTCTTAAAACTTTGCAGTTTTCCTGAAATTTTAAGAGACCCTAGTGAGGAGCAAGAACAAATATTTCAGTAAGATAATAATTAAGAACTTCCTAAGTGTTCAGTGACCACTTGGTTTCATCGATGAATTCTACACTGTAATTAGATAGATACTTTTCTTTCATATCTTGTTATTTTTGTAAATTTAAAATTGTTTAATGTGTAGCTCACTAAATTTATATCTTAGATATTTGAGCTCCTAGACAAAAACTAGCATATTTGAATTGAAGACATCAAACCATGTAATATCTTCTCTCCAAATACTCTGGCACCCTAAACCAGATGTTGAACAATGTTGGACTTAGTGAGTTGCTTTGTCTTATTTCGTTTTATAAATCTATGTATTCTGTTTTTCTTGTCAGAACATACGTTTTGTATTTGTGAGTTGTGTCTATTACTGAATTTAATTATTAATATTTTGCTTTGCAGTATATTGAATGACACACCTCCCTAATAATATAGCAGAAGACTCTAAGATCATAATCCTTGACTAATGCTCTATTAAATTATTAGCTATCATATCAACTATAAGCTACTGAAAAATCTTTGATCTGTCACACGATAATGAATACATATAATATTGTATACCTGAACTTCAACCCACTATATTAAACACTTAACCAACTCAGGTGTTGCAACCTGCGTTTAATGTTTGAGATTAGAGTATTAAACATTGCGTTTATTTATTTATTTTTCTGCAAAGATAAACATTTACCAAATAAATAAAATGAAAATTAATTAAATAATCTTTTATAGACAGAATATTTTTCTGACTTACCTATACATTGCAAGATGTGTTCTCCTAAATATTCAGTTTTAACTGCTTCTGTGCATTCTTGACATTGAGTGTATTTTTCACGTTTTTCACACTCTGTCAATAAATGTTCCACTAATGTGCACACTTCAACAACTTGACTGCACTCTTGACAACGTACAAGCATTGGGCATGACCTCCAATAATGGGAATTCATCGAATTATTTAGAGACAGTATAGCAGATTCCAACTGCCCGCAAAATATGCATTGCCTGGAAAAATATGTTCAATATTGAATAACGAAAATCATTATTTATAAAATGTTAGATATATGTAAAATCACCTTTCTTCATCTTCCCTATTGGAATTGTTACTTCTGTTACTAGGTGAAGAAATTCCACTGGCTGAACTTGAACTTTGTTCATTTGTATTACAACCATTCATTTGCATGTTTGTGCCACTTAAGCTCTTGGTCACAGAAAAGTCTTGAGTCTTACAAGTGTCATAACCAAAAACGTCATTGGTGATGCTTTTTATATTATTTAAACTTACACATTTACTGAATTCATTTTTGTTCATTTGGACGGGCTCTGGACTTAAGCAATCTACGTGGGGCGGCGACCTGACATGTTGCATTGTGGGTTGTTTTTCAAGTAGTTCTTCTTTTTTTCTCTAAAATGATATACAGTAATCTAATGATAATATGAAACGGTAAATAAAATAACCAAAATGAATAAATGGATCCACATATACTATTTGTAAGGAATTAATAACATGAAACATTTCTGTAGACTTACAGCACTATAGAAAATATTAGCATGGGATTGTTCAGTTATTACTACAAAATTAGGTCTTATGATGAAATATATTGCAATTCACAAATTATTCTTTATTACATGTTGTTAATATCTAGTTTTTACATCTCAACAGAATCACCCCAAGGAGATTCAAATATTAGACAATATATAAAGGAACATTCACTACACCTACAAAAGTTTTTCATCTCTTATCTTTATAGAAGATTACAACAGTTGTAGGAGAAAAGAAGTAGGAAAATATGTTTTACTCCCACTAGACGAGGAAAAGTTGTTAGGTTTCTATTCTTTATCTCTTAAAATAAAACAAAATGTCTGACCGTAAAAACCACCCTAAACCAAGTTTTGTGTAATATAAATTTAATATTTTACGTTTTCTAGGTGCTTACTCTGTAAAAAATAATCTGATTTAACAAAATGATGTGTCAAAAGATTGGCAAAACAGAGACCTTTAAAAAGAGCTATCACATTTTGTATTTAAACTTGTAGAAGTGATATTCACCCCCGCTTATGGGTTGAAACTGCAGGGTGACCGATACGTGTAAAATGTGCCCCCCGTAAATATAAATTAACGGTTTTAAAAGTTATTCTGAGTGGCTAGTTTTGAAATGGAAGCCCTGTATATATATATATATATATATATATATATATATATATATATAATTTTACCCAAAGCCGACCCTGTTTCATTTCAGTACGACAACAAACGCTTTGAGATAAAAAAAACGGTTCTCGAAAAGACTCGGCAGCGGAAGGAGTGATGATTGATTTTACGAGAATTTTCTATGCTGGCTTATAAAGGAAGCAACCACAATGGAGAGTTCAGTTATACCGCGACGACTAGCGTATATGGGAATGTATTGTGATATTTGAATCAGCTGTTTAATTTAAATAAAGTTATAGAAAAGTGAAAGTAAATATTATTTTTATAATTTTAAATTGAACCCACGGACTATATAGCAATTTGGTGATCAGAAGTAAAGGATTAAGTGCAGTTAAAATCGTAATTTGATTTATGGAAACCCGAAGAATGCAAAAAATGGACGAAACTACGAAAAAAATAGTCAAGCAGGTTACAGAGGGACTAGACGAAAAAATAGTCCAGATTCTAGAAAAACGTGACAAGAAGGAAAAACAACATCAAGAAGAAATGCAACAAAGATTAGTAAAATCTTTTGATGAAAAACGTAAAATAGAATTAGAAAATCTTGTCACTACGATGAAAACCGAACAACAAAATCTAGTTTCCACGATGAAAAATGAACAACATAATTTAATTGAAGGATTATTCTCGAAATTTGTAGAAAAACAAGATCAACTTGAATTAAAACGACAAAATGATTTTAAAGTATTTGAAGAGAAACAAGATCAAATTGACTTAAAACGACAAAATGAATGTAAATTATTTGAAGAAAAACAAGAACAAGTTGAATTAAAGCGACAAAATGAATTTAAAATAACTGAAGAAAAAAGACAATTGCAATTTGAACAACTAATGCAAATAGTAAGACAAGTTAATGAAACAGTTAATGAAAGAATGCAAATAGTTGAGTTAGATATAAAAGAGATAAATGATCATAAAAAATACCGTGGACACTCTTGAAACAAACATCCAAAGCCAGGTAAAAGTTGAAATCAGTTCAATTCAAAACACAGTTCAAGACCAAATCAGTGCCATCCAAGACAAGGTAGAAACAGAAATAAAAAAATGCAACAGGTCTTACAGCGAGGAAAATACCAGAACACCGTGAGTACCAGAGGTTCCGTTAGTAAACCACCCACATTTGATGGCAGTTCATCTTGGCCCATGTATAAACGGCAATTTGAGGCCATCGCTACAGCTAATGGATGGGATAATCAAGAAAAACCCACTTCTCAGGTAATTTCGTTAAGAGGTCAGGCCGTAGAACTCCTCCAAAGGATTCCAGTCGAGGAACAAGGCAATTTCGACAAGGTCATCGCCATCCTGGATAAGCGATACGACAATCAATCCATGAGTCAGGTATACCAAGTCCAACTGAGTGGAAAAACGCAAAAATCCGGTGAAAGCCTCCAAGAATTCGAAGCACAGATAAGACGGTTATTACACTTGTCCTACCCAGACCTGCCAGAGGAAACGAAAGACCAGTTGGCCACATAGAGTTTCATAAACGGCATCAGAGATGTGGAAGTACAAAGAAATTTAAGACTGAGTGGCGTCAAGAAAAGTAATGAAGCTCTACTTCGGGCTTTGGAAGTAGAGGCCGTGATGAACATGTCCAAGCCGAGGGTCCGAGCAGTTTCCTTCAACCAGGAAGAGTCAGAGTCACCATTTGAAGCGCTGCTGGCTGGTCTGAACAAAATATTAGAACGGTCACAAAGAACTGGCACCAAAGGGGCATGTTACCGCTGCGGACGGATAGGACACTTCCAACGTGATTGTCGAGTGAGGCCACCTGAACGATCACCGACCAGGGGTAACCAACAAAACAGCCAAATGTCCAGGGACCGTCAGTCAGTCAGCATAGGGGGGCGAATGCTGACTGTCCCTCCACCAGCCCCCAAAACGTTATCCATCCGGGGATTTTGCCGAGATAGCGGCAGCCTAGTCATCAGAGGCACCATCAATGGGCGAGCAGTTCCATCACCATCGACACCGGCGCCGCTGTGTCCATTGCCAAGTCCAAGTCTGAGAGCATCAGAAATTCGGCCAGTTACCAATAACATCCAGCTCAGAACAGTCACCGGCGAGTCCATGTCAATACAGGTAGGGTCCTGGTAGCGAATATTGAGGATGATTTTATACTGGGAATGGACCTAATTAGCCAGCATGGATTTATGTTCGACCCGAGGTATGATGTTCTTCGGTTCCTAAATGAGGAATTTGTATTGACACGGCCCGTCAACAGTTCAGTCACCTCCATAAAAATTGTGGCAAAGTCTTCAGCTAGAATTCCCGGTCGAACGGAACAGATTATTCATGGGCAGCTAGACAGCAATCCTGGGAGCTGCGTTGAAATGGTGGAGCCCGTACACTCAGCTCATGACTACTTGGTTGGACGGGCTATAGTTAAAACCGTACGAGATATACCAATCAGAGTCCTGAATTTGTCCAAAAACGACATCAGAATTGCCAATGGTCAAGAGATAGCTTGTTTCGAGCCAGTAGAGACCATCATCAATTGCGAAGAAGAGTACCAGACGTCGGTGAAGGAGACAGGGCCCAGTAAAGAGTTCCTACAACAGTTTGCTGACCATTTGACACACCTGACACCACAGAACCAGAATAAAGCCAAGCAATTTATCACAAAGCACTGGCAAATTTTTAACAGTC
Organism: Octodonta nipae; assembly: GCA_034190945.1. Taxonomy (NCBI): domain Eukaryota; kingdom Metazoa; phylum Arthropoda; class Insecta; order Coleoptera; family Chrysomelidae; genus Octodonta; species Octodonta nipae. The sequence continues at coordinate 57,277,371 of CM067220.1, forward strand.
AAGATGGAACCACAGGCCGCACCAACATCATACAGACATCAGTCATGACAGTTTGACCACACTAGCAGGCTCCCGTTGGTTCTCCACACTAGACCTAAAAAGTGGATATTGGCAGGTTGGTCTACACGCAAACGACAGAGAGAAGACAGCGTTCTCCACCAGTAAAGGGCTGTTTCAGTTCACGGTCATGCCCTTGGGGTTATGTAATGCACTCGCTTCATTCGAGGGACTAATGGAGTATGTACTGAGCGGGTTAACATGGAGGACGTGCTTAGTATACCTCGACTACATTCTAGTCATGGGTCAGACATTCGACGACCATCTGAAGAACCTGGACGAAGTATTCTCCAGAATTAATAATGCCAACCTGAGACTCAATCCGAAGAAGTGCTCCTTGTTCCAAAAAGAAGTAGAGTTTTTGGGCCACGTCGTGTCCGAGTCAGGAATCCGCACCAACGAAGACAAGATAGAAGCCATCCGTGATTGGCCAGTCCCAAGAGACAAGCATGAACTCCGAAGCTTCTTGGGCCTCTGTTCATACTACCGGCGTTTTGTTGAGGGATTTGCCACCATCGTCGCCCCTCTACATCGGCAGACCACTGAGAAAGAGACCTTCCATTGGAATCAGGATTGCGAAACATCATTCAGGCGACTGAAGGCACCACTATGTTCCAGCCCAATCCTAGCCTTTCCTCCACAGTCCGGCAAGTTCATCTTAGACACCGACGCCAGCAACACAGGTTTGGGGGCCGTCCTATCCCAGGTGCAAGATGGTGAAGAGAGAGTGATCGAGTATTACAGCCGTGGATTCTCGAAACCGGAAAGAAATTATTGCGTCACCAGAAAAGAACTTCTTGCAATAATAAAGGCTGTAGACCATTTCCACAAATACCTCTATGGTGGTCATTTCTTAATCCGAACAGATCATGCCGCACTCAAATGGCTGCTGGACACGAAGACACCGGAAGGACAACTGGCCAGATGGATGGAGAAATTACAGCAATACGACTTCAAGGTGGAACACCGTGCCGGCCGTTTGCACAATAATGCCGATGCCCTATCCAGAAGACCATGTAGAGCGGAATGCAAGCATTGTCTGAAGACGGAACAGCGAGAGGGTTACTCCATCAGGCAGATCCGAGTGCAGGCCAATGAAGACTGGACAACGGAACAGTGCATCCAGGACCAAATGGCTGATCCAGACATCGAACCAATCTTGTCACTCAAAACGAGAGGGGCACCCTGGCCACGATGGGACGAGGTAGCTAGATACTCCGGCGTGCTGAAATCGTTATGGGCTCAATGGGACTCTCTAAGAGTAGATAATGGAATGCTCAAGCGAGTTTGGGAAAGCGCTGATGGACGAGAAACCAAGTCCCAACTGGTAGTTCCGAAGAAAAAGGTACCAGCCATCCTGACCGAAGTATAATAAAACCCTTGACAAAGTTCGCCAGCGGTACTACTGGGTGAATTACTTCGAAGACGTCAGAGCTTGGTGCCGCAAATGTGCCATCTGTGCAGCCAGTAAGGGCCCGACAATGTAGGCGTCCCATTTGAGAGAATTGCCATCGATGTCGCCGGTCCGTTTCCCGAGTCTGAGAGGGGGTACAAATACATTCTGGTCGCAATGGACTACTTCAGCAAATAGCCTGAGGCATATGCGATACCCAACCGAGAGGCAACCACGGTAGCGACGGTGCTAGTAGAACAACTATTCAGCAGGTTTGGCGTCCCGATGGAACTACATTCAGACCAGGGGCGTAACTTCGAATCGAATTTATTCCAGAAGGTCTGCACGATGTTGGGGATCAGGAAAACACCATCACACCCACAGTCGGACGGAATGGTGGAAAGATTCAACAGGACCTTGGAACAACACCTATCCAAGGTCGTCAGCAATAACCAGCGTGATTGGGATGAGCATATCCCCTTATTCCTGTTGGCATATCGCTCTGCCGTACATAATAGTACAGGCCTGACCCCAGCCAGGGTCCTATTCGGGAAGGAGCTGCGATTTGGCATTTGGCTCCCCCGAAAAATCTTCCCAAGACATAGAGGATTATGCCGACCAGCTCCGACATAACATGCTGGCAATATACGAATTAGCTCGAACGCAGATGTTGGCCACCAGTGACCGGATGAAGACGCAATACGACCTCAAGGCCAATTCAGTCGGGTTCCAGGAGAGGGACAAAGTCTGACTGTACAACCCCCAACGGAGCAAGGGTAAATCCCCAAAGCTTACACCCGCCTGGGATGGTCCATACGAGGTGGTCAAGAGGCTTAATGACGTCGTCTACCGGATCCGTCGAAACCCCAAGGCTAAGTTGAAGGTGGTCCATTTAGATCGACTTGCCCCCTACCACGGAAAGGATGTTTCTGATCGGGACGATCAGAATTAAGGGGGGGGGGCAGTGTTACGAAATTTACAAAAGCCGTCCCTGTTTCATTTCAATACGACAACGACCCCTGGGACGCGAGAAAGACTTATCTCGATCATAACTCGACAACTGTAAAATTGACACTGGGTTATACTAGAGAATTCGACGCTGATTTTAAAAGCAGTTAGTTGGTGGAGCGAAGAGCTTATATGTAAAATTGTTGTGATATTTGAATCAGCTTTTGTATATTCGATGTAAATAAAAGTTCTAGAAAAGTGAAAGTGAATATTAGTTTTATAATTTTAAATTTATTTAATATATATATATATATATATATATATATATATATATATATATATGGGTCAAAATATTACTTGTTTCCCAAACCGCAGTAGGTCCTCAATTTTTTTGCCAAAAAAAAGTTGATTTACTCTGTAAAATTGTGCTTTCGAAAGATTGAGCCCTTAAATTATTTTTTTCATTTTTACGAACTTAAAGTGTCAAAAACAGGTATTTCTTAACTAGTTTTGGCTCATATTGATATGCTTGCCAAAGAGCGTATAAAACAGAATGAAAGGGTTTTTTGAAGAATTAAAAGAATTGTATAGAACTCAAAAATATTGAGAACCTGAGATTCTATAGTGTTGTAACTAACAGCTTGTTTTTTGATATTTGCCGCATTTGTTCTAAGACTTCGTAGTGAATAAATTTAGATACCAAAATATACTTTAGTTGTTTTTAGGGTTGGGTATATACAATATACGGACACCCTTATAAAATCACTCCAGATTTCTCCCTCTTTCACATCACAGCAATTTTCTCCTAAACTACTGAAGGTTGAAATTTGGTATCAGTGTATAGTTTGGGGACCCGATCAGGAGTACATATCGTAAATGGAGAAATTTTGATTTTAGCGGTATTTCTGTGGGGAAAAGCTAAAAAAATCGACCGTTCCCCCCTTATTTCCGAAACTATACTCGTAAAAGGTAAAATTTTGAAAATAATGAGAGATATAGGGCCAGACCTGAATTTTACCGGAAAAAATAAAAAGATACCTCTACTATAAATTTTGGGGTGCAAATTACAGAATTAAATGGAAAATATAAAATTAAAATTGTTTCTAAAACATCATGTAATATATCAACAGAAGAAGCTCATTATGGCGAAAACAAATATATTTGTCATATTTTTAAAATAAATAAATTTAAAGATATTAATAAAAATATAACATTTGTTACACATTTCCCCTACCTTATCTCTGAAAGTATAAGCCGAAAAAATTTTGACAAAAATTAGAGATATAAGAACTTACCTGAATTTTACCGGAAAAATAAGGAGAAACCGCTATAAATTTTGGGGGGTAAATTACAGAATTAAATATTGAAATTGGAATAAAATGACCTCCAATAGAAATTTACACCTTTAATCCTTTACAAATTCCTCTTCTTAATACATTAATTCTCCTTTCAAAAAATATCCTAAAAAAGCTCCCTTCAAAAATGAAAAATATAAAATTAAAATTATTTCTAACGCATCATGTAATATATCAATCAAAGAGCTCATTATGACGAATACAAATATATTTTTTTCATATTTTTAAAATGAATATTTTAAAATATATTAACAAAAATATTTTAAAAAATTCCCATTCTCCCTTTATTCCCCAAACTATAAGACCTAAAACTTTATGTTTACAGAAAAAATACGAAGAAATCTCTAATATTAATTTTGCGGGGAAAATTATAGAATTAAACGGAAAATAATAAAAAATATATTTTTAACGCATCATGCAATACTTCAAATTAAAGGGGTCATTATGAGGAATTCAAATATTCATTTTTCATATTTTTAAAATTAATTGGTTACAAGATATTAACAAAAAAATATAAAAAATTTTCATTTCCCGCTTTATTTCCAAAACCATACTACCTACAATTTCGAAAATAATTAGGGGTACTAGGGCTCACTTGAAATTTATAAGAAAAACCCCAATATTAATTTTGGGAACAAATTATAGAATTAAATAGAGAATAAAAATTAAATTTTCAAACGCATCATGTCATGTAATATATAAAATAAAAGGCTCATTATGTGAATTACAAATATATCATATTTTTAAATCATTTGTTTAAAAGATATTAACAAAAATATTAAACATCGACTTAATTCCCACTTTAGAATCTACCCTATCTAAAATTTTGAAAAATATATTTTATTTGTATTTTTAAAAATTTGTCTAAAATATTTAATAATTTATTATTTAACATTTGCCCTATTTTCCTCTTTGTCTTCCAATCTATAGAGCCTAAAATTCAGACAGTAGATTAAAAAAGACTTTCCTGAAAATTAGTTAGTAACATAAAACTCTAATGTTAATTTTTATTGGGAGCCAAATTAAAAAATCAAACGAATCATGTAGTAGATAAAATAAAAAGTCGATGTGTGGAAAATAAAAGTGTATATTTTTTATAAATTTAAAACGCTTCTTTTAAAAGATATTAGGGTAAATATAAGAAAATGCACTCATTCCTTGCTTGTCTGAAATTGGAATATTAGAATCTTGAAGGTGGTACGGAACCCTTAGTATGCGAGTCCACCTCGCACTTGAGTAAATTATTTTTTGTAAACTGGGTAAACAGATCTTGTATTTTTGTATATGTAGATAGGTCCAAATGGATTAAAAATCGGTGCATTAAATTTTATCAAAATTTTTAAAAATAGTTTTTTTGCTCATTTTTTTACATACAGGCTTTTTATACCCAAATACTGGTCAACTGGTCCGTATGTCTTTTATTTTTTGTTTACAATAACGATGCCTTTAAACGATGTATATTTTGAAGATAATTCGTCTTTGTGAGCTAACATGAGTGCTTATCATCCCTTACGCTATTTTTTGGAACACTTAGTAGGCTCTCGGAAGTAGTTTAGAATCAGGATAGTCAAAATAAATTTTGGACCTTAACAACAGAAAGGATTAGTTTTACACATTTTCGCGTACCAAAACATATATATTATATATATATATATATATATATATATATATATATATATATATATATATTGTCTTGCGTACAAAAGAATGACACCTCGAAGAGAGTATTCAATATCTCTGACAGGTGAAGTTAACCTGAAAATTTCATCGTGACATTATAACCTAGGAGTTACGGGTAACAGCAATTACATGAAACAGCTCCAGATTCGGAACCTCTATGTACTAGTTTCCCGGAAAATCTTAGATGTCGGTCTTTACATCACGCGTCTTCAAATTTAACTAAATATATTTTGACCAATAAGTTCCGACTTACCAATAGAATACAAAGTAGGCGTAAAAGTTTATGTTAAAGAGTTTCAGATTTAAAACAAATCTGAAAACATTCAACGGCTTTTTCGAAATTAACACGACAGTAAAAAAGTAAAATTCTTTTGCAAGTTAAAACCTTATTTCGTATAGGTTCTTTCTTCTTTTCAGATTATGTGGGTTGTTTTCAGTCATGAATCTTCAATAATATTCTCTTACACTTTTTAAGAATACCTGCCATACGAGCTTTCTTCTATGAAGAAGGCACACTTAAAATTTCTAACGACTATTGTTTAGCATTATCTGAGCCCTTGCCGACACGACATCTCACATAATGACGCCATACCGAACCGAATATTGGGAACTGTTGACTAAACACATAACTACACAAAATCATTTAAACCAAAAGGGCAAACACATTTGTTTCCGTGTAAAATTTGTTGACGTGCTCTATTATTTTGTTATTCTCTGCCATTCGAATGGTTTCGTCTGTTAATGCGATTACTTGTCCTATTAGAGCTTTCCTACCATTTTATAGTTTTTTTTTTGATTTACAGACTGTACTAGTATTTCGTTATCTTTTTTTTCTTATGGTCTTCCACACATCGGTATATTCTACATGTTGGATATTTGTTGTCATTTTCTATACCCTTGTTTTTGTCGCAACACTTAATTTGTGGTGTTGGTTTGCCCTTTGTGTTCTACCATTTTTTTGCCCTAGTTATATTCGTTAGTTACTTTCATTTCATTGCTTTCATTCTAGAAGTGCTGGAAATTCTTCATTATTTTCTTTCAGATTGTACTTGTCTATGCTGTTCGTCGGCATTTGCCTGGTGAGTTTGAGTCTTTACAGTTTCGTATTATGGACAACTCTTGGTCTGACAAGCCTTTGACCGCTTCCTGTCTTGAAGGTATGTAATTAGGGTGTTCAAATCTTTGATCGTGCTGATCTTGTTTGTAAAGACAAAGTCAATTTCAATTTTGATTGAATCACTTGGAACTTCCGAGGTCCACTTCCTATAGAAGAAGTTTGATATATACATTTTCTGATTTTAGAAACTGTATTAATTTATCTCCCCTTTCGTTGTGTTTACCAAATACAAAGTGACACATTAATACCTTTTGATGCTGTCTGTTTCCCCATTTTGGCATTAAAATAGCCAATTCGGATTTGAAATATTATGATCTAGTACCATTTTAATCTCATTATATAGTTGGTCGATTTGATCGTCCATATGACTTGTTTTTGGGAGTAAACTTGTATTATTGGAATATAGTATATTTTCGAAAGCGACATTGTTAAACTAGTGATTCGATCTGATATACCGGAAATTCCAATGATTTTATTGATTCATCTTCATCCGATGACGAATTCTACTCCACTAGTACTGACAGTTGATATTTCGTGGTGGTGTAGCAGGTTTTCGGAAGCGAGTGTTATTCGTTCTTCGCTTTTTCTCCTAACTTTACTTATGCCAATGATATCCCATTTGATTTTTACTTCATCATTCATTGTTCTAACTCTACAATTCTAGCTAGGTTGGATAGCATTCGGCAGTTATGTTATGTTACTACATATAAGGTAAACGAATTTTTGCTTCGCCGAGAATGCTCTCGTCAGACCGATTTTATGGTGTGGGCATTTGTTCCCACACGGTGTGCAGGTCTGTGGGTGCGTTTCGACATGTTGTGAGGCGTACCTTACCAACTCGCACTGAGGCAATAATGAATCTCTTTTGCATGAGCCTAGGCTGCTGCAGTGTCATCAACCTGTCTTCGAAACGAGTTCCCGTTTTCGTTCGACTACGTTCCTTTTGGTTAAGTTGCTGCTGTAACTGTTGTTGTGATGGTTGTTCTATTTCATGACTTCATGAAATATATTGCAACCGTTTTGTATTGCTTACAAGTTTTTGAGGTTTAATTTTTATTATAGCCATAATGATACATTTTCAGAATGTTACAATGTATATAAAGTGATGATACATTTTTAGACTGTTGCAGTGTATATAAAGTGATCTTGTCCCCTGTCTAAATTAGAACAAACAAATGTTTAAAGTCAATACTTACTTGAATATCAATTTTATCGAATTCATGGAACAATTGCCTATAAAGTAGATTTCGTCTAGTAATGTCATCGTCGGGAGGAAGTTGTTTTCTGACTAGACGAGGATTTACTTTATAAACTAATACTAAAATTCGTTCGGCTACTTTTCGAACAGCTTCAGCCGGATGATGTAAACCGCTAAGGCCAAATTCTGCCAGAGTTCTACACGCCATACCGCTAAAATACCATTATTAAGCATGAATTTGAAAAAAAAACTACAGACATAATTCCTACCTTTGTTTGTCAGTTGATATTCCGTGATTAATGATTAGTTGCTCTACCATTTCCGCTCTACTTAATGCTAATCTAGGATGGGTACTGTTACTAAGAGGCCTACTTAAATGAACTGCTATAATATGAAGATCTCTATAAAGGAAAAAATCAAATGTGGTCAAAACACTCATTCAATTTTACAAAGGTGATTTCTGATTTAAGCAAATAAATGATTGTTTTTAAATTCAAAACATATTTAATCTAGAATCTACTGGAATGTTAACATTCTTGTTAATTTTATGTTTGCAACACTTAGAAATAAACAATTAACCGACTTCAAAAAGAACTAAACATCTTGAACTAATTATAAAGAAAACACAACAAAGTAATTTTACAAGTAGGTAGATACCTAATAGGTAGTAACTTTATTAAAACCACTAGGACCGAGAAATAATCACAAGTTCAGCCACCTACACACAAAACAACAATACAATAATAAATACAAACAATAACAGCTGCTTATTGTGTTCAGATTAATTGTTACTCATCTAGCATATTTTTGAAGTGGGTGGCAAGCAAATGTAAAATTTAGCATTTTTCAAATATCTCGCAATTACGGAGAGGCTCAAATTGTTCCGAATTGCCAAAAACGTTCGAAAGGATTGTCGGCGAATTAAGAGTGAGAGGTATTCAAACAAATATGCACCGGCCACTACTAGGGGTCTAGGTATAATATGCCCATTCATCAATCTTCCGGACCTGAAAAACTTGCTATCAGACAGTAAAAAATTTGTTGGCTTGACCCCCCCCCAGACATTTTTTTTCTGATTTGTCCCTCTCTCTAGGGCAAGTTTTGTTCCGATGTGCCTCCTCTAAGACAATATTTTTTTGTAATTTGCTCCCCTCCCCGAAACCAAAAGCGGGGTACGCTCTTCAATATAAGTATGAGTTTGAACAAGAAAGTATCTGTAAATATTTGCCTAGGTGTATATAGTGTTACAATGTTTCATTATTTTACTCCACTAAAATAAGAAAGAAAATATTCTTGAAATTAGTTATAGATATAAAAACCAGCTAGCAATGTATCTACCGGATTTTCCAGAAAGCTTCATTATACGTCCTGAGAGAGAAGGAAGGATCCAAGATATACGAAAAAAGGGAGTTAAATGAAATCGTTTTGAACCCATGGAATTATATATATATATATATATATATATATATATATATATATATATATATATAAGATATGATATGGGAGATCGTATATGTAGGTCGAACACACACGTATTATTTTGTGCTCTCACTAATTTTCAAGATTACTGTGTAAAAAGGAAAGACTTCGTAAAGAAATTTTGCATAACAGTTCTATGTACTAATAGCCAGTAGTGGTTAAAAAAGTTCTGTGAAAAAAGTGCAGTTCCGTTGAATAATAACAAAATTTCAATTTACTGTGAGTACCATTTTACAATAATTCATTCATAAAGCAAACTACTAACAAAAACTGGACCATGACTATCCCACCAGTTTGTTCGAACTGCCTGAAACCCGTAGCAACAGCTGATCGCAAACTCCAGCGCGATGGTTGTAAGCGACAGATACATGTAGCCTGTACCGATATTTCTACTGAAGACCGCGTTACTCGGCAGAAAGTTCGCGGATTGTGTATCCTCTGTAATTCTTGCAGTTCAAATGTCTTTAATGTTTCCGAAATAAAAGATCTTCTTTTGACTTTTAAAACGGAAATTCACAAGAAAATCAATGACTTTGACGACAAATTAACCGTATTAAATAATAAGCTGAGCCAGATTGATGTATTTAAGTCTACTGAACTCACCGATAATATCATCGCTAATGAAGCTGTAGATCGCATAACACGTGCTAAAAATATTCTAATCAGGGGCGTACCCGAACCTTCTTCTGGGGATGCTCAACTTAGAAAGCAAGACGATGCAAATAAAATTGGCAAACCGAACCAACGTTTTCCTCGAATGATAAAAGTAGTAATGGCTTCAGAATATCACGTCAAAGACATTCTTAGGAATAAATCTAAACTATTAGAAAACAAAATCACCGACAAATTTTCGATAGTAGATGATAAGACGCCCACTCAGCAACTACGATTAAAAGAACTCCGAAGTGAACTAGAAACTCGCAGAAATAATGGCGAACATGACCTTACAATAAAATATATTAACGGCATTCCCAAAATCACGGAATTTCGTCCATAATTTTTCCACCGACAAATTTAATGACTGGCTATTTCTATATACAAATTTAGACTCACTTTCTGCTAAATTCGATGAATTCGTATGCACAGTGCAACTTCTTTAACCACACATTATGTTTATTGCTGAATCCTGGCTTAAGCCCTCAATTCCAGATTCATTAGTTAACATTAATAAGTATACAATACATCGCAAAGATAGAGAAAATCGTGTCGGGGGAGGTGTATGTATCTACTTATCTGATGTTATTACTATAACTTTTACTATTAATATTAAGCTACTGGACCTACCTGGAATAGATGCTATTCATTTATCTGTTAGTAGAAATCCATTTTCGCTTAATTTAGTATGCATTTATCGTCCCCCTGATACACTACTACTACATGATAACATCTTCCTCGAAAAACTTGAGGAATTATCGTCTCTTGATAATCTTATCATTGCTGGAGACTTTAACTTTCCTGAAATTACCTGGCCAATAACGTCGTTATCTGACGCGTAAACTCCCACAATTTATTTAAAAACTTTGTAGCTAATTCGAATCTCACGCAGCTTATTACAGAACCTACCAGATTTAGAATTAACAACCAACCTTCTACTTTAGACCTCATGCTTATTAAGGACGAACAACTAATTTCCTCTCTAGAAGTAAATTCTCCTATAGGAAAGTCAGATCATGCGGTTATAACGGCCCACATTAAATTTAACCAAATACTACCCCGCAAAAATAATGTTATAACATACGCTGCTACCGACTTTTCTGAAGTAAATGCTCAACTGTCTCGAATCGAGTGAAATTTACTTTTTGCGGAGCTAAATGACTCCTCATTAATGTGGAACGCATTACACGATACAATTCTTAATATAATTTCTGCGAACACCACTTTTCGTGATAGTTACAAAAACAGTCTTAAACCTTGGATTAACCACGTATCAATACAACAAATTAAACATTAACGACTGCTCTGGCGAAAATATAAACACACAGGACTTCTCACTTATTTCCAAAACCACCGCAGATTTTCGAATGCGTTACAGATATCTCTTAAAACTCTAAGGCAAAAATTTGAAGAAAGTATTATTGCTAATGGGAACAGTAAAAAAGTATTTAAGTACATACGGGCCTCCTTGACATCAAAAGTTTCTATTCCCCTTCTTCAAAAACCTGATCAGACTCTATGCTCTTCTGACAAAGAGTCTTCTGAAACACTCTCTTTAGTATTTTCACAAGTTTTTAGCAGAGAACCCGTTGATGATAATCTGCCACCAATTAATTGTCACCGTGTAAATGCATCTCTAGAACAAGTATTATTCACAGTAGATCTTGTTAAACAACATTTATTAAAACTTCGCACTAATGCTTCACCTGGTTTAGATGGTTTAACACCAAAACTGTTAAAAAGTTGCGCAGACACGCTTGCAACACCTTTGGCGTTCATTATGCAGACCTCTTTTTCCCAAAGTTCTATACCACCTAGTTGGAAATGAGCTTCTATCACTCCAAGTTTTAAAAAAGGTAACAAACTCGACTCTAGCAACTACCGTCCGATTAGCCTACTGCGTATAGTTAGTACGGTTATGGAAGCCATTATTTCAGATGAGATGAAACATTTTTTTCTACAAGAACAAATTATTCCAATACAACAACATGGATTTGTCTCTGGCCGCTCCACTTGTGTTAATGACTGGACATCACCACTCAACAATCTACAGCCCGTTGACGTTGTTTATTTAGATTTCTCGAAAGCGTTTGATCGTGTTCCTAAACGTAGACTTTTATATAAATTAGAACATCTCTGTGTTCGCGGTACTTTACTTCGTTGGATTGATGATTTCCTGAAAGATAGACATTACAAAGTTAGAGTTGGCGAAGCTTTCTCACAGAGCAGATTAGTAGAAAGTGGAGTACCACAGGGATCTGTTTTAGGTCCTTTGCTATTTAAGGCCTACACCAGTGATACTCCTTACTACGTTAGAAGCAAAATATCTTTCTGCGCCGATGACACAAAAATATATGCCAATCCAAACACAACTCAACTAACGCTCCAGGAAGACTTAGATTCTATCTTAACTTGGTGTTCCCAATGGTTGCTTCCTTTTAATGCTGAAAAATGTGTAGTGCTTCGAATCGGTAAAAATAATCCGCTGGTAGCGTATTTTATCAACGGCCAACCATTAAGTTCTGTGTTTTCTCACAATGACATCGGATTGATTGTTAACAGTAGCCTAACGTGGTCCGATCATATTACGTCAATCTGTAAGCGTATATCTCATTCGGAGATGTTTTTCAAGAGTCTCCTTTCAGTCATTTTGTAAACTTTACACTATTTATGTGAGACCAATTCTTGAGTACGCTGGACTAACGTGGTATCCTGACTTAGTTCGTGACAAAACCCTGCTGGAAAATGTTCAGAGAAAGGCCACTCGAATTCCCTGGGAACCGAGAAGACCTTCCTATGAAGAAAGACTTATTATGGCTAACCTAACATCCTTTGAACTTCAGCGACATCGTGGAGACCTGATTATCACATTTAAAATATTGAAGTTCAATTTCGGAAATCTCGGCCTAATGTTTACTGTAAATCAGGACGAACGCCTCAGAGGTCATCAGTACAAGCTCAAAAAAGAAAACTTTTCCATCAGATCGAGACAAAATTTCTTACCGAACAGAGTTTTTGACAGCTGGAATAATTTAAATGCTAATGTTGTCTCTGCACCTTCTATAAACATTTTCAAAAATAGACTAGATCGTTTTTTATTAGAGTAAATATTATTGTTTATTTTTTTTCTTGTAATTGAATTAATTAATTTTATTTTGTATGTACTTATATACTAGTAGGTCAATTATTGTAATTTCTCTGTTTTTGGGCACAACAGGGACCTGTCCCTCTGCCCTTACTTGTATGTAATAATAATAACCGTGTGGTGGCCGGGTTAGAATAGCACCACGGTTCCACCGCCTGTCGTATGAGGCGACTAAAGGGGCAGCTGTCCGCTGATCTACTACCTAGCTTTCCTTCCTTCTCCACAACCCGCACGGGATGTTCTGGTTTAAATCATTTCATCTAGGAAGTGACAGCCCCACGGGTCCGAGTTACCTGGGTCACCAGGGTCAATTGGTGACACCACCCATGAAAATGGAGCTAAGGAGTAGATGCCTCGGAAAAGAGCCGCTGCCTGGGGATCGCCAGGGCATGTCTGGAGCCGGCGCTGGACATGTCAGCATGCGGGATGTCGGTGGCAGGGTGCTGAGGAGGCGGGCCCCTGCCGTCCAAAGAGCTACAGCCCAAGAACCAGAAGAACCACAACAATACTCACCAATACAGTCACAACAACGTGACCATCACCAACGGAGTCAAACGAGAACTAGAACTCCACCCGCAGAAAGTGTTGCGCAGGATCAACAGCCAGCGCTCACTCAAGCGGGACTGAAAAGACAGCGCATGAAATGGACTGGCGCCATGAATGAATTTATAATGCGCACGTTTTACAGAATTACGAACCTTGGCCAGGATAAGACTGGATATCGCCAAATACTCCATCAAGAGTTCTGTCGTGAGTATCCAGAGCTTCAAGTTACTGAATAGAGAGTCGCAGATCAATATCGTGTCATATTGAGAAATGGCCTTATTTCGCCTGAACAACTGGATAGAATAAAGAGCGAAGTGGAGCGCGAACTATTTGGTCGAAATACAATCGATCCAGAGCCTGAAACACCTTTGGCACAAAGAGCGGACGAGACTCAAGCACTACAACAAGAACAGCCAACCAACGCTGACCTGCTTGAGAAGATCTAAGCAGAAATGGAAGGAGCTCTTAGAGAGTATAGTGGAACAGATCCACTGACTAGATCAGCTCTTCCCAAACTAAGATCTTCTAAGAAACTGGGTATCGTCTTGCAGGCTATGAACAAATTTATCTTGCCAAACTATGTTTTAGGTGCTAATACGTTACTGTCACTACACACAACCATCTACTGTGCTGCAACTTTCATCTGCAGAACAATTGGGGTCGCAGTGAGACCAAAACAAGACCCTCCCCAATTTAGACAAACACCTCGCATACCACCTTGACAAAGAAGACTTGAAGTGAAAATCAATTCTCTTCGGAAAGACGTTGGAAGACTGACCGAGTACCAGTGGGATGGAGAAAATATCACATCTGAGCAGTGTCTGGACAGTCTACGGCAAAAGCTCTCCGTCTACACAAGTGGATTGAGAAGGTACAAAACCAGTAACCAACGGAAACTAGACAACACACTCTTCCGACAATCAGAAAAAGGGTTTTATAGAAAACTTAACAACAACAATAATAATGAATCCCCTAGTTACCCCAGTAAAACAGACATCGAATAATTCTGGAAAACACAGCTTTCCACAACAATCTCCTATAACTCCAGAGCAAGCTGGATTAATGAGGAGGAGGCTGCACCTCAGAACTGTGAGGCCATGCAACACCAACCATTTACAACGGAAGACACATCCAATATAATGAAGCATCTCCATAATTGGAAAGCACCAGGACCAGATGGTGTACAAAATTACTGGAATTACTGGATAAAGAAACTGTACGCAACCCACCAAACACTAACAGCCCTTATAAATGACGTAATTACCCACACAAGATGCCTAGTTTCCTTACGCATGGTACTACATACCTCTTACGAAAGGACAACCTATGCGCACAGGACCCAGCAAAGTACCGACCAATCACTTGCCTTCCAACCTTATACAAACTCATAACATCGAGCATTAATCATCGCATTTTCAAACATTGTGAGCTAAACAACATAATTACTCAACAACAAAAGGGATGCGCGAAAAATTCAATTGGTTGCAAAGAACAACTGATAATTGATTTCGTTGTCTGCAATCAAGCCCACGTCAAACGGCGAAATCTCTGCATGGCATATGAGGACTACAAAAAGGCCTTTGATTCAGTTCCACATGATTGGCTTATTAAGGTGCTGAAACTCTATAAAGTGAATAATTGAATTATTAACTTTTTAGAATATGCCATGTCCACCTGGCAAACCAAAATCTCACTGAATGAAGCCTGTTCGATACAAACTGACCCCATTCCAATCAGAAGAGCTATATTCCAGGGAGACTATCTCAGCCCGCTATGGTTCTGCCTTGCCATGAATCCTCTCTCAAACAAACTGAACTCGAGTAATTTTGGGTTCAGTCTCAAACACAACAACGTACAAGCATTAAGGATAAACCATTTGTTATACATGGACGACTTAAAGTTGATGGCAGCAACAAAACAACAGCTGCATGATCTGCTTAAAATAGTAGAAGGGATCTCTAGTGACATCCATATGAAATTTGGTCTAGACAAATGCCGAATTATTAATATAGTTAAAGGCAAAATTCAGCAGGGGCACTTCGAAATGGGAGATGGCACCTCAATTGAATCTATGGGGTAAGGTCATACTTATAAATACCTAGGAATAAAGCAGGCTCAACGTATTGCTCACATGACTATGAAAAAGGACCTAACAGCAGAGTTTTATAGAAGGGTAAGACGACTGTTGAAAACCAAACTAAACAGTAAAAATCTGTTTCAGGCTATTAACACCTATGCGTGTTCAGTGCTCAGTTACTCATTCGGTATACTTAATTGGTGCAAGACTGACATGGAACAGTTACAACGAAAAGTTCGAGTTTTACTAACAAAAGCTCAAAATCACCATCCAAAGGGCTCTGTCGAACGTACAACTTTGTCACGGTATGAAGGAAGAAGAGGATTGACAGATCTAAGTAAACTATTAGATCAACAAATTTCTATTTTGCGTAGTCATTTCCAGAAACTCGCAGAATTTTCTGATTTACATAGAGTCTTGTGCCAGGTTGATGACTCAACACCACTGCGACTGACACAACAACATGTCCAGTTACACCACCAGACGACAGATCAGAAACTGCTGAAATGGAAAGAGAAGCCCCTTCATGGAAGACATATAAATGACGTCAACCAAGATTATGTCGACAGTGCAGCGTCGAACTACTGGTTGATCTCTGGTCATATGTTCCCTGAAACGGAAGGCTTTATATTGGCAATCCAAGATCAAGTAATTCCAACTAAGAACTACCTAAAGTACATCGTTAAAGACCCTTCTATTAACAACGATAGATGCAGGTACGGTTGCCAAACATCTGAATCTATCCAGCATATCACAGGAGGTTGTCAAGCGTTCGCTGCAACTGACTACAAAGAACGACACGATGCTGTGGCAAAAAGACTTAACCAGGAACTAGCACTGAAACATGAATTATCACAGTCGGTAAGATTACCATACTATAAATATAAACCAGAATCTGTTTTAGAAAATAACAACTACAAGCTGAACTGGGACCGCACGATACTGACCGATCGGTCTGTTGCTCACAATAGACCAGATATTGTTTTGGTAAATAAAGTCTCTCGGAAAACAATTTTAATTGACATAGCAATTCCTAACAACAATAATATAAATATCAAGCAGGCTGAGAAAATAACCAAATATAGAGATTTGGAATTTCAAATGAAGACTCAGTGGAACATAAACAACACACGAACTGTTCCGATTGTTATGTTAACGACAGGACTAGTCCCAAAACATCTATTAAACAATCTAAAATACCTCGGTCTGGACGAACATCTTTACAAGCAAATGCAAAAAGCCGTCTTGTTAGGGACAGCCCGGACGGTCAGGAAATTTATGGGAAACTGCCGCCACGACTCCAACCACGGGCCTGAAAACCTGACAAGGGCTCCCACAGAGCTAAACCCTTTTGATACCTAGGCTATCTGGGGTTTAGTGAATTTTCCCCTAAAGGCACTCATAGCGTGCCTTAGAGGGAGTGTGATGCCATACATTGTATGGTCAAGTCGAGATAATAATAATATATTTGTTTTTAAGTTTTCGCGGGCACTCAACCGCGTAG
The DNA here is from genome assembly GCA_034190945.1 of Octodonta nipae. Lineage (NCBI taxonomy): Eukaryota > Metazoa > Arthropoda > Insecta > Coleoptera > Chrysomelidae > Octodonta > Octodonta nipae. The sequence continues at coordinate 57,294,524 of CM067220.1, forward strand.
TTGATAACTTATCTCTGCCGGGATCGATGGTAAAATGACGACGTTTCGGCAGAGTCACATCTGCCCTCTTCAGGTCGGTTCGCATAATTCTCGTAGCCTTCTGCTTTCGCTTCTAGTTACTCGAATACTAAGATTTTCAGAAGAGCTCGCGCTGTTATATAGTCGCGGCTCGGAGCCTATCGGTTGACACCCTGAACGGCTGCATGTGATTGGCCCATGGTGCTCAGTGGGCACGGCGCCATCCTGCTGATTTGTTATTTCCGGTTGAGTTGTTATTGGACGGGTCCGGGCCGGTACGGTGTTTAATAGGATTTTCCAACAATTCGATAAGTTCTGAATTGCATTGCGTGCGTTTAGACTGTGAGGTCTCTTCGCTATTTCAATTGCCTCTCTTACGAGTCTTGATTTCGGGTGTTCTATATTTGCCAGTACTCTGGTGTTCTCAAAGTCTATTCGGTGTGACATCGTGGTGGCTTGTTCCGCAATGGATGTTGTTCTTTCCTGCTTTCTTACAGCGTTCTGGTGTTCATCACGTCTAGCTTGAATTCTATTACTTTGCCCCATATAGGTTTTATGACAGTCTGCACATGGAATCTCGTACACTCTTTGTTGTTCTAAAGGGATCCTCGTCTTCGGAGTCCTCAACAAGGTGCTTATTTTTCTGTCTGTATTGAAAATAGTATCGATATTGTGTGTAAGTTTTGATATAGTGTCCCTTTTCACCAACACCTCTATCGATGAAGCCTTGGATATCATAATAGAAAAATACATACCACCTCAAAACCTTGTAGACTTAACAAGGCACTGTCTGATGAACACCTATTTTGTTTACGAGAACCAACGATACAAACAAGTGGAAGGAGCTCCAATGGGATCGCCACTCTCACCAGTTATAGCGAACCTTTTTATGGAGAACGTTGAGGAGTTGGCACTAAGAACAACAACTCTTAAACCCAGTTTATGGTTGCGATATGTGGATGATACATTTGTGATTTGGCCTCATGAGAGGGAACACCTTAATACTTTTTTAGACCACCTTAATGGCATCCATCACAAAATAAAATTTACCATGGAGGTTGAAGCCAATAATCAACTGCCATTCCTTGATGTTCTCATAAATAGGAAGGAAGATGGAACCCTTGGCCATACAGTATATAGGAAAGCAACTCACACCAACAGATACCTTCATGCTAATTCTCATCACCACCCAGCCCAACTACAAGCCGTCGTCAAGACTTTAGTAACCAGATCACAAAGACTAGCTGACCAGGATAACATCAAACAGGAAATGGACAGTTTAAAAACAGCTCTGAGACAAAACGGATTTACAGACCGAAATATTTAAAGAGTCCTAAAGTCAAAACCGAGACGAACAGACGAGGAGCATGAGACACCAATAACCAAGGCTTATTTACCGTATGTCAAGGGTACCACGGACAGTATTGCAAGAATTCTACGTAGACACAATATCGATAATATTTTCAATACAGACAGAAAAATAAGCACGGTGTTGAGGACTCCGAAGACGAGGATTACTTGAGAACAACAGGGAGTGTACGAGATTTCATGTGCAGACTGTGATAAAACCTATGTGGGGCAAACTAATAGAAGAAGAAGAATTCAAGCTAGACGTGATGAACACCAGAATGCTATAAGAAAGCAGGATGTGACTCTGCCGTCGTCTTTTAACCATCGATCACGGCAGGGATCAGTTATCAACTACGCGGATGAATTCCCGGAAACCACCTAAAACATCTAGTACCACCGAAAACTTAAAAACAAATATATATATATATATATATATATATATATGTAGCTCTCTTGATGGTCCGGGGGTTCCCACGTTAACATCGAAGTACCAGTAAGCTGTCAGCGTAATATGATCCTGTTGCATCATACACGTGTGTACAATTAACACCTAACATATATATATTTATATATATATATATATATATATATATATATATATATATATATATATATATATATATATATATGTATTAGATGGTTTCCGGGAATTCATCCGCGTAGTTGATAATTGATCCCTGCGGGGATCAATGGTAAAATGACGAGGTTTCGGCAGTCACATCTGCCCTCTTCAGGTCGGTTCGCATAATTCTCTATCGATATACCATCGATCCCGGCAGGGATCAATTATCAACTACGCGGATGAATTCCCGGAAACCATCTAATACATTTAGTGCCCTCGAAAACTTAAAAACAAATATATATATATATATATATATATATATATATATACTATGTGTAGCTCTCTTGATGGTCCGGGTGTTCGTCTGTTGAAAGTTTTGTCCCTGTAAAGGAACGGTCGCCTGACGTTTCGCCAAAATCTCACTTGGCATTTTCATAAGGCTTTTCCTCTTCTTCCAACACGAAGGGTGGCTGCAGGTTCGGACCTTTCCGGACTACTTCGTATCCGAGATCGTCGGCTAGGTCGTTCTCCGCTTGGTTTGCTCTCCGTGGCGTCTGAAGTGGAAGTGAGCTCCGATATGTGCGCGCCGCTATTTATGCTATCTCCCGAGTCCCCTCCTATTTCTTTGCCCCGCCTCCGATTGTGTTGAGGGGGCGGTGCCGTTTGTTTTGATTGGGTGACACCATTGCGTTGTCGCAAATTGTACCGATAACGTGGTTCTGTTTGTACCGATGGCGGTCGCAGATGTTCGTTAGAAGGGTGGGCGTCCTGATAGTTAGCTACGAGTGACGGAATGCAACGTTGTGGTATTGTTGCGTTCTCTTTTAATTTGTTATTCTTTTCCCGTAAGATGTTTTTCCAGGCTTGATGCAGGTGTAGAGCTTCGTTACGGTTATTGATTTCTCCTTCCTTTTCAATTTCTATAGCTTCCCTAATTGTTCTTCTTTTGAAGTTGTTTTCTGTTGCCAGATGCTTAGAGCCCTCAAAGTTGATTCTATGTCCTGTTTGCTGTTGATGTTGGAACAGGGCCGAGGTTGTGGTCTTGTTTCGTATGCTGAGTTTGTGCTCTTCGATTCGGGCTTCGATCCTACTGTTTGTTTGACCTACATATGCTTGCTCGCATCCGCCGCAAGGTATCTTGTAGACTCCGTGACTCTCTAGTGGATATTGGTCTTTCGGATTGCCTAGAATGCTTTTTATCGTCTTATGAGGTTTGTAGGAAGTTTTGATGTTGCTTTTCCTAAGGATTCTTCCGATCCGATCTGTCACTCCTTGTATGTACGGAAGGGTGGTCGCTGCCTTTGGGGTGTCTTGTTGGGTTTCTTCGTGCCTTGGTAGTTCTTGTTGATTCAGGGGTCGTCGTATGGTGTTGTTGCTGTACCCATTCCTCCTCAAGGTCTGTGAGATGGTGTTTAGTTGCTCTTGTTTGTGTTTGGCGTCTGCAATGCGTCGTGACCTGCATATAAGTGTATTTGCTACCGCTTGTATTTGGGAGGGATGATGGTGGGATTCAGCATTAAGGTATCTGTCGGTGTGTGTCGGCTTTCGATAGACTGTGTGTTCTAGCTTCCCTGTTGTTGTCCTTTTTAAGTAGATGTCCAGAAAGGGAAGGCATCCATCTTCTTCCATCTCCATTGTGAATTGGATCCTTTCGTGTAGAGAGTTTGCCAGGTGTAGGAAATTGCTGAGTTCCGTATCCCCATGAGGCCACACTATCAAGATATCGTCTACGTATCGTAGCCAGACTTTTGGTTTCAGGGGGGCTGTGTTTAAAAGGGCCGTTTCGAAATAAGACATGATGAGGTTTGCCACCGCTGGTGAGAGCGCCGAGCCCATAGGTGCACCGTCGACCTGTCTGTAAAGTAAATAAAATAAAGTAAAGGAGAAATATGTGTTTTTGAGGCAATGTTCCGCGAGTTGTATGATGTGCGCAGGAAGGTCTTCATTCATGGGTAAAGTGATTTGACGTCGAGACTTGCGAGGCGGTCTTCTTCTTGTAAGTTTAGGTCCCCTATTGTTATGAGAAGATGTTCGGAATTTTTTACGTAGGATGTGGCATTTTCGACTAAAGGTTGCATGGCTGCTGCGAGGTACTTCTCGAGTTGTTGAAGAGGTGAGTTGAAAGCACTGACTATCGGGGGCATCGGGACTCCTTCCTTGTGAATTTTTGGCAGACCGTACAGCTTGGGGCATCTGCTGGATTTTTCTCTCGGGATGAGTCTTTTGTGTATGCCCTCATCTGGTATGAGAGCCTGAATCTTGGATTTGGTTGTTTTTTCCAAGTAGGTTGTCGGGTCTCTCTTTATTGGTTTATAGGTTTGGTCCAGTAGAATTTCTTTCATTTTTGAGTTGTAGTCATTTGTGTTCATGACTACCGTGGCGTTTCCCTTGTCCGCTGGTAGGATTGTGATGTCTTTGTTTTTCCTGAGGTTAGTGAGTGCTTTTGGTGTTCTGCCCTGGATACGTTTGGCTCTGGTTTTTTAGCAGACCGCAGGATTCTTGCTACGTCTTGCCTTATTTCTTCGGCTTTCTCCGGTTCGACGTGGTGTAGTGTTGATTCTACGCCAGAGATGATATCTTCGACCGGTATGATTGTTGGAGTTATTGCGAAGTTGAAGGCTTTACACAGGATCTGTTTCTCGACAGCGGAGAGTGGATAGTTGGAAACGTTGTGGACCACTTTGTCATAGTCTAGCGGCCTAGTATTTCTGATCTGTACGGCCTTCCTAGCAAGGTTTTGATGTTTCTTGTTTAGTCTGGCTGTTTTGAGTTCTTTGTCTGTCTCTGTTCGAAAGAAAATTAGTTGTTCTGTTGACGTCCAGATTAGTCCGTGGAGGGTGTTGCTGAGTTGCAAGTGTGAAGTCAGTAGATCCCTCTCAGTCATAGCTAAGTGTTGTCTTGTCCGGTGTATTTCCTCGCGCAGTAGCCCTCTTCTGGCATTGTTGACGATGGTGTCGGTTTTCTTACTATGGGTGTGGTAGGAAAGCTAGATGAAAGATGGAAGGAGATATTCGTCTCTGCATTTTATCAGGAAATGGAGATCGCACAGGAGTGTGGTTTTTCTTCTCCTAAGCTTTTCGTAGAGCTTGATGGATTTGAGTGTCTCCTCCCCGTAGAGGTGTACAATGTTTGAAAACAAGTTGACACGGACGGAACTATTTGTAGCTCTCTTGATGGTCCGGGTGTTCGTCCGTTGATAGTTTTCACCATGGAGATGGAAGAAGATGGATGCCTTCCTTTTCTCGACATCTACTTAAAAAGGACAACAACAAGGAAGCTAGAACACACAGTCTATCGAAAGCCGACACACACCGACAGATACCTTAATACAAGCAGTAGCAAATACACTTATATGCAGGTCACGACGCATTGCAGACGCCAAACACAAACAAGAGGAACTAGACAACATCTCACAGACCTTGAGGAGGAATGGGTACAGCAACAACACCATACGACGAGCCCTGAATCAACAAGAACTACCAAGGCACGAAGAAACCCAACAAGACCCCCCAAAGGTAGCGACCACCCTTCCGTACATACAAGGAGTGACAGATGGGATCGGAAGAATCCTTAGGAAAAGCAACATCAAAACTTCCTACAAACCTCATAAGACGATAAAAAGCATTCTAGGCAATCCCAAAGACCAACGTCCACTAGAGAGTCACGGAGTCTACAAGATACCTTGCGGCGGATGCGAGCAAGCATATGTAGGTCAAAGAAACCGTAGGATCGAAGCCCGAATCGAAGAGCACAAACTCAGCATACGAAACAAGACCACAACCTCGGCCCTGTTCCAACATCAAGAGCAAACAGGACATAGAATCAACTTTGAGGGCTCTAAGCATCTGGCAACAGAAAACAACTTCAACAGAAGAACAATTAGGGAAGCTATAGAAATTGAAAAGGAAGGAGAAATCAATAACCGTAACGAAGCTCTACACCTGCATCAAGCCTGGATGAACATCTTACGGGAAAAGAAAAACAAATTAAAAGAGAGCACAACAATACCACAACGTTGCATACCGTTACTCGTAGCTAACTATCAGGACTCCCACCCTTCTAACGAACATCTGCGGCCGCCATCGGTACAAACAGAACCATGTCATCGGTACAATTTGCGACAACGCAATGGTGTCACCCAATCAAAACAAACGGCACCGCCCCCTCAACACAATCGGAGGCGGGGCAAAGAAATAGGAGGGGACTCGGGAGATAGCATAAATAGCGGCGCGCACATACCGGAGCTCACTTCCACTTCAGACGCCACGGAGAGCAGACCAAGGGGATAACGACCTAGCCGACGATCTCGGATACGAAGTAGTCCGGAAAGGTCCGAACCTGCAACCATCCTTTGTGTTGGAAGAAGAGGAAAAGCCTTATGAAAATGCCAAGTGAGATTTTGGCGAAACGTCAGGCGACCGTTCCTTTACAGGGACAAAACTTTCAACGGACGAACACCCGGACCATCAAGAGAGCTACACATAGTATATATATATATATATATATATATATATATATATATATATATTTGTTTTTAAGTTTTCGCGGGCACTAAATGTATTAGATGGTTTCCGGGAATTCATCCGCGTAGTTGATAATTGATCCCTGCCGGGATCGATGGTATATCGATAGAGAATTATGCGAACCGACCTGAAGAGGGCAGATGTGACTGCCGAAACCTCGTCATTTTACCATTGATCCCCGCAGGGATCAATTATCAACTACGCGGATGAATTCCCGGAAACCATCTAATACATATATATATATATATATATATATATATATGTTAGGTGTTAATTGTACACACGTGTATGATGCAACAGGATCATATTACGCTGACAGGTTCCTGGTACTTCGGTGTTAACGTGGGAACGCATCGTGTGAATATCTTTTCGTTGACTTCAGCTTTTATTAAATCATAAATAGAACCGAAGCGATCCCACGGTCGTCATTATAATATTTTATTCTGTCCAGTTAGTTTTAAGTTCAATTTACATTTCATTATTTTTACCAGTTTAAAAGTGTTAATTTTTTGATTTTTATATTTTGAATAAAATAATTTTTTTTTAAAGTATTAAGTAAAATCAAAGATATAAAATTGGCGCAGTCAGTAGGATTGTCCAACACAGTTAGAACACGTGCATACTAACTGACTGTGGAGATTTCCAAATCATCATGGACAATACCTACCTGTTTGAGACAACAACTGTAGCAGCAGAGACCAGGAACACGCAACGATACAGCTAACCAGTCGACGCTTCCGCAGTCCTATGCCTAGGGTACTAATAACGTATGTAGAAACAGCTCGTTTTTGATTCAATTATTTACCAATTGAAACGATTTTTATATTTATTTTTATATTATTATTATTATCAGTTCTCTTGTTTAAAATACACATATTTCTTATTCCTTCAAACCATATTTCAAGCTATTGAATAATTTATTATTATTCTCCATTATTTTACCTCGCTTTATTTTATTTTGTGCTCAAAACTGCTGAATTTATTTAACCATTTACTCATACCATAATTTTGAATTTTTTATAATAATTTTGTGTGACTTTGCTTACTTCCAATTTTTCTGCTTTATTTAATTTTTTTTTTTCGTAACACTTGAATATTTGAAATGGCAACTACAAGACAAGGTGCTGCGACTCCTACTGTAGAGCCATACAAAATATCAGAAATTTTCGCAATAATTCCGGAATATGACGGAAACCCTATATTCTTGAACACATTCATTTCTTCATGCCAAACTGCGTATAGTATGGCAACTGACTATCAACAAGTGCTTTTAATATTGCACATAAAAAATAAACTTCGCGGCAGAGCTGCCGAACTTATAAATTCTCGCAAACCGACTCAATTAACTGAAATTCAGACACTCTTAAAGAACCACTTTGGAGATCCTAGAGATCTCTCAGCCTTGATTCAAGATCTTCAAAGAATGAGGCAATTAAATACTGAATCCCCATAACATTTTCAGCCCGACTACAAACCCACCAAGCAAAAATGCTTGCTGCGGTTAACAAACAGAACTTGACTCAAAAAGAAAAACAGGCAAAAACTGACTTGATCGAATCCATGGCACTAAATAGCCTCCTAACAGGCTTAGAGCCGAAGATAGGACAACCAGTTCGTGCTAGCGATCCTAAAGACATTCTGACCGCCGTTTCACGCATAAAACGGGAACTCCAACTCCATCACTTAGAAACTCAAAAGTTTTCGAATTTTAGAAACCAAGGTCCGCCTCCTCGTAAACCCACCAGTTTCCAGTACAAAAACAATGTTCATTCTGTAAAAGAATGGGGCATACTGTTAACGAGTGTCTCACCAAATCGAGACAAATGCAACAAAACCAAAATTACGGACCAAACTTTTCGAATGTGCATCCTAACCCATTCTCACAACAACCGGGCCAATTCCAGAATCGGCCACAATTCCAACCCAATACTCAGAGTTTCCAGCAGAACAGAAACTTTCAACAACCTCGTCCTTCGACCAATACACAACCCCAAAGTTCAGGTCAATATAAACCTAATCAAAACTTTTTCCGGCAACAACGAACACATCACTTAAACAATTCCTATATTTATGGGTACGATCAACCCAATAATAACGTATACGAAACTCAATACCAAAATACTGATTTTGAAACTTATGACCAAGACTACTGCAATTCGACACAAACTGATTACGACTATTACTCAAAAACAGATAACGCAGAATATGACAACTATGTTGAAAATGAACACGAATTTTCCACCGTAAATTTTCAGAACCTCCCTTTCCAAACGGAACCCCCGGAAATCACAGAACTTCAGACCCAAATTCAAACACTAAATCTAGACAGCTTCGACCCGAATTTGAACTTCCCCGAACAGAGCTTTGTATAAGACCGCTTCTGACCGTAAATTCTAAAAATCTATACTACATCACAGATTCTTCTAACACATATTAACTCTTAATAGATACCGGTGCTGGTCTTTCTATTTTCAAACCAGACACTTGCACACGTTTCAGAGAAAGATTTCAGGAAAACGTAGTAATTCAGGGAATTACCACCAGAAAATCCTTATAAACGAATCGACCCTCGTCCCTTTTAATATAAAAGATCCGCACAAGGTTTACATCTGCAACCTTGATATAGAATTCGACGATTTGTTAGGCTCTGACTTTCTCGAGCACTACAACTGCATTATAGATTTTGACAAAAAACAACTAATAACGAACTTTAAGACACTTCCTCTGTATAAAGTGACAGACGATACAATCAATGCCACTGTATCTATACAATGTCCCCCTTCTTATACATCCATTAATACAATTTCGATTGAACCCCGTACCGAACAAATCTTTAAACTTAGCTGTGAACTAAGAAACACCGAAGCCCTTCTAACCGGTATGGAAATTGAAAAAGTTCACCTCTCTAATGCTGTGGTTACAGTAGACAGCAATTTCTCACATCTATTCTAAATGCGAATGCAATCCCTAAAATAGTAAATTTTTCAAATCTAAAACTCGAACCGTTACGGAAAACAGAAGTGGCGTGTTGTAGTAGACTACCGCAAACTTAACGAACTTACAGTCAATGACAAGTACCCTCTACCTAACATCTCAGACTTACTAGACGAACTAGGCAAATGCCAGTACTTTAAGACTCTTGACCTCGCCTCTGGTTTCCACCAGATAGAAATAGACCCAAAAGACATCACGAAAACTGCATTCACTATCGAGAACGGACATTTCGAGTTCGTCCGGATGCCCTTCGGATTGAAGAATGCTCCTTCTACCTTTCAAAGGATGATGGATAACATTCTTATGGGAATTCAGAATGAAAGATGTCTCGTTTACATGGATGACATAATCATTTACTCGCCTACAATACATGACCACCTATCACGACTGACAGACGTATTTAAAAGACTCAGAAAGGCTAACCTTAAAATACAGCCTGACAAATGCGAATTTCTCCGCAAGGAGGTCGCTTACTTAGGACATCTCATAACTAAAGACGGTGTAAAACCCAATCCATCAAAAGTAGACTATTTTAAACTTTCCACAACCAAAGAACCCTAAAGACAGAAAATCCTTTTTAGGGCTTGCTGGTTACTATCGTAGGTTCATATCTAACTTTGCAAAGATCTCCAAACCACTGACAAAACTATTACAAAAAGACCAACCGTTAATTAAAACGAACATTGACTTCCACCCCTATACTCATTTACCCAAATTTTGACGAACCGTTTGTACTGACTACAGACGCCAGCTCTTTTGCTATCGGCGCCGTATTATCTCAAGGGCCAATAGGTAAGGATTTACCGATTGGATATGCTTCTAGGACCCTTTGTAAAGCCGAAACCCGGTACTCCACCATTAAGCGAGAGCTCTTAGCCATTGTCTGGGCGGTTAAGCATTTTCGTCCGATAATCTATGGCCTACTACTGACCGATCATCGCCCGTTAACCTGGCTATTTTCTATAAAAGATCCCGGTAGTAGACTTGCCCGATGGAGACTCAAACTAGAAGAATACGACTATGAAATTATTTACAAGCCTGGTAAAGTTAATAAGAACGCTGATGCTTTATCACGGATTAAAATTAACCATCTTGACGAATGTTCATCATTTCAGTCAAAATCGAAACACCCTTCAAAGTCCTACCCCTAAACGACGAATCCGAAGACGGCATTAACGAAACCGTCCGCCGTATTAAAGAAATGTACACCTGGCCAAGTTTCACAAAGACATCGAAAATTTCGTTAAGAACTGCGAAATTTGTCAAAAAACTAAAGCGTGTCGAAAAAACTTAGACAATCCCCTCGTCATTACGGAAACGCCTAAAACACCGTTTGACCGAATTAATATTGACATACTAGAAATACCTAACAGAAACTATATCTTATCTGTAAGAGTTGAACTGACAAAATACTCACAAGCTTATGCTTTGGCAGACAAATCAGCCAAATCAGTTGTCAGTACTATGATGTTATACTTCCAACATTTTGGTACGCCATTGCGTATCCATTGTGACTATGGTAGGGAATTTGACAACGCCATATTCAAAGACTTGTTGTGTAAACTGTACGACATAAAACTAACTTATTCAAGCGTAGGACATCCACAAACAAACGGCTCTGTAGAACGATTTAATTCTACTTTGTTAGAAATGATTCGAATCCATAAAGCCGAAAATCCAGATGAACATCCCCTAAATGTACTCCCGTATGCGGTTATTGCTTACAATAACTCGACAAACAAAACCCATGGCTTTTCACCTTACGAACAGCAGACCACCTGAAACCACCTACAACCACAAGGAACTGATTAGTAAATATATACGAGACTTGGAACAATCGCATTTTCCTATTACTATAAAGTACCCGCGAAAAAACTGACTTACAAAAGCAAAAGGCTAAAGAACGTTTTGATAAACACGTTTCCGACAAACTTCCCGAATTTAAAATTGGTGACAAAGTTTACGTCAAGGAATCCCAAATTAAAGACAAACTTCATAACAAATTCAACGGTCCATTCCAAATTTTATACATTCACAATAATTCAGCCACACTTTTAAATCTCAAAACAAACCAATGAACGAAAGTTAACTTTGACAGAATGAAACTCTATTCTGAAAACTAACTTTATTTTCAGGTTACTACTGCTGTTCGGATCAGCAGTCTCACTGTTCAACATCAAACCAATAAACAACACTCTTGGTATTTACTATCACGACGAAACTAGAATAGTCATCTCCAACTATAAATGGACGTTACTACTTCATCGTAACTTGACGATACTTAAATAAATCTTTGAAAACAACTAAATTAAAAATTAAAACTAAATTTTCAGAAATATTCATGGACACTAAAAGATCCAAACGAGGACTAATTAACAGTGTAGGAACTATCTTTAAAGTCATCACTGGAAACCTTGACGCAACCGATGGCGCATTTTTCACAGTTCAACAAACTTAATCAGGGACAATTACAAGTAGAGAATCTCCTAAAAAATCAAATAAGCGTAACTACTTCTATTATCAAAACTTTCAATGAAACCATTCAGAAACTCCAAATTGACGAAGCAAACTTTAACGAAAACATTGACGCAATCAATTTGGCAATACATACTCTAAACGACAAAATAGCCCTTATCCAAGCAAAACAGTCATTTTTGGGAATATGCGAAAAATTAATGGCAAGCTATTTATTTCTTGAGGATAACCTCAATGATATTTTAGATTCTATAACATTTGCTCGCTTAAAAATAATTCATTCCTCAATAATCACACCTGATCATTTGATAAAGTCACTACAGGAAATTTCGCAAAATCTTGTCAAAAACAATCTACCGTTACCCGTCAGATATTTACGTGTCGCCCAATACTTGGAAGTAATCGAATTAGAAGCGTTTCAAACTAATTCAGACTTAGTCTTTATATCTTGTAGAGCAACAACTCTACACCGCCTACCACTTATATCCTATCCCAATTTTAGATGACAGAACTGGTTTTCATCATATTCTTTCCTTCACACAAAAATATATTGCGCTAAACGATGATTCTCTAATGTACATACCCATTAAGGACTTGAGTGTATGCAAGCCACTAACTCCACAACAAAAACTGTGTTCTGAAGTATATGCCTACCCCATCGACTCTAATGCACCCTGCGAAGCTCAACTTCTGAAGAACATCCGTAGAGTACCGGAGAGTTGCCAAAGCTCCGTTGTATTCAGTGAAGGATACAATGTCCAAAGACTAGAAACTAACACGTGGATTGTTATAGTGTCCGAGCCCTTACATGTGACAATTAATTGTGCGGGAATAGATACTAAGACAATAGCTTTAACAAACAATACCATTATTCGCTTACAATCAGACTGCAGTGCTTTCGTGGGAATCACAAAAATACCAGCCGAACCTCAAAAAGTTATAAACATTTCCGACAATTCATACCCTGTATTAATCCCTTACAACTGTTGCAGTTCTCACCCCGAAAAACTTGATATTCCAGAACTCAAGCCCCTAAAGCTGGATGACTTGAATATGGACGAACTATCCATAGCGAGCCATAAATTGGATCAATACTCCAGGGACCTGGACGACCTTATCAACCAGCCATTCGTAAACAGAAACATATCCTGGTTTACATACGCTACGATTACAACAATCATAATCACTGTTGTTGCATTCATTTCAGTTAAAATCGTAAAACACGTCAAGAAGCCACCAAAGGACGAAAATTCCACTTCAGACAACCTAAGGACCTTCCCAAAACCACCGTCCAGACTCGTGCCAAAATTGAGGCCTGTGATTCAAGATGGATCCCAGATGGACAGCCCAGTATGATTTAAAAGTTGATGTTATAAAATCAACTTTTCTTTATAAGGGGGAGCTGTTAGGTGTTAATTGTACACACGTGTATGATGCAACAGTATCATATTACGCTGACAGCTTCCTGGTACTCCGATGTTAACGTGGGAACGCATCGTGTGAATATCTTTTCGGTGACTTCAGCTTTTATTAAATCATAAATAGAACCGAAGCAATCCCACGGTCGTCATTATAATATTTTATTCTGTCCAGTTAGTTTTAAGTTAAAAAAAATATTCATCTACCCCTTGAATCCCCTAGGGGTAATAATTGTAAAGGGGTAGCATAAGATATCGCGCTGAAAAGGGTTTTCGATTCTCTATTCACCATTATAGAATTTTTTGATTTTTGGACGTGGATACTCAAGAAAAATTTATTCCGTTTTATACAAATACGCCAGTCAATAGACATTTTTAGGTGACATAAACGCATAAGCCATCACGTAAATAATAGTTTATAAGTCATAACTGACATAATTTTAACAGCAACCTCATAGAAGTAAATTATTTGAGCCTTAAAAATCCCCAAAAATATCTGTTCATAATGCCGTCAATAGAAAAATTGTAAGGAAACAGAAAATCTTCAAAATGAATGTTTATAAATTTTGATCGCAGCATTTTTCTTAAAGAAAAGCTGAAAAAACCGATGTAAAGTGAGTCATTTAAAAAAATTCAGAACTTGGTTGTAATAACAGCAGGAACCTTAATCTGTCTCCTAGTGATAGCTGATAACGTTGAGATTAATAACGCTGAAGATCAATATTGTACGTTAAATGCAGAATTGCAATTTAAATAATTTGTACAAATATTTAGCACGACGTATCATCGTATTAACCACGATACTTCGATAGCGATATGCAAAATATATTTTAAAGCTTATAAAATGTACTTCACTTAGTATATCTTAGATTTTTCTCATAGTCCGTAAAGTGTATTAATATTGCTTTTGAAATTTGGCTTAAACGATGGACCCTCCGATATTTTGACAGCGGATACAGTCAGTGGAAAAAATCATTTAATTAATACCAGTAAACTGTATACAGGTAAGCATTAATTTAATAAACAAACGAAAAAATAGACCAATATGAGCAGGCAATAGTTATGTAAATAAAAAAGTAATAAATTTCTGAGAAAAAACATATAATAATACAATTTATCATAATTTTCATCTCGTGTCCCCAGCTTAAGATAATTCTAGATCCGTCCATGTGCCTTGACAGCTATTGTCAGTGCACCGCTGGCTGGCTGTCGCATATTCGTACATTTAATGCAATGTTTACTATTCTTTTAAACCAACTTCTCGGTATTATAGCGAAAAACCAAGATAGACAAATTGAAGTGGAATCTTATTTTTATTATACGGTTTCATTAATTATTTTATATATATTGCTTAATACAGAACTGAAAACCCTTTTAAACGCGGTTACACACTCTAGTCTTTTTCATTTCAAATTTTTTAGGAGTAGTTGTTACCCCTAGTGGGGTTGAAGAGGCTTCTGGTGACCCGATGCCGGCGTTATCGAATCCATCTAGAGACTTCTGTGAAGAAATATATATATATATATATATATATATATATATATATATATATATATATATATATATATATATATGGAGAGCTGACGAAAAAAATAGCAGGTGTTCAAGATAAATTGAAAATAGTTGTGTGAATATAAAAGTAGTGGAAATAAATTATAGTAAGTTCGACTGAGTGTTATCAAGTATATCCAAAAACCCAAAGTGTAAATCAAAACATTACTATATTTTAGCGTAACACCTATGCCTCCTATGTAAAATGTGCACTTTACTTTACCAATTAAACTAAAACTGCCCATTTAATCACTGATCGTTACGACTATACTTTCGAAATCTTACGGAAAAAAGGATTGTAGTGAAATTTGCCTAAAATTTGGGAATAGTACCTAAAAGAAACCCCCTTAGGTGAGGATGACACTCCTTGTGGGTGGAAGAATTAATATTCAGAATAACTAAAAATCGATTAAAGGGTCACATCTAAGCAAAAAATGTTGTATAAAAAAATCGTATAACTAATACTTTAAGTGTTATTTGTGATGAAGTTTAGAAACAATTTTTTACAAACACCAACCTCAAAAACCGTTTTATCCAAAAAATCATAGGAAAAATGAATATTTATTAAGAAAGAGAATGATTTTTTAGGTGGGTTACAGAATATTTTTATGACCTTTAAAATGAGCTGACATAAAGTTCTTGAAATAAAAAATTGAGTTGGTGTTCAAAATAAAGTTTTCAAATAAAAATCAATATAAACTCTCTGGGTTTACCGTAAAAATTTACATTATTTAGGTTTTGGCAATGCATCTAAAATATTACAGGATCTGAATGCCAGAATTGCTAAAGAAACTAAACATGAGGTAGTTGGCCCTTATGGTGAAAATACCAGAAAAGCTATTGGATTAAAAAAGTCAATAGATGTAAGCCAACAACAAGTACTTAGAATAATGTCTAAGTGCTTCTTGGGATATAACACCACAGTTCGAAGAAAATTGCTGTATATTCCAAACGTTTCGGGGTCTAGATCAGACCCCGTTGTCAATGGTTAAGAAATTTGTGTCATGCTAATCGAATTCACACATCCTAAGTCAATCATGGAATCAATCAAATATTTGAATACATAAGTTTCGACTTGATTACTCGAATTCACTTAGAGTATTACATTCAATTCAACATCTCATCATCATCAGTAATGTCTAGGTTATCATAATCATAATTGACCTCAGTATCACAGTGGGAACTGGGTTTCTTTCTCAGTTTTCCTTTAGTAGTGTTTCTCATTACTTAATTTTCATAATTGTCCGGATATTTATCACTGCGGACCACTTCCAGACATACGCTTCTGAAGCGATTAGGTTTTCTTTTAGCAACACTTGAAATTTAATGAAACAATTTGGGCTCAGTAGTTTACAGGATGAGGGGACGAGTCAATTTTTGTTTACTGTCCTTCATTATTTCTGTATTTCTCATGAGACCATTCTTTTGATATGTAACATGATGCATTAGACTTATTCCTAGACTTTTTTGTTTCAATTTTATTTTAAAATTTGCTTCCTAAAATTGGCATTAGGATTCTCACCGACTTAGAGAATTATTATAATAATTTTGATGTTTTAAATATTTGTGAAATGCATAAATTGAGCTATTCACAACATTTCGACGCTAATCAGTCGAAAACTGTAAATTGTAAACTGGCCAACTCCAACGATAAGACTCTTTTACATGGGAGGCGTAAATAAATTTTATAAAAATTTTTTTCTCTGTAGCTTACCTGTCTATATTCTGTACATGTTGGTCCATTTTTCCATTGACGTAATAAGTTAATGGTTAATATTTACTGTTATTAATTAAAGTTTTTTCCATTAGCTGGATACGCCACTGTCAAGACTTCTAAATATAAGTAAGGGTCGCTCGCTTAAACCAATATTTTGAAGCACTATTAATACAATTTTACGGCATTGTAACGAAAATAGAAGATATTCAAAATGAAGTGCATTTCATGTGGTTTCAAAATATGTTTTGTATATCACCATCTAACCAATGTGGTGTTAATATGGTAAGATTTGCAAAAAATTCTATAAATTATTTAAATTGCCAGTTTGTAAGATTTACTTAGGGGACAATACAGATCTTGACCCAATTAATCTCAACGTTATAAGCTATCATCAGGAAAAAGATAATAATTTCAGCTTTAACTACAAAAAAGTAAAAATTTTAAAAAGACTACCAGTTTTTCAGGCTAATCTATGTGAAAAATACTCCGATCAAAATTTTTGTGGTTTTTAATGCTCACATAATTTACTTCTATGAGTTTGCTGTTAGAATTATGTCAGTTTTTGCTTATAAACTATTATGTTCGTGATCGCGTAAGCGGTTTGCTGTTGAATTTCATGTCACTTAAAAATATCTGAAAATTTAACAACAATTGAATGGTGTAATAGTAGTGGCAAAGGAACTGCCAGGGGTTAATAATATAGTCTGGCGATATGCAATTCTTAAAAAATGCAGTATTGTCATTTAACTATTTAATATACTGTGAACAACAATGTGAACTTACCTAACATTTTTACAATCTGCCATTGTTAGAATGGTATGAACAGCCATCTGATTAATTCGTTGACTAGTATCACCAGATTTTGTCAACAATTCCGGTAAAAGTTTATCAACACTTCTTGCAACTTCATTAGATGCAACCCTGCAAATATAACGTCGACTTTGAAATTTAATTGAAAAACTTTGATTTTGGTGAATTCGTATTTTTTGTATTGTATTAATTTAAAGTTAATAAAAATATTGTACGTCATGAAAAGGAACGGCAATTATTGAAATGATAGATTTATTGTACAAACTGGACCTCGACCAATACACCAGCACAAAACCGTTTGGTAAAATATGATGTTTGCCTAAATGCGTTCCTTATTGTATAAGAATACAAGATACTTGGTGTATTAGTTATTGATATAAGATTATTGTGAAAAGTAAGTCATTTTAATGTGTAGAAGTCCCTTCATAGAAGATTTTCAGTTCACCAATTAATTTTTTTTGAGTCGAGTTTGACATATGTAGAGGAATATGAACTATATATGTAAGTACAGCCTACAGAACATCGCGAACGTCTACATCGATTTTGCCTGGAGAGTCTTAATACGTTTTATGCCTTTAGACGCATGTCTAAATCTTAGAACGGAGAAACAAGAAAGAGGAATAAAAGAAAAATTGCTTATACTGAAGGAAGAGAGAGGCGCACTGCGAAGTAATGTCTGGTTGCAGTTGCCAGAAAGACAAATACAATGTAAGGGGGAATTTTGTGGGTACAAATCTCACGTTTTTTGAACTGAGCATCAATAAGTTTGTATGAACACTTTTTAACTTCACTCATAACTAGGTATTAAGTTATTACACATAATCTCATTAATAATCAATATATTTGGTGAATATGAAAAGTAGGTTGGGCATTTCTTGCAGTTAGGATCTAAAACTAACACAAATCAAAAATTTAATTCCTTATTTAAAAATGCATTACCTCCCTGGTACAAACTGGACAAAAAACATGCGTATTACTTCATTTGTTAAATTGTAGACTGAAAAAACTTTATCCCTCAATCCTCTATGCAATAGAAATATGGCAGCTCGTGCAACCTTATTGGGTGCATGGATTTTCGAATTATCATATGACACAAGTTGTTCTTTAAGCTTATTAAGACCGTCCTCTTTATCACAGTAATGCTTCGAGTAAAACTTTTCTACCAAATCGTTTCCGTATACCAAAATCGATAAGGCTGCTTGCTTCTTTTCCCTCTCTGTAAGCTTGGAAGTTGTTCTACTATCATTCTCAACTTGACATTCTCGTAAAAATTCATTTGTTTGGGAGCTGTAAGAAGTAAATAATTACAGATCGGTTAGTAAGGTTTAGAACATCGATTTTAGTTTTCTAGTAGCTGCCCTTTAATTAATTAAATGATTGCTAACAAGGAAAATAATATTGAAGTAATTTGAGTCTGAAATATCTTAATAATCAATTCACTAAATGTATAAAATATGTTACTCATAGTAATTGTTATTATTAACTTTTATTGAAGTAGCCACTCAAAGATTTATTAGAATCCACAGTATTAGGTATATGTTAATGTTGCTAAAGGGGTATATAAAAAAAAAACCAAACATTATAAATATAATTCAGATTTAAAATTATTATTATAGATGTGTATCTTTCAATGTGTATTTTTGAATATTCAGTATAACAATGGTTTTTGTCAACAGCAAAGGTATTGAAAAAGCCAGAATAAGTTTTCAAAAAGATGACATTTTTAGATACAACACAGAGTAGTGTTGTAAGAAGTTTTGAAAGGGGATAAATATTTTTATTTAACACATTACAACAATACAAATTAAAATAATCATAATGGAAATATTTTTCTGGAAAAACTCTCCATAACCCTGAGTCTAAAAATGTGCCAATAAATCTTAATAACTCTGGAAAATTCTTTTGGAAAAGTCAAATACTCTTTTAAATTTCGGACTTTTTAGAAGAGTTAATGGTCTTTCAATAAGTACGAAATTTTAGAGAAAATTCGATTTTTCTAGAGTTATTGACAATTTCGGAGACATGGTCACAAAAAGTTTTATGCAGAGTTATGAAGGTTTTAAAAGGTTTTTTATAAAAGTATTTTACTGACATTTGAACTAACTTCAACCATATTAGCAATCTACTTCTATTACCGAGTTACGTACTAACTGGGATAATTGTTATATATAATACAGAAACTGCCAATTTTCAGTCACACATATAAGTTATTATTGTTGTATATATAACTAAAAAGAAAATATAAGATATTTCAAGATCTAGTACATCAAACTGGACGAACGCGTTGGCCTTTATTGGAAAAATATGTATAAACGCAAAGCAATACATAGCATGCACTAGCCATGTGATGGTAGTGTGATGTTGTTGAAGCTAATAGGCGACCATTTTGCAGTCTGACATTGACTGACGATAGAAAGTGTGTTTTGTTCTACCACAAAAAACTTTTTTCAATTTTGTTTAATCTACTTTTAATAAGTGATTACGATAAGTGTATGGACTACTACTATCGTTTTTGTTTTTGTTTGTGTCTTTTTAGCGAGTTTACCTATTGATATGTTATGGACAAGCTCACTGTAAGTGATAATTCGTTACACACGAGAGCACACCAGAGACATGACTAAGGGACATGGGTATGGGGCATGATGTACCCCACTGTGCTATTTGATCGGTTGACGTAAACTTTTGATTTCAGTTAGCCCCACAAAAAGAAATTGAGCAGAGTTAGGTCGGGAGATCTAGCAATATATTCAATAGGCGCTCTCCTACCAATCCATTTGTTTGGAAAAGTTGTATCCTAATATTTTCCGACAAGATGTGAATAATGTGACGGTGCACCGTCCTGATGAAACCATAGAACATCATCAGGCATGCCGGGATGCACTGCATTTGGAAATACTCCTGCAATTGCCGGTATTATGTTTTGCTGTAATAGTTCTAAATAATTCGCAACATTTACTGCACCTTCGATAAAAACAGACCTATGACTGGAGTGCCGACAATATCTGGCCATATGTTGACTTCAGTTGGCGTTGTGTATCTGGTTCCATTATCCAGTCTGGGTTTTCAGGTGCCCAATATCTACAGTTCCGCCTATTGACAGAACCATTTAAACAAAAAGGTGCTTTGTCTGAGAAAATAATACGACTTGAAAATTGCAGATCGTTTTGGCATCGCCCCATCATTGTTTCACAGCATTCTTTTCTTAAAATCATCTTGTACTAAATGAACTTTGTACGGATGCCATTTGTTCTACTTTAGGGGTTTTAAAACCAAAGACTGATTTTCTTGAATGCAATTCAAGAAAATCAATCTTTGTTAACAATTGTTAATAAAACATCCATTTGTTTTTCTTCTGATATTGCTGGAAGACCTGATTTAGACTGATCTCTGACATGACCCAAGTTCCTAAATTTGGCCTGTACGTTACTTGTGGTTGATATTGTAATAGGTCGATCAGGTTATTTATGCTATTTCCATAATCGGTCACAATTAAAATTTCAATATGTTGGGTTGCGTTTAAAATCACTATTCTTTACATTTTAATAAAATGAAAATTACAATTCAAGTCAAATTTTACATTTATTATGATAGGAACGTAAAATCAACTTCTTTATTCATTGTTCGGAAAAAAAATCAAAGTAGAAACCAGCAAAACATCAATCTTTAACAAAACATGAAAGCTAGACGAAAAACTAAAAAAAAACAACACTACTGCAGTGTTAACCAACAAATCTGAAAATACCATTGCTCATTGTCAGCTAGTAAAAGATGGCCGATGGGATATCAAATATCAAATTGTGTATGACCTCATACAGACCTCATTAATGACATCATGAGAAATCTATTTATGTCCAAATTTTCGAATTATTAAATTAAGGTTAACGTGTCCTTTACTTTTTACTGGATACATTTTATTTAGTATGTTTCATACTTTACGTGCACGCTGTATATATACACACTGACAAAGAAATCGCTACACCCAGAAGGAGATGTTTAAATTTATTGTTGATTTGGTAAAAGATAGATGCTATAGTGAGGAGTAAATGATTAAAAGATTTGAATAAAATATACCAAGTAGTTTAAATTTTTTTAATAATGTGTTTGTCCAACGGGTTTATCTATATAACTACAGGCAAAAAGTGCGTCCATGTCAGAGTAAATATTACATGAATATCTTTCCAAATTTAAAAGTCAAGATATGTCAGAAAATAGTGATTGATTGAAGTCATTTTTTTAAATATAATTTAATTTACTACCTACATTTTGATTTATTAGTATTTAAAGAAGGCTACTTTATAATTAAGATGGGTTTGTGGGTATATGAAATCAACACAGGTGTCAGTTTAAATATATTCCCATAAGAGCCACAATTTATACCACAAATTCATGAAAACAAACAACTTTTCTCAAATTATAATCAAAAGTAAATTATTTAGTTAACCTTCATTAATCATGGACAACGTTCAGCTTACTTCTATAAATCAACTTTATCTGCCAGGTCAGCTTCTGTAGTAGGTATTTATACAATACGCCTACAAATCGGCAAAGGAATGTGTTATTTAATGGAAGTAGTATATCGGCAGCGGTTCTCAACCCTTCAGTATGAGTGTATCAGTATCGCTCTGTCTCTGGTATACAATAACCACTGAACTGTTTCTCTTCAGTTCAATGATAATAACAGCGTATTTTTGCTTTAAAACTACAATACGATCGTTATTGCCAACTTAAGAATTGAATAGATTGAAAAAACAGTACCCGTGCATCTCTATTGCTCTCTGACTTAGGAACATAATAATATAATATAATAATAAATCGACTTTAGTAAACATAATATTAGGGTAGAGGCATACAAAATGACATTCTAGTTATAAAATCAGTCATCAAATCTTTATTTATTAATAATATTGAAGACTTTAAGTAACTATCTATTCTTTGGTTCATTACCTAGTTAGAATTATAGAGATTAATCAAGTCATTTCAAAAACAATAAAACTACTAAACATTTCTAAAAACTTGAACAAAAACCGTTTTGTCCGCACTAGGCGGGTAAATGACACATGTGGTGTGGACAAAATGGCATACCAAATTTCCACAAAAGTTAGCCGTTTAGATGCAGAGCTCACATATAAAATGCTTAGTCTTTTTCGAAACATGAATCGTTTTTTATAAGCTCAACCACTTTAGTCAGACCTCTTGTCTTGTCAACGCAATAAAAGCAAGGAAGTTATTCATCATCCCCGACCTCAGTGTAAACTCCTGCAGAAGATAAATGATTTACACTGTCGGAACTAAAATACAAAGGTTTTCTAACCTTTGTCGTGTTTTTCTTTGAAACAGGGAGGAAGCGGATTATGCTTTTACCTCTTCTATATTGGGTGTTGAAGTTAACAGCAATACTGTTGGTTTCTTGCATTGTTTTCTTTTACCTTGTCCTGCCATATATATTCGTTTCGGCACTGATGATAGAACGCTGATTGGAACATTAATATTCATGTCTTTAAGCATCAATTTAGATGATATGGGTATCTTGCAGAAGCTATTCCTCCAGATTGGACTGCTGAGAGTGGGTTGTCTACGGTTAATGGGCTTTCAAATTTTAGTGTAATAATTTAATGTTCCACCATTGCCGTTCTTTTTCATATGTGCAGACACCTGCTCATACCTAATACAATAAGGTACATGTTTAAATTGGTCGAGTGTGGGACGTTAAACACTTTAGAATTCAATAGTCAGCCCATTTCATTATTTTTCAAAGCTTCAGT
The DNA here is from genome assembly GCA_034190945.1 of Octodonta nipae. Taxonomy (NCBI): domain Eukaryota; kingdom Metazoa; phylum Arthropoda; class Insecta; order Coleoptera; family Chrysomelidae; genus Octodonta; species Octodonta nipae. Next base: position 57,317,704 of record CM067220.1, read on the forward strand.
ATCCTTTTTCATGGAGATTTAGCCAAACCCTGTTGGTATGTTTTTCTAGAATAGTTATGTGGTATGATGTCCGTTATCTGGAAAAAAAGGTTTGTCAAATGACATAGTATGCCATTTTACAATAACAAGATATATGCCATTTTGTCCACTTCATAACCTCCAACATTAGAAAATAATGACTAAATGGTATCTAAACTTTTGAGATTTTAAAACGGTCTCGAAGGTACTTAATCAAATTACAATAAATTAACACCAAATGCAAGCAAATGAACGTAAAAAGTAATTACTTTTACGAGAAACCAAATACAACCGACTAAAACTCGTGACTGCAAAATTCAAACAAGGGATACGACTGGGCCACCACAGGTTGCGACCTGTTACCAAGCAGTCTTTTACAGCCTACTATGAGAACTAGTATCTGTGGTTTAGGAGAAAAATAGGTGCGTCATATTACCCGCCTATGCTATTTTGTACGCCTTTCCCTAAATTAACATCATTTTAGATTCAAATAATTACTAGATAAGCTGAGGGCGAAATCTAGCCATTGGCTACTCCTACTTAACCCTAGCTGTGTTTAGTATTAAAAAATAAAGTAAATTTATATAAACCACTATCCTATGCTAAGGCTTAACGTTACGGGAACGGCAGGAAATAAGATTACCTTCAGCGATGTAGCTCTTGTGAACTGGTCTGCCTGTCCAACAAGTAGGCTTTTAGGTTAGCTTTGAATTTTGAACTGCTATAATCTTTTAATTTGTCTGGGAGTGGATTGTATAAATTAATGGCATTATAGATACAACCTTTTTTGAACATAGCTGTTTTATGTTTAGGAGTAGAAAATTTGTGTTAATTTCTGGTATTAAGGTTATGGATATCAGTATTTGATTGAAATTTATGTTTAATGTTAATTGATACTTGAACTTAGTCACTTAATAAACCATGAACAAAATTACCTAGATGATGGAGTCTTCTATTCTCCATGATTAACCAGCGTAGTTAATTACTTTTCTGAGATATTCTCTCGTATTTTCTTAAAAAAAAACGACAATAGGTATTCTGTATTTTTTGAATTCTGTATTGTTCCGTTTGTTTAAGGTAACGACCATAAAGAAGTCAGCGTAATTAAACTTAGAAACATATAGGACCTTCTATGTAGCTTCGTAGAGTTTCGATTTGTTTTGCAGATTTTGGAAACTCAACGCCACTGTTAAGAAAAAACATTACCCTAACAAAATTACGTTTCTACCAAAGCACCATATAATAATAACGTTTCTAATGATGTTGCTTGTTTCCGAAAATGTCTCTAATAGTTTCTTTATAGTTGGACAACAAATGTCAATTATTTATATTTGTTTTCGAGTTTTTTCGGCAATATTGAGAAACATTTGTGTGTTGTACCTGAAGCCTACAATGGAAACGGTTAGTGAACATTCAAGATTTGGTATACATACTTTCATAGTTTGTATTTGGTTATATTGTTATGGATGTAACTAACAATTAGAGACTTTCTTTAGTGTAAATTATAAATCATCTAATAGTCAATGAATTTAAATATATTATTTTTATTAACCGCAAAAACCCTCACGTAGACCCCTGAGAGGTTAATCTGAAATCTATTTACCCATATACTATGATTTTGACTATTGAGCAAAAACTGGTTCATTTTCAGTAAATTTCTGCATTTATTAAACATTGCATTTACCTTATGGTAATTAATGTCTTACCTAATTATTATGTTTGAATTTTGTGGTTTTATTTATTGTGTGTACTTACTTACACCTTTCGAGTAAAATGCCCTCCAAAGGCGGATTGCGGACAACCCACTGAAATTAAAATAACGCTTTTTTCAAAACTAACCTGGTTAGAAACATTTTAATTGAGAAAAGTTGTTTCGAGAACATAAATACTTGATTATATTTAAAGTTATATAGTATATAATTAACTCAGGGTTTGTACTTACTGCCTTAGTGCGGGCAAAGGTTTTTCTTCATACATTTCATAAGTAGACTTGACAAGTGGACCAGCGGATTTATTTCTACGCCTAAGCGAGCCTCTGGTTTGAATATTTGTTGGACTGCCCATGTTTGGAGATCCCATTTTTGGGCTTTGATGGTTTGGTCCATGCTTTGGCGAAATTTGGTTATGATAAAACTGCATAGGAGAGACGTCTCTTTTATTGGTTGATTTTTTTGTTAAAATTGGAGATACTAAATTTTTGTTATCCACCTCTTCAATATACTCATCGTTTTCTGGACACGACTGTAAAAAAAATATTATATATATATATATATATATATATATATATATATATATATATATATATATATATATGTTATATATGTATTTAAAATACTCTAAATTAATAAGTTCTAATATTATATTTTTATCGAACAGTTGTAACATTGTCATTCATAACACCTTTTTTCGCATAATGTAATATTGCAATATACTTCGTGGGTTCAATTTAAAAATTATAACAACTAGTATTCACTGTCACTTTTCTAGAACTTTATTTACATTCAAACATCTGATTCAAATACAATAACAATCCCATATAAGCTAGTCGACGCGGTATCACTGAACTGCGATCGTGGCGTGCTTCTTTTATAATCCCCGTGGAATTCTCCAGTAAAAAATAATCATCGCTCCTTCCGCTGCCGAGTCTTTTCGAGAATCGTATTTTTTATCGTAAAGCGTTTGTTGTCGTGCTGAAAGGACACAGGGTCGGCTTTGGGAAAATTTCGTAACACTGCCCCCCCCCTTAATTCTGATCGTCCCGATCAGAAACATCCTCTCCATGGTAGGGAGCTAGTCGATCTAAATGAACCACCTTCAATTTAGCCTTGGGGTTTCGACGGATCCGGTAGACGACGTCATTAAGCCTCTTGACCACCTCGTATGGACCATCCCAGGCGGGTGTAAGCTTTGGGGATTTACCCTTGCTCCGTTGGGGGTTGTACAACCAGACTTTGTCCCTATCCTGGAACCCGACTGAATAGGCCTTGAGGTCGTATCGCGTCTTCATCCGGTCACTGGTGGCCAACATCTGCGTTCGGGCTAATTCGTGTATTGCCAGCAGGTTATGTCGGAGCTGGTCGGCATAGTCGTCGATGTCTTGGGGAGGTTCTTCGGGGGAGCCAAATGCCAAGTCGCATGGTAATCGCAGCTCCTTTCCGAATAGGACCCTGGCTGGGGTCAGGCCTGTACTATTATGTACAGCAGAGCGATATGACAACAGGAATAGGGGAATATGCTCATCCCAATCACGCTGGTTATTGCTGACGACCTTGGATAGGTGTTGTTCCAAGGTCCTGTTGAATCTTTCCACCATTCCGTCTGACTGTGGGTGTAATGGTGTTGTTCTCGTTTTCCTGATCCCCAACATCGTGCAGACCTTCTGGAATACATTCGATTCGAAGTTACGCCCCTGGTCTGAATGTAATTCCATCGGGACGCCAAACCGGCTGAATAGTTGTTCTGCTAGCACCGTCGCTACCGTGGTTGCCTCTTGGTTGGGTATCGCATATGCCTCAGGCCATTTGCTGAAGTAATCCATTGCGACCAGAATGTATTTGTTCCCCCTCTCAGACTCGGGAAACGGACCGGCGACATCGATGGCGATTCTCTCAAATGGGACGCCCACATTGTACTGCTGCATTCTGCCCTTGGTTCGGGTCTTCGGGCCCTTACTGGCGGCACATGTGGCACATTTGCGGCACCAAGTTCTGACGTCTTCGAAGTAATTCACCCAGTAGTACCGCTGGCGAACTTTGTCTAGGGTTTTATTCATGCCCAGGTGGCCTCCGGTAATTCCATCATGTACTTCGGTCAGGATGGCTGGTACCTTTTTCTTCGGAACTACCAGTTGGGACTTGGTTTCTCGTCCATCAGCGCTTTCCCAAACTCGCTTGAGCATTCCATTGTCTACTCGTAGAGAGTCCCACTGAGCCCATAATTATTTCAGCACGCCGGAGTATCTAGCTACCTCGTCCCATCGTGGCCTGGGTGCCCCTCTCATTTTGAGTGACAAGATTGGTTCGATGTCTGGATCAGCCATTTGGTCCTGGATGCACTGTTCCGTTGTCCAGTCTTCATTGGCCTGCACTCGAATCTGCCTGATGGAGATACCCTCTCGCTGTTCCGTCTTCAGACAATGCTTGCATTCCGCTCTACAGGGTCTTCTGGATAGGGCATCGGCATTATTGTGCAACCGGCCGGCACGGTGTTCCACCTTGAAGTCGTATTGCTGTAATTTCTCCATCCATCTGGCCAGTTGTCCTTCCGGTGTCTTCATGTCCAGCAGCCATTTGAGTGCGGCATGATCTGTTCGGATTAAGAAATGGCGACCATACAGGTATTTATGGAAATGGTCCACAGCCCTTATTATTGCAAGAAGTTCTTTTCTGGTGACGCAATAATTTCTTTCTGGCTTCGAGAATCCACGGCTGTAGTACTCGATCACCCTCTCTTCACCATCTTGCACCTGGGATAGGACGGCCCCCAAACCTTTGTTGCTGGCGTCGGTGTCTAAGATGAACTTGCCGGACTGCGTAGGAAAGGCTAGGATTGGGCTGGAACATAGTGCTGCCTTCAGTCGCCTGAATGATGTTTCGCAATCCTGATTCCAATGGAAGGTCTCTTTATCAGTGGTCTGCCGATGTAGAGGGGCGGCGATGGTGGCAAATCCCTCAACAAAACGCCGGTAGTATGTTCATGTTTGTCTCTTGGAACTGGCCAATCGCGGATGGCTTCTATCTTGTCTTCGTTGGTGCGGATTCCTGACTCGGACACTACGTGGCCCAAAAACTCTACTTCTTTTTGAAACAAGGAACACTTCTTGGGATTGAGTCTCAGGTTGGCATTATTAATTCTGGAGAATACTTCGCCCAGGTTCTTCAGATGGTCGTCGAATGTCTGGCCCATGACTAGAATGTCGTCGAGGTATACTAAGCACGTCCTCCATGTTAACCCGCTCAGTACATACTCCATTAGCCTCTCAAATGTAGCGGGTGCATTACATAACCCAAAGGGCATGACCGTGAACTGAAACAGCCCTTTACTGGTGGAGAACGCTCTCTTCTCTCTGTCGTTTGCGTGCAGACCAACCTGCCAATATCCACTTTTTAGGTCTAGTGTGGAGAACCAACGGGAGCCTGCTAGTGTGGTCAAAGTGTCATCGATTCGGGGTAGTGGATAGCTGTCTTTCTTCGTGACATCATTGAGCTTTCTGTAATCCACGCAAAATCGGGTGGTTCCATCCTTCTTTTTAACTAGCACGACGGGAGCAGACCATGGACTGATGGATGGCTCAATAACTCCATTTTGTAACATGGACTCGATGTTTTCCTCGACTGCCTGTTGTTGCCCCAATGGTAGTCATCTAGGTGGTATTCTGATGGGCTGAGCCTTTCCGGTATCTATTCGATGCTGGATGATGTTGGTGCGACCGGTGGTTCCATTTTTACTGTTAAAAATTTGCCAGTGTTTTGTGATAAATTGCTTGGCTTTTTTCTGGTTCTCTGGTGTCAAGTGTGTTAAGTGGTCAGCAAACTGTTGTAGGAACTCTTTATCGGGCCCTGTCTCCTTCACCGACGTCTGGTACTCTTCTTCGCAATTGATGATGGTCTCTACTGGCTCGAAACAAGCTATCTCTTGACCATTGGTAATTCTGATGTCGTTGTTGGACAAATTCAGGCCTCTGATTGGTATATCTCGTCCGGTTTTAACTATAGCCCGTCCAACTAAGTAGTCATGAGCTGAGTGTACGGGCTCCACCATTCCAACGCAGCTCCCAGGATTGCTGTCTAGCTGCCCATGAATAATCTGTTCTGTTCGACCGGGAATTCTAGCTGAAGACTTTTATCACAATTTTTATGGGCGTGAATGATGTGTTGACGGGCCGTGTCAATACAAATTCCTCATTCAGGAACCGAAGAACATCATATCTCGGGTCGAACATAAATCTATGCTGGCTAATTAGGTCCATTCCCAGTATAAAATCGTCCTCAATATTCGCTACCAGGACCCTATGCCGGATCATGTTGTCCCCTATCTGTAGCACGACATCTGCCTCACCCTGTATGGACATGGACTCGCCGGTGACTGTTCTGAGCTGGATGTTATTGGTAACTGGCCGAATTTCTGATGCTCTCAAAACCCTGGACTTGGCAATGGACACAGCGGCGCCGGTATCGATGGTGATGGTAACTGCTCGCCCGTTGATGGTGCCTCTGGTGACTAGGCTGCCGCTATCTCTGCAGAATCCCCGGATGGATAACGTTTTGGGGGCTGGTGGAGGGACAGTCAGCATTCGCCCCCCTATGCTGACTGACTGACGGTCCCTGGACATGTGGCTGTTTTGTTGGTTACCCCTGGTCGGTGATTGTTCAGGTGGCCTCACTCGACAATCACGTTGGAAGTGTCCTGTCCGTCCGCAGCGGTAACATGCCCCTCTGGTGCCAGTTCTTTGTGACCGTTCTAATATTTTGTTCAGACCAGCCAGCAGCGCTTGAAATGGTGACTCCGACTCTTCCTGGTTGAAGGAAACTGCTCGGACCCCCGGCTTGGACATGTTCATGACGGCCTCTACTTCCAAAGCCCGAAGTAGAGCTTCATTACTCTTCTTGACGCCACTCAGTCTTAAATTTCTTTGTACTTCCACATCTCTGATGCCGTTTATGAAACTCTGTGTGGCCAACTGGTCTTTCGTTTCCTCTGGCAGGTCTGGGTAGGACAAGTGAACTAACCGTCTAATTTCTGCTTCGAATTCTTGGAGGCTTTCACCGGATTTTTGGGTTTTTCCACTCAGTTGGACTTGGTATACCTGGCTCAAGGATTGATTGTCGTAACGTTTGTCTAGGATAGCGATGATCTTGTCGAAATTGCCTTGTTCATCGACTGGAATGCTCTGGAGGAGTTCTAGGGCCGGACCTCTTAAGGAAATTACCAGAGATGTGGATTTTTCATGATTATCCCATCCATTAACTGTAGCCACGGCCTCAAATTGCCGTTTATACAGGGGCCAAGATGAACTGCCGTCGAATGTGGGTGGTTTACTAACGGAACCTTTGGTACTCACGGTGTTCTGGTATTTTCCTCGCTGTAAGTCCTGTTGCATTTTTTTAATTTCTGTTTCTAGTTTATTTTGGATGGCACAGATTTTATCTTGTACTTCAGTGTGTACTGTTTGCTTGATGGAACTGATTTGATTTTGAACTGTATCTTGAACTGAACTGATTTCAAATTTTACCTGGCTTTGGATGGAATCAAGATCATCTACTTTTGTTTCAAGAGTATCCACGGTATTTTTTATGGTCAGAATGTCATCATTTATCTCTTTTATATCTGACTCAACTATTTGCATTCTTTCATTAACTGTTTCATTAACTTGTCCTACTATTTGCATTAATTGTTCGAATTGCAGTTGTCTTTTTTCTTCCGTTTTGCCTTGTTTTTCTTCAAATATCTTAAATTCATGTTGTCGTTTTAATTCAGTTTGATCTTGTTTTTCTACAAATTTCGAGAATAATCCTTCAATTAAATTATGTTGTTCACTCTTCATCGTGGAAACTAGATTTTGTTGTTCACTTTTCATCGTGGAAACAAGATTTTGTTGTTTTTCATCGATATTAGTGACAAGATTTCCTAATTCAACTTTAAGTTTATCATCAAAAGATTTCACTAACCTTTGTTGAATTTCTTCTTGATGTTGTTTCTCCTCCTTGTCACGTTTTTCTAGAATCTGTGCTATTTTTTCGTCTAGTCCCTCTGTAACCTGTTTGATAATTTTTCTGGTAGTTTCGTCGGTTTTTTCCATACTTCGAGTTTCCATAAATCAAATTACGCTTTTCACTGTACTTAATCCTTCACTTCTAACACCAAATTGCAATATACTTCGTGGGTTCAATTTAAAAATTATAACAACTAGTATTCACTGTCACTTTTCTAGAACTTTATTTACATTCAAACATCTGATTCAAATACAATAACAATCCCATATAAGCTAGTCGACGCGGTATCACTGAACTGCGATCGTGGCGTGCTTCTTTTATAATCCCCGTGGAATTCTCCAGTAGAAAATAATCATCGCTCCTTCCGCTGCCGAGTCTTTTCGAGAATCGTATTTTTTATCGTAAAGCGTTTGTTGTCGTGCTGAAAGGACACAGGGTCGGCTTTGGGAAAATTTCGTAACAATATTATACTCTTTACTCAAATTGTCACGTATTATATCTTATTTCATATTTTAATCTTTCATATTATATTACTTTCGTCTTGTATAGATAAAATCTGCACATTTGTTATTTTGACTTCACAGAATTTCTTTCCTTTTCATTGTTTAAGTATATAGAGTCAGCACATTATTTCTTATAAATTGTTATTCACGACCTTCAGTCCGGCAGATGATTTCGTTTACTTCTAGTGTTAACATTATTGTACTCAAGTTTATCAAGTTATTAAAGTTTCTTATTTAATATATATATATTTTTAAAGTCATTTTGAAAAGAAGTGATATGAAAAGTGGCGCAGTCAGTAGGATTCCAGAATGTTACTAGAACCGGCAAACGAGCTTAACTGGTAGCGGAGGATCCTAATCCCTTAAAGGAAGAAAGAACCTCTCGAGACGTCCCAACTGTAACCGTAGAACAAGTCAACTAACTACAACTTCAGAACACGGCAGCATCGATGTTCCATTTAATGTGAGTACAAACAGAAATCATCTCGCAATTTCATTTTTATTTTACCAATAATTTTGATTTTATTTTCATACTGTTCGGACGACCAAAAAACCCGAACCATATTTTTTAACCATACCAATTTTATTTTTGTAACTTATATTTTTGAATTTCTCGATTTACTTTATTTTATTTTTACCATACTTTGTTTGCAAATAGTGTACACTAACTATTTTCCTCCATTATATGTTTTATTGTTTTCGTAATAATTTGAAAAACTTATTGCATTTTAACCAATTTAGACATTTATTTTGAACAAATTTTATTTTTGCGTAATCTTTTCAATCAATTTTTCAACTCTCCCATTTAATAAATTTAAAAAAATGGCACAACAATCTCCCAGAGACGGCTCTGAACCTGAGCCCTGTCGGCTTTCCGAAATATTCTCTATCGTCCCAGAATTTGAAGGAGATCAGATCTCCTTGGGAACATTCATTAATGCGTGCGACTGTGCTTACAACATGTCGACGGGCGATCAAAGATACCTTTTACTTATCCATATCAAAAATAAATTTAAAAGGGAGAGCGGCCCAACTAATAAATTCGCGTAGTCCCGCGTCTTATTTAGAATTAAAACAACTTTTGAATCTTCATTTTGGAGATTCCAGGGATCTGACGTTCCTCAGGATTTATATTAATTTAATAAAGTTGTAATTTGTTTTGACGTTTTTACTGAGGACTTATGTCAGGAGCAAACTAACAATTGCTGGTGATACTAATTCACTACTATTTGAATGTACCTCTCGGAACTCAAATCTGAAACTATTCTGTTGTTGAAGAATGAAAATATTAGGCAGTTCACAGAGCCTGTATTCTTCGCTAAGACCTACACCAAATTCCTGTAAACTAGTTTGGAACGAATTCGGTTCGCCGTTTTTATATTATTTTTTTCGATATTATAAATAAGTCTTTATTGAGATACATTACATTGTTGCGAAGTTTTGCCACAAGGCTACTCTTACACTAACCCTAAAGCAACTATATGCAAATGTTTAAGTAACAAATCACATTAAATATTAAAAATTATATGTAATGAAAAAAAAAAACATAAAAACAAAGGGAAGATCAAAGTAGATACCGAAATAAAATAATTAATGATATTAAAAAAACAGATACCTACAACATAGAATATAATAAGATTGTTAAGATTTGATATTAAAATGAATGATTTATTAAGCACTGATAACTTATATACAAACAAATGTGCACACATAGACATATTTACATATATAGGTACAATACTAAGAACTGATTTGGACGCTGGGCTCGCTAAATATATTTTCGTTCGAGATTATATATTTTCTCTATGAATTTTCTTTTGTACCAGTGTTCTTCCTTGTGAATTGCTCTGGCCTGGTCCCAGTTGATATTATGGGGTTCGGTCCATGCGTGATTAGCTAGCCCAGACTTCGTTACCTCCACCCTTTGAGTAGCTGTGCGGTGTTCCTTAACCCTGGTGTCCAGCGGTCGCTTTGTCTCTCCAATGTAAAAATTGCCGCATTCACACGATATGCTGTATATACAGTTATTTAGTATTGCTAGTGAGTCGGGCCTCGTTCTTGTTATCATGCTCCCCAAGGTGTTGTTGCTTTTGAAGATTATTCTGATTCCATAGCTGTGTGCAATTCTTCTAAGTTTCTCCGACAAGCCTTTAGTATACGGTAATAGTAGAGTTGCTACCGTGGTGTCCTCTTCCTGCTTAGGTGGTTTGTCCAGCTCTTCAAACGCCTTGGTAATGATCGTTTCCGGATATCTATTCGCCAAAAGGTCATCTCTAAGTTTAACTTGTTCTTCTTTGAGGGCTTCTGGTGTGCTGCAGATATTTTTGACTCTATGGATTAGTGTTTTGATGATGCCAGTTTTCGTTGCTGATGGGTGGTTGGAATTGTAGTGAAGGTATAATCCTGTATGCGTAACCTTCCTGTAGACTGTTGTTTGGATCCCGGACCTAGTCCTCTGACATTTTACATCAAGGAATGGTAGGCACCCACTCTCTTCCATCTCCATAGTGAATCTAATGGATGGTTGGGATTGGTTCAGGTGCTCTAGGAATGCCTGTAGTTCTGTCTCTCCATGTTGCCAAATAATAAAAGTGTCATCGACATACCTCAACCATAGCTTAGGCTGCTTCTCGTAACTCCTCAGTGCAGGTTTTTGGAACCCTTCCATGTAGATGTTGGCGATGGTTGGTGATAACGGGGAACCAATAGGCAACCCATCTTCTTGCATGAAAAACCGGTCCTTCTCCTGAAAGTAGCAGTTTTTGAGGCAACTTTCAAGCAAGTCCATGATTGAGTCTATTGGCAGCTCCGTCCTCTCCATCAGGGTTTCGTCTTCAGTAAGTTTCTTTCTCACTATATTGGGAGATTCGTCTAGTGGTACGTTCGTGAAAAGGTTTTCAACGTGGAAACTTACTAAGCGATGTTCAGGCCCAAGTTCCATGGATCCGATGATTTCGACAAAGTCCTTTGAGTCCTTGACGTGCGATGATGTTTTGCCCTTCAGCCTCTTGACGTGCGACAGAACTACATGCATTCCGAGAGCATCTGAACCAATCCCAACCATCCATTAGATTCACCATGGAGATGGAAGAGAGTGGGTGACTACCATCCCTTGATGTAAAGTGTCAAAGGACTAGGCCCGGGATCCAAACAACAGTCTACAGGAAGGCTACGCATACAGGATGATACCTTCACTACAATTCCAATTGGCATCATCAAAACACTAATCCATAGAGCCAAAAATATCTGCAGCACACCAGAAGCCCTCAAAGAAGAACAAGTGAAACTTAGAGAAGACCTTTTTGCGAATGAATATCCGGAAACGATCATTACCAAGGCGTTTGAAGAGCTGGACAAACCACCTAAGCAGGAAGAGGACACAACGGTAGCAACTCTACTATTACCGTATACTAAAGGCTTGTCGGAGAAGAATTGCACACAGCTATGGAATCAGAATGATCTTCAAAAGCAACAACACCTTGAGGAGCATGATAACAAGAATGAGGCCCGACTCACCAGGAATACCAAATAACTGTATATACAACATACCGTGTGAATGTGGCAATCTTTACATTGGAGAGACAAAGCGACCGCTGGACACCAGGTTTAAGGAACAACGCACAGCTACTCAAAGGGCGGAGGTAAGTCTGGGCTAGCTAATCACGCATGGACCGAACACCATAATATCAACTGGGACCAGGCCAGAGCAATTCACAAGGAAGAACACTGGTACAAAAGAAAATTCACAGAGACAGCATATATAATCTCGAACGAAAATATAATTAGCGAGCCCAGCGTCCAAATTAAAAATATTTGGAGAGCTCTTCTTCGGCCTCTGCCGCTACGCATCACCAGCAACCAACCTCTAGGAACGACGACGCTGATTGGACCAGATAAGAGCCAATGAGCATGAAAGGCGACGCATGACCGGTTAAGGGTATAATATAAATAGGACGGATGATCTGAATTTCCTATCATTCACCTGATGACGGTAGCAGATACACAGCTATTGAAACGTTGTGAGATCAACCACTTCAAGACGTTGGAAGTCCAAGGAAACTTCGAGGAACGAGTTACATTGTCTACCAACTTCAGAATCACTCTAATTTATTTCCACTACTTTAAAACAATTTATATTCACAGAACTATGTACAATATTTCTCTACTTAACTATACGGCCCTCGAATACAGAATGAATCCTATCGTCACCGTATTTATATATTTCTCTCGGAATTCTCTAGTAGGTCAACGAGCCGTCGGGAAAAGTGTTATCGAAGATTCGGGGAATTTCCTTTAATGTCCGTTATAGTCACCTGCCGGCCTCGGATCGACAAGTCAATATTTCGAGTTCCACGAAATATCGGATGGAGGCCGATTGCACCAGCTATCGGATGGATTCTCGTAACATTGCCCCCTCCTTAAGACCATTTCGTCCCGGAATGTCGATGCCACTGAATCGAAAGATTGTTTCCATCATACTTCTCACCACCCTCCAATTCAGTCCATCCAACCCGCAGGCTATCTTTGGGACCGCCAATTTCATCAGGTTCTTCTCCATCATCATAGTCCTCAATTCTACCAGAGTCTTCCAAAGATTGCTTTATGTTGGCTTTTCCTGTGAGCATGTTTTCGTTACCAAATAGAATATGTCTCTGGTACCCAATGGTTGTTTATCTCAAGATGAAGGATCTTCCCTACCACTGGATCTTCGACATGAAGGACCTTCCCTACCACTCGATGTTGCTCCCTTAGCTTCTGGAGCTGGCCGTACTTTGCAAACACCTTGGCTATTCCTCTGGACATCCGAAGATCGAGATCACAATGAGTCAAGGAATATTCTATGGGCACCTCAAACAGGTCTCGGGATTCCTCTCTAGTCAAGTCGTGCCGCACGTTCTGCCCATCAGAGTACAGTGCCATAAACTTTTCAAAGGTCATCTCGTCATCGGGTGGTTGGATGCTGCGGACCTGGGCTTGGTCAACTTCGCCCTCATGACTTCCGACATAAGGGGCTAACCTGTTGAAATGCTTTGGTTTTCCTCAAGGTAGCTTCCTTATTATGTAGTCAATATCGTAGATTTTCTTTACAATTTGGTACGACCCCTCCCAAGATCTCTGTAGCTTGGGCGAATATCCACGACGACGTTGCGGGTAATACAACGAAACAAGATCATCAACTTGGAATTCTCCGCCTTCGGCTTTGATGTCGAAGGTTTCCTTCATTCGGGCGCTGGCATTCTCGATATTTAACCGGACTCGCTGGTGGATTTCGTTCATCCTTTGACGGAACTGATCTACATAGTCTTCACCTGCGGTCTCTTCTCCTGGGGGACATACAAACATCAGATCACATGGTATTCGTAATTCTCATCCCATAGTAACACTGGCCGGGGTCTGACCCGTTGACTCGTGCACAGACGAACGATATGCCATTAGAAACAAGTGAAGATACTGGACCCAGTCTCTTTGGTGGTCAGAGACTAACTTTAATGGCGGTTAATGGTCCATTCATCCGTTCTACCATTCCATCAGATTGAGGGTGTAATTCGTCCGTGTTTAATTGATCTTCAAGAGCTTGCAGAAGTCATGGAAAAGAGTAGACTCGAAATTTCTACCTTGGTCTGAGTGAAACTCCAAGGGAACACCAAAACGATTGATCCATTCCTTGACAAGAACATCAACAACGGTCAAGGCTTCTTGATTCGGGAAGGGATAAGCTTCTGCCCATTTACTGAAATAGTCCATCACCATCACAATGTACTTATTTTCGGAGTCCGATTCAGGAAATGGACCGGCAACATCAATGGCAACTCTTTCGAATGGACTGCCCACGTTATATGGCTTCATGGGAGCTTTTGCTCGTTTCTGGCCCATTACTTGCTGTACAAACCGTACATTTCTGGCACCAATTCTTGACATCTGCTTGGCAGTTTACCCAATAGAAGCGTTCTCTTATCTTCCCCAGGGTTTTCGTGACTCCCAGATGTCCTCCAGTTGTCCCATCATTTAGTTCTCGCAAGACATCTTGTCTCCTATTTCTGGGAACTACCATCTCTTTTCTGTACTTGCGCTGCTCTGAAGTTTCCAGGACACGTTTCAAAACTCCATTATCCAAGTTGAGCGAGTTCCACTGAGCCAAATATGACTTTATGGTTGGTGCGTCTCGGGAAATCTCTTGCGACGTAGGTTTGTGGTCTTCTTCCTTCCACCGGATAACCTCTTTTAACTCCGGATTTAATTTCTGGTCTTTCTGGATCTCCTCAGATTGCCAATGGTCATCGACGGCAGTAGTTCTACAGCCGCTTTTTCTTCAGCTCGCTGACAATGTTTGCAATCATCAGGGCATGGTCTCCTCGATAAGGCATCAGCACTCTCAATCCACCTTGCCACTTGCCCTTCGGGTTTTTTAAACTGTAGGAGAAATCTTTTACCATAGAGGTACTTGTAGAAATGTTCCACCCCCTATACCACAGCCAAAAGTTCCCTCCGAGTAACGTAGTAATTCCGTTCTGGCTTGCTCTGGTGAAATAACCGATGACTTTCTCCTGGCCGTTGGATCTGCGATTCCCACGTTGCTTGCGTCTGTATCCAAGATTAAGTTTCCATCCCGTAAAGGTAAAAGTTAAAATGCGGGCACTGGTCAATGCACTTTTCAGGGTCTCGAATGATCGCTGGCATTCGTCGTCCCACTGGTACCGCACCTTTCCTTCTGTGAGTATATAGTTAGTGGCTTGGCGATATTAGCAAATCCCGCTACATAGCGACGATAATACGTACATAACCCCAGGAAACTTCTTAACTGGTGGATATCTTTAGGTACCGGCCACAGCTTTGATTTTCTGTTTATCAACAGCCACTCCCTCTGCGGAAACCACATGTCCAAGATATTGCACCTCTTCTTGGAACAGCTGACACTTCTTCGGGCTTAACTTTAGTCCGGAACTTCGAAGTCGCAGAAATATCCCTTCCGGGTTCTTCACGTGGTCTTCAAACGATTTTCCAACCACGATAATGTCGTCAAGATACACGAGACATATTTTCCATGAAAGCCCTTTTAACACTGTTTCCACCAAAGTTTTCAAAAGTCGCTGGAGCATTACACAACCCAAACGGCATCACCGTAAATTGGTAAAGTCCTGACCCAGTGGTAAAAGCAGTCTTTTCTCAGTCTTCTTTAGCAAGTTCCACCTGCCAATAACCGCTCTTCAAGTCACTGGAGCATTATACAACCCAAACGGCATCACCGTGAATTGGTAAAGTCCTGACCCGGTCGTAAACGCAGTCTTTTCTCGGTCTTCTTTAGCAAGTACCACCTGCCAATAACCGCTCTTCAAGTCTAGGGTGGAAAACATCTTCGATCCAGCCAACGTATCTACGGTACCCTCTTTTGAGAGAATAGCTGTCTTTTTTGTAGCGTGGTTTAATTGCCGATAGTCCACGCAAAATCGAGTCAAGCCATCTTTCTTTTTAACCAAGACAACTGGAGAAGCCCAAGGGCTATTGGAGGAAACTGTTGAACAGTGCCCCAAAATTGTTCTTTTCTTTAACGCAACCGAGTAATAATTCAGCTCTTTCCGAAACATTTACATCCTCTGCTAAGACTGCTAGAAGCATTATGTCGGCTTTCCCATGGAGCACCCCTTCTTCATCATTCACTCGCAGAATTCCATCTTTAAAGTTTAACTGGAATCTCTGTCATGACCTCCATTCCAATGATGACTTCGTCTTCGATGTCTGCCACTAATGCCCGATGTTCGAATATTGTATTTCCCAAGACCATTTCAATCTCCATTTCACCATGGACCTTAGCTGCTTCTCTTGACGTTGTTCGCAGTTGCCATTTTGCTGGTTTTATCATTGTCTCATCTAAAACAATGTTAGGCCTTATGACTGTTTTCCTCGCACCAGTATTCAGCAGTAGTGCGCATTGCTCCTTATTAATAAGGCCATCTACAAAGACACTGTTAACGTGGTTGCGTAGCGAAGCGACATATGCGTTGGTAGTTGGGCCTTGTTGGCTACAGGTCGACGATGGTCCCTTTACATGTCCTACCTTACGACACTTCCGACATCTCATTAGTCTTTGTTTTGTAAGGACTTCCTCTACTATCTTCCTTACAGAGGCTTCCGTATTTCCATCACCTTCGATTCTCCGTCAGTGATTCGGACTCTGGCTTGACCTCTGCAAGTATTTTTCGTAAGTAGATGAGCAAGGTAACTTCAACGTCACGACGAGGTCCAGAACGGCGGGAACGTTTATTGTTGAAATTTTAAATTGAAATTGTTGTGTTGCGGGTTGCGGCGCGCGCAAGTAGTGGCAATTTGAATAAAAATGGCGCCATCATGCGGCGGTTGTGGTAAGTAAATAGAAAAAAGCATTGGTTGAGTTTCGAGCCCGGGACGGCGTCGTGTGTGTTGAAGTTTCCACTATATGGGCTGGCAAGCCAGTTGAATAATGTTGTCTCTTGGTTGATGGCTATGTGCGTGTCGGCTCGTGTGCGTTGTTCGTTTCCGCGATGGCAGGCGAGTCATTTGCATATGGTTGTCTTTTAGATGGTGGTTATCTGAGTAATGTTTATAGGAATATGTTATTTGGTGTGAAAATGCGGGAAATTGGATTTCGGGGGGTGAAAGTAGGGAAATTGGATTTCGGGGGTAAAAGTCGGGATATTAGAAGTCGGGATATGGGATCTAGGAATAAAAATATTTGGTGTATATATTAATTTTTAGAATAAAGTATAGATCCATGAGAAGACGGTCATAGTTTCTTGTCAACTATAGACGAATGCAGATCGTTAAAAAAATGTCTTTACTTAAATCAAGCTTTGTAATATTCACATTAATTTTGGAAAATATCTTGTATTTCAATATACCTAGTGAAACCAAGGGCATGGCTGTTTGTACTGCAAGGAAAAAATGTTTACATCCCTCCGACTATACGTTGATGCGTCAGGAACGATTAAACGACGGGCAGCTGCCTGTATATTTTGCTGATCCGTCAAACAGCACTGAAAAGTTCAAGCTGAAGCTGATATTTTCAGAAGGTACCGAAGGTGACACTGATTGGATTTCAACAGAGACATCATGTGAAGATAACATTTCATCATCTAATAGCTCGGCTGCTACCCGGGATGTCTTACAAGTCAACATTCAACAGGAGCTTCACAAGTTGCTAATTCTTATTAGCACAATACTATCTGCTATCTCAGTATTGTCACTTAAATTAATTGTGAAATGTATAAGGAAGAAAATGAATAAAAACTCATAATTGTAGATAATTCTCTTTATTTATGTAAAACACGATTCATTATCCAATTATAAATTGTAAAAATATTTTCTCTTGCGCAGCATACGGGGTCCTTGCACCAGCAGTGAAAAAAGCATGGAGATTCAGAAGATTCCAAGTAAACAGAATTCTTGCACTTTTCCAAATTTATTAGGTGATAGTGCGGCTGCCCATCTTCATTGAGTAGTTTCCGCAAATTGTTAATTTTCAGCTTCTCGAATAACTTGGAATATAAAAAGCCAAATTTCTGCTCACCTCGCACATATATGTGTGTGTACGTGGTGAGAAAAATTCTCAAAATGTCATTTAATGTGTCCAAATCGTAGTGGCCGTCAGAGTAGTAGAGTCCATGTAGGGGTGCTTCCAAATATCGAACATGTTTTTTGTCTGCTGCTGATAGAGAGTTAAACGGTTTGGGTGGTTTAAACAAGAACGCTCCCGTGCGTTTGCTTGTCTTGATTACCAGTTCTGGAAACGAATCTTCCTTCGATTTCGAAGCCTTGAATGTCAACAACTGCAATTTTCATGGTGAACCGTCGAAGAGCTGAACTGAAACTGAATTTCTACAAAGCTGAGTGATCTAGGAGAGGCTTCGAACAATTTCGCTGAGTGGGAGAAATTCCATTATGCAGTCGTGGATAATTATGCAGAAGGCCAATATCTACAGTCGAAGATTTCACAGCGTCGGGAGCAATCGATAACGAATAGGGTGTGCGTCTTGAACGCCACATAATCCAGAAGAGGGTGTTTGCCACCACCAAAACTAGGATTAAAGTCCGTATACCTTTTGTAAGCTTCACCGTACTCGCTCTTTGAGAAATCTAGCTGCATTCTTTCCATAGGCCAAAATTCGCTATTTAAAGTTAGGCCCGGGCTGCTCTCAACGCCATTAATGAGGATTTACGCACGTTACCACTAGATCCAGCCATAGCTTTGATGGTGGGCAGGAGTCTTTTCTTCATGCCAAGTCCCATCTTACGTTTGGCCTTCATGCCCGTCGTAATAAGCCAAGAAGCTCCTTTTTCACCAAGTGAAGCGTCGTTGGACTTAAATCTATCCCAGGCGCGATTTTCCAACTCGTAATCGGCCTTGTGCCGATCTGCCAACGACTTGTATTTGCTGTAGGCGATATCGTGTGCACGACAAGCAGCGTCTGTCTTGTTGATTCCCTGTTGGCCCTTGGAGAGAGGGTCTTCAAGTTTCGTACCGGGTCCACAAAACTGATAACCGGGTAGATGTAACTCAAAAGGTAATTTATTGCTGGCGCTATTCAGTAGACTACCTCCTTGGAGAGCTAGCATAATACTGAATGAAATCCCTCGGGAGTGATGTATTTATTAAACAATGACAAACGACCTCATCCTCAGTCTATTGTACGATGCAATTGAAACAACAGGATGTGAAATTGCCTATCGAAAATTTCGACTTTGTTGACGGCAACACACCAACGACAAGACGACACGGACCACTACTGCCAAATTCCGTTCGTGCGATCATCTGCGGTCCAAGCGGATCTGGGAAAACCAATGCTGTCCTTTCCCTCCTGTTCAGTGAAAACGGCCTGCGATTCGAAAATGTCTACGTCTACTCCAAGTCACTCTACCAACCAAAGTACCAGCTCCTACAAGAGGTACTCAAGCAGATTAAGGGCATCTCATACTTTCCCTTTAACGTGAATGAGGAGGTAATCGATCCGACCGAAGCGTCTGAATGTTCGCTGGCGATAAACAGAAAAACAGAAAAAGATTCAAAACTTTTTCTCCATGGATAGACATAGAAATATCGATGCAGTTTATGTATGCCAGACGTACAGTGTCATTCCGAAACAATTGATTCGCGACAATTGTAATGTAATTGTCATATTCAAACAAGACGATGTCAATTTGAAGCACGTTTACGACGAACACGTCTCCCCCGACATGGACTATGAGACATTTAAAGTATTGTGTTGGGAATGCTGGCAGGATCGTTTCGGGTTTCTTACGATTGTGAAGGAATACAATTTGAACGATGGCCGGTATCGAAAAGGCTTCGACAAATATATAAAGCTACAGTAATACGGATTCTAGTTAGTTGTCAAAATGTCTTCATTGACTAGCAACATTTTCACTACTGCATGAAAGAAAAAAATCAAACAACTGGCTCGATCCATTCGCAAGAAGTACCTAAGTTTTAAATTGGGTAAATCGGAGCACGATGATACTCTCAATAAATTATTTGAACTTGTGGTTACGCCGCTGCAGCAGATAGCTTCTACAAGCAAAAAAGTTCTTGGCAAAATACCTGCGGCCACAATTAAACAAGAGACCATTACACAGCTGTAGCCTGTGAAAAAAAAGAACCGTCCTTTGAAGAGTCACAATTTCTCGATGAACTTCCAATAGCAGAGACCAGTTTTCCAACAGATGATGATGGTGATGATGATGATGGAGGCGAAAAATCGATGTTCGAGGAGTTAGAACCAGTATCTCCGAACGTAGTGGAGTCCTACCTCGAGCATTATCCGGTGATTTCCCACAAGTACCTATCAGACTTTTTCCGCAATAGCGATGATGTTGATAAGATATATGGACCATTATACGATGGGGTGAGTTCCAAGTGGTATCTCGGACAAAAGGAAATCAACTTTAGCCGTACTGGTCATATTATCGTTGACGGGTAGCAGTTTCAAGGCACCCCTGGACTTTATCAGTTAATTTTCTACGAAGACCCCAATTTCGCTCCCGATGATTTAGAAGCATACCGCCGAATTTTGGCAATGACATTGGCTCATAAGAATTCAGCTGGACGACTAAAAGCCTCAAGTCACTATAAATATACTGAAATCATAAAGCCAATGTTTCCTCCTCTAGGCAAAAAGCAACGTTTCGGCTCTGGTATGAAGTTAACGTACAATACAAAGCCAATGGAGTACGTCTACTGGGATGACCCCAATGAATTGGTTGAGCGGCTGAAACTTCTCATCTCATCCAAAGAGGCTGGCAACACATCTCACGACAACGAAATAATTGCTATTATAAATGAACTTAAGCAAGCACACATTATACTTGAAAAATAAATTTACTAAAGTTTTATTTTCATATATCTAACCCTTCACACTTAGTTAAGATATCAGTTATACTATGCCGTTGAGTAAGTTCGGACGGAGCAACACCGTCCAACAATCGGTGTTTTCACATAACTTTGCATTTATGAAAGTACCGTTTTCCTTTACCTCTGAAGGAAGTATCGTTGCTGAAAAACTGCGAATAACCAATGTCAAAGCCCCCCAAAAACCCATGGATGCAGTCAACAAGCAGTACGTCGAATGGGAAATTGCCAATGGGTTGTCACAAATACGAGACGATTTCCAAGTAGCATACAAGTGCAGTGACCTGGTTCAACAAACATTAAATGCGCTTAAACAAACCCAAACGGCGAGCGACATCCAGCTGTCGAATCTACTTGAAAAATGTAACTCACTAGAAATTCACCTCAAGGAAACAATCACAAAATTGGTTGCATTCATTGCCATCAATACTGAGGCATCTCAACAATATAAACGCATAGACGAAGTGGAACTTGCTGTGAACGGCAAAGTGATCGATACCGTGGCCGTGTTGAAAACCATACGTGAAGAGAAGGCTACAGAATTTGCAGAATTAAATGACCTTAGAAATCGTATTGCGGGAGTGGTGCCTGAGATCTACAAAGACATGCAAAAACTAGATGATGATACAGCTAGTACGATTTCCACAATAGACTCCAAATTGAGAGCTTTTATGAAAATTTTTACTGACTATGAAAGCGTAACTACAACGCAACTTAATCAAATGAGTAGTGAGCAGAAACATTCTATAGAGGCATTAAACCGACAAGTGTCTATCATTAACCGGAAAATCAAAACTGCCGTTGATGTACCCACCACTCAAATAACACCACTTCAGGCTCCCCATAAAACAGTTTCTTAATTACTCTTATAGTTAGTATACAAAATGAGTATACAAAATGGTGTCTATAGCGAAACATTCCAAGGAAAAAGTTCAGCTGGTCAAAGAGCTGCATCGTCCTGTGCGAAGAAAGTTTCCACGTCGCCGTGTGATAATCAAAGGTTTCGATGACTTGTGGCAGTCCGATCTCGCACAAATGGATCAGTATGCGAAATCCAATAGAAATTTCAAGTTTTTTCTCATCGTAATCGATTGCTTTTCAAAGTATGTGTGGGCGAGCCCGCTGAAAACGAAGTCAGGTGAAGAGGTGACTCGAGCATTTGAGAGTATTCTCGGGGAACGGCAGCCGAAAAACCTTCAAATCGACCAGGGTAAAGAATATTTCAATAGTCATTTCCAGCGACTTATGAAATCCCATGGGATCAATCATTATAGCACATTTAGTGGTTTGAAAACCGTAATAGCTGAAAGAACAATCAGAACGCTAAAAGAGCGTCTTTTCAAGTACTTTAGCTTGAATGAAACACACAAATGGATTGATATTTTACCGGAAACCGTCAAAGACTACAACCATCAAAAACATTCCAAGACAAAGATGAGACCTGTGGACATTAATAGAAACAACGCACGCGACATAAGCATGTACAATAATCTAAAGATTGCCGGTTCTGGAAAACTTAAAGTTGGAGACGTAGTGCGAATCAGCAAGGTCAAGCACTTCTTTGACAAAGGTTATCTACCGACTTGGAGCACTGAATTGTTTAAAATAACTCGCATAAATATAACTAACCCTGTTAGGTACCTCTTGGAAGATATGTCTGGCACACCAATTCAAGGGGGTTTCTATGAAGAAGAGCTACAGAAGGTAGTTACCCGGATGTGTATCTCGTCGAGAAAGTACTGCAACGAAAAGGCAACAAGGTTAAAGTTCGCTGACTCGGATTTAATCAGACTCATGATTCCTGGATTAACGCTAGGAACAAGCTATAGATCTAATTTCTCATTTTGACGTGGGAAACCAATTAGGAGTAGGGATAAATCTATAAAACCGTGAAATATCCCAGACCAGAATTCAGTTTTTATGCAATAGTGACAATGGAATCAGATGAAGGGTATAAAAGTGACTGGAGTGTATGCTCTGGTAGAACTGTGACATTTTCTCCAAGTATTCATGAGCACAGCAACAGCAGCAGTTTCGATGTTGAATTTTATAGGAACTGGGATTCCGGGAACAGCAGTGGTGCATCCAGTACGGATTATAGTGGCGACTTGGATCGGGTCCTACAGATGTACGAGAATGCAGCCAATAAGGAACAGTACTACTTATTGCACTCCAGAGTGCCCATGTTGAATTCCCAGTGCGAGGTTCAGTGTGCACTCAGCCCCGCTAGATCCTATACCCCGGCGGTTACCTTGCAAAAAACAGGCCCCGTGGGAGCACCTGTGAAAATTACAATGTCCGCCTTAAAATGGGGAGACGTCATATGCCAGCTCGAGTTTATGAAACGAAACTTTTTCGAGAGCAACTCACCACCCGACTTTACCGAGCCAATAGCTTGCGGCGACTTTTTGCATTTGTCTGAAGTGCGGTATGAAGACGTGAAGCAGATTATGGTTATGAAACACATATCGATAATGTACCTAGACTATAGTGACGTGTGTGGACTTTTACATATAGACCCTATAATTTTAAGTAAAGTGACATCTCTAGAAAAATTAAATTTTTGTAAATTTTATTACGAAATATTGGATAAAATTTCTACATGGACTTGTTTATTGCGTAAGTTACCTATTGAGAAAATAATAAGAGCATTTTGTTTAGATGACACCTCACAGTTATGTATTGCATTAAAAGAGCAGTTGTGTTATTATAAATATGTCATCTTACACGATTTAGAACTTAGCAAAATTAAATAAATTTATAAATTGATTGTTTTGTTTGATTTCATCAGTTGAGAATATGGAGAGTCGTGAGTACTATCGATTATATGAAAATCGATTACGAACCTTTGATAGTTGGCAATCTGACTATCCTGCTGAAAAGCTAGCCCGAGCAGGCTTCATTTACAAACGCGACGGAATAAGTGATGATGTCGTTGCATGCCCTTGTCAAACTGAGGGGTACAATTGGCAACCTGGTGACGACCCAATGGCCGACCATTTAGATTGGTCTCCGTATTGTAGTTTTTTCGATCTGGATGACGCTTATCGCATAAATAGACCTGCCATTTACCAGAGCAAAGTAACACTTGACGGTCGACTTGCAACGTACACCGACTGGCCCATTTCTCTAAGACAAACACCAGAGGAGCTCTCCAATGCTGGCTTTTTCTACACGGGATATGGTGACAGGATAAAATGCTACTGTTGTGGGATAGAACTGAAGAATCTCTTACCTTACGATAACATTGAAGAGCTTCATGCAAAAGCGTTCGATAATTCTTTGCTACTTAAAAATAACCCCCCAAACCCCACTGGCTCTAACACTTGTAAAATTTGCCCCACTAATGACATATCAATTGTTTTTCCCCCTTGTAGGCACTTAGCTAGTTGCTTTGATTGCTCACTGAAGATCGATCACTGTTACATATGCAGAAAACCTATAGCTGGGTATTTAAAAATCTTTGTATCTTAAATAATAAAATAAAAAGCTTATTTCAAAATATACTGTTTTATTTTAAAAAACTCTTGATTAACATACTTATACAATATATATGTACTTTTGGCTACAACCAATTATCAAAATTTTACTCTTTTAACAGAATGCAAGTCTTCAATACATTCGTCTTGATTTTTCAGCTCAAATAAAGGACGACAACAAATTGAGCACCAAGAACTTTTATCTGTGTATAAAGTGTGCAACTCTCTTGATTCATACTTTATGTGACATCTTTTAATTTTAAACTCAACCATTTCTTTATTTCGGGATGCGAATGCTAATTGCAGTCCAAGTAAGCATACCTCACATAGGAATAGGTTATATTTATCAATCCTACTGTACATGAACCAGGCACAGTAGCTGTCATGATCACAGTATGGCTTAAGATAGTTGCTAATTAACAAGGTAACTTTAAGTTCTAATGACATATCATATTTATCTACATATTCAAATTCACTTTGAATAAGATCAATATCACCAGTTAAATTTACATAGGTATCAGTTAAATATTGATATTTGTAAATAGGGAAAAATTATAACTTCCTCAATTAAAGACCATGGAAGCGGTGCAACATGTACAAATTTTGTTAGTTTTTTATATTGGCGCAAATAGTTTTAAGACAAGCTAGTTGTAAAGTAGTTGGAGTTGCGGTTGTAGCTATAATTTCTAACCCTATAAAGGAAAATACATATTTACAGATATGCTTAACAATGATCAAAATGAACCCAGAGAATAAAGTCCCCATGGTAATGTTTCAAAACAATCATTCATCGAAGGGGCTGAGGGCAATTTTTGTCTGTTCGATGCTAAAAACATTATGCGCGTAGGACCTAATGTATCGCTGGGATACAGTAGTTTGCTTTTTCTTTTGCAAACATGAGAGATAATCGTTAAAGGTAATTTTATTTTTAACAATATTATATTTTACGCCTTTAGATTTTTTTACGCATTTGCCTCCTAGAATTAAGTATGTATACATCTTTGATCTAAGGCCAACAAAATGGGAAATGATGTAACCCTTTGCCTCATCCTTCATTAAACCTAAGACCTTTTTGTTCACCAATGGAATACCATAAACATTATTTGGAGCGTAATTTGAAGTATCAAATCTGTGTAATTCAGACTTGATTACTTCCAGATATGCATCATCTGAAATTATTTCAAGGATGTAACTGTCGGTGTCCATGTACAAAAGTTTAACGCGATCTTGTGGAAATTTTTTATAAATGAAATTATATAGAAAGTCGTACATAATAATTTTAGAGAGTTACAAAATTGCACATCCAATATACAAGGGTTTATTGAACAACAAATCAGTTTTGTTAAGTTCAATTGCTACTAGATTCTCATCAAAAATAACTCGGCTATGAAAAGCTGGAGAAGCAATTAAATTTTTAGCACTATACCTGCCCTCCCATTCGCTCACGAGTTTGACAGAACGGTGTTTGCGAATATTTTCCATGGTTTTGCCGAAAACGGCATTATTCATTAATTTAAACAGGTTCACTTCGAAATCATTTTGGGCTTGCGCCCTTAGAGTGGTATTTAAATTATTATAAGGTTTTAGCCAGGCCGACTGCTGAAATTGTAAAACCCGATGAATTTGAGTGAGAATTAATCCATTCTCGAGAGCTTGTTTTAGATTGCGTTAATGGATGATATATTTTTCTTTATTGTGAAGGGTGGTCAGAAGTTTCGGAAGTTTGGAGCCTGGAGGAATTCGTTTTTCGGAACAAAAAGGCAGATCTTCATGCTTGTCATGAAGGTGTTGAGGATATTCAAGATCAACTTCCAAGAAATAGCCAACCTCAGAATCATCTGGAATTTGGGTGACGTCAATATTGGGATCGGTCCATTGAAAGCTACCATAAGGAAGGGGTTGACTTTGGGACCATCCATATAAATTATTGGCGTCCACGTGTGAATATATTTGGAGGGTTTGCTCGGATTAAAGTTAGGCATATACTTGTTATTAGCCTCGGAAAACCTGTTGGAACATTGTGAAATACATCCACGAACACCCCGCTCAAGGAATATCAGCATATCAACATCTTGAATTGTTTCAAGTTTAACTTGGGTTTTATAAAGCATACAATCCCATGAGTATCCTGGGATTGTATAATAGTGAGCGAGATCGGGCCCATATATTTTATGTGCACTCTCCCTGAAATTTTCAAAGACATCGGTTAGGAGAAGAATGTCGGTTTTCAAATATAATTCCATGTAATCCCTGAGATTTCTACACTTGAACTTACGCCATATTGTTTGGGCATGATCATAAGCTTCTTGACTGACATTTGAATCATATAGTTTGTTATAAAATTTTTCCAAGGGAGGTAACTGACTTTCGTTTAATTTAATATCGGAATCTATATAGTCATAAGGGAATATTCCCTTTCTCATAAGGAGCGCTAGTCTGTCAGAATCTAAGTCGGAAAATTCATTCTTGAGATTAGAAAACTGGTGAGGCTTTAAATATGATGCTAACTCCTCCAATAGAGAATCGAGGAACCTAAATGAATCAATGAAGTGGAATTTTATTTTGCTATTTTTATCATGCTTGGTAAACGATATATATTTCTCTTTATTGAATGGAACTAGAGTTATATGATCGTGCTTGGCTAGATCGCGAATAATAAAGTGGCTGTCATATCCACTTAGGTTGTGGAAGACCACTGGAACGAAGAAGGACTCCCTGTACCTGAGGTTGCAGGAATTATGTGAATAGCCTCTAAATGCGCCGGAAAGGTGACTATGTTCCCTAACTATCTTGTCCTGCGGTAAAAAGGGTTTTTCACAAATATGACATTGACTAGAAGCATCCCTCAAGCTACCCTCTACATTGAGAGGCACAACATCAGTTAATTTAGATTGAATGAATTTAGCTAAGTCAGACATTTCTGAAGCAAACCACTCCATACAATCTAATCCAGAGTAATTCCTATAATATGATAGGCTATCATCATAGAAACATTTTAAATAATAACCTGCAGCTACAGCAATATGTTTTTGGTATTTACGGGTTTTGGATGTAGAAGTTGTATGACTATAATTTTTAAAGTTAATGTGATGATATTTTGGAAATGAAATTTTGCAGTTATTCAAATCTTTACAGTAAATTGAATGACTGTCAAGTTTACCTTGACTACTGAAGTAATTCAAGCAACGGTCGCATATAATTTTTTTAGTACGTTTCATTGTAAGTTGAGATGAAACAAGACGTGACAAATTTTTAATCAGGCAAAAATGGTACTTTATTTCTTGCTCATCCTCATCAGCACCATTGGTCCTAGCGAATACCTCTATGTCATTAGCAAATTCATTAGTTTTAGGAAAATATTTGTTTTGAACCATGAGTATATTAACGTGATTTTCTAATTTATTCTTTGTGACTAAAACTGGGGCTGTTGGAAATACTCTTTATCTTTGGCTTTTAATAATTCTAAGACATATACATTTACAGAAATATGGTTTAATTTTTCAAATTTGCTTACTTGCTTCAAAGTCATAGGAAATGTCAAATCTGTTAGATTTAGTACCGCTGATGGACGAGGATAAGATGATGTTCGATTAGGGTGGTGTCTATAGCCAATTGGATGCAAATGAGCAACAATACTCCTGGCAAAGCACAAATTGTCAGCATAATTTTTGATGTTAACTACGGCATGTTTTTTTTACAATTTCTTCAGGTAATTTTATAAAAGAGGAGGCCCCGTTACCTATTTCAACCTTATTTATGTTGATTTCTAAGTTTAAAATTTTATATAATGCCCATCCCGACATTTTCTCTGAAAATTCCTCTAATTTTCTTAAAATCTGTCCTTGAACATTTGTGAAAAACCACTCCTGTAAATTTATCCCACTATCAATATTTGCGTTCTTCGTGTTAAAAAATTTATAATCTATCACTTCAGACATACCTGATTTCTTTATGAATTCTCCGCAGAATATAGCATTAACTTTAATGATACGCATTGCTTTTAAAGCATTATTAATCCTAGACTTAAATAGGAAAAACGCATCTTCCAAAAAGCATAAAATATCAATATGTTCAATATTAATAATTACCCCGGTTCTAACTCTGGATGAAAAAGCAGACTCTAAATTTTCCCATTTTACACGACTACTCCGTTTATTGTGTATATTATTGGCCCCAGCCCCCTGTTTGCGGTTTGAATAAAGTTTAAGCTGATTTCTAAATCTTTTAATGTGAGCTAAGTGAGTTTGTAATTTATTCAAAGTACCAATATTTAAATTGCAATTTTTAATAGTTCTGTTGCATAAAATCAGTTGTTTTTTACTTAATTTTAACCAATGTGAAATTTGTTCTGGAGAACACGGTTTGTTTTCAATGAAAATTAAATTTGTTGCACATCTAAATTTTTTAACAATTTTATCGCTAATTTGGACTATTTGCTCAGAATTCATTTTGATCACCCTCACAATATAAAAATATTATACAAATATTTAACTAACTACTTACGACTAATAATCTCGCACTAACCCTCTTGGCTAATTTCGAACAGCACCCTGGGATGAAGTCCACCTCCAAGCTCCTGCAGTCCGATGAAATTAATATATAATTTTTCCAAAGAAAATTGGGCTAGATAGGGCTTATACGTGTTCGTGACCCGTTTTGGTAAAAAGGCCACGTGATCTTCTAGCTCTATCAAGATCGTTTCCCCAAATTTTGGTTTAACCAGTTTGGCAGAAATTATTCGATATTTTTTCCCTGGCTGCAGGTCTTGGATTTTGATGCTTGGCTTATTCACAACTTCTACGGAGGACACGGCATTAATTTTAGATAGGAAATCCATTTCTATAACAAATATACACAACCTAATATTTATTCATTTATAAAATCATTTGTGAAACTCACTTTTTAGTTTAGAAATCGGTCGAAAATTTACTAGTAGTACAATAGAATGCTGTGCGCTCTGTTTGGGCAGTAGAATGCTGTGAGCTCCAAAGATGCCTCAACTACTTAACTAGTTGCGGAAGACCCACTATAAGGTTATTGTAGGAAGAGTAGATTATCGCTGGACCAATGGGCAGTAGAATGCTGTAAGCTCTAACGATGTATTAACTATTTGTGGAAGATTAAATCTGTAATTAAAAATACATGGATATGAGAAATATATTTTCACATTTCATAGAATTCAAAAATGCTAGGATTAACATTAAAATTCAAATGAAAGTAGAAAACTCAAAACTACGCTTAAAATACCTAAAAATATTCGTGTTATATTCAATAGAATCAATCGGACGTTCAATTTAAAAAAGTTGCAAAATTTGAAAATATAAATACATACATGTATTTCAAATGCATCCACTATAAGGTTATTGTAGGAAGAGTAGATTATCTCTGGACCAATGAGCAGTAGAATGCTATATTAACTAGTGGCGGAAGATTAAATCTGCAATTAAAAATACATGGATATGAGAAATATATTTTCACCTTTCTAATTTCATTTGAGAAATATATTTTCACATTTCATAAAGCTATTTTAACATTTAATAAAGAAATTAAAATTTTATATATATGGTATGAAAAATAGTTTAAATTACTAGAGTTGAATATACAATTACTTTAAATGAAAGTAGAAAACTCAAAAGGACGCTTAAAACACCTAAAAATGTGCGTATTATATTCAATAGGATCACTCGGACATTCAATTTAAAAAAGGTGCAAAATTTGAAGATATAATTCACATTTCATAAAGCTATTTTAACATTTAATAAAGCAATTAAGAATTCAAAAATGTTAGGATTAATTTTATATATATATATATATATATATATATATATATATATATATATATATATATATATATATGGTATGAAAAATAGTTTAAATTACTAGAGTTGAATATACAATTACTTTAAATGAAAGTAGAAAACTTAAAAGGACGCTTAAAACACCTAAAAATGTGCGTATTATATTCAATAGGATCAATCGGACATTCAATTTAAAAAAGGTGCAAAATTTGAAGATATAATTCACATTTCATAAAGATATTAAAAATTAAGAATTCAAAAATGCTAGGATTAATTTTATTCATTCAAATGAAAGTAGAAAACTCAAAATATATAATGTTAAATAAATACTTACATATTTTATAAAATACACCCACTAAGAAACTGTACTTGTATCTTCGAACACTTGATAAAGATAATATTAATTTCCTAAATCTCGCTTATTTATTTCACCACAGTAACCGGGTCGATCGTTAATTAGATATTCTACTTTTTCAGATATTTTGTTTGTCTTCAAAACAGCATTCTTATTTTCTTTTCGAAGTTTCGAAATATGCCTTAAAATATTATGGTAATATATAATTAAATACTACTAATCGTATTCTCAGTGCGGCTAATTCCATATTTGGTCGAGCGCCCGGCGCAATATTGTTTTCGTCGTTCGGAAAATGTTTCGTAATGACGCCGGGATATTTAACTAATTAGTGGTTATCGTATTTTTTGTCTCCGAGACCAATATATTTGTTTTGTATTTACCAAATAAGGTTCTGAAATTGAATCGTTAATTATGTATATTACTGACTTGCGATATATTCTTGACTTCGAGGTCGACAGAGTTATCGTTGTGATAATGAACTAATTACCTATTGTTGATTTTTATTTAGTAAATTTGCATGGTTGGGAATAAATGATTTAAAATAAAATATTCGGATCTCAGGAATATCAGTTCTTCTAACACGATTATTTCAGTAATAAAACAATTAAATATAACTTCCTGTTCCAGGTAGTTGATTATTATTTGTATATCTTAAGTTTAGGTGACATATTTATATCTGCACGTGTTTCTCAAAGAACATTTTCTGTCAACTTTTCTAAAATATCGGTAATGAGATTTTTTAGGGATATTCTACAAAGATCTATGGTAGTGAAAAATATCTTTTATATATTATTTACAATCAAACTTTGCATATCGAGTTCAGTTTCAATTGTTCACTCAAAGCAAACGGTAGCTATGAATTTAGAAAAATTAATGACTGACACCAAGCGTTTTAAATTTGATGATCATTCGCTGGCAACTCGTAGAATACCGCCCAAAGATTTAACTGGAAAACTTAATCCCTTCGTTGGCTTCTATGAAGTACCTGACGTTTTATCAATTAATATTACGGAAAATCATGTTACTCTCAAATCTCCCAAAGCAACTCTTGATCTAGCTCCGGAGAGCTTTAAAGTTTTCAAGACGTACTTGGAGTATGCTTATCGATTTGACAATGATCCTGAAATGGGAAAGGATGATCCTGAAAGCCTGTGGGATGAACAAGAACGATTACCAGACAGCTATATATCTCTTGGAATATGGTTCAATGATGGCTATCTTTCTGTATCGAACACGACCAAACCTATGTCATGTATAAAGTTATCACTACCTGATGTTCTTAAAATTCACAAAGTCTTGTATTCAAAATAAATGTAGTTAAACACTGTTGTTGTTTTATTTATTTTTTATTTCCAGTAGAGATGCAAATATAAAGATATTCTAATTATTTCAGACTTTCAACACAAAATCAATTTTTAAAATTGTCTTTCATATAGTATTTACTATTTATATTCCAAACATTAGGTTCTCTATATTAATTTCGCAAAATTTTACCAAGTCCCAAAATTTACGCTCTACCTGATGCAATCAATGCAACATATTAATATATGCACCAAATATTTTTATTCCTAGATCCCATATCCCGACTTCTAATATCCCGACTTCTAATATCCCGACTTTTACCCCCGAAATCCAATTTCCCGACTTTCACCCCCCGAAATCCAATTTCGCGCAATTTCACACCAAATAACATATTCCTATAAACAACACTCAGATAAACACCATCTAAAAGACAACCTTATTCAAATGCCTCGCCC
This sequence comes from Octodonta nipae, assembly GCA_034190945.1. Taxonomy (NCBI): domain Eukaryota; kingdom Metazoa; phylum Arthropoda; class Insecta; order Coleoptera; family Chrysomelidae; genus Octodonta; species Octodonta nipae. The sequence goes on from CM067220.1 coordinate 57,349,702, forward strand.
GCCATCGCGGAAACGAACAACCCACACGAGCCGACCCGCACATAGCCATCAACCAAAAGACAACACTATTCAACTGGCTTGCCAGCCCATATAGTGGAAACTTCAATACACACGACGCCGTCCCGGTCTCGAAACCCAACCAATGCTTTTTTCTATTTACTTACCACAACCGCCGCATGATGGCGCCATTTTTATTCAAACAGTCACTACCTGCGCGCGCCGCAACCCGCAACACAACAATTTCAATTTAAAATTTCAACAACCAACGTTCCCGCCGTTCTGGACCTCGTCGTGGAGTTGAAGTTACCTTGCTCATCTACTTTCGTAGGCTCGAATTCCAGAGCTCGAGCTAGTGCATCCACTAATTGAGTGGGTCGAGCTAGTGTCAATGCTTGAGTGGCTTCGTGGTCCCGAAGTACATCCAAAAACGCTTGCACTGCTAACCTTTCAAAAACATATTCCGGTGTGGCTGGATAGGCAAGGCGATTCAGACGGGCAATATCAGCCTCAAACTCTTGTAGGGATTTATTCGATTTCTGGTGCCGATTTTTTAGTTGGCAGTGACAAACGTGCTGCAAATGTGTTTGTCCATTCTTCAGTTCTAAATATTTGACCAATTGTTCGTTATCTTCTTGCTTAGAGGCATTCAAGGTTTGCAAAATATCTGTAGCTTTCCCTCTTAAGGCGAGTGTTAGTGCTATTGCCTTCTCCTCTGCCGACCATCCGTTTAACTTTGCTGCAGCCTCGAGGCCAATTTTCGAATCCACTACTTCTGGACTGTTTCTGTTTCCGGTTTTTGATTGAGTTCCTCCCCTTTGAATCGTGACTACATGTTCTTTTATTTTGCTGATCTCACCCTCCACTATACGCTTTCATTTTTGTCTGCTTTGTCTTCGACCATTGTCTGCTTTAGCTCATCTATCCGCATTTCATTTTTGACTGACTCTGCGACCATTGTTTGTTTTATCTCTTCTATCCGAGCCTCATTCTCGAATATTTTCTCTTCCAGCATTTCTGGGTTTTTCTGTACCATGCTTTTCAAATTTTCATCTAAGGATTTAGAATTTTCCAGTAATTTGTCTTCCATGGTTTTAGAATTTTCTGCTGATTTGTCTTCTAGATATTTAGTATTTTTTTGCAACGCTTTTTTCAAGTTTTTAGAATTTTCTAGCAATTTATCCTCTAAATTTTCTTGTAATTTGTCTTGTTAAGTTTCTTTAAAATTTTCCATTTGTTTTAATAGCATATTCATGTCTCCATGAGCAGAAACTTCAAACAAATAAGTATCGCGATTGTTACCTTCATTTATTAGGGTATTTCATAGCCGCTGTATTAATTCATTTTTCTTCCCACTAATTTCTAAATCCCTTTCCTCCAGTTCTTTTTTTAAATCAGTCACTTTCAACTAATCCAAATTCACTGCTTTAAACATCGGTAGTCTATTTTTTTCCACAAATACACCAAACACCTGGTACCACTGTAATGTTTTTTTTTATTTTCACACTCGGGTTCAGTTCAGTTCTTGGATTTATTTGAAAACACAGTCCAACTCACTCTAATTTATTTCCACTACTTTAACACAATTTATATTCACAGAACTATTTACAATTTATCTCTACTTAACTATACGGCCGTCGAAAACAGAATGAATCCTATATATCGCCAGCTGTCCGCATTTATATACTTCTCTCGGTATTCTGTAGTAGGTCAACGAGTCGTCGGGAAAATTGTTCTCGAAGATTCGAGGAAATTCTATTAAGTCCGTTATAGTCACCTACCGGCCTCGGTTCGATAAGCTAATATTTCGAGTTCCACGAAATATCGGATGAAGGCCGATTGCACCAGCTATTGGATAAATTCTCCTAACATTATAAGGGGTATTTTCTACCACAAATAACACACAGAAATAACTAAAAATTTACCATTTATTTCAGAATAAAATTTAGGAAAATATGGTTTTGGTAATTCAGATAAATTTAATTAAATATAAATGAATATAATTAGGTAATTAATTGAATTTACGTTTATTTCTCTAATGAATTAAAAATAATTAACTCTACTAAAACTGGAAAAAATGCATATTGTTTTAATTTATCTTTTGGAAAAAAATCTTCTTGATGCAAGCATTTATTTAAAACATAAAATTTATAAAATGTCAGCTTTTAAAATTGTATTTTTCTCAGAATATTGACTATTCTAAGTACAATTCACAAAACTACTATTTTAAATAACTCAGTTTTAAACTCCACTGAGCCAGTTCTCAGCCTGAGGCCTCATCATTCAAGAGGTGATCTCTATCCTCTAATGCTAAGTGTTTCGGAAAGTTTTCATGTTACAGTCCACTACCTAACATGAAGACGATTTTTATATTATTTTTGATTCTTTTAAAAGAACTGCAATCATTTTCACACACTCACACACAACTGCATTTTAAGTTTACAGTAGTTCTGAATTGAAATTAGTCAAGTAAACTTGACAAACCTAACGCGTCATTTAACATTATGCCCTGCATTTAAAAACATCAGCTTCTGACGACACTCCCGGTCGAGTTTAATTGACGTACCTTCGTTACTTGGTTTATAATTTCATTTTCTATTTGATATAACTTTTTAATTATAATGAAAATAAAAAAAATGTTTTATTATAGATAGTTTTTTCTAAATCCTAATTGTGTGCCATTATTTAGTTCTGTTAATCCTGATCCTTGGATAGGATGCATAAGACCTAAGCAATGGCTTGCAAGATCACCTTATTAATAAATAGCTTGGATTTCTAATTCTTGGGACACCTGAAAATTATTGTCTATAAAACTTGGGAAATTATACAGTATATGCTGGGAATATTTGAATAAGTGCATATAATTCCATGCATAGACAGGCGGTGGCCACTTTCAACAATATTTATAATATTTATAATCAATGTTAGTATTGTCAATAATTAGAATTCAGTAAATTAAATATGCAATGCAAAACCTGTACGGACATCATTGGTACAATTTGTTGGTCTAGAGAGGGGCAGATCAGAAACAAAATTGTTCTAGAGAGGGGCAAATGAGACAAAAGTTGTCCTAGAGAAAGGGACAAATCAGAAAGTCAGCAAATTTATGGGAAGCTTATAAGGCTCATGGAAGGTTTTTCAGGTCCCCCCTGCCCCATACCCTCGGTACCATGAGCATATCATTAAGGATCACCTTAAATAGCTGAACTTAAAATTACATTTGAAAAAATATCTATTACTTACCCCATTTATCTCCATTAGCTGATCCACGTGTAATTCCTCATAGATCTCATTTCTGAATTTCTCTATTTGGTTTTTTTTATATCTAGCTCTTTCATAGTCTTCAACTTCTATAGCATGTCTTTTTTCCAATTCATATTTCCCTAATTTTTCTCCAGCCATCCTCAGCTTAGACATTGCATTCTTTAATTTTCTAGCATACTCAAATCTTTCATCTAAAGTCAGAATTGATTAATGTGTATGCACAAAATCAGTGGATTCAGAATCAACTTACTTAACACAGCCAAATGTTTCTTAATCTCCATAGTTTTAATAATTTTTGCAATATTTGTATCCACATACATAACAAATGCCAAATCATCATAGGGAGAAAAATATTCAGGATTACTTACAATTTCATTTAATATTTCATCCTCATTTGTACAAACATTTATATCATTCTTTGAATTGCATTTTGTTTCATTACACTCTAAATCCATCCCCAATAAATTAATGGCAATTAAGCTCACCTAGAATAAGATTAATTAGAGGGGAAAGGTATTCATATTCATATTTTACTTGGTTATAAGTGTTATGAGAATTAAAATGATTCCCATATAAATTCATTTTTATAAAAGTAACTTGTTTTTTAGGCACATTTGCTGACTTCAACTCCCGACTTTTAAAATCAGTACTTTCATTGGTAGATAGTGTTATATATCCCAAATAATCCCAATTAATATTTTCAACATTTTCTTTAGAGCTGATGTCTTCATCACTTAACAATATTTCAATTTTGGAGGCTAAAATTATATCAAATTATTTGTCTACTTCTGTGTAGTTTAGTAGACTTACGAATTAGAAACTGATGAACCAGAATTTGAATTTTATTGAGAACACATCTTTTTTCTAGTTGTAAAATAATTTCTTGAGGAAAGTCGCATTTTTTCTCAGACCTCCAGCCTCTTACTGTTGGACCATGTGTATTTAATTCAGCTAGCTTATACTTCATGTCTTCACCTTAAATTAATTTATTAAATAAACTGAGACAGTAGGTGAAATTTATACACACTCGATACGAATATGGCACTGAAATTAATTTTTTTCGGCATCTTATTTTCAGACTTATATCACATACAATGCATACATTACAAATATTGATCACATCATAATAAAACTATTTGCCGAACATTTTATTCTGTATGCTCCAGTTATTGATTAACATCTTTCGCTTGTATTGCGCTGTTAAGCAATTCAGTAGCGTCATCTTCTGACGAGGTTTTTATATATGTAGTGATAACTATACCGTTATTAAAGTGTTTATTGATTTGTTTATACAAAACTTTTAATAAACTTGTAACAATTAAATTATTGATTATTTTGCGATTATTATATTATTTATTATTATTTGTGCAACAACGCTCATTTACAGAATATCTACCGACTTCTAAAAATGACGAGGTTCTGAATTCGGCTAAATCTTTTATTATGTATGTATATTACACGATATCTTCGCTTATTGAGATTAATTCTTTTCTCTTGAATTACCTATAGCTGAGTGTGGTCGATTTAAATCCTAAGTGTGGAAATAGGAGATTAGTGTAGAACTAGAGCATGAAACTTCTTGATGGTTTCTGCAACCGGATTTTCTCAAAGGTTGTAACCTTTCTCAGGGATCAAGCTCATGTTTCATTGTTCCCGTAGTTTTACTCTTTGGTTCAGTCGATGTTTGTTGAACTCAATTATGGATATAAATGTTGCCAATTATTTGAGAGACGAAACTTATTAATTATTTAACTCATATAACCTAAAGCACCGATTCTATTTCCTAGTCTTCAACACAATTTCTATTACGCCAACTCTGATGCTGTTCTCCTGCGTGCTTACATCTAGATCGACCTACAGCGGCTACAGCATGATACACATAAATAGCAAAGTTGCTATCATATCTTGCCCACCATTTGTAGTTAAATACTAGCCGGTACCCGCGGTTTCACCCGCGTATGGACAATTCTGTACGAAAAGAAATAGCTTATGAAACATATATATAACATTAACCAATCCCAAATATATTTGCTCCAAAACTGCAAGTGCCACCCTATATAACAGTTTTATTCGACTTTTTTTTAACCTCCTTGTATAAATGTAACTCTACTTTACGCTTTAGTGCAACCATCCTGTATATGCCAGTGTTAATTTGTCACCACATATAACATTTTTTAAACACCTAACTATACCTTTAGTCCATCCTATATATCAGTCATACAACTGCTTATGGTCTATGCTATATAACAATTTTTTCTGAAAATTTTTGAGCCACCTTGTAAAGTAAAAATTTTCCCCAGCCTATATTTTAACCACCCTTTATATGCAACTTTTTCTCACATTATGTTAAACACACTGTATAACTATAATTTTGCTTCGCCCCATACTTTAGGTATTCCACACAGTTAGATACAACTGTTCAAGATCTATCCTATATAAAAAAAAATACATTTTTTGATCCACGCTGTAAAACTATAATTCTACTCCGCTCTCGATTTCAACCACCTTGTATACCTATACAACTACCCATTATAACATTTTTTGTACCACTCTGTATAACTATAAATTCACCAATCCCCAACATAATTCTCCAAAACTGCAACTACTTATTAACCACTCTATATAAAAAAAATATTATTATTTTTTAACCGCCTTGTATAATTATAACTCTACTTCCAACTTCATTTAAATCATCATGTTTATACTGCTGCCAATTAGTCAACCCTTATAACTTATTTGTTCATAATTTTTTGAACCATAATTTTACTTTACAAAATACCCCAATCACCTTATATATGCTTTGCTTAGGGACCTCCAAATATAACATTTTTTAAAACACTTAACTATCACTCAGCACCATTATAAATTTCAACTACCTTATCCATCCATTTTAACCCCCTCTTATATGCGACTTTTTCTAATATTCTTTTCATTGCACTGTACAACTATAATTTTACTCCTTCCTCTATTTCAACCATTGTATAAACAACTTCCAATAAATATAAATCCACCAATCCTCAATATATTTCACCCAAACTACAATTGCCACCATATATTTTTATTGACCCGCTTTGTATAACTACGACTCTACTTTCATCTATATTTAACCATCCTATTTATACTGCTGACACTTAGTCAACCATTACCCTAACTTATTTGTTTATCAGTTTTTGAACCATCCCGTATAAGAATAATGTTACTCTACTAAATATTTCAACCACCCTGTATGTATATGCATCTGCTTAAGGACCACCAAATATAACATTTTTTAAAACACTTAACTATAATTCTGCTTCACTCTATATTCCAACTATCTTATACACCCTGGAAAGTATAATTTGTCTCCACCTTTTATTTCAAACACCCCTCACATGCAACTTTTTATAACATTGTTTTAATCAAACTGTATAATTATAATTTTACTTCCCGCCATGTTTTAGATATAGAATTATGCAACAGCTCATGTTCTATCCTACAAAATTTTACGAAATTTTTTTATCTACTCTGTCTAACTATAACTCTATTTCTCCCTCTATTTCAAATAACTGGTATTTGTAACTACTTATCGGCCACCCAATATAACGTTCTTTGGTCCACAATGTTCACCTAAAAATATAAATCCATTAATTCCCAATATATTTCACCAAAATTGCAACTGCACCCCATATAAAAATATCGTTCCAAAATTTTTTGTAGCACCTTGTATATATCTCTAATTCTACCTGTATTACCCTGTATATGCTGCTGCTTATCGTTAACCCAATATACCGTTTTTTAAATACTTTAATGTACTTCTAGTCCATTCTATATTTCAACTATCCTATCTGTGCAACTGATTATGAACTAAGCTATTTCACAATTTTTCCTCATATTTTTTTTAACTACCCTTCATTTGAAACTTTTTCTAACCTCGTTTGAATCCCACATATATGCAACTGCTCATGTTCTACCCTATAAAACAAAACTTTTCTACCATTTTATACCCTATAGTATAACCTGGTGTATATAACTACTTATGGGCCACCCAACATAACATTTTTATACCACCTTTTATTCTGCTCCACCCTATATTTTAACCGTCCTGTATTAAATACAGCTTGTAGATCATAACATTTGTAATATTTTTAAACCCGCCTGTTTAACTGTAATTATACTCCGCGATATATTTCAACCATCCTATATAAGCAAATACTTTTAGATATTAAACACAATTTTTAACAACCCTATAATCCCACTCCATCTTAAATTTCAACAACACTTTATAAACAACTGCTTTCAACACTTTTTCAACCTGTTTCATAACTATAACTCAGAAGATAATTCAAATATCTTAATTGCTTACATTACATATTTTTAGGGTTCCGTATATACAATATACGGATACCCTTATAATATCACTCCGGATTTCTGCCTCTGTCACATCACAACAATTTTCTCCTAAACTACTGGACGGAAGAGGTTGAAATTTGGTATCAATGTATAGTTTGGAGACGCGATCAGGAGTACATATCGTAAATGAAGAAATTTTGATTTTAGGGGTACTTCTGGAGGGAAAAACTAAAAAAATCGACCGTTCCCCCCCTGATCTCCGAAACTACTGAGCCTAAAATTTTGATTGGAAATATAGAACGTTGCCGGAACTTTACAGGAAAAATAAGGAGAAACCATTAATATTAATTTGGGTGGGCAAATTATAGAATTAAATAAAAATTTAAAAATAAAAAAATTTCAAATGCATCATGTAATATATCAAATAAAAGGTCTCATTCTGAGGAACACAAATACATTTTTTTCATATTTAAAAAAATATTTAAAAAGATATTAATGAAAATATACCAAAATTTACCCATTCCCCCCATTATCTCCGAAACTATTAAACGTAAAGTTTTGAAAAAAATTAGAGGTATAGGTTCTGACCTGAAGTTTACTGGAAAAATAAGGAGAAACCTCTACTGTTAATTTTTGGGGGGGGGATTACAGAATTAAATGGAAAATATAAAATTAAAATTGTTTCTAACCCATTATGTTATATATCAAATGAAAACAAATATATTTTTTTCATATTTTTAAAATTAATTAAGGATATTAACAAAAATATATAAAAATTTACCCATCCCCCCCCCTATCTCCGAAACCATAAGCTGGAAAATTTTGAAAAAACAATGGAGGTATAGCCCCTCACCTGAACTTTACTGGAAAAATAAGGAAAAACCACTAATATTCATTTTGGGGGGCAAATTATAGAATTAAATGGAAAATATAAAATTAAAATTGTTTATAACCCATCATGTTATATATCAAATGAAAGGGCTCATGATGAAGAAAACAAATATATTTTTTTCATATTTTTAAAATAAATTAGTTAACAGATATTAACAAAAATATAAAAAATTGACCCATTCCCCCCTTATCTCCGAAACCATAAGCTGAAAAATTAAAAAAAAATGGAAGTATAGCCCCTCACCTGAACTTTATTGGAAAAATAAGGAAAAACCCCTAATATTCATTTTTGGGGGCAAATTATAGAATTAAATGGAAAATAAATAATTATAATTTTTTCAACGGGTCATGTAATATATCAAATCACAGCGCTCATTATGACGATGTTTAAATATTTTTTTAGTTTTTTTAAAATGAATATTTTAAAATATATTAAAAAAATATTTAAAACAAAATACCCATTCTCCCCGTTATTCCCAAATTATAAGACCACAATTTTTTTGTTTATAGGAAAAATATGAAAAAAACCCCAAATAATAGAATTAAACGGAAAATAAATTATTAGAAAACCCCCATAGTAATTTATGGACAAATTATACAATTAAATGGAAAATAAAGATTCAATGTTCAAACGCAACATGTAATATATCAGATAAAAGGCTCATTATGTGAATTACAAATATATCATATTTTTAAATCATTTGTTTAAAAGATATTAACAAAAATATTAAACATCGACTTAATTCCCACTTTAGAAACTACACTATTTAAATTTTGAAAAGTATATTTTATTTGTATTTTTTAATAATTTGAATAACAGATTTAATAATTTATAATTTAAAACTTGACCTATTTTGCCCTTTATCTTCCAATCTATAGAACCTCGAAACTCAGACCTGTAGATTATAAAAGACTTCTCTGAATGTTTATTAATAAAATAAAACTCTAATGTTAATTTTTGGGGGCCAAATTAGAAAATTAAATACGTATGTATTCTGATAAAAATCAAGCGAATCCTGAAGCAGATAAAATAAAAAGTCTATGTGTGGAAAATCAAAGTGTATATTTTTTATAAATTTAAAACGCTTCCTTTAAAAGATATAAGGGTAAATATAAGAAAATGCACTCATTCCCTGCTTGTCTGAAACTGGAATATTAGAATCTTGAAGGTGGTACAGAACCCTAAGTATGCGAGTCCAACTCGCACTTGACCAAATTATTTTTATCCATCATGTATAAATATAATTTTTCTACCCTTATTTCAACTACATTTTACATGCAACTATTTATGAGCTACAGATTATAACATTTTGTAATCTTACCTGTTTAAATATCCACCCGTTTCTCAACTGCCTGCCTGTATATGCAATTATTTATGGTTCACTCAGTTCAACTCTTTTCAAGCACCCTGTATAGCTAATTCCACTCCCCTCTTATTTCAATCACATTGTATATATGGAGCGGCTTAAGGTCCACCCTATATCACTTTTTTTATTATTTTTTTAATCCATGTAATTCTACTTCGCTCTAATTTTCCTATGTATAGAACACCCTGTCAAATTTAGCTTTATATATCAGTTGATTTTTTAAAAATCGAAACATGTTACATTGGCATATTCGGAATTTTGAATAAAACCTAAGCTGATGCAAGTATCTGATATTTGGTGCGTGCGCTGGAACCAATAGAGTAATTGTCTACAACCCAACATGATAGAAGTTTTTTCGCTATATCTACCGTTTCTGTCAATGTAGGCAGATAAATGTATACCAGATTTTAAGTAAACTATAGGCTTTACAACAAAAAATGATTCAGCAAAATCAGTTGAGTTATGCCCGAACAAACAAACAAACAAACAAACAGACAAACTTACAATTTTATAATAGTATAGATAACTTCGTATTGTTTACATAAGCTAGAAGACTAAGATCAGTAAAATAAGCACCGCCATTTTACAGAAGGGGAGATTAAAATATATAAGTATTACGTAGCCAGTACCAATCCTGGTCAAAAGAGGAGGGTTGAAGAGTCAGGCTAGCAACGTACTCATTATAAAAAGTTCTATCACTCTTAGTACTGCTACAAAAGCTTCAGAAATAAAACATTTTAAAAAAAATATAACCGACTTCTACCTATAACTAAAAAGCTAAAAATATTTATAACAAAATACAACTCTAGCAAATAAATAACACATTCAATGTTGTTAGGTACCTACCCAGGAAGTAAAAAATGTAAACATTAAAAGGTGCTCATTCTGTACAAATTAATTACGTACCAATCTAGTATATTTTTGAAGTCGGTGCCAAGCAACAATCAAGTTTGATGAATTAGTAGTAAAGTACGCAATGAAGGATTTTAGATTTACTTGTCACCGACTTCAAAAATATACTAGATTGGTAGGTAATTAATTTGTACAGAATGATCACCTTTTAATGTTTACATTTTTTACTTCCTGGGTAGGTACCTAACAACATTGAATCTATTATTTATTTGCTAGAGTTGTATTTTGTTATAATTATTTTTAGCTTTTTAGTTATAGGTAGAAGTCGGTTATATTTTTTTTAAAAATGTTTTATTTTCAACTTTTTAGTTTTTTTTAACTCATTTTGTTTGTATAACCTTAATAGACAGAACCAGGTAACATCGAAAGCCTCAACATTACACAATGATACTTTATCATTTAAATTGACAGGTAAATCTTTACGAACAAAATGTACTAGTACGCGTTGACTTAAAAAGCCCAAAATATATTTATGCCTTATGGACTACGCCATGTAACCTTTTTTCAACTTTTTTGACAACCCTGTATAACTAGATAATCAACACTGTATAAATATAATTCAACTCCAGCATATATTTCAGCCATCCTGTATATGATTTGCTTATGTCCACATCATATAACAGTTTTTTAATAACCCTATATAGTTTTAATTTCACATTTTTTTAACATTTTTATACCACCAAACGTCCAGTCCACCCTATATTCCAACCATTCTGTATATACGGCTGCCTACGGACCACTATCATTCTAGTTCGTCCTATATTTCAATCTTCATATAAATGAAACTCCTTCTACCACTTTACTTTGTGATTTTGTTTGCTATAACTAAACACCCTGTCTATAAGCCACCAAGTAACAGTTTAAAGTTTGATATGTGTTGTCACTGAATTTTCTATTAGGCCGGGAGAATGTAACAACCAAAAGTACCGTCTTCGCAAAATGGAAAAATTTGCATTTAAATAGGTATTTACCTATGTAAAAACACAGATTTGCACCCTAACACCAAACCTTTATTTTCAACACTCAACGCACGTTTCAACAACTCTAAGTTGTCATCTTCAGGAGTAAACCCAAAACTAATCTGTGTTTTTACATTTGTGACACACCAAAGGTTCCACAGCTTTTTAATTAGGTATTTACCTGGTATACAAACAAAACGAGCTTGGTACTCATTAATTTAAGGAGCCGAAAATACTATGCTTTACTACCTATATGCTTGAGATGTACATAGAAAATTTTCAAATTCGCAATTAAAACTTCTAGTGCCTAAAATTACCGCACTATTACGTTGGAATTAAAATATTTATGAGGAAATGTCCGTTATGTCATTTCGATGAAATTTTTGATAAGAATCTTGGATTTTTTGGCGATTTTCTGGAAAACTGCAAGTTGCATGTCGCTGAAAAGTATATGAGATCACCTAAGGATCTTACTTAATAGATTAAACGTTAAAAAAATCATACACATCCATAAGGAGTTATCGAAATTTTGACTAAAATATTAGGGATATTGGTCGATTTCCATGCACGCATGTGTTCATTCACAAATTTTATCACTTTACCAATAGAATTCTTTTCCAAAATTTGAAGTTTCACCAATCCGGATATATACTCTATTAAACAAGATCATATTCGTTCAAAAGGGTGCACCACAGGAGAAGAAATCAGGTAACATACATACAAAAAAAAGCGAAAAAAAAATACGCGACGAATTGATAACCTCCTCCTTTTTGGAAGTCAGTTAAATAGAAGGATACCCACGAAAAAAGGCGACAAAGCGGAAATGACAATGGGAACACCGAATCGACATCTGTTCATTAACAGAGACGAAAAAACAAGTAATGAAAACGTCAATCGATGAAAGATGATGCAAGTAACAATCAAACTAGAAAAATGAAAATAACATATTAGCATATATGCCTCTGACATGTGAAAATGAAGAAAAGTACCTACGAGAAACGGTCTTCACAACACAACTCATGAATTTAAGAATTCAAGATGTCATGCATTCAGTGATAGTTAGTAGTCGACAATTCTCACCCTGTGGGGGTGCCCTCCTCCTAGTCACGCCACTATCTAAAACTAACTAGCAAAAATCGAACTATAATAGTCACTACAAGGACAGAAAGTATACGCTGGTTATTGCTAACGACCTTAGATAGATTTTGTTCCAAGGTCCTGTTGAATCTCTCCACACCGTTCCTTCTAGCTGTGAATGCGCAATGTTGTGGTTTTCGTTTTGTTTATTCCCAAAAACGTACAGACCTTCTGGAATACATTGGATTCAAAGTTACGCACTTGGTCTGAATTTAGCTCCAACCTGCTGAATAACTGTTCTACCAGCACCGTCGCCACTATAGTTGCCTCCTGATTGGGTATTAATATGCCCCAGGCCATTTCTTCTTCTCAGACTCTGTAAATGGACCGGCGACATCAATGGCAATTCTCTCAAATGAGACGCCTACATTGTATTGCTGCATTCTGCCCTTGGTCCGGGTCTTCGGGCCCTTACTGGCTGCACAGTTATTATCACATTTGTGGCACCAAGCTTAGCCATCTTCGAAGTAATTTAATCAGTAGTAAAGTTGCCGAATTTGATCCAAGGTTTTATTCATGCCCAGATGACCTCCGGTAATTCCATTGCGTACTTCGGTCAGGATGGCTGGTACCTTTTTCTTCGGAACTACCAGTTGGGACTTGGTTTCTCGGCCGTTTCTCTTTAACATTCCATTCTCTACTCTTAGAGAGTCTTATTGGGCCCATAATGATTTCAGGACGCCCGAGTACCTCGCTACCTCGTCCCATCGTGGCCTGGGTCTTCTTGACAAGACGTCGGCATTATTATGCAAACGATCGGCAGTTGTTCTTCCGGAGTCTCCATGTCCAACGGCCATTTGAAGGCGGCATGATCTGGTCTGATTAGGCAATGACGACCATAGAGATATTTGTGCAAATGGTTCTTTCTGGTGACACAATAATTCCTTTTCGGTTTCTAGAATCCACGGCTGTAGTATTCGATCACTCTCTCTTCACCATCTTGCACCTGGGATTGACCTGGAAAATAGTGCCGCCTTCAATCCTCTGATTGATGTTGCACAATCCCCTTTCCAACGGAAGGTCTCTCTTTCATTGGTCTGCCGATGTAGAGGCGCGGCAATGATAGCAAATCCTTCAACAAATCGCCTATAGTACGAACAGAGACCCAAGAAGCTTCGTAGGTCATGCTTCTCTCTTGGGACCGATCAATCACAGATCGCTGCTTTTTTGTCTTCGTTTGTACGAATTCCCGACTTGGAAACAACATGGCCCAAAAAATCTACATTTGTTTGAAACATGGAATACTTTTACGGATTGAGTTTCAGGTTGGCATTCTTAATTCTGGAAAATAATTCGCCCAGGTTCTTCAGATGGTGGTCGAATGTCTGACCCATGACCAGAATGTCGTCGATGTATTCTAAGCATGTTCTCCATGTCAACCCGCTCAATACATACTCCATTAGCCTCTCAAATGTAGCGGGAACATTACATAACCTAAAGGGCATGTCTGTGAACTGCGTTTTCATGTAGTCCAGCCTGTCAATATCCATTCTTTAGGTCGAGTGTGGAGAACCAACAGGACCCTGCTAGTTCCTAGTCAGAGTGTCATCGATTCGGGGGAGTGGACGGGAGCAGACCTTGGGCTGATGGATGGCTCAATAACTCCATTTTGTAATATGGATTCGATGTTTTCCTCGACTGTCTGTTGTTGCCCCAATGGTAGCCGCCTAGGTGGTATCTGATGGGTTTAGCCTTCCCAGTATCTATTCGGTGCTGTATGATGTTTGTACGACCGGTGGTACCATTTGGACTATTAAAAATTTGTCAATGATTTGCGATAAATTGCTTGGCTTTCTGCTGTTCCTCTGATGTAGGGTGGGTCAATAGGTCAGCAAACTATTGTAGAAACTTTTTACTGGCCCCTGTCTGCTTCACCGATGTCTGGAACACTTCTTCGCAATTGATGATGGTTTCTACTGACTTAAAACAAGCTATTTTTTGACAATTCGCATTCGCACTTCGGATGTCATTTTTGGACATATTGGGATTACTTTTCCGGTTTTAACTATAGCCCGTCCAACTAAGTAGTCATGAGCTGAATGTATGGGCCCCACCATTCCAACGCAGCTCCCAGGATTTCTTTTAGTTGGCCAAGAATAATTTCGCCACAATTTTTATGGTCGCTGAGCTGTTGACGGGCCGTGTCAATACAGCTTCCTCATTTAGGAAACGGAGAACATCATCTCAGGTCGAATATGAACCCATGTTGGCTAATTAGGTTCATACCCAGTATAAAATCGTCCTCAATCTCCGATACTAGGACCCTATGCCGGATTATGTTGTCCCGTATCTGCAGCACGACATCTGCCTCACCTTGTGTTGACGCTCTCGCCGGTGACTGTTCTTAGCTAGATGTTGAATTAACAAGTCAACAGTCTGTCTCTTTTTTTTCAATATTTTAAATTCATTGTCTCTCTTTTCTTCTAATATTTTAGATTCATCTTGTCCTGTTAATTTAGTTTGTTCTTATTTATGTTCAATTTTCGAAAATAACCCCTCAAATAAATTATGTTGTTTACTTTTCATCGTAGATACAAGGTTTTCCATATTCAATTTTACGTTTTTAATCAACATTTGTTGGATTTCTTCTTGATTTTGTTTCTCCCTTTTGTCACGTTTTTCCAGGATCCGAGTAATTTTTCCTCTAGTTTATCAGCAACCTGTTGGAATTTTTTTTGCTGGTCTCGTCCATTTCTGCCATACTTCGAGTTTAGCCATAAATCAATTTAGGATGTTAACTTCACTTAAGCCCACACCTGACACCAAATTGCAATAGATTCCGTGGGTTCCATCCACATAAATTTGTGCACTCACTTTCAAACGTCTTTATTTACCAACTAATTGACTTTTGTTACACAACACAATGACTAATAATAACACGACAGCTGATAACTTCTTTCGCTTCTCGATTCTATACGGCCGAAAACTGTAAACTCTCCAACTCAAAACTAGCGTTTTATAACGGAGGTTGAAGATACTAGATTTCTGCGATTAATTCTAATTATCAAACTATATCCAGAACTTTGTCGAAAGTCGCTTTTTACATCGATCGAAATTTCAGGATACCTCTCGTTTTTATTTTAGCCTTTTTTATGTTTACTTGTTGTTTTCGTCGGAACGATTAATTTAGAAGGCTTTCTTTTTTTGGTTCTTCTGGCGTAAAATAAGTTTATAACAATATTAACAGGAACAACTTTAAAAGTTAGAGATTTTACTGATTTGTCTTATGATGTGAACAGGTTAGCCCCAACGTAGACTGAAGATAAGTATCTAACAAAAATCTGCAATCATAAATATATGTTCCATAACCAGGCTTACAGGAATGGTATCAGTCCGGAAAAACCTGACTCATTAGTGAAAGGTAAAATAATAAAACAACAATGTAAAATATTAATTTTATCAATAATAATGTAATTGAAAAGGCAACTGAACTGAGTCAATTTCAGAAAAGAATATCAGGATTACAATAGAATATTAGAATATATATTTCTTACTTACCCCCTTTATCCTTCTGAAATTGTCTGCTTCAGTTAAGATTGAATCGGTATTGAAATCAAGCTAAGATGGTTGACTATCTAAATGGTCAAATTATTTTTTCCTCGATTTTCCACGGGTGTCTTTTCCAAATTTCTAAAAATGTGAAAACAAGCACTGGCACTGGCACTGGCTACTACTAATTAAATATGCAATTATAAGTTTTCTAACCAACCAGCTATTCGCTTTCCCACGCCAAGTTAAACACGTGGCAAATAAAAAAATACAAAAAAATAAATGAGTAGATAACGGGAAAAAATTATAGCTTTATTTATTTATTTATTTATTTATTTATAATTTACGGGGTAAAACCCCATTTACATTACATAAACTAATACAACAAAGTATAAAAATACAAAGAAACGCTACAAAAATCTATTAACAAACTAAAATAAAACAACACTTAAAAGATTAAGAATAATTAAATATACATTTTGATTTAACACTAACATTAGCAACAATACAATTATACAAATCAAGCCACGAACAGTTATTATTCATAAATTCGGATATTCTATCCATCGGCGATAACCAGTGATATTCAGTCTCATAAAAATAAGAAGTGTGTCGTAAATGTCGCTTAGGAACGTGAAAATTTAACCTACCCAACAAGTCAATAGAATCTATTTTGTTGTTAATGATTTTAAAGCCAAAAACAATATCACTCCTTGTCATTGATGAGTACAGACCAGGAATTTTAAGTATTTGTGCAATGTTAGAGTAATTGTGGTTTGTAAAATGCATAGGCTGGCCACATTTGAAAGAAGAATAACGAAGAAAGGATCTACGAGGCCTTTCAAGTAATTTAATTTGGTAATCCCAATGGGGTCTCCAAATGACTGAACAATAAGATAGAATAGGATAAACAAATGCGTAGTACAACATTCTGAAAATTTCAAACCTAGTGAATTTACTTGAAAATCTCTTGATGAAGTTGACTTGTTTAGTGGCTTTTGATTCGACATAATCCAAGTGGAAATGAAATTTTAAATTGGAGTCGATATATACCCCGAGATCCTTAATTACGCCTACCTTCCCAAGATTGGCTCCATTTAAATTATACGTAAACATATTTGTGGAGTCTTTACCAAAAGTCATGACAAAGCATTTTACTGGGTTACATGTAAAACCGTTAAAAGAACACCAATTTAGAAGCGAGTCCAGATCACTTTGTAGGGAAATTCTGTCTTGAATTGATTTAATGCTTTTATATACTTTCGCATCGTCAGCAAATAAAGAAATTTGAGAATTTTTGATCTCTAGATTTAAATCATTTATAAAAAGTATGAATAGAAGGGGGCCAAGATGGGAGCCTTGAGCGACTCCTGATGTGACATGAAAGGGTTCAGACACGAAATTTTTAATCTTAACAATTTGACTTCTATTTATTACAAAAGATTCAAGCCAATGTAGTAATGGTCCATGAAAATCATAAGCCGAGAGCTTCCTAACAAGGAGACCGAAATTAACGACATCGAATGCTCGTTGAAAATCTGTATAAATAGAGTCCACAATACAATTTTTACTGATTGCATCATTTATATATTCTGGAAGGATAGAAACCATGTTGCATAGGCGTAATAAATTTGAATATAAATGAGGATATTTTATCGTATACTAATTTATCAATAAGCTTGCCAAAAACACAGTTTTTTGTAATAGGTCTATAATTATTCACATCAGATCTGTCCCCATTTTTAAATAAGGGTGTGACAAAACTAGTTTTCCAGGACTTTGGAAAAGTTCCTATAGAAATAGACCAGTTAAATAATTTAGTTAAATAAGGAGCAAAAACATTTATACAGCCCTTTACCAATCGAGGGTGTATACCATCAGGACCTGGGGAAGAGTTACCATCAAGGTCAGTTATGGCTTTTATAATGTCAGATTCCAAGAACACCAATTTGCTAAAACAATCTAAAAAATCAAATTTAACCAACGTCGATGATATATCAAGATTATTATATACACTACTAAATTTTTTTGCGAATAAATTGGCAATATCCCGACCAGAGTCTGCTATCTCATAACATCATAACTCCAGGGAGATCCCTATTACGACAAATTGAATTCACATAGTTAAAAAAAGGTCTTGGAATTATCAGATAGTGATTCTTCTACCACCATGTTAAAACTAGTTTCGTCACGTAAGATTAATTTGTTACATAGAGCCCTTTCAGTTCTGAATAAATTATAGTAAAAAGAGGAATTATACATTTTAAAAAGCTTATGCAATTTTTTCTTCCTACAAATGGCCAGTATGAGATCCTTAGAGAACCATTTCTGAAATTTATCACGTCCTATAGCCAACTTACTTACTTACTTTACTTAAAAAGCCATGAAACTGTCGGGTATGCGATTCAATATCAGATCCTTCACAATCTAATAAATTCAAAACTGATGACTCCCGAATCAGTTTACCAATAGTATTGTAATTGGCATTCTTAAAATCGAAGATATATTCAGTGGATTGCAGTTTAGGGCAACTACTATATCGTAGGTCTATATCCAGAGCAGAATGATGCTCATCACAGTCAAACATTGATTCAAGTGCTGCAACAACAGAGATCAAAGAGATATTAGAGAAAACTAGATCAAGTGTATTATTGCTAGTATTTTTGAGATTATTAAATTGAGTGAGGCAATAGTTGGAGCAGAAATTTGAGTAAAGTGATACTGCATTGCGTACTTCAATATTTCCATGAAATCCACGAACAACTGATGAGTTGCCAGATTTGACCCAATCATAACCTGGGAGATTAAAGTCACCTAAAATTAAAATTTCGTCAACAGCGTAACTGTCAACAAAATTTACCAATGAATTAGTAATGCAGTTTATAAACTCATAGTGATGAACAGATGAAATAAAAGGAGAGATGGGTGGTATATATCCTAAGACAACTATTAAATTACCCGCGGGCAAACGTAATTTGACACATAAACATTCAAAGGATGTATCAGTAAGAGGAATAACAAAAAAGGGATATGTTTACTCATAGCTAATAATAGCTGAAATCAAATCAGCAAACCGAGTTCCACGAAAGATAAAACAAAATGCAAATATATTTTTTATTAACCACATATAATTGTTCAATAATCACTAAAAGATACACTGAAAGTTTCTTTTCAGTGTATCTTAGCATTTTGAATAAAAGAAAATCCATAAAAAATAAATTTGATAAATCAAAGCAGATGATGACCAGCTGAAATTGTTTAATTTAAAAAATACGGTAATAATGAAAATGGTAAAATTAACCAAATTCTAGCTGAGAAAATCTAATAGAAAAATGATTTCTCCCCAATTTCACAAACCTTCAATACGTCAAATCACTGTTCAAATCAGAAACAGCCAGTCTTTCTCACGATATTCTTCGGCATACGAAGTCAACTCCAAATTTTGGCGGACAGTTTAAAAATTTTAATTACAAATCAAAGAAAATCGATCCAGAGAAGAATTTCCATAAACAATAATGAGTTTATTCCAACATAAATCATAGATTTACAGATATCAATTTCATTTTGATGAGAAATCTGTTTAGTCGACATTTCTAATTAAACGGAAATTCCAACAATTAAAAATTACCGCTCATATCGTTGCTTCATGTCAAAAAGAACCAATCAAGAAGATAGAAAGTAAGCCAGAAGATGGGATCCAGAAAAGTTATTCAGTTGGAGTGGTTACTTTTTAAGGTGGATACAATGTAACAGGGAGAACAGCAATTCACCCGTTACAAGGCCGGCCTAACCCGGTAATCTCAACTTCCTGAACAGTAATATGGCCGGAGTAAATAACATGCTGTTGTGACCGGCTGAGCGGTACACCACTAGGAATAGGAAAATATGTTCATACCACATACCGCTGGTTATTGCTAATGACCTTGGATAGTTATTGTTCTAAGCTCCTGTTGATTCTTTCCAGCATTCCGTCAGGTTGTCTATTTAAGGGGCGGTACTAGTTTTCTTGCTGCCCAGCATCATACATACCTTCTGGAATACGCCATTGTTCCGAATGCAATTCCAACAATATAGCAAACCAGCAGAATAGTTGTCTCTTGATTGGGTATGGCATATACTTAAGCTCATTTACTAAAATAATCCATAGCGACCAGAAAGTACTTGTTACCCCTCCTACACACCAGGGTCTGAAGTAATTTACCCAGTAGAATCGTTGACGAATCGCGTCTAAGTCTTATTCATTCCCAAATGACCTCCGGTAATTCCATTAAGAATTTCTTTTTTTTTGGGGACTATAAATTGGGACATTTAATAATGCCTTCGTCTACCGCGGTTACACTCCCTAACACGTCTTGGAATTGATTCAATGAGGTGGTCCATTTCTTCTTGAGAAATACTATCTCAAGCTACCTGTGTTTCATGTATTTAAACCTCCAAAGTCCATGAGTCGATTAAGGTAAGTGAGTACATACGACTCCACTACTTCTTGAAGATAACTTTGCGCTGTCATGTTACCTCGAACAAAGACTAAAGGTGACCTACGTCCATGTGCAATAGCACTCCTCCATACCATAACGCCTACTGTTCGGTGTACATGTCGCTCAACATCAAATTGAGGTTGACGCCTTTTTCCTCGACGTCGTATAACCCTTCTTCGGCCATCATGTCCACCCAAGCAGAATTGAGATTCATCAGAGACCTGATGCCATTCCACAATTCCAATGTAGTCGTTCTCTGCATCAATGTACTCGTTCTCGTCGATGCGCTTAGTGGTCAGATACCACAAGATTGGGTCGATAATGCTGCAGTCCAAAAGACCTTACACGACGGCAAACCGTTCGAATACTTACAAGATGGCCTTGTGTTTCTAGCCACTCATTAGCCAAATTTCGAGTTGTCGAAAATCGGTCTCTAAAGGCCATAAGTCTTAGATGTCGATTTTGAACTTCATTTGTGCCCTTTCGACGTCCGGTGCCCATTCTTATTCGATTTTGGGTATTATCAAACCTGGCTTATTTTTTGGTAGATTAAAAAATGGAAAAAACGTCTACAATTTTAATTGATAAAAAAAGTGTATATGAAAAAAACCTCAGCCCAACTTTACCAAATTTTAATCATTTACTTCTTAGTGTAGCATCTATGTTTTATCAAAACATCTCCTTCTGGGTGTTGCGATTTCTTTGTCAGTGAGTATGTTTTCTTATTTTATTATTGACTGCATTCTATTATTGAATTTCATTTAAATTACTAAACCGAATTTGGAATTTAGTTCACAAAATAGAAAAATCGCACTGTATCAGGAGTACATAGCGTAAATGATAACATTCTGATTTTGGGGGGTATTTCTGGTGAGAAACTTTACAAAAATCGACCACCCCTCCTTATCTCCGAAATTACTGAGCCTAAAATTCTGAAGAAAAATAAGAATGTACGACTTCACTCATAATTTACCAGAAAAATAGTGAAAGTCCTAATATTAATTTTAGGCGGCAAATTATAACATTAAATGACAAATAAAAAATAAAAAATTATTAAAGCACACCATGTAATATATTAAATGAATGGCTTGATGTGGTGAATAAAAATATACTTTCTTAATATTTTTAAAATAATTTGTTAAACATATATAAACCCCCCTTCTTCTTCTATTAGTTTGCCCCACATAGGTTTTATCACAGTCTGCACATGGAATCTCGTACACTCCCTGTTGTTCTCAAGGGATCCTCGTCTTCGGAGTCCTCAACACCGTGCTTATTTTTCTGTCTGTATTGAAAATAGTATCGATATTGTGTCTCCGTAGAATTTTTGCAATACTGTCCGTGGTCCCCTTGACATACGGTAAATAAGCCTTGGTTATTGGTGTCTCATGCTCCTCGTCTGTATGTCTGGGTTTTGACTGTAGGGCTCTTTGTATATTTCGGTCTGTAAATCCGTTTTGTCTCAGAGCTATTTTTAAACTGTCCATTTCCTGTTTGATGTTATCCTGGTCAGCTAGTCTTTGTGATCTGGTTACTAAAGTCTTGACGACGGCTTGCAGTTGGGCTGGGTGGTGATGAGAATTAACATGAAGGTATATGTTGGTGTGAGTTGCTTTCCTATATACTGTATGGCCAAGGGTTCCATCTTCCTTCCTATTTATGAGAACGTCAAGGAATGGCAGTTGATTGTTGGCTTCAACCTCCATGGTAAATTTTATTTTGTGATGGATGTTATTAAGGTGGTCTAAAAAAGTATTGAGGTGTTCCCTCCAATGAGGCCAAATCACAAATGTATCATCCACATATCGCAACCATAAACTGGGTTTAAGAGTTGTTGTTCTTAGTGCCAACTCCTCAAAGCTCTCCATAAAAAGGTTCGCTATAACTGGTGAGAGTGGCGATCCCATTGGAGCTCCTTCCACTTGTTTGTATCGTTGGTTCTCGTAAACAAAATAGGTGTTTATCAGACAGTGCCTTGTTAAGTCTACAAGGTGCTGAGGTGGTTTGTATTTTTCTATTATATATATCCTATTTCTATTATGATATCCAAGGCTTCGTCGATAGGGATGTTGGTGAAAAGGGACACTACGTCAAAACTTACAAGAAGACACTCTGGTTGTAAGACCGTTTTTCTAAGTATTTCGATGAAATGCGTTGAATTTTTCAAATATGAGTCTGTCCCCTCTGCAAACGGTTGAAGTTATTGGGCTAGGTATTTGGCTAGGTGTTGTGTTGGGGATCCAATTGAGCTTACTATTGGCCTCAAAGGTGCACCTTCTTTATGTACTTTCGGCAACCCATAGAATTTCGGACATCTCGATGACTTTTCACGCGGAATGTGTTGCAGTTGGAGATTTTTGTCGATCCTACTTGCTTCGATTTTGGCCTTGGTTGTTTTCTCCAGATTGGGTCAGTAGTAATTTGTTTATATGCTGGATCTTGTAGCAATGTTTGAATTTTGTTTGAATAATCCGCTGTATCTAAAATTACAGTCGCATTTCCTTTATCAGCAGGTAGAATGACAATGTCCTTGTTGAGGCGAAGTTGCTTCAAGGCCTCATTTTCTTCTATAGATAGGTTCCTTTTGGGTGGTTTAGACTTTCTTAGAACATGTGACACATCTTGTCTAATTATTTCAGCGGTGTTCGCATCTAATTTGAAAAACTGCTGTTTCCACGCCACATTAACCTACTATTATTTACTTCTGTTTTAAATAATCAGTGAATAGAGAAAGGATATTTTCCTTTTTTTATTTAAATTTAAGTACGTCTTTTGCATATTAAAAATCATTATCATCAGTCTCTGTGCAAATGGAGTTTAGGCATTCCATTTTGCTAAATTTATTACATAAATCCATATTATGTAAGAAATATAAATATGTGTCTCCAAAATTTAAATTTGCCTTAAGATTATTAGTTACAATAAGGATATAGTACCACCCCAGTTTTTCAAATGGACTCGACCAACTATTTCTTATACTTACTTCTTATACTTATATATATATATATATATATATATATATATATATATATATATATATATATATATGTTCTGAGAGGCTTCCGCGGTCATTATTATGAACTAAGCTAGGTTCCGGGTGAGAACCGCGTCTGAATTTATTGAATACTCGACGTTTCGACTCCTGCTTTGGAGCCATTATCAAGAGACAAAAGTGAAAAAGAGTTTCAGAGTCTAGATCGAACTCGGGGCCTCAATCTGCCTACTCCCCAAGAGTCACTAGGTAACTGAACTGAATTTGAGTCTGCTCTGCTTCTTTTATTTATAGTTAGCGCTGGGGTAGAGGAAGATGTCACGTGATGAGGCTGTGTTGTGATTGGTTGGGTATTGGTGGGCGTGTCTGCTTTGTTTAATCTGCCAATTACGGAGGTCCAAGCTGTGGGAAGGCGAGTGCTGTCATCGCGTCTATTTAGACAGAGAGGTCTTTTCTCTATTTCGATGGCTTCGCGAATAGTGGATGCCCTAAGAGAATTGAGAGATATGATAGTCCTACTGTTCTTCTCAATACTAAGGACTATGTTCACAAGATAAATTCCCTAATCCACACTGCAGACTACAAAATAATGAACAATAATCCTACTACTTACTTAGAGAAAAAGACTAAGGAAATCATCAACAGGACACAACTTCCTCTTGACGTCAAAAAGATCATCATTCCTCGTGAAAAGTCTTCTAAAATTCCGAAAATTTACGGACTACCCAAAATTCATAAGCCGGACATTCCTCTTAGGCCCATTGTCAGTTCGGTACAATCCCCGACCCAAGAATTAGCCCGGTACTTAGCCAAAACCCTCCAACCTCTAGCCGAGCAAGCATCCTCGTACGTAAAGAACTCTTCTTCCTTCCTAGATATCCTAAGTGGTTACAGAATTTCAGAAAATGATATCCTAGTTAGCTTCGATGTTGTATCTCTTTTCACCAATGTCCCCATTTCAGAAACGTTAGATATTCTAAAAACAAAACACAATATCTCTTCTGACATCATCAAACTTGTACAACACTGTTCTTCTAACACTTATTTTTCATTTCAAGGCACTCTGTTCAAACAAGTCCGTGGGGCCCCCATGGGTTCACCTCTTTCTCCAGTGCTTGCTAACATTTTCATGGAACAAATCGAAACCCAGGCGCTAAACTCGTCTAATTTAAAACCTTCCTGTTGGCTTAGATATGTAGATGATACTTTTGTCATTTGGCCTCATGGCAGAGATTCATTAGACTTCTTCCTACAACACCTCAATGGTATACATTCTAATATACAATTTACAATGGAAATCGAGTCCGATTCTTCTCTCCCGTTTCTTGATGTCCTCATAACAAAAACCAACAATGACAGATTCTCACATACCGTCTATAGAAAACCAACCCATACCAATCGATACTTAAATGCCCAATCACACCACCACCCTGCCCAATTGAGTTCTGTAATGAAATCTTTGACTCTTAGATCTATTCGTTTAACAGATATTGACAATAGACAAAACGAACTTAATAATCTTCAACAAATCCTTCGACAAAACGGTTATCATCCGGACCACATTGCGCGTATAATTCATCAATCTCAACAACCCCCAATCACACTAACCCCGTCAGAAACAGAACAACAACATCAAAAAGCCGTACTTCCATACATTCGAGGAGTCACTGACAAAATAGCACGGATTTTACAAAGACATCAAATAAAGACTATCTTCAACACCACTCAAACTATAGGCAACTTAACCGGTAACCCCAAAGACAAAGTACCTAACGAGGATCGAGGAGTTTACGAAATCTCATGTCGCGATTGCCCACAAAGCTACATCGGTCGTACCAACAGGCGCGTTAACCATCGAGTATATGAACACTCTCTGTCAGTTCGTAAAAAAGATCCGACTTCAGCTCTCGCGCATCACCATATCCAAACAGGACACTCTATCAACTTCGAGGACAGTAGGACTATCATATCTCTCAATTCTCTTAGGGCATCCACTATTCGCGAAGCCATCGAAATAGAGAAAAGACCTCTCTGTCTAAATAGACGCGATGACAGCACTCGCCTTCCCACAGCTTGGACCTCCGTAATTGGCAGATTAAACAAAGCAGACACGCCCACCAATACCCAACCAATCACAACACAGCCTCATCACGTGACATCTTCCTCTACCCCAGCGCTAACTATAAATAAAAGAAGCAGAGCAGACTCAAATTCAGTTCAGTTACCTAGTGACTCTTGGGGAGTAGGCAGATTGAGGCCCCGAGTTCGATCTAGACTCTGAAACTCTTTTTCACTTTTGTCTCTTGATAATGGCTCCAAAGCAGGAGTCGAAACGTCGAGTATTCAATAAATTCAGACGCGGTTCTCACCCGGAACCTAGCTTAGTTCATATATATATATATATATATATATATATATATATATATACTTCGAAGAAAGGCAACAAACTAATTGCATAAATGAAAGATGATCAACAAAATTTAATTAAAATGCAACAATAATTTCAGGAAAAATCCAATTAGACATTATGAACAATTTTATCACTTCAGGGGAAATAACAAATATAGTGAAATAAATTATATAATTTTAATTAGAAATATCATACTGGACGTATATAATTTATTTTTATCACTGAAGATTTCTGATTATTGAGATGTATTTATGTTTTCATATTTTTAAGTCATCTGTGTTTGCGAGTAGTGACCGGTATTAAGTATTCTTTGATTTAATTCTTGCACTAAAAGTGTAACAATGTTAACATTTTCCCCATTTCATAAGAAGTATCTTACGTCCAGTCAGAAATCAAGAAAGCATCACTTGTTCTATATACTAGTCAATATCCATTGGTCATCCTTAACGGTTTTTCACATCTATTGTTTGAATAAAAAAAACCTGATTTCATATCTGTTATAAACAGTTCATCTTTATATTTTTTGCGTTGTTTAATGCCCCTGTACTACTATTTTTCATTTGATAAGATAAAGTTGAGACTTAAGCATTTTTAATATATTAATGTTAAATATCCAAGAAATTACGCTCATTAGTACATATAGTCATTGACAACGAAAGATTGCTTGTTTATATTATAGAGATTTCTTTCTCTCAGAAAAAGTTTTCTGCAAGAGAAAACCAGTAATCCTGGCAATTTTTCTAAACCACCCATACATTTTGCTTCAATTACAACTTTCAAATACTTTTATCTGTTACAGAATATAAGTGAGGAGAGAAAACCCCAGTGAACAGATAGAATAATAAAGGACCTCCTCATCAATTATTTGGATATACTTGAAAATGATACTATTCATGAAAAATATAACTGTTTTAGTAAGTGCAAATAAAAGTTTAGTAACAAATTTTACTATAGGGCCGTAGTTGCTGGTGTACAATAGTCTAAAATATGTAACTGACAAACTAATGTTTGGCCAACAAAAGTAGCTCTAAATCGAGAAATATATTGTGGTATTTTAAATGCCATTTCAACTTGTAATAAGTAACTTAGTTCAAAAATCTTATACATTATGTTACTTAAAATTATGTATTTATTTCAATAGGTGATGTCCAAGTTAATTTGAAGTCAAAAAGTTGATGTAAATGTTTGTCCAAAGAAGATTGGTAGTCGATCCCGTGAGATATTACCTTAAATTTTAGGACAATTAAAGAAAGTAGCATAACCAACGTTTCATTAAAAATATATTATGAGGTAGCCATTCCTATGAGACACTGCTTAAATAAACGAATTTTAGTTTTAACACATGTTAAGGCATTTTCATATCTTTATTATAACAAACCTCCAGTCCGACTCGAAGTTGACTCCATTACGTAGTTATTAACTTTCGATTCTGCTACTTTGTTATTCTTTCAGTGTACAATTTTATTTTTTGTTGCACTACAAATATTTTTGCGACACCTGGCATCCTGTGCAACTATAGATTTAATACATTTACGTACTTAATACTCATTAAACTAATTTTAGTATAGCCGGGGAAACCCCGACTACGTAGGTATACTTTATTTGTTCGTGAACATCAGAAGAAATTAAAACCATAATTTGTTTTATAGTTTATTTGCCTGAATTACATATACATTAAATCATAGAGTTACAAAATAGTTATGTCGGTATGTATTGTTTGTTTAGCTTGGAAGTATAAACTATAGTTGCCTGCATTTACTGCCTTTAAACAGTCAATACTCGTATTTTTTATACCAAGCGCTAAATATCAAAACAATATAATAAAATTATGTTAATAAATGACATAAAAAAAACTGAACACTTAGTATAACAAACCGGTGTTATATCACAGATAAATATAATGACGGACTTAAATTACTTATGTATTAATTTATCATAGTTTTCATTTTCAACGCAATTTGATTCGCATTCGTCAAATGGTAAGGATTCATAAACATTTTCATTGTTTTCGGCATTTTTGTTAGATTTTCGTTTATTTCTCTTCATCAATCTGAAAAAGAAAAACAATTACTCTAATGTTAATATTGATATATTATTATGTTTCTTGCACCCATCGGTATCTTTACTTATACGCAAGAAGATACCCAACTACTCCAGCTCAAAATAAATAAGTATTTAAAGGCTGAACTTTTCAGCTCTGTATGATGTTGCTTTTCAGTCATACTGATAGTGATTACTCCATTAGCCAGTTATTCCTCAAGAACAAATAAACCGCGATGGACAAGGACATTATTAACAAATTTAATTTACAAGAGAATTAAACTCCTTGCATTTTTTTACTCCTATTTTAATCATTTACTCCTTACTAAATGATCTATGTTTTACCAAAACAATATTACATTTAAACATCTCCTTCTGGGTGTTTTTTTTGTAGTAGGGGAGCCCAAGCGGGGATTTCGTAAGTGACTCGAGCTGAGCAGTTTAATATTAAGAGAGGATCTTTGTACAATGTTAAGTACTTTTACCAAGTAGGGTCCCTCGATATAGTGACGTGTGTCTGGGGCAGTCGATCAGATTAGTAAAAAAAATCAATCCTGAAAAAAACTCGAGCGCATCAGATTTAAACAATATAAGTTAATTACATGCAGAAAACAAAATCCCTTTAATAATCCGACGGTTTAAGCGTGACTTAAACATTTGAGTGAATCACTAAACTGCAAAAAAAATCGTTACTTTGAAATACTCGAGCGCAATTTTTTTATTATTTCAAAAGAAATAGTGTGAAATTTATAGAAATAGCATAATCTGCCGGTTTTCATGAGCCTAAGCATCTAAAATTATCAAAAGAGTGTCGTATGTACAACCGCTAAGAATTATGTATTTCCCGCTAGACGCCTCTCTTGCCTTCTCACTCTTTCTCTACGTCTTACTCTGTCGCACTACCCTAAACTACTTTGTGCCGCCATGTTGATGTCTCAGCTGATCACAACAACTCAGAGCTTCGACAGCATTTATTACGAACAAAATATATAGCATTTCTGTGGAGAAATGCTCACTATCGTGTTATCAGTGACATGTCACCAACAGACTTTGGGCGGAAAAATGTTGAAGGGAAATTAGAGATGGTTTGGTTTACTGGAAATCAGCTACCAGAAGCTTATGAAGATATTGTTGTTACACCTGAGATTTTAGAAAATATTCCGGCTTCTGCCGCTTCTGGTAAGTTTTTAACGCTGTAATAATATCATGAAAAATAAATAAAAGATTTTTAAGATCATAAATCTTTATTGTTACAGATATGCAAGATGTCGATGAAAATGATCAATCTGATTGAAAGTTCGGATACGAAGATAATTCAACGGATAACGAAGATTTAATATAAAACGATATGAATATATTTTTTATAACATATTGCCTCTGATTAATGATCTAATTTATAATACATAAAAAAAATTAAAAAATTAATTTTTTTTTTATTTTTGTCAGATTAAAAAAATTCCTCCACCAAATCATCAGATTAAGAGTTTACACTGCTAGAATGTCGAGCTGAACCACCTGTAAAAAATTCTAACGCGCACGAGTATTTCAAGGCCATGATTTTTTTGCATTTTGAAAAATCGAGGCTTAGTAATAGGATACTTTTTATAGTTAACTTAACCCCTCTTTTAAATAGCTGACGAATCCGAGAAAAAACATTTTTTCCCCAACTTCTACCTCGTAATACGGCTACCTGCAACTAGCAATTCGTCAGACTAATATTTCTCTGTGTAGACCGTACACGCTATTGAATTCTGACGCGCTTGACAATTTTTTTGTAACGATTTTTTTCTACATTTTTAAAAATTTATACACGCTTCCCCCACCACTAAAGAGGTATACATCACATAAACTTTTCATTTCTTTAGCATATAATCTTCGCGATCTGATAGGTCTATAATGCGCTGGAGCATCAACGCATTTTGCCCTCTGGGCTCCCCTACTATTGTCAGTGTCTTCTCAATCTAGTTTTTCTTTTGTGAATGAACTGGTCAACTTGATTTCGTTCATAAAAGATAAACTTCCACTGCATATGTATTCACTGTATCATGTATTCACTTTAAGAAAAACTCAAAAGTAGGCGAACGCTCATTTTTAAGTCTACATTTAATTGACACATCTTTTAAATAACAGGAACAAAATATTATTTTCGTGGGGATTGTTACATCACTTCTTCAAGTATGTAAGATTGATACTTACCGATATCCTAAAAACGCTAGAGGAATTAGTAGTAAGATAAGTAGTAATAAATACAAGGGATTAAATCGGCCTTCTGTCTCAGATTCTTTCGGAGTAGCTTTCAGCATGCTCAATTTTTCATAATAAACAACATCATGTTCCACACCTTTATAGTTGTTCGTAATAATGAATGTGAGGCAGTATTTTTCACCTGGGATGAGTTTATCTTTTTCTGCATTACCTATTGTAATGTTGAAACTTTTACTGGAGTCAATCTAAAAAACGTATATTGAGAACAGTTTAATAATTATAATTAGGAAAATAATTCAAACCTTATGAGTTTGTGAAATCCAACTGTTTCCATACCTGTGACATAATTGATCTGAAAGTTGTCTATTTTTTAATATTTGAGGATCGACTTTCACACTGGTGTTATAATCTTGGACCAAAATTGTAACTTCGTATTGCTGCAAACGTGTGTCAAGAACAGGAAGTTCGAAAACTAGCTTTGAGTCGGTTTTCAATACAAGTTTAGGACTTTGATCGATGTGGTCGGCTATATTGTCGGTTTTTAGCGAAAGATGTGAGAATTTGCTTTTATATACCAGGTTTTCAGATTGTATATACAAGTCATATATTGTGGAATAAGGTATATATTTTATCTGAAATTATAAAATTCAATTAGACTACATAATAACGAATTTCTTATGTATTTAAATAATTTTTCAAAACCTAGACCGTTTAATATACGAGATCGTTTGAAAGTCAGATTGCGTTGAGTAAATATTTATTTTATGCAAGTAAATGAAGTAGGGTAAATTTAATTCTCCGATTCCAGCAGAACCTCTAGTCACCACTGAGACAAATATAGATTTATATTTTCTATCCTGCTTTGCGAAATACTCGATTCAGTGTCAGAGTATGGCATGTATTACATCATGGAAATATCCTTATATATTTTACTTACCTAAAATACGTTAATTGTTGTTGATATTAGAATTATCCCATTCAGAGTACCTGACGATATTCTCACTTCGAAAATGAAAATGAAAAACTTCAGCAATATCCTGAGTAATAAATTTTGATACTGTTATAGAAAGCTTTTTCAGAAATGACACACAAAAATGAAAACAACTCTAACAGCAATAGCTCAGATTTCTATTTAGAGTAGACCAAGTTTAGAATTAAAATTTATTACTTAGTTTTGTTTTGGGAGTTGAATTAAATAATTTCATTTTTACTTTCTGTACTGTCAGTTTGCATCTAATACATAGTTCTCTTGACTTATTCTATTCACTTTTCTGCCCCTACGAAATCTGTATGTAATACCTATTAACTATCCAACCTAAATAATAAATCTAAGGAGTTGTCTCTTTCTTTCGACTATTTTCAACAAATTTCTGGCAGTAGCCACAAAAAAGGCACCAAATGAGAGAAACTTTAATCTGAAAACGTAGTACATACAGTATATAAAATACAAAACATGCATTTCAAACACATATGTAGAAAATGTGTAGACGCAAGATGTAAGACCGAAATCTAGGATTTTCGGGGAAATTAGCATACAGAAGTTCCGAATCTGGAGCTGTTCCGTATAATTGCTGTTCTCTCGTAATTCCTAGGTTAGAATGTCACGATAATATTGTCAGGTTACTTGTCAGATATATTAATACTCTCTTTGAGGTGTCATCCTTTTGTATTCAAAACAAAATATATGATATATGTTGTTTGTGGTCGGGAACCTTCATCAGTTGCGCTTCCGACAATAGAATGTCCCCTCGAACACTTATTTATGTATTTGATACATGACAGTAAATTTGTAGATGCGAGATGTAAGATGTAAAAAGGCGGGACTATATTATTTGACTACAATATAGTACGATACTATGTATTATAGTAAGAGTGCCACCCTACTGTGCGTACTGATTAGAATCCAGAAACATCAACACGTCGTCCTCCTCAACAATTGAACATTAGCAACAAATTCTCATCTTCACCTCTACCATCAGTATCCATTTATCTCAGGAGATCAAGCTATTTGCAACGAAGATAATCAGCTAATGGGTGATGGACTACCAAACTCATATCTCATACAGGGGAAACCTTCGATGGGTTAAAACATCATTTTCTTCGTGGTGTGATTTTCAGAAGTGCCGACATTAATTACCCGTCCAGATCTTGAAGCCATGCGCTTAATCCTTATTAACGATTTTTTTCAGAGTAAACCTGACATAAATTTTATTTGATCAAATTTGCCTATATCAATAAAAGCTGCCACTGTTATAGAGACGTGCAAATTTGAACTTACTTTATTAGACAAGTTCATATATTATGTATATATTGATTTGATGAATATGCTATTTAAATGTTTTTGCGTATCGGACTAAGAATCAGCAATTATGACTTTGCTTTGTGCCTAAAGCCTTCTTTCCTTATTTATTTTCTTAATTCTCAAATATTGTAGGATAGCGTTTGTCCATTATTCCCTATTTTAAAACAAATTTGATTCATTTCGCCCACTTTTTCACCATTTTATATTGCCCGAATGCGTTCCTTATTCTTAGCCTCCAGGCTGCATTTTTTCACACATACTTTATTTAAAATTTTTGTTTATAACCCATATTTTAATTCTGTACATCAAATTTGTTGTTTTTGTGTTTAGCTTAATTTAGAGTTTAATAAGGTATGTAATTTTCTGCGCATTTCTTTGGACAATGCTTAAGTTTACCTTTCTTGTTCTTAAGTTTCATCAATTATTTAATGTCTTGATTTCAAATACCTTACCATGGACAGCTTCCTCCCCCTGACCTGAAAAACTTGCCGTGAGCCAAAAAAGCTTCCCATAAAAAAATAAGCTTAAAAGTGAAGCCGCATTCGTTCTAAGTGCGTAGTGTTTCCTACCAGAGCACTGATTTTATCATTTAGGTTTAATTTAAATTACCCTAACTGAAATAAATAATTATATATAGGTAGTCTACAGTAAAGCGCCTCTTCCAATAATTATTGTGATGTATGTATGTTCACGTTCACTGATAAAAATAAGAGTTTTTTTTAACAATAAATTTCGCAATCAATACTTCGTTTTGACAGATTTTCAGGCCCTTTTTTCAGTTCTAGACCTGAAAATGGCATTCTCACGATGGATTGTTTACGAACTACCATATGCATGATTTGAACAAACCAAAACCAAACCAAAGAACAAAAGATAGCATACATTCTTTCAGAGGTCGGCTGTTCAATTGATTTTAGATAGGACCGCTCAACCATGTATAACATATCTTTGGATGCCAGAAAATGTCAATAATTAAAACAAACAGCTTTACACTTAAAATTAATGTGGTTCTCTCTGTTAATAGTTTAATATTTTCAAAAAGTAATATTTTGTAAGTAACCTAGTTCTTAGCACAGTTTTTCAATTAAATGAAATATGGGAAGGTATTCAAATTGGGAAAAATTAATATATATGATTGTTTCATTTTGTGCCACAGGAACGCTGAACGAATCCTTGGATATAATTTACGTAAAAACAACAAATAAAAAAGTGAAAATTTAACAAAGTGTTTGTTGTTTTTAAGTAGGTAATCTTAAAAGTAAATTTTCATCAAGTGAAGACTGAAATAATAATTAATATAATTTATTTGCTTATGGTTCTTTTAAGCAACCTAATCGAAATAGAGTGTGTAATAAGAATATTGAACAATCTGGTTTTACAATGTGTTATCAACAATCCTGGTACCTCCCTTCATCAAATGGAAAATAACATTGAAGTGCCTAAATCGATTGCTCATACAAGAAGTATCGCCCATATGTAGAACCTATTAGCCAAGAAAATTCTAAATTTCCGCTTAAAGTTCAATGCTCTAATGAAAACAGATTTACAAATTGCGGGGTATTTAGAAGACAACGTGTGGCCGATCAAAATTCATTCTTAAATCGTGAGATGCTCCAACAAGTGAGGTTTGGTTTTAATGTACGGCTAGGAATCATAAACGTTCTATTTTACATTTTTTATGATAATTTGACTGCTCCTAGATATCTTGAGAAATAATAAGATAGAATACTCTCCACATAATGCAAAAATCATAACTGACTTTTTGAATCAATAATATGGAAATAACCGGATTGGAAATCGAGCTCCAGGAGCCTGACCAGCCCGCTCTTGGGACA
Organism: Octodonta nipae; assembly: GCA_034190945.1. NCBI lineage: Eukaryota > Metazoa > Arthropoda > Insecta > Coleoptera > Chrysomelidae > Octodonta > Octodonta nipae. The sequence continues at coordinate 57,384,309 of CM067220.1, forward strand.
TTACGCCTCTTGATTTTTGCATTTGCGAAACTTAAAGAATACAAATGGTTTTAGATGCATGTATATATCTAATCCATCGATGTGGGACGTGCCTTAATAATATGGGTTCAATTTTCGAACATTTCATTTAATTTGATTTAATTCAAGGGTTTGTGATCCGTTTTTAGTTTTTTTTGTTTTAGTTGTTTACTTTTGTATCGTAAATAAAAGAGTACTTTTATTTGCTTATTTTTTAAGGAAATTTTGAGAAAACACAATTACATCAATTTGTTTCATAATCAACTAATATGTTTTTTTTAAATAATTTTACTACATATTCTGTCATCCAAAGATAGGCTTGTAATAACATGGTTGAAAAGCTCTTATTATGTGCTAGTCAATGATGTATAAGTCTAATATAGCGGCCATAAATAATAAGTTGGTTATGGGTGAAAAAATGTAGAAGGCATAGAAAAAATTCGTTAACGTCAATCGATTAGCCGTAGTCGCTAGCACAAAACTATAAAAAAATTTCTCGATATTCTGAAAATCTCTGCAGATATTTTTAATTTCGATACAGCACTTGATTGGGCTTGGAATAGTGCTACGCCACCCTGTATCTCTTGTCACCATGTAGTTGCTTTTATTTGGGACACAAGGTATATCTCGATTTTCTGTAGTAACTGTCAGAAAATAATACATACAGAAAACGAAAAAATTGAGTACGCACCAAATATATTTTAAAATATTTTTTACCTTGTTTGTTGAGTAAATTGTGTATAGCAAACAAATAAAGAAAATGTAACTCAAGAATAAACTTATTGAAACGCTACTGAAACTTGAAACAACTTTATTTCATTTGGTTTTATGCTTACCATACAAATCGAAGATATAAAGAGGGCCGGATTTAACTTAATGCCGCCCCAATCAATACTGACATTTTATTCAAACTTATAAGTTAGTTTATAAATCTTTTTTTTAATTAAAATAACTAATTTAATATTAAAGGAACGTATATACATTTGTAAAAAAGACTGCAGGTTTACTAAATTCAAAAATCTTAAATTAAAATTAATTTGTATAATCGATAAATTATTAAATTTTTAAAATAATTTATGTGTTGAAAAAATGCAAATATAACTTCAAAATATTTTCAGTGTGTGGAAAAACTCTTAATTTAATTTCTTTAATTCCAGAAAATAAAAAATCGAATATTATTCCAAATCTTCAAGAAAATAAATGAATTAAATCACTTTGATTATTAGATAACTTTTACTTGAAGTCGAAATTTTGCCACCCTAGAAAATTTGCCTCCGTGGGCACTAGCCCCAGGTGCACCTAGTGTACACCGCTGCATATAAAAGCATTTACTAAATTATTTGAAATAATTGAAGACGATTATACATGCATACGTTTAACATGTGTTCCCAATACGAATTAGGTACCAGTAAAGTTTTCTTTTCTATATCTACATATTTATTTAAACAAACTTAGGCCTTACCTGATACATATAATAAGGATAGTATGTTTTGTTTTCAATTTTGTATAACTCTTGAATATACTTTGAATTTTCTAAATCCTTATTTGTATCTGTACTGTTTAATATAATGTTAAAAGCTGTAATAGTGCCATTTTGGTTGTATGGATGCAGCCAAGTGATATTTAAATGGCAACTGTCAGCTACTTCATGACATCCAACAATTTTGTAAGTAATATTAGATGGGGGACCTGGAACTAAAACGAAGTGTTGCAGCTATGTTCATAATAAAATAACATTTTGGGTCACGGCCAACGCTTGCTGGAGATTTGTCTCACGTCCAGCCAAAAATTAAGAAACCTTCTAAATTTTTTTACTCTAAAAAGTTAAAAATAAAATATCATTCATGACCCTTTATTTTACACTCTGCCAACTGATGTTGCAAACCCGAAAACTACTCTCCATAATTCTGAGGATTGCTTTGTCCTAGACACCTACGCTGTAACACCTATTTGAGAGGTGATATTTTTCAAGTTGAAAATGAGGGGCGGTTGAAAGAACTAGCAATAAACAGGGCTGACCACCATTTTCATAAATATCTCTATGGTCGTAATTTCCTAATCAGAGCTGTACATGTCACAATCCGGGCTGTTAGAAAAGAATACAGCGCAAGGACCACCAGCCAGGTAGATGAAAAAACTGCAAGAATATGACTTTAGAATAGAATATCGATCCAGGTTTTAGCCCACCAATGATGATGCGTTTATTAAGAAGACCCTGTTGAGCAGGTTGCGGATATTATCGGATGATGGGACCACTCGAGTATTTCCATCCAACAGATTCCAGTTGAGGTGAATGAAGATTAATGATATTAAATCAATTTTATCACTAATGCTAAAAGAAGGAAACCGGTCTCGACGGGAGGAATTTGGTATTAAATCAGGTACTTAGAATTAATAAAATTAACATATTGGGAATTAGGGAAAAAACTGATGGCAAAGAAAGCAAGTTCCAACTGGTAGTTCCAAAGGAAAATATACATTTGACCAAAGAAAATTGCACGACGTATTAAGTAAAATCCAAAATGCAAATTCGGACAGAGTCAAATTGATTATAGAAACTGGCACCTTCTATAAGTTCGAAGACGCTTATCGATAAACTAACCAGCATGGCACAATAACTCACGGTAGAAATCAATTTGTTCTTTTTCGGCAGAACTGAATATGGTCAAAACAATAGGAACTAAGACTACACACTAAGGTAACAAACAATTCCACTCTATAGGAAACCAAGCTGGAGGAAGCAGCCTAGAACTTACCATAATTACAAATGTAATAAATAGCTATAGGGCAACATTCAGTAACAGATCCCATCGCAACAGACAATTTGAAAACAAAACGCCCGAGAAACACAAGATAAAAAATAGGGAAACGAATTTTTCCCCAATCAGACTTTTCACATTCTAATTTTTTTGAACTAACGATTAAGGAACTCGGCGATATGTTTTCTTTTATTATAGACACTGACGTAGATATATATATATATATATATATATATATATATATATATATATATATATATATATATATATCTTTAAAGAATCTTATTTGCTCAGCAATTTCCAAATTAACGAACAAAACTCGTGCAAACTTCAAAAAATGTCATCGAAAAATACACAGGATGCTTTAGTTTCCTCGGAAGTAACATTCATTATCCACATAAATCCCAATTTTAAACAGTACTGTCATATTTTTCTATATAGACCATGCAATTTTGGGAAGAGATTTCCTAACTAAATTCGAATGTACAATAAACTATCTATATTGGTCACTGAATCTAAGACTTAACTGTAACAAAATTCCAATTTTTATTTCTAGCTGTACTTAAGAGAGTGCAATTATTATTCCCACAAGATTGAGTAGATATATAGGTAATTAATAATCTTAAAACCCTTAAACAAGACGCAGTTGTAACAAACTGCGAAATGCAATCCGGTGTTCACATAGTACGAACAATAGTTTTACCGACATACTCTATCATGCGAATATTAATAACGTTAGGTAACTCGAAAAACAAACGACTTAATAACTAAACAGTTGAACTCTAACGAAGTACAAGAATAGAAAAGGATGATTTTGAAAAATTATGTACTGAATTTTCAGTTATTGTTGCTTTTATTTATAAGCAGAAAGTAAGAATAACAATATCCCAGTGTAGGTATATATAAAAATTAAAGACAGGCGTATTGTTTAAAAAACGAATTAAAAAAAAACTATATTTTTTAGGAAAGAAATCACATTTGTAGAACATAAAGTATCGATCGAGAAATGCTACCAGGCGATTCGAAATACTCAATAAGTAAAAAATTTCTCAGCTTCCCCCTTCCCCAAATCAGTAGACGCAGTGAAATGCTTTGTAGAATTTTGTAACTATTATCGTAGATTCATTACGAAATCCGCAGAAATGTTCAAACCTTTAAACTTATACGTTATTACTAGACGTAAAGAGCTTTCGATACTCATCATTAGTCATCCTTGCCTTCCTACCTTACCGTATCCCGAGTTTAATGAACCTTTCATTCTGACAAAGACGCACCCAGTAAAGTTGCGGAGCAGTATTACCTCAGGAATTTGGTGGGATAGATCTACCATTGCACCTCTAAATCTGTCATTGAAGGCAAAACCAAAAAACCTTATTTTCAAAGAACTAACAACTATTCATTGGGCTATACGTCACGACCGCCCTTATTTCTATACGCCTTCATAGTCAAAAACCAGGATAGCATGAAGAACCCATCGTCAAAATGAATTCGTATACTTAGACTTGGAAGAACATCCTCAAACAAAGGAACTGAAAACACTTAATTCAAATGTAGAACCAATATTTGTCATCAAGCTAGATACCCCCAAATCGAAGATCCTCCAGAATTGTCAGCAAAAGCTGATAAAATGGTAAAATGATCTCAAATTTTCCTCTGCACTCAAGCAATGGTAGATTCCCTTTAGAAAAAATCATATCTAAACAATAAATTGGCTGGTAGTGTTTAAAAGTTATTAGTAATATTGTACCTCGAGGATGTAAAATTGTACCCACACTGTGAACAAATTCAAAGAAATGGGACAAGATGGATTATACAATGTTTATATCACAAACTAGTACTTATTGCAAACAGAAATTATAAGGTAAACATTATATACGAATCTAACTTATAGTGACCATTGTGGATAAACATGATTACTCGAAAAATTAAAATCAACTTATTTAAAGTAAAATATGTCTAAATTAGTGAAGTGTGATCAAAAATGTCAAACCAATAACCCCAAAATAAGGCATGCGAAGCAATGCAATAAACTCTTCTTGTCTATGCAATAACCCCCACACCGCTTTCGACATAGTGTCTATGGATACATTTTACACAGATTTAGGACACACATACTTAGTCACTATCCACTGTGATATGACAAAATATGATTCTAATCCCGTACAAATCAGCAGCTAAATTAGTAAAAGCGACTTTCCACTTTTACTCCCTACCATAATCAATGCATAACTTGTGAGCATAATCACATTATATCACATAGTTTTTAATGAATATATCCGTATGTATATTAATAAGCTTTTTGTTATAATACAGTCCCCAGTTTATGCACTTTTCGAATCTAATTTTGTAGAAAAGGCAATATTTCCCGAGAAACTCAATAACATAACATCGATAGTTTTGACCAAGAACTTTAGAATCAAAATAACACTTAAAAGTACAAAGACAAACTGACATAAATGAATTTTAATATATGGGTTCAACTTCATTCACGTCAATTTTTCATGCGACCTACGTCGAAAGTCGAATGGTAGGCCGGGCACAGATCTACCGTTTCTGTTCTATTCTTATAAGAACAGAAGAGAAAACAATTGTAACAGAAGGCTAGAACGCAATGCAAAGTATATCACTCGTCACATACCTACCGATCCGGAACGGCAAGAACGCCCGGTCAGAAAGCAACCGGCCAGCGTCCCTGGTCAGAACGTTCCCACCGGTAAGAAAGAGGCATGCATTACGTACAAACTCCATATATCGGCACACACAGCCCGGTTGAAACCCGGCGCCGGCGATTTTACCACAGTTGTCCTACTACTGTGCTTTTGATCGGTTCGTCATCTTCTATTGCGAAATATGATATATTCGATGTGACTACCACAAACGCTAGATAACGACTGAGGGCAAATCAAGAAAGCCCGTCGACCGGTAAGTGTGTTGCGATAACACGGATTCTTTTCTGTTCTTATAAGAAGAGAACAGAAACGGGAGGTCTGTGCCCGGCCGTAGAGCAGTCGAATTGTTCGAGAAACGGGCCCCTGGAGATGCGATAAGGACATTCATACTGAGAAAAGGAGTTAGACATAATTTTAAATGTCTGAAAATCATACTGTGACACCTTTTATGCAAGTACAGACAGAGACCTCCACTTCTACAATATCTTACTCAGAGATAAAGCAACCGTATGCCCTATCACTCACAGAAACCCCTGATAACACAGTGTCGGAATTCAAACCTGACATACTTCTTCAAGAGGATCGTAGCTATTAATCGCTATCCACCATATCCTGCAACCCTAACTATAGCGGGCTGTGAAGTGGTCTCTTTTGCGATATATTTTGGAGTCCTAATTAACTTTGACGGAAAGTTATAATAAAGTAGCGGAAAGTTATAATAAAGTAGCAAGTCCGAGCCGTTAAAGCTCAATCGTGAATCACAACGCATCTGACAATATGAAAAAAAAACTCTACACTCATACAGTAAAGGTAAATTCAACTTCTTTACCCATATAGGCGTATTCTGTATTTATCAACATATCACGATTATTTTCATTAAAATTACTTACCTCGATCATTGGTATATCCTTCTACGCTCGTTTCTTTTCCAAATGAATGAGTATTAACATTCTTCAAACTTACTCTGAAATTGTAGGTTTGGTATGGTATCAAATATTCCACATCAATGCAATACTTTCCTTGCCAAAATGGGCATTCTCGTAATGCAAATATAGTCGATTTACATTTGTTAAACGATAAAGCGTTGCACTTATTCACTTGGACTTCCCTTACAATTCCTCTAGGATTTACAGGTAAATCAAATCTTAGGGAAGCTGAATTCTTATCCATGGAATACAATTCAAGATTCTGAACAGGTGGTGCCACTAAAAATTAATTTAAAATCAGTAGTTTGTCAAATATTATAATTGTAATTATCAACCTCCTGACGAAGTTGTGAAGTTAAAAGTAAAAATGTTGGTGTATTTATCCTGGTGAATATTACGCCCATTTCTGGCAGTAATAATAGTAAGAGAATATTGCGTGAAAGGCTGTAGTCCATTTATTTCGTATTTTGTATTTGTTTCCAAGGTTAAGCTCTTGGTAAAATTTAAATCGGTATTGGATACTATCAAGGAATACACTATGCGTCCATACCTATTAAAACAAGGAATAGGCTCCCAAGAAATATGTACTGTTGTATCTAATGGTTTAACTTGAACTTTATATGGTAATTCTTCAGGCTGTAGTTCATCTAGAAATAAAACTGGGAGTTCAATATATGGATTCATTTGTTCACTTCTCTGTGCTACCTGGTTCCAATGTATGAATTAGTAATTCCTTTTCATTTTCGTGCAGTACTGTGTTTATTGTTACATTGTATGAAGTGAATGGAATTAAATTGTTCAAAATAACTTCATTAAGTTGTGTGGATACAAACCCTGTAGATTTTATCCTCCTCTCATTAAACGGCTCTGATGTACAAAGATCATTAGCCTAGAAAATTCAATTTATAAGTATAACTTTTTTTATTTTGCAGAAACTTCCTATTGTAATTGTCATAATTTTTATAAAGGTAAAAAACAATCACTACCCACACAGCATGAAATATCTGAAGAAATATTTCAATGACTAAGTTCACTACAAAACATCTACTGAAATATTTCATGAAATCTTAGAGAAACATTTCGTGAAATATTACACCAATATATCATTAAATATTTCAAGATTTTAGTCGTGAATATAGTAATATTTTGGAAAATTTTTCAAAAGATACTATAAACATCAAATATTTTAAGGTCAGTAAAGTTAGCACCGCCATTTTAAATAAAATCAAATTAAAACATATGGGAATTACGAGCTATTTAGGAGCTCTTGATTTTTACCTAAATTGATTTACTATGGAAAAATTGCAAAAAACTATTGGAGGTGCTAACTTTACGTAAAGTTAGCACCGCCATCTCAGAAAAAGAAACAAAAAAATTTTGTGAGGCGTCTCAAATTATTTACTATTTACGAGCTTTTAATTGACGTATTGAACGTCAACCCCTAAATTTGTCTAAGGGACAAAAACCACCCCGAAAAAATATTGTATTTTAAATTTAAATTCAAAATCTATTAAAATTATCTACGATTTACGAGCTCTTTCCTGGTGTAATGCACATAAACATCTAAAAATGTCCAAGGGGTGAAAACAACCCCCCAAGTATGCAGATTTTTCGACTTTTATGATTAATAAATTTTGAAAAATACCAGCATGATCTACGATTTACGAGCTTTCCAACGGTATATTACATGACAACATTTAAATTACTAGAAGGGGTGCAAACCACCCCCCCAATTATGCAGTTTTTTCAAATTTTATGATTTATAAATTTTGAAAAATACCAGCATGATCTACGATTTACGAGCTTTCCAACGGTATATTACACGACAACATTCAAATTACTGGAAGGGATGCAAACCACCCCCCAAATATGCAGATTTTTCGAATTTTATGATTTAAAAATTTTGAAAAATACCAGCATGATCTACGATTTACGAGCTTTCCAACGGTATATTACACGACAACATTCAAATTACTGGAAGGGATGCAAACCACCCCCCAAATATGCAGATTTTTCGAATTTTATGGTTAATAAATTTTGAAAGATACCAGCATGATCTACGATTTACGAGCTTTTCAACGGTATATTACAGGACAACATTCAAATTACTGGAAGGGGTGCCAACCACCCACCAATTATGCAGTTTTTTCAAATTTTATGATTTATAATGTTTGAAAAATACCAGCATGATCTACGATTTACGAGCTTTCCAACGGTATATTACAAGACAACATTCAAATTACTGGAAGGGGTGCAAACCACCCCCCAATTATGAAGTTTTTTCAAATTTTATGATTTATAAATTTTGAAAAATACCAGCATGATCTACGATTTACGAGCTTTCCAACGGTATATTACACGACAACATTCAAATTACTGGAAGGGATGCAAACCACCCTCCAATTATGCAGTTTTTTTAAATTTTATGATTTATAGATTTTAAAAATACCAGCATGATCTAAGATTTACGAGCTTTCCAGGGGTATGTTACACGACCACATTTAAATTACTGGAAGGGGTGCAAACCACCCCCAATTGTGCGGTTTTTTCAAATTATAATAAGATTGTAAGTTCCTATACTTACGAAAAAAACAAGAAGTTGAATTTTGATCCTCAAGGAAACTAAATTTTTTTAGTGTTGGATTAATTCACAAAATATTGTTTCTCAATTAATTCATTCATTATGCTGTTTGTACACCAGTAATGTAGTTTTGCCAATAAGGATAATCTGTAATGAAAAAGATATTACCATCTTATTAGTCCATCCCCAATATTGTTGCATAATTTAGTCCATTTTCAAATATCTAAATTTAGAACGTTATTTTTGGCCTATTAAAGAATTTTCATTTTAGATTTTGATGAAAAAAAAAGCCTTCTTACCGCTGTTTGTAGTGGCCTTTTCTGTAGCATGTAAAAATAAATGTTAATACACTGATTATGTGAATATATTGGAAACAGTTCTCTGATAATTGTTATCTAATATTTGATTGGTGCCACTGGTTCTAGTCGAGACAATATATTTTAAAAAAGCAGTCAAAAATTCGTAATGTGGTATTTTCTATTGCAGGGGTTACTTAAATTCTTGAATCACATAAGTAATATACGCCACTCTGTACTCATCTTTACGTTCAAACCACAGATCATGTTCAAACTCATATATAATATACTTCATTATACAATTAATCGCTATCATTTGATTTAAGAACATTTCTTTTTGAAATTCAAGTACGTTGAAATTCTCTCAATAAGTAGGTATATTGAAGTAGTTATTTATATATTTACTATCAATAAACATTTTAACAAAAAATTCTAATATATTTTATGACTTTAACCAGTAATTTCAAATGTGAAATCGTCCATCTATGGAAATTTTACTGAGTTATTAGTTACAGGTAGGAAAATTGGCACCTAGATGGCGAGACAACACATTTGTTTAATTCATTCAAGTACCTTTGATCTTTTATGTCTTCCAATTTGTATTTTTGGTTTGGTATGAATAATTTGATTTTTGTGGATACAAAAATAATAGTTGAAAGAATAATAACTGTTTTATATTTCTTGTATAGATTATAGATTCAGCCCATTTTCAAATGTAAAGGTTAGACAAAAATAAAAATATTATTTGACTTATATTTTCTTAACGTTGTTACGACTCGTTTGGCGAAGGTTGGTTGAAAAATGCCGACTGGAATTAATCTGTGCATTTCGTAATACATAAAAATATTGCTATTTCTATTTGAAACAACTAAGTTTTAATATGTTAATTAGAAACAAAAAACTTTGAGGTAATTATTAAAACTTTAAGCAACAGATTTTGAAGAAGAAACGAGTTGAATACAAAACCAGAAGAAACGGTAACAACACGTGGTCTATAAAGATGGTTACAATTTTTCGTTAGATTCAATACTTAATTAAAAGATCATAATTCATAATACAATTATTTACCCGAACAATGACTACCAACAGTAGTCGTTTTTTAACATATTGTTGGAAAGCTTATACATCGTAGATAATTACACCTTACACCATTTCCAAGTTGTTAAATCACAAAATTTGTAAAATCTAGATTTCTAAACCTTTTCCGTAGTAAGGATAATATTTAATATTTTCATCCATTTCAAAACTCTGACAGTTTGAAATAATTAGTCATTTAGATAGTTACTTGCACCTTTCAGGTGATTTTGAAGTGGTCCTGCAATGTATCATTGAAGAGGTTCTAAATCATAATTTATGTTGCTAGTTTTCTAAATTTAAGAACTACAAATTTGGAAAAAATTGCATAATTTGGGGGTTGTTTGCATTCGTTACAATAATTTGAAAGTAAGTGTTATATATCCTTGAAGAGCTTCTAAATCGTAGAATTAGGGTGTCAGTTTTGAAAATGAACAAAATCACATAATATAGACAAACTGGGAAATTAAGAGGGTTGTCTGCAGCCTTTCCAAAAATTTTAATGTAATATTTTAAAGCTCATAAATCGTAGATCATGCTGATATTTTTCAAAACATATAAATCATAAAATCTTAAAAAACTGCATAATTGGGGTGTGGTTTGCACCCCTTCGAGTAATTTAAATGTAGTCGTGTAATACACCGTTGGAAAGCTCGTAAATCGTACAACATGCTGGTATTTTTTTAAATTTATAAATCATAAAATTTAAAAAAAACTGCATAATTGGGGGGTGGTTTGCACCCCTTCCAGTAATTTAAATGTTGTCGTGTAATATACCGTTGAAAAGCTCGTAAATCGTACAACATGCTGGTATTTTTTTAAATTTATAAATCATAAAATTTAAAAAAAACTGCATAATTGGGGGGTGGTTTGCATCCCTTCCAGTAATTTGAATGTTGTCGTGTAATATACCGTTGGAAAGCTCGTAAATCGTAGATCATGCTGGTATTTTTCAAAATTTATAAATCATAAAATTTCAAAAAACTGCATAATTAGGGGGTGGTTTGCACCCCTTCCAGTAATTTTAATGTTGTCGTGTAATATACCATTAGAAAGCTCGTAAATCGTAGATCATGCTGGTAATTTTCAAAATTTATTAATCACAAAATTCGAAAAAACTGCATACATGGGGGATTGTTTTCACACCTTGGACATTTTTAGATGTTTATGTGCATTACACCAGGAAAGAGCTCGTAAATCTTAGATAATTTTAATAGATTTTAAATTTAAAATTAAAATTCAATATTTTTTCGGGGGTGGTTTTTGTCCCTTAGACAAATTTAGGGGTTGACGTTCAATACGTCAATTAAAAGCTCGTAAATAGTAAATAATTTGAGACGCCTCACAAAATTTTTTTGTTTCTTTTTGTGAGATGGCGGTGCTAACTTTACGTAAAGTTAGCACCTCCAATAGTTTTTTGCACTTTTTCCATAGTAAATATTGAGCTCAAAAATCAATTTAGGTAAAAATCAAGAGCTCCTAAATAGCTCGTAATTCCCATATGTTTTATTTTGAGTTTCTGTAAAATGGCGGTGCTAACTTTACTGACCTAATATTTTAGCACTATTTTAAAATATTTGCCTCTAATATATCTGAAATATTCGTATGTTCACGACAAACAAATCTTTTGAAATATATCATGAAATATTACAGATATATTCATGAAGTATTTCAAAAGGTTTTTGTAGGGAAAATACGAAGATTTATGAAATTTTTTATGATACTTCAAAACAAACATGAAATATTATATAAATATTTTGAAATAGTTCACTAAAATATATTTAAACTATTTTTATATCTGCAACAAAAGATATTTTGATCATCAGGAAATATGACACAAAGATATCATAAAATATTACAGGAATATTTCATGAATTATTTCAAATGGGGTTTTGTCGCGGACATAGCAATATTGCTGAAATATTTCAACAAATATTTTGAAATGTTTCAAATCAAACCAGAATTATTGCATAAATATTTAAGAAATATTTCATGCTGTGTGGGTATTTCCATTACCTTATATGAAATGAAGTAACTAATTTCTTTTAAAGGGTCCTCTTGGGGCCAACTTAATTTTATTGAATCAGTTCCACTGATACTGTTTACTTGGGGGAAATCTGCATAAAACCAAATTAATACACATGGAACATCCATATTATAAGAGGATACCTTGAATTTTGTTGTAAATATGCGGCTTCGGCCTCCAATTAGGTTTTTTAATGACTTGACAAGTAACATCCGATTCCAATTCAGTGGGGACCTCCAGTTTCAAATAAGTTACTTTTACCTCTTAAATTTAGCTAATTAGAAATATATAATTTTAACGTCTTCATGAATTTACCATTTTCATTGCAAATTCTCACATTATCAATAGCCCAAAACCCAGATTTAATTGTTGACTCATTTGTAAATTTAGTTTCAATAAAGATATTTAGTTTATCCAATTGTATGTTTTCCTCTTTGAGTTTAATTTCAAACCAATCCTCGTTCTGGAAAAAGCAAAAAATAGAGATTTTTAACTATAGAATTAGCTACACAATAATATAATACTCTAGGTGTAACTTTTAGTGTAATTATGTGCTATTGAATACGTAAAAATAAAGATTAAAGAAGAATAAATTCAATGCCGCCAGTATGGCGATGTATGAAACTAACGAATATTTGTTGATGAAACCATAGAGGATAGAGAGTAGGTTAAATTAGACATAAGTTGCATATTTTAATTGTCAGTTCATGTTTGCAAAAATAGTTCAAATAACTACAACGTGTTTTAACCTATCATTAAATAAAATTTTGTGAAACTTTACAGATTTACATTTTCGAGTTGCAATTGTAACTAAATTTTGAGCACCAATAATCAATATCGTACTGGTATATTGGATTTGGTCCCCGTTTAATAAAGCATGAAAAACGCATTTGATTATTATTACATCCTACCTACTGATTGACACAAAGTTAAAATAACAATAACTTTTAGTGTGATTTGCTACGAAATAAACAACTGACAAGAGAATTAATCTTGCTCCTTTTAGAGAGTTTATGGCACAATTTGAAAAAGGGTCTAAATTTCATTTGACAGGGGAAGATACGGAAGTCAACTAATTTCTTTTAGACCACTAACAAATTTCCTTTGGCAAAGATGGTACTAGTGACGTAGTGACGGTACTATTATCATTGAGCATCCACCAACAGATGTCAGCACAGGAAAATGTAAATATCGACAAATAAAATAGCTCAGAAAATGTATCACTAGTTATCATTCGCTTATACCATCACATCAATAACAGTTTATAGATAATTATTGCTAAGATTTTAACAGCAAACTCGTAGAAGTAAATGATTTAAATAATTAAAACCCGCAAAAATACGAATTTCTTTTATTTTTGCTTATATAATGAAAAGTAATGGAGAAGTCGTAATGACGTCTACAGGAAACTTGTAGAGAGTAAGAAATCCGCATGACCGGTTAAGCGTATAATATAAATACGAGGGACAATCTGAATTTCCTATCATTCACCTGATGACGATAGCAGATACACAGCTATTGAAACGTTGTGAGATCAACCACTTCAAGGCGATGGAAGTCCAAGGAAACTTCGAGGAACGAGTTACATTGTCTACCAACTTCAGAGTAACATTGGAAGCCCGGTACGGACCCGGTATTAATGGGAAATTCAGAGAATACGAGAAGACTATGAAGAAGATTACCAGAGAAGAGGATCACATCAAGTTCCTACGCTACGCCAGAGACCTAAAGATCATACCAAATGGTTTCAAACTAAAGTCGCCGATCCCAGGGAAACAAGCACAGAAGATACTTGACAAGGCCAGCCATGCTTTAGTGAGGTCAGAAATCAACTATCATCGTTGGAAGAAATCCCAACTCCTGCAGGACGCGGAAGAAAGGTTTCAAGAAATCAGAAGATGCACACACGAGGAGGACCACATGCCGACTTTTGCTTAGATTCAAAAACACTGTGACAACATCAGACGAATCGGCCAAGAGGTGCACACTGAGAAACTTAACAAACTTACCAGGAAGGAGTTACCGAAGGATACGACCAACAGGAAAACAGTGGTGAACTTATCATCCAGAGTTCTCACGGCAATCGAGGAAACATTGCTTTCTAAGGGGCTAAACTACGCTGTAGCTCCAAAAAAGAGGCCACTGCTAGATATCATCAGTTTCGTGGAGTCAGCAATAGGCAGCAAAGAGACATCGCAATTGGAAGAATTCCGATGGAAAGTCAATTGAGAAAACACAACACATCAAACAAAACATCAACGAATCCGAAAGGAGGATCATAAAACCTAACAAAGGAAATGCCACCATCCTGATGGACAGAACGCAATGCAACAAGAAAATCGACGAAGTACTGGCGAAGGAAAAATACAAGCCACTTTCTACTGATCAACTTCCAAAATAGAACGGAAAACTTACAACACTCTCAGAGATCATGCTGAACACATTCTACCTGAGACAAGGAGAAAATTGACGCCACATCACAGCATACCATCACATCTTTATGGACTACCCAAGATACACAATGCTAGAGTACCTCGCAGACCGATTACAAGTTCGCGCAACTCACCAACAGCAGCACTATCGAAATTCCTTCTACCAATCATCCAGCCTTTGGAGGGTAAAACATCATCGCACGTCAAGAACTCAAAGCACTTTGTCGAAATCATCGGATCCATGGAACTTGGGCCAGAACATCGCTTAGTAAGTTTCAAAGTTGAAAACCTTTTCACGAACGTACCACTAGACGAATCTCTCAACATAGTGAGAAAGAAACTTACTGATGACGAAACCCTGCTGGAGAGGACAGAGCTACCAATAGACTCAATCGTGGACTTACTTGAATGTCGCCTCAAGAACTGCTACTTTCAGCAGATGGATCGGTTCTTCATGCAAGAAGATGGATTGCCTATGGGTTCCCCGTTATCACCAACCATCGCTAACATCTACATGGAATGGTTTGAAGAACATGCACTGAGGAGGTACGAGAAGCAGCCTAAGCTATGATTGAGGTATGTCGATGACACCTTTATTTTGGCAACACGGAGAGGCAGAACTACAGACATTCCTGGAGCACCTGAACCAATCAGAACGAGGCCCGACGCACCAGCAACTGTAACTGTATATACAGCATACCGTGTGAATGTGACAGTCTTTACATTGGAGAGACATAGCGACCGCTGGACACAAGGGTTAAGGAACACCGCACAGCTACTCAAAGGGACGGAGGTAACGAAGTCTGGGCTAGCTAATCACGCTGTTACGTTATATTTTTGCCGTAGTTACTTAGCAGAAAAGAACGCGTTTAGGACTGGTCAAAATGTTGTTTTTATTCGTCTGTTCCGTTAGCGATCGATAACCTACCTTTTGCGCGCTGATTTTGTCGTATTTATTGTGTTTCGTTCTGATTTATTTTTGAAGGATGTTTGAATTTGACCTGTTGAGACGGATTGATTTATCGAGTATTTTGTGGTTGGCATTTGTGTGTTTCTTGACAGTTGCCATTGTCGTCGACAAGGCGGGAAGTATGTGCGTGGAGAAGTGGAAAAGTGTGTGAGGTTAACTGGAGAAGTCGTGCAGTTGTTTTTAAGGGATTTTCCAGTAGTATACTGGCTTTTGATAAGCCATCCGAGTTCGGGAGTTATATGGAAATCCCTACATTGTGTTCCAGCATATCGTAGTACTGTTGATTAGTTGCTGGGATACTTCGCTTATTGAGGATTTGAAAACTTCTGTTGTTGCCTCATTCTTCGGAGTGGTCATGGTATTTGGGGCCACCCTCACAATGAAACCTGTGGTATAGGAACCCCTTTGGTTGATAGGGTAAGTGATTTTTATTTGTTCACTAGCCGATTTCTCTTATTGTCAGACTATTGATAGATATTTTCTTTTTTAGGGTTCTTTCTGCTTTCTTCTCCTTCTTGTTCTTTCGTTCTTTCTTCCTTTTGTTAACTTCAGCTTCAGCTGGGGCTTCAGATAAGTGACAATTTGTGTATCTGGTTACTGTTTCATTATCAGTTATTTTTACAATAATAATATAACCCTTAGTATTTGATTTGAAATTAGTAAGATGGAATTTGTTAACCGAAAGTAAAGACCATTAGCCTACTATCGGGTTTATTATTAATATTCTGATCGATTGCACTTACCCTCGAGCTCGAGTGTAGTATAGATGACACACCCAACGTTGGAATTCTGAATTTTATTGAATGATAAATATCAGGTAATTATTATCGGTTCCCATTTATGTAGTATTTGATATAGACAATTTATTTAAATATTCTATTCATTAGAATTATTGTATTAGAGGAATGTTTAAATATTTGTATTCGGGTTATTCAGGATCTCACATGTTTATATGTACAGTTTGAATCTCTGTCCATAAGTGTATATTTGTTTCATTTCATTTTTCCTTAGGTATATTTAACTTTAACATTCTAAGACTGCTTGCATTAATAGAGTGCCCTATGGCATATTTTTAGCGCCTTGTACTAGATTGTTCGCGCAAATTAAACTTATATTTTGGAACTGTTGTATGTTTATTATTCCTTTTTTTAACAACATTTATTTATTTATATTTAGAAATTTAGCGCCACAAATTAACAAAATTTACTACAGCAGATATTTTAGGACGGGTAGGTGTCCTGATTATGTGTATTTAGAAGGTATAGGGGAATCTACCTGGCGCCCTTATTTTCTCTCTTTATTTATATCCGCCAAACAAAATCTGGCATATGCGTTCAAATAAAACGACCCCCCCCCTCTTCACTGAGACTACCGGACATACACATTCTTGCTGCCCTAGCACAACTGTAAGGGGTAGGAACGCATGGACCGAACACCATAATATCAACTGGGATCAGGTCAGAGCAAATCACAAGGAAGAGCACTGGTACAAAAGAAAATTCATAGAGACGGCATATATAATCTGGAACGAAAATATAAGTAGGGAGCCCAGCGTCCAAATTAAAAATATTTGGTGAGCTCTTCTTCGGCCGCTACGCATCACCGGCAACCACGACAATGCTGATTGAAGGAAATAAGACCCAATGACCATGACCGGCGACACATGACCGGTTAAGCGTATAATATTGTTGTAAAGTCCCTGGGTTCAATTTAAAATTATAAAACTAATATTCACTTTCACTTTTCTAGAAACTTTTATTTACATCGAATGTACAACAGCTGATTGAAATATCACAATAACAATGTTACATATAAGCTCTTCGCTCTATCAACTGATTCGCGATCGTGGCCTCCTTCCTTTATAAAACCAGCATAGAAAATTCTCGTAAAAATCATCATCACTCCTACAGGTGCCGAGTCTTTTCGAGAACCATTTTTTATCTCAAAGCGTTTGTTGTCGTACTGAAATGAAACAGGGTCGGCTTTGGGTAAATTTCGTAACACTGCCCCCCCCCTTTAATTCTGATCGTCCCGATCAGAAACATCCCCTCCATGGTAGGGAGCAAGTCGATCTAAATAGACCACCTTCAACTTAGCTTTGGGGTTTCAACGGATCCGGTAGACGTAGTCATTAAGCCTCTTGACCACCTCGTATGGTCCATCCCAGGCGGGTGTAAGCTTTAGGGATTTACCCTTGTTCCGTTGGGGGTTGTACAGCCAGACTTTGTCTTTCTCCTGAAACGCGACTGAATTGGCTTTGAGGTCGTACCGCGTCTTCATCCGGTCACTGGTGGCCAACATCTGCGTTCGGGCTAATTCGTGTATTGCCAGCATGTTATATCGAAGCTGGTCGGCATAATCCTGGATGTCTTGGGAAGGTTCTTCGGGGGAGCCGGCAGAGCGATATGCCAACAGGAATAGGGGAATATGTTCATCCCAATCACGTTGGTTATTGCTGACAACCTTGGATAGGTGTTGTTCCAAGGTCCTGTTGAACCTTTTCACCATTCCGTCTGACTGTGGGTGCAATGGTGTTGTTCTCGTTTCCCTGATCCCTAACATCGTGCAAACCTTCTGGAATACATTCGATTCGAAGTTACGCCCCTGGTCTGAATGTAGTTCCATCGGGAGGCCAAACCTGCTAAATAGTTGTTCTACTAGCACCGTCGCTACCGTGGTTGCCTCTTGGTCGCCTCAGCGCTATTCCAAACTCGCTTGAGCATTCCATTGTCTACTCTTAGAGAGTCCCACTGTGCCCATCAGCACGCCGGAGTATCTAGCTACCTCGTCCCATCGTGGCCTGGGTGACCCTCTCGTTTTCAGTCACAAGATTGGTTCGATGTCTGGATCAGCCATTTGGTCCTGGATGCACTGTTCCGTTGTCCAGTCTTCATTGGCCTGCACTCGGATCCACCTGATGGAGATACCCTCTCGCTGTTCCGTCTTCAGACAATGTCCGCATTCCGCTCTACAGGGTTTTCTGGATAGGGCATCGGCGTTATTGTGCAAACGGCCGGCACGGTGATCCACCTTGAAGTCGTATTGCTGTAATTTCTCAATCCATCTGGCCAGTTGTCCTTCCGGTGTCTTCATGTCCAGCAGCCATTTGAGTGCGGCATGATCTATTCGGATTAAGAAATGACGACCATAGAGGTATTTGTGGAAATGGTCTACAGCCCTTATTATTGCAAGAAGTTCTATTCTGGTGACGCAATAATTTCTTTCCGGTTTCGAGAATCCACGGCTGTAATACTCGATCACTCTCTATTCACCATCTTGCACCTGGGATAGGACGACCCCCAAACCTGTGTTGCTGGCGTCGGTGTCTAAGATGAACTTGCCGGACTGTGTAGGAAAGGCTAGGATTGGGCTGAAATATAGTGCTGCCTTCAGTCGCCTGAATGATGTTTCGCAATCCTGATTCCAATGGAAGGTCTCTTTCTCAGTGGTCTGCCGATGTAAAGGGGCGGCGATGGTGGCAAATCCCTCAACAAACCGCCGGTAGTATGAACAGAGGCCCAAAAAGCTTCGGAGTTCATGCTTGTCTCTTGGGACTGGCCAATCACGGATGGCTGTTATCTTGTCTTCGTTGGTGCGGATTCCTAACTCGGACACGACGTGGCCCAAAAACTCTACTTCTTTTTGGAACAAAGGAGCACTTCTTCGGGTTGAGTCTCAGGTTGGCATTATTAATTCTGGAGAATACTTCGCCCAGGTTCTTCAGATGGTCGTCGAATGTCTGGCCATGACTAGAATGTCGTCGAGGTATACTAAGCAGGTCCTCCATGTTAACCCGCTCAGTACATACTCCATTAGCCTCTCAAATGTAGCGGGTGCATTACATAACCCAAAGGGCATGACCGTGAACTGAAACAGCCCTTTACTGGTGGAGAACGCTGTCTTCTCTCTGTCGTTTGCGTGTAGACCAACCTGCCAATATCCACTTTGTAGGTCTAGTGTGGAGAACCAACGGGAGCCTGCTAGTGTGGTCAAAGTGTCATCGATTCGGGGTAGTGGATAGCTGTCTTTCTTCGTGACGTCATTCAGCTTTCTGTAATCTACGCAAAATCAGGTGGTTCCATCCTTCTTTTTAACTAGCACGACGAGAGCAGACCATGGGCTGATGGATGGCTCAATAACTCCATTTTGTAACATGGACTCGATGTTTTCCTCGACTGCCTGTTGTTGCCCCAATGGTAGTCGTCTAGGTGGTATTCTGATGGGTTGAGCCTTTCCGGTATCTATTCGATGCTGGATGATGTTGGTGCGACCGGTGGTTCCATCTTGACTGTTAAAAATTTGCCAGTGCTTTGTGATAAATTGTTTGGCTTTCTTCTGGTTCTCTGGTGTCAGGTGTGTTAAATGGTCAGCAAACTGTTGTAGGAACCCTTTACTGGGCCCTGTCTCCTTCCCCGACGTCTGGTACTCTTCTTCGCAATTGATGATGGTCTTTACTGGCTCGAAACAAGCTATCTCTTGACCATTGGTAATTCTGATGTCGTTGTTGGACAAATTCAGGACTCTGATTGGTATATCTAGTACGGTTTTAACTATAGCCCGTCCAACTAAGTAGTCATGAGTTGAGTGTATGGGCTCCACCATTCCAAAGCAGCTCCCAGGATTGCTGTCTAGCTGCCCATGAATAATCTGTTCCGTTCGACCGGGAATTCTAGCTGAAGACTTTGCCACAATTTTTATGGAGGTGACTGAACTGTTGACGGGACGTGTCAATACAAATTCCTCATTTAGGAACCGAAGAACATCATATCTCGAATCGAACATAAATCCATGCTGGCTAATTAGGTCCATTCCCAGTATAAAATCATCCTCAATATTCGCTACCAGGACCCTATGCCGGATCATATTGTCCCCTATCTGTAGCACGACATCTGCCTCACCCTGTATTGACATGGACTCGCCGGTGACTGTTCTGAGCTGGATGTTATTGGTAACTGGCCGAATTTCTGATGCTCTCAAAACCCTGGACTTGGCAATGGACACAGCGGCGCCGGTGTCGATGGTGAGGGTAACTTCTCGCCCATTGATGGTGCCTCTGATGACTAGGCTGCCGCTATCTCGGCAAAATCCCCTGATAGATAACGTTTTGAGGGCTGGTGGAGGGTCAGTCAGCATTCGCCCCCTTATGCTGACTGCCTGACAGTCCCTGAACATGTGGCTGTTCTGTTGGTTACCCCTGGTCGGTGATCGTTCAGGTAGCCTCACTCGGCAGTCACGTTGGAAGTGTCCTGTCCGTCCGCAGCGGTAACATGCCCCTCTGGTGCCAGTTCTTTGTGACCGTTCTAATATTTTGTTCAGACCAGCCAGCAGCGCTTGAAATGGTGACTCTGACTCTTCCTGGTTGGACCCTCAGCTTGGACATGTTCATGACGGCCTCTACTTCCAAAGCCCGAAGTAGAGCTTCATTACTTTTCTTGACGCCACTTAGTCTTAGATTTCGTTGTACTTCCACATCTCTGATGCCGTTTATGAAACTTTGTGTGGCCAACTGGTCTTTCGTTTCCTCTGGCAGGTCTGGGTAGGACAAGTGAACTAACCGTCTAATCTCTGCTTCGAATTCTTGGAGGCTTTCACCGGATTTTTGAGTTTTTCCACTCAGTTGGACTTTGTATACCTGACTCAAGGATTGATTGTCGTATCGCTTATCCAGGATGGCGGTGATCTTGTCGAAATTGCCTTGTTCCTCGACTGGAGGAGTTCTAGGGCCGGACCTTTTAACGAAATTACCAGAGAAGTAGATTTTTCTTGATTATCCCATCCATTAGCTGTAGCCACGGCCTCAAATTGCCGTTTATACATGGGCCAAGATGAACTGCCGTCAAATGTGGGTGGTTTACTAAAGGAACCTTTGGTACTCGCGGTGTTCTGGTATTTTCCTCGCTGTAAGTCCTGTTGCATTTTTTTAATTTCTGTTTCTAGTTTATTTTGGATGGCACTGATTTTATCTTGTACTTCACTGTGTACTGTTTGCTTAATGGAACTGATTTGATCTTGAACTGTGTCTTGAATTGAACTGATTTCAAATTTTACCTGGCTTTGGATGGAATCGAGATCATCTACTTTTGTTTCAAGAGTATCCACGGTATTTTTATGGTCATCATTTATCTCTTTTATATCTGACTCAACTATTGATTTTTCCTACTATTTGCATTAATTGTTCGAATTGCAGTTGTCTTTTCTGTTCAATTTCGTGTCGATTTAATTCAATTTGATCTTGTTTTTGTTCAAATATTTTAAAATCATTTTGTCTCTGTTCATCTAATAATTTAAATTCATTTTGTCGTTTTTCTTCAAATTTCGAGAACAATCCTTCAATTAAATTCTGTTGTTCGCTTTTCATCGTAGTGACAAGATTTTCTAATTCTATTTTACGTTTTTCATCAAAAGATTTTACTAACCTTTGTTGTATTTCTTCATGATGTTGATTCTCCTTCTTGTCACATTTTTTTAGAATCTGGGCTATTTTTTCGTCTAGTCCCTCGGTAACCTGCTTGAATATTTTTTGGCAGTTTCGTCCATTTTTTCCATGCTCCGTGTTTCCATAAATCAAATTACGATTTTAACTGCACTTAATCCTTTACTTCTGATCACCAAATTGTTGTAAAGTCCGTGGGTTCAATTTAAAATTATAAAACTAATATTCACTTTCACTTTTCTATAACCTTTATTTACATCGAATGTACAACAGCTGATTCAAATATCACAATAACAATGTTACATATAAGCTCTTCGCTCCATCAACTGATTCGCGATCGTGACCTCCTTCCTTTATAAAACCAGCATAGAAAATTTTCGTAAAAATCATCATCACTCCTACAGGTGCAGAGTCTTTTCGAGAACCATTTTTTATCTCAAAGCGTTTGTTGTCGTACTGAAATGAAACAGGGCGGCTTTGGGTAAATTTCGTAACAATATAAATACGACGGATAATCTGAATTTCCTATAATTCACCTAATGACCATAGCAGATACACAGCTATCGAGATCAACTACTTTAAGACGATGGAAGTCCAAGGAAACTTCGAGGAAGAAATCCTTCTTAATGAGTGTTTATAGATCCTGATTGGGTCATTTTTTACAGAGTAAACTCAAAAAAACTGATTAAAAGTGTTTTTTTTTTTAATTTATAACTTTCTGGTAACTAATACTGGGATTTTAATCATCGTCAAATGAATAGTTTGTGATATTAAGTTTATATAGGCTCACTATGGATACTATTGAATAAGCAGCTTTTGAACAATTCGAATTTAAATAGAGAGTTATTTTGCACATCCCACCCTATTAACGAGACTAGTCCGACCGGGATATACGAAAGATATTTTGAAAGTTAAAACTTATGCGGTTTGTTGTTGAATTTTATGTCACCTAAAAATCTCTATTGACTGGTGTATTAAAATTTGGTCAGCTTTTAATTTTACAAAAATCACTGTTTAAAATTATGGTTATACAGTATGGTTTAAAAATAAGTTATAATGTTTGACTCATTGGCAGCAGTATATACAGGATGTTTTTAATATAAATGAAAGTAGAGTTATAGTTATACAAGGCGGTTAAAAAAATGATTAAAATTGTTATATAGGTTGACCAAAAAACAGTTGCAGTTTGCGTAAGTGTTTAAACAAAGGTTTGGTGTTAGAGTGTCAGACTGTGTTTTTCCATTTGTGACACACCACAAATTGTTATATAGGACATGAACAGATGCATCCTACCCTATGGAATACCTGAAACATGGGGCGAAGCAAGATTATAGTTTTAAAGTGTGATTAACACAAGGTTGGAAAAAGTTGCACAAAAAGGGTTATTAATTGTACTTTACAAGGTGACTCAAAAAACATCACAAATAATTGTTATATAGCATAGACCATAAGCAGTTGCATAGATGAAATATAAGGTGGAGTAGAGTTATAAGCAGGTGTTAAAAAAGTTATATTGAGTGATAAATAAACAGCAGTATGTTTAGAGGATGGTTGTACTATAGGGTGAAGTAGAGTTACAATTAAACAAGGTGATTCAAAAAAATGTCGAATAAAATTGTTATACAGGGTGGCCCATAAGCACTTGCTGTGTGGGTGAAATATATTCGGAATTGGTGGATTTATAGTTAAGTAGGGTGTTTCAAAAATTTGGAAAAATGGTTATATAGGATAACCCATATGTTTCATAAGTTATTTCTTTTTGCAAAGATTTGTACATTCAGCACGCTGGTGAAACCGCGGGTAAAGGCTAGTATAAATATAAACGGACTAACGGAGTAGGTTTTAATTCTAACTGGTCAGCGACAGAGAAAGTAAATAATAAAGTTCAAATTTCAAGCTCACTTAAAAACGGTAGCACGCCAACGTCTCAACGTGTAATTTATCAGATAATTTTATTAATTCGGGAAAATTCTCTGCTGATGAAGATCCGTGATACGTCAGCATTCCCTGAGGTTCGATGTCAAATTGGCTCCAGAATAGGTAGAAGAATAGGAATAATTTGTAATCAACACTAGTTAGTCCTAAAGAAATGTGAATAATTATAAGAGCTGCGGTAGACACCAAAACGGCAAACTGTGATAGGAAAGCATATATTTTTTTAAAGTAATACTATGTTTAGTACGAAATTTAATTAAATAAAATAGCTTCAATATATTGCTAATTAGCCTGAGATTTATGCAAAAAATGATCAAAATCACAATGAATCAAAAACTTGCTTAGACTTCCTTAAAAATCGAATCGTTATCAAAACACTGAAATACCATTTAATTATTGTTTATTTTAACACTTAAACAAAATCAAGAAAAACACAAACGCTTGGCATCGACCTGTTGTGTGCTGGTTACTAAAGTCCCGTAAAGATGTAAAGCATCGGCGTTCAGTCAGTGCGTAAATGCCCAGATTTACATCTAAATGGTTATAATGAAAAGAAGTATCGGTAAGCATTTGTTTACTATTTTCTGGCAAACATCTTTCAACCCTTTTTAATGTTAACAGACAGGTCCATATACAGTGTGTAACATAATGAAGTACTGATATTTTGGTAGACCATAATACTGGTCGGTATGAACTCAAAACTGAAAACTGAACACAAAGATATATGTATCTTCTATAGTTAAGGACATATTTCATGATTAAGTTTTTGGAAATTTCAATATACCTGTCAACCTTGCCGCGCGAGAATAAGATTGCTAAACGGAAAGAAGACAATAAAAAGTGAAATGTAGTGAAGTTTTAAATTTCTATGATGGTTTTTAGAAATATATAATATTTGTATTTATTGTATTCATTCATGAGACAATATTACTGCTATCTTTTAATAGATTCTTATTAAATTCTTTCAAACGAAGACATTCAATGAAAAAATAACGGCAATATGATGTGTTTGATAATGTTTTATTAATTGATGTATTATAAGTAAATTATGTTCAACTTAGAGTTCTTTTTTAACATTTTCTTGCCTGAGTAAGCATTTAGTAATTATAACTTAAACTCGTCTACATTGAAATTAAGAAAACAAAATATCAAATTTAGAAATTTTATAACAAGAATTTGCATAAAAAATATCCAATAATTCAGTGGTGTTTTACTCTATGCTTAACATTTCAACACTCATATTTAGTAAACATAAACAAAAACTTCCCAGTTCCCTGAATGATAATTCCTTTTTGAGACATCGAAAAGTAAGAGTACCCGTAGGCCAAGAGTACTCAAGATACCGGACCACCGAGGCAGGGGTACCCCAAGAAACAGTCCTTTCCCCTACACTATTTTCAATCTACGCTGCAGACATACCAAGACCGGCCGACGCATTAAATAGCCGCACGATTGTTTCGACAAGAAACCTGAGCGTCAACGGCAGACAAACTCCATGAAAGAACGAAGTCAAATACCTTGGAGTCATCATCGACAAGGGGGTTGACTTTCACGAGGCATGGCCAAGAGACTCGTAACAAAGTCCGGGCTGCCCGTGCCAGACTTTACCCCTTAATAGGAAGAGCAAGCAAGCTGGGACTCTCAAACAAGCTGAGTCTCACCAAGACAGTCATCTTGCCAATGCTGACGTACGCTTCAATAGTATGGGGGTACACCAGCAAGAGCAACAGGCAGGCCATCCAAAGGCAGGAGAACCTTTTCCTATGCCCGTTCGTAACACGGTGATCTTCAACGATTTACCACACCAACCAGTTCTTGCAGAAATGAAGAGGAGAGCCAGAGAGGCTTACGCCAAACTACTTGTTGCTATACGATAAAAAGCATTCTAAGAAATCCCAAAGACCAACGTCCACTAGAGAGTCACGGAGTCTACAAGATACCTTGCGGCGGATGCGAGCAAGCATATGTAGTACAAACAAACCGTAGGATCGAAGCCCGAATCGAAGAGCACAAACTCAGCATACGAAACAAGACCACAACCTCTGCCCTGTTCCAACATCAACAGCAAACAGGACATAGAATCAACTTTGAGGGCTCTAAGCATCTGGGAACAGAAAACAACTTCAGAAGAAGAACAATTAGGGAAGCTATAGAAATTCAAAAGGAAGGAGAAATCAATAACCGTAACGAAGCTCTACACCTGCATCAAGCCTGGAAGAACAACTTGTTTTCAAACATTGTACACCTCTACGGGGAGGAGACACTCAAATCCATCAAGCTCTACGAAAAGCTTAGGAGAAGAAAAACCACACTCCTGTGCGATCTCCATTTCCTGATAAAATGCAGAGACGAAAATCTCCTTCTATCTTTCACCAAGTTTTCCTACCACACCCATAGTAAGAAAACCGACACCATCCTCAACAATGCCAGAAGAGGGCTACCGCGCGAGGAAATACACCGGACAAGACGACACTTAGCCATGACCTAGAGGGATCTATTGACTTCACACTTGCAACTCAGCAACACCCTCCACGGACTAATCTGGACGTCAACAGAACAACTAATTTTCTTTCGAACAGAAACAGACAAAGAACTCAAAACAGCCAGACTAAACAAGAAACATCAAAACCTTGCTAGGAAGGCCGTACGGATCACAAATACTAGACCGCTAGACTATGACAAAGTGGTCCACAACGTTTCCAACTATCCACTCTCCGCTGTCGAGAAACAGATCCTGTGTAAAGCCTTCAACTTCGCAATAACTCCAACAATCATACCGGTCGAAGATATCATCTCTGGCGTAGAATCAACACTACACCACGTCGAACCGGAGAAAGCCGAAGAAATAAGGCAAGACGTAGCAAGAATCCTGCGGTCTGCTAAAAAAAACAGATCCAAATGTATCCAGGGCAGAACACCAAGCACTCACTAACCTCAGGAAAAACAAAGACATCACAATCCTACCAGCGGACAAGGGAAACGCCACGGTAGTCATGAACACAAATGACTACAACTCAAAAATGAAAGAAATTCTACTGGACCAAACCTATAAACCAATAAAGAGAGACCCGACAACCTACTTGGAAAAAATAACCAAATCCAAGATTCAGGCTCTCATACCACATGAGGACAAACGCAAAAGACTCATCCCGAGAGAAAAATCCAGTAGATGCCCCAAGCTGTACGGTCTACCAAAAATTCACAAGGAAGGAGTCCCGATGCGCCCGATAGTCAATGCTTTCAACTCACCTTCAACAACTCGAGAAGTACCTCGCAGCAGCCATGCAACCTTTAGTCGAAAATGCCGCATCCTACGTAAAAAATTCCGAACATCTTCTCATAACAATAGGGGACCTAAACTTACAAGAAGAAGACTGCCTCGCAAGTCTCGACGTCAAATAACTTTACCCAAGCATCCCCGTCGACGAAGCCTTGGACCAAATTGCCATGAATGAAGACCTTCTTGCGCACATCATACAACTCGCGGAACATTGCCTCAAAAACACATATTTCTCCTTTGACAGGCAACTTTACAGACAGGTCGACGGTGCACCTATGGGTTCGGCGCTCTCACCAGCGGTGGCAAACCTCTTCATGTCTTATTTCGAAACGGCCCTTTTAAACACAGCCCTCCTGAAACCAAAAGTCTGGCTACGATACGTAGACGATATCTTGATAGTGTGGCCTCATGGGGATACGGAACTCAGCAATTTCCTACACCTGGCAAACTCTACACGAAAGGATCCAATTCACCATGGAGATGGAAGAAGATGGATGCCTTCCTTTTCTGGACATCTAGTTAAAAAGGACAACAACAGGGAAGCTAGAACACATAATCTATCGAAAGCCGACACACACCGACAGATACCTTAATGCTAAATCCCACCATCATCCCTCCCAAATACAAGCAGTAGCAAATACACTTATATGCAGGTCACGACGCATTGCAGACGCCAAACACAAACAAGAGGAACTAAACACCATCTCACAGACCTTGAGGAGGAAAGGGTACAGCAACAACACCATACGACGAGCCCTGAATCAACAAGAACTACCAAGGCACGAAGAAACCCAACAAGACCCCCCAAAGGCAGCGACCACCCTTCCGTACATACAAGGAGTGACAGATCGGATCGGAAGAATCCTTAGGAAAAGCAACATCAAAACTTCCTACAAACCTCATAAGACGATAAAAAGCATTCTAGGCAATCCCAACGTCCACTAAAGAGTCACGGAGTCTACAAGATACCTTGCGACGGATGCGAGCAAGCATATGTAGGTCAAACAAACCGTAGGATCGAAGCCCAAATCGAAGAGCACAAACTCAGCATACGAAAGAAGACCACAACCTCGGCCCTGTTCCAACATCAACAGCAAACAGGACATAGAATCAACTTTGAGGGCTCTAAGCATCTGGCAACAGAAAACAACTTCAAAAGAAGAACAATTAGGGAAGCTATAGAAATTGAAAAGGAAGGAGAAATCAATAACCGTAACGAAGCTCTACACCTGCATCAAGCCTGGAAGAACATCTTACGGGAAAAGAAAAACAAATTAAAAGAGAGCGCAACAATACCACAACGTTGCATTCCGTCACTCGTAGCTAACTATCAGGACGCCCACCCTTCTAACGAACATCTGCGGCCGCCATCGGTACAAACAGAACCACGTCATCGGTACAATTTGCGACAACGCAATGGTGTCACCCAATCAAAACAAACGGTACCGCCCCCTCAACACAATCGGAGGCGGAGCAAAGAAATAGGAGGGGACTCGGGAGATAGCATAAATAGCGGCGCGCACATATCGGACGAAGTAGTCCGGAAAGGTCCGAACCTGCAGCCACCTTTCGTGTTGGAAGAAGAGACTTATGAAAATGCCAAGTGAGATTTTGGCGAAACGTCAGGCGACCGTTCCTTTACAGGAACAAAACTTTCAACGGACGAACACCCGGACCATCAGAAGAGCTACATATATATAGGTACTAATCCAGAACAAAAAAAGAAGAATATTGAATTTTATGAAGGTACAGAAATTATTGTAATATAAAGAAAGCACTTTGTCCACGGCAATATAATTTTATAGATCTAACTAAGTTATAATATCACTTGGAAAAATTAAATATAATTTAGTACGAAACAGGTCCCTGACACTTATTTGTCCAAGTTCATTGTCAATATCTAGTGCGCTTCAATAGTTAAGAAAATGAAACAATTTTCGAATTTTAGTTTGAATGAAAACGAACCAACGTTGTTGCATGGAGTATGATAGAGAATAGTTTAATGCAGCATACTGGTTGGAACATCACAGCAATTGAATTAAAAAAGAATAGCGATTCATTAATGGCTACGTATATGACGACAGGAAATGGTACAAATGACGTTGACAAACGCGATTGGGAATTTTATAATACCATGAACTTAAACATAAACCGAGAACTACGAAGGATTCTGTTATAATTATACATACTTTGCAGTCATATATCTACTGATAACCTGACAAGTCATGTAAAGTAAGTGGTGGAGTATTATTAATAATAAATTTGTAACTGAGTTTCACTTTCAAATAATTTTCTCACCTTGTCATAATGCCAGTGAATTCAGTACTAATTCGTATATCCAAGTACCAATATGTTCTATTAACCAATCTGTTATTTCGTTGAATTCGGTTTTTTACGTAGGTATGCTGTTACTCAAAAACGGCTTAATCAATTTTGGTGATTTAAGTTACATTATGTTAAGGAATATCAAGGAAAGGTACCATGTAATTTTCTATAACATGAAATGTACATAGTATTCCAGAAAGTATGAAAAACTATTATAAAGAGATTTCCACAATTTAATTTTAATATATTAAGATAGATTGATGAGTGATTACAGACAATTTTTTATAACGTAACATCTTAGTTGGCACTGTATGTTAACATTAATAACTTCCTGAAAATTATATCGCACATCTATATTCTCTAAACATTTAAGACTGATGATTATTTGCCAGCTTTATTGCACTCTGACTGTCAAGAATCATTACCTTACTTTCCAAATTTCTTAAATCAACAGGCTCACGACAAGCTTCTGATAAAGCCATGCTCTTTTATTTACAACTTTTATTTTCCTAAAAACCAGCAGAACCACATTTTACAAAACATTATGGCGCCACTAGCCATTAATTTCTACATATAGTTGCAGTTTTGTTGTTAGTAACAGAAAATGCTTGACTCTGCTGCTTTTTCCAGTTTACACTCTGCGAGAGTCAATATAATGACCACTTATAATTAAATTACAATTTTTGTCAGTATTAATTCTCATGCCTAAATACGGTTTTGCTTGATCAGGATATTTATCTGAATATTCTAGCTCAAACTTCAATCAAACTTTTTTATAATAAACTGGTTTGAAAAACCGTAATAATAATTACGTTTTTCCAAACCTGATTCAAGCAACAAACTTCCTCAATTCAGCAAAGGCCACGAGCCATACTAGAAAGTGCCTCATTATGAAATTATCTTTATAACTTAAATAATAATAATAGATTAATTTAATTGAATCTTATTTATATTTTTAAAAATATTTCTTCAAAGTTGCGATATAAATAATACCAACTAACACTACAAATGCGGCCGCCGTACAATGTTTTTTTCTCGAGGCAGACTTCAAGCCCAGATGTTTGGATACTCAAAGTCTAAAGAAAGAATGGGAAGAAAATTTCAAAGGTGCCTACTAGTCGGTTACTACAAAGGTGGGTTGTAAAAAAAGAAAGGTTCTACGAGCCGATCTTCGCGTCATGTATCTCCAGCTTACGAAAAACATCTGCATTTAAAGAAAGGGTCCAAAATCATCTTGGGAGGCTTCACGAGCCGCGCTTCGAGCCTTCTATACGCAGCGTTGTATTTTGTCCGCCTTTGTGTGTGTTAAACTGCGCTTCATTTGTCATAACTTTTGAATTATGAGTTTCACTAAACTTTTTCATAGCTTAATTGTTGATTAACTAGATTTTTTAGTAAAAATTGGGTAAGTAATAAATTACAATTTTTACTGTGTTAATTGATTTATTGATTAGTTTTTGCTTTCCATATGCTCAATCTAAATAACTGATTATTATTGTTTGTAGATTATTTGTAAAAAAATGTTAGGCAGCTTATGCCTTGCCGATTCAAGAAGCCTTAATCGTTAGGTAGAAATTGCGAGTCTACTCTTTTCCAAGACGTCTGCAACTTTTGAAAATTAATAAAACACGGACGACAGCATTACACCTGCAATGCGATGAAATGGTAGAACATATGAATAGGACCATTAACCGCCATTTGTCAAAGATAGTCTCTGACAACCAAAGAGATTGGGACCAGTATCTTCACTTCTTTCTAACGGCGTATCGTTGGTTGATGCACGAGTCCACGGGTCAGACCCGAGCCAGTTTTATTATGGGACGAAAGTTACGACTGACATGCCATTTGAAGTTTGGATGTCCCCCAAGTGAAGAGACCGCAGGTGAAGACTATGTCAGTCAGTTACGTCAAAACATGAACGACATCCATCAACGAATCTGGTTAAATATCGAGAATGTCAGTGCCCGAATGAAGGAAGCATATGATATCAAACCCGAAAGCGGAGAATTCCGAGTTGATGATCTTGTTCGTTTGTATAACCCGCAACGTCGTCGTGGATATATCTTGGGAGGGGCCTTACCAACTTGTAAAGAGAATCAACGTTGTTGTCTACAGAATAAGTAAGCTATCTTGAGGAAAACCGAAGGTGGCACATATCAACAGGTTAGCCCCTTATGCTGGAAGTCAAGACAGCGAAGTTGAGCACAGCTCCAACCACCCGATGACGACACGTCTTCTTAATGACCTTCGAATAGTTTATGACACTGTACTCGGATGGGCAGAAAGTGCAGCACGACCTAACCAGAGAGGAACCCCGAGACTTGTTTGAGGTGCCCATAGACTATGGCCTGGCTCATTGTGTTGCTCGAGATCTCCGGATGTCCAGAGGTATAGCCAAGGTGTGTGCAAAGAAGTACGGCCAGTTCCAGTAGCTAAGAGAGCAAGGTCCACTGGTAGGGAGGATCCTTCATCTCGAAGATAAATAACCAGTGGGTATCAGAGACATCTATTTGGTAACGAAAACATTCTCGCAGGACAAACCAACATATAGCGATCTTTGGAAGACTCTGGTAGAATTGAGGGCTGCGATGATGGGAAAGAACTCAAAGAAAGCCTGTGGGTTGGATGAACTGAATTCGAGGGTGGTTAGAAGTATGGTGGAGACTATATTTCGATTCAGTGGTATCGAGATTCTTGCAAGCTGTCTCAACATTGGCAGTCCAGATTCGAAGACCGTCGACTGTTACTTCCACCAAACTTCTCGTTGCCGAAATGGGGAGTCCTGCAAATATCCCCACACAAGGAAGGATTCTGGGACATTCCGCGACGAAATAGTCATCCGATATTTCGTGAAATCGGCATTCATCCGACATTTCATGAAAGCCGAAATATGGTTTGTCTGGCGCATCGAAGTCCGCGGCTGGTTCTGTTGAAGTTCTCGAAGAACTCTAGAATCCATGAAGGAAATCTTCCGGCGGCTCTTTGACCTTCTGGAGAGTTCTGAGAAGAAATATATAAATACAGAGAGCTGACCGAAGGATTCATTCAGTATTTAGTCTATTTCAGGTGTTCAAAATAAATTGTAAATAGTTGTGTGTACCTAAAATTTGAGGAAATAAATTAGGGTGAGTTCGATTGTGTTTTTAAATAAATCCAGGAACCCGCAGAGTAAATAAAATCATTACACTATTGTTTCAACAAAACTTCATTGAATCTTCAATAATTAATTCAGATAATAACTAGTTGTACACCATTTATGAACTCAAATAAGGTGGGTTATCTTATTTTGCTAATTATGGTTGAGAATTTGATCGCAGCGGGATTACCATTTTTTCTATTAAGTGTTGATTTACAATATAAGCGATTAGAGATAAATATATTATATAATATGAAGTAATATTTGTTAGGCGCATAACATAAAATAAGAATATATAGCTAACACAAGACATTTATGTCGGAGTGGAAATGTAAACGCACCTTGAGGAGTTTTGATAGTTACACGTTTATAAGTTTTTCAGGACTGGAGTTTCCATGGTGCTGGTGGGAAAAAGCATACAAAGTTGCCTTTTAGTTTAACAGGACAAGTTCTCAGAAACCTAAACTAATAGCTGAAAATCACAAAATGCATTTCTTGTAGCCATCCTCGCCTTATCAAGCAACGACCTTTTCAGCATTTATTGGTCTCACCTTTTAGGGACTTGTATTCACTATTATTAAAAGTAATTATGAAAAACGTATAGATACATGTTGCGTGGGTCGAACAAAATTTATCTTTTTAAAAAATATTTATTTCACTTTGAAATTACACGATTTTAATATCGCGGGCTTTACATACAAGTAACAAAAGCAGTATAACTATTCTAATGTAAAAGGCGTTTTGTATGAATAGTAATAAGTAAAAAGCGGTCTAATTATCATTTCACACATATTTATAAGCTAATTACCACCAACTAGCGTTGCTGAGGTTTCACAGCGTCTGCAGTGGACGATGTTCCCAGGAAACAACATAGCATCTATTGCAAAGATCATACAAAGGGATCTATTGTTTATTGTTTGCACGTGTGACCTTATTTATTATAAGACGTAGTTGAGATTGGATATAACAACTCCATCCCTATTTAAAAAGTTGATGCTATGCAGTAACTTTTTTTTTTCAACAATAAATTCAAAATAAATTCAAATTCGAAATTCAAATAATATAAATAATTCAAGATAATAACATTTTTAAATTTCTGTAAATATGTGTAAATAAGTGTATATAAGCATAATAAATCATACATGGGTTAAAATGTCAAATAAAATAATAAAATAAAAAATAATACAATAATGATTAGGAATAGCACAAATTGTTCATGAAAGAAAATTGATATTTCTTACAGTTCATCTTCGTCTTCGGTTTCACGGATATTTGGTCTTTTTCGGGGTAAGAATCTTCTAAACAATGGAATTCGTTTTGCATATGGAGGTGGCGAAGGTGGATAGCTGGGGCCAGCCATAATGCTAATTTGGTTGCGTCTTCTTCTTTTACATTTGCAGAAGATGTACAGGATAACCAGGAGGACGATTATTGTAATAGTGAAATAAACAAACCAAGAAATGTGTTTATTCACAAAGGGTTCGTTAATCATCTTGTCCAATTCTTCAGAATACTGGTCTAGTTTGTGTTGAGCAATATTCAATTCTTCGGTATCAATTTTGCTTAGCTTCAAGGGTTGAAGTTTTGGTAAATAGGCTTTTGGTGGAAATTCATCACAACATTTGAAAGGGACAGTAACGGCATGATTGTTGTACGTTACATTTTTGTAGACTTCCATCATTGGTTTGGATCGGACTCTGGTACTTCCAATGAATGCGTTACAGTCTGGTTGTAACTTCATTATGGTATTCACACTTATAATTTCGGTAATTGTCTGTTTATCTTTACATTTCACTGTTATTGGAACTTGATCTGTAACCATGATCAGCCAGGTATTTAATTTTAATTCTTGGATGTTGTATCCTGTGGCTAATACAACAGTGGTTTGACAGGATTTTGGGAGTTCGAGGCTTTGGCGTAACAGCTGTGCTTCACATATAGCGTTGCTGTCAATTGGTAATGGTAGAAGTTCTTTGCAGAGTTTGATATTGAAAGTTAAATCTTTGCATTTATCTAAATTTTGAAATGTCACATATAACATCGAATCATCATCTTTTGCAATATATTTTTGATTTGCTAAAATTATATGATGCAATCCAGTTCGTTTATCCGCAATTGGAATGGGGATAAGTATAATAAGATATAATCTTCTGGTTCAATTAAAGGGATTTTTAAAACAAAGATGATTCTGGAATCTTTCTGAAAGGCTGATAGTTCCATTATGTCAAAATACGGGGCTATATTTGAAAACGATATTGGCAAGGGTAATTTATCTTTTACAAGGGTTTGTGATAGTGCTTGAAGGGTTGTTATCAAGTCTTTGGGCGTTATTATAGAAGGGTGAATTATTTTTAGTCTTGCGAATGTAATTGCATTCAAGATGTCATTTAATTCATTTTGTAAAAATGTGTAACTTTCGGTTAAGGTTTCACAAACTTCTAAAATTTGTAATTGAGCTTCATAAAAACCTAAATCATTAGAAATATCATAAATAGTTTGTTCTATTTCTACCAAATCTTTATTAAACGTTTCTTCGTCAATTTGTAATTTTTGGATCGTGTTATTGAAATTTTTAATTACAGAGGTTGTGACTGAAATTTGATTTTTCATGAGATTTTCGAGTTCTTTTTCATCAAGGGAAATTTTGTTTATACATTCATTATAGTAGTCTCCGTCACTAGAGTCTAGGTTTCCTGTGATTGCTTTAAATATTGAGCCAATGCCATTTATTAATCCTCTACGAAAGCGTGACTGTGTGGTGTCTTCAAAAGCTTCCGAATATTTCATATTTACTGATTAAGCTATTTGGGATAATAAACTGTAATGAGTTCTTATTTGGGGTTTAAAAGAATTTAAACGGGGATTTTCCGTTTCAAACATCGAGTCTAGTTCATCTAAGATTTTCTCGTTGTGATCGATTGCCGTTTTTATTGAGTCTAAGTCTTTATATACTAAAATAGTCCATTTATTATTTGATACCTTAAGATATGATTCTTCATGGTAATAGATTCCTACTGTGTTTTTCACTGGGTCTAATGTCATCTGAGCATTGCAGCATTGTAATAGGAGAAGGATGAAGTATCTGAAAAGAAAATTATATTTCAAGGGGGTTTTCTTCTTGTTCTAGGGGTTTTTCGTGACAAGGTTTTAATCTATCAAAATTAACTTTTGTCTTTTGACGGGTTTTCCAGTTTACTAGAATTGCTGAATTTTGAAATATTTCTAATATTTCAAAGGGTCCATGAAATTTATCTTTTAATTTATCTGATATTTGTGATTCCTTTACAAATACATAGTCTCCAATTTTATATTGATAAGGGTGTGGGGAGATATTTTTATCGAATCTAATCTTAGATTTTTCCTTATTCGTCTGCGTTCGTTCACGAGCTACTTGGTAATAATGTTTCAATCGGGAATTCAAGTCTCGTATGTATTTTGTGATCAATTCTTTTTCATTGTATAATTGTTCTGGGGGTCTACCTGAAGTATGTCCGAAAATTAATTCGTATGGTGTAAATCCATGTGTTTATTTTTTGTGTTGTTATAGCAAATCGTTGCGTACGGCAAGATTGTTAACGGATGTTCTTCTGGATTTTCTGATTTGTGGGCTCTGATCATTTCCATGAGAGTAGCATGAAACCGTTCAAGTGAACCATTTGATTGAGGATGATTGACACTTGAAAATGTTAATTTAATATCATATAGGGTACATAAATCTTTTAGCAAGTTGTTATTAAATTCTTTTCCTGAATCACAGTGGATTCTTAAAGGGGTACCGTAATGTTGAAAGAACAAAATTAATGTGTTAACTACTGATTTGGCAGTTTTATCTTCGATTGGATACGCTTGTGTGAATTTTGTGAGTTCATCTCTTATCGTGAGAACTAAATTTTTGTTGGGAATTTCTAAAATATCTATATTTATTCTCTCGAAGGGAGTTTTGGGTGTCTCTGTGATAACAAGTGGTGTACTTAAATTTTTTCTACAAATTTTTACTTTTTGACAAATCTCACATTTTTTGATATAATTCTCTATGTCTTTATTTATTCCGTGCCAATTATATTTTTCTTTTATGCGTCTTATGGTTTCATTTATTCCTCTATGTAGGTTGGATTTACCTGCATGATATTGATCTAATATTATATATATATATATATATATATATATATATATATATATATATATATTATTATTCTTTGTCTGGAGTTTGGGTTAAGTTTTGACATATTTTAAATTTCATTTCTTTATCAGAGAAAATAAAACAAAGAAGTTCTACGATTGGTAATTCGACATTGTTTTCGATGTAAAATATTTTTGAAGGGTCAAGTAAATGTTGGTCTTTATATAATGTAAAGAACATGTGTTCTACAACACTTTCTGGGTCAAATGGTAAAACTATAATGTAGTATTTCCTATCTCTTACTGTGTGACTTGAGTATGTATGGATTTTGTTATAGTCTAAGTTTAATTCTTCTTCGAATATGTCCTTTAAAATGTCATTATGATATTGTTCTAATTTGTTTTCGCGAAAGAAAACTATTATGTCTTTATTAGTCTTGTCAAGTAATTGTTTATTAAGATATTCAGTTTTGGAATAATCAATTAAACAGGTGGTTTTGAAAAGTTCGACAAATCTATTAAATTCATCAGTTATTGTTTGAAGATCAATTTCAGGGGATTGTGGTTGTTCAATAGTTTCTTGTTCGTCAGTTTCTTGTTCGTCAGTTTCATTGTTGGCTAGAATTTTAGCATGCATTTGTGCACATTTTTGAAAGCGATTAATTTTTATGCGTGACAGTGCATCTGCGTTTTTATTTATGCGTCCGGGTTTATAAATTACTTCGTAATCATACTCTTCTAACTTAAGTCTCCAACGTGCTAGTCTGCTACCTGGATCCTTAATTGAGAATAACCATGTTAAAGGGCGATGATCGGTATAAAGTTTAAGGGTTCGGCCAAAAATTAGATTTCTGAAGTGCTTTACAGCCCATACTATAGCTAAGAGTTCTCTTTCTATAGTAGAGTATCTCGTCTCGGCGGGACAAAGAGTTCGAGAAGCGAAAGCTATTGGAAGATCTTTTCCAACGGGACCTTGTGATAATACAGCGCCTATTGCATATGAACTCGCGTCTGTTGTTAGAATAAAGGGTTCCTCAAAATTTGGATAAATTAAAATTGGACATGAAGTTATTGCTTCTTTGAGTTTATTAAATGAAGAAGTGCAATCTGAATCAAAATTAAAGGGGACATCCTTTTGTAAAAGTTTCGTTAATGGCTTTGAGATTTTTGCGAAATTAGGTATGAATCTACGATAATATCCTGATAGTCCTAGGAATGCTTTAACATCCTTTGGGTTTATTGGTTGGGGGTAATTTTTTATTGCATCGACTTTCTTTGGATCGGGTTTGACTCCGTCTTTCGTTATTAAATGACCTAAATAAGCAACTTCTGGTCGGAAAAATTCACATTTATCCGGCTGAATTTTTAGGTTGGCTTTCCTTAATCTTTTGAAAATTTCTGTTAGACGTGAAATATGGTCGTGTATGGTAGGGGAATAACAAATAATATCATCCATGTATACACAACATTTTTCATTTTGGAGGCCTAATAGAATGTTATCCATTACTCTTTGGAAAGTTGAAGGGGCCTTTTTGAGTCCAAATGGCATTCGAAGAAATTCGTAGTGTCCATTATCAACACTAAAGGCAGTTTTTTGAGTATCCTTTGGATCAATTTCGATTTGATGAAATCCATTTGCGAGGTCTAAGGTAGTAAAATATTCGCATTTGCCTAATTGTTCGAGAATTTCTGCAATACTAGGTAAGGGGTATTTATCTCCAA
Organism: Octodonta nipae; assembly: GCA_034190945.1. NCBI lineage: Eukaryota > Metazoa > Arthropoda > Insecta > Coleoptera > Chrysomelidae > Octodonta > Octodonta nipae. The sequence continues at coordinate 57,423,010 of CM067220.1, forward strand.
CGGTAACTTCGTTGAGTTTCCTATAATCGATTACTACACGCCATTAATTAATAATGTTTGATGATGCCTTGGTTTAACATTTTTGAAACTTGTGTTTTAACTTCGTCTTTATGTATTTGGGGGTATCTGTATGATTTAGTAAAAATCGGTCTAGCATCTTTAGTATCAATTGTTTGTTTTATGTCATTAGTGAATGTTAGTTTATCTCCGTCAATATAGAATATGTCAGAGAATTTTAAACAAAGGTCAATAACTAATTGTTTATCTTCATCGTTTAAGTGATCGAGTCTTAGAGAATTTCGGATTATTTCGTTTCTGTCAAGAATAGGTTGATCGAATTCGGTTTCGTCATTAAAAGTGTTTAGGGAATTAGTTTCGATTGGTTCAAGTTTTATGTCATTGAAATTTACTTGTTTTGGAATTGCGTGAGGGTTAATAACTGTTGTAAAAAATTCGCCTTTATCATTTATTTTTACAATTGCATTTGGTATTCTAACTTTGTCAATTGCTTGTGCAGAAAGTATAGCTTCGGTGTTCGTTAAGTTAAGTCTCTGTAAATCTTAGTTAAGTTTGTAAACTTTTTCTACACGAGGTTCTATGTTTATGATGTTTTCGATTGGACGTGGTGTTGATGTGGTCGGATTTGTATTTTGAGTTTGGTCAGTGACTTTATGTAAAGGGATTGATTTGAAGTTTAAAATTAGATTTTTGTTTTTTATGTCTACTATACCGTCATAATGTTCTAAGAAATCTGCGCCTAGTAGTCCGTCAAAGTCAATATCGATGTTCGAAATGTAAACTTTATGTGGGTCACCTGGTTTAAAGGGTATCACTGTGGATTTCGTTAAGAGAACTTTTTCATTAGTAATACCTTGAACAGTTAGGTATTCCTGGTTGGTTACAGGAGTTCTACTAAACATATGGGGTTTGAATATGAAAATTCCAGCTCCTGAGTCAATTAACATTTTAAATCGGTTAAGGGGGTCTTTAATATAATACAGGTTTTTGGAACTTACAGTATGAGATCTTACATAAATGTTTCTTGGAAATTTAGATTGGGGTTGAAATTGTCCGTATTGATTAAGTGAATTTGCATTTCCGGGGGTTTGTCTTCTAAGGCAAGGGTTTGAAAATTTTCGGTTAATTCGTTTTGGATTAAATTGTCATTTTCTTGAATTACTTCATAATCAATTTGTTCATAATTATCATCTTGGTAATCATATGAAGAAAAATCATTTTCACATTGATATTCAGGGTTTTGGTAATTTTCTTGATAATTATTTTCGTGATGGTTTTCAGCATTAAAATGATGAGTTTTTCTGGGGATTGTTGAATGTCTTTGGAAATTTGGGTTTTGTTGAATTACTGGGGTTCTTTGAAATTGAGGGGGTTGAGAAGGATTCGGTCTTTGTTGTTGTTGTTGTTGTGTGAATGGTCTTTGAAAATTCTGTTGTTGAGAATTTGACGTTGAAGGTTGTCTTTGGCTATATTGATTGTAATTTGAAGAACTTGGAAAATTATTTCTGAAACGACATTCATTTTGCGTATGTCCCATGCGTTTGCATACTGAACATATTTTTTGTATTTTCCGCTGAGGGTTGCTCGGAATATTTTGTTTTGGAAATTTCTGCAATTCGAAATAATTTAATTGTAATTCGCGTCTGATTCTACTTATCGCGGTGAGCATATCGCGAGGATTGCAAGCTCGAATTATCTGACCTAGCTTCGGTTCAAGACCGGTTAATAGCGTATTTAAACACATCGTTTCTATCAATTTTGTTTGTGCAGCTTTTTGTTCTCCGGTTAGATTTTGCTTATTGATAGCGGCATACAATTTTGCTTCGTGTGTCTGTAACCTTGACACAAAAGTGAGTGCTGATTCTGAATTTAATTGTTTCAATCTCTGTAAATCTTGAATGAGAGAAGTTAAATCGCGAGAATCGCCGAAATGGGTATCTAATAAAGTTTTGATCGTTTCCCATGAGTTAGGATTTCTTGAATTAATTAATTCCGCGGCTCTTCCTTTTAATTTATTTTTTATATGTAATGTTAGAAAGACTTTTTGATCTTGAACTGCAATTTGCATTGCGGTGTTGCATGAATTTATGAAAGTTGAAAGGAAAATGGGGTTGCCATCGTATTCGGGAATTAGGGAGAATATTTCACCTAATTTGTAGGGTTCGACTATGTCATTGGGTTCATCACCTTGGATCGACATTTTTATGAAAATTAAATTATTTTGGGAAAATTTTCAGAAAACGTTCTGGATTGTTTATTTGAGTTGTAAATCAGTTCTTAAAATTATTCAATTGTTTTAAATTATTCAAAAATATATCTTTTAAAAATAAATGATTCTTTGTCACTTACATAGACATTTTCTTCTTCCTCTGCGAGGTTCTGTAGGCTTTAAGGACTAGGGTCCACCCTTGGTACTTCAGTCTGTCGCCTGGTTCGTCTGGTGGGATCTGGGCAGTTGGAACGTCGCCGTGTTCTACTTTTTATCGCAGTGAGGCTGTTGCCGTGTTCAACCAAAATTCTACACCAGCTCGTTGGGTCGTCGCTGTTTCCCAAAGTTTTTCCTATCCTACTGACTGCGCCAATTTTGTTGCGTGGGTCGAACAAAATTTATCTTTTTAAAAAATATTTATTTCACTTTGAAATTACACGATTTTAATATCGCGGGCTTTACATACAAGTAACAAAAGCAGTATAACTATTCTAATGTAAAAGGCGTTTTGTATGAATAGTAATAAGTAAAAAGCGGTCTAATTATCATTTCACACATATTTATAAGCTAACCACCACCAACTAGCGTTACTGAGGTTTCACAGCGTCTGCAGTGGGCGATGTTCCCAGGAAACAACATAGCATCTATTGCAAAGATCATACAAAGGGATCTATTGTTTATTGTTTGCACGTGTGACCTTATTTATTATAAGACGTAGTTGAGATTGGATATAACATACATATTAAAAGATGTGATCCCTACTCTAATTAATTACGTTGACCTACGTAGTCCATACAGTAACACATGCATCAACAAATGTACAATGCTTATTTCATTAATACACAAGATAAAATTTGCCATAACTACCTGAACAGCTGTAACGTGCTTCAGAGATTTCTTAATATTTTCATTCAGATAAAAAAATGACATTTCGCAAACTTCACACATGCTGATGAGTAAAGAAATACAGAGATCCTTGCCAGGTACAGTCAATTGTGGTCCCAGTCGTGAAATTTGAGCTGTATTTGTTTGCAAAAAACGATCTGAAAAAAATTCATTTCTATTAGAAGCTTTATTGGTAATTCCTAATATGATGGCAATCATTCCTACATTTATAACATTCGGGACTAGGTAAATCTTTGCTTTCAACCTCTCCACAAAGTAGATATAAACTTTATTGAGTGTACATGTTTCACTTGCATTGTGCAACCATGTCCAGCACCGTTAAAAAAAACTTAAAATAAAATTAAAAATAACAATACACATTCTGGTACATTTTATCCCTTATGAGGGGTAATGTACAACGGACTCTAAAATGAGCAATATTAACTACTATGACAAATTTATAACATTGTTCGATAGATTTTTGAAATACTCAAATATTTTTATTTTAGGAAAGACAAAGCTTCAAACAAATCTAAACTGAGCACCTATCTGTGACATATATTCGATCTTGAAGTACCCAAAAAATATATCATTTATTAGACAGTGTGGTCTACTAAAAATGTAAAATTGGTAATTGTTTTATTAGTTGTCTTCCCCATCTTCACATTCATCATCCGTTAGTTGACAGATCCTGTCTCGATTTTTTCTTATTTCATTTACGATAGAAAGTTTTTTTTTTCATGTTCATAAATATATAAATATTTTTTCGCATGTATTTTAGTCACAATGCCTTATGAGATGGTACATTTACTATCTTAGTTACGTCATAAATCAAATAATACATATTGTCAAATATTTTATTTTACATCTTAGAATTGTGCCTTTTTTATCGTAGTTTCTTAACCATTGACAACGGGGTCTGACCTAGACCCCGAAACGTTTGGAATATACAGCAATTTTCATAACTGGGGTGTTATTTCCCAAGAAGTGCTTAAACATTTACTAATGTTTAGTTTTCGACATAGGCGCTACAGATGACATCCGTCACAATCGGTCCCTCTGTATGTAAAATGTCATAGAAAATAGCGCTCTCGATTCAATGACAACCGAAAATACTCACTCAATACTCTACAGGGTTGATAACATGGGCGGATCCAAGGGGGGGGGCAATGGGGGCGATAGCTCCCCCCCCCGAGACCCTCAAAGTTAGTAAATTTAATATTAAAACGAGGTAATCTTAACTCCAAGGTAACTTCTATGGGTTTAAACCACACAAATGCTATTTTTAATGTAGTAGCCCAAGAAATGTAGGTTTAAAATTATATTTAGGTAACTTTAGTACAGGATCGCCCCACTGAAGCATAAAATCGCCCCTTCTGAGACAGAAATCCTCCTCCCCTGAGACAGAAATCGCCACCCCGGAAGCACGTGTCTGGATCCGCCCCTGGTTGATAATAACGTTGTATCTGGATTGGTGTTATTACGCACACATATAATTTCTCATGCTAAAAATTTCGAGCAAATGAGTTGGTATTTCGAGATATACAAAAGTTTTTACTACAACAATTTTGTCTTACAAAAGTATATATTTTAAAGGATCTACTGCATTTATTTTATATATTTACATCATTCGTCATTTGGCGGTCAACAAATAAAGACACTCTTTACATTTCTTCATTTTGATTTCATTACGTATAACATTCAGTATACGTTATAACAAGGATACATGCGAAAAGCGAGTTATACCAAAAATTATTCAGAAAACAATCATTTAAAAAATTTATACCCAAAACGGAAAGAAAAATATAGATGGTTCCTCGGTATACAACTAAGCCGTATCGCAGCTCGTTGAGCTCCAGAGCTACTATGCATATTGGGGGATGAATGTGCTAGTACAGAAATTGCAGAGTGGATAAGTGAAGATGAGGTAAATGGTATTTTTGAATACAAAGAAAAATATACTACAATAGATAATTTTGAGCATTTAAGGAATGGTTGTAATAATGATTATGATTATTTGATCGTTTTATAGATGTTAATTCGTTTATTTAAATATTTTTTATAATAATAAATATTTAATAATATCAATATATTGGCATTATTAATCGCAATTCGTATGTTGACAAATAGACATTACAGATATACTTACGGTTAAAAGAATATAATATCATCCTTAATAGTACTTAATGATAATTTTGATATATTTTTATTCATCCAGACTATTACAAATTATTACCAACTAATAGTAATGTTTTCTGAAGATGGATTTTTAATTAAATTTCTATTATCAAATTAGTGGCAATATAGCCTCTATGGGGAGGGGTCTATAGCTTTCGTAAGAATTATTTAAATACCATTCTTTTTAAGGACACTGAAAGATTTGATTTCAGCTCTGATTTTAATGCCCTAAAAGCTGCCCAGATGCCGTATTGAAGCGAAAACTTTTTAACAGATGAGCAAAGGAATGAATTGGATAACTTGAAATTTAATTTTTTTCGACACCGACACCCCACACTTCAAATACCCATATAATTCAGTTCACTGTGTAAGAAAGAGACCAGGTAAAATACAGTATGAGTTTCTTCTTTTATAGACTATCAATAATATATAGGAAATAAACTAATATAACATCTAATTAATATAGAAAATCTGCACAAAATTTGCTTTTCTAATAAAAACTCCAATTCTCTCATTGCAATATATTGCATTACTTGACAAATGTCAGAAGTCATTAAGAACACATTTAATTTCATACACCTTTTGTTAAATTTTTTACGCATTTACAATTCATCGGAAATGAGCTTCAACTTGCAAGTTAATAATTCAACAAATTTTATTTGACACTTATAGTCATTTAAATTAGGAATTAAATTACACATTAGGATTAATACTTGAGTCATAACAAAACAATGACAATTATTTTAACCATCCTGAAATTTATAACCATTACTAATGATAACACAAGGAAATAGAAACAGGAGATGGCAAGAAACGGGAAGTATAAGTCGCAAGAAGCTTTCGCTTCCATCGTTCAGTCTCAAATGACTGCCGCTCTATTCTGTAACTCGTTATATTTATAAGGTTTCGAAAGCAATATCGTTTGTTGGCATGTGCTACCAGGGTAGCCAGTAGACATTCATCTATTTCCATCAATGTCCAAAAGTAACAAGCAAGCACACTTTTCGAATTTACAATGTCATGCAACAGTTAAAATCTAAAAAGTTGAGAGAACATGTCGCTGTTACAATTTATTCAAATTTTAACCCCACTAAGTGAGGATGCTAATAAATTATGATAATCAAACAGAAAACATGTACTTTGTTTTCTATCACTCAGTTGAATAGATACAAATAAACGTGACCATAGTTTAGACACGGGCGTCTGTCACTTTCAAATGACGGAACAAAACCTAATAAAACATTGACAAGGTAGACGCAAACAGTTATTTAACCCTTCGCCAGAAACCTTATACAGACCGATTTTTTCGGAAACGTCGGTCTCCCACACCGATTTTTCTTTTTTCTGAACTTTTGTTGTCTAGGAACTAACTTGGATATCGGTTGTTGAGATTAGATGTCTTTATAGTTAATCCTGCGAGAAAAACCATACCATAAGTTAATGTTGTTGGTATAAAAAGCCAGTAATTAGCTAGATATATATTTATGCATTGTTCTTTATTGTTAGCAAAAATCTCAAAACTGAAACAAAATAAATCAAATATAACAAAGGACATTAATTAGCTTATAAACTCCAGATTAACTATATAAGTGTGTTATCTTTCAAGTACAAAAGTTTAATATATCTTTTTGGTTGTATTTTGTTAAGAGCACCCGCAAATATGCAGTTTCAGTTTTCTATTTTTTTTTAGATTTTGGGCATTACATTGGTGATCATCATCACCATCATCAAATATTTTGTTATTCCAAAAATCGATCGTCAGTACAACTAACACTAGTGGGTAGAAACATTCGTTTTATTATTAACAAATTTCCCCCATCGCAGTTTCAATTAAGTAATTTGTTAGATTGAAAATAGCACTCAGTGTCATTGCAAAGACAGACACAGCTCAATGGAGCTTTAGGTTCTGAAACGATAGTCAATTAGATAAGAACTATACACCTTAAACCGTTACCTACGATAACCGACGTAAATTACGGAACACAGGAATGCTTATAAGGTTCTCGAATTTTTGAGTAAATTTTCATTTTAAATGTCGTACACTAGAAACTAGAATTGTAACGAATATTACAAACTTTAAGTTACAGATACACAAGACAGTGTCAATTAATTAGTTTATGTAAAGTATAAGTATAAGGAGCAAGGTTTCGTGGCAATGTGTTAAATATAAAATTATTGAAATAAATGTGTATTAGTATTAATAGTGTTCATTATTTACTATTTCTGATAGTGAGAGTTTTTCGATATAACAAAGGCAATTGTCATTCGATATATGACGTCATCGTCAATCTTTTTAAATAGTACGTACACATCGTCAAAAATTGTCTGACAGTAACCTTAGCGACTGAAAATGTTTTTTATTACTGTCAGATCAAAACTTAAAATCGTTTTTTTTTTCAGCAAAATTGTGCAGGAAGCAAAGTATCATTCCTATAAGGTATGCCTTGCACATGTATTATCTGAAGACGACTTTGATCGACGAGCAAATGCAAGAGCTATGCACGAATGATAATAATGGTTTTTGACGAGGCTACGTTTTTTTTGAACCGCCATGTCTACAGGTAAAACTGCTAAGAATGGGCTACCGACAATCCCCGATGAATGATGGGGTATCGCTCTCAACATCTTCAGAAAGTGAATGTGTGGTGCGGCACAGTCCAAGGAAGAATTCTGGGTCCCTATTTCTTTGACGTGAACCTAACATTTGGAGTTTCTTCGAGGCGAACTTATTTCTGAACTAATAAATTTATACTCAAATGACGAAGGTCCGAGAAATGACATTGTCTTTCAACAAGATGATGCACCTCCCCATTATGCAGCACCTGTCCGTGCTTATTTAGACGAGGTGTTCCCAAATCGTTGGATAGGAGAAGTAAGCCGATTGAGTGACCAGACAGATCCGCAGGTTTCACACCCCTATATTACTTTCTGTGAGGGCACTTAAACAGCAAAGTATACTCACTAGACCGGCGAATTTAAATACACAGTCTGTAGTTATTGACCATGTTCAACAAGAATTTATTAATCGTCTTGGTTACTGTCAGGTAGCTAACGGGGCACAATTTCAACATTACTTTTACCATTATCATTAAATTTAATAAAATTTAAAATAATGTTTTTTTCATTTTTTTAATCTAACCTATTCAATGTAATCATGTTTATGACGAAGCGTACGTAGAATGCCCGTAATTTTTGGGGCTCGAAAAATAGGTAACTTCCAAACGCAAAAATGGCCGGGAGTTACAATGTTACCTAGGGCCCACTTTAGCCTCAGTCCGCCACTGGTAGAAGTGCAAATTCTTTCAATTAGCATAGTCGAAATTGGGTGACGCCATGTAAAAAATTGTTGTCATATTTCGAATAACGTAGTACGTCACAAATAAGGGTCGTATGTAAAATGTTTAAAACAAAATCGACTTGTCAGAGGATTTTCCGAAAAACTTTTCGAAAGCACTATATAAGAAGTAGATGCTAAATTTTATTTCGTTTAAATGCTATTGACTTGCAAATGCTTAAAAGTGACGCGTTAACAGAATTTCTGAGGTATCCTCAAACAAAGGTTCGGAAAAACTAAATATTCAACAGATTTGTGTTTCCAATAAAGTAAATAGAGCTTCGTACTGGAAAAAAATATATTCTTGGTGAAAGATTTTTAATCGTGCGCCCATTATTTTTTTCTATTATTTAGGATATGGTGCCTAATGACTAGAGATTTTGAATGCGTTTCTAAACAATTTGGTTTAGTTGCATCAAAGCAGAAATAACAATTTTAAACACAAAAAAGGAACAGTATCCCTCCTTGAAATGCTCCTGACTGGCTCTCCGAAAACCATGCACAAATGAGTATTAGGAATTTAAACAAAATGACTGAAAAGTTTTCTTCAATCGTTTCTACAAGCAGTATACCCAAGCGAAGCTTTTCTAAAATGAGTAAATGTGTAAATAAAACACATAAATGCTGTAACATCAGTTAGAACATCACGTAGTTGCAGTTTTCAAACAAGAATTGCTGGTTACTGTTATAAACGTAAATAGTATTGTTACGAGAATTCATCCGACAGCTGGTGCAATCGGCCTACAACCAATTCATGGAAGGGACATTATTCCGATAAATTCTGGGAACCCGAAATGTTTGTCTCTCAACAGGCGGACCGCTGCCGTTACTGGGAATTCCCTTAAATCTTCCAGAACATGAAAGAGTTTCCCGATGGTTCGTAGACGTACCAGACAATTCCATGATAAATATATAAATATAAACAGCTGGCGATAGGAGGCATTCAGTTTTCGTCGGTCGTATTGTACAGTTAAGATAAAATGTAAATAGTACTTTCTGTGAATATAAATTTGTGTAAAAGTAGTGGAAACAAATTAGAGTGAGTTGGACTGTGTTTTTAACTAAATCCAAGAACTGAACTGAACCCGAGTGTGAAAATAAAAACATTACAGTGGTGACAGGTGTGGAGTGTATTTGTGGAACTTTAAAAGTGAAAAATAAATAGCCTGACAATGTTTAAAAACGTGAATTTGGACCAATTGAAAGTGACGGACTTAAAAAAGGAACTTGAGGAAAGGAATATCCGAGAATGAGGCTGAAATGGAGGAGCTAAAGCAAACAATAGTCGAAGAGTCAGTCAAAAATGAAACGCGGGTAGAAGAGCTAAAGCAGACAATAGTCGAAAATGAAAGGCGGATAGAAGACCTAAAACAGATAATGGAGGCTGACATCAGCAAAATAAGAGAACAGGTAGTCACAATACAAGGGGGAGAGACTCCACCAAAGACCGAAAGCAGAAACAGTCCAGAAGTAGTGGATTCGAAAATTGGCCTCGAAGAAGTAAGACACAAAATGAAACCTCCACAATTTGATGGGAAATCGTCATGGACTAACGATAGGCGCCAATTTGAGGCTGCAGCAAAGTTAAACGGATGGTCAGCAGAGGAAAAAGCAATAGCATTAACGCTCGCCCTAAGAGGAGATGCTACAGATATTTTGCAAACATTGAATACCTCGGAGCAAGAAGACTACGAACAACTGGTTAAACACTTAGAGCTGAGATATGGACAGACCCATTTGGAGCACGTGCACCACTCCCAACTAAAAAATCGCCATCAGAAATCTAATGAAACGCTACAAGAGTTTGAAGCCGATATTGCCCGTCTGGTTCGTCCAGCCACACCGGAAAATGTGATAGAAAGGTTAGCAGTGCAAGCGTTTTTGGATGGACTTCGGGACAATGAAGCCAGGCAAGCATTGACGTTAGTTCGACCGACTCAATTAGTGGATGCACTGGCTCGAGCTCTGGAATTCGAGGCTGCGAAAAATACCTGCAGAGGTCAAGCCAGAGTACGAATCGTTGACGGAGAGTCCGAAGATGGCGGAAATGATGAAGCCTCTGTAAGAAAGATAATAGAAGAAGTCCTTACCGATAAAAGACTAGTTAGATGTCGGAAGTGTCGTAAGGTAGGACATGTCCAGAGTCGTTGCAAGGAGAGCAACGGAGTACAGACTTCCTCGTCGAGGAAACTAAAGAAGGTCAATATAAAAGGACCATCGTCGACCTGTAACCAACAAGTCCCAACTACCAACGCATATGTTGCTTCGCTATGCAACCACATTAACAGTGTCTTTGTAGATGGCCTTATTAATAGGAAGCAATTTACAATGCTGCTGGATACTGGTGCGACGAAAACAGTAATAAGGCCCAACATTGTTTTAGAGACGATGATAAAACCAACAAAATGGCAACTGCGAACAGCGACAGGAGAACTAGCGAAAGTCCATGGTTAAATAGAGGTTGAAATGACCTTGGGAAACGCAACCTTCCTACATCGGGCATTAGTGGCAGACATCGAAGACGAAGTAATCATTGAAATGGATGACATGAGCTCCAAGGGATTCCAGTTAAACTTCAAAGATGGAATTCTGCGAGTGAATGTCGAAGAAGTGGTGCTTCATGGAAAAGATGACATAAAGCTTCGAGCCATCTTAGCAGAGGATGTCAATGTTCCGGAAAGAGCTGAAATCATTATAGGTGCTTGCTTAGATGTTAAAGCTGAAAATGGAACCGTAATGATGTTTGATTTCGAAATTAACGACGGAAATGTAGGCAGAGGAGTCGCACTGGGGAAGACTCTGTTTCGGCTCAAGGAGATTGTGCCAGTAAGAGTAATGAAGCTGAATCATTACTCGGTTGTGCTAAAGAAAGGAACAACTTTGGGCCATTGTTCATCAGTTTCCTCTGTAGTCAGAAGCACACACCATGCAGAAATACCACCATGTAAACTATCTGAGGAACTGGAAAGACTCATCACCGATTCATCTAAGAATTTGAAACCAAACCAGAAAGCAAAGTTGAGTTACATCGTTAAAAACTACCAAGATATTTTCGATGTAGGGAATGGCAAAAGAGGATGAACCGATCTGGTAAAACACAAAATTAATACTGGGGACCCTCAACCTATTCAACAGTCGGCAAGAAGACTACCCCTAGCTAAAAGAGAAGAAGCCAACAGGATAGTCCGCAAGATGGAGGAAGGTGTTATTAAACCATCCAATAGTCCTTGGGCTTCTCCAGTTGACTTGGTTAAAAAGAAAGATGGTTCAACTCGATTTTGCGTGGACTATCGGCAATTAAACCACTATACAAAGAAAGACAGCTACCCCTTCCAAGAATAGACGATACCCTAGATACGTTGGCTGGATCGAAGATGTTTTCCACCCTGGACTTGAAGAGCGGTTATTGGCAGGTGGAACTTGCTAAAGAAGACCGAGAAAAGACTGCTTTTACCATCGGCTCAGGATTTTACCAATTCACGGTGATGCCGTTTGGGTTGTGTAATGCTCCAGCGACGTTTGAAAGATTGATGGAAACCGTGTTAAAAGGGCTTTCATGGAAAACGTGCCTGGTGTATCTTGACGACATTATCGTGGTTGGAAGATCATTTGAAGACCACGTCAAGAACCTGAAGGAGGTGTTTCGGCGACTTCGGAGTTCCGGACTAAAGTTAAGCCCGAAGAAGTGTCAGCTGTGCCAAGAGGAGGTGCAATATCTTGGACATGTGGTTTCCGCAGAGGGAGTAGCTGTTGATAAACAGAAAGTCAAAGCTGCCAGAAATGGCCGATACCTAAAGATATTCGCCAGTTAAGAAATTTCCTGGGGTTATGCACGTACTATCGTCGGTACGCGCCGGATTTGCCAACATCGCCAAGCCACTTACTAGACTCACAGAGGGGAAGGTGCAGTGCCAGTGGGACGAGGAATGCCAACGATCATTCAAGTCACTGAAAAGAGCATTGACGAGTGCCCCCGTCTTAAGTTATCCTTTGCCAGATGGGAACTGCGTTTTGGATACCGACGCAAGCAATGTCGGAATTGGTGCAGTGCTTTCGCAGATCCAAGACGGTCAGGAGAAAGTCATCGGCTATTTCAGCAAGACCTTGAGCAAGCCTGAACGGAATTACTGCGTTACTCGCAGGGAACCCTTGGCTGTGGTAAAGGGGGTAGAACATATCTACAATTACCTCTATGGTAAAAGATTCCTCCTGAGGACTGATCATGCAGCACTGAAGTGGCTCCGGCAGTTTAAAAATCCCGAGGGACAAGTGGCCAGGTGGATTGAGCGGTTGCAATAATTAGACTTCCAGAACATCGAGCTGGAACAAGCCATAAGAATGCTGATGCCCTATCGAGGAGACCATGCCCTGATGATTGCAAACATTGTCAGCGAGCAGAAGAAAAAGGGGCTGTTCTCTGCAGAACTACCGCCATCGATGACCATTGGCAATCTGCGGAGATTCAAAGAGATCAGAAATTAGATACAGATTTGAAAGAGGTTATCCGTTGGAAGGAAGAAGACCGCAAGCCTACGTGGCAAGAGATTTCCCGATACTCACCAACCACGAAGTCGTACTGGACTCAGTGGAACTCTCTCATCCTGGAGAATGGACTTCTAAAGCGCGTCCTTGAAACCCCAGAGGAAGACAAGGACAGAAAGCAGATTGTAGTCCCTAAAAATAGGAGACCAGAGGTTTTGCGAGAACTACATGATGGTACAACTGGAGGACATCTGGGAGTCACGAAAACCCTGGGGAAGTTGAGTGAACGGTTCTATTGGGTAAACTGCCAAGTGGATGTCAAGTACTGGTGCCGGAAATGTACTGTTTGTGCAGCAAGTAATGGGCCTCAGAAGCGTCCAAAAGCTCCCATGAAGCAATATAACGTTGGCAGTCCATTCGAAAGAGTAGCCATTGATGTTGCCGGTCCATTTCTTGAATCCGACTCTGGAAATAAATACATTGTGGTAGTGATGGACTATTTTAGTAAATGGGCCGAAGCGTATGCCTTGACGAATTAAGAAGCCTTGACCGTTGCTGATGTCCTTGTCAAGGAATGGATCAGTCATTTTGGTGTTCCCTTGGAGTTGCACTCAGGCCAAGGTAAAAATTTTGAGTCTACTCTTTTCCAAGATGTCTGTAAACTTCTGAAGATCAATAAAACACGGACGACAGCGTTACACCCTCAATCAGATGGGATGGTAGCACGGATGAATAGGACTATTAACACCAAAGAGACTGGGACCAGTATCTGCACTTGTTTCTAATGGCATATCGTTTGTCTGTACACGACTCCACGGGCCAGACCCCGGTAAGCGTTATTACGAGAGAGTTACGACTACCATGCGATTTGAAGTTTGGATGTCCCCCAGGAGAAGAGACTGCAGGTGAAGACTATGACAGCCAGTTACGTCGAAGGATGGACGACATACACCTGTCAGGTTCAAATTCGACGTCTTAGAGTACTTTGTTGTAGTAGTTAGATTAATGCTTTTTACTGTCTCGCCTTTATTTGTTGCTAACTGATTTGAAAACAATTTCGCACAACCTTTCAATCATGTCTATAAGGTTCCTTAGATCAAATAGAATGATAGAATGCCAGTGCCCGAATGAAGGAAGTCTACGACATCAAAGCCGAGAGCGGAGAATTCCAAGTTGATGATCTTGTTTGGTTGTATAACCCGCAACGTCGTCGTGGATATTTGCCCAAGCTACAGAGATCTTGGGAGGGGCCGTACCAAATTGTGAAGAAAATCAACGATGTTGTCTACAGAATAAAGAAGTTACCTCGGGGAAAACCACAGGTCGTACATTTCAACAGGTTATGCCGGAAGTCATGATGACCAAGCCCAAGTCCGCAGCATCCAACCACCCGATGACGAGATGACCTTCGAACAGTTTATGGCACTGTACTCTAATGGGCAGAAAGTGCAGCATGACGTTACCACAGAGGAACCCCGAGACCTGTTTGAGGTGCCCATAGAATATGCCCTGACTCATTGTGTGGCTCGAGATCTCCGGATGTCCAGAGGAATTGCCAATGTGTTTGCCAAGAAGTACGGCCAGTTCCAGAAGCTAGGGGAACAAGATCCAGTGGAAGGTCCTTCATCTCGAAGATAAACAACCAGTGGGTACCAGAGACATCTTTTATTTGGTAACGAAAACATTCTCGCAAGACAAGCTAACATATAGCGATCTTTGGAAGACTCTGGTAGAATTGAGGAATGTGACGATGGAGAAGAATCTGATGAAATTGGCGGTCCCAACGATAGCCTCCGGGTTGGATGGACTGAATTGGAGGGTGGTGAGAAGTATGATGGAAACAATCTTTCGATTCAGTGGCATCAACATCCTGGTATGCTGTCTCAATATTCGCCGCACAGGTTCGAAGACCGTTGACTGCTACTTCCACCAAACTTCCCGTTGTCGAAATGAAGCGTCCTGCAAATATCGTCACACCAGGAAGGATTCTAGGACATTCCGGGACGAAATGGTCTTAAGGAGAGGGCAATGTTACGAGAATTCATCCGACAGCTGGTGCAATCGGCCATCAACCAATTCATGGAAGGGACATTATTCCGATAAATTCTGGGAACCCGAAATGTTTGTCTCTCAACAGGCGGATCGTTGCCGTTACTGGGAATTCCCTTAAAGCCTCCAGAACATGAAAGAGTTTCCCGATGGTTCGTGGACGTACCAGACAAATACCAGATAAATATATAAATATAAACAGCTGGCGATAGGAGGCATTCAGTTTTCGTCGGTCGTATTGTACAGTTAAGATAAAATGTAAATAGTAGTTTATGTGAATATAAATTTGTGTAAAAGTAGTGGAAATAAATTAGAGTGAGTTGGACTATGTTTTTAAATAAATCCAAGAACTGAACTGAACCCGAGTGTGAAAATAAAAACATTACAGTATTATAGATAAATTTTATAAAATTACCTATTTTACGACGAATGATGTAATAATGAACGATTTTTACTGGCGATTTGATAAGATTTGGTAGGTTAATTTACTTTTTAAAATTATGTAATATCTAGAACTCAGAATACAAATAAAATGGTTATTCGACTGAATTCCTTCATTACCAATTGTTTCCTTCCCTTTATTATCAATTGTTTGAGTAACCGATAATTTCGAGTTACTCTAACCTTCTTTATACTGAAAACATATAAAATCCTAATCTAACGTTTATTTTTGATATCTATACATAATAAAAATTAAAATATTGAGTTTAAAATATGTTTTCTATTTATGACTTAAAAATTGATAGCAATAATTTCATGAAAATTTTCAAAACTGTATAAGATACAAGGGAAGTGGAATGCAGAAAATTATGCAAGGGGTACAATTTTTCGACAACTTCATTTTGTGTACGCCACTGTGAGACAAGCGAGAATTTGCAAGTAATAACTATTTTCTATTTCAAAATGATACTTACTTTCATGAAATTTCCATAGACTGGCATTTGCACTTCGCATAAACATATATAGTGGAGTTATTGCTTCTTTTAAAGATTGTTCAATTAATGTTCTATTTAGATTTGAGTCGATTAATTTTACTACGCCATTGTGTTCAAATTCCACGACAAAACTTTTCCATTCTGAATGTGATAGTATATCTGAAAATGCCTAAAAATTAAACGATAAATAATGTTATGGGAGTAATCCATTAAATTATCTAGATTGGAGATGAAACGGATAGATGTTGTGCCGGATACCGAATACCGAATATTCGGCCAACCTTGAAGCCGGATAGCCCAATATCTGGCCGCCGAATATCCGACTTTTTGTCTTCTTGAATTGATTGCAAATACGATCATAAGAGGTTATGAAAAAACGTGTTCTTGTTGTTTGAGTTTGTGGTAATTTTATTACTGTTTTTTTTTCTATAAATTTAAAGTAAGGTACCGAATAAAAGTCTTCGATAAAAAAAGATCACCTTTATGGAAATATTTTGATATAAAAAGTGACGATCAAAAGTTTTGTATTCGTTCGTTATGTAATCTTAAAATATATAGCGAAAGACTTTTTTCGGAAGCTGGACTTGTATACGAAGACAAGCGAAACCGCCTGTTACCTTTTAACGCAGAGAAATTTATATTTATTCATCATAATTTGCCCTTAGTGCAGTTTGAGTATTAATTTTTTTGTTTTGTTATTAAAAATTCATGAGTCTCTATGTTAAATAAAGTGCCTTCAATATTTATGTCGTATTTATTTGAAATCCGGGATCCGACCGAATTTAAAATTTGAGCCGGATAGGCCGGTTACCGGATAGTTACCAAATACCCGTTTCATATCTAACCTAGAATCTAGATTCTAGATTGTCGCCAAAACCTAATTCGTTACCGTTTCTAACCTCTTCTCGATCGTAGTGGTTTTTATGTAATTTTTATTAAATTCATTCAAAACGCTACAGGCACACAATTTATTAATAAAGATTGTATGATACGAGATATCTTGTGAAGGGATTCAGTAAACTCGCATTTAATAATAAACTGCAAAATTTAATGAGGTATTTTTTCCTCCGCAAATTGGTCATAAATATTATTAAGCTTTACTACCGGTGATTTTAAACCACTATAAACGGACCGATTAAATACCATCACTGGATAAGTTTATATGTAGGTACCTTCAGCCAGTAGAGAAATGAATAAAATGATCCACAAATTCCAACATATTCATTTAACTTCTTAGTGATTGCTAACCAACATCGCAGTTATCAGGTAATTGATTAATAAAAGTTCGCCAAAATCACTATAAAGATTTTCTTTTTAGAAATTTCACATATCTGCCAGTGTTCAATATTTTAATCATCAAATATTTCTAGAATATTTTTGCAATATTTCTTGTTTGATTTGAAAATTTTCAAAATATTTCTTGAAATATTTCTAATATTTTGAGATGTTTTATGAAATATTTTTATAAAATCATCAGTAAATATTTGACTCCTCAGCTTGGTACAACCATTGCCAACCAGCAATTCGGATTTTCTAACAAAAGATCTAGATAATTAAATCTCCTTACCTACTCGAAAATTTTAACAAGTATGTTGGACAAAGGCGGGGTTGTACACTCGATTTACACCGAGTTTTCTAAAGCGTTCGACAGAGTAAATTATATAACACTCCTTAATAAACTAAAAACACCAGGACTATACGGAACACTGTGAAGTTGGTTTGCCAGTTATTTTTGAAACAGAATACAAGTAGTGAAAGCTAACAATTTTAAGTCCCATGGAGTACCTCACGGATCTCATCTTGGACCTCATTTATTTAACATATTTATAAACGATATATTTAACTGTTTTCATAATTCCAAATAGTTATGTTTCGCAAACGACCTCAAATGTTATCTAACCATCTTCTCTGTAGAAGAGAGCCTTACCCTACAGTCCGCTTGGTGTTCCACTATCGGTATGGAACTCAATCCAAACAAATGTGATAGCCTATGTTTTTCCCCGAAATGGCAACCCAATCCTATTTGATTATGAATTGTGCAATACCACCCTGTCTTCTGTTTCACAAATTAGAGATCTTGGTGTTTCAACTAACTCAAGTTTATCGTTTGTTCCAGACATTAACCAAATGGTATCCAAGGCTCTTAAATCACCCGGCTTCATAAAAAGAATTACCCAAAAGTTTACTGCTGCCTATACCTATATTAGAATATAAATCTTCAGTTTGGTCTCCAAACTACACTTCTCACACCATAAATTCGAACAAATCTAACAGAAATTCTCATTTAAAGCTAATATCAACACTCCAGATGACATCTCTCATAATTATATATCTTCAAAGTTTATTTTCATTAGAAACTTAGCTTGCTAGGAGGGGAAAAAAGAGAATTTAAATTTTTATTTAAAATCCTGAACTCTGCATTAGATTGTCTTGACTTATTATCTTCAATCTACTTAAATGTATCTTTAAGACACACAGATAAACAAGTCCCAAGTCAGGAACCCTTTTGCTGGACTAATCTTACGGCAAAATCCTTTATTCCGAGAGCAAGTAGATAAGCAAACAGAAATACGGACACCTTAGATTTCTTTGTAGAATACACAGATTTTTGTGATAGATTAAGATTGTGATTATTGAGATTATTGTTATTATATAATATTATTTAGTCATATTTTATCTGATTTTACTAGTTTGTATTTGTGCAACATGTTTTGCAATGTTTTTCGAATTTTGTTATGTGTTCTGATGTTAATATATATATATATATATATATATATATATATATATATATATATGAAGAAATATTTCTCCGGGAATACATCCGTTCGTTACATTGATTCATCTTTGAATCCTGCAGACGTTTCGCCAAGGTCTCACTTGGCATTCTCAATGCGTAGTTACGGTAAACTGAACTCAGAGTGTCAAGTGAGACCTTGGCGAAACGTCTGCAGGATTCAAAGATGAATCAATGTAACGAACGTATGTATTCCCGGATAAATATTTCTTCACATTGTTCCATCCGTGAAAGCCTACGACTAGACATATATATATATATATATATATATATATATATATGTTATATCACACTTTCAAAATTTCTCTTTTTAAAAAAAGATTTTATTTATAGTTGCATAATTATTAACTTTTAATATAAAACTTGAAAATAACAATATAATACTTTATAACAATAAAAAGACAAAATGAGTATTAAACTAAACTAGACAGAACTGTAAGTAATAATGAATGCAGACATAAGGCAATTGAACAATTTATAACATTAGAATGCTGATTAAGCTGTCGCAACGTTTGCTGTTCTCACGGATGTATGTCGTCGAAGATAATCTGAGACGACACGTGGATGCTGACTCAGCTTGGGAACTGTTGCTAGATGGTTTCACATAAGTCGATGGAATAACTTATATAACAACTCCCATCCATATAAAAAAGTTGATGCTACAGCATCGACTTTTAAGGGAGGTTCTGCAATTCCATATCCTCGACAGGACTAAGGAGGCTATGGAGTTTTACCCTGGGCTTGATGGTTGATGGACCTGGTGGTGGTGCTGGATCGGCAGGAGAGCTGACCGTTGGAGGCTTCTGGAATTTCTTCCTGATGATGTTCATGGAAAGGAGGGCAACCACAATTGCGGTTGTTGCCATTGTGATGATCGTAAACCAGGAGGTGTGTTTCTCCAAGAATGGTATTGTCTAAGCTTATGGTTAGCGATATTCAGGTCTCTGGCATCCAATTCTTGTAGTCTCATGGGTTTCAACTTTGGAAGCTGACTGATGGTTGGCAGGTTGTCGCAACAGTTGTAGGGGATGTTGACTGGGTGACTCTTAAGTGTGATGTTGTCAACGTTGCTGGTGGTCCTTCTGGCATGGACCCTGGTGTTTCCGATGAAGGCATTGCAACTGGGTTGGATGGTCAGTAGAGAATTTGTCGATATGGATTGGGTAACGACATCTTCTCCCTTGCACTTGCTGTTGATGGGCAACTGTCCGGAAATCGAGATTAACCAAAGGTTCAGGTCAATCTCTTGAATATTATACTCTTCGGCATATAATATTAAAGGCTTGCAAGTTGGAGGAAGGGCTGCTGGCTGTCTAAGAAGCTGTGCTTCGCAGAGGGCTTCTTTGTCTATGGTGTGTGGAATAACTTTGGAACAGATCTTATGTTCTTTAGATAATGGCTTTCAGTCACTAAGGTCTTCGAAAGATGCGTACAATAGCGAATCGTCATCTCTCGCGATATATTTTAATTTTGTTGGAAGAATATGGTGAAATCCTGTTCGATAATCCAAAACTGGGATAGGATACAAGCGGTATAGTGTATAAGTTTCGGGATTGACTAAGGGAATTTTTAGTACAAAAACAATTTTAGTATTGATCTGAAAAGCTTCCAATTCTATTAGATCGATGTATCTAGCAACATTTGAACTATAGGTTGGAAGTGGTAAGTTATTTTCATGAAGTGACTGTGATATTTTCTGAAGGGAATCGACCAAATCTACTGGGTTTATAATTGAGCTATGTAAAATTTTTAGACGGGCGAAAGAGACTGCAGTTAATACATCGTTGAGAGTATCTTCAATGTATACGTAACTTTCCATTAAGCTTTAACACAAATCCAAGACATTGGCCTGAAGTTCATAAAAAGCAAGATCGTCTGTAATGAACACGATTGACTTCCTAATTGCTTCGATATTTTCCGAAAATATTTTCTCTTCGGACTGAAATTTTTGTATTGTGGTGTTAAGGTTCTTAATGACCGAAGTTGTTACTGATAATTGTCGTTTCATTAAGTTTTCAATTTGATGTTGGTCTTTAGTAATTTTGTTTATAGAGTCACTAAAGTATTCTTCGTCTGTTGCATCTAAGTTACCGGAAATAGATTTCCAAATCGATCCCAGTCCATTAATTAGTCCGCGTTTCTTTCTGTTGGTACTGTAAGTCTCAGTGTCAGCGAAAATTTCTGTATATTTGATGTTAACAGATTTTGATATTTGTTTCAGGAGGCTTACGTGAGTCTGTACTTTTGATTTGAAGATTTTAATGTTAGTTTTGTTGTCGTTAATAGTTTCTAAAAGTCTGTTCAGTATATTGTCGTTGTTAGAAATAGCGTCTCGAAAGGGGTTTAGATCTTTGTAAACAAGGAGTGTCCATTTTTCATTAGAAATTTTAAGGGTGCCTTCTTCATGGAAGAAAACTCCTATAGTATTGTTAACAGGCGTAATGGAGTACTGTTGAAGGTTCACGACTGAAAACAGTCCACAGAATCTGAAAAAAGGGATTTATTCAAAATAGGGTTTTAGTCTGTCAAAGTTAACTTTAGTTATTTGGTTTGTTTGTAAATTTATGACGGTGGCAGAATTTTTTCGTATTGCGGTAATTTCGAAGGGGCCGTTGAATTTGTTTTCGGCTTTGTTTTTGATTTGGGACTCTTTTACGTAGACTTTGTCGCCTACTTTGTAATCGGGTTGTTTAGTAGAAACGTGTTGGTCAAATCGCACTTTAGATTTTTCTTTCTGTCTTTCGGTTTTAGCACGGGCGAGTCTGTAGTAATAGTCCATTCTGTTATTTAGGTCTCTTACGTATTTCGAAATCAGTTTTTCCTGGTTGTAAAGGGTTTCTGGAGGCCTACTTGAAATGTGCCCAAATATAAGTTCGTAGGGCGTGAAACCGGTGGTTTTATTTTTCGTGTTATTATAACCGATGATGGCATAAGGGAGGACATTAAATGGATGTTCGTCTGGATGTTCCGCTGTATTTGCCCTTATCATTTCTGCTAAGGTCGCGTGAAATCTTTCAATAGAACCGTTTGACTCGGGATGTTGAACGCTGGAGAATGTCAGTTTTATGTCGTATAGTTGGCATAGATCCCTCATTAAAGTGTTGTCAAATTCACCTCCATAGTCACAATGGATGCGAAGTGGAGTTCCGTAATGTTGAAAGAAAATCAGAAGGGTGTTTACGACAGTTGAAGCTGTTTTGTCGTTAATGGGGTAGGCTTGCGTAAATTTCGTGAGTTCGTCCCTAATAGTGAGTGCATGATTTCTAGATGGATATTCAAAGATGTCAATGTTAATACGTTCGAAAGGAGTCTTGGGTGTTTCCGTAATAACAAAAGGTGCACTTAAGTTTTTCAGAACTTTACCTTTTGGCACGTTTCACAGGATTTGATAAATTGTTCTACAGTTTTAATTAAGCCGGTCCAATTGTATTTTTCCCTAATACGTATGGTTTCGTTAATGCCACGATGGAGGTTGTTTTTACCAGAGTGATATTGTTGTATTATTATAGGAATTTCGTCTTCGGTAGGAGTTGTAACAATGTTTTGGCAGATTTTGAGTTTGATTTCTTTGTCGGAGAGAATGAAAGATAAAATTTCAAGAATGGGAAGTTCTATGTTATTTTCTATGCAGTATGTTTCGGAGTCGTTGAATTGGTCTTGGTTGGTATAAATAATTTTGAAAAGATGTGAGACGACAGTTTCAGGGTCATAGGGCAAAGGTACAACTAAGTATTTTCTATGCCTGACAGATTTACTGGCCATGATGTTAAGAGTGTCATTACTAAAATTAGGTTCTTCTTCGAAAAAGTCATCAATAATTTTGTCGTGTAAGTCGTTAGTTTTGTTTTGCCAAAAGAATGTAACTATGCGTTTGTGGGACTTGTCTAAAAGTTGAGAATTGGATATTTCAATTTTAGAGTAATCGATTATTGACTCAGTTTTGTAGAGTTGAACAAATCGATTAAACTCAGCGATAATTCTTTCGTCATGTTCGTCGTCATTGTCAGAGGTTTCAGGTTGTTCGGAGTCAGTTTCGTTGTTAACGAAAATTTTGATTTTGGAAAGGAAATCAGCAAATTGCTTGAAATGGTTGATTTTGATGCGAGAAAGAGCATCTGCGTTTTGGTTTACCTTGCCGGGCTTGTACTCAATCTTATAATTGTATTCCTCTAGCTTAAGGCGCCATCTGGCTAGACGACTGCCAGAATCTTTGATGGAAAAGAGCCAAGTAAGCGGCCAACAATTCTCGTTCGATGGTGGAACATCGTGTCTCTGCAGCACAGAGGGTGCGAGAAGCGTATGCAACAGGGAGATCTTTTCCTACAGGGCCTTGAGAAAGAACCGCTCCAATAGCAAAAGCACTAGCATCAGTAGTGAGCAGGAAGGGTTCTTCAAAGTTTGGATATATCAGGATTGGGTCAGATACAAGGGCTTGCTTCAGTTCATTGAAGGAAGACTTGCAATCTGCGTCAAAGATGAACTTGACGTCTTTTTGGAGTAGTTTTGTCAGAGGTTTAGAGATCTTCGCAAAATTTGGTATGAAGCGTCTGTAATACCCAGCGAGACAAAGAAAAGATTTGATGTCTTTCGGAGTTTGGGGTTGAGGAAAGTTCTGAATACATTCAACCTTTGAAGGGTTTGGTTTTACACCTTCTTGTGTGATAAGATGGCCAAGATAAGCCACTTCTTTACGAAGAAATTCGCACTTATCAGGTTGAATTTTGAGGTTAGACTTCCGAAGTCGTTTAAAAACTTCTGTTAACCGGGAAATATGTTCATGGATGGTCGGAGAGTAGACGATGATATCATCCATATAGACGAGACAACGTTCATTCTGTATACCCAGAAGAATATTGTCCCTGACCCTCTGAAAAGTAGAAGGTGCATTTTTTAAACCAAATGGCATACGAACGAATTCGTAATGACCATTTTCGACAGAAAAGCCAGTCTTAGGAATATCTTCCTCTTGGATTTCCAACTGGTGGAACCCGGAAGCGAGATCCAGTGTCGAAAAATATTGACACTTTCCAAGTTGGTCGAGAAGATCAGAGATATTTGGCAGAGGATATTTATCATCTACAGTCAATTCATTTAATTTCCTGTAATCGATAACTACTCGCCACTTTTGTTTGCCAGAAGCATCGAGCTTCTTGGGGACGACTCATACAGGGGAAAACCAAGGGGATGAGGAGTGCCTAATGATACCTTGTTCAAGCATTTTTCCAAATTGAGGTTTCACTTCCTCTTTATGTACTTGAGGATATCTATAGGATTTAGTGAAAACGGGCTTTGCGTTATTCGTATCAATCGAATGTTTAACCTCGTTAGTGAAAGTCAAGACGTCACCTTCAAGATAGAAAATGTCTTGAAATTCCAAACAAAGATCAGTGATTTCTTCGCGTTCTTCGTCATTTAGATGTTCAGTTCTAATTTGTTGTCTAATAGTCGAGTTTCTGTCTATGTATTAGGGTTCATGATAATCGTCTGTATTGAAATTCAGAAGAGGGTGAGTTTTGTCAAGTGGTTCCAGTTTTAAATCAGAAAAAGTTACTGTTTTGGGCATCGCGTTAGCGTTGATAATGGAAGTTAGAAATTCACCTTTTGAGTTAATGTGTACGAGTGCGTTTGGAAGTCGTACTCTGTCAATTTCTTGAGTTGGTAAGATGGCGTCGATGTTAGAAAGATCGCATTTAAGTTTAAAGATCTTTTCTGTGCGTGCCTCAATGGTTATTTTGTTTTGTGTAGGTGTTTGTGAAGTAATATTAGGCTTAACGTTGAGTGTGTCGGGTACATCAGTCAAGGGTTGATCGTTATCGGGAACTTTGTGTAAAGGGATGGTTTTAAAATTTGTTATTAGCTGTTTAGATTTTAAGTCAACTATGCATTCATAGTGTTCAAGAAAATCTAAACCTAGTATGCCGTCAAACTCAATGTCCAAATCATATATAAAAACTTTATGTGGGTTACGTGGAGCGAATGGGATTAAAGTTGATTGTGAAATGGGAATTTTTTCGTGGGTAATACCTTGAATAGTTACGCTTTCAGGAAGTCTTTGGGTGAAATTTTTGACTGTATTTTCCTTGAAGATTGAGATACCAGCTCCAGTATCAATAAGTAATTTGAATTTAGAAGAAGCGTCGAGAATGCAATAAAGGTTTTTAGAATTAACGGTAAGAAGTGGGCTTAAAGAAATAGTTGCTCCGGGAAGTTCAAGTCGGGGTTCAGATCGTCGAGATTCAAGCTTTGAATCTGCGTTTCGACTTCGCACAAAGTTGTTGTCGAATCGGGAGGTTGGTCTAGGCTCGGAAGCGCTAGAAAATCCTGATAATCGTGACAATTAAAAGGCTCGACGGGGGTATCGTCAAAAGTTTCTTCGAAGCCTGAATAATTTTGACTATCATCCTCGTAGTCATAAGTATTGTAATTATCGGTATAATAATCCGAATATTGTGAGTAATCATCATTTTGATGTTGATTGAAATGATGTGTCCTTTCAGGGCGGTTATTCGGGTTATTCTGTATAACCGAAGGACGAGAATAATTTGGGTTCATTTGAGACCTAAAAGGGGGTCTGTGGAAGTTTTGTGGACGAAACTGTTGTCCTTGCTGAACCGGGGGATTATTTGGGGGGAAGTTTGGCCTTGTTTGTTGGTTAGGCCCAACAGGATTTGGTCTATAGTTTTGATTAAACGTTTGAGAACTATTTTGTGTTTTCAAACGGCAATTTGCAGCAATGTTGCCTAATCGACCACAATGAAGACACTTAAGTGGTTGTGTCGGCTTTCGAGGTGGGAAATTTGGTTTGAGAGGAACAGATTTGTTTGTTTTCTGATCCTCGAAATAAGATAACTGAAGCTCTCTTCTAATTCGGGAATGAGCCTCTAGAAGATCTTTTGGATTACTTGCACGAATTACTTGTCCTAACCGGGGTTCTAATCCCGTAAGAAGGGTATTCATGACCATAGTATCCACTAGAGTGGTCTGGGCGTCTTTTTGTTCTGGACTAAGCCCAGCAGTTTTGTGAATGCAGGAGTGCATTTTCGCACTCAATACTTGGAGACGATTGTAGAACGTTAATGGGGACTCGTTCGACAGTTGTTTTAGACGTTGTAAGTCGTGAATAAGGGAAGAGAGATCACGAGAATCTCCAAAGTGTAGGGTCAATAGTTGTTTGATTTCAAGGTACGATCCAGGATTCCTTGAATTAACTAACTGCGCCGCTTTCCCTTTGAGTTTATTTTTGATATGGATCACTAACAAATACTTTTGATCCGCGGTAGACATATTATATGGGCAATTACACGCATCTATGAAGGTTCCCAAGGAAATTTGGAACTTTTTTTTTGGAAATTTTCGTTAACCGATATCTCTCGGTTTCGGTGGTAACCGGAGTTGGTGAAGCTTGTGCCATTTTATGTGTATCGATATAAAAGAATTGGAACAAGAGAATAAAGTGTATAAAAATAAAATATTAAAGGGTATAGAAAATTAATATACTGTAGAATATGTTAATTGGGATAAACGATTGTTTGAACGATAGAACAGTATGGTATAAAATGTAAAGCAATTAAAAACGATAGATGAAAATATCAACTCAAATAAATCAATTATTCAGATAATAAATCAATAAAATAAGTAAATCAGATATATGAAATGGCAATAAATAAAATAAATATATCAAATAAATCAAGTAATGAAATAGATCAATATTTCATTCAAATCAAATATATAAAAATCAAATAATAAAATCAATAAAAATCAATGAAATCAAATGTATTAAATCAAATTATTAAAAATCAATTCTCAATAAAATAAATCAAATAATAATTACTTAAAACGAATGACGATTCACCATTACTTACATCAACAGGAACAATGAAAGCGCAGTGTTCTACGTTTGATTGCAGTGAGGACTTCTTCCAGGTTCGTTGTTCCGTTGAGAGATAGGAATCCGCCGCTACCAGTTAGAGTACTCGTGTTCTAGTAACGTTAGACGGATCCTACTGACTGCGCCAATTTGTTATATCACACTTTCAAAATTTCTCTTTTTAAAAAAAGATTTTATTTATAGTTGCACAATTATTAACTTTTAATATAAAACTTGAAAATAACAATATAATACTTTATAACAATAAAAAGACAAAATGAGTGTTAAACTAAACTAGACAGAACTGTAAGTAATAATGAATGCAGACATAAGGCAATTGAACAATTTATAACATTAGAATGCTGACTAAGCTGTCGCAGCGTTTGCTGTTCTCACGGATGTACGTCGTCGAAGGTAACCTGAGACGACACGTGGATGCTGACTCAGCTTGGGAACTGTTGCTAGATGGTTTCACATAAGTCGATGGAATAACTTATATAACATATATATATATATATATATATATATATATATATATATATATATATATATTGAAATGGAAATAAACATACACCACAATATAAGAAAAAAATAAATCAATAATATTTTAATCTAACGATAATAGTATATTAAAAAAGTAAATAATGCATTGCAACATAAAACCAATATTGGAAGGCAATAGAAAATTTCTCAGGGTGACTCTAAATATGTAAAAGACATATGAAAACATCAAATGCAATTAAAAGGTCAATACACATATAGAAATGACTAAATTATAAAGCTAGACCATAAACTTGTGATTTATAAATGAAAAATGCAACTAAAACAAGATAGTTAACACATTTTTGAAAACTTTCAAATATGACAGTTTCAACTAAATTTATTAAAAAGCAATTAGGAATTTAAATAAGCATATACAAATATTCTAAGAATTTGATATATTATAATGAAACCATTTAATGAATAGAAAATATAAAGTTTCAACTCAATTTTGAGATATAACATCCACAACTGACAGTAGCAAAATTCAATAGCACAGAATTATAGTAATTTCATATTTTAGGCTCAATAGGGGTAATAATTCACAAATTTAGGATCTTAGTAGTGTACTTCGGGGTAAATAAGTTTTGAAAACTTAATATTACCATTTAAAAAGTTCAACTGAAATCTCATATGTCATAATAACTTTGGATCAAGATTTTGACAGAACCAACGATCAAAACAAGCTGAAATTCATAAGACAACACAAAGACGGAACGCGGAATTGAAATATTGCATTGTTGAATTCCAACAATGAAAGAGTTTATAAAATTTCAACAAAAGTTATGGATGGAACGACTGGTGGTAAAAGGATCATAGAACAGCAAATTATTAAATTGCAGATTTTAAGAAAAGTTGAAGGTTTTATAAAAAATTGATTAGATATGGAATAAAATATTGGAAAAAGGATTATTATAGAGGCAAATAGTATTTGAAATATGCGGATTTAAAAAGTTAAAAATAATTAGTTCTATGTCAAAATTAAAAACTATAAAAGGAAGATCAAACATCTTTGTCACGAGAGTCTAAATTTCAGAGTGCAGCAGTAAACAATGTTAGGGGTTATAAAGTGAC
Source organism: Octodonta nipae (assembly GCA_034190945.1). Classification (NCBI taxonomy): domain Eukaryota; kingdom Metazoa; phylum Arthropoda; class Insecta; order Coleoptera; family Chrysomelidae; genus Octodonta; species Octodonta nipae. The sequence goes on from CM067220.1 coordinate 57,451,375, forward strand.
AGTTAGTTGTCAAAGTAAAAAGTTTTCGAGATACAAAATTAAAAAAAAAGTGATTGTAAATTGAATGGAAACAATCACTTCCGAAGACTAGTTGAATTAAACAGTGCAAAGTTAATGGGAATGTACTAAAATATAATACGAGCAAATCAGAAAAAAGGTATAGCAGCAATTATAGAATCAAACAAAAAAATCCAGAAGAGAAGCTGAGAGTAATTGGTTGAAATTTGGTAGCAGAAGTAAATATCAAAGATTTTCATACATTGATAGCAGAGATTTGTTGGGAGACAAATAGCAAAAGTTTTAAACATTGGCAGCAGAGGTATTGCAGTTAGATAGCAGCGTGTGAGGTATCATCAGAAATACATTAAGGTGAGACAGCATCCAGCAGCAAAAGCATTTTTCAAAAGGATAAAGTGAAAACACTTTAAAGAGTTTTAAAGTGAATAAGGTATTTACAATAGAAATTTAATTAAACAATTTAAACTGATATTCATTAACATTATAAAGTTAGAAATTCAAAGAGTATATATTTATTTGGGAAATAATCATTTTAGTAACGGTATTAAATTGAATAGAATTGCATTTGATAAATCAAATCAAATTCCGAAAAAGACAAATCTTTTTAGATTAATTACTAATCTATTATAAGGTATTCTGATATTTATATTTTTGAGTTACATTTGATTTATTTTTGATTGTTTTAATTGAGTTATTTGATGTTATATGATTATTATTGAAAAAGAGAGAAAGAGTTTGATAATATAAAATAAATAAAATTTGGTGTTTTATTATTGATGAAAAGTCAATTGGCACTTATAATTATATTTTCATAGAGAGTCTCAAGAGCCGAAGCAATTTTGGAGAAAAGAAAATTATGTGGAGTTTTTATGGAGTGGAAAATTAAAAGTTAAATAGTAAATATAAAATATCATCATACCACAAAATAAAAATTTCATAACAATACATTTTACATAAATTTTAGTTAAATATTTAACACGATTTTATAATATTTGATGATTGTTTTGTAATATTAAAAAGTATTTTTGAAATCTTATTTTCGCAACAAAAAACCTTTTCAAAATTATAGCAAATGTTTCTGTAATATTTCAGGATATATTTCAAAAGATTTTTTATCATTTGAATGGAAATGGCAACATGAATTAAAAATGAAACAAATAATGCAATCGGCAATACAAAATCTTAAGGTAGTTAATCAGAAAATACAGATAGTGAACTCTGAAAAGGCAATAAATGATATAATTCAGATTCTAAGAAGTTCAATGGATAACCCCGAAGTATCAGTATGGCATCAGTTTAATCCAAAACATAGTACAAATGGAAAATACAAGACTTACAGAGGGGTATATATCAGGACATCATAAGTACGAAAGGTTCCCTTATAAAATAACGAACTTTTAATAGTAGTTCGTCCTGGCTTATGTACAAACGATAATTTGACGCAATGGCTGCAGTTAACAGTTGGGTTACCCAAGACATGCCTACATTTTTAGTAATTTCATTAAGGAGTCCGACGTTAGAATTTATCCAATGCATTCCAGTGGCTGAACAGGGATAACTTCGAGAAGATGTCCTTATTAGATAAGAGCAGACGTTTAACACAGTTAGCCTACCAGACCTACCAGAGGACGATAAGGACCAATTGATTAGAGATTCAACGAAATCTGAGACTTAGTGGTATAAGGAACAGAAATAACGTCCCTTGTCGAAGTGGTCATTAACATGTCCAAATCAGGGGTACAAGCAGTCACCGTCAGTTAGGAAGAATCAGAGCCAACCCTTCAGGAAGTACTGTCCGGAATAAACAAAACCAATATTATAAATTAATATTAGCATTCTGCACTGAAGGTCATCAGTAGCTACTAAACAAAACAAAAATGAAGAAAATCGGTTGAGAGACAGAGGAGAAAATGGTATCTAATCGTTTTGTCTTTGCCTATATATATATATATATATATATATATATATATATATATATATATATATATACTATATATACTTACCCTATAACTTGGCAAATTAGTTTTTTTGTACTCAGTTGAACTATTTTTGGGAAGGGTTTCATATATTTTGAAATAAATTGTCCTGTAATCTATGTTAAAATAATAACATGGATAATTATAAGGATTCCATCCTGAGCAAAACAAAAGCTCAACTATTCCTTCGGCACGTACGGAAAAACTAGCTTTTGGTATGTTTCCTAATTCGAAATTTTGACTGAATTCCTTACTTTTATTCGAGATTAAAATTGTTGGAAGATCTACAAATTAAATATATATTATTATAAATGTTTTTTTACACATAGATTATTTTGCCCGTATAAAGGTATTTCTTTAGTTTTTTTCCGACAGTAGATAAATATTTGAGATTTAAAAGTGGAAGTTTCTACAGAAATATTTCCTCGTGCATATTCCGAGAGAAAGAGATTTCAACAATATGATCAACGAGCATTCCTGTGCATAAATAATGTTATTTATACTTGTGATACTAATTTGTGTTTGAAGACGTTTCAACTAGTATTGGGTCGTTCATGAATGAGTCGTTCAAAACGAACGACTCTTCTACATGTGCCACGAATGAGCGGCACAGTTAAGTCAAATAGCTCGTTCAGTTCGCCATTAATAGAGTCATTCAGCTCGAGCGAGTCTAGAGTCATAGGATGTGCTAAACGTTCAATCACGAACTAGACTCGTTGACTCGTTCATCGTTCAATCTTCCGACCGGCACAGTCACCTCGGCTCGGAGCAGTGGGCAGAAAAGAGCCGTCACCCGTCTGGTTCATGAGATGAAAGGTATTTTAAAATTTAGTCGGAAGGTTTTATTTTCAACGAATCGATGAATGGGTATTTTAAATTTTTATTATGACAGGCACTAAGGCACAGGATTGTTATTGTTTTGCAGTGTTTTTGTTATATAAATTTCTATTTGGGTTATAAGTAAGCATAATACTTTTATTTGTTTTTAATGTTTATAGTTGTTTTCTTTTTTGTGAATAAATAATACAAAAATAAAATTTTTGTGTTTAAGTAAATTAATGATTTTTAAATTATAACTCAGCAAAACTTTAATATTAGTTTGAGCAGTAAACTACACAAGTAAAGACATTATATAAATCCGCCTAAGGCTAAACGGTTTTAGGAGATCGTTCAATTGAACGACTCATTGTGAACGACTCGTTTTGGTGAGCTGAACGAAATGAGCCGGCTCACTAAAAAGAGTCATACAACCCAACGCTAGTTTCAACTCCAAATATTTTCCAATCACCCTGTTTTAATTGAAATCTTTTTCTTAAATTTGCGTTTATATATAAATTTTGTTATTTGTTAAAAAAATTTGCCAGTGACAATGTCTATTTTTTTTTTTCGAAGCAACAGATGTTATATCAACGCGAAAGTTTTAGGAAAAGCTTTCAATGATTGATAATGATTCACATCCCTTTCTCTTAGAATATTTGAGGAAGAATTTTTGTAATTTCAGTAATCAGAGTTATTTTCGAAATTGCCCTACTATACTTCTTCCATTTTTAAGTTTCAAATACGGATCTGTTGCAGGAAAAAACTGACGTGAGAAATACCCATGTACAGGCAAGATAATAGTCCCCAGTACATAGCCCTTTTGTACAACTATTACAATACTCATAAAAAATGCTTTAACAACTTCATTTCAATGAGACTACCACTTCCCTAAATTTTTAGAATACGAGATGGACGCATTCCCAAACGCACGGTAGCTTGTCCTTTTAGGGTGGTTAGGTTGTTTTATTAAAATAGTCTAATATTTTACTCTAATCAAAAAAGTGTGAGTCAAAACAGCAGAGAATTTTTTTGTACGAAAAAAAAAAGTGTGCGCAACCTACATAATATTCAGTAAATAATATTTAGTAAATATGTCAGTTGTGGGAGATTAGGTTTTATGACTGCAATAGTTGTAAACTGTTTTTTCATCTCCAAATTAAATATGTATAACAAAAAAAAATAAGTTTCCAACAAAAAAAGGACGCAATTTAAATAAAAAAGTCTAGATTTTTTAAAAATTTTCAAAAGATGCGATAAGCGTTTTTTGATTTTCACCAAATACCTAGTGAAAATCAAGAAACGTTTACTGTTTTATTTATTTATTATAATTACCCATTTTCAGCAAGTAAACTTGTGATCAATTCTTATAATTAATTCTTGAATTTAATAATCTTAATTTAATACACAAATGTATATGAATTCAGTTAATCGGAGTAAATTTACTCAAAAATTTTAAAGATACAGTTTTTAAATAATTTTTTTTTTAATTTTTATAATTATAAAATTTGCTTCCTAAACTTTTTTTAAATTTTATAAAATTTCCCTAACAGTGTTAGAATTGTTCATGGGTTTAGTAAACAAATATGTAAAAATATCGAAATATATCTCTTGGTCTTACATTTAACATTATTTTTCTAGATTTTATGAATTTCTTTTTTTAAATTCTATTAAGCTTAATAACTTTTTTTTAAATGTTTGTGGACTTAACTATATGAAACTTCACACTTAAATTATATACATGTATATATATATATATATACATGTATATAATTTAAGTATATATATATATATATATAACGTCAGGCGACCGTTCCTTTACAGAGACAAAACTTTCAACGGACGAACACCCGGACCATCAAAAGAGCTACATATATATATATATATATATATATATATATATATATATATATATATATATATATATTCGTTCGTCTGTTGAAAGTTTTGTCCCTGTAAAGGAACCATCAAAAGAGCTATATATATATATATATATATATATATATATATATATATATATATATATATATATCTTTTGATGGTCCGGGTGTTCGTCCGTCGAAAGTTTTGTCCCTGTAAAGGAACGATCGCCTGACGTTTCGCCAAAATCTCACTTGGCATTTTCATGAGGCTTTTCCTCTTCTTCCAACACGAAGGGTGGCTGCAGGTTAGGACCTTTCCGGACTACTTCGTATCCTCCGAGATCGTCGGCTAGGTCGTTCTCCGCTTGGTCTGCTCTCCGTGGCGTCTGAAGTGGAAGTCAGACTGGAAGAAGAGGAAAAGCCTCATGAAAATGCCAAGTGAGATTTTGGCGACACGTCAGGCGACCGTGCCTTTACAGGGACAAAACTTTCAACGGACGAACACCCGGACCATCAAAAGAGCTATACATAGTTCCGTCCGTGCCAACTTATTTTCAAATATATATATATATATATATATATATATATATATATATATATATATTATATCACACTTTTCAAATTAAACTTTTTAAAAAAGATTTTTATTATTATATATATTATAACTAACACAGACTGAGTAATAATGAATAAAGACTAAGTGAAATTCTACAATTTATAACGTTTACAATGATGAATCAGCATTGCACACGACAATTCTCACGGATGTTTTTTGGATCGTAATACGATACTGCACGTGTTGCTGAGTCAGCTGGGAACGACGAAATATAGTTGCTACATAAGTTCACACAAAGTAAGAGTAAAGTAAGCGGGCGGTGATCGCAAAGTAAAGTAAACTTTCTCCCAAAAAGATAAGGTCTGTAGTGCTTGACTGCGATAGTGGAATATCGAGTTTCTGCAGCACAAAGAGTACGGGAAGCATATGCTATAGGAAGATCTTTTCCTACGGGGCTTTGTGAGAGAACCGCACCAATTGCGAAAGCACTAGCATCAGTAGTGAGCAGGAATGGTTCTTAGAAATTTGGGTAGATCAAGATAGGGTCAGATACAAGGGCTTGCTTCAGTTCGTTGAAGGAAGACTTGCAATCTGCGTCGAAGATGAATTTGACGTCTTTTTGTAGGAGTTTTGTTAGAGGCTTCGAGATCTTAGCGAAATTGGGGATAAAACGTCGGTGATATCCGGCGAGACCAAGAAAAGATTTAACGTCTTTAGGAGTTCGGGGCTGAGGAAAATTCTGGTTGCATTCAACCTTTGAAGGGTTTGGTTTTACTCCTTCTTGGGTAATGAGATGACCCAGGTAAGCCACTTCCTTACGGAGAAAGTAACACTTGTCAGGTTGAATTTTTAAATTTGACTGTCTAAGACGCTTAAAGACTTCTGTCAAACGGGACATATGCTCATGGATGGTTGGTGAATAGACTATGATGTCATCCAAGTACACAAGGCAACGTTCATTTTGGATACCCAAAAGAATGTTGTCCATGACCCTCTGAAAGGTAGAAGGTGCATTTTTCAAACCAAATGGCATACGAACGAATTCGTAATGGCCATTTTCAACAGAGAAACCGGTCTTGGGAATGTCTTCCTCAAGTATTTCCAACTGGTGGAACCCGGAAGCGAGATCCAGTGTCGAAAAGTATTGACACTTACCAATTGGTTGAGGATATCGGAAATGTTGGGCAGAGGATATTTATCGTCTACAGTGGGTTCATTTAACTTCCTATAGTCGATAACAACTCGCCACTTTTGCTTACCAGAAGCATCGAGTTTCTTGGGGACGACCCATACGGGGGAGGACTAAGGAGAAGAAGATAATGCCTTGATCAAGCATTATGGAAATTTGGGTTTTCACTTCCTCCTTATGGACTTGAGGATATCTGTAGGATTTTGTGAAAACGGGCTTGGCATTATTGGTGTTAATAGAGTGTTTGACGGCGTTAGTAAACGTCAAAACATCGCCTTCGAGATCTTCGAATTCTAAGCAGAGATTTGTGATAAATTCTCGCTCTTCGTCGTTAAGATGTTTTGTCCGAATTTGTTCCCTGGTAGTAAAGTTTCTGTCTAAGTTTGTAGATTCAGAGTAATCGTGTGTATTCAGATTTAAGAGAGGGTTTGTATGGTCAAGGGGTTCTAAATGAAGATTGGAAATGTTAACAGTTTTGGGCATTGCGTTCGCGTTTATTACCGAAGTCAGAAATTCTCCCTTTGAATTAACACGTATAAACGCGTTGGGAAGTCGTACTTTGTCAATTACTTGTGTCGGTAAAATTGCGTCAGTATTTATAAGTTCACATTTAAGTTTGAAAATTTGTTCGGATCGTGCCTGGATTGTTATTTGATTATTATGCGTATGAGGTTGTGCATTAGTACCATTGGTTGTGTATTAGATTGGATTGCGAATGTTGACTGGACGATACGTGGAACGCTGACTCAGCTGGGAACTTGTTGCTTGTCTATGGTATAACTTATACAACAACTCCCATCCATATAAAAAAGTTGATGCTACAGCAGCTTTACCCTGGCTTTCATGGTTGATGGACTGGTGGTGGTACTGGATCTGAGCAGGGCTGATCGTAGTGGACTTTCGGAATTTCTTCGGATTATATTGCTGCCAAGAAGAGCAACCACAATTGCTGTTATCGAGATTGTGATGGAATACTGAACAGGATGTGTGGTTCTCCACAAATGGTTGGTCTATTAGCTTTTCCAATTCTCTGGATTTTGGCTAAACTTATGGTTGGCGACATTCAGGTCGCGGGCATCTAGTTTCTGTAGTTTCATGGGTTTGACTTTAGAAGTTGACTGATGGTTGGCAGGTTGTCGCAATAGTTGTAGGGGATGTCTAAGTGTTTATTGGGAAATAACACCACACTTTAAAGGAAATTGCTGTATATTCCAAACGTTTCGGGGTCTACATCAGACCCCGTTGTCAATGGCTAAGAAACTACGGATTAAAAAGGTACAATTCCAAGATGTAAATTTAAATATTTGACAATGTTTATTATTTGATTTTTTAAAGTGTGGTGTTATTTCCCAATAAACACTTAGACATTGAAAAAGATGCCACAAGCATCCTTCAGAAAACAGTTGTAGGGGATGTTGGCTGGATGACTCTTAAGTGTGATGTTTGTCAAAGTCGTTGGTGGTCTTTCTGGCATGGACTCTAGTATTACCGATGAAGGAATTGCAACTGGGTTGGACTGTCAATAGAGAATTTGTCGATATGGATTGGGTATTTTTGGCATTTTCTCCCTTGCACTTAATGTTGATGGGCAACTGTCCGGAAATTGAGATTAACCGAAGCTAATATTAAAGGTTTGCAAGTTGATAGAAATTCATAAAAAGCATGATCGTCTGTAATGAACACAATTGACTTCCTAATGGCTTCAATATTTTCCGAAAATATTTTCTCTTCGGGCTGAATTTTTTTGAGTGTGGTGTTAAGGTTCTTAATGACTGAAGTTGTTACAGATAATTGTTTCATTAACATTTCAATTTGGTGTTTGTCTTTAGTAATTTTATTTATAGAGTCACTAAAGTATTTACCGTCAGTTGTATCTAAGTTACCAGAAATAGCTTTCCAAACTGATCCCAGTCCGTTAATGAGTCAGCGTTTCTTTCTGTTGGTACTGAAAGTTTCAGTGGCGACGAAAATTTCTGTATATTTGATGTTGACAGATTTAGATATTTGTTTTAATAGGCTTATGTTTGTCTCTACTTTTGATTTGAAGATTTTGATGTTAATTTTATTGTCGTTAATAGCTTCTCAAAACTCTGTTCAGTATATTGTCGTTGTTTGAAATATCGTCTCGAAAGGGGCCAAGATCTTTGTAAACAAGGAGTGTCCATTTGTCATTAGAAATTTTAGGGGTGCCTCCTTCATGGAAGAAAACTCCTACAGTATTGTTAACGGGCGTAATAGAATACTGTTAAAGGTTCACCACTGAAAACAGCCCACAGAATCTGAAAAGAGTGGAATTATTCAAAATAGGGTTTAAGTCTGTCAAAGTTAACTTTAGTTATTTGGTTTGTTGCAAATTTATGATAACAGTACAGTCTGTTATTAAGGGCTCTCACGTATTCCTGATTGTAAACGTTTCTAGATGCCTACTAGAAGTGTGTCCCAATATAAGTTCATAGGGCGTGTACGGTGGTTTTGTTTTTCGTGTTGTTGTAACAGATAATGGCATAAGGGAGGACATTAAATGGATGTTCGGCGGGATGTTCTGCTGTATTTGCCCTTTTCTTTTAATAGAACCGTGTGACTCTAGATGTTGAACGCTGGAGAATGACTGTTTTATGTCGTATAGTTGAAGTAAATCTCTCATTAAGGTGTTATCGAATTCACGTCCATAGTCAAAATGGATGGGAAGTGAAGTTACGTAATGTTGAAAGAAAATCAGAAGGGTGTTTACGACAGTTGAAGCTGTTTTGTAGCTTATAGGATATGCTTGTGTTCATTTTATGATTTCGACCCTAATATGCAGTGCATACTTTCTAGATGGATATTCAAAGATGGCAATGTTAGTATGTTCAAACGGAGGATTTAATTAATTGTTCTACACTTTCAATTAAACCGGTCCAATTATATTTTTCTCTAATACGTCTGAAATTTCAAAAATAGGAAGCTCTACATTATTTTCTTTGCAGTATGTTCTAGAGTCGTTGAACTGATCTTGGTTGTTATAAATGATTTTAAAAAGATGTGAGACGACAGTTTCAGGGTCATAGGACAAAAGTACAACTAAGTATTTTCTATACTTGCAGTTTTACTGGCTAAGATGTTAAGAGTGTCGTTACTGAAATCGGGTTCTTCGCAGAAGTCTTAAATAATTTTGTAGTGTAGTTTTGTTTTGCCAAAAAAACGTTACTATGTGCTTGTGGGACTTGTCTAGAAGTGGAGAATTGGATATTTCAATTCTGAGTAATCGATTATTTATTATTTATTATTTCGATTCAGTTTTGTAAAGTTGAACAAATCGATTAAACTCATCGGTTATTCTTTTGTCATGTTCGTCGTTGTTGTCATAATTTTCAGGTTGTTCGGAGTCAGTTTCGTTATTAGCGAAAATTTTGATTTTTGAAAGGAAGTCAGTAGATTGCATGAAATGGTTAAGGTTTTCAATTTGGGTTTCGAGTTCGCAACAAAGTTGTTGTCAAATCGGGGGGTTGGTCTAGGCTCGGAAGCGCTAGAAAATCCTGGCATTGATGACTTTTAAAAGACTCGATAGGGGTATCGTCGAAAAATTGTTCGACGCTTGGATAAGTTCATATTCGTAATCGCAACTGTTGTTTTCACCTGTATAATAACTGTAATCTGATTAGTAGTACTGTTAATTGAAATGATGGGTCCTTCCTGAACGGTTATTCAGATTGTTCTATATTACAGATGGGCGAAAATTTGAGACCGAAAAGGGGGTCTCTGGAAGTTAGATTGACGAAACTGTTGAACAGGAGAAGTATTTGAGGCAAAATTTTACCTTGTTTGGTGGTTAGGCTGAACAGAATTTGGCCTACGGTGTTGGTTGAATGTTTGAGAGTTGTTTTGTGTTTGCAATCAGTAATTTACGGCTATATGGCCTAATCGACCACAATGAAGACACTACAAGGTTCTTGGAAGTCCGCTTTGAAAGGAATCGATTTATTCGCTTTTTGATCCTCATAATACGACAGCTGAAGCTCTCTTCTAATTCGCGAATGTGCCTCTAGAAGATCTTGTGGATTACTGGCACGAATTACTTGACCTAAACGGGGTCTAATGCCGTAAGAAGAGTATTCATCAGCATTGAATCCACGAGTGTGATCTGGGCGAATTTTTGTTCTGGACTTAGCACAGCCGATTTGTGCATGCATGAGTGCATTTTCACACTCAAAACTTGGAATCAATTGTAAAACGTTAGTGGAGACTCGTGTCAAAGTTATTTCAGACGTTGTTTGTCATCCATAAATGACGATTTCAAGGAACGACGCGGCATTCCTTGAATTTACTAACAGCGCCGCTTTCATTTTGAGTTTATTTTTTATATGGATCACTAACATACTTTTGATCCGGGGTCGACATATTATATGCGCAATTACACGCGTTTATAAAGGTTGCCAAGGTCGTCTTAAACGTAAAGAAATTAAAATTGTAAACGCAAATAAATTAGTTATTCAAATAGATAAATGTATCGATATAATTAGCAAATCAAATATTTCAATAAAATCAAATATATCAAAATAAAATTGAAATATATAAATATTTAATACAAATAATATAATAATAACAAAATATTACCACCCCCTGTGGTGCCCGGGTGAGAATAGCACCATGGTATCTACCGCCTGTCGTAACAGGCGACTAAAGGGGCGGCGGTCCGCTGACCTACTACCTAACCTTTCTCCCTTCCCCAAAACGCGCACGGGATGATCTGGTTTAAATCAGTTCATCTGGGAAGTGAAAATGGAGCTACAGAGTAGATGCCTCGGAAAAGAGCCGCTTCCTGGGGATCGCCAGGGCATGTCTGGAGCCGGCGCTGGACATGACAGCATGCGGGACGTCGGTGGCGGGGTGCTGAGGAGGCGGGCCCCTGTCGTTCAAAGAGCTACAGCCCAACAACCACAACAACACTCACCAACACGGTCACAGCATCAACGTGACCATGACCAACGGAGTCAAATGAGAACGAGAACTCCACTCGCAGAAAGTGTTGCGCAGGATCAACAGCCAGCGCTCACTCAAACGGGACTGAAAAGACAGCGCATGAAATGGACTGACGCCATGAATGAATTTATAATGCGCATGTTTTACAGAATTACGAAACTTGGTCAGGATAAGACTGGATATCGCTAAATACTCCATCAAGAATTCTGTCGTGAGTACCCAGAGCTTTAAGTTACCGAACAGAGAGTCGCAGATTAATATCGTGTCATCTTGAGAAATGGCCTTATTTCGTCTGATCAACTGGACACAATAAAGAGCGAAGTTGAGCGTGAATTATTTGGTCGAAATACAACAGATCCAGAGCTTGAAACACCTTTGGCGCAAAGAGCGGTCGAGACTCAAGAACTTCAAAAAGAACAGATAGCCAACGATGACCTGCTTGAGAAAATCCAAGCAGAAATGGAAAAAGCTCTTATAGAGTATAGTGGGACAGATCCACTGAATAGAGCAACTCTTTTTTATCTTGCCAAACTATGTTTTAGGTGCTAATACGTTAGAGTCACTACACACAATCATCTACTGTGCTGCAATTTCCATATGCACAACTATTGGGGTCACAATAAGACCAAAGCAAGACCCTCCCCAATTTAGACAAACACCTCGAATACCACCTTGGCAAAGAAGGCTAGAAGGGAAAATTAATTCTCTTCGGAAAGACATTGGAAGACTGACCGAGTACCAACGAGGGGTCAGGAACAACAGAATTGAAATACAGTCCCAGTGGAATGGAGAAAACATCACATATCAGCAGTGTCTGGACAGTCTACGACAAAAGCTCTCCATCTACACAAGTCGATTGAGAAGGTATAAAACCAGTAACCAACGGAAACTAGACAACTCACTTTTCCGAAAATCAGAAAAAGGGTTTTATAGAAAACTCAACATCAATAATAATGAAACTCCTAGTTATCCCAGTAAAACGGCCATCGAGCAGTTCTGGAAAACACAACTTTCATCAACGGTTTCCCATAACTACAGAGCAAGCTGGATTAAGAAGGAGGAGGCTGCATTTCAGAATTGTGATAACATGCAACACCAACCATTTAGAACGGAAGACATTTCCAACATAATGAAACACCTACATAACTGGAAGGCCCCAGGACCAGATAGTGTTCAGAATTACTGAATAAAGAAACTTTACGCCACCCACGAAAAATTAACAGAACTTATTAATGACATATTTATCCATCCACACAAGATGCCTAGTTTCCTTATGCATGGTGCTACATACCTCTTACCAAAGGATAATCTCTCTACATAGGACCCAGCCAAGTACCGACCAATCACTTGCCTCCCAACCTTATACAAACTTAATGCATTAATCATCGGCTTTTCAGAAATTGTGAGCTGAACAACAAAAGGGATGAGCGAAAAACAACTAATAATTGATTCCGTTGTCTGCAATCAAGCCTACACCAAACGACGAAATCTGTACACGGCATATGTGGGCTACAAAAAGGCCTTTGATTCAGTTCCACTCGATTGGCTCATTCAGGTGCTGAAACTCTATAAAGTAATAATATTGTAATAATCCATATGCAATTTGACCTAGACAAATACCGAATTATTAATATAGTTAAAGGCAAAATACAGCAGGGGCCGTACGAAATGGGAGATGGCACCCAATTGAATCAATGGCGGAAGGTCATACTTATAAATATCTTGGAATAAAGCAGGCTCACTATGAAAAAGGACCTATCAACAGAGTTCTATAGAAAGTTAAGACGACTGTTCAAAAACCAAGCTTAACAGTAACATTCTGTTTCAGGCTATTAACACGTACGCGTATTAAGTGCTCAGTTACTCATTCGGAATAGTTAATTGGTGCAAGGCTGACATTGAACAACTACAATGGAAAGTTCGAGTTCTACTAACAAATGCACAAAATCACCATCCAAGGAGCTCTGTCGAACGAACAACGTTGCCACAGTATGAAGGAGAAAGAGGATTGGCCGATATAAGCAAACTACTAGATCAACAAATTTCTAATTTGCTTTGTCATTTCCAAAAACTCGCAGAATTTTCTGATCCACACAGAGTCTCATATGCCAAGCTCTGGACTCAACACCGCTAAAGTCCAATTGCACCACCGGCCAAGTGATCAGAAACTGCTCAAATGGAGAGAGAACTTCATGGAAGACATATAAATGGTGTCAACCAAGATTACGTCGACAGTTCGGCGTCGAACTAATGGTTGATTTCTGATCATATGTTCCCTGAAACGGAAGGCTTTATATTGGCAGTCCAAGATCAAGTAATTCCAACTAAGAACTATCTAAAGTACATCGTTAAAGACCATTCTATCAACAACGACAAATGCAGATACGGTTGCTAAACATCTGAATCTATCCAGCATATCACAGGAGGTTGTCAAGCGTTCAGTGCAACTGAATACAAAGAACGACACGATGCTGTGGCAAAAATACTGCACCACGAACTAGCACTGAAACTGAACTATCACAGTCGGTAAGAATACCCTACTATATATACAAACCACAATCTGTTTTAGAAAATAACACCTACAAGCTGTACTGGGACCGCACGATACTGACAGATCACAATAGACTAGAAATAGTTTTAGTAGACAAAGTCTCTAAATATTAAGCAGGCTGACAAAATAGCCAAATACAGGGATTTAGAATTTCAAATAAAGACACAGTGGGACAGGAATAACACACGAACTCTACCAATTATTATGTTAACAACAGGAGTAGTTCCAAAACATCTAGAAAATAATTTAAAATACCTCGGTATTTTAAATTATTTTTACCACCAATGCACAAACATCTTTACCAACTAATGCAAAAAGCCGTTCTGTTAGGAACAGCCCGGATGGTCAGAAAATTCATGGGAGACTGCCACGACTCCAACCACGGGCATGATATCCTGGCAAGGGCTCCCACAAAGCTGAACCGTTTTGATATCTAAGATATCTGGGGTGTAGTGACTTTTCACCACTGAAAACAGCCCACAGAATCTGAAAAGAGTGGACTTATTCAAAATAGGGTTTTAGTCTGTCAAAGTTAACTTTAGTTATTTGGTTTGTTGCAAATTTATGATAACAGTACAGTCTGTTATTAAGGGCTCTCACGTATTCCTGATTGTAAACGTTTCTAGATGCTTACTAGAAGTGTGTCCCAATATAAGTTCATAGGGCGTTTACGGTGGTTTTGTTTTTCGTGTTGTTTTAACAGATAATGGCATAAGGGAGGACATTAAATGGATGTTCGGCGGGATGTTCTGCTGTATTTGCCCTTTTCTTTTAATAGAACCGTTTGACTCTAGATGTTGAACGCTGGAGAATGTCTGTTTTATGTCGTATAGTTGAAGTAAATCTCTCATTAAGGTGTTATCGAATTCACGTCCATAGTCAAAATGGATGGGAAGTGAAGTTACGTAATGTTGAAAGAAAAGCAGAAGGGTGTTTACGACAGTTGAAGCTGTTTTGTAGCTTATAGGATATGCTTGTGTTCATTTTATGATTTCCAATTATATTTTTCTCTAATACGTCTGAAATTTCAAGAATAGGAAGCTCTACATTATTTTCTTTGCAGTATGTTCTAGAGTCGTTGAACTGATCTTGGTTGTTATAAATGATTTTAAAAAGATGTGAGACGACAGTTTCAGGGTCATAGGACAAAAGTACAACTAAGTATTTTCTATACCTGCAGTTTTACTGGCTAAGATGTTAAGAGTGTCGTTACTGAAATCGGGTTCTTCGCAGAAGTCTTCAATAATTTTGTAGTGTAGTTTTGTTTTGCCAAGAACGTTACTATGTGCTTGTGGGACTTGTCTAAAAGTGGAGAATTGGATATTTCAATTCTGAGTAATCGATTATTTATTATTTATTATTTCGATTCAGTTTTGTAAAGTTGAACAAATCGATTAAACCCATCGGTTATTCTTTTGACATGTTCGTCGTTGTTGTCATAGTTTTCAGGTTGTTCGGAGTCAAATTTTTTTTCACGAAATCGGTAGTAGATACGACAAAACTATAAGAGAACATAAAGTTTGGTATAACAACAAAGCTTATCTTTACAACTTTTGAAAGTACCAGTGGCTCACCAAAACAAAATTCTGAAGGACAACAGTGGACAGGGTTCCCGACAAAATATCAACCTGTATATTTGCAATCGAAATTGGTATGTCACAAGGTGTAAACTCTTAATTGTAATATCTATGCCAAATTTCATTTCAATATCTTGTGAAGTGCAGATACTATGAGAAAAGAACTTGAAAAAAATTGAAACTTTAACACTCTGTATCTTGAAAACGAAACGTTTGCGGACCCATGTTTATGGGACCTTTTCTTCCTAAAACTATTCAAGGAATCTCCCCTTTTCGTTTGTACCTCCAATTTAGGAACACCCTGTATATCTTTTATTAACATATTATTTTAGAGGCTATTAGGGGGTACTACCGATGACGAGGACAGTTCAACTGATGAAAATGACGTTGCTAAAGAATGTTATAATAAAACTCATGATGCTTCTAGTCATGCAAATTTATATTCGGAATAGATAACTTTTTCTAAAAATATATATGTTTATAGTTGACATAAAACATGGTCTGAACAAAATGTAGTTATTTTTCACGTAGACTGAAAAATTCATAAACTATGAGTGCACTATTTTTGTCGTATTTTGTCTTGCGCGCACTATTTTTGTCGGATAATGCTATAATTGATTTAATAGCCTTCATATCTATGACGTGTTATGTTTGTACGAAATATTGCATTAATAAAACCTAACCTCCCATAACTGACATATGTAGGTTGTCGGACTAAAAAAAGAGACTGAAAATTTGTGGGTCGTTATAGACTAACTTCTGAGGGAAATTTTGAACAATTAAAATTAAAAATTAGATGTATTGTAATGAAAAAACGGTAACGCTCTAGAGTGACATGATCCGGGTGTCGGTCTCGATGATTGCTCCCTCTTTTTTTTTCCGAACGACAAAAAAAAATTTCAACTGTTTTGAGGCATACTTATTCGATTAAATTAAATATTTGACTATTGTAATAAAAAACACCTCACCACCCGAAAACCTCATTGTATGATCTGTGCCTAAAACGATGAAATTTCGGGAAATGGTAGACTCATTGAATTTATGTTGTTAAAGCAATTTTTATGAAAATTGTAATAAAACACGTCCTCAATTATTATTTAGAAATTAGCCATAATGATTTTTGGAAATTACAAATCATGCAAGTCGCAGGTTCATTTTTACTAATTCGTTATTCCTACCTTCCCATCGAGTATCAAATAAAGGTTGTCTTGTTTTTGGTAAACTTTCCTCTATTTTCCAGTCTCTTAATAACCATCTCGTTGTACATATATGGTTCTTCGAAAATTCGCAGTTGTAATCGTCATCAATTGTGGGTAAAAATTTGATACCTGAAACCAATTAAAAACAACATGTTATATTTCATGAAAACTACTTCATGAATCAGGCTCTTGAAAACATTTTTTTGTATTAAGCATTTTGTGTATAAACCAGAAATTATTAATATTATATTAGAAAACAAACCTCTAAAGGTGGCGGATATGTTTAACAAGTATTTCAACAGAGCTCATTTGAAGATCCTAGAACAGAGAATCGACAAACGAAATTCAAATTCTTCAGCAACGACAAGTGGTGTAAACTCGGTGCCATTTTCTTTTAAGAATTAATTGAACTATATGAAAAAAAATCTTCTTGTGAATATAACGAAATACCACCACTCAAGGGCGTACCCAGCTTTTGGTTTAGGGAGAGGCAAAATTGGGAAAACCATTTTCCTAGAGAAAGGAACAAATCAGAATTTTTTGGTCCAGGTAGGGGCAGTCAGCAATTTTATGGGAAGCTTTAATGGCTCATGGCAGGTTTTTCCGGTCATGCCGGCATCACAGGTTAAAGACAAATATCACCTTCTATAATCAAACCCTATATTCTGTAACTAATCTCTCCTTTAATTTAGGTATTTTTCCTAGTGCCTTAAAAGTTGGCGTGTTTCACTAATTTACAAAAAAGGTGATTCGCAAAAAATCGAAAATTTCAGACCAGTGCGTACTTTCTTGGAAAGATTTCTGTCCTTTACAGAAAAATATAGTTTTTTTCTAAAAATCAGTATGTGTTCCTACGAAGAAGTCGACTTCGTTAGGAGTTCACTCTTATTATCGGAGTATCATGGATGGAGTGCCTGGAGGCGGGTGTTCAACGTGTTGAGATTTTTGCGACTACAGCAGGGCGTTCAATTAGGTCAACCATGATATTCAGTTAAATAAATTATATATATGACTATGGTGGTAAATACCTTATAATTGGATATCTAGTTTTCTCTCATGACGACAACAGTATGTAAAGGTAGGCTAAGCTCAGTCTCAGTATGAAACAATTGAGGGATCGATACTGGGCCAAGCATTGTTTGTATTATTTGTGAACGAGCTTTCGGTTCCAGTAACATTTATTCTATAATATCGACAACAGATCAATAATATTGCATATATCTTAATATTCTTTATAAACAAAGTGCAACTGGTTGCTTCATAAAGTAACACAATGGTTCGATTATAATGATCTTTTCCAAGACCATCAAAAAACAAAATCAATACATAGAAGGTAACACAGGTATAAAAATTTCCAGGACTAACTGTGACAAGTGTCTAACATTTGATAAGCTGTGTAACAGGTTGACTAGTAAATTCGAAGTTTGAGAAATGTTTTGAACTGGTGATGTTAGATATTATGGAATTCGTTTCTGGGGTCTTTCGAAGTGAACGAAAGATGTGTTTACTGTCCAAAAGAAAATATTAAAAAATGTTTTTTATTTGAGAAGTATTTGTATTATATTAGGGTTCCGTATATACAATATACGGATACCCTTATAATATCACTCTGGGGGGGGGGAAACTAAAAAAATCGACCGTTCCCCTTAATCTCCGAAACTACTAAGCCTAAAATTTTGAAAAAATAAGAAATATAGAACGTTGACCGAACTTTACTGGAAAAATAAGGAGAAACCATTAATATTAATTTTGGAGCGCAAATTATAGAATTAAATGAAAATTTACAAATATATATTTTTTAAAAGCATCATATACATTAAATAAGGGACACAAATATATTTTTTCATATTTAAAAAAATAGTTAAAAATATATTAACGAAAATATACCAAAATTTACCGATTTGTCCTCCCCCCTTATCTCCGAAACTATAAAACGTATAGTTTTGAAAAAAATTAGAGGTATAGGGTCTGACCTGAAGTTTACTGGAAAAATAAGCAGAAACCTCTACTTTTAATTTTAGGGGCAAATTACAGAATTAAGTTGAAAATATAAAATTAAAATTGTTTGTAACGCATCATGTTGTATATCAAATGAAAGGGCTCATTATGACGAAAACAAATATATTTTTTAAATAAATTAATTAAAAGATATTTAAAAAATATTTTAAAAAATTACCCATCCCCCATCTCCAAAACTATACGACGCAAAAATTTGAAAAAATAGAGGTGTAGCCGCTCACATGAACTTTACTAAAAAATAAGGAGAAACCCCCTGATATTGATTTTGGGGGGCAAATGACAGAATTAAATGAAAAATAAATAATTAAAATTGTTTCTAACGGATCATGTAATATATCAAATCACAGGGCTCATTATGACGAATTCAAATATATTCTTTTAATTTTTTTTAAATGAATATTTTAAAATATATTAATAAAATATTTAAAAAAATACCCATCCCCCCTTTATTCCCCAAGCTATAAGACCTAATTTTTTTGTTTACAGGAAAAATACGGAGAAATCCCTAATATTAATATTGGGGGCCAAATTATAGAATTAAACGGAAAATAAAAAAAATATTTTTTAACGCATGATGCAATACATCAAATGAATGGGCTCATTATGAAGAATACAAATATATATTTTTCATATTTTTAAAATTAATCGTTTACAAGATATTAACATAAAGATATAAAAAAATCCCATTTCTCGCTTTATTTCGGAAACCATACTACCTAAAATTGGGGGGGAGAGCGCGTACACATTAAAAAAAACGGGCACATGGAAATACTGGAGCGCATCAGGCATAGTGTATACGCACATTAACTTTCTGATAACCCAGAGATTAATCTGACAATTATATAGTGGGGTGGCTGTAAAAAGGGGTAGAAAAAAGTTATTCGAGCGTGAAATATTGTTAATCCGACAATTTGTTTTTTTTTAATTACTTAAAAAGTCGGTCCAAGTCGACAAAGTAGACATTGGTGTATATTTCACTCCTATTATTGGTAATAATAAACTGTAGTAGTTAGTATTAAACACTGGAATTTTGTGTGGTTACTTTCTTATGTGACTGCGTTACCGAAAACGTGAGTAAATATCAAAACATATTGTTATAGTTCAAATTTCCAGATAAAAGGATTAATCACACCTTAACCAAATATTAATAGAATCCATAAAAACATTTACTTTTTTCTTCGTTTTTTATAAAGGACTGGACAGTACATAAAATTCTTTAAGTTTGTTAATTAAAATTCTTCAGTATTTTTATTCTGATGTTGGACAATCTCGTGAAGTGTTTTTTATGTCCAAGTAAATTATCTACACTACATGTAGGTAGTGTGCTAATTGTAGTGTACGATATCATCCATCGTGTGCTAGTCGCACTATTAATAAATCAAGAAAGAGATGTTATACTGCCTGTTATCGAGAAAATGCAGACAATGCACATGCTGCATTGTATAATGAAGATGACATTAATGATGATGAGTTTATAAGTTAGATGAAAACTCCAAGGCTCTCTTTAAGCTATTAGATAAGAGATTAAACAGCTTGGAATCGAAATTTTCCATGGCTACTAACGCATTAAATGAAAAAATTTGAGCCATTGAAGATAGGATTACGGTACTGGAGAATAATGTATCTAATGTTGTGGAAACTACCCTATCTGAAATTCTTGATAGACAACTTCGTGAAAAGAATATTGTTAATTCGAATACACAAATGGCGAACAGTGAATAGGTACAAGTCAGTACGCTCCCAAAAAATATCGAATATTGTTAGCAAATACAGCTTAAATTGTACTCCATTTTTGCACACGTGCTGTCCTGGAAAAGTATTACCGAGTGATTATGAAGGCATTCGCAAGAGTGCCAGAAACTCTGGAAAATCAAGCGAAACTCCAGAACCTCTAAATGCACGTGTTAATCAGCTACAACAAGAATTACAGGCAGGCCTTCGGGACATTAGAGAACATTTAAAGGATGAAGAAGATCTTTCGAACGAACCATCATCGATTACAACAATGATGGAAAATTTTGAAAAAAAGATGTCACTCTCAATGAACGAAATTAAAGCCCATATAAAGAACCTACAAAAAAATATCGACACCTGCATGCAAGGAAATACATTAAATGGTATAATTATCAATGGCTTAATGGAGCGGGATGGTGAGAATATTTACGAAGAGGCAATCCAAGTTTTAAAATCAAAAATACAGGTTAACATTTCCATTAACGATATTAATTATTGCCACCGAATAGGAAAAAAGTCACCACAAAAAACCAACTCGGAGAAAAAAATCCTCGACCCGTATTGTTTGTGTTTATACATCGATGGAAACGCGATGAGTTTACAATCAGAAGAAAAACCTGAAAAATAGTGGCTATTTCGTGAATGAGTTATTAACGCAAAAAACTTATAAACTGTATACAAACGTGCGTCAAGTGATCGGTGTGCGAAATTGTTGGACCTGGAGAGGTCAAATTTATGCATCGGTTAATAACACGAAAATACGTATAGACAAAGAATCTGATTTAGTCAAAGTATGAAATTATGTGAGTACTGCATAGATTTGTAACTTCGTTAATTTCATTTTGTTTTGGGTTTGTACTGATATGTATAATCATATCTAAATTATATCAAAACCGACATTTTCTGCATTGGTTTCTGTTTTGTTTATGGTGTTTACATTTTTTCTTTCACTTTGTAGTATTATTTTTCTTGGTTATATTTGCTATATATTGGAAATTTTTATAGGTTATCGTATGATATTTAATTTAAATTCCTATTCTAAATTGTCTAATATCACTAAGTTATTTAAACCGGATCAAATAAAATATCAAAAATAAAAATATTTACTAAGTATCATTAATATCTATATCTATATCGAAAACTATCTTATTATAATAACTCCATCATTTCTATATATAGGGTTCTAATACTAACATTATTTACAATGTATGATACAATGTATAGATGAACAAATAATGAATATACAATGTGCCTGTATGAATATTAGATCACTTATAGCTCACTTTGAGGATTTCAGGGCAATTATTGTAGAAAAAAGTTATGACATTGTTGAACTAGCTGAGACTTGGCGAAACGGTAATATATTGGATGATATAATAAAGATTAATGCATATCACTTAATTCGTAACGGTAGAATAAATAGAGGTGGAGGTGTCTGTATTTATTTGAAAACTAGCTTAAGCTATTCTGAGATAAAAGTTAGTAATGAAATTGAACAATTATGGATAAAATTTATGGTACGTTTTGAAAGTTTTGCATTTGGTGTTGTTTATAAACCCCCAAAACATAATTTAAGTACTTTTCTCCATGTTCTTGAAACTTCTATATCTGAATTGGCTGTTATATCCCAAAACTTAATATATGTTGGTGACTTTAATACAGATTTGTTAAAGTTTCAGAATAGAAATGCAACTGAAATGGTATAGTTTTTTGAAAGTTTTGGTTTAAAACAATTAATAAAGCAACCTACTAGAACATGTGCTTCATCAGCCAGTTTAATTGATTATGTGATAACTGACAATGAAAACATTATTAAAAACATTGAGCTACAACATCTTCCAAAAATAAGTGACCATGATCTCATATTTTTTCTGGTGAATATAAAATTTGAAAAATCACATCTAATGCAGAAAACAGTTCGAGACTAAAAATTTAAATTATTTGCAGTTTGATTCAGACCTTCCTTGGCGTAATATTTTTGACATACCAGACATAGATGGCAAAGTAAAATTCTTAAGTGATAATATTACCATATTATTAGACCTACACGCTCCCCATAAAACCTACCGTATTACTAAACCTTACGTACCATGGTTAACTCAGGGTTTACGCGCTATGATGAAAGATCGTAACAAAATATTACCTAAGTTTAAATTATCAAAAAATATCTCAGACTGGCAAAACTATAAAATTTTACGTAATTTAGTAACATCGACAGAAAGGAGAGAGAAAAAGGTTTATTATTCCACAAAATTAGTGAACACAACGAGTTCTAAACAAAAATGGTCCACATTTAGAGAACTGGGGATTGGAAAAAATAAATCTGCAAGTGAATTACCACCTGAAATAAGCGATCCTACTCAAATAAATAATTATTTTCTTAACTCGATCCGTAAGCTCCCTGAAAACGATGACTTGTTGTGGTACTATAACACAAATAGAAGAATAAATTCCCCGCTCGGTTTTTTCGAGCTTTCAGAGCTCGATGTTCTCAAAATAATAAACAGTATCAAAGGAAAAGCCATAGGGCTTGATGGAATTAGTATACAAACTTTGGAGCTATGCTTGCCTTTCTTACTACCGTTCATTACCCATATAATTAATTTTTGCATAATTCACTCAGTATTTCCCACTCAATGGAAAGAGTCACGAGTTACACCTCTCCCCAAAAAATCTAATCCTACTTCTTTCAGTCATATTCGACCAATATACTTATATTACCGTCCATGTCAAAAATAATTGAAAAAGCGATAGAAATCCAATTACGTGAACATTGTACTAAAAATTCGCTAATACCAGCACATCAGTCTGGATTTATAAAACAGCATAGTTGCAACACAGCGCTACTTAAAATTACAGATGATATATTAGAGGCAACTGATAATGGGAAACTTACTATTCTGATCCTGCTTGATTATTCCAAAGCATTTGACACCATAAAACACAATATTTTACAGTCTATACTACATTATTCTGGTCTATCAACAAACGCTGTTAATCTACTGAATAGTTATTTAGACAACAGAACACAATTGGTAGAATATAAAGGCAATAGATCTCTGCGCTCAGTAAACAGGAAAGGTGTGCCCCAAGGGTCAATTTTGGGCCCCACACTTTTCAACTTATATATTTCTAATTTTCCAGCCGCCTTCCTGTCCTGTTCACAACATTTTTATGCTGATGATACTCAAGTGTATCTATCATTCTTCCCACAGGAAAGTGAACAGGCTATATCTGCAATTAATTATGACTTAAGTGCATGGTTGCAGTTATCTCAAAATTTCTCAACAGATTTAACAATTGCCTAAAATTAAATAATTATGCAATTCCTTATCAAAAAAAGGTTAAGAGTTTAGGTATAACTTTAGATCAAGACTTAAGATATACGGACTACATCAATAAACGCCTGCAGAGTGGTTATCTATACTTAAAATTAATTTATCAGCAAAGGCATTATTTAAATAGGAAATCGAAAACCTTACTCTGTGATGCATATGTACTGTCCCAATTTAATTATTGTGACAGCGTTTATGGCCCATCTTTAACGGTAACCGACGCCAGACGTATTCAAAAAATTCAAAATTCATGCTTAATAATAATAATTTGGAGTTCGAAAGTACGACAGAATAAGCTTTACCTTAAAATTAAATAACTGGCTCAACATGACTAATCGCAGATACCTTCACTCTATATGTCTATTCAATGAAATAATTCGTAATAAATCTCCTCAATATTTGTACCGAAAAATATTATTTAGGGCAGATGTGCATAATCTAAATATAAGGTTTAAAGGAACACTCACACCCACTTTTCACTCTACTACACTATATGAAAGATCCTTTTCATACGTCATAGCAAGTCGTTTTAACAATCTGCCTATTGAGCTAAGAAATCTCAAGAAACAGTTACTTAAGATCCTTTTGGACAAGGAATAATTGCCCCGAAAAAAAATGCCTCCTAGTGAATAAATACTTATTCTTTTTTTTTATTTATTTTCTATTATAAACAGAGTACAAATGTATACCAGAAAAACGTCATATTGTATGTAAATTTAAGCCTTAATATCTTAATTTTTTTATGTTAAAATAATTCATCAAATACAGGGTTAGTTGTAAGAACAGCTAGCAGGGTAACCTGCGGCTGAAACTCGCCCAATTCTTGTATTGTAATTATTTTTGTTATCTATTACCTTATTAATAAAAGTCATTCCCGACTTGACCATACAATGTATGGCATCACACTCCCTCTAAGGCACGCTAAGAGTGCGTTTAGGGGAAAATTCACTAAACCCCAGATATTCTAGATATCAAAAGGGTTTAGCTCTGTAGGAGCCCTTGCCAGGTTTTTAGGCCCGTGGTTGGAGTCGTGGCGGCAGTTTCCCATGAATTTCCTGACCGTCCAGGCTGTCCCTAACAGGACGGCTTTTTTGCATTTGTTTGTAAAGATGTTCGTCCAGTCCTAGGTATTTTAAATTGTTTAATAGATGTTTTGGGACTATTCCTGTCGTTGACATAACAATTGGTACAGTACGTGTGTTGCTCATGTCCCACTGAGTCTTTATTTGAAATTCCAAATCTCTATATTTGGTTATTTTCTCAGCCTGCTTGACATTTGTATTATTGTTGTTAGGAATTGCTATCTCAATTAAAGTTGTTTTCCGAGCGACTTTATCTACCAAAACTATATCTGGTCTATTGTGAGCAACAGTCCGATCAGTCAGTATCGTGCGGTCCCAGTACAGCTTGTAGTTGTTATTTTCTAAAAAAGATTCTCGTTTTATTTATAGTATGGTAATCTTACCGACTGTGAAAGTTCAAGTTTCAGTGCTAGTTCCTGGTGCAGTATTTTAGCCACAGCATCGTGTCGTTCTTTGTATTCAGTTGCAGCGAACGCTTGAGAACCTCCTGTGATATGCTGGATAGACTCAGATGTTTGGCACCCGTACCTGCATTTGTCGTTGTTAACAGAAGGGTCTTTAACGATGTACTTTAGATAGTTCTTAGTTGGGATTACTTGATCTTGGATTGCCAATATAAAGCATTCCGTTTCAGGAAACATATGACCAGAGATCAACCAGTAGTTCGACGCTGCACTGTCGACATAATCTTGGTTGACGTCATTTATATGTCTTCCATGAAGGGGCTTCTCTTTCCATTTCAGCAGTTTCTGATCAGTGGTCTGGTGGTGTAATTGGACGTGTTGTTGTGTCAGTCGCAGTGGTGTTGAGTCATCAACCTGACACATGACTCTGTGTAGATCAGAAAATTCTGCGAGTTTCTGGAAATCACTACGCAAAATAGAAATTTGTTGATCTAGTAGGTTGCTTAGATCTGTCAATCCTCTTCCTCCTTCATACCGTGGCAAAGTTGTACGTTCAACAGAGCTCTTTGGATGGTGATCTTGAGCTTTTGTTAGTAAAACTCGAACTTTTCGTTGTAATTTTTTAATGTCTGTGTTGCACCAGTTAACTATACCGAAAGAGTAACTGAGCACTGAACATGCATAGGTGTTAATAGCCTGAAACAGATTTTTACTGTTTAGTTTGGTTTCCAACAGTCGTCGTACCCTTCTATAGGTCCTTTTTCATAGTCAAGTGATCAATACGTTGAGCCTGCTTTATTCCAAGGTATTTGTAAGTATGACCTTCCCCCATAGATTCAATTGAGGTGCCATCTCCCATTTCGAAGTGCCCCTGCTGTATTTTGCCTTTAACTATATTAATAATTCGGCATTTGTCTAAGCCAAATTTCATATGGATGTCACTAGAGAACCCTTCTACTATTTTAAGCATATCATGCAGCTGTTGTTTTGTAGCTGCCATCAACTTTAAGTCGTCCATGTATAACAAATGGTTTATCTTTAATGCTTGTACGTTATTGTGTTTGAGACTGAACCCAAAATTAGTCGAGTTCAGTTTGTTTGAGAGAGGGTTCATGGCAAGGCAGAACCACAGCGGGCTAAGAGAGTCTCCCTGGAATATACCCCTTTTGATTGGAATGGGGTCAGTTTGTATCGAACAGTTGGCTTCATTCAGTGAGATTTTGGTTAGCCAGGTGGACATGACATACTCTAAAAAGTTAATAATACAATTATTCACTTTATAGAGTTTCAGTACCTTAATGAGCCAAACATGTGGAACTGAATCAAAGACCTTTTTGTAGTCCACATATGCCATGTAGAGATTTCGAAGTTTGGCGTGGGTTTGATTGCAAACAACGGAATCAATTATCAGTTGTTCTTTGCAGCTCATCGAATTTTTCGCGCATCCCTTTTGTTGTTGAGTAATTATGTTCTTCAGCTCACAATGTTTGAAAATGCGATGACTAATGCACGATGTTATGAGTTTGTATAAGGTTGGAAGGCAAGTGATTGGTCGATATTTTGCTGGGTCCTGGGCACATAGGTTGTCCTTTGGTAAGAGGTATGTAGCACCATGGGTAAGGAAACTAGGCATCTTGTGTGGGTGGGTAATTACGTCATTTATAAGGCGTGTTAGTGTTTCGTGGCTTGCGTACAGTTTCTTTATCCAGTAATTTTGTACACCATCTGGTTCTGGGGCTTTCCAGTTATGGAGGTGCTTCATTATGTTGGATGTGTCTTCCGTTGTAAATGGTTGGTGTTGCATGGCATCACAGTTCTGAAATGCAGCCTCCTCCTCATTAATCCAGCTGGCTCTGGAGTTATATGAGATTGTTGTGGAAAGCTGTGTTTTCCAGAATTCCTCGATGTCTATTTTACTGGGGTAACTAGGGGCTTCATTATTATTGGTGTTGTTAAGTTTTCTATAAAACCCTTTTTCTGATTGTCGGAAAAGTGTGTTGTCTAGTTTCCGTTGGTTACTGGTTTTGTACCTTCTCAATCGGCTTGTGTAGACGGAGAGCTTTTGTCGTAGACTGTCCAGACACTGCTGAGATGTGAAGTTTTCTCCATCCCACCGGGAGTGTATTCGGTTATTGTCCATGATAGTATTAACAAGCCTTTCTATTCTGTTGTCCCTGACTCCTCGTTGGTATTCGGTCCGTCTTCCAACTTCTTTCCGAAGAGAATCGATTTTCCCTTCAAGTCGTCTTTGCCAAGGTGGTATTCGAGGTGTTTGTCTAAATTGGGGAGCGTCTTGCTTTGGTCTTACTGCGACCCCAATTGTTCTGCAGATGGAAGTTCCAGCACAGTAGATGATTGTGTGTAGCGACTCTAACGTACTAGCACCTAAAACATAGTTTGGCAAGATAAATTTGTTCATAGCCTGCAAGACGATACCCAATTTCTTAGAAGATCTTAGTTTGGGAAAAGCTGGCCTAGTCAGTGGATCTGTTCCACTATACCTTATAAGAGCTCCTTCCATTTCTGCTTGGATCTTCTCAAGCAGGTCAGCGTTGGTTGGCTGTTCTTGTTGTAGTTATTGAGTCTCGTCCGCTCTTTGTGCCAAAGTTGTTTCAGGCTCTGGATCGATTGTATTTCGACCAAATAGTTCGCGCTCCACTTCGCTTTTTATTCTGTCCAGTTGTTCGGGCAAAATAAGGCCATTTCTCAAGATGACACGATATTGATCGCAACTCTCTGTTCAGTAACTTGAAGCTCTGGGTACTCACGACAGAAGTCTTGATAGAGTATTTGGCGATATCCAGTCTTGTCCTGGCCAAGGTTCGTAATTCTGTAAAACGTGGGCATTATAAATTCATTCATGGCGCCAGTCCATTTCATGCGCTGTCTTTTCAGTCCCGCTTGAGTGAGCGCTGGCTGTTGATCCTGCGCAACATTTTCTGCGGGTAGAGTTCTCGTTCTCATTTGACTCCGTTGGGGATGGTCACGTTGTTGTTGTTGTGACTATATTGGTGGTGGCGATCCCCAGGTCCTTTATTATTATTGTTATTAATTACAATCTAAAAGACACCGTAGACTCTCCAAAATGTGATCGCCAACTCATCTCAGCACTTTTTTCTTCATGTAACGAACCTCTACCATTTAATATAAATGATGTTCAATATCAGCATCTAAGCACAAAATTTATTGAAGGCAGAGTTGGCCTCCCAAAATTACTCTACCTAAAAAAGGGTTCTGACGTTAGGGTCAGTCTCAAACTACATAGGACAACGATAGCCCCAAAACTGTGAGTGTATTATATCAAAATGTGCATAGTATAAAAGGTCGTCTCGACAGGATGCGAGTTATAATGTTAATATTATTAGTGATTATGACTTTATGTTAATGATTCGGTTTTAGGCTTAATTAACTATAATATAGTGCGCTGTAATAGGTCTATTTTCTCTAGTCACAAACTAGATGGTGGTGGGGTATTGATAGCAATTAATAAAATATTTAGATTTACAATAATTCAGTTCATGATATTTCTATGGAGTTAATTTTAGTAAAAATATTTATTAACAATACTTATCTTATACTTGGTGCTATTTACCACCTAGCTTATGATCATATTGAATTTGTAAGTAATGTACAAACATCTATTAACGATAGCCTATCCGATTTAGAGAATTGTAAATTTTGTTTTTGGGTGATTTTAATCTCTCCGGTTACACATGGTCAAAAACCAGTCAATATTCTAAAGCTACTGGTCATCACAGGGACGAGAATATTAGAGATGCTACTCGAATATTATCGGATTGGTACAAACTATAATATGTGACAAATTTCATGTTCCTTTATTATATTCATTTAAGTTCCTAGGTAGTCGAAATAAGGTGTTGAACGAAACCCTTTATGACTTTAAGCGAGCTAATTTTAATGAAATCAATAATCATTTGAAAAATTTTAAATTACCAGATATCATTGTGCACCAAAACTTTAATGACTCCATTGTACATTTTAATTAAATTAAGTTAGTGTCATCTTTGATTGAGAAATTCAAAACTAATCGTAGAACATTCCCTTCTTGGTTCTCAAATGAATTAAAAGTTGCTATTATTAAATAAAAAAAGTATCATAAATTATATAAGTCAATAAATTCTCCTTTTTAGCGTTCCGTATATACAATATACGGATACCCTTATAATATCACTCCGGATTTCTGCCTCATCACAGCAATTCTGTCCTAAACTACTCGACGGAAGAGGTTGAAATTTGGTACCAATGTATAGTTTGGTGACCCGATCAGGAGTACATAAGGTAAAAGAAGCAATTTTGATTTTAGGGGTATTTCTGGGGGGAGAAACACAAATATATTTATTGGGTTTTCTCTCCTCCAAAGATAAGTATTTAAAAATTGTATATGTAGAACAAAGTGTGGCAAGACAATTTCGCAAAATTGCCCGGATTACTGGCTGTCTGTACAGAGATTCTTCCTCACAGTTTTTCTGAGAGAAAGAGATGTCTATAAAATGATCAACCAGTATTCCTGTATATAAGTAATGTATTGTATATTGTGTAATACTTATCTGTGTATGGAGACGTTTCAACTCCGAGTCTGGAGTCGTTGTCAATCGTTTAGTGTTGTTTTCTTGATTTTTCAAATTAATGTATACAATAAATAAATTCTTTTCAAAAAACCGTAGCTGTTTTTTGTGGATGGTTTAATTAAGCTTTCAAAACTATTCTTAATTTCCTTGTGCGATCAGAGGTTGCTGAGATATTGATGGTTAAAGACAAAGAGATCCTTTTCCATTCAAAGTTCGATATTTGTGCGAGAAATGATCTTATTCAACTTTTCAAAAAAGCATATTAAAACCGAATGAACATCATATCAAATCCATATAGCGGTTGAGTTAAAAAATAAAAGTTCAAGTTAGACCAAAAATAAAAATTGAAAAAATTTTGAAAAAAAGTTTCTTTTGGTATTTGTTAGGATTGAACTGTACATCTTTCTCGAAAAATTGTTTCATCATAAGACCTCAAAACTAGAAACTTCAAACTTTAAAATGCTTTTTTTACAACTCCAGTACGACCATTTTCAAGGGAAATACAGCCACTTGAAAAATGTCAAAAAATTTTGAAATTATTTTTTGATCCTTTAATTTTTTCCACTAGTTTAGTATTTTTGCAAAAATGCTAGATAAACTAGTTTTCAACAAAATCTATGGAAACACAAGAACGAAAATTATATTTCGAGATTTACACTTTATTATATAACACACTTTATTTTATAAAAAAACGATCGAAAGGCTACTCTAAAGAAGATGAAGATAATTATAAACAACTTGTTGCAAAAACTAATGCCCATAGACGTTATTATAAACCTAACAAACAAATAGATGGGAGCAACATGAAAAAATATAAGAAAATTATTGCTCCTATGGTGGTCGGGAAAGGAGTTTTTATGGAAGTGGATAACAATAAAATCGATTACGTTCACTGGGATGATCCAAATGAACTTGTTGATAGATTACGATTACTACTCGCTTCACAAACAGCATGACATACAGGCCACACAAACGAAATATCATCAATTATTGAGGAATTGAGAGAGGCCGGTATAATTATTTAAAAAATGAACCTAATAGTACTGTGAAGAGGCAAATTGTTGAAGAAATCCATAAAGCACACAGGATAAATTTTAAAAGACGAAAAGTCATAATTAAATCTTTAGATGATCTGTTTCAAGCTGATTTAGTGGAAATGATACCATACGCTAGAGAAAATAAAGGCTATAAATACATATTGGTTGTAATCAATTGTTTTTCAAAATTTGTTTGGGCCTATCCCATAAAGTCAAAAAATAAGTCTGAGGTTTGCTCAGCCATGGAGAAAGTTTTAAAACAGCAAACACCTAAGAATCTGCAGACTGATGCCGGCACAGAGTTTTTTAACAAAGATTTTAAGAAGTTAATGAACAAATATAAGGTGAATCATTATAAGGTGTTTAGCGAAAAAAAAGCGTCAATTGTGGAACGAGTAAATCGAACTTTGAAAAACATGATGTGGAAAGAATTCAGTTTACAGGGTCATTACAAATGGTTGCATATTTTACCGTATATCGCGAGGAAATATAATAATACCAAACATGGAACCACAGGAATGAAATCATTTGAGGTTACAAAACAAGATGAAAAACATTTATTGAAAACAGTCTATAGCAGAATAAAAGTAGCATCAAAGAAACGAAAATTTCTAGTTGGTGATTATGTTCGTATATCAAAATTAAGAGGTATTTTTGATAAAAAGTATCAACCAAATTGGTCTACAGAGATATTCAAGATAAGGAAAGTTCAGCTTACAAATCCAACAACATATTTGCTGGTTAAATATCCCAATGCATTTCTAATTGAACGGATCTTGAAACGAAAAAAAACCCAATAAAATGTTTGTAAAGTGGTTAGGTTTTGATGATAAACATAACAGTTGGATACAGACAGATGACCTTGAAAACTGATATAAAAGTCTAAATTTGTTAACAATTTCTTTAAAATTCATTTGTTGTTCAACTTAATCAGTTCGATTCGTTAAGTGTTGGTGCAGTAATAATAATGTTCATCGTGGATGTGCAGTACTTCCAATATGGAAACATTAATAATTTTTTATGTAAGGAGATTGCAATTATCAATGTTGAAAATGGGTGGTATTCACACAAGTTTGTAACATTACCCATCAGTTTGCATCATTTCACTGACACTATTCAACAACATATGTTGTTCACACAATCAAAACTTCATGGATTAGAGTGGCAAAACAAGGATTGTTTGCACTATGAACAAATATCTGAATATATTAAAAACTGCATTGGTTCTGAAAATACTACGGTACTATTCAAGGGGGTGGAGAAAAAACGTTGGCTGGAAAAATTGATTTTAAACAAGGTTGTTGATTTGTTTGAAGAACAGTGTCCTAATATTGAGAAGTTAAAAATATTTTTAAAGTCTCACCATTGTAAAGAGCACTTACATAATAATGGACTAAATTGTGCTGTAGAAAATGTAAATCTCTTAAGATATTGGTATGTGCATTGTAAAAAATAAAACACTTTTGAAATACAGAATATATGTTTTATTAAAATTTAAAATCTAAAATATTTGAGATTCTAAAAATGAATCTTAGTCCTTTTCATCATCCATTTGTTTAAGTACCCTTTTCGTTTTAATTGTTTCATGTGAAAGTGAGTCTTCCAAAAACTGTATGTCCTTGAAACTTATAGTAAATCGAAACTCTTAAGATTTTGAACTAACAGGCTTCAGTATTCAACTTGCTTTTATATTAAAGACTAAGACTAAAAAATTCTAAAACCTGATGATAAAACTTGAAATTATTCATCTACATAATTATAATTAAAGATATTTTCCGTTTATCTATAAACATACTACCATAATTCTAATGGGTGGAGTTATATTTCTACAAAAAACATCATTTTACTTTATACTACCATTTTGTATTTAAAATCACGCTCATTCACAAGAATGCACCAATAACCAAACGTGTAAGCGAATTACAAGATTATGTAGGAGGACCAGCGATTTTATTTATTGAAGCAAACAAATAGAAATCTTTTAGTTAACCAATTGAACGTCTAAAATCAACAAACCAATTATAATCATGAACAACAACTCACGTCAGCAATATGGGAGCGGGTTTTGTCTATAAAAATGATATTTTCGATGCCACTAAGTCGTCAAAAATGTAAATAATATAAACACGAGTAGCCAGTATATCTGTAAAAATCGTTATCGTTCGAAAAATGTTGTTTTGTTAACCTTTGAGGTTAATCAAAATCATATGATGTTTGTTACATTTATTATCTTTTAAAAATGCTTATTAATCAAAATCGTATGATCTTAATTTTCCATGTGTTATGGTTATACAAGATATCATTTGTTTAATATATTCAAATAGTTCTTGAAAGATGTTGTACTGCACAATTTGTTTTAACCTAAACAACCTACGTAGCGGTATTCACAGTGGAAATGTTTACTGTTTCTACTGTGAACGTATCACTTTTCATGAGAGTGATCAGGACCACAGAGAGTCAGTCAAAGAAAATAAAAGACCACTGCCATCTTTATTTGTTATCAGTTATCAGACTGCTGTTACTTTAGAAACAAATCATTAAATTGCAGCAAGCAAGAAATTTAGAAAATGGACAAGTGTGCGGCATCAATTGTGAAAAAAATCGAACAAGTAAGTAGATTGATAAAAACCAAAGATGATTATTTGAAATGGATTAAGTTTTTGAAATCTGATGTTAGCCTTGTTAGAAAATTTATTAAAAACAGAGACCCACATTTTAAAAAAATTAGCGCTTTAGAATCAAATCTTTCATTAATTAAAAATTATCTCAATTCTTTTAAAACTCAGTATAAAATTAAATTTGATAGATGTCAAAGGACTAGAAAACGAAATCTATTTTGGCAGGATGTAACTTATTGTCTCAGTAACCGTATTAGAACTGGTGCTATTTTTAATATAAAATTTAAGGATCCAAATTTATTTCTGAAAAAGACTTTCAGAATTTTTTCACAAAAAATTAATGTAGCTCTAAAGACATCTCTTCTAAAGGTGAATGTTATTTTTTCAGCTAATTTCGTAAAGCCTCAAAATGCCGAAATTGATCGAAAACATTTCAATACTCGTAACAATGTAATTGATAAACAAACAAACTTAAAAGAATGGTATCAAAAATATATAGTTGAGAAATTTCTATCGAAATTGGAATCATTTCAGGAAAGAGATTCAGGCTGGGCACTTTATGAAATTTTACAGCTAAAAGTTAATATCAATAACTACACACCTCTAAATGGAGGTTATTCTACATTTGTCCAAGTTCCTCCTTTTATTCGAAATACTCATAGCGTTTTAAACATTGAAAACCATGATGAATATTGCTTTTTATGGTCTGTAGCAGCTGCCCTTCATCCTGCACCTGAACATAAAAACCCTAAACGTGTCACTTCTTACCCTCATTTTAGTACAGTATTAAAATATAAAGATATTCAGTTTCCAATGAAATTAAAAGATATTAATCGGTTTGAAAAATTTAATGATTTATGTATAAACGTTTACTCTTTCAGAAAAAAAAATTATTTCACCTGTTTACTTAAGCAAGAATGATTCCGTCACTCACATCAATTTACTAATTTTACCTTGTCATGATGATGATGATGATAAAATGGATGTGAGTGATACTGTAATTGAGCCAAAGTATCATTACGCTTTAATCAAAAATTTATCAAGATTATTAAATAAGCAATTACCTAACAGTAGTAATAAAACATATTTATGTAATCGCTGTTTGCTTCGGTTCAAAACGCAGGAAAATCTAAGTAAACATTTAATTGACTGTAAAAATTTAAATAAGACTAGAATTACATTACCAACTGATAATGAAAAATTTTTACAGTTCCGAAATTTTAAAAATAAAGAAAAGGTTCCATTTGTAATTTATTTTGATCTTGAGAACATTTTAACAAAATTTTCCGATCCGAAAGTTACAGCAACACGTAATCGATATCAAAAACATGAGGCATTCAGTATAGCTTATTATCTAAAATGTTCCTATGATGATTCTCTATCTAAATTTCAATTATATACAGGAAAAGATTGTTTACTATGGTTTTCACAAGAACTTGAAAATCTTGCTTACAGTATTAGTAACATTTTGAATA
This sequence comes from Octodonta nipae, assembly GCA_034190945.1. NCBI lineage: Eukaryota > Metazoa > Arthropoda > Insecta > Coleoptera > Chrysomelidae > Octodonta > Octodonta nipae. The sequence goes on from CM067220.1 coordinate 57,486,371, forward strand.
AAGTAGTGCCTATGAAACCACTAACACTTCAACAAGAACTCAGCTTTCAGAATTCGACATTATGTCACATCTGCGAAAAACCTTTCTCACGTTCAGACATTACAACACGTGATCACTCTCATTTGACAGGTGAATATCGTGGTAGCAGTCATCAAGGTTGCAATATTAATTAAACAGATAGTCATTTCATACCTGTAATCAGTCACAATCTTTGTGGATATGACAGTCATTTCATTATAAAATCATTAGCCAAAAATATTAAAGGTAATATATCATTGCTCCCAGTCAATAAAGAGAAATATATTTCATTTACTAAATATGTACAAAACACTAATGTTAGTTTCAAATTCCTTGATTCATTCCGATTTATGGGTAGTGCACTAGATAAGCTTACTTCATATTTAGATAATAATCCGAAAAAAATTACTAAACAATTTTGTACAGATGATCAACAATTTGAGTTATTACAGAGAAAGGGAATATTTCCTTACGATTATCTTGATTGTTGGGAAAAATTACAGGATACAGTTCTACCATCTAAAGAACTTTTTTATAGCAAACTTCATAACTCATCAATATCTGAGGATGATTATATGCATGCATGTAATGTTTGGAAAGTTTTCAATGTTCAAAATCTTCAACAGTATGCTGAAATTTACCTGAGAGTTGATGTTTTACTTTTAGCTGATATTTTTGAAAATTTTAGAGAAACATGTCTGAAAACCTACAACTTAGATAGTTTACACTATTTTACAGCACCTGATAGTATGTTGAAAATAACAAATATAAGGTTAGAGTTGTTAGATAATATTGACATGATCATGTTCATTGAACGTGGTATCAGAGGAGGAATCTCTCAGTGTTCAAATCGATATGGTAAGGCTAACAATACATATATGGGTGATAGCTTTAATCCTACTGAACCATCGTCATATTTAATGTACTATGACGTCAACAATTTATATGGTACTTCAATGTGTCAAGCTTTACCATATGGAAATTTTGAGTGGTAGATCCCTATTCTGTCAATATTTTCAATACCTCAGATGATGATGAGTTTGGCTACATTCTTGAGGTTGATCTACATTATCCACCAGAATTACAAGAATTACATAAAGACTTACCATTGTGTCCTGAGCATTTAGTACCACCAACTTCTAAAAGTAAAATTCCAAAATTGCTAACTACTCTACTTGATAAAGAACGATACATCATACACTATCGAAATTTAAAACAAGCCATTGATCTTGGTTTGAAGTTAAAGAAAATTCATAGAATCTTAAAATTTAAACAATCTCCATGGATGAAAACATATATTGATTTAAATACAAATTTAAGACAACACAGTAAAAATGATTTTGAAAAAAAATTTTATAAACTCATGAATAATGCCGTCTTTGGAAAAACCATGGAGGATGTTAGAAAATATAAAGATGTTAAATTAGTAACCAAATGGTCTGGACGATATGGTGCAAACTCTTACATCAGCAAACCTAACTTTCATAGTGGTTCCATTTTTGATGAAGACATGATTTTAATATAAATGAATAAAACAAACATAAAATTTAATAAACCCATATATGTAGGTTTCACCATCTTAGATTTATCAAAAACTCTTTTGTATGATTTTCATTACAATTATATTTTGAAGAAATTCGCAAATAGAGTTAAATTCTTATATTCAGACACTGACAGTTTAATTTATCATTTTTTTGTTGATGACATTTATACTCATATTAAACAAGATATTCATAAATTTGACATTTCTGATTATCCTGTGGATAATGTATATCAAATTCCCTTAAAAAACAAAAAAGTTTTAGGTTAAATTAAAGGTGAAAATCATGGCATCATAATGATAGAATTTATTGGATTAAGATCGAAATTATATACCTTTTTACTATATAATAGCACATTAATAAAAAAGGCAAAAGGGTGAAAAACTCATCACTAAAAACTATAACCTTTGAAGATTACTATCAATGTTTGTTTAATCAGGTTGAAAAGCTCTCAAAACAACAATTAATAAAATCTGAAAAACATGTAGTTTACTCAGTAGAACAAATAAAAATAGCACTCAGTCCTTATGACGATAAAAGAATAGTAAACAATTATTCGACATATTTTATCATTTTTGGTTTGTTCAATTTCTTTTTTGTTCGATTTTTTGAATAGCCCGACACTAAAATAATATACCTGTTTGTCTGCTACGAATGTGATATGATGATTGAGTGGGATTCGCTGATAAGCGAATGCTGTAATGAGCACTCAGTCATCAATGGATCTGTTTGGTTCAAACACATTCGGGATGAGAAATGGCACTTCGTTGACACTGTAAATGTTAACCTACGAAAAAAGTTATCTCCAAACTAACAACAGGACTAAGGTATATATATTTTTTATAAAAACTAAAAGTAAAATTTTTATGGAATATTTCTAATTTCAGAAGGCTAAATACCACCACTCTCATCCGACTGATTGGCTGCTGTTGTTCACCGTGATAAACAGAAACAGAAGAAAACAAAAATCAGTTTACAAAATGCCATATAAAGTAACAGTACTAATTACATGTTTAAAGTGTAAAAGTTATTCTGACAAGGATGTGATCAAAGATGAATACTACCCGTTTGGAAGACATATTGCTCTATAGTGCAGTCATTGTTCTTCTTTTAACATGCATGAAATCAGAGATTTCTATGGTAAATGGATATCAACTCCAATGTCAATTTCAGAAAAACAACATGTGAAGCAAAATTGGAATCAAGAGGTCTTTGAGAATTGAAAAAGATTTCATAATCTAGCAAAAATTTCATCACAGCGCATTACTCCTATACAAATAAATCAAGATGATAACAATGCAACACATTAGTTTGTCTCAAGATTTAGCCATGAACAGTCTTATTGTCTATTGTCAGCCTTGTGGAGAAGTTTCGGAATTTCCTTGGTGTTTCAACAATGATATAATATTACAGTCATCAAAATGTACAAAGTGTGCTGATAGTTTCAAACTGGTTCCACCTACTCAAAACAGGGAAAACATTAAAACGAATGCAGACTTTTTACCATGTGGAAATTCAAAATATTATGATGCTTTCTACTATCTATCAGAGGACAAATTTGCCTACTATCATCTACCTAAAGATGAAGTTTCATGGCCAATTCTCTTTCTCGAGATGTCTACTACCGCTTGGGGTATGGACGACGATTTGAAAAATGTGAAGAAGGACTTGTAAACCTATGGGAAATTGAAAATTTTGTTAATGAATATTCGGATAATATGTAAATTATACTATAAAAAAATTAATGTATTTTTCTGAAATTAAATTTTTGTTGTTTATATCTAAATAAATTGAATTAAAAATCGACATTTTTTATTTCATGTAGAATAATACTTAAAAGAAAAATAAATGACTTATTAGCTCAGTTGGTTAAAGTGTCATGTCAATCATTAATATCATATGTTCAATCTTCAAAAATATTTAAAAATCATCTTTTAATAAGATAAATCTTTTTACTAACTTTTAAATATAAGTATTCAATATGATGTTTAAAAGATAAGTTCGAGTCAAAAATAATCCCGAGATCTTTTATATGGTCAACACGTTCTAGAATTTCATTATTTAGAACATAGGGCGTAAAAGGAATGAACGATCTACCAAAGCGAATAAATAACATTGAATCAGTTGGAGATGTTATTGCTCTAAAAAACTTTGCATCGTCAGCAAAAATTAAAAACTTTCTATTTAATATTATTCAGTATATGTCATTTATAAATAGAGAGAAGAGCAATGGGCCTTGGTGAGTACCTTGACCAACCCCTGATTCAACATTGATAGGAATGACCTCAACCAGTTCAACAATGAACCATGGAAACCATACCTCTAGTTTTCGTTTTCGGAGCAGCAAACCAAAGTTTAAGAGATAATAAACTTTATAACATATCCATAGATTTTACTGAATTGTTGCGGCTGATACTTGATGTAAATCCATAATGAGAAACAACAAAAACGAAAATTATATTTCGAGATTTACACTTTATTTTATAAAATAACTTTATTTTATAAAATAAAGTGTGTTATAAAATAAAGTGTAAATCTCGAAATATAATTTTCGTTTTTGTTGTTTCTCATTATGGATTTACATCAAGTATCAGCCGCAACAATTCAGTAAAATCTATGGATATGTTAGAAAGTTTATTATCTCTTAAACTTTGGTTTGCTGCTCCGAAAACTAGAGGCGTATGGTTTCCATGGTTCATTGTTGAACTGGTTTAGGTCATTCCTATCAATGTTAAATCAGGGGTTGGTCAAGGTACTCACCTAGGCCCATTGCTCTTCTCTCTATTTATAAATGACATATACTGAATAATATTAAATAGAAAGTTTTTAATTTTTGCTGACGATGCAAAGTTTTTTAGAGCAATAACATCTCCAACTGATTCAATGTTATTTATTCGCTTTGGTAGATCGTTCATTCCTTTTACGCCCTATGTTCTAAATAATGAAATTCTAGAACGTGTTGACCATATAAAAGATCTCGGGATTATTTTTGACTCGAACTTATCTTTTAAACATCATATTGAATACTTATATTTAAAAGTTAGTAAAAAGATTTATCTTATTAAAAGATGATTTTTAAATATTTTTGAAGATTGAACATATGATATTAATGATTGACATGACACTTTAACCAACTGAGCTAATAAGTCATTAATTTTTCTTTTAAGTATTATTCTACATGAAATAAAAAATGACGATTTTTAATTCAATTTATTTAGATATAAACAACAAAAATTTAATCTCAGAAAAATACATTAATTTTTTTATAGTATAATTTACATATTATCCGAATATTCATTAACAAAATTTTCAATTTCCCATAGGTTTACAAGTCCTTCTTCACATTTTTCAAATCGTCGTCCATACCCCAAGCGGTAGTAGACATCTCGAGAAAGAGAATTGGCCATGAAACTTCATCTTTAGGTAGATGATAGTAGGCAAATTTGTCCTCTGATAGATAGTAGAAAGCATCATAATATTTTGAATTTCCACATGGTAAACAGTCTGCATTCGTTTTAATGTTTTCCCTGTTTTGAGTAGGTGGAACCAGTTTGAAACTATCAGCACACTTTGTACATTTTGATGACTGTAATATTATATCATTGTTGAAACACCAAGGAAATTCCGAAACTTCTCCACAAGGCTGACAATAGACAATAAGACTGTTCATGGCTAAATCTTGAGACAAACTAATGTGTTGCATTGTTATCATCTTGATTTATTTGTATAGGAGTAATGCGCTGTGATGAAATTTTTGCTAGATTATGAAATCTTTTTCAATTCTCAAAGACCTCTTGATTCCAATTTTGCTTCACATGTTGTTTTTCTGAAATTGACATTGGAGTTGATATCCATTTACCATAGAAATCTCTGATTTCATGCATGTTAAAAGAAGAACAATGACTGCACTGTAGAGCAATATGTCTTCCAAACGGGTAGTATTCATCTTTGATCACATCCTTGTCAGAATAACTTTTACACTTTAAACATGTAATTAGTACTGTTACTTTATATGGCATTTTGTAAACTGATTTTTGTTTTCTTCTGTTTCTGTTTATCACGGTGAACAACAGCAGCCAATCAGTCGGATGAGAGTGGTGGTATTTAGCCTTCTGAAATTAGAAATATTCCATAAAAATTTTACTTTTAGTTTTTATAAAAAATATATATACCTTAGTCCTGTTGTTAGTTTGGAGATAACTTTTTTCGTAGGTTAACATTTACAGTGTCAACGAAGTGCCATTTCTCATCCCGAATGTGTTTGAACCAAACAGATCCATTGATGACTGAGTGCTCATTACAGCATTCGCTTATCAGCGAATCCCACTCAATCATCATATCACATTCGTAGCAGACAAACAGGTATATTATTTTAGTGTCGGGCTATTCAAAAAATCGAACAAAAAAGAAATTGAACAAACCAAAAATGATAAAATATGTCGAATAATTGTTTACTATTCTTTTATCGTCATAAGGACTGAGTGCTATTTTTATTTGTTCTACTGAGTAAACTACATGTTTTTCAGATTTTATTAATTGTTGTTTTGAGAGCTTTTCAACCTGATTAAACAAACATTGATAGTAATCTTCAAAGGTTATAGTTTTTAGTGATGAGTTTTTCACCCTTTTGCCTTTTTTATTAATGTGCTATTATATAGTAAAAAGGTATATAATTTCGATCTTAATCCAATAAATTCTATCATTATGATGCCATGATTTTCACCTTTAATTTAGCCTAAAACTTTTTTGTTTTTTAAGGGAATTTGATATACATTATCCACAGGATAATCAGAAATGTCAAATTTATGAATATCTTGTTTAATATGAGTATAAATGTCATCAACAAAAAAATGATAAATTAAACTGTCAGTGTCTGAATATAAGAATTTAACTCTATTTGCGAATTTCTTCAAAATATAATTGTAATGAAAATCATACAAAAGAGTTTTTGATAAATCTAAGATGGTGAAACCTACATATATGGGTTTATTAAATTTATGTTTGTTTTATTCATTTATATTAAAATCATGTCTTCATCAAAAATGGAACCACTATGAAATTTAGGTTTGCTGATGTAAGAATTTGCACCATATCGTCCAGACCATTTCGTTACTAATTTAACATCTTTATATTTTCTAACATTCTCCATGGTTTTTCTAAAGACGGCATTATTCATGAGTTTATAAAATTTTTTTTCAAAATCATTTTTACTGTGTTGTCTTAAATTTGTATTTAAATCAATATATGTTTTCATCCATGGAGATTGTTTAAATTTTAAGATTCTATGAATTTTCTTTAACTTCAAACCAAGATCAATGGCTTGTTTTAAATTTCGATAGTGTATGATGTATCGTTCTTTATCAAGTAGAGTAGTTAGCAATTTTGGAATTTTACTTTTAGAAGTTGGTGGTACTAAATGCTCAGGACACAATGGTAAGTCTTTATGTAATTCTTGTAATTCTGGTGGATAATGTAGATCAACCTCAAGAATGTAGCCAAACTCATCATCATCTGAGGTATTGAAAATATTGACAGAATAGGGATCTACCACTCAAAATTTCCATATGGTAAAGCTTGACTCATTGAAGTACCATATAAATTGTTGACGTCATAGTACATTAAATATGACGATGGTTCAGTAGGATTAAAGCTATCACCCATATATGTATTGTTAGCCTTACCATATCGATTTGAACACTGAGAGATTCCTCCTCTGATACCACGTTCAATGAACATGATCATGTCAATATTATCTAACAACTCTAACCTTATATTTGTTATTTTCAACATACTATCAGGTGCTGTAAAATAGTGTAAACTATCTAAGTTGTAGGTTTTCAGACATGTTTCTCTAAAATTTTCAAAAATATCAGCTAAAAGTAAAACATCAACTCTCAGGTAAATTTCAGCATACTGTTGAAGATTTTGAACATTGAAAACTTTCCAAACATTACATGCATGCATATAATCATCCTCAGATATTGATGAGTTATGAAGTTTGCTATAAAAAAGTTCTTTAGATGGTAGAACTGTATCCTGTAATTTTTCCCAACCATCAAGATAATCGTAAGGAAATATTCCTTTCTCTGTAATAACTCAAATTGTTGATCATCTGTACAAAATTGTTTAGTAATTTTTTTCGGATTATTATCTAAATATGAAGTAAGCTTATCTAGTGCACTACCCATAAATCGGAATGAATCAAGGAATTTGAAACTAACATTAGTGTTTTGTACATATTTAGTAAATGAAATATATTTCTCTTTATTGACTGGGAGCAATGATATATTACCTTTAATATTTTTGGCTAATGATTTTATAATGAAATGACTGTCATATCCACAAAGATTGTGACTGATTACAGGTATGAAATGACTATCTGTTTAATTAATATTGCAACCTTGATGACTGCTACCACGATATTCACCTGTCAAATGAGAGTGATCACGTGTTGTAATGTCTGAAGGTGAGAAAGGTTTTTCGCAGATGTGACATAATGTCGAATTCTGAAAGCTGAGTTCTTGTTGAAGTGTTAGTGGTTTCATAGGCACTACTTTATTCAAAATATTACTAATACTGTATATAATTGAAATTTAGATAGAGAATCATCATAGGAACATTTTAGATAATAAGCTATACTGAATGCCTCATGTTTTTGATATCGATTACTTGTTGCTGTAACTTTCGGATCGGAAAATTTTGTTAAAATGTTCTCAAGATCAAAATAAATTACAAATGGAACCTTTTCTTTATTTTTAAAATTTCGTAACTGTAAAAATTTTTCATTATCAGTTGGTAATGTAATTCTAGTCTTATTTAAATTTTTACAGTCAATTAAATGTTTACTTAGATTTTCCTGCGTTTTGAACCGAAGCAAACAGCGATTACATAAATATGTTTTATTACTACTGTTAGGTAATTGCTTATTTAATAATCTTGATAAATTTTTGATTAAAGCGTAATGATACTTTGGCTCAATTACAGTATCACTCACATCCATTTTATCATCATCATCATCATGACAAGGTAAAATTAGTAAATTGATGTGAGTGACGGAATCATTCTTGCTTAAGTAAACAGGTGAAATAATTTTTTTTCTCAAAAGAGTAAACGTTTATACATAAATCATTAAATTTTTCAAACCGATTAATATCTTTTAATTTCATTGGAAACTGAATATCTTTATATTTTAATACTGTACTAAAATGAGGGTAAGAAGTGACACGTTTAGGGTTTTTATGTTCAGGTGCAGGATGAAGGGCAGCTGCTACAGACCATAAAAAGCAATATTCATCATGGTTTTCAATGTTTAAAACGCTATGAGTATTTCGAATGAAAGGAGGAACTTGGACAAATGTAGAATAACCTCCATTTAGAGGTGTGTAGTTATTGATATTAACTTTTAGCTGTAAAATTTCATAAAGTGCCCAGCCTGAATCTCTTTCCTGAAATGATTCCAATTTCGATAGAAATTTCTCAACTATATATTTTTGATACCATTCTTTTAAGTTTGTTTGTTTATCAATTACATTGTTACGAGTATTGAAATGTTTTCGATCAATTTCGGCATTTTGAGGCTTTACGAAATTAGCTGAAAAAATAACATTCACCTTTAGAAGAGATGTCTTTAGAGCTACATTAATTTTTTGTGAAAAAATTCTGAAAGTCTTTTTCAGAAATAAATTTGGATCCTTAAATTTTATATTAAAAATAGCACCAGTTCTAATACGGTTACTGAAACAATAAGTTACATCCTGCCAAAATAGATTTCGTTTTCTAGTCCTTTGACATCTATCAAATTTAATTTTATACTGAGTTTTAAAAGAATTGAGATAATTTTTAATTAATGAAAGATTTGATTCTAAAGCGCTAATTTTTTTAAAATGTGGGTCTCTGTTTTTAATAAATTTTCTAACAAGGCTAACATCAGATTTCAAAAACTTAATCCATTTCAAATAATCATCTTTGGTTTTTATCAATCTACTTACTTGTTCGATTTTTTTCACAATTGATGCCGCACACTTGTCCATTTTCTAAATTTCTTGCTTGCTGCAATTTAATGATTTGTTTCTAAAGTAACAGCAGTCTGATAACTGATAACAAATAAAGATGGCAGTGGTCTTTTATTTTCTTTGACTGACTCTCTGTGGTCCTGATCACTCTCATGAAAAGTGATACGTTCACAGTAGAAACAGTAAACATTTCCACTGTGAATACCGCTACGTAGGTTGTTTAGGTTAAAACAAATTGTGCAGTACAACATCTTTCAAGAACTATTTGAATATATTAAACAAATGATATCTTGTATAACCATAACACATGGAAAATTAAGATCATACGATTTTGATTAATAAGCATTTTTAAAAGATAATAAATGTAACAAACATCATATGATTTTGATTAACCTCAAAGGTTAACAAAACAACATTTTTCGAACGATAACGATTTTTACAGATATACTGGCTACTCGTGTTTATATTATTTACATTTTTGACGACTTAGTGGCATCGAAAATATCATTTTTATAGACAAAACCCGCTCCCATATTGCTGACGTGAGTTGTTGTTCATGATTATAATTGGTTTGTTGATTTTAGACGTTCAATTGGTTAACTAAATAAGATTTCTATTTGTTTGCTTCAATAAATAAAATCGCTGGTCCTCCTACATAATCTTGTAATTCGCTTACACGTTTGGTTATTGGTGCATTCTTGTGAATGAGCGTGATTTTAAATACAAAATGGTAGTATAAAGTAAAATGATGTTTTTTGTAGAAATATAACTTCACCCATTAGAATTATGGTAGTATGTTTATAGATAAACGGAAAATATCTTTAATTATAATTATGTAGATGAATAATTTCAAGTTTTATCATCAGGTTTTAGAATTTTTTAGTCTTAGTCTTTAATATAAAAGCAAGTTGAATACTGAAGCCTGTTAGTTCAAAATCTTAAGAGTTTCGATTTACTATAAGTTTCAAGGACATACAGTTTTTGGAAGACTCACTTTCACATGAAACAATTAAAACAAAAAGGGTACTTAAACAAATGGATGATGAAAAGGACTAAGATTCATTTTTAGAATCTCAAATATTTTAGATTTTAAATTTTAATAAAACATATATTCTGTATTTCAAAAGTGTTTTATTTTTTACAATGCACATACCAATATCTTAAGAGATTTAGATTTTCTACAGCACAATTTAGTCCATTATTATGTAAGTGCTCTTTACAATGGTGAGACTTTAAAAATATTTTTAACTTCTCAATATTAGGACACTGTTCTTCAAACAAATCAACAACCTTGTTTAAAATCAATTTTTCCAGCCAACGTTTTTTCTCCACCCCCTTGACTAGTACCGTAGTATTTTCAGAACCAATGCAGTTTTTAATATATTCAGATATTTGTTCATAGTGCAAACAATCCTTGTTTTGCCACTCTAATCCATGAAGTTTTGATTGTGTGAACAACATATGTTGTTGAATAGTGTCAGTGAAATGATGCAAACTGATGGGTAATGTTACAAACTTGTGTGAATACCACCCATTTTCAACATTGATAATTGCAATCTCCTTACATAAAAAATTATTAATGTTTCCATATTGGAAGCACTGCACATCCACGATGAACATTATTATTACTGCACCAACACTTAACGAATCGAACTGATTAAGTTGAACAACAAATGAATTTTAAAGAAATTGTTAACAAATATAGACTTTTATATCAGTTTTCAAGGTCATCTGTCTGTATCCAACTGTTATGTTTATCATCAAAACCTAACCACTTTACAAACATTTTATTGGGTTTTTTTTCGTTTCAAGATCCGTTCAATTAGAAATGCATTGGGATATTTAACCAGCAAATATGTTGTTGGATTTGTAAGCTGAACTTTCCTTATCTTGAATATCTCTGTAGACCAATTTGGTTGATACTTTTTATCAAAAATACCTCTTAATTTTGATATACGAACATAATCACCAACTAGAAATTTTCGTTTCTTTGATGCTACTTTTATTCTGCTATAGACTGTTTTCAATAAATGTTTTTCATCTTTTTTTGTAACCTCAAATGGTTTCATTCCTGTGGTTCCATGTTTGGTATTATTATATTTCCTCGCGATATACGGTAAAATATGCAACCATTTGTAATGACCCTGTAAACTGAATTCTTTCCACATCATGTTTTTCAAAGTTCGATTTACTCGTTCCACAATTGACGCTTTTTTCTCGCTAAACACCTTATAATGATTCACCTTATATTTGTTCATTAACTTCTTAAAATCTTTATTAAAAAACTCTGTGCCGGCATCAGTCTGCAGATTCTTAGGTGTTTGCTGTTTTAAAACTTTCTCCATGGCTGAGCAAACCTCAGACTTATTTTTTGACTTTATGGGATAGGCCCAAACAAATTTTGAAAAACAATTGATTACAACCAATATGTATTTATAGCCTTTATTTTCTCTAGCGTATGGTATCATTTCCACTAAATCAGCTTGAAACAGATCATCTAAAGATTTAATTATGACTTTTCGTCTTTTAAAATTTATCCTGTGTGCTTTATGGATTTCTTCAACAATTTGCCTCTTCACAGTACTATTAGGTTCATTTTTTAAATAATTATACCGGCCTCTCTCAATTCCTCAATAATTGATGATATTTCGTTTGTGTGGCCTGTATGTCATGCTGTTTGTGAAGCGAGTAGTAATCGTCATCTATCAACAAGTTCATTTGGATCATCCCAGTGAACGTAATCGATTTTATTGTTATCCACTTCCATAAAAACTCCTTTCCCGACCACCATAGGAGCAATAATTTTCTTATATTTTTTCATGTTGCTCCCATCTATTTGTTTGTTAGGTTTATAATAACGTCTATGGGCATTAGTTTTTGCAACAAGTTGTTTATAATTATCTTCATCTTCTTTAGAGTAGCCTTTCGATCGTTTTTTGAACAATAGTTCATACAACCCCATACTACCTCGATATCTTTTCTTCTTAACGATAATATCAGATCCATCAATATCTAATCTTGAATCACCAATCATTAGTTTCTCAGTATCAGTATCTAATCTGACCCCATATTTATGAGCAAATTCCTTATTGTCATCATCGTAATACATGTCATTTATATATTTTCTTGGTAAGGGATCATATTGGTCTAAATAGTCAACATAGGATTTTTCAGCAATATCGGCGAATCGTCCAGGTGTTACAGGAGAATGTAATGATCCTATCTCATCATCAGATGTGATTTCTTGAAGAATTGTCATTTTATTTTCACTCGGATCTTCATTTTCATCTTGCAATAATCGTAACTGACCTGTAGGTGTGGATAAACTCGTTGAAAGTTTACGAGGAATCTTCGGTGTTTCCTGATACAGCGATTCAGCTTGATGTGATAGTATTGATGGGTATAGTTCATCGTTTAAAATAAAATCTTTTTCCTCATCAACATGACTAGGATCCTCAGTTTTAAAAAAAGTTTTCTCTTCTTCCATCTTATTAGCTCCATCAATTTTATGTTCCTTGTGACTCAGTTTACTTTCAATGTCCTTTAGTTTTGTAATGGGAGAAAATAACTTTTCTTTAACAATTTCACCATGTTTGAGAAGCTGTAATTTTTCTTTTACAATTCTATGTTTCTGTACAAGACGTTTTTTTAGTTCCTTCTCTGATAGATTCATGTTGCTAATTAGACAGTTATTTTCTGTTTGTCATGAGCTTTTGATCCGCTTTCAATCCGCTTTCGAACCGCTTTTATCTGCTATTATCCGCTATTGATCTGGTTCAATCAGTTTCTGATATATCTTACACTTATGATGTTAATGATTATAGTGAAATTAATTGTCTTATTCGAAACATATATAGTGATCAAAACCTCTTCTGTAACGTCCCTCATTGATGTTGCTGTCTTTAGAGATACATAAAAATCCATATGATGCTCCGTATGTCATGGGGTTAATTGATTTTATGACCTTTAATACCATCTCAAATATCGATGAAACCAATAACAAGTTTTATATTAACGGTATGAAATTAGAATTACTGGTGGGCACCTATGAAATACAGGATATTGAAAAAACGCTTCACACTTTGCTAACTGATCATGAAGAACAACAAAAGGAGACATTAGTACCATCTGTATTATCATCACAACCTATACAGAAGAATTTGAAACCTGTGGAAAAAGATAATAAAAAAAAAAGAAAAACCTGTATTAATATTGAGAGCTAATCATAACACATTTAAATGTGAAATAAAATGTAGCAAAGAAATTAATTTTGAGAAATCTAACACCATTGGTCCTTTATTAGGATTTAAAAATAGAAAATTAAAACCTAAAAAATGGCACTATTCAGATTATCCAATCAGCATTTCAAAAGTAAATGCTATTTGCATTGAATGCAATTATTCAGAATTCTTTCAATAATGAGCTACCAGTTCATATAATAAATATTTATATATTTACCCAAATATCCCGCCTGGTTACAAAATTGTTGAAAACCCCACCAACGTTATTTATCTACCAATCAATACAAGATATATAAATGAGATTATTATTAAAATAACAGACCAAAATTGAAATTTGGTTAATTTTAAAAGTGAAGTTGTTACGATAAGATTGCATTTAAAACGACTTAATTGACATGGTTTTCATATATGATAATCCATCTAATTATTTATTACAACAGGAATAACCTATAAAATATCAACAGCCAATCTATAAAACGCCAGTACCAAGCAACAAGTGAAACAGTTAACACCTATCAATAAGCAATTTTTAGTATATTTGGGATTTAAGGTATCAGTATCAGGCAACCATTAAACAGTTGGAAGAAACACATATGGCTACTTTAAATGAATTAATTGCTCTAAAAAATTCGCTAAATGAATCAAAAACAAATCTACTAGATGTTCGATCAGATTTGGCAGCATGCCTCTCACTCAGTGCAGGATTTAAGGCAGACAGTGACATATGGGCATCTAAGTATGCGGAACTAAGATTTAGAGTTCCACCGTGTACAACAACCTCATCTAATTATGTTGCTTTATTACAGTGGAACTATACAAGTTGTATACAAGAATTAAATAGATGTAATAAAACAATCTTATTAAATTAGAAATATTTTAATAATAAATAGTATATATTTACTTACATGTTGTTTTGTTATTTTTGCACCTTTTTACACTGAAACTCACTTGTTTTTCACTACAAGTTCTGTACCTTTTATATATATATATATATATATATATATATATATATATATATATATATATATATATAATATAATTGTTTCAACATCTTAGGTTAACAAAATTTTATCTAAGTACTAATTATAAATGAGAAAATCACATTTCGAAAGAGAATTTCACATTGCAACATTTTATTAATGTAGAGATACACACATATAAACTAAAAAAATCAGACACTTGTAAATAATTAGATGTGTAAATGTGTAAATAAAATTTCACATGTTTGGTCTTCTTTCACGATAATGAATTAATGATTCAAATTATCAAGCATTCCTGACCTTGTTATTAGAATTAATAAAGCATCTGTTTTTAATTGTTTATATTATTTTTAGAATAAGGTATTTTTTAGCAAAATTTGTCAAAATAAAAAGTTTAAGTTTTATATTTATACATATATTAGGTACACTAATTAATAATACGGTAACTATTAAAAAGAGAGTAAGTGGCTCATTTTTCTTTATCATAATGAAATTTATTTTATTATTGAAAGGAAGCAAAAATTTTGTTTTTCAACAAAATTTGTCATTACAAAAAATTACGTTTTTATATTTATACATATATTAGGTACATTAATTAATAAAACGGTAACTATGTATTAAACAAAGAGAGTAAGTGGCTCATATTTTTTTATCATAATGAAATTTTTTGTGTTAGACAAAGACCACAAAAATATAGATTCTACCGAAGAAGAAGAGATCAAAACTACTGATAAGTGATACGCTGGGTTAGCCCACCTCTCGTACAAGCCAGACAAGGACAGCCTTGGCTAAACAAGGATAGACGAACAGCTAGCGAAGAAGAAGAGGTCAAAACTACTGATAAGCGATACTCTTTTCCCAGCAAACCCTTCTGGTTATTGGTGATCTCTTCACCATCTACGTCTAGCCACATTGTCACTTTTTGTCAACTTTGTCACACCTAAGATATCTCTTTGTCACCCTAACCATTGTTTGCGACAATTTTTTGGTGATAAAGTGACAAACAACCCTCTAGACATTGATGATGTCTTCTGCAAGAACTGGGGACCCCCCTATTACGGTGGGCACTTTGATGGACATGCCATTGAGGTGTCACGTTAGCCCGCTAGCCATACTACTCATACATCAGTGTGGGATAATATAGGAAAAATATAATTGTCTAAAAGTCAGAGGATTTGAGAAAATATTTAAAAATCATCTTTTAATGAGATAAATCTTTTTACTAACTTTTAAATATAAGTATTCAATATGATGTTTAAAAGATAAGTTCGAGTCAAAAATAATCCCGAGATCTTTTATATGGTCAACACGTTCTAGAATTTCATTATTTAGAACATAGGGCGTAAAAGGAATGGACGATCTACCAAAGCGAATAAATAACATTGAATCAGTTGGAGATGTTATTGCTCTAAAAAACTTTGCATCGTCAGCAAAAATTAAAAACTTTCTATTTAATATTATTCAGTATATGTCATTTATAAATAGAGAGAAGAGCAATGGGCCTAGGTGAGTACCTTGACCAACCCCTGATTCAACATTGATAGGAATGACCTAAACCAGTTCAACAATGAACCATGGAAACCATACGCCTCTAGTTTTCGGAGCAGCAAACCAAAGTTTAAGAGATAATAAACTTTCTAACATATCCATAGATTTTACTGAATTGTTGCGGCTGATACTTGATGTAAATCCATAATGAGAAACAACAAAAACGAAAATTATATTTCGAGATTTACACTTTATTTTATAAAATAACTTTATTTTATAAAATAAAGTGTGTTATAAAATAAAGTGTAAATCTCGAAATATAATTTTCGTTTTTGTGTTTCCATAGATTTTGTTGAAAACTAGTTTATCTAGCATTTTTGCAAAAATACTAAACTAGTGGAAAAAATTAAAGGATCAAAAAATAATTGAATGTGTATTAAAAGGTTAATAGTGCAAATAGGGAATGAAATATTTTAAATTGTACGACCATAATATTTAATTCAAATATGAAAATCTTTGTCGAATAATAATCATGTTATATTTCCCGTGCTTCAACAAAATTGTTATAAAAAAGTAACTATAGTTTGTCGAAATCTTGTTTCATTTTAGCGTATAAAACACAATTAAATTAACCTTCCAGTTATTTGAATATACCCTAAGAAAGCATTGCATATTGCCACAGTTACGCTCAATGTGAAAGCCACTGCTCCAAATAGAAGCAGACAAGTACCACTGTTACTATGCGACTGCTTTGGCAAAATAGCAGCTTGGTCCACCATTAAGTCTTTTTGATCAGCTGGGGTAGCATCATAGCGGCAGACGGTGTGAGAGATTGAGGGATAAAGAAAGAGTGAGAAGGAAAGAGAGGCGTGGAGTGGGAAATACACAGCAACCAGCAGCTGTACTCTCCACACTTTGTTGATGATTTTAGCTACATCGCCCCATTAAAAATGTCAGATTATATTTTTTCCGTAATTCTTAAAGGATTTCCTTCAAAATAAAAAAAATCAATCACGCTCAAGGATTTCGAGGTGACGTTTTTTTTACAACTTTGTGATTCGACCATTTCCTTATCCCAGGCTCAAATCGTCAGATTACTGAAATATACACTTTTCTCCATGTAGTTAACTTACTTTATCTTAATCTGAGGCGCTCGAGTTTTTCTGAGGGTCAATTTTTTTTACTAATCTGATCGGCTGCCCTTAACGCATGCCCCTGTATTAAGGGTTCATATATGGTAGGGATATATTATACGGGGTAAAGTTTCTCCCTATATAATTTTCTGACGCGATAGAGTAAGGCGCAAAATCCCCGTTGGGGCTCCCCTACTATTACGTCAGAAAGGAAAATAAAGAATTTGATTTTTTTATTTGAATTTGACAGCCCCTTAAAAAAGAAAAAGTAATTTAGGTGCATATTAAAAACGAAATTAGAAAAAGTGACAAAATCTGAAGACCTCAATATTGCCAGAGACATACACGGAAGAAAAGGCAGACGAAGGAATGAAACGACAGTTAGTCTCTTCGTAGAGGAAGTCATAAACGACATTGATAGAACTATGTGAGATAAATGACTCAAAAATTATGAACGGGTTCTATCGTCATAAAGGTATTCGTAGATCCTGTCACGGAATGTTTGTATTGCTGCCGAGGGAACATCCTGTATATAGGAATTCATTAACATCTTGACACAAAATTGAAACTGGCTTTTCGGGAAAATATATAACCTGTAGTCTCTAGGAATTCACTTGAACATTTTTGAAAGACAAAACATATACAGGGTGAGTTTTTTTTATGATCAGTATGGGGATCTCGAAAACTAGCGGAGATAGAGCAATGGTTAAACTGGGAAAGATTTGCAGTTTTACTGGCCCAATTTAATGACACTTTCGGATTTTTGTAAAAATAGATATTTTGAAAAAACGAAATTCTGTCGATTTAGTCAAATCCCTCTAGCTCATTTGTTTTTGATTTTATAAAAAAAGTGTAAATATCAAAACTGAAGGGAATTGTATCACAAATATGATTGCCATGTCTTCGTTTGAGTAACTGCTCTCATTTCCGAGATATGACACAAACGTATCTTTTTTTTGAATGGAAACCATAGTTCGCTATGACCTAAATCGGACATTTTTAGAGCTTTTCAACGACATAATACTCGATATAGTTATTCATAAAAATAACGGAGTTATGGATGCTTTTCTCTCTTATTTTCACTTTTAACCTAGTTAGCCATGAAATAGAATGATTTATTCATAACTATTCCAAAAAACATTGAACAATTTTTTTAGGTATATCAGATATAACGAAAAAACTAAATAGGTAGGTACTTACTAAAAACTTAATGGTTACAATTTATGTTCGAAAAGTCCACCATTGTTATTTAGACAAAAATTGCATCTTTTTAAGATTGACATTACCGCTTTCCTCACAAACCGCCTATCAAATTCTTCAATTGCTTGTAATACCGCCTCCCTCAGGTCACCAACTGTCTCATACTTTCTTTTGTATATTTTGTTTTTTTAGCGCTCCCGATAAATAGAAGTCTATAACTGCCAAATCGGAAGACCGGGGTGGCCATTCGCGTGGGCCATTTCTTCCTATCCAAGAGCTTGAATAGATATGTGACCAACTGTTTTGAGAGGTTTGTGGGCAAACATGATGTTACGTTCCGATTTAAAAACCTGTTGTATTCTGTGGGAAACAGTATTTATGCATGGAATGGAGACATAGCTCACCTGGGTGCTGGTGACATTCAAACTGTTTGTTGTGGGTGTAGGGGTTCTTGGTCGCCATCCGTCGATAATGGCCAATTGTGATTTTTAAAAAATCAGTTTACTTAAGAGTTTGTATGGGTAGGAATTGTCTAAGAGAAGTTGAAAAAGAATTTCTATACTTTTGTACCTGAAAGTTGGATGGCAAATGTTGCAAACTCTTCCTGCAATTGACTAAATTTATTTTCATTTTCATAGGGTGTTGTGAATGGAAGTTAAGAAACCTACCTGAACATGTTGGTTTGATATATCAGTCTAATTTCAGACTGTTGTCTACATCTCTAATAACCCTGGAATCTAAAAAAGGTACGCTTGAAAACTGGTCTTCCTCTTCAATAGTAAAGTGTAGAAATTCATTGTAGTTGTTGAAAATTTGTAACAGTTCTGTTTTGTCAGCTGTAGGTATGCTACAAAAGCTGTAGTCAACATAATCCCTCAAGAAAGGAACCTTAAAGCTTAATTTCGACAGGCAGTGTTGGACTAGGTCATCCATCATAAATTGTGAGATTATAGGTGATAGTTTTGATCCCATTGGAGAACCGAACACCTGTTTGTAGTATGTTCCATTGTACGAGAACACCGTCGAATCAAAAACGAATTTAATGAGTTTGAAGAAGTTGGATTTATTGATTTTTGTGTGGAATGAGATGGTATCCCAATGTGCTTCCAAACTGTTCAAAACTAAGTCCAACGAAATATTGGTGAACAATGATTCTACATCTAAACTTACAATGATATGGCCTGAAGGTAAGATAAAATTGATATATAATTCAGCAAAGGTAGCTGAGTCCTCAATGTAGTATTGGTTATTTTTGTCATATGCTTTATTTAGAATGTCCACTAACAGACTGGCAATTCCAGAGACAGGGGAGTTTATTGACGAGACAATAGGACGAAAGCAAAGTGTAGGTTTGTGAATCTTTGGGAGAGCATAAAATTTGGCACATACCGAATTGTACACATAATAGGTTTTGGCAATTCTTTCATCAACTTCTTCATTCGTTTTTAATTCCAATAATTGGATTGTTGAAGTGGGATCCTTATTGATGACCTTATAATATATTTCATAACTCAATAGTTCATTGGAAAGAGAAGAGTAAGTATATCTGTCCATGATGGTTGTTACATTGCCTTTGCCTGAATTCATGACTAGGAGATGTGGATTGTCTTTAAAGAAACGTCTGGCAACCTCAGATAAATGATTCAAATGATTAAAACTGTGTGCATTATGATTAAAAACATAATGATAAATATCGTTTGATCGTTTATTCTGTACAAACTGAAATGCCCATTCAATGTCTGCTAAAAATTTTAAAATAGAAATGTCTGAGGGTATGGACGAGATGCAAAATTTAGGGACAAAGACAACAGGTTGATCACATCTTTAACCCTCTTTAATGTTGATAGGGAAATGGTACTTTTGATTATTAAGATTGTTAAATTTTTTAATGTTAGATATTCTAATTTTGTGAAAGGTTCTATTGTAACTGACTGTGAGTCTTCTGGAAAATTCATGAACAACAACCCAGGTAGCACAGTTCTAACTGATTTTTGTAATTCATTGGCAATACTTACTAACCTGAAGATAGTTGCATTGACAATACTAATCTCAATATTTATTAATTTACTGTTAACATTAATTAGACAGTTTTCCATCCATTTTCCCTGACCTCCATCATGATACTGAATGTGCTGTGTGATACGTTTAGTGTTGTTGTGGATATGTGCCGGTGTTATGTTTTTCCGTCTGCAGTGGAGGAGAAAAATCCTGCGATTGCGCTGAGAAGCCAATTTGATGATCACTGTTACCCATTTTTTCAGATTTTGTGTAACCTTAGGACCATACCGGACCTTGGTGTCATTGAAAACTCCCATACTTGTCATTACTACGTGTCATTAATGGCTGAGAATCTGGATAGAATTTTGGAATTTCCAAAAAATAATGGGAAAGCAGCCAAACATGTTTTTTAATAAAGGGCACTAAATAAAGTGTAGTCTTTTATTATATCATGAAAGCTTTCGAAATTTATTGATTTCTTTTTCAGTCAAGTTTCTGAAAGATTACACAAATTAATAATGGTATAACTTAATCTAGATGGTTAAAATAAATTTACAATATCGAGGTTAGAAAATTATTAAAAAAGGTTCTCGTTCCAAGTAACGTAAATAGTGTAATGCGTTTAAGAACGTATCTAACACTCCTATTCCTGAAGATGTGATCAATCTGTTGTGTTTGGACCCTAAATTTTGCATCTCGCCCACATTCTCAGACATTTCTATTCCAAAATTTTTAGCAGACATTGAATGGGCATTACAGTTTGTACAGAATAAAAGTTCACATGATATTTATGCTTTCAGAATAACCAATATTCTCACCAATCATATTACTCATAATGCACACAGATATAATCATTTAAATCATTTATTTGAGGTTGCCAGACGTTTCTTTAAAGACAATCCACATCTTCTAGTCATGAATTCAAAGACAATGTAATAACCATCATATACAGAGATACTTACTCTTCTCTTTCCAATAAACTATTGAATGATGAAACGTATTATAAGGTCATCAATAGGGATCCCACATCAACAATCTAACAAAAAGCGTCAAAATTGATCTTGGAATTAAAAACGAATGGAGAAATTGATGAAAGAATTGCCGAAACCTATTCTGTGTACAATTCGGTATGTGCCAAATTTTATGACCTCCCAAAGATTCACAAACCTACACTTTGCTTACGTCCCATTGTCTTGTCAATAAACTCCCCTGTCTCTGGAATTGCCAGTCTGTTAGTGGACATTCTAAATAAAGCATATGACAAAAATAACCAATTATACATTGAGGACTCATCTACCTTTGCTGAATTATATAACAATTTTATCTTACCTTACCTAGATGTAGAATCATTGTTCACCAATATTTCGTTGGACTTAGTTTTGAACAGTTTGGAAGCATATTGGGATACCATCTCAATCCACACAAAAATCAATAAATCCAACTTCTTCAAACTCATTAAATTCGTTTTTGATTCGACGGTGTTCTCGTACAATGAAACATACTACAAACAGGTGTTCGGTTCTCCAATGGGATCAAAATCACCTATAATCTCACAAATTATCATGGATGAACTAGTCCAACACTGTCTGTCGAAATTAAGCTTTAAAGTTCCTTTCTTGAGGAAGTATGTTGACTACAACTTTTGTAGCATACCTACAGCTGACAAAACAGAACTGTTACAAATTTTCAACAACTATAATGAATTTCTACACTTTACTATTGAAGAGGAACACTAGTTTTCAAGCTTAACTTTTTTAGATTCCAGGGTCATTAGAGATGTAGACAACAGTCTGAAAGTAGACTGGTATATCAAACCAACATGTTCAAGTAAGTTTCTTAACTTCCACTCACAACACGCTATGAATATGAAAATAAATCAAGTCAATTGCATGAAGAGAGAGTTTGCAACATTTGGCATCCAACTTTGAGGTACAAAACTTTAAAAATTCTTTTTCAACTTCTCTTAGACAATTCCTACCCATACAAACTCTTAAGTAAACTGATTTTTCAAAATTCACAATTGGCCATTATTTTTTATTATTTTCTATTTTTTTTTATCCGAAGAGGGGGGAAATACATTGCATACTTAGCTAGCACGTGCTGGCCGTCGTGCGGGACTCCCGATGCAATGACTTCAAAGCAAGAGTAAATCGTTGCATTGAAACCAGTATACCGTATACCCGCTAAAACCCTAACCTCTTTCTCCTACAACCATGGTCCCCTGCGGCACTCTTAGTCAATACTACTTCGCAAGGGTGGTTCATTGCAGATGTTTACTGCTCTTACATTGAAAGCCTCTAAAGCCTACTCCTTGAACGTATTGCGGAGTTCTTTGAGGATAGTCTCCGCGTAATCTGATACCAAGTTCCAGGCTTGGGGGCCCTTCAGCATGGCTTCTACTAATTGTTCTGGAACGATATTAGTCTCCAGAATCCTCTCCACTTCAGCACGTTGATCCTGAAACCGGGGGCAGGAGAAGAACACGTGTTCACGTCCGTACAGTGTGGGCAGTTTGGGGAGTTTGCCCTCCTGAACCTGTGCAGGTATGCTCGAAAGCATCCATGTCCAGTCAGGAGTTGAGTGATGTAGAACCCAACCTCCCCATGCTAGCGGTTGACCCAACGACTGATGTTAGGTATCAATCGATATGTCCACCGGCCTTTAGTAGAGCTGTCCCACCTCTCCTGCCATTGCCCTAGACTCATGGCTCTTTCATCGCTGTTTCCTGTCGGTTGGTCTTTCTCTAACTTTCTGCGATAAAGCCGTCCCCTTTCTGCAGCCAGGATGTCGATTGGTAGGGTAGAGGCAATCACACTCCCCGCCTCGTAAAACACAGTGCGGTAGGATGATGCCACTCGAATCGCTGAGAGCCGCTGGACTGATTTCATTTTCCAGCGGTACGATGGTAGCTCGAGCGATTTCTCCCATATCGGTGCCCCGTACAACAAAACAGAAGTAGTTACTGTTGCCAGTAGCTGTCTTCTTATCTGTCTAGGGCCTCCGACATTCGGCATTATTCTAGATAATGCCCCCTGTACCCCAGCTGCTTTCTTGCTGGCCGCGATTATGTGCTCTTTGAAGTTGAGCCGTGTGTCCAGGAGCACCCCCAAATAGCTGATGAAGGGCTGCGACTGTATGTAGGTGTCGCCTATTCTGAGGGTGATATTTCCCTTGCCTTTCGACTGCCAACAAGAAGTGTTTCGGTCTTTTGCTCTGCTAAACTCAAGTCCGCTGAGAGCATCCAATGCTGAATTGTGGCTATAGCGAATGAGAAGGTTGTTTGTATCTCCTCTATGTGCTTACGCACTATGATCAATGCCACATCATCGGCGAATGCCACTAGCCTGACGCCCTCAGGCAGACCGAGCAGGAGCAGGTCGTTGTACATTACGTTCCATAAGAGGGGGCCAAGAACAGAGCCCTGAGGTACACCTCCTGTGATCTTATAGTCTACTTGCCCATTTTCAGTTTGGTACAATAGCATGCGGTCCTTGAAATACGCTGAAACCATTCTGCGCAAGTACTGAGGAACTTCCATCCTGGCAAGAGCCTCCAAAATGCGGTCCCAGCGGGCCGAGTTAAAGGCGTTCTTGATATCCAGGGTGGCTATTAGACAGTACTTTTTTCCACCTCTTCTCCATCTCTTTCCCGAGATAGCCTCTCTGGCGATGTTGGTAACGAGTGTCCCGGCATCGATGGTTGATCTCCCCTTTCTGAACCCGAATTGGTTGGTGGAAAGTTTTGGCTCAACGTAGGGCTCCAGCCTATCTGCTATTATTCTTTCAAGGAGTTTTCCCGCAGAGTCCAACATACAGAGGGGACGATATGATGACGGTTCGTCTGGAGGTTTCTTTCCCCCTTTAGGTAGGAGCACAAGCCTCTGCTTTTTCCACTTAGTCGGGAAAACCCCCTGCTTTAGGCAGGTCTCATACATGTGTAGAAACATGTCAGGCCTATTGGCTATGGCGCATTTTAGCGCGATGTTAGGTATGCCATCTGGACCGGGAGCCTTACCGTTTTGGAGCCGGTTGCACGCGCCCATCAGCTCATTCATAGTCACTGATGGTATATCTTCGTCCCTCACCTGCCACGAAGGATAAGCGGGTAGCTCAGGCTTCGCAGGAAACAAGTGAGTGACAATGCGGTGCAATGATTCGGAGAAGTTCGTTGATGTCATGGGGGGGGGGGGGGGCTTGATTTTATGCATCACGATTTTATACGGTTTTTCCCATGGATATTGGTCAACTTCGTCACACAACTCCTTCCAGTAGGATCTCTTGCTTGAGAGAATGGCTCTTCGTAGTTGTTGTCTTTTGATCTCATAGTCGAGCCTTAGTTCTTCTGTTGTGACCCTGTCGCGTCTCCGTGCTCGTTGATGCAGCCTTCGTGCTTTGAGACACTCTCGTCGGTGTTGTGAGATCGTGTCGTTCCACCAGTACACTGGTGGGCGGCTGTTGTTCTGCCGTCTCCTTGGCATGGAAGCATCGCAGGACTTGACAACGCTTGTCATTACCTCTTTGGCAGTGGCTTCTGCGCTTGTTGCTATTGACAATGGTTCCTGCTCCATAACCAAGGCGAATGAATCAGCATCGAAAGCCTTTTTGTTCCAACCGACTGGCTGTGACCTCGCACGACTGACACACAATATTCGTTTGGGAGTGGTGTTGATTTCCCATATAATAGCTTGGTGGTCGCTATTAGTAAACTCCTCATCGACCCGCCACTCACAGCCCCCTTTAATTAGGTTGCTGCTAACCAATGTCACATCGATAATGGAGCTGGCTGTGCTTTTGCGATATGTGCTTACGTCTCCTGTGTTGAGGAGTACCAGGTTGAGCGAAGACATGGTCTCAAGGAGAGCTCGTCCTCTCGCGCTCGTTTCCCGGCATCCCCAATCAATTGCCCAGGCGTTGAAATCACCTGCAATGGCGACCGATTCACGCTTCCGTACATCTTCCGCCAAGGTGTCCAAGAATAACTCGAACTCCTCGAGCTGTGCACTAGGAGGTGCATAGCAGCTATAGAAGTGAACCCCTCCCACTTTGGCTCTCACAAGCCATGGTTCGGGGGTATTTGGGAGTTGTTGGACCGGAAGTTTACCGCAAGCCCATATCGCTGCTCTGTCCGTTGTGTCATTTACCCAGGGCAGGGTGTCGAAGTTTTTGTACTGCTCGCAGATTATGGCTACGTCGTAATCCAATTCCCGCACCCCCTGTACCAGTAGGTCTTGGGCTGCTTCGCAATGGTTGAGGTTGAGTTGCAGTACTTTCATTTACGGGCTTGTGCTGCTCTCATCGCCTGTTGGTAGATCGGACATTTCCAACTACCCGCAACGTGCCGGCAGTCTGACCTACTATCTTTCTCTTTGCAGAGTAAGCACTTGGCAGGTTGTTGACAAGCCGAAGCATTGTGACCAGCGCCTCCGCATCTGTGACAACAACTGCTTCGGTCAGTCTTGCCTCTGCACGCCTGGGCGTTGTGCCCAAAGTGCCAGCATTTGAAGCATCGTCGAAGGCTGATCCTCTCGCGAACACGTACTGTGCCCCACGCAAGTTTCAGCTTTCCAAGTGCGATGGATTTCTTGGCCTGGACCTCTGGGAGACAAACAACTGCCGTTTGTGTTGATCTATATGCCCGTCGAAGTGATTTCACTGCCTCCTCAGTGATCTCTGCCAGGCCGTCGATATTATCTTTGAGCAGCTTTACCACGTCTTCCTTGGTACTGATCTCATCCAGGTCTTTAATTTCAATCTCGATTTGCGGTATTCGAGATTGTACAGTGGCCCCGCTTGGGAGCTTATTCTTGATGGCGTTACAATAGCGCTCCATCTCCTGAGCGTCTGCCTTCGCGAATAACAAAAGGAGATCTCCCTTAACTGTTCGTCGGATCTTATTGACTTTCTTGCCTATATCCTGCAAGGTGGGATCATTTTTGATACCTCGCAAGATATCTGCATGGGAGCTCTTCTCGCCTTTCTTTATAAGCAGCGTACAATGTGGCGCTGGTTTTTGCTTATTGGTCCTCGGGGCCTTTTTCCTCTTTACCAGTTGCCAGTCAGTCAACTGGTTTGAAGGTTGGTTTCTGGTCTGTGGTTTAAACTTGGATTTTAATCCATTGTTTCTCTCTGCTTCTGAATTGACCACCCTACTTGTTGTTGCCTGGGTGGTTTGCCCGATGTTCTGGCAACCTTCTTTACCGGGCTTTAGCTTGCTAGCTAGCACCGGTTTAAGAGTTTGTGTCTTACTTGATGAGGCTACTGAAGGCGAGGCCTTCGGTGGCGAGGTCCTTGCTACAGAGTCTCCCGGCAGTGAGGCTACTTTTATTGAAGCCGCCTGCTTTGGGGGCGCCGGTGTTGATGCAGCCGGTTTTGAGTTAGCTGCTTTTGAGGCAGCCGCTTTTGGGACCTCCTTTTGCTTTTCACCTTGTGTCTGAGTGTTTGACACCTTTACTGGCGATGTCTGTGTTGTAGCAGGTTTGGAGCGCCACTCTCATCTGCTGCCCTTTGGGGGACGTCAACTCCACTATTCGCCTTTTGGAGGACTTGGCTGAATAGTGTCTTGCTGCCAGCTCTAGTTTTAATGGTCGATGTTGTACCATTAACGGTGTTCTTCTTCTTGTTGTCACTATGGGTTATATATGTTGTATATATGTACATGTGTGTATGTGTATATATATATATATATATATATATATATATATATATATATATATTACTACGTAGCAATTAACGGCTAAGAATCTGGATAGAATTTTGGAATTTCCAAAAATAATGGGAAAGTAGCCAATTTTTTATTGTATAAAGGGCACTAAATAAAGTGTACTCTTTTATTATATTATTGAAAGCTTTCGAAATTTATTTATTTCTTCTTCAGTCAATTTTCTGAAAGATTACACAAAATTAAAAATAGTAAAACTTAATCTAGATAAACCAGACTTACAATATCGAGGTTTGAAAATTGTTAAAAAAGGTTCTCATTGCACGTACTGTAGAATGCGTAATGCGTTTTAGACAAACATTACAAACATATATCAACAATTGAATAAAACATTATTGTAACTGGATCACACATCCATTGAGTAAAATTTTTTAAGATTAAAACCATCACATTTCAAAAAGTTATGCACAAGCCATTTGTCATATTTAACCAGTGACATGGAACGGAAACAAAAGTCGAGCCTCGGTGTTACAGGACACTAAGATTCTTAGGTCATGGGGTGTAAATACAAAGAACATTGAAGGAATTTGTATAGAGAGAGTGTCCAATGGACTACTGACTCGATGATATATAAAAACACATATACATATACACACACATGTACATATATACAAACATTTAAAACCTAAAAAAAAAAAAACAGGGGGAGATATAGCTTGTAAAAGTACAGTTAATGTTTATGATTTTTGTCCAACTCAAGTAAATTGACATATATATATATATATATATATATATATATATATATATATATATATATATATATACAGGGTGTAAATAGTTTGACTGCATATATTTTAGGTGCAGATAGTACCCACCAAACAAAACAAAAAACTCTTATAACACTATGGTCTAAAGGCCTTAATAAGCAAGAAAATTTGAAATACATGTTAAGTAAATTATTGTCAATGTGGCAACGTCGCGCTAAAACTCAGATTTGCTTGTGCCGTGAATAATAAAGGAATGAGTCACCACAACGAAATGAACACCTGTTATTTTTTTTGTATTAAATAATTTCATAGTTTCGAGTGCCGGTAGATTTATTTAGGTACATAAAATTTTATGAAATATTATTTTCAAAAATGTACCCTTTTAATATCTATGTATTGAAATGAATATTTATATTTGGCGATTTATTTTATGCATCAAGTTGAAGAAGGGAGGATACAAAGTTGTTTACATTATGATTCAAAAATAATGCGATACAAAGTATATTAAACAAAACATTTCTTATATGTAGTTCTTTTATGTGTTAAATTCTTCGAGAAATAATTGTTACTAAGAAATTAATATTACTTACCTTAGACAAATAAAAACCTTTGACCTGCAGGATGTCATTATGATAGAGCAAACGGATTATTTATAGTAAATATTCAAAATTCTTGTTATTACATTTGCTTTCCCCACAAATTAATAGTATGTCAGGTCTTTACCTAATTGTATAATTGTCACTGTTTGTCACAAAATAATACACTTGAACTCACAATTCACAACAGATTTTATTTATTTTTCCAATTTATATTTTAAAATGAAAATCAAATAACTTACGCTATGTCGAATGTCACGCAAAAATCACTTTCGCTTTCTTAAAAGAACCGGGCAGCAAAAAAGCATTCATGGTAGCGGCCAGCTGTAGTACTGAGTATATGCTATGTTGCCACATCTGATCGGAGAAACGTAGGGCAAATTATAACAGAATATTTAGAGTTTAAATAATAATTTTCTTTGTTAATACAGTTATTAAAGGTGTATACGCTATTGAGTATTTACATATTTAGCTTTAGAATCATTTTGAAGCCGGAAATAATCTATTATACACTGTAATAAAGGCTACAGAACTTCTAACTTTTTCATTTTTTTTTGGCAAAACTATAGTTTATTTCTGAAAATGTTATAAAGCTTTTTGATTTGTTTTGACCTGAAGTATTGATCCTCAAAATCTTTGCACTCAAACCGTTTACACCCTGTATATATATATATATATATATATATATATATATATATATATATATATATATATATATATATATATGTGTGTGTGTTTATATATCATCGTGTCAGTATTCCATTAGACTCATCCTCTACGATTTCTTTCAATGTTTTTGCTTCCACAACACACGACCTAAGAATCTTAGTGTTCTGTAACATCGGGTCTCGGTTGTTGTTTGCGTTCCATTTCTCTGATACAATATGACAAATGGCTTTTATATATTTTTTTTAAAATGTGATTCTGTTTTAATCTTAAAATGTTATTCAATGTACGTGTGATTCGGTTATAATAATATTTTTTTAAATTGTTGAAACATGTCTGTAATATTTGTTCAAAACGCATTACACAATTTACATTACTTATAATGAGAAACCTTTTTGTAAGTTTATTTTAATTATTGTGTAATCTTTCAGAAACTTGACTGAAGAAGAAATCAATAAATTTCGAAAGCTTTCATGATATAATAAAAGAGTACACTTTATTTAGTACCCTTTATTAAAAAAAATATTTTTTGGAAATTCCAAAATTTATCCAGATTCTCAGTCGTGAATGCTACCTAGTATATATATATATATATATATATATATATATATATATATATATATATACATATGTTATATCACACTTTCAAAATTTCTCTTTTTAAAAAATGATTTTATTTATAGTTGCACAATTATTAACTTTTAATATAAAACTTGAATATAACAATATAATACTTTATAACAATAAAAATACAAAATGAGTGTAAAACTAAACTAGACAAATCTGTAAGTAATAATGAATAATGATACAAGGAAAAAGTATAATTTATAACCTAAGAACGTTGACTAGGCCGTCGCCTCGCTTGCAGTTCTCACGGATGTACGTCGTCGAAAGATAACCTGAGACGACACGTGGATGCTGACTCAGCTTGGGAACTGTTGCTAGGTGGTTTCATACAAGTCGATGGAATAACTAATATAACAACTCCCATCCATATAAAAAAGTTGATGCTACAGCATCGTTGGAGGCTTCTGGAATTTCTTCCTGCTGATGGAAAGGAGGGCAACCACAATTGCGGTTGTTGCTATTGTGATGATCGTAAACCGAGAGGTGTGTTTTTCCAAGAATGGTTGGTCTTGGAGCTTTTCCAATTACCTGGAGTATTGGCTAAGCTTATGGTTAGCGATATTCAGGTTTCTGGCATCCAATTCCTGTAGTCTCATGGGTTTCAACTTTGGAAGTTGACTGATAGTTGGAAGGTTGTCGCAACAGTTGTAGGGGATGTTGACTGGGTGACTCTTAAGTGGGATGTTGTCAACGTTGTTGGTAGTCCTTCTGGCATGGGTCCTGATGTTACCGATAAAGGCATTGCAACTGGGTTGGATGGTCAATAGAGAATTTGTCGATATGGATTGGGTAACGACATCTCCTCCCTTGCACTTGATGTTGAGGGATAACTGTCCGGAAAACGAAATTAACCACAGGTTCAGATCAATCTCTTGAATATTATACTCTTCGGCATATAATATTAAAGGCTTGCAAGTTGAAGGAAGGGCTGCTGGCTGTCTAAGAAGCTGTGCTTCGCAGAGGGCTTCTTTGTCTATGGTGTGTGGAATAACTTTGGAACAGATCTTATGTTCTTTAGATAATGGCTTACAGTCACTCAGGTCTTCGAAATATGCGTACAATAGAGAATGGTCACCTCTCGCGATATATTTTAATTTTGTTGGAAGAATATGGTGAAATTCTGTTCGATAATCCAAAGTGGGATAGGATACAAGCGGTACAGTGCATACGTTTCAGGATTGACTAAGGGGATTTTTAGTACAAAAACAATTTTAGTATTGATCTGAAAAGCTTCCAATTCTATTAGATCGATGTATCTAGCAACATTTGAACTATAGGTTGGAAGTGGTAAGTTATTTTCATGAAGTGACTGTGATATTTTCTGAAGGGAATCGACCAAATCTACTGGGTTTATAATTGAACTATGTAAAATTTTGAGATGTGCAAAGTGCAGTTAATACATCGTTAAGAGTATTAAGCTTTCACACAAATCTAAGACATTGGTCTGAAGTTCATAAAAAGTAAGATCGTCTGTAATGAACTCAATTGACTTCCTAATTGCTTCAATATTTTCCGAAAATATTTTCTCTTCGGACTGAAATTTTTTTAGTGTGGTGTTAAGGCTCTTAATGACCGAAGTTGTTACAGATAAGTGTCGTTTCATTAAGTTTTCAATTTGATGTTGGTCTTTAGTAATTTTTATTGATAGAGTCACTAAAGTATTGTTACGAAAATTCATCCGACAGCTGGTGCAATCGGCCATCAACCAGTTCATGGAAGGGACATTATTCCGATAAATTCTGGGAACCCGAAATGTTTGTCTCTCAACCGAAGGACCGCTGCTGTTACTGGGAATTCCTTTAAAGCTTCCAGAACATGATGGAATTTCCCGATGGTTCGTGGACGTACCAGACAATTCCGAGATTAATATATAAAAGGAACAGCTGGCGATAGGAGGCATTCAGTTTTAGACGGTCGTATTGAACAGTTAAGATAAAATGTAAATAGTAGTTTCTGTGAATATAAATTGTGTAAAAATAGTCGAAATAAATTAGAGTGAGTTGGACTGTGTTTTTAAATAAATCCAAGAATTGAACTGAACCCGAGTGTGAAAATAAAAACATTACAGTGGTGACAGGTGTGCGGTTTATTTGTAGAACTTTAGAAGTGAAAAATAAATAGACTAACGATGTTTAAAGCAGTGAATTTGGACCAATTGAAAGTGACTGATTTAAAAAAGGAATTGGAGGAAAGGGATTTAGAAATCAGTGGGAAAAAAAGTGAATTAATACAACGGCTGCGAGATGCTCTAATAAATGAAGGTAACGATCCCGATACTTATTTGTTTGAAGTTTCTGGTAATGGAGACATGAGTATGCTATTAAAACAAATGGAAAATTTAAAATAAAGCCCGAATTGAAGATCTGAAGCAGACGACAGTCAAATATGAAACCCGGATGGAGGAACTAAAGCAAACGATAGTTGAAGAGCTGAGTCAGACGACAGTTAAAGACGAAACGCGCATAGAAGAGTTAAAATAGATAATGGAAGGCGAGATCACCAAAATAAAAGAACAGGTAGTGGCAAAACAAAGGAAAGAAACACCATCAAAGACCGAAAGCAGAAGCAGTCTGGAAGTAGTGGATTCGAAAATTGGCCTTGAGGGAACAAGACACAAGATGAAACCTCCGCAATTTGTTGGGAAGTCGTCATGGACTAATTATCGGCGCCAATTCGAGGCTGCAGCAAAGCTGAACGGATGGTCGGCAGAGGAGAAAGCAATAATATTAACCCTCGCTTTAAGAGGGGATGCTACAGATATTTTGCAAACCTTGAATGCCTCTGAGCAAGAAGACTACGATCAACTGGTTAAACATTTAGAGTTGAAGTATGCACCCCTACCACTCCCAATTGAAAAACCGCCACCAGAGATCAAATGAGTCCCTACAAGAGTTTGAAGCTGACATTGCCCGTCTGGTTACCCTCGCCTATCCAGCCACACCGGAAAATGTGATAGAAAGATTAGCAGTGCAAGCATTTTTGGATGGACTTAGGGACCAAGAAGCCAGACAAGCATTGACACTAGCTCGACCCACGCAATTAGTGGATGCATTGGCTCGAGCTCTGGAATTCGAGGTTGTGAAAAACACTTGTAGAGGTCAAGCCAGAGTCCGAATCGTTGACGGGAAATCCGAAGATGGTGGAAACGATAAAGCTTCTGTAAGAAAGATAATAGAGAAAGTCCTTACCGAGAAAAGACAACTGAGATGTTGGAAGTGTGGTAAGGTAGGGCTCATAAGGAGTCGTTGCAAGGAGAGCAACGGAGGCTCGACTTCCTCGTCGGAAAACTAAAGAGGGTCGATGTGAAGGGGCCATCGTCGACCTGTAGCTAACAAGCCCCAACTATCTACGCATATGTCGCTTCGCTACGCAACCACGTTAACAGTGTCTTTGTAGATGGCTTTATTAATAAAAAGCAATGTGCAATGCTGCTGGATACAGGTGCGACAAAAACAGTTATAAGGCCCAATATCGTTTTAGAGACGATTATAAAACAACAAAATGGCAACTGCGAAAAGCGACAGGAGAAGCAGCGAAAGTCCATGGTGAAATAGAGGTTGAAATGGTGTTGGGAAATACAGCATTCCATCATCGGGCATTAGTGGCAGACATCGAAGACGAAGTAATCATTGGAATGGATGTCATGAGCTCCAAAGGATTAAACTTCAAAGATGGAATTCTGCGAGTGAATGACGAAGAAGTGGTGCTTCATGGAAAAGATGACATAGTGCTTCGAGCCATCTTAGCAGAGGATGTCAATGTTCCGGAAAGAGCTGAAATCGTTGTAGACGCTTGCTTGGATGGAAAAGCTAAAACTGGAACAGTAATGATGTTTGATCCCGAACTTCACGACGGAAATGTAGGCAGAGGAGTCGCACTGGGGAAGACTCTGTTTCGTGCCAGGGAGATTGTGCCAGTAAGAGTAATGAACCTGAATAATTACTCGGTTTTGCTAAAGAAACGAACAACTTTGAGCCATTGTTCAATAGTTTCCTCTGTAGTCAGGAGCACACAGCATGCAGAAATACCACCAGGTAAACTATCTGAGGAACTGGAAAAACTCATCACCGATTCATCTAAGAATCTGAAACCAAACCAGAAAACAAATTTGAGGGACATCGTTAGAAACTACCAGGATATCTTCGATGTAGGAAACGGAAAAAGAGGACGGACTGACCTGGTGAAACATAAAATTAATACCGAGGATGCTCAACCTATTCGACATTCGGCGAGAAGACTACCTCTAGCTAAAAGAGAAGAAGCCGACAGAATAGTCCGCGAAATGGAGGAAGAAGGTGTAATTGAACCATCCAATAGCCCTTGGGCTTCTCCAGTTGTCTTGGTTAAACAGAAAGATGATTCGACCCGATTTTGCGTGGACTATCAGCAATTAAACCACGCTACAAAGAAAGACAGCTATCCCCTTCCTAGAATAGACGACACCCTAGATACGTTGGCTGGATCGAAGATGTTTTCCACCCTGGACTTGAAGAGCGGTTATTGGCAGGTGGAACTTGCTAAAGAAGACCGAGAAAAGACTGAATTTACCATCGGCTTAGGACTTTACCAATTCACGGTGATGCCGTTTGGGTTGTGTAATGCTCCAGCGACGTCTAAAAGATTGATGGAAACGGTGTTAAAAGAGCTTTCATGGAAAACGTGCCTGGTGTATCTTGACGACATTATCGTGGTTGGAAAATCTTTTGAAGACCACGTGAGGAACCTGGAGGGGGTTTTTCGGCGACTTCGAAGTTCCGGACTAAAGTTAAGCCCGAATAAGTGTCAGCTGTTCCAAGAAGAGGTGCAATATCTTGGACATGTAGTTTCCGCACAGGGAGTAGCTGTTGACAAACATAAAATCAAAGAAGTTTCCTGGGGTTATGCCCGTACTATCGTCGGTACGTAGCCGGATTTGCCAACATAGCCAAGCCACTTAATAGACTCACAGAGGGGAAGGTGCAGTACCAGTGGAACGAGGAATGTCAGCGATCATTCGAGACACTGAAAAAGCATTGACCAGTGCCCCCATTTTAAGTTATCCTTTGCCTGATGGGAACTTCGTTTTGGATACCAACGCAAGCAATGTCAGAATTGGTGCGGTGCTTTCGCAGATCCAAGACGGTCAGGAGAAAGTCATCGGTTATTTTAGCTAGACCTTGAGCAAGCCTGAACGGAATTACTGCGTTACTCACAGGGAACTCTTGGCTGTGGTAAAGGGGGTAGAACATTTCTATAAGTACCTCTATGGTAAAAGATTCCTCTTGAGGACTGACCATGCAGCACTGAAGTGGCTCTTGCAGTTTAAAAACCCCGAAGGACAAGTGGCCAGGTGGATTGAGCGGTTGCAAGAATTCGACTTCGAGACTGAACATCGAGCTGGAACAAGCCATAAGGATGCTGATGCTCTATCGAGAAGACCATGCCCTGATGACTGCAAACATTGCCAGCGAGCTGAAGAAAAAGGGGCCGTTCTCTGTAGAACTGCCGCCATCAATGATCATTGGCAATCTGCGGAGATCCAAAAAAATCCAGAAGCTACGGGAGCAAGATCCAGCGATAGGGAATGTCCTTCATCTCGAAGATAAACAACCAGTGGGTACCAGAGACATCTGGTCACACCAGGAAGGATTCTAGGACATTCCGGGACGAAATGATGTTAAGGATCGTCTGTAATGAATTCAATTGACCTCTTAATTGCTTCAATATCCGAAAATATTTTCTCCTCGGACTGAAATTTTTGTAGTGTGGTGTTAAGGCTCTTAATTACCGAAGTTGTTACAGATAATTGTCGTTTCATTAAGTTTTCAATTTGATGTTGGTATTTAGTAATTTTATTAATAGAGTCACTAAAGTATTGTTACGAGAATTCATCCGACAGCTGGTGCAATCGGCCATCAACCAGTTCATGGAAGGGACATTATTCCGATAAATTCTGGGAACCCGAAATGTTTGTCTCTCACCCGGCGGACCGCTGTTACTAGGAATTCCCTTAAAGCTTCCAGAACATGATGGAATTTCCCGATGGTTCGTGGACGTACCAGACAATTCCGAGATTAATATATAAAAGGAACAGTTGGCGATAGGAGGCATTCAGTTTTCGACGGTTGTATTGAACAGTTAAGATAAAATGTAAATAGTAGTTTCTGTGAATATAAATTGTGTAAAAATAGTCGAAATAAATTAGAGTGAGTTGGACTATGTTTTTAAATAAATCCAAGAATTGAACTGAACCAGAGTGTGAAAATAAAAACATTACAGTATTGTCCGTCTGTTGCATCTAAGTTACCGGAAATAGATTTCCAAATCGATTCCAGTTCGTTAATGAGTCCGTGTTTCTTTCTGTTGGTACTGTAAGTTTCAGTGTCAGCGAAAATTTCTGTATATTTGATGTTAACAGATTTTGATATTTGTTTCAGGAGGCTTACGTGAGTCTGTACTTTTGATTTGAAGATTTTAACTTTAGTTTTGTTGTGGTTAATAGTATCTAAAAGTATGTTCAGTATATTGTCGTTGTTTAAAATAGCGCCTCGAAATGGGCTTAGATCTTTGTAAACAAGGAGTGTCCATTTCTCATTAGAAATTTTAAGGGTGCCTTCTTCATGGAAGAAAACTCCTATAGTATTGTTAACCGGTGTAATGGAATACTGTTGAAGGTTTACGACTGAAAACAGTCCACATAATCTGAAAAGAATGGATTTATTCAAAATAGGGTTTTAGTCTGTCAAAGTTAACTTTAGTTATTTGGTTTGTTTGTAAATTTATGACGGTGGCAGAGTTCTATCGTATTGCGGTAATTTCGAAGGGGCCGTTGAATTTGTTTTCAGCTTTGTTTTTGATTTGGGACTCTTTTACGTAGACTTTGTCGCCTACTTTGTAATCGGGTTGTTTAGTAGAAACTTGTTGGTCAAATAGCACTTTACATTTTTCTTTCTGCCGTTCTGTTTTAGCACGGGCGAGTCTGTAATAATAGTCGATTCTGTTATTAAGGTCTCTCACGTATTTGGAAATAAGTTTTTCCTGATTGTGAAGGGTTTCTGGAGGCCTACTAAAAGTGTGCCCAAATATGAATTCATAGGGTGTGAAACCGGTGGTTTTATTTTTCGTGTTATTATAACAGATGATGGCATAAGGGAGGACGTTAAATGGATGTTCGTCTGGATGTTATGCTGTATTTGCCCTTATGATTTCTGCTAAGTTCGCGTGAAATCTTTCAATAGAACCGTTTGACTCGGGATGTTGAACGCTGGAGAATGTCAGTTTTATGTCGTATAGTTGGCATAAATCCCGCATTAAGGTGTTATCAAATTCACGTCCATAGTCACAATGGATGCGAAGTGGAGTTCCGTAATGTTCAAAGAAACTCAGAAGGGTGTTTACGACAGTTGAAGCTGTTTTGTCGTTTATGGGGTAGGCTTGCGTAAATTTCGTGAGTTCGTCCCTAATAGTCAGTGCATGATTTCTAGATGGATATTCGAAGATCTCAATGTTAATGTTCAAAAGGAGTCGTGGGTGTTTCCGTAATAACAAAAGGTGCACTTACGTTTTTCCTACACCTTTTGCCAAGTTTCGCAGAATTTGATGAATTCTTCTACAGTTTTAATTAAGCCGATCCAATTGTATTTTTCCCTAATACGTCTGATGGTTTCGTTAATGCCACGATGGAGGTTGTTTTTACCAGAGTGGTATTGTTGTATTATTATAGGAAATTCGTCTTCGGTAGGAGTTGTAACAATGTTTTGGCAGATTTTTAGTTTGGTTTCTTTGTCGGAGAGAATGAAGGATAAAATTTCAAGAATGGAAAGTTCTATGTTATTTTCTATGCAGTATGTCTCGGAGTCGTTGAATTGATCTTGGTTGTTATAAATAATTTTGAAAAGATGTGAGACGACAGTTTCAGGATCATAGGGCAAAGGTACAACTAAGTATTTTCTGTGCCTGACAGATTTACTGTCGATGATGTTAAGAGTGTCATTACTGAAATTAGGTTCTTCTTAGAAAAAGTCATCAATAATTTTGTCTAGAAGTTGAGAATTGGATATTTCAATTTTAGAATAATCTATTTTTGACTCAGTTTTGTAGAATCGATTAAACTCAGCGATAATTCTTTCTTCATGTTAGGCGTCATGGTCAGAGTTTTCAGGTTGTTCGGAGTCAGTTTCGTTGTTAGCGAAAATTTTGATTCAGCACATTTTGAATCAGCACATTGCTTGAAATGGTTGATTTTGATGCGAGAAAGAGCATCTGCGTTTTGGTTTACCTTGCCGGGCTTGTACTCAATCTTATAATTGTATTCCTCTAGCTTAAGGCGCCATCTGGCTAGACGACTGCCAGGATCTTTGATCGAAAAGAGCCAAGTAAGCGGACGGTGGTCACAAAGAAGTGTAAACCTTCTTCCAAAAAGATAAGGTCTGTAGTGCTTAACAGCCCAAACTATGGTGGAATATCGTGTCTCTGCAGCACAGAGGGTGCGAGAAGCGTATGCAACAGGGAGATCTTTTCCCACAGGGCCTTGAGAAAGAACCGCTCCAATAGCAAAAGCACTAGCATCAGTAGTGAGCAGGAAGGGTTCTTCAAAGTTTAGATATATCAGGATTGGGTCAGATACAAGGGCTTGCTTCAGTTCATTGAAGGAAGACTTGCAATCTGCATCAAAGATGAATTTGACGTCTTTTTGGAGCAGTTTAGTCAGAGGTTTAGAGATCTTCGAAAAATTTGGTATGAAGCGTCTGTAATAACCAGCGAGACCAAGAAAAGATTTGATGTCTTTCGGAGTTTGGGGTTGCGAAAGTTCTGAATACATTCAACCTTTGAAGGGTTTGGTTTTACACCTTCTTGTATGATAAGATGGCCAAGGTAAGCCACTTCTTTACGAAGAAATTCGCACTTATCAGGTTGAATTTTTAGGTTGGACTTCCGAAGTCGTTTAAAAACTTCTGTTAACCGGGCAATATGTTAATGGATGGTCGGAGAGTAGACGATGATATCATCCATGTAGACGAGACAACGTTCATTCTGAATACCCAGAAGAATATTGTCCATGACCCTGAAGTAGAAGGTGCATTTTTTAAACCAAATGGCATACGAACGAATTCGTAATGACCATTTTCAACAGAAAAGCCAGTCTAGGGAATATCTTCCTCTTGGATTTCCAAATGAGGGAACCCGGAAGCGAGATCCAGTGTCGAAAAATATTGACACTTACCAAGTTGATCGAGGAGATCAGAAATGTTGGGCAGAGGATATTTATCGTCTACAGTTAGTTCGTTTAACTTCCTATAGTCGATAACAACTCGCCACTTTTGCTTACCAGAAGCATCGAGTTTCTTGGGGACGACCCATACGGGGGAGGACCAAGGAGATGAGGAGTGCCTAATGATACCTTGTTCAAGCACTTTTCCAATTTGGGTTTTCACTTCCTCTTTATGAACTTGAGGATATCTATATGATTTAGTGAAAACGGGCTTTGCGTTATTCGTATCAATCGAATTTTTAACCTCGTTAGTGAAAGTCACCTTCAAGATAGAAAATGTCTTGAAATTCCAAACACAGATTAGTGATTTGTTCGCGTTCTTCGTCATTTAGATGATCAGTTCTAATTTGTTGTCTAATAGTTGAGTTTCTGTCTATGTATTGGGAATCATGATAATCGTCTGTATTGAAATTCAGAAGAGGGTGAGTTTTGTCAAGTGGTTCTAGTTTTAAATCAGAAAAGTTAACTGTTTTGGGCATGGCGTTAGCATTCATGATAGAAGTTAGAAATTCACCATTTGCGTTAATGTGTACGAGTGCGTTTGGAAATCGTACTCTGTCAATTTCTTGAGTTGGTAAGATAGCGTCGATGTTAGAAAGATCGCATTTAAGTTTAAAGATCTTTTCTGTGCGTGCCTCAATGGTTATTTTGTTTTGTGTGGGTGTTTGTGAAGTAATATTTGGGTTAACATTGGGTGTGTCGGGTACACCAGTCAAGGGTTGATCGTTATCGGGAACTTTGTGTAAAGGGATGGTTTTAAAATTTGTTATTAGCTGTTTAGATTTTAAGTCAACTATGCATTCATAGTGTTCAAGAAAATCTAAACCTAGTATGCCGTCAAACTCAATGAGCAAATCGTATATAAAAACTTTACGTGGGTTACGTGGAGCGAATGGAATTAGGGTAGATTGTGAAAAACTAATTTTTTCATGAGTAATACCTTGAATCGTTACCCTTTCAGGAGATCTTTGGGTGAAATTCTTTACGGTATTTTCTTTGAAGGTAGAGATACCAGTTCCGGTATCAATAAGTAATTTGAATTTAGAAGGAGCGTCAAGAATGTAAAAAAAGTTTTTAGAATTAACGGTAAGAAGGGGGCTTAGAGAAATAGTTGCTCCGGGAAGTTCAAGTTGGGGTTCAAATCGTCCAGATTGAGGTTTTGAATCTGGGTTTTGATTTCGCACAAAGTTGTTGTCGAATCCGGAGGTTGGTCTAGGCTCGGAAGCGCTAGAAAATCCTAGTATTGATGATAGGTATTTCTTCGAAAGTTTGTTCAACGATATTATAATTTTCATCATCCTCGTAGTCGTAAGTGTTGCTATCCTCGGTATAGTAATTGTAGTCTGGATAGTGGGAATTACCATCATTTTGATGTTGGTTGAAGTGGTGGGTCCTTTTAGGACGGTTGTTAGGATTATTCTGTATGACAGAAGGTCGAGAATAATTCGGGTTCATTTGAGACCTAAAAGGAGGTCTCTGGAAGTTTGATGGACGAAATTGTTGTCCTTGTTGAACCGGGGGATTGTTTGTAGGGAAATTTGGTCTTGTTTGTTGATTAGGCCCAACATGATTTGGTCTATAGTTTTGATTAAATGTTTGAGAACTATTTTGTGTTTTCAAACGGCAATTTACAGCTATGTGGCCTAATCGACCACAATGAAGACACTTAGGTGGTTGTGTCGGCTTTCGAGGTGGGAAATTTGGTTTGAGAGGAATAGATTTGTTTGTTTTCTGATCCTCGAAATAAGATAGCTGAAGCTCTCTTCTAATCCGGGAGTGTGCCTCTAGAAGGTCTTTAGGATTACCGGCACGTATAACTTGACCTATACGGGGTTCTAATCCCGTAAGAAGGGTGTTCATAACCATTGTATCAACTAGAGTGGTCTGGGCGTCTTTTTGTTCTGGACTAAGCCCAGCGGTTTTGTGGATACAGGAGTGCATTTTCGCACTCAAAACTTACTTAGTGGGGACTCGTTTGAAATTTGTTTCAGACATTGTAGGTCATGAATCAGGGAAGAGAGATCACAAGAATCTCGAAAGTGTAGGGTCAGGAGTTATTTGATTTCAAGGTATGATCCGGGATTCCTTGAATTTATCAACTGCGCCGCTTTCCCTTTGAGTTTATTTTTGATATGGATCACTAACAAATATTTTTGATCCGCCGTAGACATATTATATGCGCAATTACACGCATCTATAAAGGTTCCCAAGGAATTTTAGTCGCCTTCAAATTCGGGTATAACGGAAAATATTTCCGTTAACCGATATCTCTCGGTTTCATTGGTAACCGGTGTTGGAGAAGCTTGTGCCATTTTTATATTAGTCGATATAAAAGAATTGGAACAAGGGTGTAAAAATGAAATGTTAAAAGGTATAGAAAATTAATAAACTGTAGAATA
This sequence comes from Octodonta nipae, assembly GCA_034190945.1. Taxonomy (NCBI): domain Eukaryota; kingdom Metazoa; phylum Arthropoda; class Insecta; order Coleoptera; family Chrysomelidae; genus Octodonta; species Octodonta nipae. The sequence goes on from CM067220.1 coordinate 57,527,944, forward strand.
CGTTAATGGGAATACGGATTGTTTGAATGATAGAACAGTATCTTAACCAATTAAAATAGTAATAAATAAATATGTTATTCAAAAAAATAAAAAATCAATGAAGTAAGTAAATCAAATATACCAATATCAATAGAAAGAAATCAAATAAATATATCAATACAATAAAATAAATCAGTTAATGAAATAAATCAATATTTCATTTGAATCAAATATATCAAAATAAAAATCAAATTGATAAATATGTAAAATCAAATAATAAAATAAATCAATATCAATCAAATCAAATAAATTATATCAAATATTAAGAATCACTGTTCAATAAAATAGATCAAATAGTATTTACTTAAAACGAATGATGATTCACCATTACTTCCATCAACAGGAACATTGAAAGCGCCGTGTTCTAAGCTTGATTGCAGTGAGGACTTCTTCCAGGTTCGTTGTTCCGTTGAGGGATAGGAATCCTCCGCTACCAGTTAGAGTAATCGTGTTCTAGTAACGTTAGACGGATCCTACTGACTGCGCCAATTTTTTATGACACTTTCAAAATTTTTCTTTTTAACAAAAGATTTTATTTATAGTTGCACAATTATTAACTTTTAATATAAAACTTGAAAATAACAATATAATACTTTATAACAATAAAAAGACAAAATGAGTGTTAAACTAAACTAGACAAATCTGTAAGTAATAATGAATAATGATACAAGGAAAAGTATAATTTGGGAACTGTTGCTAGGTAGTTTCATATAAGTCGATGGAATGACTTAAATAACATATATATATATATATATATATACATTTTAGGTGGTTTCCGGGAATTCATCTGGTTGTTGATAACTGATCCCTGCCGGGATCGATGGTAAAATGACGACGTTTCGGCAGAGTCACATCTGCCCTCTTCAGGTCGGTTCGCATAATTCTCGTAGCCTTCTGCTTTCGCTTCTATTTACTCGAATACTAAGATTTTCAAAAGCGCTCGCGCTGTTATATAGTCGCGGCTCGGCGCCTATTGGTTGGCACCGTGAATGGCTGCGTGTGATTGGCCCTGGGAGCTCAGTGGGCACGCCTCCCGCCTGCTGATTTTTTATTTCCGGTTGAATTGTTATTGGACGGGTCCTCAAAGTTCTCCATAAAAAGGTTCGCTATAACTGGTGAGAGTGGCGATCCCATTGGAGCTCCTTCCACTTGTTCGTATCGTTGGCACTAAGAACAACAACTCTTAAACCCAGTTTATGTTTGCGATATGTGGATGATACATTTGTGATTTGGCCTCATGGGAGGGAACACCTCAATACTTTTTTAGACCACCTTAATGGCATCCATAACAAAATAAAATTTACCATGGAGGTTGAAGCCAACAATCAACTGCCGTTCCTTGACGTTCCCATAAATAGGAAGGAAGATGGAACCCTTGGCCATACAGTATATAGGAAAGCAACTCACACCAACAAATACCTTCTTGTTAATTCTCATCACCACCCAGCCCAACTACAAGCCGTCGTCAAGACTTTAGTAACCAGATCACAAAGACTAGCCGACCAGGATAACATCAACCAGGAAATGGACAGTTTAAAAACAGCTCTGAGACAAAACGGATTTACAGACCGAAATATACAAAGAGCCCTAAAGTCAAAACCGAGACAAACAGACGAGGAGTATGAGACACCAATAACCAAGGCTTATTTACCCTATGTCAAGGGGACCACGGACAGTATTGCAAGAATTCTATGGAGACACAATATCGATACTATTTTCAATACAGAAAAATAAGCACGGTGTTGAAGACTCCGAAGACGAGGATCCCTTTAGAACAACACGGAGTGTACGAGATTCCATGTGCAGACTGTCATAAAACCTATGTGGGGCAAACTAATAAAAGAATTCAAGCTAGACGTGATGAACACCAGAACGCTGTAAGAAAGCAGGAAAAAACAACATCCATTGCGGAACACGCCATCACGATGTCACACCGAATAGACTTTGAGAACACCAGAGTACTGGCAAATATAGAACTCGGGGCCTCAATCTACCTACTCCCCAAGAGTCACTAGGTAACTGAACTGAATTTGAGTCTGCTCTGCTTCTTTTATTGATAGTTAGCGCGGGGTTAGAAGGGGATGTCACGTGATGAGGCTGTGTTGTGATTGGTCGGGTGTTGGTGGGCGTGTCTGCTTTGTTTAATCTGCCAATTACGGATGTCCATGCTGTGGGAAGGCGAGAGCTGTCATCTCGTCGGTTTAGACAGAGGGGTCTTTTCGCTATTTCAATTGCTTCGCGAATAGTAAATGCCCTAAGGGAGTTAAGAGATACGAGAGTCCTACTGCCCTCGAAGTTGATAGAGTCTGTTTGGATATTATGATGCGCGAGAGCGGAAGTCGGATCTTTTTTGCGAACTGACAAAGAATGTTCATATACTCGATGGTTGACGCGCCTATTTGTACGACCGATGTAGCTTTGTGGGCAATCGCGACATGGAATTTCGTAAACTCCGCGATCCTCGTTAGGTACTTTATCCTTAGGGTTCCCGGTTAAGTTAGCTATAGTTTGACTAGTGTTGAAGACCGTCTTTATTTGATGTCGGTGTAGGATTCGTGCTATTTTGTTCGTGACTCCTCGAATGTACGGAAGGAAGGCTTTCGGGTATTGTTGGTCTGTTTCTGATGGGGTTGGTGTACTCGAGGGTTGTTGCGATTGACGAAATATGCGTGCAATGTCGAAGGATTTGTTTAAGTTTATTAAGTTCGTTTTGTCTACTGTCAATGCCTTTTAGGCGAATAGATCTAAGGGCCAAAGATTTCATTACAGAACTTAATTGGGCAGGGTGATGTGGTGATTGGGCATTTAAGTATCGATTTGTGTGGGTTGGTTTTCTATAGACTGTATGTGAGAATGTGCCATGGCTGGTTTTTGTTATGAGGACATCAAGAAACGGGAGCGAAGAATTGGATTCGAGTTCCATTGTAAATTGAATGTTAGAATGTATACCATTGAGGTGTTGTAGAAAGAAGTCTAACGACTCTCTGCCATGAGGCCAAATGACAAAAGTATCATCAACATATCTAAGCCAACAGGAAGGTTTTAAATTAGACGAGTTTAGGGCCTGGGTTTCTATTTGTTCCATGAAAATGTTAGCAAGCACTGGAGAAAGAGGTGAACCCACGGGGCCCCAAGTACTTGTTTGAACAGAGTATCTTGAAATGAAAAATATGTGTTAGAAGAACAGTGCTCTACCAGTTTGATGATGTCAGAAGAGATATTGTGTTTAGTTTTTAGAATATCTAACGTTTCTGAAAGAGGACATTAGTGAAAAGAGATACAACATCGAAGCTAACCAGGATATCATTTTCTGAAATTCTATAATCGCTTAATATATCTAGAAAGGAGGGATCTAGAGTTCTTTACGTACGAGGATGCTTGTTCGGCTAGAGGTTGAAGGGTTTTGGCTAAGTACCGGGCTAATTCTTGAGTCGGGGATTGTACCGAACTGACAATGGGCCTAAGAGGAATGTCCGGCTTATGAATCTTGGGTAGTCAGTAAATTTTGGGAATTTTAGATTTTTTACGAGGAATGATGGTCTTTTTGACGTCAAGAGGAAGATGTGTTGTGTTGATGATTTCCTTGGTCTTTTTCTCTAAGTAAGTAGTCGGATTATTGTTCATTATTTCGTAGTCTGGAGTGTGGCGGAGAGATTTCATCTTGTGAATATAGTCCTTAGTGTTGAGAAGAACAGTCGCGTTACCTTTGTCGGCAGGAAGAATAGTTATGTCACCGTTGTCACGTAGTTGCATGTCTTTCGTTGGAAGTTAGGTTTGATTTTGGTGGCTTTGATGTGCGGAGTACTCTAGCAATGTCTTGTAGAGTATCTTCAGCCTCAATATCTGCTAGTTCAACCAAAGCTACCTCAACCTCTTTCAGTTGGGATAGTTTTTGGCGTCACTGCAAAATTGAAACCTTTGGATAGGACGTGTAAACTGGTAGAGTCTAGGGAGAAGAAAAGTTGTGGACAGTTGTCTGAGGGAGTGAGGTGACAGCAGGTTTTTGTTTTGTAATAAGTCCTGTTAGTTTATGTTTTTGAGTCACTGTTTTCTTTTGAGCCAAGTGTGCCGCTTTATCGCTCGAAATGCGATCAAAATTGTCCCACAGAATGGGATGAGGGTTGAAAGTATGTAATGACGAGTAACAGTGATACAAATTTCGGTTGGTTTGGTCAAGTTGATGTCTGAATGGATGGAATTTCGTAATAGGGCGAAACTTGCTTTGTTAAAAATAATGGAAATTGAACGTGAAAAGGTGTGATGTTTTAGTTTGAAAGTGTTCGGAATGATGTTATGGGTTCTGCAAGATTTAAGGAAACCGAGATCACAAAGAAGCAGCGATTTTCGAATGAGAAGTTTGCTGTATGTTTTACTCAGTTGAAAGAAATCCTTCCCGTAGAGGCGAATGAAATGTTCTGAGAGGCTTGCGCGGTCATTAATATGAACAAGGCTAGGTTCCGGGTGAGAACCGCGTCTGAATTTATTAAATACTCGACGTTTCGACTCCTGCTTTGGAGCCATTATCAAGAGACAAAAGTGAAAAAAGTTTTCAGAGTCTAGATCGAACTCGGGGCCTCAATCTACCTGCTCCTCAAGAGTCACTAGGTAACTAAACTGAATTTGAGTCTGTTCTGCTTCTTTTATTTATAGTTAACGCTGGGTTAGAAGGGGATGTCACGTGATGAGGCTGTGTTGTGATTGGTCGGATGTTGGTGGGCGTGTCTGCTTTGTTGATCTGGCAATTACGGAGGTCCATGCTGTGGAAAGGAGAGAGCTGTCATCGCGTCGGTTTAGATAGAGGGGTCTTTTCTCTATTTCAATTGCTTCACGAATAGTAGATGCCCTAAGGGAGTTAAGAGATACGATAGTCCTACTACCCTCGAAGTTGATAGAGTGTCCTGTCCGGAGTGACAACATGACCTAAGTATGCCACTTCTTTTTTTAAGAAATCTCATTTATCCAATTGGATTTTAAATTTTGTCTCGCCAAGTCTCTGAAATTTTTTTTAAAATGAACAAGTCTTCTTGTAATGAGGCTAACATGACTATTATGTCATCAAGATAACATAAGCAAAATTCATTTTGGATTCGTCTTAACACGTTATCCATCACTCTCTGAAATGTTGCCGGAGCATTTTTCAGTCTAAAGGGCATTCTGATGTACTCATAATGTCCGTTTTCGACGTTGAACGCAGTTTTTGGGATGTCCTGTGGATCCATTTCAGTCTGGTGAAATCCACTTGCCAAATCTAGTGTTGTGAAATAATTACAACGTCCTAGTTTATCTAAAACATCAGTGATATTAGGGGGTATCGTCATCGATGGTTTTTTCATTTAATTTCCTGAAATCAACCACTATGCGCCATTTCTTTTTCCCTGATGCATCTGTTTTTTTTTCGGAACAATCCAAATTGGTGAGGACCATGGTGAATCGCTATGTCTTATTATTCCTTGATCTAGCATTGATTTTACTTGTTTCTGAACTTCCTGTTTATGAATAAAAGGATACCGATAGGATTTAGTATATATCGGGATTTCCTCTTTAGTTTTTATTGAATGTTTAATTTGGTTGGAGAAAATTAAAGGCTGGTTTTCTGTGCAAAGTATGTCAGAGTATTTTCTACATATTTTGAGTATTTCACGTTTTTCTTCTTCGTTCATGTGAGAAGTTCGTATTAGTTTGTCAACATTGGGTTTTTGAACATTTTTTGGATTTGAGTCTAAGTCAATATTATAAATTTCATAATTATTTTCGGTAAAAGTAATAGTTCGAATGGGTTCTGTAAGGGTTAAAGTTACGTCTTTTTCAGTTTTGTTAAGAATTTCTACTAAAGCCATTCCATTTTCAGATTTCGAAAGTGTTTCAGGAATTTCACAATTTTGAATTGTCTGGTGTGGAATGATAATATCTCCATTTTGTTTATCAACTGGAATCTTCGTAATTAAACGACCGTTTAATTTAAATTTTAGAGTTTGCAAAATCTGAGCATTTAATAATTTAAGGTTGTCTAGTCCAATAAGACCCTCAAATATATTATGAAATTTGAACAGATAGAATTTCAAGTTATTTTTAGTATTAAATTCGCGGAAAATGGGAATTTCAGCAGAGTAATTGTGAGTTGACGATTGAAAAACTGTTGAAACAACTAAAGGATCATGTGATATTTTATTAGGATAATATTTTGAAGCAATTTCTGGGGAGATAAAGGATTTAGTTGATCCTGTGTCAATTAGTAGTTTTAATGGCGGGTTGGCAATTTTGATATAAGGCAATGCTTTCTTGTCCGTTGATAAGTGAAATTCGATTAAGTTGTTTCGTCCTGAGTCGAGACATCGTGAAAATTTTGATCATCTTCTAGATAATCGTCAAAATCATAGTTATTTTCATTTTGAGTCGTGTCTGGTATTTCATTTACTGTATTTTGGGAATTTTCTTCAAATTCTGTGTTAAAAACTTCCTCTATGATAATATCGGGTCTGTTATTACCACGGTTAGCGAAGTGATCGCGGTTATTATTGAATTGAGGTCGCGGTTGTATGTTTCTTGTGTTAGACGTACTAGCACATACGCTCATTGGTGTCGGTCTTGGTAAGGGTGCATTAATCTTTTTTGGTGTCCACACATTTTGTGGTTTTCCAAAAACTTGAGTATTTGTAAAGAATTTTTGTTTTGGTGGATTTGGGTGTGGCCTAATATGAATTGGGCCTGTTGGAAATTGATTCGACACTTGTGGAGGTTGATTGAAAAATGGTGTTACTTGATTTTGGGGAGTAGGAATCAATGGCCTTGCCTGGATCGGCTGAAATCTTGGAAAATTCTGATTAGGGTTGTTTTGGATTTGAGGAAACCTATTTTGAGGTTTTGGTACTACTATGTTTGAGTGTTGGTAGTACTTTATATTGTTCTCTTCAGAGATAAATTGCATAGGCTGTGCAATGGTAGTGGGTATCATGGCTGTGATAATAGAGCCTAAGGGTTCACGTAACCCTGATAAAAATGACTTAAGGGCTTGTTTAGTAAAGAAGTCCCTTTCGAATAATTTTTCATGATCGTTTGCACTATGTAAATCAATATAGTTACATATGGTGTTTAATAAATGAATTATTCGTTCATCGAATTGTTTTGGAGTTTCACTATTTTTTTATTTCATGTTTACTATGTTTATTAAAAAACTTTTATTTTCTACTAAGAACAAAGTCTTTCTACTTTCAAGTTAAAATATTTGAATATAATTAAGAATAGAAAAATACGTCTTATCTAGTTTAATGTTCATATCAGAATAACTTTAGAATAACAAAACAATATGCACAAAGATGATTATACAATATTAAATTACGTAGCTGAAAATAAGCGATTACTGCATCATCACAATATGATGTTATAGCATATAGCATAAGCAATTTTATTTATATTATGTAGGTCAGTGAGGTGACTATAAATCACGTTTTATTGATATAAAAAAATATTGTAAAGTTCTTTAGATATTGCATCAATGTTGCCGTTTCATATAAAAAATATTCCCAATTTATATAAAAAAATAAAAGGGACTATCGCCTTTTCAATATCATTTAAAGCAGTAAAATTGGGTACTTTCGTTTTTCCCATACTTTTCCTTCGAAACGAGATATTGTCTCTTCTATAGTATCACATGTATTAAAGTACTTCCACACAAGTGTATTGCCAGGTAGGGGCAGGGGGCAGCGTAACCTATAATTAAATTAGAAGCGAAGTATTGTGTGAAATTTTCCGGAATTCGGCCATTTTTGCGAAAATAAGTCTTTCTTGAAAAATAAAGTTTTTTCTTTAAAAAAAAACAATATTGACATAAGACAATTAACTTGCTGAGAGTTGTCTGCATCAATTTCGTTTAAATTTAGGCACACACTGGTTGGCAAGTAACATTTTACCTTGGTCTATTAATGAAGAAATTTCCCATATATTTAATGGTCACTTGTCACTGAGTTTGTTTAAACACAAATGTTAATTAACTCAGAAATAAGTAACTGATTTTACTTTAGGAAAAGACAAAAAAACTTTTAGGTGTCAATAATTCACATAAACTTTATTAATTATTAATAATAGCATTGATAATAAAACTGTTGAAAGTGGCCAGTTTCCCTTGACAGAGATGGTTCAGCGCGTCTATGCATGGAATTGCATACTTGTTGAAACATTTCCGGCGTATACCGTATAGTTTCATACAATTCGCCCTTTTAAATTTTCTTAAGAGTTTTCGACACTAGAATTTTAAAGTGGTCCCATAAAAAGAAATTGTAATTATTGAGATGGGGTATCTTTCTGACCATTGCTGAGGTCCTCAGTGATCGTGATTACTAGATTTATGTGTTTACAAATTATTAGTTCTTATTACGATTTGAAGCAATTTGTATTTAATTGTTTTAGTCTAAAATTGTGCATAAGAGTTTAAGCGATTTGACCCTGGACCCTGAAACAACCCGATAATCATTTTTTATTGTAATAAATTGAAATTTCAAACTTTATTTTTTATTGTAAGACAAAATGGCGTACCATTTCGTCTAATATATTCCATGTGAAACCCATACGAACGCCACTGGTAAAAATCATAAAATTGTTTGTATATCAGAAAATGCATATGAATGTATAGAAGACAAATTTCATAAAGATATCTACAAAAGTATCACAACTAATATAAAAAATAATCTGAAACCTACCACCCTGTATATCAAAGGATACCTAAGATGTTTAAAACATGTGTTTATATCAAGTTTTTTTTTCACAACAACTCAAGCGGAAATAACCAATCAGCAAGGGGATGGCGCCAAGGGCCGTCCACGGTAGCAACCGATAAAGGCCGAACCGCGAATATATATTGTTATATACTCCGTGGGTTCAATTAAAATTGTAGAAACTAATATTTACAACCACTTTCTAGAACTACTATTTACTTCAAATATACACAACAGCTGATTCGAATTTCACAATAATAATAATACCGGCTTAGGTAAATTTCGTAACACTGCCCCCCTTTAATTCTGATAGTCCCGGTCAGAAACATCCTCTCCATGGTAGGGAGCGAGTCGATCTAAATGGACCACCTTCAACTTAGCCCTGGGGTTTCGACGGATCCGGTAGACGACGTCTTTAAGCCTCTTGACCACCTCCTATAGACCATCTCAGGCGGATGTAAGCTTTGGAGATTTACCCTTGCTCCGTTGGAGGTTGTACAGCCAGGCTTTGTCCCTCTCTTGGAATCCGACTGAATTGGCCTTGAGGTCGTATCGCGTCTTCATCCGGTAACTGGTGGCCAACATCAGCGTTCGGGCTAATTCTTGTATTGCCAGCATGTTATGTCGGAGCTGGTCGGCATAATAGTTGATGTTTTGGGAAGGTTCTTCGGGGGAGCCAAAAGTCAAATCGCAGAGTAATCGCAGCTCTTTTCCAAATAGGACCCTGGCTGGAGTCAGGCCTGTACTATTATGTACGGCTGAGCGATATGCCAACAGGAATAGGGGAATATGCTCATCCCAATCACGCTGGTTATTGCTGACGACCTTGGATAGGTGTTGTTCCAAGATCCTGTTGAATCTTTCCACCATTCCGTCTGACTGTGGAATGGTGTTGTTCTCGTTTTCCTGATCCCCTTCTGGAATACATTCGATTCGAAGTTACGCCCGTGGTCGGAATGTAGTTCCATCGGGACGCCAAACCTGCTGAATAGCTGCTCTACTAGCACCGTCGCTACCGTGGTTGCCTCTTGGTTGGGTATCGCATATTCCTCAGGCCATTTGTTGAAGTAATCCATTGTGACCAGAATGTATTTGTTCCCCTCTCAAACTCGGGTAACAGACCATTCCATTCTCTACACTTAGAGAGTCCCATTGGGCCCATAACGATTTCAGCACGCCCGAGTATCCAGCTACGTCGTCCCATAGTGGCCTGGGTGCCCCTCTCGTTTTGAGGGACAAAATTGGTTCGATGCCTGGATCAGCCATTTGGTCCTGGATGCACTGTTCCGTTGTCAAGTCTTCATTGGCCTGCACTCGGATCTGTCTGATGGAGATACCCTCTCGCTGTTCCGTCTTCAGACAATGTCCGCATTCTGCTCTACAGGGTCTTCTGGATAGTGCATCGGCATTATTGTGCAAACGGCCGGCACGGTGTTCCACCTTGAAATCGTATTGCTGTAATTTCTCCATCCACCTGGACAGTTATCCTTCCGGTGTCTTCATGTCCAGCAGCCATTTGAGTGCGGCATGATCTGTTCGGATTAAGAAATGACGACCATAGAGGTATTTGTGGAAATGGTCTACAGCCCTTATTATTGCAAGAAGTTCTTTTCTGGTGACGCAATAATTTCTTTCCGGTTTCGAGAATCCACGGCTGTAATACTCGATCACTCTCTCTTCACCATCTTGCACCTGGGATTGGACGGCCCCCAAACCTGTGTTGCTGGCGCCGGTGTCTAAAATGAACTTGCCGGACTGTTTAGGAAAGGCTAGGATTGGGCTGGAACATAGTGCTGCCATCAGTCGTCTGAATGATGTTTCGCAATCCTGATTCCAACGGGAGCTCTCTTTCTCAGTGGTCTGCCGATGTAGAGGCGCGGCAATGGTGGCAAATCCCTTAACAAATCGCCTGTATTAGGAACAGAGGCCCAAAAGCTTCGGAGTTCATGCTTGTCTCTTGGGACTGGCCAATCACGGATGGCTTCTATCTTGTCGTCGTTGGCGCGGATTCCTGACTCGGAAACGACGTGGCACAAAAACTCTACTTCTCAGGTTGGCGTTATTAATTCTGGAGAATAATTCGCCCAGGTTCTTCAGATGGTCGTCGAATGTCTGACCCATAGCCAGAATGTCTTCGAGGTATACTAAGCACGTCCTCCATGTTAACCCGCTCCATTAGCCTCTCGAATGTTGCGGGAGCATTACATAACCCAAAGGGCATGACCGTGAACTGAAACAGCCCTTTACTAGTGGAGAACGCTGTCTTCTCTCTGTAGTTTTCGTGTAAACCACCCTGCCTATATCCACTCTTTAGGTCTAGTGTGGAGAACCAACGGGAGCCTGCTAGTGTGGTCAGAGTGTCATCAATTCGTGTGGTCAGAGTGTCATCAATTCGGGGTAGTGGATAGGTGTCTTTCATGGTGATGTCATTCAGCTTTCCACGCAAAATCAGGTGGTTCCATCCTTCTTTTTAACTAGCAAGACGGGAGCGATCCATGGGCTGATGGATGGCTCAATAACTCCATTTTGTAACATGGACTCGATGTTTTCTTCGACTGCCTGTTGTTGACCCAATGGTAGTCGCCTAGGTGGTATTCTGATGGGTTGAGCCTTTCCGGTATCTTTTCGGTGCTGTATGATGTTGGTACGACCGGTGGTCCCATCTTCACTGTTAAAAATTTGCCAGTGCTTTGTGATAAATTGCTTATCTTTCTTCTGTTCCTCTGGTGTCAGGTGTGTCAAATGGTCAGCAAACTGTTGTAGGAACTCTTTTCTGAGCCCTGTCTCCTTCACCGATGTCTGGTACCCTTCTTCGCAATTAATGATGGTCTCGACTGGCTCGAAACTTGCAATCTCTTGACCACTGGCAATTCTGATGTCGTTGTTAGGCAAATTCAGGACTCTAATTGGTATATCTCATCCGATTCATTCCAACACAGCTCCCAGGATTACTTGCTAGCTGCCCATGAATAATCTGTTCCGTTCGACCGGGAATTCTGGCTGAGGATTTTGCTACAATTTTTATGGAGGTCGCTAAGCTGTTGGCGGGCCGTGTCAATACAAATTCTTCATTTAGGAACAGAAGGACATCATATGTCGGGTTGAACATAAATCCCTGCTGGCTTATTAGGTCCATACCTAGTATCGTCCTCAATATTCGCTACCAGGACCCTATGCCGGATCATGTTGTCCCCTATCCGCAGCACGACATCTGCCTCACCCTATATTTACATGGACTCGCCGGTGACTGTTTTGAGCTGGATGGTATTGGTAACTGGCCGAATTTCTGATGCTCTCAGAAACCCTGGACTTGGCAATGGACACAGCGGTGGGGGTGTGGATGGTGATGGTAATTGCTCGGTCATTGATGGTGCCCCTGATGACTAGGCTGCTGCTGTCTCGGCAAAGTCCCCCGGATGGATACTGTCCTGGGGGCTGGTGGAGGGTTAGTCAGCATTCGCCCCCTTATGCTGACTGATTGGAATTTCCCTTGTTGGTAAGGTTTTGTTGGCTACTTCTGGTTGGTGATCGATCAGGTAGCAGCACTCGACAATCACGTTGGAAGTGTCCTGTTCGTCCACAACGGGAACATGCTCCTCTGGTGCCAGTTCTTTGTGACCGTTCTAATAGTTTGTTCATACCAGCCAGCAGCGCTTGAAATGGTGACTCCGATTCTTCCTGGTTGAAGAACACTGCTCGCACCCTCGGTTTGGACATGTTCATGACTGCCTCTACTTCCAAGGCCCGAAGTAAAGCTTCATTACTTTTCTTGACGCCACTCAGTCTTAAATTTCTTTGTACCTCCACATCTCTGATGCCGTTTATGAAACTCTGTGTGGTCAACTGGTCTTTCGTTTCCTCTGGCAGGTCTGGGTAGTACAAGTTCTGCTTCGAATTCTTAAAGGCTCTCTCCGGATTTTTGCGTTTTTCCGCTTAGTTGCACCTGGTATACTTGGCTCAGGGATTGATTGTCGTATCTTTTGTCCAGGATGGCGATGATCTTGTCGAAATTGCCTTGTTCATCGATTTGAATGCTTTGGAGGAGTTCTAAGACCGGACCTATTAAGGAAATTACAAGAGACGTAGATTTTTCTTGATTATCCCATCCATTAGGTGTAGCTACTGCTTCAAATTGCCGTTTATACATGGGGCCAAGATGAGCTGCTATCAAATGTGGGTGGTTTACTAAAGGATCTTTGGTACTCACGGTGTGCTGGTATTTCCCTCTCTGCAAATCTAATTGTAATTATTTAATTTCGGTTTCCACTTTGTTTTGGATGGCACTGATTTTATCTTGTACTTCACTTTGAACTGTGTTTTTAATGGAACTGATTTAAAATTTCACCTGGCGCTGGATGGAATCGATGTCATCTACTTTGATTTCAAGAGTGTCCACATTACTTTTTAGGATCTTTATGTCGTCGTTTATTTCTTTTATGTCTGATTCAACTCTTTGCATTCTTTCATTAACTGTTTCATTAACTTGCAATACTCTGTGCATTAATTGTTCAACTTGCAGTCGTCTTTTTTCTTCAGTTTGGCCTTGTTTTAATTCAATCTGTTCTTGTTTTCCTTGAAATTTCGAGAATAATCCCTCAATTAAATTGTGTTGTTCACTTTTTATCGTGGAAACAAGATTTTCTTGTTTTTCTTCCATGCCAGTGACAAAATTTTCTAATTCTATTTTACGTTTTTCATCAGAAGATTTCACTAACCTTTGTTGAATTTCTTCTTGATGTTGTTTCTCCTTCTGGTCACGTTTTTCCATAATCTAGGTTATTTTTTCATCTGTTTGATTATTTTTTGGTAGTTTCGTCCATTTTTTCCATGCTCCGGGTTTCAATAAATCAAATTACGATTTTAACTCCACTTAATCCTTTACTTCTGATCACCAAATTTGTTATATACTATGTGGGTTCAATTAAAATTGTAGAAACTAATATTCACTACCACTTTCTAGAACTTTTTTTTACATCAAATATACACAACAGCTGATTCGAATATCACAATAATAATACAACATAAGCTCTTCGCCGCACTAACTCACTCCTGCGATGATGGGCCGCTCCTTTTAAAATCAGCATCGAATTCTCTCGTACAAATCCAGTGTCAATTTTACAGTTGTCGAGTTATTTCGAGATTAATTTTTTAGTCCTCTCAGCGATTGATGTATTGGAATGAAATCAGGTCCGGCTTAGGTGCTTAGGTAAATTTCGTAACAATATATATAACAGCGCGCACGCTACTATATATTATATATATAAACGGTCATTGTGAAGGCCAACCAATATATCAGTAGTACTCTGTGTAGCCCAAGTTGTTTAGCCCGGTCAAGGGCTGCACAACTACATTTCAAGGAACTTTTGCTGAAAATTTTGCGAGGGCTGAACAACTAGTCGCTTAGCCATCCTTTTATACAAAATAGTTCAATCCAGCAGACTGTAGGTGGCCGCACAGTAGTAAATGTATGTAACAAGGATATAGCTGACATTTTATGCACGTTATGTAGCCCGAGATATTGCAACACCGCGAGGTCAGATCGGAGGAGAAATAATATTCATTGACTTTATACATTGGGGCATTTCATTGAAGCGAACAGTGAAAATATCAGATTTTAAATTTTTATGTTTATATAAAATGGGATATGTATTCGTTTTTGTTGATAGATGAACTAAAGTGGGAAGGTTTGCACTGATCTATTTCTTAAGTTCATCATTTTAGAGGCCAAAGATGCAGCGTCAATATAAATGAATTTTATTTTATAACTATTCTTATATAGTTGGTCAATTCAAAAATATATAAAAGTTACTTGTTTATAGTTCTAATGGTAAAAATGAAACTTTATGTAGGGGAAAAGGAAAGGTTTTATTTAGAAATTTTTAATCGACTTCTAAAAAGGAGGCGGTTATCAACTCGTCGGAACATTTTTAGGGTTCCGTATATACAATATACGGATACCCTTATAATATCACTCAGGATTTCTGCCTCTGTCACATCACAGCCATTTTCTCCTAAACTACTGGACGGAAGAGGTTGAAATTTGGTATCAATGTATAGTTTGGTGACCCGATCAGGAGTACATATCGTAAAAGAAAAAATTTTGATTTTAGGGGTACTTCTGGGGGGAAAAACTAAAAAAATCGACCGTCCCCCCATGATCTCCGAAACTACCGAGCCTAAAATTTTGAAAAAATAGGAAATATAGAGCGTTGCCCGAACTTTACAGGAAAATTAAGGAGAAACCATTAATATTAATTTTGGGGGGAAAATTATAGAATTAAATAAAAATTTAAAAATAAAAAAAATTTCAAACGCATCATGTAATATATCCAATGAAAGGTCTCATTCTGAGGAACACAAATATATTTTTTTTCATATTTTAAAAAAATGTATTTAAAAAGATATTAACGAAAATATACCAAAATTTACCCCCCCCCTTATCTCCGAAACTATAAAATGTAAAGTTTTGAAAAAAATAGATTTATAGGTTCTGCCTGAAGTTTACTGGAAAAATAAGGAGAAACCTCTACTTTTAATTTTGGGGGGCCAATTACAGAATCAAATGAAAGGGCTCTTTACGACGAAAACAAATATATTTTTTTTCATATTTTTAAAATAAATTAATCAAAAGATATTAACAAAAATATTAAAAAATACCCCCCCCCCCTTATCTCCAAAACCATAAGCTGGAAAATTTTGAAAAAAAATGGAGGTATAGCCCCTCACCTGAACTTTACTGTAAAAATAAGGAGAGACCCCTAATATTTATTTTGGGGGGCAAATTATAGAATTAAATGGAAAATTTAAATTAAAATTGTTTCTAACCCATCATGTTATATATCAAATGAAAGGGCTCATTTTTTTTTCATATTTTTAAAATAAATTAATTAAAAGATATTAACAAAAATATAAAAAAATTTACGCATCCCCCCCTATCTCCGAAACCATAAGCTGGAAAATTTTGCAAAAACAATGGAGGTATAGCCCCTCACCTGAACTTTACTGGAAAAATCAGAAAAAAACCCTAATATTTGTTGGGGGGCAAATTATAGAATTAAATGGAAAATATAAAATTAAAATTGTTTCTAACCCAGCATGTTATATATCAAATAAAAGGGCTCATGATGAAGAAAACAAATATATTTTTTCCATATTTATAAAATAAATTAATTAAAAGATATTGACTAAAATATAAAAAAATTTACCCTTTCCCCCCTTGTCTCCGAAACCATAAGCTGAAAAAATTTGAAAAACTGCCCCTCACGTGAACTTTACTGGAAAAATAAGAAGAAACCCCTAATATTCATTTTGGGGGGCAAATTATAGAATCAAATGGAAAATAAAAAATTATAATTGTTTCTAACGGGTCATATAATATATCAAATCACAGGGCTCATTATGACGAATACAAATATATTTTTTTAATTTTTTTAAAATAAATATTTTAAAATGTATTAAAAAATATTTTAAAAAAATTACCCATTCTCCCCGTTATTCCCCAAACCCTAAGACCTCATTTTTTTTGTTTATAGGAAAAATATGAAAAAACGGAAAATAAATTATTAGAAAACCCCATGGTAATTTTAGGGACAAATTATACAATTAAATGGAAAATAAAGATTCAATTTTCAAACGCATCATGTAATATATCAGATAAAAGGCGCATTATGTGAATTACAAATATATCATATTTTTAAATCATTTGTATAAAAGATATTAACAAAAATATTAAACATCGACTTAATTCCCATTTTAGAAACTACACTATTTAAAATTTGAAAAATATATTTTATTTATATTTTTAAATAATTTGAATAACATATTTAATAATTTATAATTTAAACTTTGACCTATTTTGCCGTTTTTCTTTCAATCTACAGAGCCTCAAAACTCAGACAGTAGATTATGAAAGGCATCTCTGAAAGTTTATTAGTAAAATAAAACTCTAATGTTACTTTTTGGGGGCCAAATTAGAAAATTAAATACATATGTATTGTGATAAAAATCAAGCGAATCTTAAAGCAGATAAAAAATCAAAGTGTATATTTTTTATAAATTTAAAAGGCTTTCTTTAAAAGATATAAGGGTAAATATAAGAAAATGCACTCATTCCCTGCTTGTCTGAAACTGGAATATTCGAATCTTGAAGGTGGTACGGAACCCTAAGTATGCGAGTCCTACTCGCACTTGACCAAATTATTTTATATATGCTCAGTAATTATCCAAAAGCGGCTTGGGCAATTTTGATGATTTAAATGGCAATGCATTAAGGAATGTTACAGAAAGGTACTATATAAATCGAAAAAAAAAAATAGTAGTTAAGGGACTAACTACACTTCAGTGAATTTCAATCAATCTACACTGTTTTCTTTAAAACGTCTCAATCAAATTCTATTTTACAGTTACGTTACAGTAACGTGAAATATACCGTTTATCCGAAAATTGGAATAACTTGTGTAAAAAACTGTACTAATCAATGTAAATAATATCTAAAAATATATAGATTGAATGTCAAGATATGCCATGAAACTATATCGTACAGGGTGTTTGTAACGGTTTTCATTTTACGGGGTGAAATGTATCGAAAAAAAAAAGATTGTAATGTGAGCGATCTTTCCTTTACGGTATACGGTGGTAGGTGTGCTTGCGTGCATGGAAATTTAAGCAGTTGAAATATGGGGCGAAGTAAAATTACATTTATACATGTGAGTTCAAAAAATCTTACAAGTAAATGTGATTGCTATTGGGTGGTACATTAATTTAATTGACTATAACTCCACTCCGCCTTATGTTAAAAAATGTTATATAGTGTGGAACATACTTGTTTGCTTATGCTTTACCTACGTATGGGGCGAAGTAAAATTTTAGGTATACAGGGTGATTTAAACAATAGAAAAATGGAAACAGTTTAAAGGGTGGAGACGATTAATACTTATACAGAGCGATTGCAATATCGTGTGGAGTTGAATTATAGTTGTTCAGGGTGGTTCAGAAAATGATAGACAAATAATTCATATTGGGTTACCAATACTCAGAAAAATATACAGGGTGGTTGCAATATAGAGTGTATTAGAGTTACACTTATAGAAAGTCTATCTAAACAATAAAACGAATAAAAAAGTTAAAAAATATGTGAAAAATATACAAATTAGAGAGAGAGGGAGGAAGAGAGATAGAGAGACAGAGAGAGATAAGCATACCGTAAAATAATCAAAAGAACTGTACCTTAAACGGTTTTTATTTTAAGCTAGTTGAAGTCAGTTCTGTTTTAAATATAAATTATTACTCACACTATAACTTATTTGTTTAAGAGTAAGGCTATCCTGTTGGTATAAAAGGTTGATAGTTTTGGTACCAACTATTAGTAACAGCACAAAAAAGTTGTTGCAGAACACTCTTTGATTAGTATTGGAAGCTGACCCAAAATTGTCATTGAATTGAAATTATAACCAATTTTCTGTTTGGAGCTTTCAAAGACAGAAAACAACTGCCTAACTGCACTTTCCTCACTATGATTCCGTTTTAAGTGTCGAGGAAGGTGTTATTTCTCGAAAACAATATGGATAAGATGACTTCGTAGTCCAAGGTCTAAAGTTTGTAAATTGTTCTATTTTGCCAGACGAAGATAGAATAAATTCACCGAAAGGAGCTCCTTTATTTTCAGGTTGTAAAGTTTTATTTTCTACAAAATACAATAAATAATTATTAGTATGATTTTTTTTGTTTTTTCTTAAGCAGAGAAACTGAAAAGTTAATTCTTACGAAGATTGGGGCCTTATAAACGATGCAGACAATATCCACATTTTTTCTGATTCGTATTTTCTTCCCAAACCTTGAAAAATTTAAACATGTTTATTTTTCCACCTTAAAACTGACTATAACTCAGCGACAGCTTTAACTGACAGAATCGTACTCAGAGCCTCGAAATACGTAGGGATAAGTAAAATTTTACAATACGAAAAAAAATCGTGATCAGACAGATTTACTGGACTACATCTCAAAAATAAAAATATACCTGTCGATATTGAAGGTAATGCAGAACTTGGGAATAAGTTACTTTATTTTACAAAACTCGCTTGCTTAATTTCTGTAATAGCTGTCGAATTTGACGGAGACCAATACATCGAACGATTTTTTTGTTTTTTTTATTTCTATATCTTCAATTTGTTCAGTTTCCTCAGACTCATAGTCACCTGAATTAGGGACATAATCACTCCGTGAACAAGAAACTGATTCCTCGTAGTCACTATATTCGAAAGGTATATATGATTCTTCACTTTGTGTGGTCTTTGTATCCATCCTAAATGTTTGGATATTTTCATTGTTGTTGAGTTGAGTGTGTCTTTCTGATATATCAACAACGTTGGTATCATTTTGTTCTTCATTTAAAAGGTTTATCCGCTCTACATCCCTCTGCCCATTATGTATTGATTTTACTTATATTTTTTTCTTGAATTTCTTGATTATTAAAAGCATATGTAGCTAAAATTTGGTCTTGTGTTATTGTGCCCGTAGTAGTTTCATATTTTGGAAGGTCCAACAAATATTTGTTACTGCTTGTTACCAAAGACAGAATTCTACTTGATCGATTCATAATTCACACTAAATTAAAATTATTTTAGAAAACTATGATATCATATAATGCAAGAACTGACTAGAAGTATTAATATAAAAGTATCACTAATTGATTAAAGTATTTCAAGTAATAAGTACGTTAGTAACAAAATTGCCTAATGCCGAAAATAATTGATTATAAAATATTTTTATGTACTGGTTTAGATGTTACTAAAGATATAATGCTAATATAGTACAGGAACAACTTACTAATAAGAATAGGGGAAATAAAGGTTTAATCTATGCTGCTTTATATTGTTTAATTTGCTACATAATTAAATATACCAAATGCAGAAACTGCAGAACCGAATAATGAGAATAATCTTAGGATATATTAGGTTTACTTACACCTATATCTCTTTTGTTGGAAACTGTAAGGTTTATTACTATGGACCGTTAATTACTAAGTGCGCTTTGGATTTTGTGTACAAGATAAAATTTGAAAGGGTTCTTTTTGTCTACCAAAAGGTGTAAAATATCTTAGAAAGGTACATAATTATTCAACCCAAAATAGAACAAACTATCGTTTTTACGTTGAAAAAAATTATAGCTTTGAAATTTAATAATGTTAGTACGTTAATTGTTTAATATTAAATATATTATATACATACACACCCGCCTTATATTCGATTTCTTATATGATGTCTTTGGAAATAGGTCCTTTATTTTTCAGGATGATTTATATGAATTCGGGTTCTCAACTAATTCTTGATGCGGTAGTATTATGTTTTTTGAAAGGGTTCAGTGTTCAGTTGAGGTTTATTTTTAAGAGGCGTTAACATAAATTTGTTCGTGATGATCGGATGCGTGTTAGAGAGCAGAAATATCTTCATTTTTATGTAATTTAAGGAAATCAATTGAAAATTTTAGCGTATTTTTATCTCTCTCTCTTTCTCCCTCTTTCATTCTCTCTTTTCCTTTCACCCTCTCTAAATTGTATTCTTTTTCTATATTTTCCAAAAATGTTTTTAACTTTTTTATTTGTTTTATTGTTTGGACCACTTTCGGTAAGGTAACTCTAATTCATTCTATATTGCAATCACAATGTATATGCTTTTGTGTATTGGTCACAACGAATTTTCAGAAAAATGGTATGATTTATGTTATAGAAAAATGTACGGAATCAAACTGAAACATATCTTTGTAGAATACAATTTACAATATTCAAATTGCTTGAGCCGTTTTAGCGAAAAAGGTGAAGAAGATCAATTGAACTTAACTAAAATCTAGTTTACTGTTTTCTTCTGATTATCTGGAAAACCGAAAATCTCATGTTTAGACAATTATATGGTACCTTCCTATAATGTTCCATACCATAATACATTTTAAATCATGAAAATTGCCCAAGATGTTTTTGAATAATCGCTGGTCATACATAAATAAAAGTTGCGGACGAATTGATAACCTCTCCCCTCCTTTTTTCGAAGTCGTCGGTTAATAAACTTGCCCAATTCTTATCTTTGCGGCAGCCCTTTGAGTAAACGGCATATGTACAACATTACGATACAATGCAAAGTTGTTAAATGTTTTGAGATTACGTAATGCTTTTTAGCGAGATTTTAATACAAACAATTTAAATCGTGCATAGAGAGAATTTGGCAACTCTGCGGGCTAAGCAAGAACCGTAGAATATTTTTTTATATACAGGCGGGCTAAATAAGGTCTCCTTCATATTTTATAGGCTGTACAGCGTATAATCAATATAAACAACCTTAAAACATGGAATTTTTTTACCCCTCTTAAAGTGCTCAAAATCAAACTAACTAATTAATTATTATGCAAACATATATACTTCTATGATATCAATCTATATGGTGAGTGGAACAACGCCCCGAGAATATATTGCGCTTAGTAACGTACTGATTATATGTGTGTATATGTGTATATATATATATATATATATATATATATATATATATATATATATACATATATATTATAATATATAATGTTAATAATTTAATTTTTTTAAATAAATCGAAATAATGTTCCTCGAAGTTTCCTTGGACTTCCATCGTCTTGAAGTGGTTGATCTCACATCGTTTCAATAGCTGTGTATCTGCTATCGTCATCAGGTGAATGATAGGAAATTCAGAGTATCCGTCGTATTTATATTATATCCTTAACCGGTCATGCGTCGCAGGTCATGGTCATTGGGTCTTATCTGGTCCAATCAGCGTCGTCGTCCCTGGAGGTTGGTTGCCGGTGATGCGTAGCGGCAGAGCTCTTCAAATATTTTTAATTTGGACGCTGGGCTCGCTCATTATATTTTCGTTCGAGATTATATAGGCTGTCTCTATGGATTTTCTTTTGTACCAGTGCTCCTCCTTGTGAATTGCTTTAGCCTGGTCCCAGTTGATATTATGCTGTTCGGTCCATGCGTGATTAGCTAGCCCAGACTTCGTTACCTCTGCCCTTTGAGTAGCTGTGAGGTGTTCCTTAATCCTGGTCTCCAGCGGTCGCTTTGTCTCTCCAATGTAAAGATTGCCACATTCACACGGTATGCTGTATATACAGTTATGTGCTATTGCTGGTACGTCGGGCCTCGTTCTTGTTATCATGCTCCTCAAGGTGTCGTTGCTTTTGAAGATCATTCTGATTCCATAGCTGTGTGCAATTCTTCTAAGTTTCTCCGACAAGCCTTTAGTATACGGTAAAAGTAGAGTTGCTACCGTGGTGTCCTCTTCCTGCCTAGGTGGTTTGTCCAGCTCTTCAAAGCCTTGGTAATGATCCTTTCCGGATATCCATTCGCCAAAAGGTCTTCTCTAAGTTTCACTTGTTCTTCTTTGAGGGCTTCTGGTGTGCTGCAGATAGTTTTGGCTCTATGGATAAGTGTTTTGATGATGCCAGTTTTCGTTGCTGATGGGTGGTTCGAATTGTAGTGAAGGTATAATCCTGTATGCGTAGCCTTCCTATAGACTGTTGTTTGGATTCCGGTCCTAGTCCTTTGACACTTTACATCAAGGAATGGTAGGCACCCACTCTCTTCCATCTCCATGGTGAATCTAATGGATGGTTGGGATTGGTTCAGGTGCTCCAGGAATGCCTGTAGTTCTGTCCTTCCATGTTGCCAAATAATAAAGGTGTCATCGACATACCTCAACCATAGCTTAGGCTGCTTCTCGAAACTCCTCAGTGCATGTTCTTCGAACCATTCCATGTAGATGTTGGCGATGGTTGGTGATAACGGGGAACCCATAGGCAATCCATCTTCTTGCATGAAGAACCGGCCCTTCTCCTGAAAGTAGCAGTTTTTGAGGCAACATTCAAGCAAGTCCATGATTGAGTCTATTGGCAGCTCCGTCCTCTCTATCAGGGTTTCGTCTTCAGTAAGTTTCTTTCTTACTATGTTGAGAGATTCGTCTAGTGGTACGTTCGTGAAAAGGTTTTCAACGACGAAACTTACTAAGCGATGTTCTGGCCCAAGTTCCATGGATCCTATGATTTCGACAAAGTGCTTTGAGTTCTTGACGTGCGATGATGTTTTACCCTCCAAAGGCTGGATGATTGGTAGAAGGAATTTCGATAGTGCTGCTGTTGGTGAGTTGCGCGAACTTGTAATCGGTCTGAGAGGTACTCCAGCCTTGTGTATCTTGGGTAGTCCATAAAGATGTGGTGGTTTGCTGTAATGTGGCGTCAATTTTCTCCTTGCATCGGGTAGAATGTATTCAGCATGATCTCTGAGAGTGTTGTAAGTTTTCCTTTCTATTTTGGATGTTGGATCAGTAGGCAGTGGCCTGTATTTTCCCTTCGACAGTACTTCGTCGATTTTCTTGTTGTGTTCCGTTCTGTCCATCAGGACGGTGGCATTTCCTTTGTCAGCTGGTAGAATGATGATAGATTTGTCGTCCTTAAGTGTTTTTATGATTCTCCTTTCGGATTCGTTGATGTTTTGTTTGATGTGTTGTGTTTTCTCAATTGCGGTTCTGACTTTCCATCGGAATTCCTCCAGTTGCGGTGTCTCTTTGCTGCCTATTGCTGACTCCACGGAACTGATGATATCTAGTACTGGCAACTTTTTTGGAACTACAGCGTAGATTAGCCCCTTAGAAAGCAATGTTTCCTCGACTGCTGTGAGAACTCTGGATGACAAGTTCACCACTGTTCTCTTGTTGGTCGTATCCTTCGGCAGCTGCTTCCTGGTAAGTTTGTTAAGTTTCTCAGTGTGCACCTTTTGGCCGATTCGTCTGATGTTGTCACAGTGTTTTTGAATCGAAGCAAAAATCGGCATGTGGTCCTCCTCGTGTGTGCATCTTCTGATTTCTTGAAACCTTTCTTCTGCGTCCTGCAGAAGTTGGGATTGCTTCCAACGATGATGGTTGATTTCTGACCTCACTAAAGCATGGCTGGCCTTGTCAAGAATCTTCTGTGCTTGTTTCCCTGGGATTGGCGACTTCAGTTTAAAACCATTTGGTATGATCTTTAGGTCTCTGGCGTAGCGTAGGAACTTGATGTGATCCTCTTCTCTGGTAATCTTCTTCATAGTCTTCTCGTATACTCTGAATTTCCCATTGATACCGGGTCCGTACCGGGCTTCCAATGTTAGTTTGAAGTTGGTAGACAATGTAACTTGTTCCTCGAAGTTTCCTTGGACTTCCATCGTCTTGAAGTGGTTGATCTCACAACGTTTCAATAGCTGTGTATCTGCTATCGTCATCAGGTGAATGGATATCCGGAAAGGATCATTACCAAGGACACCACGGTAGCAACTCTACTTTTACCGTATACTAAAGGCTTGTCGGAGAAACTTAGAAGAATTACACACAGCTATGGAATGAATCAGAATGATCTTCAAAAGCAACGACACCTTGAGGAGCATGATAACAAGAACGAGGCCCGACGTACCAGCAATACCACATAATTGTATATACAGCATATCGTGTGAATGTGGCAATCTTTACATTGGATAGACAAAGCGACCGCTGGAGACCAGGATTAAGGAACACCGCACAGCTACTCAAAGGGCAGAGGTAACGAAGTCTGGGCTAGCTAATCACGCATGGACCGAACAGCATAATATCAACTGGGACCACGCTAAAGCAATTCACAAGGAGGAGCACTGGTACAAAAGAAAATTCATAGAGACAGCCTATATAATCTCGAACGAAAATATAATTAGCGAACCCAGCGTCCAAATTAAAAATATTTAGAGAGCTCTTCTTCGGCCTCTGTCGCTACGCATCACCGGCAACCAACCTCCAGGGACGACGACGCTGATTGGACCAGATAAGACCCAATGACCATGACCTGCGACGCATGACCGGTTAAGGATATAATATAAATACGACGGATACTCTGAATTTCCTATCATTCACCTGATGACGATAGCAGATACACAGCTATTGAAACGATGTGAGATCAACCACTTCAAGACGATGGAAGTCCAAGGAAACTTCGAGGAACAAGTTACATTGTCTACCAACTTCAAACTAAAATCGAAATAATATTTTTAATCTCACTGTCACTTAGCACCACGTTGAGCTAAGTCAATTTATAATAGAATGTTATGAAAGTGTAATTGAATTTAATTTAGAATTTGTATTATCTCGGGGTCTTTTTCGCTTGGGTTCAAGTCTCCAGATGTTAAATAAACAAATAAATTTTATACTTATTTTGTTTATCTTACAAGTATCTCTTTCTTCTCAGTTACACTAACACTTTTTAAAATTTTGAAATTATATTTGCACTTTACATTTTATGTTTTAATACTTTAAATTACTAATAATCAAATTTTCAATTAAGTTACAATTTATTAAAATTTTCTACAATACAGTTTTTATATAATCTTGCTTTTAAAACAAAATAAATTTCCTGGGCACTTAAATATTCTTAAATTTCTATTAACTTGTTACAAAAAATGTTTTAATCCTTCAAACACATATTTATTATACTAAATTTTAAGAACCTTTATTACTATGACTGATTGACTATATATTTTTTTTATAATCTGTTTATTAAATAATGTTTCAAAAACTCACAGTTGCCTGGCTTTAATTTCACTTCTCCTTGCTTTTGGTTCTGAATAATACTTCCTGATTTCTGACCTTTGTAATACTAAATTATTCTGCTTTTTAATTGACTTTTCGAACTGGTGTACCAATACTTATTTTCTTCCAAAAAATGATTTTATTTCCCCATTCAATGTATTCCAAATAATTCCTTTTATGGAATATTTATTATTATAATTTCAAATTGTTTGTCAAAATACTTCAAAATTTACTTCAATTAAATTTCTTGTCTAGTTGACATGGAACACTTATTTCAATGATACCATAGATCATTTATCTTGTTGTCATAGAAACGTAATTTTACGAGAACGAAATATTGAACTGCTCTGGTCAACGCTTGGTGATAAAAGAGAACCTTTCAATGTCAGATTTTCTATTTATGTAATATAATTTGCCACCTGCTATTTCCATTTCCGCTTTTATTTATTTTATTAATTTCCAAATATTTTCCTTTTAAATCATATGCAAAAATCTAAACAAATTTTAATTTAAATTTCAATACCTTTTACTCTCATAAATTTTATCTAAATCATTTAATTCATATTTTCAAAAAAAATTGATTTGGCACTTGTCACCTGTTGGCCACCAGTCATTTAACAGGTACTTTAAAGAAAATTGGATTTTATTAAAATTTAGACTTAATATCTTTTGAACTATTGAATTTTTATAAACTAAGTTCTAAGCTCTTTCTATTGGTATAAATTTCTTTACTGTTCCATCATTCCTTAAAACTTATAACGGTTTTTACAATTTTGACGTTTCAATTCTCTCTTTATTTAACAAATTTATGTATTTAAAACTTAATTTTGATCTAAAATGTGTTATATTCAGTGTTCTCATGGCCTAATATTTGATCTGTATATATATATATATATATATATATATATATATATATATATATATATTTGGTTTATATATGTTTTCAAGAAAAAAATGTCAGAAATTGACTTGTTTTCGAAAAAGTGACCGAATTTCGAAAAATTTCACACAAATCTCTTCTAATTTAACTATAGGTTACGCTGCCCCTACCTGGCGACACACTTGTGTGGAAGTACTTTAATACATGTGTTACTATAGAAGAGACAATATCTCGTTTCGAAGGGAAAGTATGGGAAAAACGAAAGTACACAATTTTACTGCTATAAATGATACTGAAAAGTTGATAGTCCCTTTTATTTTTGATATATAAATTGGGAATATTTTTTATATGAAACGGGAACATTGATGCAATATCTAAAGAACTATACAATATTTTTTATATAAATAAAACTTGAACTTTTTTATAAAATAACTTGCGTCCCAAGTCGTTGTTAAATGAAATTAAACTTTACTGACCCGAGCGATAATTTTTAGAAACACAAAAGAGTGTAATATGCCTATTAGAAATGGTATTTACATATATACTTAGAAAATAAAATTGTGTAACCCTCTAGTGTTGTACTAAATAATTCTAAATAATTTACCTTTCACTAACAAAGGTAAATTTATAAAATTCGGATTTTGTTGTAGTAACACTATGTGGTCAATATCGCATTAAAAATTAATATTTACTTTCAAAGTAATATTTACAATCACTATTCAATATACTTACTAATTACTGGTAACTCTTTAGACTCTTCTTGTATAGGATAAATCCATCCAATAGCAGCATATCTTTCTAATTCTTCAGCTATACAACTTGGATGTATCACATGTTCGTCCTTCTTCACGATGTAGGTCAAATTAATTCCGTCAACATTTATAAACGAACTGAATATTAAGAACACCATACAGAACATTTCTTTTTGTCTGCACTCTACGACGCCCAGGTTTGTACAAAATACTCTGATTTTAAAGGTTGCTATGAAGCGAAGCATGAAAGATTGAAATTAATTTTGTCTCCGGTGTTTCAAGACAGCCGATAATAGATCCTGACACCGTAATACCAATAACCTTATCAGTATTCGTACTTCATCTGTTTACTTAAGGAGTCAAAAGCAGACAATACTATCGCGTCTTGTGTAATAATTGTTTAACACGCACCAGAAGACCAGAACATAAATGTTTTAATTGCCTACACATTTCAATTTGGGTTTATGAAGTTATGTATAAATAGAAAAGTCCTTGAAAATTACGAATTTATTCTCTGTTCGTCTCTTCTTAGTCACCGTTGAAAATATACACTAACGCATTACAATGAATTCTAACAGTTATACAACTGTTATCTCACATAACATTTATATGAAATAATGCAAGTACTTAATACAAAAATGTTTAATTTTTTATTGTTGGTTCAGTTAACATTTATCGATGTGATTGCACTAAATTGAAATAAACTAGAAGTTGCCACAAACAACCTTCAAAAACAAATGACTCATGTGAAACATACAATAAAAAACTTAAGTTACTCTAGATTAAATAACACTTTAATTATAAATATATAATACTACATTTTCTTATATTTTTCCATAATATCTTTTCATTTAAGCGTTTTAAATTTATAAAAAATATATTTTATTTTTCACAACGAGCCTTTTTATTTTATCTGGATTGATTTTTATAAAAATTATTATTTAATTTTCTAATTTTTCCCCCAAAATTAAAATTAGGATTTTCACTTTATTTTACCAATTATCTTTCAGTGAAGACCTATACAGGGTGTCTCACACATGAAGGGATAATATTGCTATCTAAGAAACGGTAAGAGATACAGACAAGATTAAATGGAGAAAAAGTTGGGAATTTCAGAGTCCATTAATAACTTTATAACAAATTATTCTAAAAATATTAAAAAAATTATACTTACCTTCGTTATAATGAGACGTTTCACTTGATTTATTACAGGATGTGTTAGAAAAAAACTATTACTTTCATTTAATTCTGTAATTTGGCCCCCAAAGTTAATATCAGGATTTTCTCCTATTTTTCCTGTAAAGGTCAAGTGAGCCCCTATTTTTCCATCTTTTTCAAAATTGTAGGTCGTATAACTTCTGAGCTAAAGAGGGTTATAAGGCGATTTTTTATATTTTCATTAATATTTTTTAAACAATTTATTTTAAATATATGAAAAACATATATCTGTATTTGATGGGTTGGAAAAAAGTTATTTTTTTATTTCCTTTTAATTCTATACTTTGCTCTCCAAATTAATATTATAGTTTCTTGTTATTTTTCTTCTAAGGTTCAAGTGCAAACCTGTACCTCTATTTTTTTCAAAATTTTAGGTCTTATTGTTTCGGAAATAAAGGAGTGAATGGGTATTTTCTTATTTTTGTTAATATCTTTTAAACAATTTAATTTTAGGATTTTGTCCTTATTTTTCTTGTAAAGTTCAACTGAGGCGATATACCTCTAAGTTTTTTCACAATTTTAGCTTATAGAGTTTCGGAAATAAAGGAGAGAATGGATATTTTTTTTATATTTTTGTTAATATCTTTTAAACAACTTATTTTAAAAATATATGAAAATATGAAAAATATATATTTCTTCATAATGAGACCTTTGTTTTGATATATACATATTTTAATTTTTTAGTTTCCATTTATTTCTATAATTTTCCCCCCAAAATTAATATTAAGGGTTTCTCCTTATTTTTCCTGTACAGTTCAGGTGAAGACCTATATCTCTATTTTTTTCAAAATTTCGGGTCTTATAGCTTCTGAGATAAAGGGGAGAAATTGGTATATTTTGTTAATATCTTCTAAATATATTATTTTTAAAATATGAAAAAATGTAATTCTGTTCATCACAATGACTACTAATATAAGTGGTCCATTTACATTGAACTACGAAGCTTTTTGGGGTTTGTTTGTTGGCGGATTTGCCACCTCTACATCGGCAGATCACTGAATCCAAAAGATACAACCGACACTATTGTTGACACTTAGTACAGAGAAGAAAACAGAAATGGCAAATATCCTTTTTATAAAGACAAGAGGTGAGTGAAAAGAGCGAATAAAAATATCAAGGGATTTGGTACCCGAAATAACGGAAGAAGAATTTGAAATAGCAATTAAGTATATCAAGATGAAAAAAACACCTGGACCAGATAATCTACCGCCAGAAGTCATAAAAATAACATTTGAAAAGAACCAAGCCACAATAAGGGATATGTATAACGAATTAATAAAGAAACAGGAATTCCCTACAATCTGGAAGAAGGCTAAAGTAATATTTCTGAGGAAGGGCGACATACCTATGAGTGACCCAACATCATATAGACCCATTTGCCTGTTGGATGTTATGGGTAAGGTATTAGAAACACTAATAAGAAACAGAATCGACAAAGAGTTAGGAGATGAAAAATATTTCAGAAAGACAATTTGGGTTTCGGAAAGGGAAATCAACAGTAAAAGCAACTGGATTCGTGACAAAGCAAGGAGCACTAGAGCGGGCTGGGTGATACTCATCACCTTTGACGTTAGAAATGCATTCAATTCGGCATCTTGGAAACGTATTGTTAAGGAAATGGAAAAGAAAATGATTAGTGAATATCTAATAAGAATAATAGAAAGTTATTTCTCCAAAAGGGGTATTATACTCGGGAAAGAAAAAACGTTAAAAATGAGCACAGGCGTACCACAAGGATCAGTACTAGGACCGACGCTATGGAATATATTGTACGACGATCTTCTAAATCAGAAGCTGCCAACTAGTGCAAATTCGATAGCATTGGCAGACGACCTGGCACTATACGTGGAATGGCCAAACGCTGATAGACTGGTTGGAACAGCAAATGAGGCAATAAGAATAAAAGGAGACTGGATGAAAGAGGCAAAGTTGAAATGGGCACCGGAAAAGAGGGAGGCGGTGCTACTCAAGGGTACAAATATGCGGAAAGTAAGAGAATAAAATAAAAATAGAAATAGAGGATCTAAATATAACACCACAAAAGAGCGTAAAGTATCTCGGTATATTTATCGAACACCAAGTTAGCAAAACTTGGAAAAATTATGAAAAACATAAAGGGACCATCACATGCAAAGAGACGAGTACTATATGGAGTGGTACAATCGACACTTTTGTACGGGGCACCAACATGGCACAGAGGTATGATGATAAAAAGATATAAGAACATGATGTTAAAAATACAAAGACAGGCACTGCAGCGGGTAATAAGCGGATATAGAACGATCTCGTATGAGGCAACGGCAGTTATAGCCGGTATCCCTCCGATCCATCTGACGGTAGAAGAACTTAGAGACAATTACGAAAATAAAAAATACAGAGAACAGGTATAATACGCTAAAAGAATGGCAAAAAGAATGGGATGCGCTAACGGGAAAAGCGGAATGGACAAAGAAACTAATACCAGAACAAAATGGGCGAGCAGTAAATATAAAAATATGGATTACTTTATGACACAATTTTTGTCAGGGCATGGCAGTGTCAAAGTATACCTGAAAAGGATAGGGAAAATGGGGGAGAAAATGGAGGATATATGCCAAATTGAGGAGACAATGGAACACGTGGTTTTTGACTGCGAAAGATATGCAAGGAATAAAACAAGAACAGAAATAACGATTGGTGAAAGGATAACACCATCTAACGTGATAAAACTAATGATAGAAAGTAAAGAGAACAAGGAAATTATATATAAATGGATAAGGGAAATTATAGAGGAAAATGAGAAAGAAGATTTAAACAGAATGGTGCAAAGAATGAAGGCAAAGAAAGGCAGGAAGGTGGTGACGCAAGTTAGAAATAACATTACCACCACCTTCGGAAACTGCAGAAACAACAAGGTGGTTTTAGTGGGTGTGAGTCCCACACTAATTTGAATGATAGACTCTAAACTCAAATTGTCCATAATGGATTTCCACCTTCAAAAAAAATACCTTCAATTGGAATCAGCACTGTGAAACAGTATTTAGATGACTGAAAGCGGCTCTATGTTCCACTACAATCCTAGCGCTTCCTACACATTACGGTAAGTACGTTGTAGACACCGACACCAGTAACACCGGTTTGGGGGCTGTCCTACCCGAAGTGCAAGGTGATTAGAAGCGAATGATCAAATACTACGCCATGGATTCTCGAAACCAGAAAGGATTATTCTGTTACCACAAAAGACTTTCTCGCAATAATCCGGGCTGTAGACCATTTTCACAAATATCGGTATGGTCGACATTTTTTAGTCAGAACCGATCATACCGCCCTCAAATGGCTGTTGGATATGAAGACACTGTAGAAACAGCTGGCCACCTCTATGGAGAAATGACAGCAATACGATTTCAAGGTTGAGTAGTTACTACCATTTGCATAATTATGCCCATGGCTTGTTAAGAATATCCTGAAGACCAGAAGACGTCGGAGGCGGGTGCCGGAAATGTCAAATGTGATGAAAACAAGAACAAAGGGCAGAAAGCAGCAATAAAATGTAGGAATCCCATTTGAAATAGTAGCTATTGATGTCGAGGATCCATTCTCCAAGTCTGAAAAGGGTAGCAAGTGCATCCTGATCCCGGTGGATTATTTTAGCAAATGGTCTGAAGCATAATATATCTTATGCAATCAGAAAGCAACGACGGTTTTGGTGGAACAGCTTTTCAGCAGGTTTGGTGTACCGTCGGAGTTGCGTTCCGAACAAGTACGGAACTTTAAGTCCAACGTACGCTAGGAGGTCTGTTCAATGTTGGGCATTAAGAAAACAAGTACCACTCGCTTGCATCCAGTGCTAGAAAGATTAAACAAGACCTTAGGATAACATCTATCCAAGGTCGTACGGAATTATCAGCGCGATTGGGATGAGCATATTTCCTTATTCCTGTTGGCCTGTCATTCTGCCGTTCACAACAGCACGTGACTGATTCTAGCCAGAGTACTCTAGGGGAGGGCTGAGACTACCGTTTGACCGCCCAATGAAGTTAACAATTACGCCAACCAGGCTCAAAGTATGCTGGACACACTATTACAATCTCAAGGCAAATTCATTCCAGTTTAAAGAGAGAAATAGGGTCTGGTTATACAAACCCCAAAGGAGTAAGATAAAGTCTCCAAAACTCACACCAGCTTGGGATGGCCTATATGAAGTAATTAAAAGGACGAACGACGTGGTCTATGACATTATCCGAGAATTCGAGAATCGACTAGCTCCGTATCATAAAGATTTGTGATCCATAATAAGTTTGGCGGAAGTAACAGTTAACGGTCTTCGAATCTGGGCTGCGAATATTGAGACAGCATACCAGGATGTCGATGCCACTGAATCGAAAAATTGTTTCCATCATACTTCTCACCACCCTCCAATTCAGTCCATCCAACCCGCAGGCTATCTTTGGGACCGCCAATTTCGCCAGATTCTTCTCCATCATCACATTCCTCAATTCCATGTTGGCTTTCGTTATTAAATAAAAGATGTCTCTAGTACCCATTAGTTGTTTATCTTCGAGATGAATGACCTTCCCTACAGCTGGAACTGGAACTGGCAGTACTTTTTGGCAAACACCTTGGCTATTCCTCTGGACTTCCGGAGATTTCGAGCCACACAATGAGCCAGGGTATATTGTAAGGGCACTTCAAACAGGTCTCGGAGTTCCTCTCTTGTTACGTCGTGCTGCACTTTCTGCCCATCAGAGACAGTGCCATAAACTGCTCGAAGGTCATCTCGTCATCGGGTGGTTGAATGCTGCGGACTTGGGCTTGGACAACTTCGCTGTCATGACTTCCGGCATAAGGTGCTAACCTGTTGAAATGTACCACCTTTGGTTTTCCTCGAGGTAGCTTCTTTATTCTGTAGACAACATCGTTGATCTTCTTTACAATTTGGTAAGGTCCCTCCCAAGATCTTTGTAACTTGGGCAAATATCCACGACGACGTTGCGGGTTCTACAACCAAACAAGATTATCAGCTTGGAATTCCCCGCCTTCGGCTCTGATGTCATAGGCTTCCTTCATTCGGGCACTGGCATTCTCGATATTTAACCGGACTCGTTGGTGTATGTCGTCCATCTTTCGACGTAACTGGCTAACATAGTCTTCACCTGCAGTCTCTTCTCCTGGGGGACATCCAAACTTCAAAACGCATGGTAGTCGTAACTCTCGTCCCTTAATAACGCTTGCCGGGGTCTGACCCGTGGACTCGTGCACAGATGAACGATATGCCATTAGAAACAAGTGAAGATCTTTGGTGGTCATAGACTACCTTTGACAAATGGCGATTAAGGGTTCTATTCATCCGTTCTACCATTCCATCGGACTGCGGGTGTAATGCTGTCGTCCGTGTGTTATTGATGTTCAGAAGTTTGCAGACATATTGGAAAAGGGTAGATTCAAAGTTTCTACCTTGGTCTGAGTGCAACTCCTAGGGAACACCAAAACGACTGATCCATTCCTTGACAAGGACATCAGTAACGGTCAAGGCTTCTTGATTCGGCAAGACATCCGCATCGGCTCATTTACTAAAATAGTCCATCACCACCACAATGTATTTATTTCCAGAGTCGGATTCAGGAAATGGACCGGCAACATCAATGGCTACTCTTTCGAATGGACTGCCCACGTTATATTGCTTCATGGGAGCTTTTGGCTGCTTCTGAGGCTGATTACTTGCTGTACAAACACAATCCTTAACATCTACCTGGCAGTTTACCCAATAGAAGCGTTCTCTCAACTTCCCCGGGGTTTTCGTTACTCCCAGATTTCCTCCAGTGGTACCATCATGTAGTTCTCGTAGAACCTCCGGTCTCCTATTTCTGGGAACTACAATCTGTTTTCTATCATTTTCCTCCTCTGGACGCGCTTGAGAAGTCTATTTTCCAGGATAAGGGAGTTCCACTGAGCCCAGAACAGCTTTATGGTTGGTGAGTATCGGGAAATCTCTTGCCACGTAGGTTTGCGGTTTTCTTCCTTCCACCGGATAACTTCTTTTAGTTCTGGATCTAATTTTTGGTCTTTCTGGATCTCCTCAGGTTGCCAATGGTCATTACGGCGGTAGTTCTACAGAGAACAACCCCTTTTTCTTCAACCCGTTGACAATGTTTACAATCATCATGGCATGGTCTCCTCGATAAGGCATCAGCATTCTTATGGCTTGTTCCTGCACGATGTTCAATCTAGAAGTCGAATTCTTGCAACCGCTCAATCCACCTGGCCACTTGTCCTTCGAGGTTTTTAAACTGCAAGAGCCACTTCAGTGCTGCATGATCAGTTCTCAGGAGGATTCTTTTACCATAGAGGTACTTACTTGTTCTACCCCCTTTACCACAGCTAAGAGTTCCCTGCGAGTAACGCAGTAATTTCGTTCAGGCTTGCTCAAGGTCTTGCTAAAATAGCCGATGACTTTCTCCTGACCGTCTTGGATCTGCGAAAGCACCGCACCAATTCCGACATTGCTTGCGTCTGTATCCAAAAAGAAGTTTCCATCTGGCTGAGGATAACTTAAGACGGGGGCACTCATCAATGCTCTTTTCAGTGTCTCGAATGATCGCTGGCACTCCTCGTCCCACTGGTATTGTACCTTCCCCTCTGTGAGTCTAGTAAGTGGCTTGGCGATGTTGGCAAATCCGGCTACGTACCGACGATAGTACGTGCATAACCCCAGGAAACTTCTTAACTGATGGATATCTTTAGGTATCGGCCATTCCTGGACAGCTTTGACTTTCTGTTTATCAACAGCTACTCCCTCTGCGGAAACCACATGTCCAAGATATTGCACCTCTTCTTGGAACAGCTGACACGTTTTTGGGCTTAACTTTAGTCCGGAACTTCGAAGTCGCCTCCAGGTTCTTGACGTGGTCTTCAAATGATCTTCCAACCACGATAATGTCGTCAAGATAGACCAG
The DNA here is from genome assembly GCA_034190945.1 of Octodonta nipae. Lineage (NCBI taxonomy): Eukaryota > Metazoa > Arthropoda > Insecta > Coleoptera > Chrysomelidae > Octodonta > Octodonta nipae. Next base: position 57,563,074 of record CM067220.1, read on the forward strand.
GCATGTTTTCCATGAAAGTAATGATTCAGGTTCATTACTCTTACAGGCACAATCTCCCTGGCACGAAACGGAGTCTTCCCCAGTGCGACTCCTCTGTCTACATTTCCGTCGTTAAGTTCGGCATCAAACATCATCACTGTTCCAGCTTTAGCTTTCCCATCTAGGCAAGCATCTACAATGATTTCAGCTCTTTCTAGAACATTGACATCCTCTGCCAAGACTGCTCGAAGCACTATGTTGTCTTTCCCATGAAGCACCACTTCTTCGTCATTCACTCGCAGAATTCCATCTTTGAAGTTTAACTGGAATCCCTTGGAACTCATGACATCCATTCCAATGATTACTTCGTCTTCGATGCCTGCCGCTAATGCCCGATGTTGGAATGCTGTATTTCCCAAGACCATTTCAATCTCTATTTCACCATGGACTTTCGCTGCCACTCCTGTCGCTGTTCGCAGTTGCTATTTTGTTGGTTTTATCATTCTCTGTTCTAAAACGATGTTGGACCTTATAACTGTTCTTGTCGCACCTGTATCCAGCAGCATTACACATTGCTTCTTATTAATAAAGCCATCTACAAAGACACTATTAACGTGGTTGCGTAGCGAAACGACATAGGCGTTGATAGTTGGGGCTTGTTGGCTACAGGTCGACGATGGTCCCTTCACATCGACCCTCTTTAGTTTTCCGAAGAGGAAGTCGGGCCTCCGTTGCTCTCCTTGCAACGACTCCAAATGTGTCCTACTTGACAACACTTCCAACATCTCAGTTGTATTTTTTCGGTAAGGACTTCCTTCCTGTAGCAAAAATACGGGAGAGAGAGAGATATTTTGTTGGTTAGACATTACACTTCTCTTTCACCTGTCTTGGCGATATTGTGCCGATAGGCTGCTCAGTTAGTATCCGGTGGCGAGAGTTCGTTGTTCAATTGGCAGAAGGACTATGCAAGGGCGCCAGGCCAATGGACACACACAGTTTACAAGAAAAACGACAAGATAACGAAAATTTACAATTTATTCTTGTTCTTTAAATTAACAGTTTCATATATATATATATATATATATATATATATATATATATATATATATATATATATATATATATATGTTGGTATCAGAGAACAAAATTAAAAAATATAGGTATACATGAATTAGTTAGAGGGAAGTTAGAACAAATAATCTATAAATTCTTGCCTTACAATACCCTTGGTAGGAATGCCCTTGGGTAGTGGTCGGTCTATCGTTCAAGGTCCTGATCCTGGAGCTATATGCCTAACAGCAGCCGGGGTTCCAAGAACTTAGGGCCGCCAGGAGTTGCCACTGCCCTACCAGAGGACAAGTCGAATCAGGTAGTACTGCCAGGGTTCTGCTCCCTTGATTTGAGACTAGTGGTTACGTATCTGGGCACTCTTAGCCCCGGGTCATGGCATATATGAAAAAGTTTTTGGCCAATTAGTTATAGCCCTTATAGTATCGATACTGAATTTTCCCCCTGACTAGCATAGGCGTATATATGCTCTATAGGATCGATTCGGCACGTGTATGAGGTGAGGCACCCTACCTTAGTTTTCCCTAAGTTCTTCACCCTAAATTAACTATTTGAATACTACCAAAATGAATGAAAATACTTTAACAAATAAAGTAATTTGAAACGCTTCAAATTCTAAGTAAAAATAGATAACGATAAGACTTAAGGTAAATTGCAACTGCTAGTTATAGTTTCAAACTAATTTAGATTTAAATAACAAATCAATTATTAATTACAGGTAAAAGAGCTAATAATATGTTTAAAGATAACAGTATAAAAAAATTATATTCAAGATCTAATCATGTACCTTCTAAATTTAAAATCAAGGTACGCTACTTTAAAAATGATAAGGTAATAAACGATAAAAATGGTTATTGCATCTATATTCATAAATATAATAAAAAAAATCATATGTGAAATCTGGTCATAAACATTTCCCCCAAGTTAAACAAATAAAATAAAGGAAACTAGGCGTAGCTAAATGCTTTAGCCCAGAACCTGCTTGGCTCTCTACTGCAAACTCAGAGAAAGGAAATTAAAAATTTAAATGTGATTTATCTGTAACCAAGCAGACAAGTAACCAAATATGGGCCAATGAATACTGAAAGACCAGTGAGTGACTTAAAATATATATATATATATATATTTACTGGTATATCTGTATATAAATCCTATTCAATAAAATAGAAATATATATGAAATACTGAACGAAATGCATGATCATTCCCAGTTGCAGTCCAACCCAGTTGGGAGCTCGTCTAGTGGATCAATTTGTCCTTTCCTGAATTTTGATAGATATCGTCAATCAAACTCTCCAGATTCACCAATACCTAAAAATGCAAAAGGGGCCAGCAATAATTGTTCCCCTTTTCCTTTATCTTTTTATCACGATACGTGTGAAATCTCTAGCAACTAACGCCAACTAGGTTGCAGATGCAAAGCAAAAAATTACAAAAAAATAATGAACCACGCAGTTAAGCAACAAACGATTTATCGTTGCAATAAAACGTGGTATATCGATAGTAAGATAAATATGAAACCTGATTCACCCAAAATTTCTTTCCAAAATTATTAATAGATATGATAAAGTATGAACTATAACCGATAAAAAAACTATAAAAAAATTTCATTCGATAAATCAAACTATAACGATAATCGGAATCTGCTTAATTACAATCAAATATACGGTACTAAGGAAAACGATAAATTAAGCAAATTCTAACTGATAATTTCACGGTAAAGATAAAGAATTTTCCCAATAAAAAAATTAAACTCAGAATGAAATCCACTCACGTGTCGTCACTTTGGCAGCCGGAAAAGAAGAGAAAGAAAAATCTACTTCCTTCGACAAGCGTTTATCCCACTTGTCCAATGATAAAAGTGGGGAAAGGAAATGACATGTTAAATTTCAAATTTTATTGAGCGCGAAATCAGGAATATTAATCAATAGTTGGTCAACACTAGCGTTGGTTTTTATGACTCTTTTTAGTGAGCCGGCTCATTTCATTCAGTTCATTTGAACGATCTCCTAAAACACAGCCGTTTAGCCTTAGGCGGATTTATATAATGTCTCTACTTGCGTAGTTTACTGGTCAAAATTAGAATTTTGCATAAGTTCAAATTCCATCCGTACAACATTAAATTACTTCATGAATTGAATGAGGATGATTGGGATCGAAGGCGAAATTATGAGCCAGCGTATGATCGAAAACCCGAATTTCTTGACAATGTTTGCTTTTAGGAGGAGTGCACTATTTCACTTCATGGGGAGGTTAATCGACGTAACTGTAGATTTTGGAGCGATACAAATCCTCATTTATTTCGAGAAGCTCATAGTCAACATCCGGTAAAACTAAACGTTTGGGGCAGCGATTTTGGGAAACCATCTAATTGGACCCCTGTTTATTCTTGGTAATTTAAATGGTGAAATTTATCACAATATATTAGAAAATGAAATTAATGCATTGATAATAGAAAAATTAGAAAATGACCCTCTACTACATGAAGAGCAATTGCATTTCCAACAAGATGGAGCTCCTCCTCTCTACGCCGCACTAGTTCGTCAATACCTCGATTTGGCCTGCCCGATCACTTGATCTGAACTCTTTGGATTTATTTTTGTGGGGACATGTTAAATCCAAAATGTTTATGACTCAGCCTGAGAATTTGGACGAACTATGCCAAAGAATTATAGCGGAGTTTCGTCAGATAACACCGACTATGCTGAACCATGTCAGAGACGGCTTTCAGTAAAGGTTGTACTATTGTACAAAGTCAATGGAAGACCCTTTGAACATATGCTTTAGAGGCATTGTATTGTACTGTAAATTCGTTCTTTTAATACTCTTTTATTATTACATGTATAGAAATTGCAATAATTTTTTTTATTATGACGGTATAGTCGGTGAAAAGGGCTTTCAAATGATATACGACAACATCTATCTTTCCCTATCTCAAATCTCAAGGTCATCATCAATTGGGCTGTTTATGTTGAATGCGCGCAAGCGCTAATATACCTCAAAAATGCGAATATCAGATCAAAATTTACTTATTTTGATTTAATCAAAAATAATAAACTAAACTGTACTTAGTAATTATTATATAAAGCCATTCTTCTATTTTTAATACATAAACTGAAATACCTTTGAGACCTTTGTTGTCTCAAAGATGTATAAACACAAAATGTATCTAACACGAAACCCTTACGCTCAACGCTGTTTCAACAATTAAGCTATCAACATATTAGAGTGAACGAACAAAGTTTATTTTTGGTTTATCAGAGAAGTTATAAGAAGTTTTATGTATTTATTTTTAATTAAATAGAAAAAATATATAATTATGTTTATGAGCCAAATACGAACTAAAATTATATAGGTTTGCCAAAAAAAACGGAATTTGATTGTGATATTATATGGACCCATTTAAATTAAGTTTGGCTTGTTTAGGAGACAATTGGTGGTGTCAGACTACATATTTTTAAAATCAGTTTCAAAAGCAAAGTGACTAACGGGTCTAACCTTTGTATAACTTTAAAAGTAAGATTTTGCGAGCTTGTTTATTTCTGAGTAAAATGAGATTGAGTGCATGAGAATAGGTAAAAAAATATTTGACTTATGACAAGGTAAAGGTATGTTTTAACATCCTGATAGCTAATTTCTCTTATTTTGCAAAATTAACTAGGCGTAATGACAAATTTTGCTAAGCATAATTTACAGTTCTGTTAAGAAATTTCACCTAACACAATTGCCAGGCGCAAAGGAGGCAGGTGCCCAAGGAGTGTAAGAACGCAAGTACGACAGTTATGGTACTTTTATTTCGATTTATCTAACTTATAGGCTGTGTCCCTTGTAAACATATACAAGAATTCATTGTGTCCTTACAGGAAATTCAATTAGTGCTTTTGTAGCGATTTTATATTGTCGGAGATCGCTCAGTGGTTTGTTTTCGCCCCCAGTTTCAGCTTGTGCCTGTCACTTTGACGCAACGCACGGCCCGAACCGCACAAAGCTCGTTTAATTGGAACACACCATTAGGAAAATACTCTGTTTACTTCGAATTTAGCAGTTAGCCCTGACAAAAGGCCTGGAGCTAGTCTGATTGTTCACAAATTGTCAAATTTAAACTTGGTCCTGAAGTTAAAGCTAGGAGACTATTAAGATGCCGAAACCTTTTAAAAATTTTTAGAAGTAGAAGAGATATCCAAAAGAAACGGTTTAATGACAAATGTTTTATTATAATTTTTTTAACAACAGCACAAATCGATAGGTTGTATATCTTCCTAGCAACCAAAAAAAGAGTTGAAACATCATTAACCGTTTTTTTGACAAGAGGACAAGTTCAATAACTATGTAATGGTGTCTGTGGATTTAGCAGCAGCATTAATTGTCTGTTAAACAAGCCTTATTTATTTAAAATCAGTCCACAAATAAAAATGTTATAAAATGAAAACAAAATTTCGTTTTTCTTGGACAACCTTATATAATACTGAAGACGCGAGATGTAAGACCGACATCTAGGAGTTTCGAGAGAATTAGCACACAGAGGTTCCGAATCTGGTGCCGTTCCGTGTAATTGCCCTTACCTAGGATAGAATGTCACGAGTAAATTTTCACCTGTCAGAGATATTGAATACTCTCTTCGAGTGTCATTCCTTTGTACGCAAGACAATATACATTATATATTATATATAACATATATAACAATCAATATAACATATATAATATATAACAATATATATATATATATATATATATATATATATATATATATATATATATATGTATATATATATAGACAGTGCCTTGTTAAGTCTAAAAGGTGTTGAGGTGGTTTGTATTTTTCTATTATGATATCCAAGGCTTCGTCGATAGGGATGTTGGTGAAAAGGGACACTACGTCAAAACTTACAAATGACACTCTGGTTGTAAGACCGTTTTTCTAAGAATTTCGATGAAATGTGTCGAATTTTTTTACATATGAGTCTGCTCCCTCTGCAAACGGTTGAAGTAGGTATTTGGCTAGGTGTTGTGTTGGGGATCCAATTGAGCTTACTATTGGTCTCAAAGGTGCACCTTCTTTATGTATTTTTGGCAACCCATAGAATTTCGGACATCTCGATGACTTTTCACGCGGAATGAGTTGCAGTTGGAGATTTTTGTCGATCCTACTTGCTTGGATTTTGGCCTTGGTTGTTTTCTCTAGATAAGTTGTTGGATCAGTAGTAATTTGTTTATATGCTGGATCTTGTAGCAATATTTGAATTTGTATCTAAAATTACAGTCGCATTTCCTTTATCAGCAGGTAGAATGACAATGTCCTTGTTGAGGCGCAGTTGTTTCAAGGCCTCATTTTCTTCTGTAGATAGGTTCCTTTTGGGTGGTTTAGACTTTCTTAGAACATGTGAATCTCTACGGGGAGAATACTTTTCATTTGTGTAAAACATTTGAGAAATTACGCGCGAAAAGAAGCAAACTTTTGTGCGATCTACATTTTTTACAACGATGCCGCGATGAAGGAGTTATTCCGAACAGCATGACGGTAAAGTTCTGGAAGAACAACAGAAAAACACAGAATATCTTATGGAAAGCTAGTTGTGCCCTACTTAGGGAAGCCATACGTGATGTCAGAAGAGATTTGGATGTTCTTAATACTAAACTCCTAAGTATCCACCTACAGGTAAGCAATACACTCCACCCGATAATATGGGATAAATTCGATGAGATTAGCGAATTTAGGGCCGAAACCAATGCAGTGTTAACAACAATGCAACAACAGGCAAAATTTAACAAATTGAAGCTCCAACAGAAGCCCAAAAACGAATTTGTCTCGGAAAATAATGGTCACAGTCTAACCTCACGGCAATTGGAAACGAATAAAACTGTTTATAACTTATCTTCGGTCCAATTGAACACTTCCTCGATTGGCGTGTTGGCTAAGGGATTCAATTACGCTATTGCTCCCTCTCACATACCAACAGAGAGCATAATATGTGGCGGGAAAACAGCAGTTTCAAAATTAGATGCGAACACCGCTGAAATAATTAGACAAGATGTGTCACATGTTCTAAGAAAGTCTAAACCACCCAAAAGAAACCTATCTATAGAAGAAAATGAGGCCTTGAAACAACTGCGCCTCAACAAGGACATTGTCATTCTACCTGCTGATAAAGGAAATGCGACTGTAATTTTAGATACAGCGGATTATTCAAACAAAATTCAAATATTGCTACAAGATCCAGCATATAAACAAATTACTACTGACCCAACAACTTATCTAGAGAAAACAACCAAGGCCAAAATCCAAGCAAGTAGGATCGACAAAAATCTCCAACTGCAACTCATTCCACGTGAAAAGTCATCGAGATGTCCGAAATTCTATGGGTTGCTAAAAGTACATAAAGAAGGTGCACGTTTGAGGCCAATAGTAAGCTCAATTGGATGCCCAACACAACACCTAGCCAAATACCTAGCCCAACAACTTCAACCGTTTGCAGAGGGGGCAGACTCATATGTAAAAAAATTCGACACATTTCATCGAAATTCTTAGAAAAACGGTCTTACAACCAGAGTGTCTTCTTGTAAGTTTTGACGTAGTGTCCCTTTTCACCAACATCCCTATCGACGAAGCCTTGGATATCATAATAGAAAAATACAAACCACCTCAACACCTTCTGATGAACACCTATTTTGTTTACGAGAACCAACGATACAAACAAGTGTTACCAGTTATAGCGAACCTTTTTATGGAGAGCTTTGAGGAGTTGGCACTAAGAACAGCAACTCTTAAACCCAGTTTATGGTTGCGATATGTGGATGATACTTTTGTGATTTGGCCTCATGGGAGGGAACACCTTAACACATTTTTAGACCACCTTAATGGCATCCATCACAAAATAAAATTTACCATGGAGGTTGAAGCCAACAATCAACTGCCATTCCTTGATGTTCTCATAAATAGGAAGGAAGATGGAACCCTTGGCCATGCAGTATATAGGAAAGCAACTCACACCAACAGATACCTTCATGGTAATTCTCATCAACACCCAGCCCAACTACAAGCCGTCGTCAAGACTTTAGTAACCAGATCACAAAGGCTAGCTGACCAGGATAACATCAAACAGGAAATGGACAGTTTAAAAACAGCTCTGAGACAAAACGGATTTACAGACCGAAATATACAAAGAGCCCTAAAGTCAAAACCGAGACAAACAGACGAAGAGCATGAGACACCAATAACCAAGGCTTATTTACCGTATGTCAAGGGGACCACGGACAGTATTGCAAGAATTCTACGGAGACACAATATCGATATTATTTTCAATACAGACAGAAAAATAAGCACGGTGTTGAGGACTCCGAAGACGAGGATCCCTTTAGAACAACAGGGAGTGTACGAGATTCCATGTGCAGACTGTCATAAAACCTATGTGGGGCAAACTAATAGAAGAATTCAAGCTAGACGTGATGAACACCAGAACGCTGTAAGAAAGCAGGAAAAAACCACATTCATTGCGGAACACGCCACCACGATGTCACACCGAATAGACTTTGAGAACACCAGAGTACTGGCAAATATAGAACACCCGAAATCAAGACTCGTAAGAGAGGCAATTGAAATAGCGAAGACACCTCACAGTCTAAACGCACGCAATGAAATTCAGAACTTATCGAATTGTTGGAAAATCCTATTAAACACCGTACCGGCCCGGACCCGTCCAATAACAACTCAACCGGAAATAACAAATCAGCAGGATGGAGCCGTGCCCACTGAGCGCCAAGGGCCAATCACACGCAGCCGTTCACGGTGTCAACCGATAGGCGCCGAGCCGCGACTATATAACAGCGCGCTCGCTTCAGAAAATCTTAGTATTCGAGTAACTAGAAGCGAAAGCAGAAGGCTACGAGAATTATGCGAACCGACCTGAAGAGGGCAGATGTGACTCTGCCGAAACGTCGTCATTTTACCATCGATCCCGGCAGGGATCAGTTATTAACTACGCAGATGAATTCCCGGAAACCACCTAAAACACTTAAAAACAAATGTTATATATATATATATATATATATATATATATATATATATATATGTAGATAGATAGATGGAATGGATCTGAAATAAAAAATCAATGGATGATTATAAATAAAATGAAAATGGGGATATGGAGCAGATGAATGGAAGAAAGGATATGATGATTTTAAAAAGACTAATACAAGAACAGTAACAAAGTATATGTTTTATAATTTTAATAATATTTTATGTTTGTGAAAAATAGTATTGAATGTTTTGTAAAAATTTATTTAAGAAATTTAGAATAGTTTGATGAAAACAAAGAGAATTCTCAAAAATAATAAAGTATAATAGAAAAGTTAAGGTTTGAAATTTTTTAAATTAGTGTTACGAGAATTCATCCGACAGCTGGTGCAATCGGCCATCAACCAATTCGTGGAAGGGACGTTATTCCGACACTTCTGGGAATGCGGCACAGGAGAAGGCAATAGCACTAACATTCGCCTTAAGAGGGGACGCTACAGATATTTTGAAAACATTGAATACCTCTGAGCAAGAAGACTACGATTAACTAGTCAAATATTTAGAGTTGAGGTATGGCCAGACACATTTGGAGCACCCCTACCACTCCCAATTGAAAAATCGGCACCAGAAATCAAATGAATCCCTACAAGAGTTTGAAGCTGATATTGCCCGTCTGGTTCGCCTTGCCTATCCAGCCACACCGGAAAATGTGATAGAAAGGTTAGCAGTAGGTACAAGCGTTTTTGGATGGACTGCGGGACAACGAAGCCAGACAAGTTTTAACACTAGCCTGACTCAATTAGTGGATGCACTTGCTCGAGTGCTAGTATTCGAGGCTACGAAAAATACCTGCAGAGGTCAAGCCAGAGTCCGAATCGTGGACGGAGAGTCAGAAGACGGCGGAACTGATAAAGCCTCTTTAAGGAAGATAGTGTAACGGGTGAATTGCCGTTCTCCCTGTTACATTGATATTTACTAATATTTATCGCATTAATAAATTACTTTTTATATTTTTCAAATCACTTTTCTAATTATATTGTTTTCTGAACTGAGTTCTACCGTAATAAACCAGTGTCTTTATCTTAATAAACAAACACGTAAGTAAATACTCCTATTTTAGTCGCTTACGCAATCGCTTTATCGCTTTTAATTGCTAAATAACAGTTAATTCGATTGGAAAGTCCAACTCTGTCCCTAGGATTTAGCGCCATCAATATCTGACAGAACAAACATCACGTGCTATTTTGATGTAACTTCAGCCCAAACTGGAAATATTAAATAAATATAATTTTGTTGGGAAGAAGGAAACGGTCATTAATAAAATTTTATCTATGATTTAATTAGTAAAATTTTGCTTTGTTCTTTTATCGAAATTATCTTATATTAGTTCCTGTATTGACCAACTATTGATTAATATTCCTGCTTTCGCGCTCAATAAAATTTGAAATTTAACATGTCATTTCCTTTCCCCACTTTTATCATTGGACAAGTGAGATAAACGCTTGTCGAAGTAAGTAGATTTTGCTTTCTCTTCTTTTCCGGCTGCCAAAGTGACGACACGTGAGTGGATTTCGTTCTGAGTTTAATATTTTTATTGGGAAAATTCTTTATCTTTACCGTGCAATTATCAGTTAGAATTTGCTTAATTTATCGTTTTCCTTAGAACCGTATATGTATCGAATGATATAGTTTTTTTATCGGCTATAGTTCATACTTTATCGTAGTTGCAATTTACCTTAAGTCTTATCGTTATCTATTGTTACTTAGAATTTGAAGCGTTTCAAATTTTATTTGTTAAAGTATGTTCATTCATTTTCGTAGTATTCAAATAGTTAATTTAGGGTGAAGAAGTTAGGGAAAACTAAGGTAGGGTGCCTCACCTCATACACGTACCGAACCGATCCTATAGAGCCTATATACGCCTATGCTAGTCAGGGGGAAAATTCAGTATCGATACTCTAAGGGCTATAACTAATTGGCCAAAAACTTTTTCATGTATGCCATGACCCGGGGCTAAGAGTGCCCAGATACGTAACCACTAGCCTCAAATCAAGGGAGCAGAACTCTGGCAGTACTAACTGATTCGACTTGTCCTCTGGTAGGACAGTGGCAATTCCTGGCGACCCTAAGTTCTTGGAACCCCGGCTGCTGTTAGGCGTATAGCTCCAGGATCAGTACCTTGAACGATAGACCGACCACTACCGAAGGGCATTCCTACCGAAGGTATTGTAAGGCAAGAATTTATAGATTATTTGTTGTAACTTCACTCTAACTAATTCATATATACCTAGATTGTTTAATTTTTTTCTCTGATATATAGGAAACTCTGTTAATTTAAAGAACAAGAATAAATTGTAAATTTTCGTTATATTGTCGTTTCTCTTGTAAACTGTGTGTGTCCATTGGCCTGGCGCCCTTGCATAGTGCACGCCACCGGATACTAACTGAGCAGCCTATCGGCACAATATCGCCAATACAGGTGAGAAAAAGGTGTATTGTCTAACCAACAAAATATCTCTCGCCCGTATTTTTGCTACAAAATTGGCGCCTACCAACGCAGGGAAAAAATTGGCACATTGGCTGAAGGATTTATCTTACAAATTTGGCTTGTGGAGGTGCACAGTGAAACAAGAAAAAAATTGATTGCAACTGGAGGTTCAGTTTTGAGTATCGAATATCTAGTAATCTATCAGATTCAATTATCGTGGAGATTTACTGTTGATGAACAGTATCGTTTAATAACCTCAATATTTTGATTATATTGTTTTATCGAATTAATTAACTTGAACCATTTATCTAACATAATTGAGAGATTTAATAATTGTTTATTTGTCGTACCTTATATATATATATATATATATATATATATATATATATATATATATATATAGGTATGTATATATATATATATATATATATATATATATATATGATATATCTCACTTACCTTTTATCTTATCTTGATCTAATTTACCGTTATCCTATTTATCGTGTGGAAGAATTATTTCAGTTATCGTTGCACCCTATATATCTTTTATTATCGCTATTGAGTGAATTGGAATTATCTTACCGTATCTTAATTTATTGCTTCCATTTCATTAAATATTTAATTACCGTGGGGGTAAGCATACCTCTGAAATACTTCCCTATCTGGTAACTCTGTTATCTTACTGGTTTCTCTTCTTTATTTATCTTTTATCTCATGTCCATTTTTCTTGCGATGGAACTCAACCATTTGAGAGTTAATGTATTGGATTATGAACTGCAGATCCGCAGGATAAAGCCCATTGGGGATGTCGACTCTAAACGTAAGTTACTTAGAGGAGCCCTGTCAAGAAACTGCAAACCGGAGTTTTGTGCAGAGTAGTGTTGGTAGTCCTCTTTCCCCTGATCTAGATACCGCCGAAATTAGGGATTTTATCAATGACTTGAACACCCAAATTGCTAACTTTGCTGGTTCTATCTCCTGTCCATTGTATAAAAGAATTTCGACCCATTTGACCCATCTCTCAGGTAGAATCCATAGGCTGTCAGAAAATTCAGAAGAAGAAGAAAGGACAAAGGCCGACTTGCAAACCTCTCCGTATTGCTCGAGGTGTCACCAAAGATGAGTTAGTTACTTCCGCTTGTGGCTTATTTAAAGGGACAGCCCTAACCTGGTATAACAGCATTAAGGATAAAGTCAGCACTTGGGACCAGCTAGTTCAGAAACTCAGAAGAGACTTCCTGCCGTACTTTTATGAAGAAGACCTACATAGGGAAATTGACTCTCGCACTCAAGGAATTAATCAAAAAGGTCACCCTATATATAGCTTGTATGGTTGGTTTGTTCAATCGCCTTACCATCAAATTAGATGAGAAAACTATCGTTAACAAAATTCGTCGGAATTTAGCTCCTCCTTTTCTTTCCCATCTCGCTTTACTTCAGATTGATACCGTTGACCAGCTATCTGACATCTGTAGACAGTTAGAAGAGTCTATGTCGTGGAGCAAACGCTATAAACCACCTCCAAGCACTTCTAGTAATTTATTGGAGCCTGACTTTAGTTTTTCTGTCTCATTACCTGGTGTACCCAAGAATAACTCTTATCGGAATCAAAGTTTTTCCTCCTTTTTATCGTCATCTCGCAATATAAGTACCGTTACCGTATCCGGCCTTCGTTGTTGGAACTGCAATACCGTGGGACATACTTATTCCGATTGCCGCCGCCCTAAGAAGCTATTTTGCTTTGGATGTGGTGCTAAAGAAGTCACGAAAAGAAACTGTCATCTATCCTATCTAGGATTCCAAAAAACGTACCGATTGGAGATGGTCCTCTGGACGCCGTCGCCAGTACCTCCAACCAAAGTCCAGGAATCAGTTCCGTTCCTCCTACCGATGCCCAAGGAAACGGCACCCGCAAGGAGTGGAATCTTTGGCTTGAAAAAGTCAGAGAATTTTGTCGTCCTTCCTGTAATCTAAGCCCTCTGTTCGATAATAAACCTCATGACAACAGGCCTTATCTATCTGTTAACGTTTTTGACCATGAAATCACCGCTTTAGTGGATAGTGGTAGTACCTCTTCCGTTTTAGGTTCCTCAGGTTCTTAAAAGATTTCAAGTTACCGATTCAATATCATGAAACCGTGTTAATAACTACCGCCGATGGTTACCCTCAAGACTTGTTAGGCTATGTCATGTTGCCGATTTCCCTTAATTGTACCGTTAAACACCTCAAAGTGTTACTTATTCCGTCTGTCAAGCATAACCTTATTTTAGGTATGGATTTTCTACAGCTCTTCAAGGTAAAGGCAAATTTTTCTTCCCTATCTTATTATTATGACCTCTCGCACATTTCAGTCATTAATACTATTCAAACGGTTTCCGATTTAACTCCTAAACAAGCTACCGAATTAAATAACGTCAAGGAGCTCTTCCTGAGTTTATCGCCTGCTGATAGAATCGGCAGGACCCATTTAATAACCCATACCATCGACACTGGAAATGCAAAACCTATTTGTTCCCGACCAGTACCCCATGCCTTTGGTGGATTCTATCTTGAATAAACTTAGGGACGCCAAATATCTAACTTCCATTGACTTGAAGCAAGCGTTCTTCCAGATCCCTTTAGATGAGTCTTTCCGACCTAAAACTAGTTTTGCTGTTTATGAAAAAGGTTTTTTTGAATTTTGTGTTATGCCTTTCGGTTTATCGAATAGTCCCAAAACTATGGTTAGATTGATGGACACTGTTATAGGACCATCTTTGGAACTCTTTTGTTTTGTTTTCTTGGATGATATTATGGTTGCCAACACCTGACTTTGATACGCATATTAAGGTTCTTAAATCTGTGTACCAACGCCTTAGGGATGCAAACCTGACAGTAAATTGGAAGAAATGTGAATTTTGCCGACCATCCCTAAATTATCTGGGTTTTATTGTCGATAGGGAAGGTTTACGTACCGACCTCGAAAAGGTTTCTGCTGTACTGAATTATCCCACACCAAAGAACACTACCGAGATTCGTCGTCTTCTTGGCCTAGTGAGTTAAGAATTTTGCTCCTATTTCCGCTCCCATTTCTAACTTGCTACAAGGAAGGAAAAAGGGTCAGCCCATTGTTTGGACCCCAGAAGCCAACAAAGCTTTTGATGAAATTAAAAGGAGCTTAACCTCCGCCGCTGTTTTAGCCAGTCCCGATTTTTCAAAACCTTTTGTTGTTCAATGTGATGCTTCCGATTTAGGTGTAGGTGCTATCCTGTACCAAGAATGCGATGGTTTAGAACACCCTATCGCTTACGCTAGTAAGACCTTGAATAAGCCTCAGCCTAATTATTCCGTTACCGAAAAAGAATTGTGGGCTGTTATCTTTGGTATAGAAAAATTTCGTGGATACATTGAAGGTACTGAGTTTACCGTAATTTCCGATCATGCCTCCCTTAAATGGTTGACCAATATGTCGAGTCCCTCTGGAAGATTAGTCCGTTGGTTAGTTCGGTTATCTCAGTTTAACTTTAAGGTTGTTCCCCGAAAAGGTTCCCTAAATGTGGTGGCCGATGCTCTATCTAGGTCCATCCCTGAACTATCTGTTTTAGATCTCGCAGACCTTAAACCTGACAAGTGGTACTCTTCCATGATTGAGAAAGTCAATCGTCATTCCGATAAATATCCTTCTTTTCGAGTAGAGAACAACATCTTGTATAAACATGTTTTTGACCACCATAATATCCTTAGTAACACTTCAAATTGGAAAATAGTAGTCCCCAGAAGTAATAGGTTGGAAATATTCCGGAAATTCCATGATAATGCCACTGCTGGACACTTTGGCATCTACAAAACCCTAAATCGTATTTTGGAACTGTATTACTGGCCAAAAATGAGACGAGACGTTTATCGTTAAGTCCGAATGTATTAACCTGTAACTCTTGCAAAGCATCCAACTTATCTCGTGCTGGATTGATGGGCTCATACCGCAATATTAATTTTCCGTTTCAGATGGTGTCAGCTGATTTATTAGTCCTTACCCTAGGTCGAAGAATAGGAATCAATACTTGTTAGTGGTTGTCGATTGGTTCACTAAATTTGTGTTAGTTCATCCCATGCCAAAAGCGACTTCAAAGAACATCACCAAATTCATTGAAAACCAACTGTTTCTTATTTATAGTGTCCCTCAAGTTTTCTGTTGTGATAATGGCAGTCAATTTATTAGCAATGACTTCCAAGCCCTTATGGGGAAATATAAAGTTGAAAAAAATTTTAAAATGCCAAATACCATTCCCAAGTTTACCATACCGAGCAGGTTAATAGGTCAATTGTCACGTGCATTCGAAGTTTCATTTTCGACAACCATAAAGACTGGGACGTTAATATTTTTAAAATCGCCCAAGCCATACATACGTCTAGCGAAACATGAAGTTACCAACTTTCCCCCATGATTTTTAGTATTCGCTCGAAATATTCCACTTTCTGGTGATTATTATGGGAAAATATCTGACAACAACAATAGTTTCCACAAATATCCGATAAACTCCGGAGACTTCATGATATGCAGGAATTGCCCCAACTGTATGAGGATGTTCGTGAACAATTACGTAAGGCCTACCTGAGGAATGCCCATCACTATAATTTGCGTAAGCGGGAGGTACAGTTTCATGTTGGTGACCGTGTTTGGAAGCGAAATTACACGTTATCTAAGGCTATTAACGACTATTCAGCCAAACTAGCCCCAATGTTTATTTCCTGTATCGTAAATAGGAAACTTTCGAATCTCGTTTATAACTTAAGGGACTTTTCTGGTTCTGATTTGGGAAATTGGCATGTCAAAGACTTGAAACCCTGACAGTGAGGATGAACATATATCAGATGATTCTTCGGACTCCGATAATGATTCTGCTCTGGACTAAGTTGTATCGTACCTTATCTATTCCATATTCTCATTATCGACTGATCTTCACTACCGACTTATCTTCTCGTTATCTGACTTTGATTTTGTATTGTCGTATCTTTTATCTTTCTTTACCTTGTCGTACCTCTATCTTTCCTATCTATTGGTTCAGTGGTCTCTTGGGTGGGCCGACGAATACCCCAAGGCGGTGAAACCATGCGCGGACGTAAAAGTCGTCCAACTGGATTCTAATTATTGCCATAATATCCAGGTCTTCTGTAGACTAATTCATATCTTTCCTATCGTTTCATTGGTCTCTTGGGTGGCCCGACGAATACCCCAAGGCGGTGAAACCAAGCGCAGAGGTAAAAGTCCCCTAACTGACCCTATATCTTTTCTTTTACCATCTAGGTCTCGTAAGACTAAGTTACGTTTTTCTAAGTCTCCAGGAGGGCTTGGAGAATACTTCTGGTAGTCCATGTTACCAACTAGGGAGTAAAAATCTTCCAAATGGTCACTTGCCTTTATCCATAACATCCATGTCGTTGTCGTTTCATGCTGATTTGCTGTTATCTGGAAATTATCGTCCCTTCAGGATTGCCGAAGCTGATGGCATTTTTTATCTTTGATAGTATCGTTAAATATTATGAATATATCTAATTTTAGTTCCCTTATCTTTAATCCTCATTATTTTTACTAGATATTATCTTTCTAGAAGATCCATACCGTGGCTTAATGCTTTTACCTTATTTAAATTAGTTGAGTCATTTGTGTCTAGGATTTAGGGCTGATAGTTAATTTATCTTGCCACCTTTTAGTGATATCGTCCCTGAGGATGAAAAGTCTATATTGTCATCACTTTCTAATTTTAATATCTCTACTTTTATACAGTTACTGATAACTTTTCACAGAAAATACCTTGTTTAATGCAACTTTTCTTGGGCGTAGGCTCTTACCGATATGAACTGCATTTTAAATTGGAGATTTGGTTTTCTTGCCTTATCTGCTGTTCTTTGAGAACAATTATCTTGAATTCCAATATTCCAATTTCTCGTGTATAGTTGTTGAAATATTATCTTTTTCTCTTTGACTTAGGTTGTTAACGTTACATGTTGGCATTCCCTTACCTTGCTTATTTTATGGTAAATATCTCTTTAAATCTAGCTATGTTTACCTTTCAGAGGAATTATCTTTTTGGAGTATGATGAAGTGAATTATCGTTTCTTGTAATCTCGTCTATCCTCTTACCGTTTGACTGCTATGAAGCAGTGTACCGTATCGTACCTTACCGTGGCCATGGAAGCCAGTTATTGTTTTTGGAGAGACTCCAGACTCTGGACAGTGTGTTAGGGCTGTTATTTTGGCAGTAGGCTGGAGTTGCTCTATTTTGGAACTTGGACATGTATTGCAGTGTTGCCGTCCTAGGTTCTGTGTTTATGTAGAGGATGGAGGTTTTGCGCAGTGTGTTAGAGCTGCATTTTCTCACTTTTCCCGTTCGTTTATCTTTTTCTATCTTCCTCTGAAAAGTAACAGGTGTTCTTGATATCTGATTTAGGTGTACCTGAGCGAAAGCTGTTATCGATTTTCAATACCTTATCCCTTTATTGGATGTGAAGTTCTTATTTAGATTTAATGTTCCTTGCAGAACAATTTTTGGAACTCACAATCCTTCTGGATATCTGACCTGTCAGAGGATATCGTTTTCTATATCTTAATTTCTCTCAGATAATTAACCATATTTTTGTGATTTACATTTTCAGCAATATGACACCTGACAAAGGTATATTTCCTTAATATTTTCTTTTCCTTTTTCTATTTTTGGGTTTATCTTGTATTATCGTTCCTTTTCCTTCTGGGATTTATCGTAATGTACCATTCTCTCATTCTCTTATTTACTTTCCATGTCCAAAATATTCTTGGGGTGGATTTAAATATTGTACCGTTCCTTATAGAAATAAGGATAAATATGTTAGTCTGAAGTTGGCAGACAATGTAACTCGTTCCTCGAAGTTTCCTTGGACTTCCTTCGTCTTGAAGTGGTTGATCTCACAACGTTTCAATAGCTGTGTATCTGCTATCGTCATCAGGTGAATGATAGGAAATTCAGAGTATCCGTCGTATTTATATTATATCCTTAACCGGTCATGCGTCGCAGGTCATGGTCATTGGGTCTTATCTGGTCCAATCAGCGTCGTCGTCCCATTTCTTGATGTAAAGTGTCAAGGACCGGAATCCAAACAACAGTCTACAGGAAGGCTACGCATACAGGATTATACCTTCACTACAATTCCAACCACCCATCAGCAACGAAAACTGGCATCATCAAAACACTAATCCATAGAGCCAAAAATATCTGCAGCATACCAGAAGCCCTCAAAGAAGAACAAGTGAAACTTAGAGAAGACCTTTTGGGGAATAGATATCCGGAAACGATCATTACCAAGGCGTTTGAAGAGCTGGACAAACCACCTAGGCAGGCAGAGGATACCACGGTAGCAACTCTACTATTACCGTATACTAAAGGCTTGTCGGAGAAACTTAGAACAATTGCACACAGCTATGGGATCAGAATGATCTTCAAAAGCAACGACAACTTGAGGAGCATGATAACAAGAACGAGGCCCGACGCACCAGCAATACCCAATAACATATCTACAGCATACCGTGTGAATGTGGCAATCTTTACATTGGAGAGACAAAGATACCGCTGGACACCAGGATTAAGGAACACCGCACAGCTACTCAAAGGGCAGAGGTAACGAAGTCTGGGCTAGCGAATCACGCATGGACCGAACACCATAATATCAACTGGGACGAGGCTAGAGCAATTCACAAGGAAGAGCATTGGTACAAAAGAAAATTCATAGAGACAGCATATATAGTCTCGAACGAAAATATAATTAGCGAGCCCAGCGTCCAAATTAAAAATATTTGGAGAGCTCTTCTTCGGCCTCTGTCGCTACGCATCACCGGCAACCAACCTCCAGGGACGACGACGCTGATTGGACCAGATAAGACCCAATGACCATGACCTGCGACGCATGACCGGTTAAGGGTATAATATAAATACGACAGATACTTTGAATTTCCTATCATTCACCTGATGACGATAGCAGATACACAGCTATTGAAACGTTGTGAGATCAACCACTTCAAGACGATGGAAGTCCAAGGAAACTTCAAGGAAAGGATAAATATCTTTAGTTTTTCTGATAGAAAATTATTTTATATTTTTGATTCAAGCAAATCCTGTCTGTACCTTGGTGCAGTGGGGATTTTCAAATATACCTCCGCAGTTGTTCTAAATTCAATATCGAGTCTCGTTTAGATGTAAATAAAAAGAATTGTGTTGTCTCGTGTATCTTTTGAAGGGTTTTCTGCATTTTATATGGAGAGTAAAACCTATTATTTTGTTGCCATACCAATCCTGCTATGTCGTTATCGTTATTATGAATTTAGCTTTCTCGTAATAATTAGGCTTTTATCTTTTTTCTATCTTTATAGGCATCTATTTGCTTTCTCTGTAATAGCGATTATTAGGAAAGTATGCCTTACCTCACTTATCGTCCCTCTTAAATAGGGAGCCCTTATCCAGGTGTACTGTTGATGCCTAAGTGTTCGCTAGATTGTGGATAATGCATTTACCTTACCGTTTGTACCTTATGAATTATCTCGTTTGTTTTCCACAATCGTTAAGTTACACAATTATCTGGATGGCAACAATTTATTATTGTATTTTATCATTACCTTTATCAATTTATCTGCATTTGACTTGCATTGTAAATATTACCGATTCTAGTTTTTTAGGTTATCCTAACTTAAGGCTTATATCCATTTTTTTTTCTCGCTAATTGACTTGGGATCATTCCCTTGTATTATTATTACTGCTACAGACTTGGTAATTTTATACCGTTAAAATATTTTCCTTTTATCTACCGTTTACCTTTCCGAATTTTAGTACCGATATCAACTTTCTGTTGTTGACTTGAATTTAGTAGTCATTATCGTATTCATTTAGTTGGTCAAACGTTTCATAACTCACATACAGGACCACCTAAAGTAGGTACCTTTTATTTTATAAACTTAATCTTTCCGAATTGAATATTTTCATATCTTATCTAACAGTCATTATACTATTTAGCTTCCCATATCTCTCGATTCATTTTCAGAACTGTATTATCTTGGTAAAATTTAGGAAATTGATTTCGGAAATCTAATATCGTTGCTTATTCTGTAGGTTCTCTTATAGCTTACCAAAGGTTTTTTTCAGGTTGACCTTCTCAAAAATCCTTTCTTTACTCCGGGTTAGAGGGGAGTATAACGGGTAAATTGCCGTTCTCCCTGTTACATTGATATTTACTAATATTTACCGCATTAATAAATTACTTTTTATATTTTTCAAATCACGTTTCTAATTATATCGTCTTCTGAACTGAGTTCTACCGTAATAAACCAGTGTTTTTACCTTAATAAATAAACACGTAAGTAAATACTCATATTTTAGTCGCTTACGCAATCGCTTTATCGCTTTTAATTGCTAAATAACAGTTAATTCGATTGGGAAATATTAATAAGTCCAACTCTGTCCCTAGGATTTAGCGCCATCAATATCTGACAGAACGAACATCACGTGCTATTTTGATGTAACTTCTGCCCAAACTGGAAATATTAAATAAATATAATTTTGTTGGGAAGAAGGAAACGGTCATTAATAAAATTTTATCTATGATTTTATTAGTAAAATTTTGCTTTGTTCTTTTATCGAAATTATCTTGTATTAGTTCCTGTGTTGACTAGGCTTGGGTCGTTCGTGAATGAGTCGTTCAAAACGAACGACTCTCCTACATGTGCCACGCATGAGCGGCACACTTTAGTCAAATAACTCGTTCAGTTCGCCTTTAATAGAGTCATTCAGCTCGAGCGAGTCGAGAGTTATAGGATGTGCTAAACATTCAACGTTCAATCACGAACTAGAGACTCGTTGACTCGTTCATCGTTCAATCTTTCGACCGACACAGTCACCTCGGCTCCGAGCAGTGTAGAGAAAAGAGCCGTCAGCCGACTGGTTCATGAGATGAAAGGTATTTTAAAATTTGGTCGGAAGGTTTTCTTTTCAACGAATCCATGAGTGGGAATTTTTATTATGACAGGCACTAAGGCACAGGGTTGTTATTGTTTTGCATTGTTTTTGTTATATAAATTTCTATTTGGGTTATAAGTAAGCATAATAATTTTATTTGTTTTGAGACTTTTGAACGTTTACATTTTAATGTTTGGAGTTTTTTTCTTACTTTTGTAACCAAATAATACTAAAATAAAAATTTTGTATTTACGTAAATTAATGATCTTTAAATTATGACTCAGCAAAACTTTAATATTTATTTGACCAGTAAACTACGCAAGTAGAGATATTATATAAATCCGCCTAAGGCTAAACGACTGTGTTTTAGGAGATCGTTCAAATGAATGACTCATTGTGAACGACTCGTTTTGGTGAGCTGAATGAAATGAGCCGGCTCACTAAAAATAGTCATAAAACCCAACGCTAGTGTTGACCAACTATTGATTAATATTCCTGATTTCGCGGTCAATAAAATTTGAAATTTAACATGTCATTTCCTTTCCTCACTTTTATCATTGGACAAGTGGGATAAACGCTTGTCGAAGGAAGTAGATTTTGCTTTCTCTTCTTTTCCGGCTGCCAAAGTGACGACGCGTGAGTGGATTTCATTCTGAGTTTAATTTTTTTATTGGGAAAATTCTTTATTTTTACCGTGAAATTATCAGTTAGAATTAGCTTAATTTTTCGTTTTCCTTAGTACCGTATATTTGATTGTAATTAAGCAGATTCCGATTATCGTTATAGTTTGATTTATCGAATGAATTTTTTTATAGTTTTTTTATCGGCTATAGTTCATACTTTATCGTATCTATTAATAATTTTGGACAGAAATTTTGGGTGAATCTGGTTTCATATTTATCTTATTATCGATATACCGCGTTATATTGCAACGATAAATCGTTTGTTGCTTAATTGCGTGGTTCATTATTTTTTTGTTTTTTTTTTTGCTTTGCATCTGCAACCTAATTGGCGTGGGTAAGCCATCGTTAGTTGCTAGAGATTTCACACGTATCGTGATAAAAAGATAAAGGAAAAGGGAAACAATTATTGCTGGCCCCATTTGCATTTTTAGGTATTGGTGAATCTGGAGAGTTTGATTGACGATATCTACCAAAATTCAGGAAAGGACAAATTGATCCACTAGACGAAATCTCCTGTGAGGTTAAATTTAGTAGCTGACAAAGCTTCGTTCAGTATTTCATATATATTTCTATTTTATTGAATAGGATTTATATACAGATATACCAATAAATATATATATATATATATATATATATATATATATATATATATATATATATAAGTCACTCGCTGGTCTTTCAGTATTCATTGGCCCAGATTTGGTTGCTTGTCTGTTTGGCTACAGATAAATCACATTTAAATTTTTAATTTCCTTTCTCTGAGTTTGCAGTAGAGAGCCAAGCAGGTTCTGGGCTAAAGCATTTAGCTATGCCTAGTTTCTTTTATTTTATTTGTTTAACTTGGGGGAAATGTTTATGACCAGATTTCACATATGAATTTTTTAAATTATATTTATGGATATAGATGCAATAACCATTTTTATCGTTTATTACCTTATCATTTTTAAATAGCGTACCTTGATTTTAAATTTAGGTTACTGAATTTTCCCATAATCTCGGCGGAAATTCGCTTTCAGCAGTCGTCAAACGGTTTGTCGGATTAGAAGGCACATGATTAGATCTTGAATATAATTTTTTTATACTGTTATCTTTAAACACGTTATTAGCTCTCCATCGTAATTGTTTATATATCTCATTTACCGTTAAATTTTACCTGTAATTAATAATTGATTTGTTATTTAAATCTAAATTAGTTGGAAACTATAACTAGCAGTTGCAATTTACCTTAAGTCTTATCGTTATCTATTTTTACTTAGAATTTGAAGCGTTTCAAACTTACTTTATTTGTTAAAGTATTTTCATTCATTTTGGTAGTATTCAAATAGTTAATTTAGGGTGAAGAACTTAGGGAAAACTAAGGTAGGGTGCCTCACCTCATACACGTGCCGAACCGATCCTATAGAGCATATATACGCCTATGTTAGTCAGAGGAAAAATTCCGTTTCGATACTCTAAGGGCTCTAACTAATTGACCAAAAACTTTTTCATGTATGCTATGACCCGGGGCTAAGGGTGCCCAGATATGTAACCACTAGCCTCAAATCAAATGAACAGAACTCTGGCAGTATTACCTGATCCTCTGGTAGAACAGTGGCAACTCCTGGCGGCCCTAAGTTCTTGGAACCCCGGCTGCTGTAAGGCATATAGCTCTAGGATCGGGACCTTGAACGATAGACCGACCACTACCGAAGGGCTTTCCTACCAAGGGTATTGTAAGGCAAGAATTTATAGATTATTTGTAATATAATATACCTATATTGTTTAATTTTGTTCTCTGATACCGACAAATATATAGGAAACTGTTTATTTAAAGAACAAGAATAAATTGTAAATTTTCGTTATCTTGTCGTTTTTCTTGTAAACTGTGTGTGTCCATTGGCCTGGCGCCCTTGCATAGTCCTTCTGCCAATTGAACAACGAACTCACGCCACCAGATACTAACTGAGCAGCCTATCGGCACAATATCGCCAAGACAGGTGAGAGAAAAGTGTATTGTCTAACCAACAAAATATCTCTCTCTCCCGTATTTTTGCCACAGGGAAGAAGTCCTTACCGAAAAAAGACAACTGAGATGTTGGAAGTGTGGTCAGGTAGGACACATTTGGAGTCGTTGCAAGGAGACCAACGGAGGCCCGACTTCCTCTTCGGAAAACTAAAGAGGGTCGATGTGAAGGGGCCATCGTCGACCTGTAGCCAACAAGCCCCAACTATCAACGCCTATATCGCTTCGCTACGCAACCACGTTAATAGTGTCTTTGTAGATGGCTTTATTAATAAGAAGCAATGTGTAATGCTGCTGGATACAGGTGCGACAGAAACAGTTATAAGGTCCAACATCGTTTTAGAACAGAGAATGATAAAACCAACAAAATGGCAACTGCGAACAGCGACAGGAGTGGCAGCGAAAGTCCATGGTGAAATAGAGATTGAAATACAGCATTCCAACATCGGGCATTAGGGGCAGGCATCGAAGACGAAGTAATCATTGGAATGGATGTCATGAGCTCCAAGGGATTCCAGTTAAACTTCAAAGATGGAATTCTGCGAGTGAATGACGAAGAAGTGGTGCTTCATGGGAAAGACAACATAGTGCTTTGAGCAGTCTTGGCAGAGGATGTCAATGTTCTAGAAAGAGCTGAAATCATTGTAGATGCTTGCCTAGATGGGAAAGCTAAAGCTGGAACAGTGATGATGTTTGATCCGGAACTTAACGACGGAAATGTAGGCAGAGGAGTCGCACTGTGCCTGTAAGAGTAATGAACCTGAATCATTACTCAGTTGTGCTAAAGAAAGAAACAACTTTGGGCTATTGTTCAACAGTTTCCTCTGTAGTCAGAAGCACACAGCATGCAGAAATAACACCAGGTAAACTATCTGAGGAACTGGAAAAACTCATCACCGATTCATCTAAGAATATGAAACCAAACCAGAAAAATTGAAGGACATCGTTAGAAACTACAAAGATATCTTCGATGTAGGAAACGGAAAAAGAGGACGGACTGACCTGGTGAAGCATAAAATTAATACCGGGGATGCTCAACCTATTCGACAGTCGGCGAGAAGACTACCTCTAGCTAAAAGAGAAGAAACCGACAGAATAGTCCGCGAAATGGAGGAAGAAGGTGTAATTGAACTATCCAATAGCCCTTGGGCTTCTCCAGTAGTCTTGGTTAAAAAGAAAGATGGTTCGACCCGATTTTGCGTGGACTATCGGCAATTAAACCACGCTACAAAGAAAGATAGCTTCCCCTACCAAGAATAGACGATATCCTAGATACGTTGCCTGGATCGAAGATGTTTTCCACTCTGGACTTGAAGAGCGGTTATTGGCAGGTGGAACTTGCCAAAGAAGACCGCGAAAAGACTGATTTTACCATTGGCTCAGGACATGACCAATTCACGGTAATGCCGTTTGGATTGTGTAATGCTCCAGCAACATTTGAAAGATTGATGGAAACAGTATTAAAAGGGCTTTCATGGAAAACATGCCTGGTCTATCTTGACGACATTATTGTGGTTGGAAGATCATTTGAAGACCACGTCAAGAACCTGGAGGCGACTTGGAAGTTCCGGACTAAAGTTAAGCCCGAAAAAGTGTCAGCTGTTCCAAGAAGAGGTGCAATATCTTGGACATGTGGTTTCCGCGGAGGGAGTAGCTGTTGATAAACAGAAAGTCAAAGCTGTCCAGGAATGGCCGATATCTAAAGATATCCATCAGTTAAGAAGTTTCCTGGGGTTATGCACGTACTATCGTCGGTACGTAGCCGGATTTGCCAACATCGCCAAGCCACTTACTAGACTCACAGAGGGGAAGGTACAATACCAGTGGGACGAGGAGTGCCAGCGATCATTCGAGACACTGAAAAGAGCATTGATGAGTGCCCCCGTCTTAAGTTATCCTTTGCCAGATGGAAACTTGTTTTTGGATACAGACGCAAGCAATGTCGGAATTGATGCGGTGCTTTCGCAGATCCAAGACGGTCAGGAGAAAGTCATCGGCTATTTTAGCAAGATCTTGAGCAAGCCTGAACGAAATTACTGCGTTACTCGCAGGGAACTCTTGGCTGTGGTAAAGGGGGTAGAACATTTCTATAAGTACCCCTATGTTAAAAGAATCCTCCTGAGGACTGATCATGCAGCACTGAAGTGGCTCTTGCAGTTTAAAAACCCCGAAGGACAAGTGGCCAGGTGGATTGAGCGGTTGCAAGAATTCGATTTCGAGATTGAACATCGTGCAGGAACAAGCCATAAGAATGCTGATGCCTTATCGAGGAGACCATGCCATGATGATTGTAAACATTGTCAGCGGGCTGAAGAAAAAGGGGTTGTTCTCGGTAGAACTACCGCCGTCAATCACCATTGGCAACCTGAGGAGATCCAGAAAGACCAAAAATTAGATCCAGAACTAAAAGAAGTTATCCGGTGGAAGGAAGAAGACCGCAAACCTACGTGGCAAGAGATTTCCCGATACTCACCAACCATAAAGTTGTTCTGGGTTCAGCGGAACTCCCTTATGCTGGAAAATGGACTTCTCAAGCGCATCCAGAGGAGGGAAACGACAGAAAACAGATTGTAGTTCCCAGAAATAGGAGACCGGAGGTTCTACGAGAACTACATGATGATACCACTGGAGGAAATCTGGGAGTAACGAAAACCCCAGGGAAGTTGAGACAACGCTTCTATTGGGTAAACTGCCAGGTAGATGTTAAGGATTGTGTTTGTACAGCAAGTAATCAGCCTCAGAAGCGACCAAAAGCTCCCATGAAGCAATATAACGTGGACAGTCCATTCGAAAGAGTAGCCATTGATGTTGCCGGTCCATTTCCTGAATCCGACTCTGGAAATAAATACATTGTGGTAGTGATGGACTATTTTAGTAAATGAGCCGAAGCGAATGTCTTGCCGAATCAAGAAGCCTTGACTGTTGCTGTTGTCCTTGTCAAGGAATGGATCAGTCGTTTTGGTGTTCCCTTGGAGTTGCACTCAGACCAAGGTAGAAATTTTGAATCTACCCTTTTCCGAGATGTCTGCAAACTTCTGAAGATCCATAAAACACGGACGACAGCATTACACCCGCAGTCCGATGGAATGGTAGAACGGATGAATAGAACCCTTAATCGCCATGACCACCAAAGAGACTGGAACCAGTATCTTCACTTGTTTCTAATGGCATATCGTTTATCTGTGCACGAGTCCACGGGTCAGACCCCGGCAAGCGTTATTAAGGGACGAGAGTTACGACTACCATGCGTTTTGAAGTTTGGATGTCCCCCAGGAGAAGAGACTGCAGGTGAAGACTATGTTAGCCAGTTACGTCGAAAGATGGACGACATACACCAACGAGTCCGGTTAAATATCGAGAATGCCAGTGCCAGTGAATAAAGGAAGCCTATGACATCAGAGCCGAAGGCGGGAATTCCAAGCTGATAATCTTGTTTGGTTGTATAACCCGCAACGTCGTCGTGGATATTCGCCCAAGTTACAAAGATCTTGGGAGGGACCTTACCAAATTGTAAAGAAGATCAACGATGTTGTCTACAGAATAAAGAAGCTACCTCGAGGAAAACCAAAGGTGGTACATTTCAACAGGTTAGCACCTTATGCCGGAAGTCATGACAGCGAAGTTGTCCAAGCCCAAGTCCGCAGCATTCAACCACCCGATGACGAGATGACCTTCGAGCACTTTATGGCACTGTCTTTGATGGGCAGAAAGTGCAGCACGACGTAACAAGAGAGGAACCCCGAGACCTGTTTGAATATACCCTGGCTCATTGTGTGGCTCGAAATCTCCGGAAGTCCAGAGGAATAGCCAAGGTGTTTGCCAAAAAGTACTGCCAGTTCTAGTTCCACCTGTAGGGAAGGTCATTCATCTCGAAGATAAACAACTAATGGGTACTAGAGACATCTTTTATTTAATAACGAAAGCCAACATGGAATTGAGGAATGTGATGATGGAGAAGAATCTGACGAAATTGGCGGTCCCAAAGATAGCCTGCGGGTTGGATGGACTGAATTGGAAGGTGGTGAGAAGTATGATGGAAACAATCTTTCGATTCAGTGGCATCGACATCCTGGTATGCTGTCTCAATATTCGCAGCCCAGATTCGAAGACCGTTAACTGTTACTTCCACCAAACTTCCCGATGTCGAAATGGAGAGTCCTGCAAATATCGTCACACCAGGAAGGATTCTAGTACATTCCTGGACGAAATGGTCTTAAGGAGGGGGCAATGTTACGAGAATTCTTCCGACAGCTGGTGCAATCGGCCATCAACCAATTCGTGGAAGGTACGTTATTCCGACACTTCTGGGAATGCTAAATGTTTTGTCTCTCAACAGTCCGACCGTTGCCGTTACTGGGAATTCCCTTAAAGCTTCCAGAACATGAAAGAATTTCCCGATGGTTCATGGACTTACCAGACAATTCGAAGAGAAAAATATAAATATGGACAGCTGGCGATAGGAGGCATTCAGTTTTCGACGGTCGTATTCTATACTAAAGTAGATATAAATTGTTAATAGTTGTGTTTTAAAGTAAAGGAAATAAATTAGAATGAGTTGGACTGTGTTTTTACATAAATCCAAGAACTGAACTGAACCCGAGTGTGAAAATAAAAACATTGCATTAGTATAAATATTTTTGAAAATAAAGTATGTTTGCAGATTTGTTTAAAAAAAATGATTTTTTTAAAGTTAAATAACAATGAATTTAAAGAAAGCATAATGAGTTCACATTATGAAAGTTTAAAAAGCATTATTCAAGTTTTAAAAAGAGAAATAGATAATTTAGTAGCCAATAAAAGTTATGTCCAGAATTTTCTGGAGAATCCAAACCATAAATAACATACAGAGGCTTGCTTTAAAATAAGAGATTGGTATTGGCCACTGTCACATGACACCCCCTATATAATTTTTTTTCAAGCCCTCCTTTATTTGTTATCGAATTTATTCCATTTGGCTTTTCTACACTGTATGATGACTAGCTCTCCAAAGGATGAGCATTTTTGGTACTTTTTTAAAACCGCAGTCGTAAAGACTTGAACTACTAAACGTTTCGTTGTTTGGTGAATTAGTTTTTATTATGGATCACAAATCGTCTTCTTTATGATACGGAGCTAGTCGATTCTCGAATTCTCGGATAATGTCATAGACCACGTCGTTCGTCCTTTTAATTACTTCATATAGGCCATCCCAAGCTGGTGTGAGTTTTGGAGACTTTATCTTACTCCTTTGGGGTTTGAATAACCAGACCCTATTTCTCTCTTTAAACCGGAATGAATTTGCCTTGAGATTGTAATAGTGTAAATATCGATAAATATACCGAGATACTTTACGCTCTTTTGTAGTGTTATATTTAGATCCTCTATTTCTATTTTTATTTTATTCTCTTACTTTCTGCATATTTGTACCCTTGAGTAGCACCGCCTCGCTCTTTTCCGGTGCCCATTTCAACTTTGCCTCTTTCATCCAGTCTTCTTTTATTTTTATCGCCTCATTTGCTGTTCCAACCAGTCTATCAGCGTTTGGCCCTTCCACGTATAGTGCCAGGTCGTCTACCAATGCTATCGAATTTGCACTAGTTGGCAGCTTCTGATTTAGAAGATCGTCGTACAATATATTCCATAGCGTCGGTCCTAGTACTGATCCTTGTGGTACGCCTGTGCTCATTTTTAACGTTTTTTCTTTCCCGAGTATAATACTTTTTTTGGAGAAATAACTTTCTATTATTCTTATTATATATTCACTAATCCTTTTCTTTTCCATTTCCTTAACAATACATTTCCAAGATGCCGAATTGAATGCATTTCTAACGTCAAAGGTGATGAGTATCACCCAGCCCGCTCTAGTGCTCCTCGCTTTGTCACGAATCCAGTTGCTTTTACTGTTGATTTCCCTTTCCGAAACCCAAATTGTCTTTCTGAAATATTTTCCATCTCCTAACTCTTTGTCTATTCTGTTTCTTATTAGTGTTTCTAATACCTTACCCATAACATCCAACAGGCAAATGGGTCTATATGATGTTGGGTCACTCATAGGTATATCGCCCCTCCTCAGAAGTATTACTTTAGCCTTCTTCCAGATTGTAGGGAATTCCTGTTTCTTTAT
This sequence comes from Octodonta nipae, assembly GCA_034190945.1. NCBI lineage: Eukaryota > Metazoa > Arthropoda > Insecta > Coleoptera > Chrysomelidae > Octodonta > Octodonta nipae. The sequence goes on from CM067220.1 coordinate 57,593,360, forward strand.
TAATTCGTTATACATATCCCTTATTGTGGCTTGGTATTGACTCTGGCGGTAGATTATCTGGTCCAGGTGTTTTTTTCATCTTGATATACTTAATTGCTATTTCAAATTCTTCTTCCGTTATTTCGGGTACCAAATCCCTTGATATTTTTATTCGCTCTTTCCACTCACCTCTTGTCTTTATAAAAAGGATATTTGCCATTTCTGTTTTCTTCTCTGTACTAAGTGTCAACAATAGTGTCGGTTGTATCTTTTGGATTCAGTGATCTGCCGATGTAGAGGTGGCAAATCCGTCAACAAACAAACCCCAAAAAGCTTCGTAGTTCATATCTGTCTCTTGGTATCGGCCAATCACGAATGGCTTCTACCTTGTCATCGTTAGTACAGATTTCTGACTCAAAAACGACGTTGCCCAAAACCTTTCTTTTTTGAACATGGTACACTTCTTGGGGTAGAGTCCCATTTTGCCATCCTTAATTTTAGAAAATACTTCAATGGGTTCTTCAGATATGGTCAGAAATGGTGACCCATGAACAAAATGTTGTTGAGGTATACCAAGCATGTTCTCCTTGTCAAGCTGTGCTCAATATATACCCCTCTCGAACGTAGCGGGAAGGTTACATAACCCAAATGGCATGACCGTGATTTGAAACAGCCCTTTACTCGTGGAAAATGCTGTCTTTTCTCTGTCGCAATCGTGAAGTCCGACCTGTTAATATTCACTCTTTAGGACTGGTGTGGAAAACCAAAGCTACCCGGTTAGTGTGGTAAGTGTGTCATCCGTTCTGGTGAGTGGATAACTGTCTTTCCTCTTGATGTCGATCAGTTTCCTGTTATTCATTCAAAATCTGTTAATTCCATCCTTCTTTTTCACAAAAAGAACGGGAATGTCCGTGCACTGATGGCTGGCTCAATAACCCTGGTTTATAACATGATCTCGACATCTTCCTCGGCTGCCTGTTACTACCCCAATGGTAGTCGCCTAGGGGTATTCTTGTAGGTTGTGGGATACGGTGTTAAGTGCGTTTTTACGAACAGTAGTACCATCTTGATTATTGAAAACTTGGCAGTTATTTAAGATAAATTGGCGTGTGTCAAATAGACGTCAAATTGTTTTATAATTTTTTTACTGGGACCCCTCCGTCGCTATTGCATTATAAGAATATTCGCAATTGACGGTGTCTACTGGCTAGAAACTAACTATTTCTTTACCATTGACAATTTGGATATCGTTGTTGGACTTATTCAGGTCTCTAATTGGCATGTCTCGTCCAGTTTTAACTATAGCTCTTCTAGTCAAGTAGTTATAAGTTAACTGTATACGCTTCAACTTCCAACGCAGTTCTCAGGAATTCTTTCTAGCTGCTCATGAAAAATTTGTATCGTTCATCAGGGAATTCCGGTTGAGAATTTCCCTACAATTTTTCCCTCAGTTGTCAATACAAACTCCTCATGTAGGAATTGAAGAACATCATATCTCGGGTCAAAAATGAACTACGGTTGCTAATTATGTCTCTACTCAATATAAAATATTATTGCTCAATGTGATAAAATACATTTTGCCCATAGATAATAGTCCAAAAATTCCCCGCCCCTTAGGGAGTACAATGTGGTAAGAGAACTGACTCTTCATGTCACTGCTAACTAGAAGGGTACATTTGTAACATACAAAACAGCAATAATGTTAACAATAAATAGTTAAAAGAACCTTTTAAAATACAAATAACTCATACTACAAACAAGTAAGAATTAGTACAATATGTCAATTAAATAAAAGTTTAACGATATAAATACATTCAAAAAAAACAAACACCGACCTCAAAAAAAAAAAAAGCAGGAAATAATACTTTGCTACAATTAAATACTTTTTATGAAGTCGGTGCCAAGCGAAAGTGAAAATATTTTGGGAAGTACATTGATAAGTTATACTTCGCTCCTTCGCTGTTCAAATTGACTCCAGAAAAAGTATTTAATTGTAGCAAACTATTATTTAATGCTTTTTAGTCAATTTTCTTTTGAAGTCGGTTTTTGTTTGTTTAAAAATGTATTTAATTTACAATTTTCAGTGATGCAATGGCTTAATTGGATGCAATTTTCAAATATAAATAACTTCTTCCATATCGCCTAACATAAGATATTTTATTTACTGTCATGTATTAGCTTGACCAACCTCGTTTACTGTTGAACAGAATAACTTGTTTTGTAGATATGTATATGATTACTTTTATGTTTTTTTTGGGCAATAAGACCACAATCGAAATAAAACGAAGTTTATTGAAGGAAAACCAAACGTTTCAAGGTCTATTCTGACTTCGTTGTCAGAATAGACTTTGACTTAGCTGCAGGTTATTAGGGAGCAAGAGTTGTTAAGAGCGCCTATACTTTCGACTCCAAACGATTTTAATTAAAAATAAGCGAAGGATATTGAGCCAATGATTGTAGATTAAATTAGCTTACGTACATTTAGTTGACTAAATTTTGTGAGAAGTTGTTGATGTCGGTATAAGTTATTGAGGGCGGGACAGGAGAGTTTAGCTTAAGGTTAAACCGTTCCACGTTGGTTTTGATAGAGTTTGGTTTTAACGGAATTTTCAAGGCTGAAATGAAAGATGCCTAAGTCTCTCGCTTTTCTAGGAACTTGAAGGAAGTCGTTCACCGTAATCATAGGATGATGGAGGAACACTTTTGCTGTTCGTCTAATGAGTCTGTCGACTTGTATTAATATCTTTTTTGTTAATTTTGATAATTTGGTGGCTGGCAATTCACCCCGGTATTAAGAAGAAAATCAGAATGTAAGATTTTTGGAATGGTTTTAGAGGTTATTTCAGCAATCTGAAGCACTGTACAAATAGGTGCTCCAAATTTAATATGACGCAGAGCCATCCCATTTCAGCTTGAGTAATTAGTTTTCTCTCAATATAAACAAATTTTTAGTAGAAGAAAACAGCATCTTTTTCTTGGGAACCATTCTGAGGTATAGGGCTCTATATTTCTGTCCTTAACGAATTTAGAAGTCGTTTTCGGAAGCATGTTGCTTTTTTAACATAACCGGCCATCAAAACCAAGTCATTAGAATAGGTGTAAGTATGGGCTGGTGACGTGATCGTAATTGAGTGACACAAGATGTGTATCCAGAACTAGATTAAATAGCATAAGGGATAGTGAGTCACCCTGTTCTATCCCTCTGATACAAGGGGTCGTTATCTCACTTATTTGAATGGAGGTGCGGGTTTCAAAGAATGGTGACATTATATAACCAATGATTTAAGGTGCTATTCCATTCGGTGTAATGCTTTTTCTACGAAATTACAGGGAATCATCCCATAAAGGCTGATTTCAAGCCCAGAGAGAAGATTTCACAGTGTTTAAACTCAGTTATTTCATTCTTTATGGTTGACTCTAACTAAATTATTGAGGAGAGACTGGAATGAAATTAATATATTTAAGAGACGCCATCCCAGGATTTTGTGAAGTAACCTAACCAAGATGGACCTTATTGTAATGGACCTCCAGTTCTTAATGAGGGCTCTTTACCCGACTTTGGTATTAAAATAGTTCTGGAATTAAGGAGGATTTATTTTCTAAGCAGCTTTTTTCGATTTTTGGTGTGTTATCACGCTATAGAGTTTTCTGCTGACAACGTTGTGTGATAAATTCAGGTCTACATACTGGCCATGTATTTCAAAGATACATTTTTGCTAAGAGACGGAAGCATAAACTTGGTTTTAGAAGTCCATTCGAGCAGGAGCACTATAAATGACTCATTCGTTGTTGTTGTTCAATCGAGAAATATTGTTCGTCACCATTTTGTGTGTAACGTGTACCGTCCAGATTTTAGTGTAAGGACATTACGAAGCCCTACAACTCTTCCTACTACGGCGAGACTAGTCTCAAGAATACAGAACAATCAGGAATACACCATCTTCAGAGTTTCGACATAACGTTAGTGATTAACTCTTAATTGGTGACTTTATTGCGCGACGTTACATTGTTTTGTCGGGTCAAAAATTCCCAGAATTTGCTTGAATAAAACTTGAAGCTTCTGAAATTCTTGGAAACTGTTAAACATATATATACAGAGTTGTCGGAAAAATCCTGTAACTAATTTTTGTTTCCAATGGCAGACCCTTTTTTTTCTACGCTAAAAAATAGGGGTAGTTTATGCTTAAAACGCCATACCTAAATGAACCGGTTTTTGTATAAACTTCCTTGTTGTTATTAGAGATACCTTAATTATTAATTTGACAGAATTGACAAGAAACATATGCTCTACTGTCAATAAACAAGCATTTATCATGTTCCGTTTAGGATTTAGTATCCAAGATTAATTCAATTTGGTAATAATTTACGGGGAATGTGATAAAGTTATTAAAAGAGTTTGTGAAACCTTTCGTTCGCGATACCAGGATAGACCAACACCCACTAATGACACCCTGACGAGGCTCATTCACAATTGTGGAAAAGCAAGAAAACGGTAAACCTGTCGTAGATAATGAAGAGAATGAAGTTGCAGTCTTGGCATACTTCAGAACGTATCCAGAAAATTCCTTAGTAGATGCAGAAAGAGATATGGAAATACCTGTGATGATTATTCAGAGGATTCTAAATAACATAAATACCATCCGTTTTCATTATCATTAATTCAGAATTTAAGAGCAGTTACTGCCCAAAGAGGGAATGATTTCTGCGAATTCATGCTGATTAAATTTCAGGAAGACTAACATTTTTGACACAAACTTATTTGTAATTTGTGTATTTGTGTATAGCCTATGAAGACATACCAAATTCAAAAACGCAATTCGCACGTATAACTAAGAAGTACTAGTAGGTTACTTAAAGTCTAATCAAGGTTTAGTTATATACATTGGCATTTTCTAACAGCAAAATGCATAATAGTGCTTACAAACTAATAATTCAGAAATAAAAAACAATCAGTTTAAAAAAACATACATAAACTATAGAAACTCAGAAATAAAGCAAAAACCCAGTTCAAGCGGAAGCTGCAGCCAGAGTCCTAATACTATCTATGAGAAGAGAAAATGAAGAAGAAAAAGAAAAGGAAGTCACAAGTAAAATAATTTGGTCAAGTGCGAGTTGGACTCGCACACTAAGAGTTCCGTACCACCTTCAAGATTCTAATATTCCAGTTTCAGACAAGCAGGAAATGGGTGCATTTTCTTATATTTACCCAAATATCTTTTACAGGAAGCGTTTTAAATTTATAAAAAATATACACTTTCATTATCCACACATAGACTTTTTATTTTATCTGCTTCAGGATTCGCTTGAGTTCTATAAGAATACATAAGTATTTAATTTTCTAATTTGGCCCCCAAAAATTGACAATAGAGTTTTATTTTACTAATAAACTTTCAGGGAAGTCTTTTATAATCTACTATCTGAATTTTGAGGCTCTGTAGATTGGAAGATAACGGGCAAAATAGGTCAAGTTTTAAATTATAAATTATTAAACCTGTTATTCAAATTATCTAAAAATACAAATAAAATATATTTTTCAAAATTTAAAAAGTGTAGTTTCTAAAGTGGGAATTAAGTCGATGTTTAATATTTTTGTTAATATCTTTTAAACAAATGATTTAAAAATACAATGCCCTTTATCTGATATATTTATTACATGATGCGTTTGAAAATTGAATTTTTATTTTCCATTTAATTGTATAATTTGTCCTTAAAATTACTAATTACTAATAATTTTTCTTATAAATTTCAAGTGAGCCCCAATACCCCTAATTATTTTCAAAATTTTAGGTAGTATGGTTTCGAAAAAAAGCGAGAAATGGGTAAATTTTTAAATATTTTTGTTAATATCTTTAAAATAATTTATTTTAAAAATATTTAAAAAATTAATTTCTATTCGTCATAATGAGCCATTTGATTTGATATATTACTTGATACGTTAGAAACAATTATAATTTTTTATTTTCCATTTAATTCTATAATTTGCCCCCAAAATGAATATTAGGGGTTTCTCCTTATTTTTCCAGTAAAGTTCAGGTGAGGCGCTATACCTCTATTTTTTTCTCTATTTTCTTCTATTTTCTCTATTTTTTTCAAAATTGTATACCTTATGGATTTGAAGTTAAGGGGGGGATGGGTAAAATTTTGTATATTTTTGTTAATATCTTTTAATTAATTTATTTTAAAAACATGAAAAAAATATATTTGTTTTCGTCATAATGACCCCTTTCATTTGATATATCACATGATGCGTTAGAAACAATTTATTTATTTAGTAGCTCATACACAATCCATAGAAAATCACTTAAGCAATAATACAATGTAATGTATCCTGTAAGAGAGAGATGAACTCTCTGTACACAGGAGCTAAGAGAATACAAAAAAAATTAAAAACTAATACAAAATTGAATTACACGCCAAAAGATTTATTTCTAATGAGATGACATTTGACAAATGATATTCTCCTACTGAGGCGAACATGGCCCAATGATCCTACTTGCTAATTACAATATTTAAGTGATTACGTTATATCAGTAATAACATATACTAATACATACACACATCCAAAATACACATATACTGATTTACGTTCTATACTCATACATATATCATACTGTAATGTTTTTATTTTCACACTCGGGTTCTGTTCAATTCTTGGATTTATTTAAAAACACAGTCCAACTCACTCTAATTTATTTCCACTACTTTAACACAACTATTTACAATTTATATCTACTTAAGTATACGACCGTCGAAAACTGAATGCCTCCTATCGCCAGCTGTTCATATTTATATATTTATCTGCGAATTCTCTAGTAAGTCCACGAACCATCGGGAAACTCTTTCATGTTCTGGAAGCTTTAAACGAATTCCCAGTAACGGCAGCGGCCGGCCTGTTAAGAGACAAACATTTCGGGTTCCCAGAATTTATCGGAATAATGTCCCTTCCACGAATTGGTTGATCGCCGATTGCACCAGCTGTCGGATGAATTCTAGTAACAATACTCACATATACCGCTATACAAATATTCTTCTAGATTTATATCTATAGTGTTCGAATTAATTTCTACCTATTTCTTATTATAATATATGGACTTGTAGTATCTAGGCGTTGTATTTGAAACCCACAGTTTAAGCTTTTTTTTATCATGTGTTTTCTACAATTCATAGCTTTAAGATTGTTGTCTAGTTTATTGAAATATTTAACGGCTTGGTATTTAGAATTCTGTATACTTACTGCAGTTTTTAGTTATTTTTGGAAGTAACAGTGGTTTAATTCTTGTTACACTATTCGAGTGAAAATATTTATCTTTTAAGCTGTCATAATGAAACTTGAGGGATCTAATATAAAACATTGTTTTAGGCTTAAAGGAATTTGATCTACTGTTAGCTTATCTATTTTGGCTCTTTTTAGTAACCTGTTCTGTATATTGATTAGTACATCAATCACTTTATTGTACGTTGCAGTGCATAGTAAATCCTTAGTAATGTTTTTGCATGAATAAAATCAGACAGTTTTTTGAATATGAAGATTAAATATTTAGATTTGCTAACTATATGCTCTATGTGTCTTTCCCATTTAAGGTGTCTGTCGAAATATACACCCAAGTACTTGCATGTGTCTACACTTTTCAATTCTTGGCCATCTATGTTTATTTCTAAATTTTTTGGTATGTAGCTTCCGAAGGTTATATAAACTGTTTTATTCAGGTTCAATGATAACTGGTTACTGCGGAGCCATTTACTGATTATTTTGATGTAGTTCTCCGTAATGAGTTGGGTCTCGCTCCAAGAATTACCGCTGTTTATTACTAGGGTATCATCCGCATAAGATAATATGTAATTATTGGATAAGCTAAACAGCAGGTCATTTATGTATAGGAGAAACAGTAATGGCCCTAGTATAGTGCCTTTTGGTACTCCCGTAGCTAGTTTATCTTTGCTACTTTTGTAGTTAGTAATTCTTACAAACTGATACCTATCTATAAAATAACTTTTTATGAGATTTAGGGTAATTCCTCTAATCCCATAGTTGTTTAGCTTTTTCAATAATATCTTATGATTAACCGTATCAAAAGCATTCTTCAAATCAATGAAAGTTGCTTGACAGGCTCTTTCTTTTCTATTTTATCGGTAATTAACTGGTGAACTAGGTAAATGGCATCGTTCGTGCCTTTGTTTTTTAAAAACCTGTATTGTTTATCCGAGATTATGTTGCAGTCTGTTACAAAGTCAAGAATCCTTTTATGCAATATTTTTTCAAAGACTTTAGCTATATTTGATATTAACGAGATTGGCCTGTAATTAGTACATAATAATTTATCACCATTTTTGTAAATCGGGACTACCTCAGCAGTTTTCAGTGCATCTGGCCACTTAGAGGTTTCAATACATTTGTTAAATATATATTCTAGAGGGAGTGTTATATATTCGGCAATGTGCTTCAGAGTTTTTACGTTTATACCATCTACTCCGGATTTTTCTTTTAAGTTCAGAATTATTTTATTTAGTTCTATACGATTCGTTGGTGTTAGAAACATGCTTTTACCATTTGGTGTTGGATGCTCAATGTTATTATTATTTAGCCTATTAATTTGATTCTCTAATTAAGGTCCAATATTACAGAATAATTTATTAAATTCGTTGGCAATTCTTTGAATATCGGATATTTCTTCATGATTTACTCGAATTTTGTCAATATTATTTGTTTTAATGTTGCGATTTTTGTCAATTTGGTTAATGATAAACTTCCATAACAGCTTGCTGTTATTTTGTAAGGATTCAACCTTTGATTTATCATTCATAATTTTTGCAAGAGTAATTACATTTTTTAACACTTTGTAATAATTTTTGTATTCATTTTTTAATCTTATGTTTGTAACATCTAGTTTCCACATGTTATACAGAAATTCTTTATAGATTACAAGAGATTATGATTCCTTTTGTCACACAACTGTGACGAGATTTGTTCATGTTTCTGGATTTTTTTATTTGGACTGTTGCATTATTTATTATCTGTTTGATTTCAGTAATTAGTGTGTTCGTTGCCTCATTAGGATCTTGTATCGATAGCGTTTTGTTTCAGTCGTTTTTCTCAGCACTGTCTGTTAATTTGTTGTAATTTATTAAATTTAGGCAGTTATTTTCATTGAGTTTTGTAGTGGTGTTATTTATATTTATACCAGAATGCAAACTGTTTTAGGAACTCTTTACTGGACCCTGTCTCCTTCACCGACGTCTGGTACTCTTCTTCGCAATTGATGATGCTTTCTACTGGCTCGAAACAAGCGATCTCTTGACCATTGGCAATTCTGATGTCGTGGTTGGACAAATTCATGATTCTAATTGGTATATCTCGTCCGGTTTTAACTATAGCCCGTCCAACTAAGCAGTCATGAGCTGAGTGTACGGGCTCCACCATTCCAACGCAGCTCCCAGGATTACTTGCTAGCTGCCCATGAATAATCTGTTCCGTCGACCGGGAATTCTGGCTGAGGATTTTGCTACAATTTTTATGAAGGTAGCTGAACTGTTGACGGGCCGTGCCAATACAAATTCCGCAATTAGGAACCGAAGAACTTCATATCTCGAGTCGAACATAAATCCATGCTGGCTGATTAGGTCCATACCCAGTATGAAATCGTCCTCAATATTCGCTACCAGGACCCTATGCCGGATCATGTTGTCCCCTATCTGTAGCACGACATCTGCCTCACCCTGTAGTCACGTTGGAAATGTCCTGTCCGTCCACATCGGTAACATTCCCCCCTTGCGCTAGTTCTTTGTGACTGATCTAGTAGTTTGTTCATACCAGCTAGCAGCGCTTGAAATGATGACTCTGGATCTTCCTGGTTGAAGGAAACTGCTCGCACCCTCGGTTGGAGATTTTCATGACTGCCTCTACTTCCAAGACCCGAAGTAAAGCTTCATTACTTTTCTTGACGCCACTCAGTCATAAATTTCTTTGTACTTCCACATCTCTGATGCCGTTTATGAAACTCTGTGTGGCCAACTGGTCTTTCGTTTCCTCTGGCAGGTCTGGGTAGGACAGGTGTACTAACCGTCTAATCTCTGCTTCGAATTCTTGGAGGCTTTCACCGGATTTTTGCGTTTTTCCACTCAGTTCGACTTGGTATACCTGGCTCAAGGATTGATTGTCGTATCTCTTGTCCAGAATGGCGATGATTTTGTCGAAATTGCCTTGTTCATCGGAATGCTTTGGAGGAGTTCTAAGGCCGGACCTCTTAAGGAAATTACAAGAGACGTTTCTTGGTTATCCCGTCCATTAGCTGTAGCCACGGCTTCAAATTGCCGTTTATACATGGGCCAAGATGAGCTGTCATCAAATCTGGGTGGTTTGCTAACGGAACCTTTGGTACTCATGGTGTTCTGGTATTTTCCTCGCTGTAATTCCTGTTGCATTTTTTTTATTTCTGTTTCTACCTTGTTTTGGATGGCACTGATTTTATCTTGTACTTCACTTTGTACCGTGTTTTTAATGGAACTGATTTCAAATTTCATCTGGTTCTGGATGGAATCGATGTCATCTACTTTGATTTCAAGAGTCTCCACATTACTTTTTAGGATCTTTATGTCGTCGTTTATTTAATTTATGTCTGATTCAACTATTTGCATTCTTTCATTAACTGTTTCATTAACTTGCGATACTGTTTGCATTAATTGTTCAAATTGCAGTTGTCTTTTTTTTTCTAATATTTTAGATTCGTTTTTTCTAGATAATTCATCTTGTTCTTTTTTCTCTTCAAATACTTTAAAATCATTTTGTCTCTGTTTATCTAATAATTTAAATTTCGAGAACAATCCTACAATTAAATTATGTTGTTCATTTTTCATAGTGGAAACAAGATTTTGTTGTTCGCTTTTAATCGTAGTGACAATATTTTCTAATTCTATTTTACGTTTATCATCAAAAGATTTTACTTACCTTTGTTGAATTTCTTCTTGATGTTGTTTCTCCTTCTTGTCACGTTTTTCCAGAATCTGGGCTATTTTTTCGTCTAGTCTCTCCGTAACCTGCTTGACTTTTTTTGGTAGTTTCGTCCATTTTTTTTCCATGCTACGGGTTTCTATAAATCAAATTACGATTTTAACTGCACTTAATCCTGCACTTCTGATAACCAAATTGTTATAAATTTCGTGGGTTCAATTAGAATTCAAAAAAAAAGCTAATTATTCACTACCACTTTCTAGAACTTTTATTTACATCAAATATATACAACAGCTGATTCAAATCTCACAACAACAATTCTATATATAAGCTCTTCGCTGCACTAACTCACTGCCGCCATTATGGGTCGCTCCATTTAAAACCAGCATCGAAAACTCTCGTAAAATCCATTCTCAGTTCTACAGCTGCCGAGTCATTTCGAGATCAATTTTTTTGTCCTAAAGCGATCAATGTCGTACTGAAATGAAACCAGGGCCGGCTTAGGGAAACTTTGTTACAATATATATACAAATTCTAAAATAAATGGATGCTGGTTTTATCATTTTGCGAATACTCAGTTATCTGATAAGGGGTATTTTTAAGAAAAAATCACGAGTTCTACGAAACATACATACATTTTTGGGAACACATGTGATACAGGCGTGAAAATTTTTATATATGACTTTTCCTGAAATGACTTTTTAATTTAAGCACGTATCCGATAAGTGGATAAAACTGTTTTCCGGACTTTTTGCAGTGCCCTAATGGAATTACTTCCGAACGTTTCATCTGCAACTGAGGCAGACATTTTTAGCGGCGCGGATGAAGGTGATATCTTGTAGAATGCTAGAGATCAATAACTCCCACGCGGTGGAGCACTGGGATTTATAGTTGACTAGGAGAGTATACCTATGATTCGTCGGTGGAGCTGCAGTGGGCGGAGACTGTGAGTCTACTGACATTTCTTTCTTTCTCTTCCTTTCTGTAGAAATATTTGAATAGTTATTTATTTAAATAGATGAGTTGGACAATACATCGGCGTTTTAGTAGGGTATAAAGTGGCCAGATGAACTTGGACAATAAATTCTGTAGCCCGCTGGCGTCATTACTACGATCTTTAGGGGGATCCGATCTCCTATTAAGTATTACCTGTATGACTAATTTCTTGCTTAGATCGGCATTACATTGTCAAAGATCTTTGATAAAATCTTTTATAATAGATTTTATCAAATATGTGATATAAATCAGAACAAATGTTAATAAATGATATATTATACCATATCAAGTATTTTATCAAATATTTTTTATTCATTCAAAATGGAGAATGTACTGTAATGTTATGCTTGTGCTGCTGTCTGCTGTGATGTTTGTATTGTTACATTTTGTAAAAAACTGAAAAAAACTAAAAGTAATAAACGCCTAGAAAGCTATAATGTACGAGTAGTCGGCCTGATAAGCAAAACTTCTTATTAGCAATTTAACCAAATTGTTAATTCTGCGTTTGTTAGTGGATCAACTATTGGATTTTTTTTAGACGCGAGATGTAAAGACCTGGTGGACAAATTTACCAATATGTATCAAATACATAAATAAGTGTTCTCTTGCGGGAAGTGCGACTGATGAAGGTTCTCGATCAGAAACAATATATGTTATATATAGTGTCTTACGTACAAAAGAATGACACGTCGAAGAAGAGTATTGGAGTAAATTTCATTATTACTCTTAATTCATTTTATTATCAATATATTAATTACTTTACACTCAATATGAATATACATTTTGTCCTAACCAATCAACTAAACCTGTTTTATTTTCCTTAGATCATTTACCATTTAGATCTAGCCTGTCAAGCATAAAATCGTGGCAACACTAGAAAGAAAGGGCAATAGAGACAGTAAGAGGCTATTTCACTTAGTAGGTGGAAGCAGCCAATGAACAACATGCTGAACGTATTTCATTGGAAGCAGCTCCCAACCGAGTGAAATAGCCTCTTGCCCTCTCTATTGCCCTCTCTCTCCTTAGTCTTACCACGTCATTTGTGCACTGCAAGCTATCTCCAGAAAGTACATGCTCTAAGTTATTTTCGCCTTGTGTACGACCATAGTACTTTAATCACCATTGTTCCCGACTGAATACAATTATCTATTTCACATGTAGAATTTAAAAATGAAGCAATAACAATTAATAAGTGTAATGATTCTTGTTCTCCACAGAAATTTATTAAAAGCGCCCGATACTTTCATATTACCATCTAACAAGAGGCACACGCTTGCAGATTCCTCCATTAAGGATCGCCGCATTACATCCATAATTTCCGCAGAATAAGACCCTGTTTTTCAATTAGCGCACAATTGAGCACAGTGCGGCACAGTGCTAGCACTGAGTGTTCCAATTACAGCACTGACTCGCACAATTGAGCACAAGAAATAACTGTGCCTTTGGGATGTTTTATGTAGGTTTACCAAGTAAACATAAAACTTTATCATAAAACATGAAGTATGTTCCAAATAAAGTCCGAAAATTACGGTACAGGGCAACACAAAAATACTTTGTGCTCTAGTAATTGGAAAACAAACATAATTGAATTATTCTGCAAATAATTTACGTACACATAGACGTCAATTGATAACTTATGAGTAATACACTTTTAACCTTATGGTGATCAGTGTACTCTACCGGTTGGTTTTAAAACAACCATGTTCCAATTAACGTTCTAAAAATTGCCGCACTGTGCGGCACAAAATCACTTGTGCTCTGCTAACTGGAAAACAGCCAGAATCTCTCTATATGTCACAGATCATACAAAAAGAAATCTATGCAGGGAAGAAGAAGAATAATAAGAACGTGCTTTTAGTTCGCCATTTGACAGCAGGCTGTAACAGATTTAGTAGTGTTTGTAGAGAATACTTTTTAATCTCATATTTAAAATGTTTGGTGGAGGAAGAGCACCTATTTTAGTATTGAGTATGTAATTTTTGATTTTGTGAAACTCATTATATTGGTATTATATATTTTAGGCCAAAATACCAAAAGAGAATCGGGTCGAAAAGTTCAGCTGGAAAACATTAATGCCGGGAAGGTTGCAAATTAATTGTTCGAATGTTTTCTTTACTAAATTAAATTTTGTTGTAGCAAATTGCTGACGTAATAAGAACATGTCTTGGACCACAAGCAATGCTTAAAATGTTGATGGATCCAATGGGTGGAATTGTAATGACTAATGATGGAAATGCCATTCTTCGAGAAATCACTGTTCAACATCCTGCTGCTAAAAGTATGATTGAAATTGCAAGAACACAGGATGAAGAGGTATTTCTTTACATAAGAATTCACATTAAATTGAATGTGAATCAATTTAAAATTAATTTTCTTTGCATATTATTTAATGGATAAACAGTAAAATGCCCTAAACATGTTTTATAACCAGTTTTATTGGCTATTCAACGATTATTTTAGTCAGAATATATAAATCAGATAAAGTGGGTTTGAGGTCATTTTAAGTCTTGATGTTTCCTGTTTTTCATATTTTTGGACAATAGTGTTGTCAGATTATCAGAATATTTTTTTAATCAAAATACTAGTAACATAATTTCAACAACTCAACACAATAGTGATTTATGCATATACTTTATTATTGTTGAGACTCAGTGTTATTGATAGAAAGCAATATAAGGTATGGAATCAACATTGCCAAGAAGTTGGGTCCAGTGCTGGATTAAGACTACATGCAAGGCCATAGCCAGGAATTTTTTTCAGGATAATATTTTTGGGGAGGTTGAATAATTTTTTTGATTGGTGATGGGCTGATTAGTACTGCAAAATGTATATTTTTGTTTATGTATTTCCAGAATATATAAAATTGTATACATATAAAATTAATTCTTATGAAAAACATATTTAATTGGTTAAAATTGAATCTAGGAACATAAAATTCAAAAATGGGGGGGTCAAACCTGCTGCTTATGACCTTGACTACATGATGCCCTAACTTATCCATGCCTATGGGCCACCTATCTATAGTAAACATTTTTGACTCTGTTTTTGCTTCTGGGCTAATGGGGCACTGCTTGGGCCAGGAAGCAAATATATCAAATCATATAGGCGAGATATATACATAGGTGTAAATACCCTGCGGAATTGCATATATTCTAACAAGATTGTATACACCAAATCAAACAAATACTCTTATAGTCTATATGATTATACTCTTATAGTCTATATGACAACATCACATACTGAACTAGTATATAAATACTACATAAATACTATCAGCTATGAAAAATGGACACTAGATTGTTTCAGTAAATAAATCGTAAGTCATTTTTCTAAAATGGATTGATCCTAGCTATTATGTTTTGTATGAAAAATTTGTGTTATTTCAAAACACACAAGGATAAAAAGCTATAAACATATTAGAAATACATTATGATACAGTGTAATCCAAAAGGATCATTTTATCTGCTTAATTTTTCAGAAACACATTAGTTAATTTCAAATCTTTCAGTTATTCAAATGTTAGAACTTACCAAATAAAGAAATAAACTCCAAAGTTCTTATTTTTGATTGAAAAACTACATCAAAATGCAGTATTTAATCCAATTCTTATAAAAATCTAACATTTTTCAGTATTAATAAACATTTTACATCAATTACACACTTACAAACTATACCCTCTTAACCACCATTTATTCATTGGAATGTACAGTGAACATCTGAGTTATCATGATGTTGCAATATATTTTCAATTAATTTGGGGTTTAGTTTTAATTCATTTTTAATTATCAAAAAAGCTGTTTGTCAATGTAAAAGTGATTAGTACAGTGATCTGACCTGTTATTTGCCAAAATAATGGGTGTTTTTTTTAGAGGTATAGAACTTTGAAATGGAATAAAACAAGGATATTTTTTTTAAATTGACCTGAAATTTACTTTATTCGAAATATAATCTTCTGGCATTATAATTTGAATATGACTTCTGGCATATGACCACCACACGGCTGCCTCAGATGTAGTTTAATCTGGAGGTCCAATTTTTTATGGCTTTTTTCAACATTTGTGGCCGTATATCGACAATAACGCGGCGAATGTTGTCCTCCAAGTGGTCAAGCGGCTTTAAATCGCATGATCATGGGAGGCTAATTCACGTGTCCGAAACGTGAAACTATGCGGTTACCAAATGTTTCTTTCAATAAATCAATTGTGGCCTGAGCTGTGTGACATGTTGCCCTGTCTTGTTGAAACCACACCTCGTGTGTATAATGATTGTTCAATTGATGAACGAAAAAGTTAGTAATACTGGCTCCATAGCGATCACCATTGACTGTAACATTCTGGCCAAGTACAGACCAATTATTCCACCAGCCCATAAAGCACACCAAACAGTGAGTTTTCTGGATGTAATGGTGTCTCAACATGAACTTGAGGATTATCACCACTCCAAATACGACAGTTTATTGACATATCCATTCAACCAAAATAGAGCTTCATCGCTAAACAAAATTCGCTTATGAAAATCGGGATCAACGGCAATCTTGTTTTGGGCCCATTCACCGAATGTACGCCTTGCTAGGTGATCGTGTGGCTTTAATTCTTGCACAAGTGTTGAATTTTGTAAGCACGCAAACCAAGATCTTTCCGCAAAATCTTCCATAAAGTGGATGGACACATCCAATTCCTGTGCACGATGGCGGATTTTTCTCTACGCTACGCTCTACAGCAACAATGGATTCTTCTGTACGCACTGTACGAAATCTCTGTGGATGCGTATTATCATTTAGAGTAAACGTGGTGCGAAAACGTTGCATAGTTAATCGAATTAATTGCTCTGATGGACGATTATGTTGACTGTAAAATGGACGTAGTGCGCGATAAGTATTTCGAACAGAACCATGATTTTCAAAATAAATTGCACAATTTGTAAGTGTTGTTCAGACGTCAGTCATGATGAAGTGCCAAACCAAACTAAACATGAATCACTGACAGCTGACAAGATGGCCACCGGTTAAAAGAGTGTTGCCAACTTAAAGTTCTATACCTCTAAAAAACACCCTTTATTTGCACTCATACTGTTTGTGGGTATTGTTTCACAGATGGAAATGTGTGATTGATGATATAATTCAGACTATAGCCAACTTAGCCGGGAATCCTAAAGGCAAAGTACTTTAACGAGGATTGAGAAGTGTATGAAATATCATGTCATGATTAGCCACAACTTTGAGGACATTAGGACTATCATATCCCTCAATTCCCTTCGAGCATCCACTATTCGCAAAGCTATAGAAATTGAGAAGCGATCCCTCTATCTAAACATATATCTAATAGTTTAATACTTATTATACAGTAGGTATATGAGTAATTAGGAAGTGTAAACAGAAGGTTACTAGAATTATGTGAACCAACCTGAAGAGGGCAGATGTGGCTCGGCCGAAATGTCGTCATTTTACCATTTATCCCGACAAGGATCAGTTATCAATTACGCGGATGAATTCCTGAAAATCACCTAACACATTTATTTAGTGCCCGCAAAAACATATATTAGTGCCAATTACCTGACAACGCATAATGAGACCTTGTCGATACGTCCACAAAATTCAAACATGAATCAAAATAATGAACGGATGTACTCCCGGACGAATACTTCTTCATATATACAGGGTGTTTGAAAAAGAACTCCCTAGTTTTAGGTATAAATTTAATGTGTAAATTAATGAAAAACTACATCAACAAGTACATAGAGTGAAAGAGAGAACCTTCGAGTTTTGTTTAACATCAGTACACTTCAACATGGGATCCATTTGTTGCCCTTCACACGTCGAGACGATATTCAAATTCTCGCCATGTATTCACCAACATATCAGGTGTAACTGTCTCAACCACCGTGACGATTCTTTCCCGTAAATGGTTTATGTCTCGGATTTTTTCACTGTACACAAAATTTTTTGTGTCCCCAAAAGAAATAGTCCAGAGGGGTTAAGTCCGGGCTTCGTGGTGGCCAAGCAATTAGGCCAGCTCTCCCTATCCACCTTCCCGGAAAGCGAGTGTCTAGAGCCGCACGCACATGGTTATTGTAATGAGGGGCGCCATCTTGTTGGAAAAGTACAAGCCCTTTTTCCGCCTCAATATCTTCCATTTGGGGAAAGACATACTCTGTCAACA
Organism: Octodonta nipae; assembly: GCA_034190945.1. NCBI lineage: Eukaryota > Metazoa > Arthropoda > Insecta > Coleoptera > Chrysomelidae > Octodonta > Octodonta nipae. The sequence goes on from CM067220.1 coordinate 57,611,438, forward strand.
TGTCGTAGTAAATGTCTCTCTCTCTTGTTCGTTCTACAAAAATGAAAGGACCAATCACACGATCAACCATCAAGCCGCACCAAACACTAACTTTGGGAGAGTCACGATGATGCTGAATAGCTTTATGTGGATGCTCTGCCCCCCAAACTCTGCAGTTATGACGATTAACTGTCCCACTTACATAAATGTAGCCTCATCAGAAAAAAAAATTCAAAAAATCATCAATTCTCTTTAAAAAGTCAATAGCAAACTCTAGCCTTTTGATTTTATCAGTAGGTTTTATTTCATGTAACAGTTGCAATTTGTTGGCACGCAAATGTAATCTTTTACGTACAACATCATAGACCGTACCTTTAGGAACGCCTAATTGTAGACTACGTCTGGCCAAGGACTTTTTTGGGCTCCGAACACACGAAACACGGATCTGTTCAACAACATCTTCAGAAGTTCTAGGCCTACCGGATGATTTCGCTTTTAAAACCCTACCGGTTTCCTTCAAAGAATTTAGCCAATGACGGATAGTTTTTGGTGTAGGAGGTTCACCACCATACTGACGTCTAAAATTACGTTGGACTGTTATAACAGACTTAGTTTGCACTAACCAAATAACACACTGCGCTTTTTGTTGCGGAGTAGCCATTGCACCGCACTGCACGCCCAAACACAACTGAGGGAAGTGTTCCCTGGCGCCGTCTCAAGGTCAAGCAGGTCTGCCAAGTACAGGCAAAACTTAGACAGTTGCTGAATCAAACACCACAAACTAAAATAGTGTATATCACTTTTTACAGATTCTATGACACATTAAAACTAGGGAGTGTATATATATATATATATATATATATATATATATATATATATATACAGGGTGTAAACGGTTTGAGTGCAAAGATTTTGAAGAACAATACTTCAGGCAAAAACAAATCAAAAAGCTTTATAACATTTTCTAAAATAAACTATAGTTTCGCCAAAAAGGACACATAAAGTTAGAGTTTATGTAGCCCTTGCTACAGTGAATAATACAATAATTTCGATTTCAAAATGTCGGTAAATCTAAATATGTAAATACTCAATAGCTTATACATCTTTAATAGCCACATTAAAAATGAAAATTGATTATTTAAACTCGAAATATGCTTTTATAATTTAGTGTAAGTTTCTCCGAATAGATATGGCAACGTGGCATTTTACTTTAACGACGACTGAGAGTTACGATTGTTTTTTGCGATTTCGATTCTTGTAAATAAGAATAGATAAACGGTAAATTGATTTGAATGATATCTATTTGATATAGACTTCGTGGTTTGCTTTTCATTTTATATATTTTTTAAATAAATAAAATCGGTTGTGATTAGTGTGTAAGTTCGAAAATTAAGAATAGTGCGACAGTATTTATTTGTGATAAATAATGGCCGATTATACAATTAGGGAAAGACATGACATGCTCTTAATTTATGGGGAAAGCAGACGTAATTGCAGAATAGCAAGAATGTTATACAGGGAAAGATTTCCAAACAGACGCCTGCCCAATGCTAGGACATTCGTAGCTGTTTCGCAGAGGCTTCTGGAAACAGGTAGTGTAATACCACAAATAAACAATCGCGGACCACAGCGACATAATCGTATCTTAGCTGCTGAGGATCAAATACTAGACCTTGTCGACATCAACCCATATAGTAGCACACGGAGTATTGGAAGTGAGCTGCAAATTTCTCACACTGTTGTTCATAGAACATTACGGGAACAATTGCTCTATCGATATCACATGCAGCGGGTTCAAGGGCTTTCAATTGATAATTTTCAACCAAGACTTAATTTCTGTCGTTGGTTCCTCAGAAAACATCGACAATTTCCTAATTTTGTGAACAATATTTTAACAACAGATGAAGCAAGTTTTAATAGGAATGGTATAATAAATTTTCATAATACGCATTCGTGGTCTGAGGTAAATCCTCACGAAATACTCCAGTCAGTATTTCAATTCTCAGTTAACGTGTGGGCTGGGATAGTTGGTGAATACTTGGTTGGGCCATTTATACTGCCTGCACGTTTGACAGGTGAGAATTACCTTTATTTTTTGAACAACACGCTACCAGATTTGTTAGATGAAGTGAACCTACAAACACGTTCCAATATGTGGTACTTACATGACGGAACACCTGCCCACGCAAGTCATCTAGTTGTCGACTTCTTAAATAGAACATTTCCCCGTCGTTGGATTGGTCGAAACGGACATATACGTTGGCCAGCAAGATCTCCTGATCTCAATACTTTAAATTTCTACTTATGGGGACACATGAAAAGTAAGGTTTACACGACTCCAATTATTGACGAGAATGACCTTAGACAACGCATTTTTGACGTTGCTGACGAAATCCGAAATAGCCCAGGAATTTTTTCTCGCATACGTGAAAATTGGATTAAACGGTGTCGTGCTTGTGTCGATAGTAATGGTGGGCATTTTGAACATTTGCTGTGAATAATCCGTTGTTTCAACTCAGTTCTATCATTATAATAAATTCGGTAAGTAGGATTACATATTTACTTGTCTAATATAAATAATATTAATTAAATCAGTAATAATGACTCTTCGAATAATTTAACTGGTAAAAAACTACATATACAGATCTCTTGAGTTGAATATCATATTTACCCAACTTTGTATAATTGCATAAAAGAAACCGCCAAATACAAATTCTAATTGCAATACTTTGTATTAAAAACGTAAATATTTTCAACAAAATATTTCATACATTTTTATTTAATTCTAAGGTCAATATCATCAGTCAATACAAAAACACAGGTGTTTATTTTTTTGTCATCCTTTATTATCCGCGCTAAGAGTGAATCTGCTTCGAACGCGAGCGACGTTGCCGGATTGACAATAATTTACTTAATATGTTTTAGGGAATTTCTTGGTTATTAAGGCCTTCTGACCATAGTGGTATAAGTGTTTTTTGTTTAATTTGGTGTATACTACCTCCACCTAAAATATATGCACTCAAACTATTTACACCCTGTATATATATATATATATATATATATATATATATATGTTTTAGGTGGTTTCCAGGAATTCAACCGCGTAGTTGATAACTGATCCCTGCCAGGATCGATGGTAAAATGACGACGTTTAGGAGTCACATCTGCCCTCTTCAGGTCGGTTCGCATAATTCTCGTAGCCTTCTGCTTTCGCTTCTAGTTATTCGAGTAACTAGAAGCGAAAGCAGAAGGCACAGAAAAATAAGCACGGTGTTGAGGACTCCGAAGACGAGGATCCCTTTAGAACAACAGAGATTCCATGTGCAGACTGTCATAAAACCTATGTGGGGCAAACTAATAGAAGAATTCAAGCTAGACCTGATGAACACCAAAACGCTGTAAGAAAGCAGGAAAAAACAACATCCATTGAGGAACACGCCACCACGATGTCACACCGAATAGACTTTGAGACCACCAGAGTACTGGCAAATATCGAACACCCGAAATCAAGACTCGTAAGAGAGGCAATTGAAATACCGAAGAGGCCACACAGTCTAAACGCAATGAAATTCAGAACTTATCGAATTGTTGGAAAATTCTATTAAACACCGTACCGGCCCACTGAGCGCCAAGGGCCAATCACACGCAGCCGTTCACGGTGCCAACCAATAGGCGCCGAGCCGCGACTATATAACAGCGCGAGCGCTTCTTAAAACCTTAGTATTCGAGTAACTAGAAGCGAAAGCAGAAGGCTACGAGAATTATGCGAACCGACCTGAAGAGGGCAGATGTGACTCTGCCGAAACGTCGTCATTTTACTACGCGGATGAATTCCCGGTGATGGGCAAATGTGTGAAACCAAGCAAATATCTCTGGATTTATTAGAGATATCAAAATGAAATTTGGATGGTGGATACTGCAGTAGATTGCCTATTTGTTTCCAAATTTTTTACAATTTTGAACTTCCCGTTTTACCGGAAGTAATGTCGATTTTTAAATTTGCAATGTAACACCCTGTATAGTATTTTAGTTTCTGATTAAACAATTTATTGCGAATACAAAAATATCGGGTTTGATATTGTTTAGTTCAATACCTACCGAGATATTAACAGAAAAGTAATTAAGGAAAGGAAAAATCTAATATCCATTAAAGAAATACATAATCAGAATTATTAACTAAATCAAAATGATTTTCAATACATTGAAACTTAACTTATCTAAACTTAACGATTAGATGTTCAAACCGAGCACCGTTTACTGCTTGACAATAAGCAAATCGGTTTTTTAAATTCTCTAGTAACATTAGCTATTACTTCTGGTGTAATTCTCTGGATGTCTTGAGTTATTCTTGCAGCTAATTCTTGCAAATTATTTGGTCTATCAACATAAACCTTAGACTTTAAGTAACCCCACAGAAAATAGTCTAGTGGATTAAGGTCGGGACTTCGTGCAGGCCATTCATAACCCCTTCTTCCAATCCATCTGTGATAAAATGTCCTATCTAAATGATCTCGAACAATACGAGCGTAATGAGGTGGTACTCCATCCTGCTGAAACCAGATATTATTTGGTAATTGTCCATTTACCTCCAATGCCGGAATAACTTGTGTCTCCAAGAGCTGTAAATACCTATCTCCGTTTAAAGTTTCTTGTAGGAAGAAGGGTCCCACGATTCTGTTATAAATGCCGGCCCAAACGTTCAATTTTTGGGGATGTTGTGTATGAGCCTCTTGTACCCAATTAGGATTACTTTGCGACCAGTAGCGGCAGTTATGTCGATTAACCGAACCATTTAAACAAAATGCAGCCTTGTCTGAAAACACATTTCTTATAAAATTATTATCACAGTTACAAATATCCATTATCTTTTCACAAAACTGCAAACGTCTGTCTTCGGAAAGTTCTTGAACGAGGCGAATTTTGTATGGATATTTTTCTTAATATCCTTCCTAGTGAACGACGGCTAATTCCATGCATATTTGCAAGGTCGGTAGTGGATAAGTGAGGATTTTCTTTCAAAGATATAGCAAGATTTTGAGCTACACCTTCATTACTTGCACTTTTTAACCGTCCACTTTTTGGTAAATTGCTAACTGTTCCACTTGTGTCGTACCTTCGCAAAATTTTCGTCACTACTGAACGGGATATTTGTATATTCGGATGAACAATGATAAAAAGGTCACAAACTTCTTGATGCGTCCTTTTCCTCTCCCCATACCCAATCAGCATTAATATTTCTATTCTTTCTCTTTCACTTAATTCGGCCATTTTACGAGCAAAATAATAGAAAACAATCTTTTTAAGTTCAAATAAAAAAAACTAATAACTAATTTAGACAACCACTGTCACTTCTGCAATGAATTTCATGGACTACTAAACTTTATTCAGATTTAATTTGCGCCTGATTTAAACAAACGCACGTGTATGTGATTATGGAACAAGCAGTGCTGTTGGCTGTGACGGTATAATGCCTACGATTGGCCAATAGAAATACAAATCCTTACCGAGCGGTTTGTTTATATCGGACGTTCATGAAATCTGAACCGAGTTTAGCTACCATCGAATTTTTCCTTTCCTTAGTTACTTTTCTGTTAATATCTCGGTAGGTATTGAAGTAAACAATATCAAACCCGATATTTTTGTATTCACAATAAAATGTTTCATCAGAAACTAAAATACTATACAGGGTGTTTCATTGCAAATTTTAATATCGACATTACGTCAGGTAAAACAGGAAGTTCAAAATTTTAAAAAAATTTGGAAACAAATAGGCAATCTACTGCAGTATCCACCTTCCAAATCTCATTTTGATATCTCTAATAATTCCAGAGATATTTACTTGGTTCCACACATTTGCCCATCACTGTATATATATATATATATATATATATATATATATATATATATATATATATATATATGAACTAAGCTAGGTTCCGGGTGAGAACCGCGTCTGAATTTATTAAATACTCGACGTTTCGACTCCTGCTTTGGAGCCATTATCAAGAGACAAAAGTGAAAAAGAGTTTCAGAGTCTAGATCGAACTCGGGGCCTCAATCTGCCTACTCCCCAAGAGTCACTAGGTAACTGAACTGAATTTGAGTCTGCTCTGCTTCTTTTATTTATAGGTAGCGCTGGGTTCGAAGAAGATGTCACGTGATGAGGCTGTGTTGTGATTGGTTGGGTATTGGTGGGCGTGTCTACTTTGTTTAATCTGGCAATTACGGAGGTCCAAGCTGTGGGAGGGCGAGTACTGTCATCGCGTCTATTTAGACAGAGAGGTCTTTTTTCTATTTCGATGGCTTCGCGAATAGTGGATGCCCTAAGAGAATTGAGAGATATGATAGTCCTACTGTCCTCGAAGTTGATAGAGTGCCCTGTTTGGATATGGTGATGCGCGAGAGCTGAACCATCACCATATCCATTATTATCGACTCGGTTTTATACAATTGAACATGCGTTCGTCGTGATCATCGCGTTCTTGATCGTTGTCGGAGTCGTTGGAATTATCGTGACTAGTATCTGGATCGGGTTGTTTTGGGTCGGTTTCGTTATTTGCGAAAATTTTTATCTTTGAAAGAAATTCGGTGCATTGTTTGAAGTGATTAATTTTGATACGGAAAAGAGCGTCTGCGTTCAAGTTTACCTTGCCGGGCTTGTATTCGATTTTATAGTTATACTCCTCTAGTTTGAGGCGCCATCTGGCTAGACGACTGCCCGGGTCTTTGATCGAAAAGAGCCAAGTAAGCGGACGGTGGTCACACAGAAGTGTAAACTTTCTCCCAAAAAGATAAGGTCTGTAGTGCTTGACCGCCCAAACAATGGCTAGCAGTTCCCGTTCGATAGTGGAATATCGAGCCTTGTGAGAGAACCGCTCCAATTGCGAAAGCACTAGCATCAGTAGTGAGCAGGAATGGTTCTTCGAAATTTGGGTATATCAAGATAGGGTCAGATACAAGAGATTGCTTCAGTTCGTTGAAGGAAGACTTGCAATCTGCGTCGAAGATGAATTTGACGTCTTTTTGTAGCAGTTTCGTTAGAGGCTTTGAGATCTTAGCGAAATTGGGGATAAAACGTCGGTAATAACGGGCGAGACCAAGAAAAGATTTAACATCTTCAGGAATTTGGGGTTGAGGAAAATTCTGGATGCATTCAACCTTTGAAGGGTTTGCTTTACTCCTTCCTGGGTAATCAGATGACCTAGGTAAGCAACTTCCTTACGAAGAACTCACACTTGTCAGGTTGAATTTTCAAGTTTGACTGTCTAAGGCGCTTAAAGACCTCTGTCAAACGGGACATGTGCTCATGGATGGTTGGTGAATACACTATGATGTCATCCATGTACACAAGGCAACATTCATTGTGGATACCCAAAAGAATGTTCTCCCTGGCCCTCTGAAAGGTAGAAGGTGCATTTTTCAAACCAAATGGCATTCGAACGAATTCGTAATGGCCATTGTCAACAGAGAAACCGGTCTTGGGAATGTCTTCCTCAAGGATTTCCAACTGGTGGAACCCGGAAGCGAGATCCAGTGTCGAAAAGTATTGACACTTACCAAGTTGGTCGAGGAGATCGGAAATGTTGGGCAGAGGATATTTATCGTCTACAGTTAGTTCGTTTAACTTCCTATAGTCGATAACAACTCGCCACTTTTGCTTACCAGAAGCATCGAGTTTCTTGGGGACGACCCATACGGGGGAGGACTAAGGAGAAGAAGATAATGCCTTGATCAAGCATTTTGGAAATTTGGGTTTTCACTTCCTCCCTATGGACTTGAGGATATCTGTACGATTTCGTGAAAACGGGCTTGGCATTATTGGTATCAATAGAGTGTTTGACGGCGTTAGTAAACGTCAAAACATCGCCTTCGAGATAGAAAATATCTTCGAATTCTAAGCAGAGATTCGTGATAAGTTCTCGCTCTTCGTCGTTAAGATGTTCTGTCCGAATTTGTTCCCTGATAGTAAAGTTTCTGTCTAAGTTTGTAGATTCACAGTAATCGTGTGTATTCAGATTTAAGAGAGGGTGTGTATGGTCAAGGGGTTGTAAATGAAGATTGGAAAAGTTACACGTACACTGCATTGGGAAGTCGTACTTTGTCAATTACTTGTCTCGGTAAAATTGCGTCGGTGTTTGAAAGTTCACATTTTAGTTTGAAAATTTGTTCGGTACGTGCCTGGATTGTTATTTGATTGTTATGCGTATGAGGTTGTGCGTTAGTACTGGGGGTGTCTGTTGGTTGTGTATTAGATTGGTCGTGGTCGGGCACTTTATGTAGGGGGATAGTTTTAAAGTTAGTAATTAATTGTTTGGATTTTAAGTCGACGATACATTCATAATGCTCGAGAAAATCAAGACCTAATATTCCATCAAACTCAATATCTAGATCGTAGATAAAGACCTTGTGTGGATTGCCTAGAGCGAAAGGAATGAGGGTGGATTGTGAGATCGGGATTTTCTCATGAGTAATGCCTTGAATTGTTACTCTTTCGGGAGATCTTTGTGAGAAGTTTTTGACGGTGTTTTCTTTAAAAATGGAGATACCAGCTCCGGTATCAATTAGGAGTTTAAATTTTCCAGAAGCGTCGTTGATATAATAAAGGTTCTTGGAATTTACTGTCAGAAGGGGACTTCTTAAAAAAAATGTTTGTTCTGGGAAGTTCAGATCGGGATTGAAGTCTTCCAAATTCAAGTTCTGTATTTGAGTTTGGACTTCTGAAAGGATAGTTGTTGAATCGGGGGGCTGATCTAGGCTCGGAAGCGCTAGAAAATCCTGGTATTGGTGAGGACTGAAAGGTTCGACAGGGGTATCATCTACTATTTGGTCGAACTCAGGGCTTTCATAGTTCGTTATAATCGAAATTCTGCTGGTTATTAACAGTATAATAATCATAGTCATTTGCAGAATATTCTGGATAGTTGACATTATGATGGTTGTTAAAATGGTGGGTTCTTTCGGAACGATAATTTGGGTTTGTCTGTATTACAGACGGTCGTAGGTTGTTAGGCTTGAAAGGAGATCTTTGAAAATTATTTGGTCTAAATTGTTGACCTTGATGATTTGTGTTATTTTTGACAGGATTTGGCCTCGATGATTGATTCGGCCCAATGAAGTTTGGTCTATTATTTTGGTTAAAAGGCTGAGGGTTATTTTGAAATCTTAACCGACAGTCCGCAGCAATGTGGCCTAATCGCCCACAATTTAAACATTTAGGAGGTGGATTTGGTTTTCTAGCCTGAAAAGATGGCTTAGGTGGAACGGATTTATTTACTTTTTGTTCTTTAAAATATGATAGTTGAAGTTCTCTTCTTATACGAGAATGTGCCTCAAGAAGATCCTTCGGATTACTGGCACGGGTAATTTGGCCTAATCGAGGTTCTAAACCGGTAAGTAAGGTGTTTAAAACCATTGTGTCAACGAGAGTGGTTTGAGCGTCTTTCTGCTGCTCGGTGCTCAGACTAGGAGCTTTTTAGATACATGAGTGCATTTTCGCACTCAATACTTGAAGCCTACTATAGAATGTTAAGGGAGACTCATTGGATAGTTGTTTTAACCGTTGAAGGTCGTGTATTAATGAAGAAAGATCACGAGAATCCCCAAAATGAAGAGTTAGAAGTTTTATTTCGAGATAAGACTCAGGGTTCCTCGAGTTGATTAACCGCGCCGCTTTTCCCCTTAATTTATTTTTAATGTGTATTAGTAACAAGTATTTTTGTTCAGCAGTTGACATGTTATATGCACAATTGCAAGCATGAATAAATGTGGCCAAAGAAATTTGGTCGCCTTCAAACTCTGGAATTATTGAAAATATTTCCGACAACCTATATTTTTCAGTTTCATCGACAACCGTGTTGTTCTGTGATTGTGCCATTTTGATTTAATAGAATTTTAAACGAAAAAGGTTCGATCAAAAATAATAAAAGGTATAGAAAAATGGTATCAATAAAATAAATGGTGTAAAAATCAATAATCAATAAATTTGTAAATGGGGAAATACGAAAGATATTTAGATGATAGAATAGTATTAATAAAATAAAATGTAAATAAAATCAATAAATCAAATAGTTCACTCAATCGAATGAATAAAATCAAAGTAATCAATTAATAAATCAGTGATTCAATTCACTGAATCAAATAATCAAAATATTAAAATCAGTTATTAATAATCAGCCTACTCCCTAAGAGTCATTAGGTAACTGAACTTAATTTGAGTGTGCTCTGCTTGTTTTATTTATAGTTAGCGCTGGGTTAGAAGGCGATGTCACGTGATGAGGCTGTGTTGTGATTGGTCGGGTGTTGGTGGGCGTGTCTGCTTTGTTGAGCTGTCATCTCGTCGGTTTAGACAGAGGGGTCTTTTCTCTATTTCAATTGCTTCGCCTAAGGGAGTTAAGAGATACGAGAGTCCTACTGCCCTCGAAGTTGATAGAGTCTGTTTGGATATTATGATGCGCGAGAGCGGAAGTCGGATCTTTTTTGCGAACTGACAAAGAATGTTCATATACTCGATGGTTGACGCGCCTATTTGTACGACCGATGTAGCTTTGTGGGCAATCGCGACATGGAATTTCGTAAACTCCGCGATCCTCGTTAGGTACTTTATCCTTAGGGTTCCCGGTTAAGTTAGCTATACTTTGACTAGTGTTGAAGACCGTCTTTATTTGATGTCGGTGTAGGATTCGTGCTATTTTGTCCGTGACTCCTCGAATGTACGGAAGGAAGGCTTTCGGGTGTTGTTGGTCTGTTTCTGATGGGGTTGGTGTACTCGAGGGTTGTTGCGATTGACGAAATATGCGTGCAATGTGGTCTGGATGATAACCGTTTTGTCGAAGGATTTGTTTAAGTAAATATTTTTTTAAATTAAAACAAAACCTGTTGTCATTTAATATATTCCTTATGTAAGTATTTCAAATGACTGAAGAAAATGGTTTGCCTTTCAATAGCTGTGTATCTGCTATCGTCATCAGGTGAATGATAGGAAACTCAGATTATCCATCGTATTTATATTATACCCTTGTCGGTCATGCGTCGCTGGTCATGGTCATTGGGTCTTATCTCGTCCAATCAGCGTCGTCGTTCCTGGAGGTTGGTTGCAGGTTATGCGTAGCGGCAGAGGCCGAAGAAGAGCTCTCCAAATATTTTTAATTTGGACGCTGGGCTCCCTAATTATATTTTCGTTCGCGATTATATATGCTGTCTCTATAAATTTTCTTTTGTACCAGTGTTCTTCCTTGTGAATTGCTCTGTCCTGGTCCCAGTTGATATTATGGTGTTCGGTCCATGCGTGATTAGCTAGCTCAGACTTCGTTACCTCCGCCCTTTGAGTAGCTGTGCGGTGTTCCTTAACTATTACCGTATACTAAAGGCTTGTCGGAAAAACACCTTGAGGAGCATGATAACAAGAAGGAGGCCTGACGCACCAGCAATACCAAATAACAGTATAAACAGCATACCGTGTAAATGTGGCAATTTTTACATTGGAGAGACAAAGATCATAGACGAAATGCTAGCAATAAAATTCATAATCTACAAAAGAAGTCCATGTTATTCTTATGGAAAATAGAAAAACGCGATGTGGACAGTTTTAATATTAATATTAAGGGCTCAAATTTTATCTGGTGTCTTTTACGTCAAATTGAAACTTTTGAGCCTCTTTGCAAGAAAAAATTTTTTTTTTGTTTGAATCACCCTAATATACATATATATACAAGGTGTCCCACGGTCGATGATACCTTAGACGTTTACGGAAATCGGAACATGGATGTTTCTGGAAATTTGGTTACCAAATTAATTGCTCCAGATCTATCGATGTAAAATGTTTGTCGCTTATACAAAAGGTATTAAGATTTCTGATATTTTAAAGGAGACACCCTGTATATGATAGCACTTTTGGATTCGTAATTACTTTCTGGTTATTTTTTCTTAATACTTCCTTATACCTATCCCTAACGGTTTTCTAGTTATTAATTGTTTTCTATATTTCAAAACATCGCTCCAATTAAATGTTTGTTTCGGCGGTATTTGAATTCATATAAACTTAAAATTTTGTAAGTAGCGTACCACTGGTCTATGTATTAGCCTGGAAGAGATAAGTTTGTTCTATGTTATACAGGGTGTCTTAAAATCATGAATTTATTGCTAAAAATAAAAATGTTAAAAAGTGTTATTTTAAATGCAACATCCTGTATATTATCAACTAACCTGAAAGGCAATCAAAATCCCTTTCAAAATAGTATATGCTATTCCTATACCTAAATACTAAGGTTTCTGAAATAAAATCAAGTTTGTGTAAGAATTGGATTACTTTGGGATCTTAATTTAGATAACGTTAAAATGTGTTGACGAGAAATGTCATTAATAAAATTTTTACAATGAGTTCGATACATGTGCGCGTATCGTAAGGAAAGTGACTCGAAAACGATTAAATTGGAGGGAAATTCAGTGGAAGTTTTTCTTTATCTCTTTCTGATTCATGGACAATGTAGCAAAATTGCAGAAAATTAAATGAAATGTAACTCGATCTGTAAACAATGCACAAGAGAAAGTTTCTAGGATTCTAGAATAATTTCTTTAATTATGGGTAAAAAATGAAAACAAACCAATTTCAGTAGGTACATCAAATGACATAAATATAATAAAATCAACAAATTACAATACTAAACTAAAGTATATTACATATACAAAATGAGAATATTATTTTAATAAATATTCAAAATGACTACCTTCAACTTCCAAACATTTTAGAATCTGAATACCCGTAGTTGTGGCCCTCCTTGTTTGCTCAGTACCTGTGTCCTAAATACTTTTTTTTCAATTCACCCACAAGTAAAAATCAAGTAGTGTGAGATCAGGTGATCTAGCAGGCCAATCCCACGGTCCCAAATGTCTATACCAACGATTGTCGAACATTTGAAAGAACTCTGAAGATACTGCCCCAATGGAAGGAATGCGTCGGTGCTCCATCCAGTTGAATACAATATTCTTCTAAGGGCAGATTTTCTAAAAACTCATTCACTACTGACCTTAGAATTAGGTCAACGGTTCATTGTAACTGTGAAAATGTATTTTGTCATATTTCAGGAGACAAAAAACGTTAATAATAAACTTTTCCTGGAAACCCATTTCCCTGACATGTGGATTTTGGTCATCCCAGAAATGCTCGTTACTTCTATTAAAAATACCTTCCCTGGAAAATTTAGTTTCATTGGTCCAAATTATTTGTTTTAGAAAGTTAGGATCTTCTTGGGTCCTAAATCATTTTCTGTACTTCGTATAGTCGCTAGGGAATACGGTTGAAAATAGGGTAGAACGTTTATGATGTTGTCGTCGTCAAAAGTTACAGGCTTCAGTTTTGACCCATAATGAATGAAATTATTTTGCAATCTTGCGAACCTTCTCGTGTTCTGTGGTTGTAGATACCATTGAACTTACTGCATTTTCTTACTGTAATTTTTCGACATTGTCAATGAATAACGAATAGTTCCATCAAAACTTCATTTGAATAGTTATTTCCTTCCATTTTAATCGTTTTCGAAACCTGCAAATGTATCGAACTAATTGTCAAAATTTTACTAATATTGACATTGTAATGCTAACTAGATAATATCCCCAAATAATCCAATTCTTACATAAACATAACAGAGAACAAACTTCTCTTTCCCAGACTAATACATAGTCAGTGGTAAGCTACTTCCAAAATTTTAAGTTTCTATGAATTCAAATGCCGCCGTAACAAACATTTAATTGGAACGATGTTGTGAACAAAAATATAGAAAACAAGAACTAGAAAACCTTTAGGTATAGGTATAGGGAAGTATTCAGACAAAATAATCAGAAAGTAATTACGAATCCAAAATTGCTATTATGTTCAGGGTGTCCCATTTAACATATCTAAAATGTTACAACTTTTTGGTATAAGCTGCAACATCCCATCGTTGAAAATATTTTACATCGATACCTAGATCTGGAACAATTACTTAGGTAACCAAATTTTCAGAAACATCCCATGTTCCGCTTTCCGTAAACGTCTAAGGTACCATCGACCGTGGGACACCCTGTATAGCAATGAAGGAAATCACTTAATACTTATAAATTCAAAATTTAGTTACTTATTATATGTAAAATATTTGCTTAAGAACATATGTGATATTAATACAACTACTATGCCGAATCTGATCGTGATTCGTTTGATCCTTGTGAGAAGGCTAAATCTGCATTTGTGCAGGTGTGATGTTATTCTTGCCATGATTGCACTTCAGGGTTATATAAATCCGCCATCCCCTAGAAGGAACTTTAGGGTGGAACTATTCGAGTTTCGTCTAGTCTCCTTGCAATGAAGTTTCTTATTTTTTTGAAGCTTGAATTTGTTTTCTATTTCTGAGAAAATAGCAAAGTATTAATAAGATCCACCTTAAAAATGTTCCAATAGACCAGCTATGATAATTTGAATTGTTTCTAAAGGGTATGTAGGTAATGGGATTCATCAATTTCTTCAATAATGGTATTGATTAATTAATATTGATAGGATTGATGTAATGCAGTCTAAATTTTCTTGTATTTGGAACCAGGTTGTTTGTTTGGCACAGGTAGTTGGGGTTGATTTCCTGGCATGGATCTACTTGATATTGATATTGCGGAGGGATAATAATTGTATTATTGATATTTGGAATTGAATATAAGTGATAATGATTAAAAATTTCAGAATTAAGTAGTATAAATTCTAACGAAAATATTATTTTATCTTCAGTGTGAAGAATTTTTTTCACAATTTTTTAATATTTAAAATAATTATCATTATGAAATAACATTTGTGAATAGCTATGAATTTCGGAAAGAATGTTTATTAACTCTTTATCAGCCAGAAAATTAAATATTGAGTCTAAATTAAGTTTCACAGGATTTAAAATTCCTCTAGTTTAAAAATAATGTTCATAACCGAGTTTTGTTTCATTTAGAACAATTCGTAATTCGTCAATTTTATTAGAAATTAATTTCTGATTTTTCATAACTGACGTAATTGTTTAATTTATACCATTGACCAGTTTATCTTTCTAATAATCTGGTTTTGCTTGTTTTATAATTGTGAAATACTGTTATAGATTTCCTTAGCATCTTCTTCATTCATTTTTCCAGTGATAGATTTTATAATGCTACCTAAAGGATTCATTAGGCCTCTTTTATGTCTTTGATTTGGAAATATTGATTTAATTTTTTTATTTTTACATTGTCAACTTTAATTTGTAAATGTTTGTAACTAGTATACAATTCCATTTTATAATTAAGGGTAGTTTAATTTATTAAAGTACTATTATGTTGATATTCAAGAGTAATATAAATTTGGGGTTTTATAGAATTTATGGGAATATAGTGAAGAAAGACTGAGAACCAATTTTAATTCTTGCGATTCCTTGTTTGAATATTAAAATTTCAGAGTTATTCTTCAGGTTCTGAATCTTAGCTTACCGTGACTTTATTAGATTGTTCGTTATCCTGTAAAAATTGTTTAGTGAATTGTTTTAGCAGTTTAAAATTTTTTGTTGTTGTAAGTACCAGGTGGGGTTCTTAATGTCAGTTCATTAGTTCTTAAAATATGTTCGCCATTGTAAAGGGGTTTATTCCTGGTTGGATATCGGGTGAATCATTTCTTTTTTCGTTAAGTTTTGTTATTACTTTTGTTTTTGATCAAAGTTTTTCATGTCATCATTTAGTTTTGGCCAGTAATGTTTCAGTTTCAGTTCATTGATAGTTTCATGAATTCTTCTATGATAGTAATTCCTTCATGTTGTGACTTTATTAATTTTTATTGTCTTGTTTCTTTAATTGTGTCGGGAAAGTATTTTATTTAATTTTAGTTTGTAACTTGCACTGGATTTTGAATACCTTCTGATACTTCTGAACATAAGTTCTGAAGCCCTTAAAATAGTCTTGGCAAGCAAAACTAGTTTTTTTTTTGGAGAGAGGCATTGTAACATTTGCACAGCCTTATCAAAATAACCCAGTGCAAGTTACAGGTTCTTTTCACCCCGAATGAACAAGCAATGTAAACCTACCTTAACGCTATAAATATTATTTGGATAAAACGAGTTATGTTATGCCCATACTTTCGTTTATTAATTTTATTCGAAGAGCACTAGAATTATTTATCGTCTTCTAGTATCTAATTCAATAACTAAAATTTGGTCAAATATTTGAGTAAAAAGTAAAAGATAATTCTTTAGGTTGTAAGTCTGACATGCCATACAACCGGGAAAATATTGAAGATAGTTAGATTACTTAAAACTTTTAAATCGTCATATGAATAAAACAATTAATACCGATACGGTTAAGAAAACAGAAAATGAATTTAAATAGACAGATGTCGAAAGATTCTTTAGGTAGTATAAGGAATAATATAATGTTGCCTAACATATAATGGATATCAACGCATGCGAAATGTGATGCTTTGACTTGAGGTTAAGAAACAAATACAGTTGGCGACATTGATTGCCAGGCTAAAAGGAGCAGTTGACAACAGTGGTCACATGCTTCGCGCGACGTGTAACTGTCAAAAGTTCTGCCAACAGAGTTTATCTGATCAGCTGATATGTTTTTACATGATAGTTTGGATGGGGATATTCAAAAAGCCCGCCATTGAACTGGCCGGACGGGGAGAGTGGATTTTCCTGTGTGAACTGAAGAACACGAGGTGAACAAGAAAGGGAATTTTGGAGAATGGTCTCGGAAAGATTCCGAGGGGTAATAAAAGTGATTCCTATTTGTTAAAATATCCCTCAACTATAATGTTAGAAGTAAGTTCACCGATTTCCATAGTTCGTTTTTGGGAAACCTATGAAATAACCGCAAGGGTTTAATTTAAAAAGGCACCCCTTTTGAGTGGTTACCCTTCGCCAGTAAAGAAGGTAAGATAAATTAGTTTTCTAATAACATAGTAAAAATCATTATGATCATTTTCTTCATGTTACTATAAAAGTGAAAATGAAGACATATCCTTTTTATTAGTTGAATGTATCAACCCCTTTTCATTTGTTATATGGGTGATATTTCACTCTATTAAATATTAAAATTCTTGGTACAGAGATGTTTCAAGAGTTAAGTACTTCACAGATTGGAAATGAAATTTATTTCATGAAAATCTTTATTGTAGGATTTTGGTTGGGTTTAAGGCTTTTATATGAGCCAGAATAGACCTGAGGTTGGTCTAGGATAGTACTAACATTGATCTAAACATTGGATTGTGCTCAGAGATATTTGAGAGCAAACTGGATGTTAATGGAGATGTCTACACTCCTTGGTTGTGTCCAAAATTGAGTTGCAGTGTCAGCGAAGGACCTGGTTAGGATGTCCACACATTTTGCTACGCCGGATGATTGAAACACCCAGACAGGGTCACCATGTTGCTCCATCTAGCAAACACTATCCCATCTTTGATATTAGATCTTGGACAGTTCATCCATATCAATTTGAGTAAAATTTACTACAAGGACAATTAAGGTCAGACCTTTTCATTTTGACTAAGAAAGCCTACTCTAGGTTTACCAAAATATGTATATATAAATGATATTTTGATAATGTGTTTAAAAATTTAAATTATAAATTTTTGTGAATAAGTCAGTCACAAAGTACGACACCTCTAGTGTCTATGTGTAGAAAAATTGTAAACTATAACTCATGAGTTACAGGATATAAAGATACCAGTTTAATAGATAGAATTTTATAGATATTTATTTTAGGGATACATATTTAAAGTTACAGATCTTAAATTTTCAAATGTTTATTAAGGTGATTATATATTTTTTGATTAGTACTTGTTACATTCCAGTATATACACGAATACATTTCTGAATTTCATTGTTGATTATAAAACTGAATAGACAAGGAAAGTTTAATATTCAGTTCAGAATAAATATTTAGTTTCTATTCTCTCATTGCAGATATGACTGAACAAAAGATTTAAGTTTTATTAAGAACATATGATTAATTTCCAGATTAGTTTAATAAAACTTTGTATAATGAAAGTTTACTTACCTATAGAGAATTTTTCTTATTTTCCAATATTTATCTCAACATTTTTTTAATTGGTTTAAATTCAGAAGACCCAGAATCATATTGTACTAATTTAGTTAATTGTAAATAGATCCTTCTAGAGTTCATTAGTGTTTAATTTCTCTAAATTGCCAAGGAGTGTAGACATCTCCATTAACATCCAGTTTGCTCTCAATTGTCGCTGAGCACAATCCAAATTTTAGATCAATGTTAGTACTATCCTAGACCAACCTCAGGTCTATTCTGGCTCATATAAAAGCCTTAAACCCAACCAAAATCCTACAATAAAGATTTTCATGAAATAAATTTCATTTCCAATCTGTGAAGTACTTAACTCTTGAAACATCTCTGTACCAAGAATTTTAATATTTAATACAGTGAAATATCACCCATATAACAAATGAAAAGGGGTTGATACATTCAACTAATAAAAAGGATATGTCTTCATTTTCACTTTTATAGTAACATGAAGAAAATGATCATAATGATTTTTACTATGTTATTAGAAAACTAATTTATCTTACCTTCTTTACTGGCGAAGGGTAACCACTCAAAAGGGGTGCCTTTTTTTAAATTAAACCCTTGCGGTTATTTCATAGGTTTCCCAAAAACGAACTATGGAAATCGGTGAACTTACTTCTAACATTATAGTTGAGGGATATTTTAACAAATAGGAATCACTTTTATTACCCCTCGGAATCTTTCCGAGACCATTCTCCAAAATTCCCTTTCTTGTTCACCTCGTGTTCTTCAGTTCACACAGGAAAATCCACTCTCCCCGTCCGGTCAGTTCAATGGCGGGCTTTTTGAATATCCCCATCCAAACTATCATGTAAAAACATATCAGCTCATCCGAGTCAGATAAACTCTGTTGGCAGAACTTTTGACAGTTCCACGTCGCGCGAAGCATGTGACCACTGTTGTCAACTGCTCCTTTTAGCCTGGCAATCAATGTCGCCAACTGTATTTGTTTCTTAACCTCAAGTCAAAGCATCACATTTCGCATGCGTTGATATCCATTATATGTTAGGCAACATTATATTATTCCTTATACTACCTAAAGAATCTTTCGACATCTGTCTATTTAAATTCATTTTCTGTTTTCTTAACCGTATCGGTATTAATTGTTTTATTCATATGACGATTTAAAAGTTTTAAGTAATCTAACTATCTTCAATATTTTCCCGGTTGTATGGCATGTCAGACTTACAACCTAAAGAATTATCTTTTACTTTTTACTCAAATATTTGACCAAATTTTAGTTATTGAATTAGATACTAGAAGACGATAAATAATTCTAGTGCTCTTCGAATAAAATTAATAAACGAAAGTATGGGCATAACATAACTCGTTTTATCCAAATAATATTTATAGCGTTAAGGTAGGTTTACATTGCTTGTTCATTCGGGGTGAAAAGAACCTGTAACTTGCACTGGATTATTTTGATAAGGCTGTGCAAATGTTACAATGCCTCTCTCCAAAAAAAATTAGTTTTGCTTGCCAAGACTATTTTAAGGGCTTCAGAACTTATGTTAAGAAGTATCAGAAGGTATTCAAAAAAAAAAACTTCATTGTTTGATTCTTGATATCTTCGTGTATCATCCGTCCATTGTAGGAACTCTTAATTGGTAAGTCAAAATCGGTAAGTCACTTAGGGTTAAATCATATTCGGTAAGTCTATCAAACAAATGAATACTTAGCAAAACAAAATCACATTGTAAAGTTACATAAACCCATGCTACTTTGAACATTGCCCAATACTTCCTAAATAACCAGGCTATTTTAATGCCATTACACAACAAATTTCAGTAACACAATCTAAGGGTGCATGCCCTTTTTTATTTTATTTATCTCTCACTATGTTGACAACGACTCATTTGAGTCACTTGACTCGTCTGTAGTTATCTCTTCAAAATAAGGCTTAAGATCTTTTATGTGCCACTTTCCAGCTTTCGTACCGTCAGTATTTACCAGTTCGTAAGCAACTTTGGAATATTTGTTTTTAACTATTGAAAGAATAAATTTGGGAGCTAGCTTTTTTGTGAATTTACTTGCCGCATCTGAAAGTACTCTATTTGTTCGCCACACCTTGTCTCCTACTCGAAATTCAAAGTCTCTCTTACGCAAATTGTATGTTTTTGCGCTTCTCAAATGAGCTTCATGCAATTTTCTTCTAACTTCAATGAAAATTTCTTTTAAACTCTTGACATTTTCTACGTACGTGTTCTTATCTCCTGGCGTAAAATTTGGTAGTGCAAAATCCTTATAATTATCAACTAGATCTGTACGATATCGACTATAAAATTTTCCAGATAGAGGTGTGTGTCTTCCATAGACTAGAACACAAGGAGGGTAGTTTGTTGTCTCATTTGTTGCTGTATTGATGGCTTGTTGTATCTTGGATATTTCTACATCCCAATTATCATGTGACTCTGTATAACACCGTATGGCGGTACCATGCGTTCGGTTATATCTTTCTGTAAAGTTGCAATGTGGTGAGTATAATGGGGTAAACCAAATATTTTTTACTTCATATTTATCGCAAACAGATTTCAGTTCTTTAGACACGAACTGTTTACCATTGTCAACGATCATATATTCTGGTACTCCATGAACTAGAAAAACTTTATTCTCTATAATGTCGCTAACTGTTTTAGCAGTGGCGTTTCGGATCGGGAAAAGCAATGTATATTTTGAAAAGTAATCAATAATTGCCAAAAGCCATTTATGACCTTTCTTTGACCGTGGGAATGGACCCATTAAATCTGCTGCTATTAGCTGGAACGGACGGTCAACTATTTTTTCTTGACCCATAAGTCCCATTCTTGCTCTGTTGGGAGGTTTCTGTGCTGCACAAGTATGGCAATTTTTAACATATTTTAACACATCTCGGCGCATTTTTGGCCAATAATAAAATTCTTGAATTCTGTTTAATGTTTTAAAAAAACCAAAATGACCGCTCGTGGGGGGATCATGGCAGGAACTAATAATGTTTTTCCGTTGAGGGTTTGGCACTAATATTTTCCATTCTGGAAGATCTGTATTTAAAGGTGAGTTACACGGTATGAGTTTGAAAATCATATTATTTTCTACTTTCCATTGGGGGTAGGTTTCTGGATTTTTGATAATTTTTTCTTTGAACTTTATAAACCAAGTGTCGACACGATCAGTGTCTACTTTTAAATAGTTTAAAAATTCTACTGAATTAGAATGTGAAACTCTTGGTTCTGCTTCGCTGCTACTGTGTTCTATACTACGAGATAAGGCGTCTGGAACTACGTTGTTCGACCCTTTTCTGTGAACTAGATCAAAAGTGTGTTGTCTTAATCGAAGGGCCCATCTACTTAGTTTACCACTTGGATTTTTCAAATTGTTTAACCATAAGAGACTATAGTGATCCGTTATAGCAGTAAATCTTGTGCCTTCGATGTAAGGTCTAAATTTATCAAAACAAAACAAAAGTGCTAAAAGTTCTTTTTCTACCGTACTATAATTTCGTTCTGTTCGAGACAGTGTTCTAGACGCGTACGCGATAACTTTTTCTTCTCCATCAATAAATTGAGTAAGTACTCCTCCTAGACCTGTGTTTGATGCATCCGATTGAACAATAAACTTTTCGGAAAAATCCGGTTGAGCTAGTATTGGTGCTGAAACTAGAAGTTGTTTTATCTTAATAAATGACTTCTCCGCTGTGTCATTCCAGGTTATTCGTTGCGTTTTCTTTTTTCCCCTTAGCAAGTCCGATATTGGAGACATCATGGTTGAATAGTCTGGTATGAATCTTTTATACCAACTACAAAGACCTATAAATCTTTTGATTTCGGTGGCGGTACGTGGCCGAGGATAATTAACCATTGCCGATACCTTTTCTGGGTCAGTTCGCAATGAGTTTTCTCCGACAATGTAACCAAGAAATTTTAAGGAAGTTTTAAAGAATTCGCATTTTTTTGTGTTAATTGTTAGGCCAGCATCTTTTAGAAGGTCTTTTACTTCTTTAAGTAATCTAACGTGGTGTTCGAAATCAGGGCTAGTAATTAATATATCGTCTAAATAAGAGCATATATATGGTTCATACTTCGCACCAAATATTGCGTCTACTAATCTTTGTTGTATTTGAGCACTGTTACACAATCCAAACGGTACTACATTGAAGCAGAAACTGCCTCTACCTATCACAGAGAAACAGGTTTACCTTTTAGAACTCTCTTCTAAAGGAATCTGCCAGAAAGCTTTTCGTAAATCTATAGATGAAATATACTTAGCATTCCTTAACGAAGTCAGGATTCTATTGATATTTGGCAACGCATATGTATCATAAATAGTGACCTCATTTAACTGTCGTCCATCAAAAACAAATCTAAATTCTCCGTTAGCTTTCTTTACAAGCATGACAGGTGAACACCAAGGACTAGTACATGGTTCTACGACTCCTAATTTTAACATCTCATCTAGTTCTTTATTCAATATATCCATCATATAGGGTGATAATACAAATGGTCTTTTCTTGACTGGAGAAGCATTTCCAGTGTCAATGTTCATAGTTATTCTATTCGTTCGTCCTAGACGGTCATCGCTACTTATTTCTTTAAAACTTTCTATAACTTGTTCAGCAATAATACGATCTTCTCCCTTTAATTCTTCAATAGAACATAATGAGGGAGGTTTATAGCAAGACTCTTTATTTACTATACTTATTTCATTATTTTTAAAATCACTTTCAATATTCCAAAAATTGTTACTAAAGTTAATTACTACATCAAAGGTTTTCGCAAAATCACAACCAAATATAAAGGAGTATGGTACTGATGGCACTACATAAGCTGAAACAATTTTTCCAACTTTTCCAATGTAAATTGGTAAGTCTGCTATCCCATCTACAGTTAATTGGCTGCCGTCTGCGGTACAGATGCTTTTGGGCAAGGTTTTATTAATATGTATTTGAAATTCTTTTATTAGTTTCATGCCCGAGGCACCGATGACTGATGCAGTGGCACCACTGTCAAATAAAACTGTAATATTTTGGTCGAATAGTTTGACATTGATGTAAGGTCTATTGTCATATTCTTTATTCACTAAAAGGGGGGAAATTACTGGTAGATGACCATTGAGAGGTGTACTTTTTGATTTTTTGAAATATTTCTCTATGTCTTTTAAACCTTTATTTTGTAAATACTTTATCGTTTTATTTGTAGGTCTATATCTATAAGGAGTAATTCTCTGACCCTTGGAGTATACTCCTCTGTCTAGTTTTTTGTACATTTAGGGCAATTACTAACTTTAACTTTGGGTTCTCCACATTTATAACAAAATATAGTTTTCTTTGCTCTACAATTTTTGTAAGAATGATTGGGTAACCTACAATTGAAACAAATGAACTTAATGTCTGAACCTCTATTTGTAGATGTTTGTTTATTGATATTATTGCTTTCTACTGTCTTGTTATTAGTTGTATTTAGTCTATTTGGAGTATTCCTAAAGTTATTGTTTGTAAAGGTTCTGTTTGGAGTATTGTTTGCTGTATAATTATTATTTTTGGAAAACTTGTTTCTACTATACTCTCTTGAGGAATTATTATTAAAATTTAATGTTGAGATATGGTGACTATGTTGTTTGTTTTTTAAATAAGCTGCTTCCTCTAGCTTTTTACAAAGAGAATCAAGTTGGTCAATTGAATTTATGTCTACTAAATAATGTTTCAATATGCGCTATATATACTGCTATGGGTTCAGTTTTCCTCTGTCTACGATTTTTTATTTGTTCCCAGAGTAAGTCCTCATTGTCTGAATGAAAGAAATCCTCTTTTAATTTGTTTACTAAATTTGTCCAATTATTTACTCTACTTTTATTTCTTTTAAACCAATAATATGCATCATCAGTAAATAGTTCTACAGCTGAATGAAATAAGTCATCGTCTGAGACTTTACGAGATTCTGAAAGTTCATTAATTATCTCTAAAAATAAATATAACTTTTTAGGGTCCCCATTAAATTTTATTCCCCAATTTGAAATAGTATTCGTATTAGAAGAACACGATACTGTTTGTTGTATAATTGGAGGTACTTGCATGACTGTTTGATTTATAGTTTGGTTACTATCATAAGAAGAAAGTTTGTCGTCCAACTCTGCCTCGAGTTGAATGCAAGAAGCATAGGATTCATTTTTAAACTTTTGTGCCGCTTCTTCCCCGTCATCTTGTGTTGGTTGAAAATTCTTAATTCTCCCCGTTACATGAAAAAGACGTGATCTTAATTTATTATATGAATAATCTTGTTCAGTACCTTCAAATTCTTCAATAGCTAATTTAATTGAATTTAATGATGACGAGATTTCAGCATTTTCTTTAATGATACCAAATTTATATTGGGATAAGTCAATATGGGTGTGACTTGAGTTTACTTCCTTTTTTAATAATTTTTTCAAAATTAACCTTTTGTCCTTAAGTGGTCTCGTGGAGTACACATTTCTAATATTTAATTCATATTCTACTTCTTGTTCAGTAATATGTCTAGACAGATCCATTGCTTTATATAATTCTAGAAGATGACTTTCCACCTATATTATTTTATTATTATCATTATTGAAACTTTATTGCCTGTTGGATGTTTACCAAGTACAAGCTAGTTAAAATTATACTATATATGATATTTAAAATTTTCGACCCTTCAAATCTTTTGTACTAATTATTCTGGGAATTATTTACCTTCTAGTGAATTGAATGAGCTTTCTAATTGATATCGGATTGATTAAATCCTGTATAAAATTTTTAAGAATATGAGGGTGCAAAGTGCAAGGTCATGTTTGATCCTCAAAGTGGGAAAAGAAAGATAGCAGGCCTGGTTGTAACCTCTTCAGTAAGTTGGGCGCCACTTTTTATGGCGTAATGTCCACCTGAAATTAGTGGAAGGCCATTTGGTGTAACCATGAAGGTCACAAATGTGCGCCGGCTAGGCTCAGGATTATAGATGTTGTGGTCGGGGTTCTACTGCTGAAGTTTTTGGTGACAACCAAGGAGAATTCAGGATTGTTTGAGGTTAGTGAGGGAGAGGGCGCCACTCAGCTTAGTCCAATCTATGCCTCCTTTAGCTGAGAAAGGAAGTTCTATATATTGAGATATTTAGAGAAATTAAACACTAATGAACTCTAGAAGGATCTATTTACAATTAACTAAATTAGTACAATATGATTCTGGGTCTTCTGAATTTAAACCAATTAAAAAATGTTGAGATAAATATTGGAAAATAAGAAAATTTCTCTATAGGTAAGTAAACTTTCATTATACAAAGTTTTATTAAACTAATCTGGAAATTAATCATATGTTCTTAATAAAACTTAAATCTTTTGTTCAGTCATTTCTGCAATGAGAGAATAGAAACTAAATATTTATTCTGAACTGAATATTAAACTTTCCTTGTCTATCCAGTTTTATAATCAACAATGAAATTCAGAAATGTATTCGTGTATATACTGGAATGTAACAAGTACTAATCAAAAAATATATAATCACCTTAATAAACATTTGAAAATTTAAGATCTGTAACTTTAAATATGTATCCCTAAAATAAGTATCTATAAAATTCTATCTATTAAACTGGTATCTTTATATCCTGTAACTCATGAGTTATAGTTTACAATTTTTCTACACATAGACACTAGAGGTGTCGTACTTTGTGACTGACTTATTCACAAAAATTTATAATTTAAATTTTTAAACACATTATCAAAATA
Source organism: Octodonta nipae (assembly GCA_034190945.1). Lineage (NCBI taxonomy): Eukaryota > Metazoa > Arthropoda > Insecta > Coleoptera > Chrysomelidae > Octodonta > Octodonta nipae. The sequence continues at coordinate 57,637,184 of CM067220.1, forward strand.
TCATTTATATATACATATTTTGGTAAACCTAGAGTAGGCTTTCTTAGTCAAAATGAAAAGGGCTGACCTTAATTGTCCTTGTAGTAAATTTTACTCAAATTGATATGGATGAACTGTCCAAGATCTATTATCAAAGATGGAATGGTGTTTGCTAGATGGAGCAACATGGTGACACTGTCTGGGTGTTTCTATCATCCGGCGTAGCAAAATGTGTGGACATCCTAACCAGGTCCTTCGCTGACACTGCCACTCAATTTTGGACACAACCAAGGAGTGTAGACATCTCCATTAACATCCAGTTTGCTCTCAATTGTCGCTGAGCACAATCCAAATTTTAGATCAATGTTAGTACTATCCTAGACCAACCTCAGGTCTATTCTGGCTCATATAAAAGCCTTAAACCCAACCAAAATCCTACAATAAAGATTTTCATGAAATAAATTTCATTTCCAATCTGTGAAGTACTTTTGAAACATCTCTGTACCAAGAATTTTAATATTTAATAGAGTGAAATATCACCCATATAACAAATGAAAAGGGGTTGATACATTCAACTAATAAAAAGGATATGTCTTCATTTTCACTTTTATAGTAACATGAAGAAAATGATCATAATGATTTTTACTATGTTATTAGAAAACTAATTTATCTTACCTTCTTTACTGGCGAAGGGTAACCACTCAAAAGGGGTGCCTTTTTTTAAATTAAACCATTGCGGTTATTTCTTAGGTTTCCCAAAAACGAACTATGGAAATCGGTGAACTTACTTCTAACATTATAGTTGAGGGATATTTTAACAAATAGGAATCACTTTTATTACCCCTCGGAATCTTTCCGAGACCATTCTCCAAAATTCCCTTTCTTGTTCACCTCGTGTTCTTCAGTTCACACAGGAAAATCCACTCTCCCCGTCCGGTCAGTTCAATGGCGGGCTTTTTGAATATCCCCATCCAAACTATCATGTAAAAACATATCAGCTCATCCGAGTCAGATAAACTCTGTTGGCAGAACTTTTGACAGTTCCACGTCGCGCGAAGCATGTGACCACTGTTGTCAACTGCTCCTTTTAGCCTGGCAATCAATGTCGCCAACTGTATTTGTTTCTTAACCTCAAGTCAAAGCATCACATTTCGCATGCGTTGATATCCATTATATGTTAGGCAACATTATATTATTCCTTATACTACCTAAAGAATCTTTCGACATCTGTCTATTTAAATTCATTTTCTGTTTTCTTAACCGTATCGGTATTAATTGTTTTATTCATATGACGATTTAAAAGTTTTAAGTAATCTAACTATCTTCAATATTTTCCCGGTTGTATGGCATGTCAGACTTACAACCTAAAGAATTATCTTTTACCTTTTACTCAAATATTTGACCAAATTTTAGTTATTGAATTAGATACTAGAAGACGATAAATAATTCTAGTGCTCTTCGAATAAAATTAATAAACGAAAGTATGGGCATAACATAACTCGTTTTATCCATAATATTTATAGCGTTAAGGTAGGTTTACATTGCTTGTTCATTCGGGGTGAAAAGAACCTGTAACTTGCACTGGATTATTTTGATAAGGCTGTGCAAATGTGACAATTTATTTGAAAGCTAAGTTTTTAAAAATGTGTGGTACAAATCTGCACATGTTTTTGTAAAGTTTGTCATTGTCATCATTTTTGAAAGTAAAATACGTATTGTCTTTTAGGAACACCATATTCTTTTAGAAATCCGATACATGATTGTTGAAAATTTTCCGGAGTGGCATAAATTTGCCATATGTAGTACTGGATTTTCAAAAATTTTATTACATACTGTTCTAGAATTTTGATCAGCTTTTATGATCATAACCTGATTTTGGAAATAATTTAAAGGTGAATGACCCATATATTATATTATGGATTTTGCAGCAGCAGTTGCAGCTGGAGCAGCTGCGGCAGTAGCGCTCGAAGCTGCACCTGCAAACTTGCTTGGATCCTTAATGAATACCTTGATCCTAGCAGCCTCTTTGAATTCGACCTCAGTAACTGTAGCAATGGCCAAAAAATTCTTGAAACCATTGGAGATACTGTATGGAGCTGAAGCAATAGTGGGATAGCTCTTACTCAAGAGAGCTGCCAAATTTGCTCGAAGATTGTATCACAGACTTGTTGTTGTGCTATAGATGTACGACCATACCTAAAAAGATGGCGATAAATCAATTATAGACCAATTTGTATTGAATCGTCAATAGCCAAGCTTATCGGGAAGATTGTTTCCCCCAACTGACTTTTGCATATGTAAAATCATTCCCAACCAACCTGTTTTGGTTGCGGTAGACAACAAACCTTTACATGTACAGAGTGTTTTGTAGAAGGTTCGCCAAACATTGACAGGGATAATTGGATATACCTACCATCTGGATTGCTTATAGTTTTTTTTTTGTAATTCCCAGATTTTTTCATATAAACTTCGTAACTTTTTTATTTTTCACTGTTTAATGATGTTTGTTTGCTTTTTGCAATCGATATTTGACACAATTAATTGAGTGAAAAATTATGTCTCCACAAATGACAAGATTCCACAAATAAATTAAATTATACACTATCATTTCGCAAAAAACTAATAAGAAGCACATCGAACACTTCGAATGTTTTCAAGAACTTCTATACTTCAGGCGCTTGCCAACGATATACCACATGTATTGGAAAGTAATAAGTATAACAAAAATTGAGATTGTAACTTACAAGGTGAAAACTACAAAAAAATAAAACATACAAGTTGCAATAATTTGTTAGAAATTGTGTTCAAACTGACTTCCACCGCTACGGATGCAAGCCCGACATTTTTTCTGACTGCTACAGTCGTAGTCTCTAGTGGGATCTTATTCCGCATTGTTTCAAAAGCAACATATATTCTTTCTTTTAACTGCTCTTTGGTTTCTATTTCTCTCTCATAAACGAGTTGCTTGGCCCGTCCCCATACAAAAAAATCAAGGAGAGTCAGGTCTCGGGACCTTGGAGGGCAGAGTACAGGGCCAGCTCTCCCAATCCAAGCGTTTAGGAATGAATTGTCCAGAACTGTCTACAGTTCGCCTATAATGTGCTGGGCAGTCATCGTTTTGGAATATTATTGGTCTGTCTTCCAGTGGGACTTCATCTAATAAGATAGGTAAATCTATCATTAAACATTCAAGTCGGTTATGAGATAGAAATAGAAACCAATGTGCAGTTAAGAGATAGAATAAATGTTGCTTTAGAAGTAGTGCGGGTTGAGATGCGACTAAAGACTACTACTGTAGCAGCCAGAAAAAGATGTCGCGCTTGCATCCGTTGCGGTGGAAGCCAGTTTAAACAAAATTTCCAACAAATTATTGCAATCCTCGAAGTTTCCTTGGACCTCCAACGTCTTGAAGTGGTTGGTCTCACAACGTTTCAATAGCTGTGTATCTTCTATCGTCATCAGGTGAATGATAAGAAATTCAGATTATCGGTCGTATTGATATTATACTCTTAACCGGTCATGCGTCGCCGGTGTTATCCTATCCAATCAGCGTCGTCGTACCTGGAGGTTGGTTGCCGGTGATGCGTAGCGGCTGAGGCCGAAGAAGAGCTCTCCAAATATTTTTAATTTGGACGCTGGGCTTGCTAATTATATTTTCGTTCGGGATTATATATGCTGTCTCTATGAATTTTCTTTTGTACCAGTGCTCTTCCTTGTGAATTGCTCTAGCCTGATCCCAGTTGATATTATGGTGTTCGGTCCATGCGTGATTAGCTAGCCCAGACTTCGTTACCTCCGCCCTTAGAGTGGCTGTGCGGTGCTCCTGGTGTCCAGCGGTCGCTTTGTCTCTCCAATGTAAAGATTTCCACATTCACACGGTATGCTATATATGCAGTTCTTTGGTCTTGCTGGTGTGTCCGGCCTCGTTCTTGTTATCATGTTCCTCAAGGTGTTGCTGCTTTTGAAGATCATTCTGATTCCATAGCTGTGTGCAATTCTTCTAAGTTTCTCCGACAAGCCTTGATGCCCTCTTCCTGCCTAGGTGTTTTGTCCAGCTCTTCAAACGCCTTGGTAATGATCGTTTCCGGATATCCATTCGCCAAAAGGTCTTCCCTAAGTTTCACTTGTTCTTCTTTGAGGGCTTCTGGTGTGCTGCAGATATTTTTGGCTCTATGGATTAGTGTTTTGATGATGCCAGTTTTCGTTGCTGTTGGGTGGTTGGAATTGTAGTGAAGGTATAATCCTGTATGCGTAGCCTTCCTGTAGACTGTTGTTTGGATTCCGGTCTTAGTCCTTTGACACTTTACATCAAGGAATGGTAGGCACCCACTCTCTTCCATCTCCATGGTGAATCTAATGGATTGTTGGGATTAGTTCAGGTGCCCCAGGAATGCCTGTAGTTCTGCCTCTCAATGTTGCCAAATAATAAAGATGTCATCGACATACCTCAACCATAGCTTAGGCTGCTACTCGTAACTCCTCAATGCATGTTCTTCGAACCATTCCATGTAGATGTTGGAGATGGTTGGTGATAACGGGGAACCCATAGGCAATCCATCTTCTTGCATGAAGAACCGGTCCTTCTCCTGAAAGTAGCAGTTCTTAAGGCAACATTCAAGCAAGTCCATGATTGAGTCTATTGGCAGCTCCATCCTCTCCATCAGGGTTTCGTCTTCAGTAAGTTTCTTTCTCACTATGTTGAGACACATCAACAACACATCAAACAAAACATCAACGAATCCGAAAGGAGAATCATAAAAACACTTAAGGACGACAAATCTATCATCATTCTACCAGCTGACAAAGGAAATGCCACTATCCTGATGGACAGACGGAATACAACAAGAAAATCGACGAAGTACTATCGAAGGGAAAATATAAGCCACTGCCACTAATCCAACATCCAAAATAGAACGGAAAACTTACAACACTCTCAGGGATCATGCTGAATACATTCTACTCGAGACAAGGAGAAAATTGTCGCCACATCACAGCAAACCACCACATCTTTATGGACTACCCAAGATACACAAGGCTGGAGTACCTCTCAGACCGATTACAAGCTCGCACAACTCACCAACAGCAGCACTATCGAAATTCCTTCTACCAATCATCCAACCTTTGGAGGGCAAAACACGTCAAGGACTCAAAGCACTTTGTCGAAATCATCGGATCCATGGAACTTAGGCCAGAACATCGCTTAGTAGGTTTCGACGTTGAAAACTTTTTCACACGAACGTACCACTAGACGAATCTCTCAACACAATTCACGAGGAAGAGCACTGGATACCGGTTAAGGGTATATTATAAATACGACGGATAATCTGAATTTCCTATCATTCACCTGATGACGATAGCAGATACACAGCTATTGAAATGTTGTGAGTTCAACCACTTCAAGACGATGGAAGTCCAAGGAAACTTCGAGGAACGAGTTACATTGTCTACCAACTTCAGACTAAAATTATTGCAACTTGTATGTTTTTTTGTAGTTATTGCTTTATAAGTACAATCTCAAATTTATTATACTTATTACTTTCCAATACCTGTGATATATCGTTGGCAAGGGGCTGAGGTATAGAAGTTTTTGTAAGCATTCGAAGTTCTCGATGTGCTTCTTATTTTTATTTGTGTGATAAAATTACTTTTTTATGGAATCTCGCCATTTGTGGACTCATCATTTTTTCATCCAATTATTTGTGTCAAATAAGGATTACAGAACAGCAAGCAAACAATATAGATTAGATTTAAGTTTATTTTGTGAAGTTACAGTGAAAAATAAATAAGTTACAAAATTTTATTTGATTAAATCTGGGATTTAAGAAAAAAGCTATCCATGTTTGGCGAACCTTCTACAAAACACCCTGGATATCACCCAACTTCATACATAATTCACTTAATTAGAACCTGAATGCAAGGTCGTCGGCAGAAATGATTTTTACTTTTATTGGTTCCAAGTTGTCAGTTTTTAGAGTTATTTCACATCTAACGAAGCACTAATGATCGGCAAAGGGGGGCTAGAACTAGAGAGGAGCAATTGCCCGCCCCTTTGCCCGGCGACGCCAGAATGCACATGCACTTTATGCTGTCTTCAGCAAGGCTTTTGATTTGGTCAATCACAAGAAGCGAAATCAATATGGAGTAAGGTCTGGAGCACTAAACAACATGGGGATTCTGTAACTCGTTATGGTCGAAACATTATGTCACTAACGCAAAAAGCAATTCGGAGTCAGAAAATATTTAATAACTTTACTTTCTAAGGATTTTGCACCACTGAAAGTCACTACAGGCTTCCCACATTTGGGTACTTATCGCGAATTGTGCGATTTTCTCTACGAATTAATAGTTTAAATAAGTTAATAACAACTCCAGAATATAAATGTACTGAATTATGCTTCCTTATGTGTTTTCAATTCCAGCATGGCATTGGCAATTTATGTTATTTAATCTTTAATACTGCAAAAAGTTGAAACCCAATCTTTAATATTTTTTGAAGGTAGTTTGAGATAATAGACATGAAATATTCTTTCAGTTATAGACATTTTCGAAAAAATGTAACTTTATTTATTTCTTTTTAGGTAGGGGATGGAACTACTTCAGTAATTGTGTTGGCTGGTGAAATGTTGGCAGCTGCAGAACAATTTTTGGGACAACAAATGCACCCGACAGTGTTAATAAGACAATATCGACAAGCTTTAGAGGATATGGTAAAACTTTTAGAGGGTCCATTAAGCATACCTGTTGACAGAAATGACAAGAAAGCGCTCGCCAAAGTTGTGAGTAACTTTTCAAATAACTATTGAATATAAGTTTAAACTTTTTTGCAAGTTTTAAAGCCAAATATAACTGAAATATTTGACCAGATGCATTAAAACATTATAGTCGTTTAATATTCACATGTATAAAAATAAATTTAAATCAAGCAGTATCATTGAGAACGGAAGTTTTTCGCGGCCAGAGTCATAGCTGATTCTGCTTTTTCCGGATTTGGACCGCGTATATTTTTTCGAATTAGTTTATCTATATACCTAAACCGGGATATAAACAAAGTTTTCCGACGTTTCGCCCACACTTATAAGGGTTTTTTTCAAGAATGAGACAAAAACAAAACATGTTACTTACCTTGCGGCTACTCCATTAATTTCATCTTTTTCTCACGAACACTCCAAAACTTCACTTTTTATTCAACTTGTCACAATGATGTACAAATTCTAGAAGAATTTTAGAATTGAATGGAGTAGCCGCAAGGTAAGTAACATTTGTTTTGTTTTTTCTCTCATTCTTGAAAAAGCCCCTTACAAGTGTGGGCGAAACGTCGGAAAACTGTTTTATATCCCGGTTTGGGTATATAAATAAACTAATTCGAAAAAATCCGGAAAAAGCAGAAGCAGTATCATTATTTATTCTTATAATTCGTCATGCTTAGTGATCATTAACAATTGGTAGATATCAAAGTTGTTGGTTTTCTGTATCTGTCAAAAACTTTGAACCTAAATGTTTAAACTGGAAATTACTCCAAACGTAATTTTAAGTTGCATACAAATTGCTTTAACGTTACTTGCCCTGTTTTTAACAATAATCAGTATTCTGATACCCACCTTACATTGTTCAATTACTTTAAAAAACCACAGGTGTTTGGCTGGGTTTTCTTGAAGAAGGCACTTAGCATCTATACTATTATAAAATTGTAAGTTTGTCTGTTTGTTTATTTGTTCGGGCATCACTTAAGAACTACTCAACTGATTTTGCTGAATCTTTTTTTGTTGCAAAGCCCATAGTTTAACATAAAATCTGGTATACATTTTATTTCCCTACATTGACAGAAACGGTAGATATAGCGAAAAAAACTTCTATCATGTTGGGTTGTAGACAATTACTCTATTGGTTCTAGGGCAGGCACCAAATATCAGATACTTGCATCAGCTTAGGTTTTATTCAAAATTCGGAATATGCTAATGTAACATGTTTCAATTTAAAAAAAATCAACTGATATATGAAGCCAAATTTTACAGGGTGTTCTATACATAGGAAACTTAGAGCGGAGTAGAATTACATGGATTAAAAAAAAGTGATATTGGGTGGACCTTAAGCAGCTCCATATGTACAATGTGATCGAAATAAGAGGAAAGTGGAATTAGTTATACAGGGCGCTTGAAAAGAGTTGAACTGAGTGGGCCATAAATAATTGCATGTACTTGGCAGTTGAAAAACGGGTGGATATTTAAACAGGGAGAATTACAAAATGTTATAATCTGTGGCTCATATATAGTTGCATATAAAATGTAGTTGAAATAAATGTAGAAAAAATACATTTATACATAATGGATAAAAAAAACTTATAAAAAATATGTAGTAGTATGTAGTGACTTATATAGGATGGTTGAAATATGTCGCGGAGTATAATTACAGTTATACAGGTGGGTTAAAAAAATATTACAAATGTTATGATCTACAAGCTGTATTATATACAGGATGGTTAAAATATAAGGTGGAGTAGAATTCTAAGAATAAAAGCTGGTACAAAAATGTTATATTGGGTGGCCCATAAGTAGTTAATATGTGGGATTCAAACCAAGTTAGAAAAAGTTTCAAATGAAGGGTAGTTAAAAAAATATGAGGAAAAATTGTGAAATATCGTAGCTCATAATCAGTTGCACAGATAGGATAGTTGAAATCTACAATGGAGTAGAAGTATAGTAAAGTATTTAAAAAATGGTATATTGGGTTAACGATAAGCAGCAGCATATACAGGGTGGATGTAATAGAGGTAGAACTAGAGATATACATACAAGGTGATACAAAAAATTTTGAAACCATCTTTTATATGGGGTGCCCCATAAGCAGTTGCAATTTTGGTGAAATATATTGGGAATTAATGGATTTATATTTATAGGTGAACATTGTGGGCCAAAGAACGTTATACTGGGTGACCGATAAGTAGTTACAAATACAAGTTATTTGAAATAGAAGGAGAACTAGAGTTATAGTTAAACAGAGCTGTTGCATAATTCAATATCTAAAACATGGCGCGAAGTAAAATTACTGTTATACAGTTTGATTAAAACAATGATAGAAAAAGTTGCACATAAGGGATGTTTGAAATAAAAGGTGGAGACAAATTATACTTTCCAGGGTGTTTTAAAAGATTTCAGAAAAATTATTATATGGCGTAGTCAATAACCAGTTGTATGTATAAGATAGTAGGAATATAGAGTGAAGCAGAATTATAGTGTTTTACAAAATGTTATATTTGGTGATCCTTAAGCAGATGCATATGCATACAGGGTGGTTGAAATATTTAGTAGAGTAAAATTATTGTTATACGGGATGGTTCAAAAACTGATAGACAAATAAGTTAGGGTTATGGTTGACTAACTGTCAGTACTATAAATAGGATGGTTAAATATAGATGGAAGTAGAGTTGTAGTTATACAAAGCAGTTCGATAAAAAAAATGTTATATATGGTGGCAATTGTAGTTTGGATGAAATATATTGAGAATTGGTGGATTTATATTTATACAGGTTGAAACAAAAATGTTATACTTGTCCTTAAGCAGATGCATATACATACAGGATGGTTGAAATATTTAGTAGAGTAAAATATTGTTATACGGGATGGTTCATAAACTGATAGACAAATAAGTTAGGGTATAAATAGGATGGTTAAGTATAGATGGAAGTAGAAGCGGTTAAAAAAAATTGTTATATATGGTGGCAATTGTAGTTTGGGTGAAAGATATTGAGAATTGGTGTATTTATATTTTTACAAAGTACTACAAAAATGTTATACTGGGTGGCCGATAAGAAGTTGCTTATACAATGGTTGAAATAGAGGGAGGAATAAAATTATAGTTATACAGAGTGATGGAAAGAATATTAGAAAAAGTCGCATATAAGAGGGGGTTAAAATATAATGTGGAGGCAAATTATACTTTCCAGGGTTGCTCAAAAAATATCAAAATAATGGATGGATAAGATAGTTGAAATATATAGTGGTGCAGACTGATAGTTAAGTGTTTAAAATAATTTGGTGACGTGCGAGTTGAACTCGCATACTTAGGGTTCCGAACCACCTTCAAGATTCTAATATTCCAATTTCAGACAAGCAGGGAATGAGTGCATTTTCTTATATTTACCCTTATACCTTTTAAAGGAAGCGTTTTAAATTTATAAAAAATATACACTTTGATTTTCAACATATAGACTTTTTATTTTATCTGCTTCAGGATTCACTTGATTTTTATCAGAATATATATGTATTTAATTTTCTAATTTGGCCCCCAAAAATTAACATTAGAGTTTTATTTTACTAATAAACTTTCAGAGAAGTCTTTTATAATATACTGTCTGAGTTTTGAGGCTCTGTAGATTGGAAGATAACGGGCAAAATAGGTTAAGTTTTAAATTATAAATTATTAAATCTGTTATTCAAATTATTAAAAAATACAAATAAAATATATTTTTCAAAATTTGATTAGTGTAGTTTTTAAAGTGGGAATTAAGTCGATGTTTAATATTTTTGTTAATATCTTTTAAACAAATGATTTAAAAATATGATATATTTGTAATTCACATAATGAGCCTTTTATCTGATATATTACATGTTGCGTTTGAAAATTGAATCTTTATTTTCCATTTAATTGTATAATTTGTCCCTGAAATTACTATGGGGGTTTTCTAATAATTGATTTTCCGTTTAATAATAGAATTAGGGATTTTTTTATATTTTTCCTATAAACAAAAAAAATAGGTTTTATAGTTTGGGGAATAACGGGGGAAATGGGTAATTTTTTTAAATATTTTTTTAATATATTTTAAAATATTCATTTTAAAAAATAAAAAATATATATTTGTATTCGTCATAATGAGCCCTGTGATTTGATATATTACATGACCCGTTAGAAACAATTATAATTTTTTATTTTCCATTTAATTCTATAATTTGCCCCCCAAAATGAATATTAGGGGTTTCTCCTTACTTTTCCAGTTAAGGTCAGTTGAGGGCCTATACTTACTTTTTTTCAAAATTTTCCAGCTTATGGTTTCGGAGATAGGGGGGGGAATGGGTAATTTTTTATATATTTTTGTTAATATCTTTTAATTAATTTATTTTAAATATATGAAAAAAAATATGTTTGTTTTCGTCGTAATGAGCCCTTTCAGTTGATATATAACATGATGGGTTAGAAACAATTTTAATTTTATATTTTCCATTTAATTCTGTAATTTGCCCCCCAAAATTAAAAGTAGAGGTTTCTCCTTATTTTTCCAGTAAACTTCAGGTCAGAACCTATACCTCTAATTTTTTTCAAAACTTTACGTTTTATAGTTTCGGAAATAAGGGGAGGATGGGTAAATTTTGGTATATTTTCGTTAATATCTTTTTAAATAATTTTTTTTAAAATATGAAAAAAATATATATTTGTATTCCTCCGAATGAGACCTTTCATTTGATATATTACATAATACGTTTGATATTTTTTATTTTTAAATTTTTATTTAATTCTATAATTTGACCCCCAAAATTAATATTAATGGTTTCTACTTATTTTTCCTGTAAAGTTCGGGCAACGTTCTACATTTCCTATTTTTTTCAAAATTTTAGGCTCAGTAGTTTCGGAGATCGGGGGGGCGGTCGATTTTTTTAGTCCCCCCCCCAGAAGTACCTCTAAAATCATTTTTTTTCTTTTACGATATGTACTCCTGATCGGGTCACCAAACTATACATTGATACCAACTTTCAACCTCTTCCGTCCAGTAGTTTAGGAGAAAATTGCTGTGATGTGACAGTGGCAGAAATCCGCAGTGATATTATAGGGGTAACCGTATATTGTATATACGGAACCCTAAAAATGTTATATTTGCAGGTCCCTAAGCAAAGCATATATAAGGTGATTGGGATATTTTGTAGAGTAAAATTATGGTTCAAAAACTATGGACAAATAAGTTAGATATTTGCATCAGGTTTTATTCAAAATTCGGAATATGAAAATGTAAACATTTCGATTTAAAAAAAAATCAAGTGATATATGAAGCGAAATTTTACAGGGTTGTCTATATATAGGAAACTTAGAGCGGAGACAATTAAATGGATTTAAAAAATCTATATAAAGGTGATATTAGTCGTACCTTAAGCAGGTGCATATATACAGTGTTGTTGAAATAAGGTGGTTGAAAAGAGTGGAACTGAGTGGGCCATAAATAATTGCATGTACCAGAAAAACGGGTGGATATTTATACAGGATGGATTACAAAATGCTGTAATCTTTGGCTCATAAATAGTTCCATATAAAATGTGGTTGAAATAAGGGTATAAAGAATTATATTTATACATGGTGGATAAAAATATCTTAGAAAAAAATGTTTAATGTAAGCATTTAAGAAATTTGAATTATCCTCTTGAGTTTTAGTTATGAAACGGGTTGAAAAAGTGTTGGAAGCAGTTGTTTATAAAGTGTTGTTGAAATATAAGATAGAGTGGAATTATAGTTTATAGGGTGGTTAAAAAAATTGTTTAATATCCGCTAGTAATTGCTTATATAGGATATATGTCGCAGGGTATAATTACAGTTATACAGGTAGGTTTAAAAAATATTACAAAGATATGTTATGATCTACAAGCTGTGTCATATACACGACGGTTGAAATATAGGGTGGAGTAGAATTATAATTATACAGGGTGGGTAAAAAATTGGTAGAAAAATTTTGTTTTATAGGGAAGAGCATGAGCAGTTGCATATATGGAGTACCAGAAATATGGTGCGAAGTAACGTTATAGTTACAGAGTGTGATTCAAACAAGGTTAGAAAAAGTGAAATAGCGTAGCTCATAATCAGTTGCACAAATAGGATAGTTGAAATATGGAATGGACTAAAAGTACAGTAAAGTATTTAAAAAAAAGGTATATTGGGTAAACAATAAGCAGCAGCATATACAGGGTGGTTGTAATACAGATTGAACTAGATATATCCCTTCAAGGTGATAGAAAGAAATTTTTAACAATATTTTTATATAGGGTGCCCCATAAGCATGCTGAAATATATTGGGAATTGATGGATTTATATTTATAGGTAAACATTATACAGTGTGGTACAACAAATGTTATAATGGGTAGTCGTATATACAAGGTGATTGAAATCGAGGACGGAGTAGAATAAGTTTTACAGCGTTGTTCAAAAAAAGTTTAAAAAATATATTATATAGGATAGTCATGAACAGTTGCATCCTACTGTGTGGAATATCTAAAATATGGGGCCCAGCAAAATTATAGTGATACAGTGTGTTTAAGACAATGTGAGAAAAAGTTGCATGTAAAGGGTGGTTAATATATATGGTGGAGAAAATTTTTTACTTTACAAGGTGGCTCAAAAATTTTCAGAAACAATTGTTATCTTTATATATATAAATCTTCTGTACGTGTGTTAGTCATTGAACTCCTCCTAAACGGCAGCACCGATTTTGATGAAATTTTTTGTGTGTATTCCAGCGGGTTTGAGGATGGTTTAGATTCACAATACGGTCAACTAGATATTGTTTTTTTAGTTAAATTATTTATTTAAAAATTGTTGTTGATGTTAGCACAACTTACATAGGATCCGGCAGACTGCGCTGTAGTCGCTGTGTCAAATATTCAAGAGTGTGCTTTAGTTTCAGTTACGTCTGATAGATGGCGTTCAGATTATATTGTTACAGCTAATTTTTAAAAGTTTACATGGGACAGGACAACGTCTGTCGGGTCCGCTAGTATAGGGTAGACTTGTAGACCATAAGCAGTTGCAGAACTGATATATAGGGTGGACTAAAGGTATAGTTAGGTGTTTAAAAAATGTTATATGTGGAGACAAATAAACACTAGCATATACAGGATGGTTGCACTAATGCGTAAAGTAGAATTACAGTTATACAAGGAGGTTAAGAAATGCTGAATAAAACTGTTATATAGGGTGGCCCATAAGCATTTGCAGTTTGAGTGAAATATATTCGGGATTTGTTAATTTATTGTTACGTAGGGTGGTTCACAAATTAGAAAAAGTTGTTATATAGGATACTCCATGTTTCATAAGCTATTTCTTTTTGCCCAAATGGTACATTTCATACGCGGGTGAAACCGCAGGTACCGCCAAGTAATATAATACTAATACAGATTTTCCTTATGGGTTCAAATCAACTAATCAATTCCAGAAAATAAATTTTCTTGTACTGAACGTTTTGATAATTACTCTATGTTTTTGTCTGATGGGAGGGTACACTATCTGAATAATCAGAGGTGAAATCTCAAAAAATGGGAATTGTCAGAAATATAAAAAATGTTAAATGACAAAGATTTATAAATTGAAAATAAATCCTAAAAAAATGGAAAGAATATAAACCTGGAAATATTAAACACACCAAACTTAACAAAAATGTAAAAATTGTCAGAATTGTCAAAAGTCTTAAATGAAAGAAATTTAAAATATACAACACATCAGAAATAACTAAAAAGGTGAACATCATTGTAAATGTGAAAAGTCCAAAATATGTAACAATCAAAAATTTAAAAACGTCAAAAGTGGCAATGCCAACACATCTCAAACAATATAATGATTTTTAGAAGCGGCTGTGGCCATATAAATTTCGTTTATGAATAATGATGTTAAAATGGTTTCCACACGAAACTCTAAAAATGTATGGGGTTTGAAAATTACCAAATAAAAAAAAATATTGAAGATAAATACCGAAATACGCCGATTTATCTAGCCCGTTCGAAACCACGATGGGTCTACTAGTGTAGTATAACGTTTTACAAAAAGCTAAAACTATAATAACTTTAACGAACTGGTTATAAAATCTACAAAATATTTTATATTGTCTGTATACAATATTCAAAGTGATCTGAGAACAATCAATGAAATCCTAGAAACTCACGGAAAAATGAGATTTTACACTAATAGTGTAAAAACTCATTTTCCCGTGAGTTTCTGCTTCACATACTTTTCCAGTGATTTTAAAATGAAAAATATGTACGTTAAGCAATTAACCTACTTGGACATCACCATTTTTTATCTAAAAAAATTAAAGGTTCCAAAAAGTAACTTGAAACATTTTATTACCAATATCTCAACCTTTTTGTTTTGTAACTTTAGTATGTTTAATTTCATATAATCATTTTTATTAGGTCGAAGGTTGTATTGGTACCAAATTCATTAGCAAATGGTCAAATCTCGCAGTTAACATAGCCCTGGAAGCTGTAAGTACTGTATTGTTTGAAGAAAATGGACGAACGGAAGTTGATATTAAACGATATGCCAAAATAGAAAAAATTCCAGGAGGTTCTGTTGAAGAATCACAAATATTAAGTGGAGTTATGTTGAACAAAGATGTAACGCATCCCAAAATGCGAAGATATATTAAGGTATCTAAACTATAATTACTCCCATTTTCATAATATAATTGGAATCATCTGCTTACTTTTCTTTAATTGTATTTTTTAGAATCCACGAATAATTCTTCTCGATTGTGCTTTAGAATTTAAGAAAGGGGAATCTCAGACAAATGTGGAAATAACTGGAGATACAGTAATTATTTAAAATAAAATTTTGAACGGTTTTTTGTAGTGATTTTTTTAGGATTTTACAAGACTTTTGGAACTTGAAGAGGAACATGTGAGACGTCAGTGTGACGAAATTATTGCATTTAAACCTGATGTTGTGTTTACGGAAAAGGGAGTTTCCGACATTGCACAACATTTTCTTCTAAAAGCTGGGATCACAGCAATTCGCCGGGTGCGAAAGAGTGATAACAACAGAATTGCAAGAGCATGTGGTGCAACAATTGTGAATAGAACTGAAGAATTACAAGAATCTGATGTTGGAACTAATGCAGGACTCTTTGAAATTAAAAAAATCGGCGACGAATATTTTTGTTTTGTCACAGAGTGCAAAAATCCAAAGGTAAATTTAGTTAGTAGATATTATATTTCAAACTTTGTGGACAATTACTGGTTCTGTCAAATTCATTTCTCATTTCTCAGTTATATAAGAATTTGTTAAATTCGTTCTCAGGTTTTTCTATAATTTATAAGCTGTGATATTTCACGATAAACAAACAAAGTTTTGTACCTCAAAATGACGACCTGCTGAAACAGCTTTATATGTGAAATTAAAGATTATTTAATAGTAGAATGTTTTTTATGTATAAATTTCTAAATTGACGAAATTATTAACTGTATTCAAGCTGCAAGAGTAGCTTTTTGTTTTCCATTGTAATTCTGTTAATAATATATATGATCTGACCTATTGGTATCAAGGGAAATTCGTTCCCATTATGTTAACTGCAGCCTCTATACTTATATTTTTTATTATATAAATGGATTTTCTTGTTTTTTTTTAATATGTGTATCATGAATTTTTAATATACGGAATCACTACTATTTTATCCTTAGCCGATATTCTGGTTCCAGATCGGTGACGTTTATCCATTGATGATTTTTCAAAAGTTTATTTCTCAAGGGTCCGTTATATTGACTGTTATCGCGTTTTTTTTTTGTTGAACCCCATATTTTCGAAAAAATATATTACAACCCTTGGTTCGTATGCAGCCTCTTGGAAGAAGATTTTGAGTAATCGTTTAACTTCATCATCGCGCCAGGAAAGAAGTTTTCAAAAATAAAACGAAAATCGTACTCGTTTAAGTACTTTTTAGGAAATAACAGAAGTTACAAAAATTGCCTTATATTACAAACGTTTCGGGGTCTAGACCATACCCCGTTGTCATTGGTTAAGAAACTATGAATAACAAAGGCACAATTCTAAAATGTAAAATTAAAATGTTGAGATACCTGTTAGTATGAATTCTGTTTAAAATGTTGATTGTGTTTTTGTTATTAAAATGTCTAAGAAAGGTAATTTGTTATTCTGTTCAAGTTCTAGTGTAAACTGAATAGTTTGTTGTTTATGTCCTTAAGTAATGCATGTAAGTCGGTATAGTTCATAAGGTTTTTCCTAGGTTTTCCCTTATGATTTTGATGGGATCACTGAATCAACAAAATTCTTTGATCGCATTTTTAGCGAATGCACTATCTTATAACAAAGTCGCACATAGGAGCGCCACATAAAATTCTGAAGATCACCCTTTCAAATTCTTCCAATTTGAAAGGAACTTTATTATTACATGATCCTTAGAAGTTTCTGTGCTACCCTGTATATTATCAAATAAAGTTCTCATAGTTACGTCAGAAGTCAAATAATAGATATTGTCAAACATTTTAATTTCACATTTTAGAATTGTGCCTTTTTTATTTATAGTTTCTTATCCATTGACACCGCGGTCAGACCTAGACCCCGAAACGTTTAGAATATATAGCAATATTCGTGATTTGTGATGTTATTTCCCAAAAAGTAAGCAAAGCGTTGAAAAATATGCCACAAATATCATTCAGAAAACAACAATCCAATAAATTTCGTGACATGCATCTGATATAATAAATAATATAGTGTTAAAACAATTAACTAATAGGATTAAGTTTTCACTATTTTACATGAAAGCATTTTTAAAACATATTTTATTATAGTGCTTTTTAAAACATTTCATGAACTTTTATTTACAAATGGAGTTTGATCTATTTCTTTAGCTAGGAAATTTTGTAATGTTGCTAAACTTTTATTTTGACTACCAATATTGCTTTAAAAACAAATATTTTTATTAAGAATGTAATATTGAAAAACTGGGTTCTATTGAAAAATTGTATTCATATACTTACCACCTTCCTAGTGAGCTAGAGTTTTAAACAAACACTGAAAACCGTTAGACACCGTGAGAGCAATTAAATATACTCAAATTCACCACAGTTTTATACAGCCTAATGATAATGCTTTAGACAAGAGAGTTACTTTGGAAAAAGTTTCAGTTTATAATTTTGTTCTCAATATAATCTTAAAAACTATTATTATAAATCTTAAATTTTAACATAATACTATAAAATAATTTTCAACTTACCTATACTTAATTATTGTAATTTAAATATATGCAATCCTGGGAAATATAAACGGATCGAAGAAGAAATTCCTAAATTTTTAGGGATTGTTCAAAATGCGGTAAATCTGAAAAATTGTCTTATTAAGGTATAGGTATTATTCAAAGGCTTTATGTTTCTATTCTTGAAGTATATTGCATTTTTTTTCTTTTCGAAGCTAGAGAATAGACTTTGAAACGTTTGGTTTTCCTTCAATATACGTCGTTTTATTTTGATTGTGGTGTTATTGCCCAAAAAAACATAAAAGTAATCTAAGAAATATGGTTGGAAAAAAAATGGCAAATTTTAAATTATTTCTTTTGTCCATTGACTTAGATAAAATTTTTCCAGCTAAACCATTGTTTGGACCCAATAGCTTGTATATTCAGCCAATGGCCATTTTCCCGGTTTATTTGTCCAAGCAGCACCGATTTTCCTGAAAATTTGGATTTGACTACTACTTACCCTTCGCTTCAAAGTTGACCCTGTGCCGGGGGTTGCTTTTTTCCGGGGAAGGATGCTACCCCTTCACGGGGGTGTAAAATATTATATGAAAAACCCGGGCATGAATAAATTAACTAATTTTAAGCAACTTATGTTCTATAAAGTTTTTTCTGAAAGTCAAATCTTTTCGAGTTTATCGCAAGTGAAATTATCGATTTTTCAACCAAAATAATTTAGACGCGAGATGTAAAGACCGACTGATGAAGGTTTCCTAACCAGAAACAATATATATTATATATAGAGTCTTGCATACAAAAGAATGACATCTCGAAGAGAGTACAAAATAATATGGTCAGTGCGAGTTGGAGTCGCATACTAAGGGTTCCGTACCACCTTCAAGATTCTAATATTCCAGTTTCAGACAACCAGGGAATGAGTAAATTTTCTTATATTTACCCTAAAGTAAGCGTTTTAAATTAATAAATAATATACACTTTTATTTTCCACACATAGACTTATTATTTTATCTGCTACATAATTCACTTGATATTTTTATAAAAATATAAATTTAATTTTCTAATTTGGCCCCCAAAATTAAAATTAGAGTTTTATTTTACTAATAAACTTTCAGGGAAGCCATTTATAATGTACTGTCTGAATTTTAGGCTCTGTAGATTGGAAGGTAAAGGGGAAAATGGGTCAAGTTTTAAATAATAAATTATTAAATCTTTTAGAGAAATTATTTACAAATAGAAATAAAATAAAATAATTTAGATATTGTAGTTTCTAAAGTGAGAATTAAGTATATGTTTAATATTTTTGTTAATATCTTTTAAACAGATGATATAAAAATATGATATATTTGTAATTCACATAATGATATATTTGATATATTACATGATGCGTTTGAAAATTAAATTTTTATTTTCCATTTAATTCTATAATTTGTCCCCAAAATTAATATTGGAGTTTTCTACTAATTTTTCTTATAACTTTCAAGTGAGCCCCAGTACCCCTTATTATGTAAATAAAGCGGGAAATGAGAATTTTTTTATAATTTTTTAAAATCTTGCAAACAATTAATTTTAAAAATATGAAAAATATATATTTGTATTCCTCATAATGAGCTCATTTGATGTATTGCATGTTGCTTTAATTTTTTTTGTATTATCTTCCGTTTAATTCTATAATTTGGCCCCCAAAATTAATATTAGGGATTTCTTCGTATTTTTCCTGTAAACCAAAAATTTGAGTTCTTATAGTTTGGGGAATAAAGAGGGAATGGGTTTTTTAAAATATTTTTGTTAATATATTTATTTTAAAAATATGAAAAAAATTATTTGTATTCGTCATAATGAGCCCTTTGATTTGATGTACGTGATCTGTTAGAAATAATATTAATTTTATGTTGTCCATTTAAGGGTGTAATTTGCCACCTAAAATTAACATTAGGGGTTTCTCCTTATTTTTCCATTAAAGTTCAGGTGAGGTCCTATATCCCTATTTTTTTTTATTTTACGGCTTATAGTTTCGGAGATAAGGTAGGAGGAATAGGTAAAAAAAATATATTTGTGATAATATTTTTAAAATAATTTATTATTTTCAAAATTTTACTTCTTATAGTTTCGGAGATAAGTGGGGGGTCGATTTTTTTAGTTTTCCCCCAGAAGTACCCCTAAAAACAAAATTTCTTCATTTACGATATGTACTCCTGATGGGGTCACCAAACTATACACTGATACCAAATTTCAATCTTTTCCGTCCAGTAGTTTAGGAGAAAATTGCTGTAATGTGAAAGAGGGAGAAATCCGGAGTGATAAGGGTATCCGTATATTGTATATACGGAACCCTAAAAACATATTTTCATACGTTTTTTCGTAAATAACTTTAAAAATTCGCACTTTAAGACAAAAACATTTGGATTATAAATGTAGCTTATAAAAAAATTAAAAATATGTTAGGTTTGTGGTTTCTGTAGAATCAATACAAACGGAGTTATAGCTTGTTGAAATTTTGTTTTTATTTGTCATAACAAAAATTGAAAGGTTTAACGTGAAATAACAAAGTCCCTAGCATGAAAATTAAGCGAGTTATGACATAAATAAAGTTGTTGTTTTTTAGTTTTTTGACAAAAAAACCCAAAATACCACCACAGTTGAAATTAATTGCTACCACTTCACAAATCACTGAACTTACTTATTTCAATTAGGTTCAGAAACTTTGATCGGTTTAAAGTAAGTAGTTTTGAAAAAAATCGAGCCTCAAGAGAATGTTGTATTTTTGTAATTTTGCAAAAAATGTCATATTAGACCACCCTTTCAGCTGAAGCCCTTTAAAAAATAAGGGTTAAATACATTTTCAATTGACATGTGCTTATAAAAAAATCAACAAATTTTGAATTTGTGAAGTGGTAGCAATTAATTTCAACAGGAGTGGTATTTAGTAATTTGTACATTTTTTTGTCAAAAAAAAAACAAAAAAAAAATATAATTTTATTTATGTCATAACTCGCTTAATTTTCATGCTAGAGACTCTTATAAAAAAATAAATTAAAGGACTTTTAATCACTTTAAAAAAGTATTAATAAAGGTTTCCTGAAAAATGCATTGTTTTTCAGTTATTTCACGATAAACTTTTAAATTAAATAATAATTAAACAAAGCTATAACTCAGAAACCATAAACCCAACAAAGTGCATACTTTTAAAGTGATTTAGGAAAAACCGTATGAAAATGTTTTTTTTTTTTTGAAAAATCGATACTTTCACTTGCGATTAACTCGAAAAGAATTAACTTTCAGAAAAAACTTTATGAACAAAAGGTGCTTAAAATTTGTTAATTTATTCATTCCCGAACTTTTTTTCATCTAATATTTTTCCATCTCTGATACCATTGATAAATCTTTATATAGATTGGTAGGTTTGGGTACGCCAACTGTGTTAAACAGCTAATGTTTGATGCGAATTCGTATACACTTTTCCCGGATTTTTGAATTTTTCCACTAAGTTGCATTTAGTATACTTGACTCAGTGATTGACTGTCATATCTTTTATCTAATACTGCAGTGAACTTGTCGAAGTTATCATCCACTGGAATGCCCTGAAGAATTTCTAACTCTGGACCTCTTAAAGAAATCACCTACTAAAAATGTAGATACCATCACTCCAGAAAATAATCGTAATGATTAATAAATTGCAATTAATATTAAAACTACTTTCCTTAGACTAACAGCGAATGTTACATCGATGATTCACGTCTTTACCAACTACTGCCCTGCTGCTGCTGTACGACATCATTTATAATCCATCTAAGTCACTCTACATTATTCCTGTTCTCTCTAGTATAGGACTTTTTATCGGCATGTTTATTTGTTTTCCTTCAATGATTAATAGATTATAGAATTTCTTTATTAGTAATGTTCAGATGGAGAAATAAGTTAAATGTCTATTGCGCATGCAAGTTGTGAATTGTGGAGATCAAATCTGACTAAGAAAGATAACTGAACTTGGTAGAAAACCTAGTCACATTTATTAATATTTAAAATTTACTGTGATCAGCAGTTTTACATGTAAAATCAATTAGTGTACAAAATAACTGTTCCTTTTCTATTTCAATAATACAACCGAAATAGCTCAGGTCATTTAGGAAATTACGCGACAAAGTTAATAGTAGAACAAAACCGACATCAACGTGTTCTAATGAGAAAACTTGACTAATTGACATAAAATTCAACATTTTTTATCGATGCGTTTTTGTTTTTTAACAAAAAAACAGCCAAAAATCAGTAACAATTTAGTTTTTTACCTTTTACACAAAATCCACCGATAAAACCGTGTTTACTACTATGTTCAATGTTGAAGAGAAATGAAAAACCGACAAAATGAGCTAATATACGCTCAACTTTGTTAATTGGTTTCTTAGATAATGGAACATTTACCCAAAATTCCAATCCAAAAAAATAAAAGATCGTATATATATATATATATATATATATATATATATATATATATATATATATATATATCATCATCATCATCATATGCAGCTAATTTCGACCATTATTTTATGGTGTAGCCTCTCTTACATATTCGTTTCGCAAATCTCTCCATGTTGTTCTGTTTTACGCTTTTTGGGACCAGGTTATGCCTGCTATTTTCTTGATGTCATAGTCCCATCTTACATTGGGGCGTTTCCTTGGTCTTTTAACACCCCTAGGATACCATTGTGTGATTTTTGTTGACCACCTATTATCTTGTCTTCTTGCCAAATGCCCTGCCCATTGCCACTTCAGAGATTTCACTCTGTGGATAACATCTATTACCTGGGTTTTGTTCCTTATCCCCTCTATTCTCTTCCGATCTCTTCTCGTTATTCCGATCATGCATCTTTCCATAGACCTTTGTGCTACTTGTAGTTTTCTTGTAAGTTCGGTTTTCAGAATCCAGGTTTCACAACCGTATGTCAGTACTGGTAGAACACACTGATCAAATACTTTCTTCTTAAGGCGGAATGCCATTCGTGACTTGAAGATTATGGAATTTCTTCCAAACGTCATCCATGCAAGTTTGATCCTTCTGTTTATTTCTGGTAGTAGCGAACCTGATATGTGTATTAATTGACCTAGGTATATATATTGTTCTACTATTTCCAGAACTGTGTTATCTATTGTGATGTCTTGTGTGTCTATTAGTTCGTTATACATTATCTTTGTTTTTCCGATATTTATTTTTAGGCCTATTTCCTTGCTTACTCTGCTAAGTTCATTGATTTGATTTTGTAGTTCTCCTGCGTTATTGGCAATTAGGACAATGTCATCGGCGAATCTCAGATGGTTTAGATATTCTCCATCTAGGTTCAGTCCTTTGTGGTCCCAGTCTAATCGTCGAAAGATACTCTCTTCCTTGTATATATTAGCCAACGTTTCTATGTATGGCTTATCTACACCTTGTTCACTCAGGGCGTTGATTACCGCCTTCGGATATATAGTGTCGAACGCT
This sequence comes from Octodonta nipae, assembly GCA_034190945.1. Taxonomy (NCBI): domain Eukaryota; kingdom Metazoa; phylum Arthropoda; class Insecta; order Coleoptera; family Chrysomelidae; genus Octodonta; species Octodonta nipae. The sequence goes on from CM067220.1 coordinate 57,660,592, forward strand.
TTTTCGAAGTCAATGAAGGCCAAGGAAAGTGGTATTTGATATTCTCTAGTTCGACTGATAACTTCCCTTATAGTGTGTATGTGATCGATTGTGCTGAAGCCACTACGAAATCCGGCTTGTTCTCGGGGTTGAGCGGAATCTAGTGTATTCTGTTTTGTATGATTTTAGTGAATATTTTGTACACTACCGGCAGGAGACTTATCGGTCTGTAGTTCCGAATGTCTTCTTTATTGCCTTTCTTATGGATTAATACTATGAGGGCGCTATTCCATTTTTCTGGGATGTGTCTGGTTCTTAGGCAATTCGTATATATTTTGGCTAGGCGTTTCCATGCTTCTCTACCAGCGTATTTTAGTAGTTCAGCCGTTACTGCGTCGTTACCTGCTGTCTTGCCATTTTTCATTTTGTTGACCGCTGATTCCACTTCCCCACAAGTATTTCAGGTATTTCTTCTTTCGTCAGCTGTATTTCCAGGGATTCAGGGGCTTTGTATAGATCCTTATAAAATTTCGTGACATGCTCCATTATTTTGTGTCTATCCATTATTCTGATATTTTCTTCTGTCAATGCGATTACTTGTCTTTTCCCAATTACCAATGCTTTCTTAGCGTTTTTATAACTTTTCCGATTTTCAATTTCAGTTTCTACCATTTTTTCATTGTATTTTTTGATGTCCTCTGCAATTTTCTTTCTTATTGTCTTGCATAGTTCACTGTATTCTATGCGTTGGATGTCTGTTGTCCTTTTCAGTTCTCTTCTTTTCTGAAGCAACGCCTTTGTTTCCGAACTAAGCTTCTTGTGTTCGTTTCGTTGTTGGCTTCCGCCTATTTCTTTAGCACAGGTCAGTATTGTATTCATTAGTTGTGTGTTGTCTTGTTGTTCCCGGAGCTTCTCTTCTATCAGCGTCTGATATTTTTCAGAATTTTGTTTCAGGTTGTTAATGTCTATGCTAGTAGCGGGCGTCTTCCTAGTAAGTTTAAATCTCTCCAGTTTCGTATTAAGGGCAATCCTTGCTCTGACAAGTCTGTGATCGCTTCCTGTCCTGAATTTATTTAGCGTGCTTACATCTTTGATGGTATTAATCTTGTTTGTCAGGACAAAGTCAATTTCATTTTTGACTGACGCATTTGGAGCTTCCCAAGTCCATTTCCTATTAGAATTTTTCTTGAAGAAGGAGTTTGATATGTACATGTTCTGATAGTGTGCGAACTGTACTAATCTCTCTCCTCTTTCATTTCGTTCACCGAACCCGAAGTTCCCCACTGATCCTTCTCGGTCTTGTTTTTTCCCTATTTTCGCGTTGAAGTCGCCGATAATGTATTTGAAATGGCTGTTGTTGGTATCTAAGGCCTCTTTGATTTCGCTGTATAGTTGTTCGATTTCTTCGTCAGAATGGCTATTTGTTGGGGCGTAAACTTGTATTATTTGAATAGAATATCTTTTCGAAAGCGACAATGTTAGACTTGCGACTCTGTCTGATGTTCCGGACACGCCTATAATTTTATCGGTCCATCTCTTATGGATGAGGAATCCAACACCACTAGTTCTTCCTGTTAGTGTTCCTCGGTGGTATAGTAGGTTGCCTGATTCAAGTGTTATTAGCTCTTCGTTTTTCCTCCTAACTTCACTTATGCCAATGATATCCCACTTGATTTTTACTGCTTCTTGTTCTAATTCTACAATTCTAGCTTGGTTCGAGAGTGTTCGGCAGTTATATGTTGCTAGATGTAGTGTAGTCGAATGTTTGCCTCTTCCAGAATCCTTGAGGCAGACCGGTTTCCCGGTGTGGGATTGCTTACCCACCTGGGGTACAATTCCGTGAGTTTTGTAATTCGACATGTTTGAGGTTCTGAGGCATACCTTACCACGCTGCCTCAATGCGGGTTGGTAAGGAGCAATGGTTCTCTTTCTCATGGATTTTGCCAGTTACCAGAGAATATATATATATATATATATATATATATATATATATATATATATATTATATATTTCTTTATTTTATAGCTAAAACATTCTTATTAACTGTAGCGATAGATCTTCTCATACCCAATTTATGTTCTAAAAATACATACTGCAGCCGGTAGTTTTTACAAAATTTCAGTCAATGCTATGGAAGACATATTTTTTAAAGGGTCATATTATCTCACCGTATAACCCTATCATTATGAATAAACTACCGTTGGAAAGTAGAAGAGTTGATCTAGAGATCCCTCATCTCACTTTTGCAAAATTTAAAGTATAAATACTTATAAGTATTGAAAATATTTTACCATTCCGTAAAAAAATATTTGGACGAGCCCATTCAAAAAATTGCTAAGGGGTGGTACTATATTTTTATAATAAATAACCTTAATACAAATTTTAATTTTAAGAGACACATATTGATATTTCTTGCATAATATGGATTTATGTAATAAATTTAGCAAAATGAAATACCTATTTCCATTTAGCCACAAATGATAATGACGGAGCAATCATAATATGCTAAATGCGATTTTTCCATTTGTAAATGTTTAAATAAATGATCACCACATACCTATATCTCTAAAGAAATTTGGCTTGTAGACGGGAGATATAAGACCGACATATAGGATTTTCTAGGAATGTGGCTTGTCATTAATTAGTATTTAATTAACAAAAAATTAACAGGAATCTGAATTGAACAACATAAAAATTGCATTGTTAACTAATAGAGGAATGACATCTTTTGTTCCTCCAAGTTTTCTTGGACTTCCATGGTCTTGAAGTGGTTGATCTCACAACGTTTCAATACCTGTGTATCTGCTATCGTCATCAGGTGAATGATGGGAAATTCAGATTATCCGTCGTATTTATATTATACCCTTAACCGGTCATGCGTCGCCAGTCATGGTCATTGGGTCTTATCTGGTCCAATCAGCGTCAGAGGCCGAAGAAGAGCTCTCCAAATATTTCTAATTTGGACACTGGGCTCGCTAATTATATTTTCGTTAGAGATTATATATGCTGTCTCTATGAATTTTCTTTTGTACCAGTGCTCTTCCTTGTGAATTGCTCTGGCCTGGTCCCAGTTGATATTATGGTGTTCGGTCCATGCGTGATTAGCTAGCCCAGACTTCGTTAACTCCGCCCTTTGAGTAGCTGTGCGGTGCTCCTTAATCCTGGTGTCCAGCGGTCGCTTTGTCTCTCCAATGTAAAGGTTGCTACATTCACGCGGTATGCTGTATATACAGTTCTTTGGTATTGCTGGTGCGTCGGGCCTCGTTCTTGTTATCATGCTCCTCAAGGTGTTCTTGCTTTTGAAGATCATTCTGATTTCATAGCTGTGTGCAATTCTTCTGAGTTTCTCCGACAATCCTATAGTATACGGTAATATTAGAGTTGCTACCGTGATGTCCTCTTCCTGCCTAGGTGGTTTGTCCAGCTTTTCAAACGCCTTGGTAATGATCGTTTCCGGATATCCATTCGCCAAAAGGTCTTCCCTAAGTTTCTCTTGTTCTTCTTTGAGGGCTTCTGGTATGCTGCAGATATTTTTGGCTCTATTAGTGTTTTGATGATGCCAGTTTTCGTTACTGTTGGGTGGTTGGAATTGTAGTGAAGGTATAATCCTGTATGCGTAGCCTTCCTGTAGACTGTTGTTTGGATTACAGTCCTAGTCCTTTGACACTTAACATCAAGGAATGGTAGGCACCCACTCTCTTCCGTCTCCATGGTGAATCTAATGGCAGCACTATCGAAATTCCTTCTACCAATCATCCAACCTTTGGAGGGCAAAACATCATCGCACCTCAAGGACTCAAAGCACTTTGTCGAAATCATCGGATCCATGGAACTTGAGCCAGAACATCGCTGAGTAAGTTTCGACGTTGAAAACCTTTTCACGAACGTACCACTAGATGAATCTCTCAACATAGTGAGAAAGAAAGTTACTGAAGACAAAACCCTGATGGAGAGGACGGAGCTGCCAATAGACTCAATCATGGACTTGCTTGAATGTTGCCTCAAGAACTGCTACTTTCAGGAGAAGGACCGGTTCTTCATGCAAGAAGATGGATTGCCTATGGATTCCCCGTTATCACCAACCATCGCCAACATCTACATGGAATGGTTCGAAGAACATGCAGTGAGGAGTTACGAGAAGCAGCCTAAGCTATGGTTGAGGTATGTCGATGACACCTTTATTATTTGGCAACATGGAGAGGCAGAACTACAGGCATTCCTGAACCTGAACCAATTCCAGCCATCCATTAGATTCACCTTGGAGACGGAAGAGACTGGGTGCCTACCATTCCTTGATGTAAAGTGTCAAAGGACTAGGACCGGAATCCAAACAACAGTCTACAGGAAGGCTACGCATACAGGATTATACCTTCACTACAATTCCAACCACCCAACAGCAACGAAAACGGGCATCATCAAAACACTAATCCATAGAGCCAAAAAATATCTGCAGCACACCAGAAGCCCTCAAAGAAGAACAAGTGAAACTTAGGGAAGACCTTTTGGCGAATGGATATCCGGAAACGATCATTACTAAGGCGTTTGAAGAGCTGGACAAACCACCTAGGCAGGAAGAGGATATCACGGTAGCAACTCTAATATTACCGTATACTATAGGCTTGTCGGAGAAACTCAGAGAATTGCACACAGTTATGGAATCAGAATGATCTTCAAAAGCAACAACACTTTGAGGAGCATGATAACAAGAACGAGGCCCGATGTACCAGCAATACCAAAGAACTGTATCTTCAGCATACCGTGTGAATGTGGCAACCTTTACATTGGAGAGACAAAGCGACCGCTGGACACCAGGATTAGGGAGCACCGCACAGCTACTCAAAGGGCGGAGGTAACGAAGTCTGGGCTAGCTAATCACGCATGGACCGAACACCATAATATCAACTGGGACCAGGCCAGAGCAATTCACAAGGAAGAGCACTGGTACAAAAGATAAATAATTAGCGAGCCCAGTGTCCAAATTAGAAATATTTGGAGAGCTCTTCTTCTGCCTCCGCCGCTACGCATCACCGGCAACCAACCTCCAGGTACGAGGACGCTGATTGGACCAGATAAGACCCAATGACCATGACCGGCAACGCATGACCGGTTAAGGATATAATATAAATACGAGGCATAATCTGAATTTCCTATCATTCACCTGATGATGATAGGAGATACACAGCTATTGAAACGTTGTGAGATCAACCACTTTAAGACGATGGAAGTCCAAGGAAACTTCGAGGAACGAGTTACATTGTCTACCACTTCAGACTAACACTGTTTATTAGATGTTTTCGGACTAGTCCTGTCGTTGACATAACAATTGGTACAGTTCGTGTGTTGTTCGTGTCCCACTGAGTCTTTATTTGAAGTTCCAAATCTATATTTGGTTATTTTCTCAGCCTGCTTGATATTTATATTATTGTTGTTAGGAATTGTTATATCAATTAAAGTCGTTTTCCGAGAGACTTTATCTACCAAAACTATATCTGGTCTATTGTGAGCAACAGTCTGATCAGTCAGTATCGTGCGGTTTGTATTTATAGTATGTTAATCTCACCGACTGTAATAGTTCAAGTTTCAGTGCTAGTTCCTGGTGCAGTATTTTTGCCACAGCATCGTGTCGTTCTTTGTATTCAGTTGCAGCAAACGCTTCTTGTTTCAGTTTTATATAATAATAAAATATGAAATGTACTGAAAGTGTGTTTTTTATTTAAATTTAAAATAAGTACGTCTTTTGCATATTAAAAATGATTCCTCCATCATTATCATCACCCTCTGTCTAAATGGAGTTTCCATTTTGCTAAATTTATTACATAAATCCATATTATGCAAGAAATATACATGTGTCTCCTTAAAATTTAAATTTGCATAAAGATTATTAGTTATAAGGATATAGTACCACACCTTAGCAATTTTTCGAATGAATATTTTCAATACTTATACTTATACTTTAAATGTTAGAAAATTGAGATGAGGGATCTCTAGATCAGCTCTTCTACTTTCCAGCGGTGGCTTACTCATAATGATAGGGTCATCCGGTGAGGTAATATAGCCTTTCAAAAAAATATGACTTCCATGGGATTGACTGAAATTTTGCCAAGACTACCAGGCCTACAGTATTTTTTTTCAGAACATAAATTGTATATGAGACGATCTATCGCTATAGTTAATAAGAATGTTTTAGCAATAAAGTGAAAAAAATATATAAACGATTATTTATTTTTTAGGAAATTTGGGTAAATGTTCCATTATCTAAGAAACCAATTAACATAGATGAGGGTATAGTAGCTCATTTTGTAGGTTTTTCAGTTCTTTTCAACATTGCCCATAGTAGCAAACACGGTTTTATCTGTGGATTTTGTGTAAAAGGTAAAAAACTGAATTGTTACCGATTTTACGCTGTTTTTTTGTTAAAAAACAAAAACGCATCGATAAAAATTGTTGAATTGTCTGTCAATTAGTCAAGTTTTATCATTAGAACACGTTGATGTCTTTTTTTGTTCTACTACTATTTTGTCACCAAAAGGTCTTTTTCTCCGTAAATGACCTGAGCTAAAAGTATTTTTGATTATTAAAGTTGATCAGGATCAGCAGTCGCCGCAAGCAGTTTGCAATCACTAGTACATACGGTAAAAATCGCTTTTTTTACTTTTCATTTGAACGTCCAATGTACCCCACAAATTTATTATTAGAATTTTTTGCGTAGAAAATAGCCTGTGACAGATCGACCTATAGATTGCCGGATTGCAACCCCTAGTAATATACATATATTTACAGGCTTGCACAATTTTACTTCGAGGTGCTAGTAAGGATATTCTTAATGAAACAGAGAGGAATTTACAAGATGCACTACAAGTGGCGAGAAACATTATGCTGTCTCCTCGTTTGGTTCCCGGTGGAGGGGCAATTGAAATGGCTGTTGCTCAACACTTGTTGCAGAAAGCCACTCATGGTCCTTATATTGCACTAGCACATGCCTTGGGTAAGGTTACTTTCTTTATTTTGTTCATACATTTAAAAACATTTATGGTGAATTCTTTTAGAAATCATTCCAAGAACTCTAGCTCAAAACTGTGGTGCAAATACAATAAAAACGTTAACAGCTCTTAGGGCTAAACATGCCAACCACACAGATTCGAGTAAACCATGTACATGGGGCATTGATGGTGAAACTGGGGACCTAATTGAAATGGATAAAAAGGAATTGTGGGAACCACTAGCTGTAAGTTATATTATACAGATTCCAACATTAATGTTGTCTAAAAGTTTTAAAAAAATGTTCTTTGTACTTTCACATTTTAAAATTATTACATTTAAACACAGTCTTCCATTATTACATTTTCTTATTTGAGAGGCCCTGTTGATTATTTCAAATCTACAGTGTATCAAAAGTTAAACTAAGTTCTCACCTAATATTATATTTTTAAAAGTAAAAGAGACACCATGTGCTTCCTTTTGTCTTGAGATAACATTACACCTAGCCTACCTAGTCCTGGAACAATTGAAATCAAGCCAATCATTAAGAAGCATTTTTAACAAATCAATTAATTTTCTAGTAATTTCTCGTCATATTCAAATTTTTTTATATAAAATATTGAAATAAACAATTAGGGCTTAACGCCATCGTTGATTAAAAACTTTATGATAATCCGTTGGGCAACAGACGAACCCGGCCCGCTTCCTCGCTTCACATAAAGCAACCATCCACTCCACCTAACATGTAGGTCGAAACTACATTAGAAGCAGAAATGCAAAATTATCTTTTATATTGGATTTAGCCTCGTCTATGATCTTTATGCTGCTCTTTATATCTAAATAATTATAGTTTAAAAAAAACTAAAAAAATACCGAACTAAAAAGTAGAACATAATTTTTATTTATGAACAGTTTTTACTTGTATTACAGCAGTAGAAAGTCGAACAATCAATCATGATTAATTCCCTCAAAATAAAAATTAATAAAATTGTAAGTTATTAACAGAATAATTCGATTCAGAGTAAAAAGCGTGGGGAGCATTTCACTATATTTGCATAACTCTACTCTTATAAATAAAGGCCAATAGAATAATTGTAAAATTTAATATTTCAAGCACCCCACGCTTTTTTACTCTGAATCGAATTATTCTGTTAATAACATAAATTTTATATTTTTATTTTGAGATCATTATTCATGATTGATTGTTAGAATTTCTACTGCTGTAATATAAACTGTTCATAATTAAAAATTATTTTCTGCTTTTTAGTTCGGTTTGCTACTAATTTTTTTAAACTATAATTATTTTCTAAGTTTTTAGTCTCATAACGATGTCTATAGGATTTATAAATAAAATCTTTACTTCATGTTTGCGTAAACTTTCCAGTTCATTACAGCAAGTTTTACTACTGTGAAGTAGATGGCAGCAGTTAATGGACGAATTTGTATTTAGGCAAGAACAGTGAAAAAAAGACAACAAACGGGAAAATTCAACTTAAAGAATTGTATTGTCATCGGCCCTTGACACGTGTGCCTATTTTCAACTTAATTGGTCTTCTTCATATGGGGACCGCTGTCCTAGTTGTCTACTGTTCCCCGTAACTTTGCATTGTCTATTCTAGTTTATTTTTCTATTTGTTGATATCTACGCAAGTAGCTTCGTAGTTTGTTTTCGAGATGTTCTATATATTCAAATTTTCTTCCCGAATTTTCCAATATTATCAACAGCTTTTCCGATTTTACTTTCCCTAGAAACCCTTCTCAGATAATTACAAACATTTAAAACAAAATAAGCCAAATCGGTCCACCTGTTCTCAAGATAAGCTATTACCAACAAAACACTTAGTAATTGTTGTTACATATTGAAGAAGATTAATAAATATTAATGTGGTGAAACTTTCCAATAAATCATTTCTTAATTATTACTAAACCTTATGTGGCTCAAAATATGCTGCTACTTGTATACGTATTCTGTGTACGTTAAATCCGCAGTAACAATTTGTTTTTGATGGATATGGATAAAAAATAAATTTATACATTTTTTCGGGAAATTTTTCCAGTTTTATTCATAAAACCGTCTATTGACTTTAACGAATATTAAAAAAATTGAGCGAATTTTACATAAACTTTTTAACTGTTCCGTACAATTTTCGAATATTTTTTTTTTCATACAAACCTCGTCGTGATAATTACAACCACAAAAAAAAGAATTAGCTATATGGGTGCAGCCGTTCTATGATCCGCTTACATACATTGAACTATTGATATTTATATGTGTATATATATATATATATATATATATATATATATATATATATATATATATAAATGTATTAGATGGTTTCCGGGAATTCATCCGCCTAGTTGGTAACTGATCCCTGCCGGCAGAGTCACATCTGCCCTCTTCAGGTCGGTTCTGCTTTCGCTTCTAGTTACTCGAATACTCGACTAACTAGAAGCGAAAGCAGTAGGCTACGAGAATTATGCGTCTTGTGTAATCGAAAATGCGTAACAGAGCACTCAGTTACATCGTATATTGAAATTCGCTGTGGGTAAAGATAAGCGATACATTTTTAATTTAATTTTACCGATTGTCATAATAGTAATTTGTATTTTAGAGAACTCAATGATCTAATTAAATGTAAAATTATTCAGTTGCAAATTTCGATTTCATGGGTTATGCTATTTTATGAAAATTTTCAATATACAATATTCAACTTTTTCGATTTTGGGTGGGATTTAAGATTGTAGATGGGTTAACTTTCGTTGTTAGGAATTTATTTATATAATTGGCGCTGACTGAATATACCTAAGGGCGAAATCAAAGGAGGGCACATTGTGGAAACAAACATTCTCTCGCTGTTTATTCACCGTGGTTAAATGAGCTTGAAAGACACTATTATTTATTTCGTAATAAATATCATTTTAAATCTTGAATTATAGTCGTAAATGTTTATCAAAACTACGTGACTACTTCATCTTTAATAATTTGTTGCAGAAATACATAACTTTCGTATAATAGAAATTTTTTTCAGATTTCAAATAGAAAATAAATATGACATGAATACTGAAAATACTACTTTTCAAAGAACCGATGTAAACTATATTTCTACTATACGTGAGTTTTCAAGATCCAATTTGAACAAATATTTATTATGACTTTTATGAATGTCAAAATATGCGTTTTAGAGCAATCCCGGTTTATATAGTAGCATTATTTAAAGTTAAGACATATCTAATATGTAAAAATATCGTGATACGGTGTTTGTGATCGAACTTCTCCGAAAGGGCTCCACCGATTTTCATGATTTTTTATATATATTTGATAGGAACGACAATAGGTTGTAAAATATATTTCAGGCCCATATCCAGAAAAAAAATTATTGGTAAATATAATTTAAAAAAAAGTCTAATGTCACAATAAATTATAGTTATGAGTTCAGTACAGTGGCAATGATTAAATAATAATACATTAATAGTCTGAGAAAATTAGGTTTCAATAAATGTTGTTGATTAACTAACACATTTGTGTTATAAGTGAATCAATAGTTGAATTAAATAGATACATTAACCTCGAACCCAAGTCCTGAGGAAAGAAACAAAGAGTCATCAAAAGTTAAGGCTCCAAAATTTTAAACATTATTTAATAAATTCTTAAATATAAATAAAAATAAAATCTCATGTCACGGTGTTTGTGGTCGAACTCCCCCGAAAAGACTCGACCTATTTTTATGAGTTTTTTTGTATGTTTGATATGTATAAGAGTAGGTTTTAAAGTATATTTCAAGTCGCCAGCTTATTAGATTGTCTCTATCCAGAAAAACAAGACGTGAAAATTGGTGTATATACTTCTCTCTCCAAACAAATAATAATGAGTATCGTTATTCTGCAAAAATTTAATTAACTCATGGGGGTCAGGAGGGAAAATGTTTTTTTCCACAAATTTACAATTTTCCTGAAACTGAAGTAAACAAAAATTAAGAGGTTGAGTCCTTTTTTAAATGAATTAATACGTGAGTCGCAATTTTTGTCAAAATGGATGAAAAGGGGGTTACTATTGTTTTAGAAAGAATTTAATATATCCGAAATAGAAAGTAATACTGGTGTGAATCTTGATATACATACTCTTCTAAAATCAACAGAGTTTTATCAAATTGTGAACATTCAGGTATGCGATAGCGGGCAAGCGGTGAATGTTTCAAGAAAAAATGACTATTTTGGGAACTGAAAATAATACAGATATGAGAATTATAATATTAGTTCCTTAAATTTGATAGGTCATTATACGAAAACTCTGTTATTGCAGGAAGACGATGGGTGTCCGCAATTTTTTAGCAACAAAAAAGATGCAGGCGCGAAAGTTGGTATACATGCACTTCTCCTGAAATAACTAGAAATGAATTAATGACTTAGCGATAAATGGAATGTGGAGTATTTATTCATTGCATGAGAGGTGATAAATTGAATATGTTCTTAAATGTTTGCCAGTAGTGAGGGGGTGGGGTCACTATCAGATTTAGTGCAGGCAATATCTTTAAAAATTAGAAAATGTTAAACTTTTCAAATGATAGTTAAGACCTATAAAGTAACAATAAATTCCAAAAAAATGGAAAAAATGTATAAACCTTCAAATGTTAAGAATATTAAATACACCAAAACATCACAATAATATAAAATTTGACAAAATTATCAAAGTTATTGTGTCAAAAACATAAAACGAGAAAAATCTAAAAAAAAACGCCAAAAATAAAGATATCAGTGAAAATACAAAAATGTGAAAAAATACAAAAATATCAGAAATACCAGAAATAAATGAAACGTCAAAAATGTCATAAACCTCAAAAATATCAAAAATGTTTTAAAACATCAAAAAATAGCAATAAATAGCAATAACGTCAAAAAACCTGAAACGAAAACTAGCTCATCATATTAAATCCGAAAATATGTATTTTTAGAAGAATTTGTTGCCATATAATTTTCGCCCATGAATGATAATGTTAAAATGGATTTGAAAAAAATCTAAAAATTTAAGCGATGTGAATACTCGTATTACCATATTAAAAAATTTTCAAGATAAATATGTCACATAACCTGACTCGCCTAGCGTGCGCGAAGATAGGAGTGATTAATGAGGGCATTATTTGTAATGCTCGGGCATTATAAATAACGGCAAGCTACATCGGGCCAAGTGATATTATCTAAACTTCATTATTTATCAAACTGCCTGGGCATTATGAATACTGCTGTGATAATGGAGGAGATTGGAGGCTTGGTCCAGCTGAAGGTAGGTTTTAGCAAAATAAACGCTAAAAAAACAGACGCTTGGGGGGGGGAGTTGAGCCGCCCTTGGATTTGCCACTGTTTGGGCAAAGTATAATACAGATGCCTTAAGGGAGGAGGAATACAGGGGAGGACAAACGCCCTGCGATGACTGACTGCTGACTCCAATCGCTTCACTGCTCACCACATCGTGTTCCTTATTTTTGTTTACTTACCATTTTGTGTTATTTGTCTTATATTTTTAATTTGACTTTTAACAGCTAAGAAGTAGTAGTTTCTAAATATAGAACCCTTTCATAATAAGTACAAATTATTAACCTTATTATTTAAATTGTGCATAAAACGTCATGCCTAAATTAATCTGTTCCCTGCAAAATACAGCTTTTCAACAGCTTGCGGAGGATGATTATGAATGCAGACTCTATTTTTTTAATATTTCTTTTTCTGACGAAGGGTTTTTTTAAATGGATTTGCCACTAAACAATTGTAGATACTAGAACAATACCCACCCACAGGAAGAGAACAACCAACATATAAAACTATAAAATTATAGATTCTTTATTCGTGGAAGAAAATTTAACTGGAGACTTGTATTTGGACTTATTATTAGAAAATGTGATAAATACCCTTATAACTGAATCTTTAGAAAACTGAATGAATCAAGAAGGAACTTTGTTGCTAGACGAAGAAAAGCTATTTTTTCAACAGGAAGGAGCACCTCCAGATTATAAGCCTTGTCTGTACGAAATTGGCTTATTGAGAGATCTCCCGACCTAACGCTCCTTGACATTTTGAACATTTAATTTAAGTACAAGGTAATTCTAACGCTAATACAATATTAATAATAAATACATAGAAAATAATAATTATTTTAAATTAAAAGTTTAAAATGATATTACTCTGTAAAAATAATCTTATTGTAACAAATGATGGATCAAAAGATTGTCAAAAAGAGAACTTTAAAACAAAATATCACATGATACCCCCTTTGTATTTAAACTTTTAGAAGTGAAACTTAATTAAGATCTCGTGCCGTACCGATGTGCGGTTGTTCGTATCATTTCTCCGATAATTTCCAATTTTATTAAAGTTATAAGTGATATTTATTCATGAAATTGATATCGGAAAAATCATTCATTCTTGGCATATGAAATTAAGGTATTTTGTTGTCCGATTGTTATCAAATGATTTTTGTAGTTTAATAAATGAACCATTATCTGCAAATCAGCAATAAAAACCAAAAACAACGTACACTGACAAAAACTATTGTGATTTATCGGTAAATTCTTGGCAAACAGTGGCAGGACTTTGAATTTTTATCGCAATTATGGTGTGTGCTAAGTGTAAAAAGCACATTAATGGAGATGTTGCTGTCATTGCGTGCGATAGCTGTAACCGACTTGTGCATAGAGAGTGCTCTGACCTTAATGCTTCTGAACTTAAAGTGATGGATTTGAAAGGGAAGAGACTACTGCGTTTTTACTGTGAAGACTGTCAGGCCGGTGTGAAACTAATTCCAACTTTATTGGCCAAAATTGATAAACTTGAATCAGATTTAAACACTATCAAAAATGAGACTAATAATATAAATTTACAATCTGAAGATAATATTATGAAAGAAATCCATGAACGACAAAAAAGAGCATCTAACATTATGATTTATAATTTACCGGAAAAGGGTAAAGATTTGGATGATGTCAAAATCATTACAGACATAGCTTCAAACAACTCGAGAACATCGAACACATCAATTGTTAAGGTGACTAGGGTGGGTAAGCCAAATAAAAATGGCGCTCGTCCACTTAAAATAGTTTTTGATAAAATTTCTGATGCAATCAATATACTGAAAAATAAGAAAACTCTCAATGCGCGTTTGAAAATTTATATCGAGCCGGATATGACGTCTTCGCAGCGTGATAAGATGTCAAGTTTGCAGGCAGAACTTCTAGATAGGAAAAACAAAGGAGAAAATGTTGTAATTAAGTATTCCATTCATCACAACTTTAAACTAGAACTGCCCAACTTGACAGATGACTTGTTAAGCATCTCCCAAAATGTAAGGGGGTTAAACACCAAATTGGATGAATTTTATTCGTATGTAAGTGATGCAGAATGTGATATAATTGCCTTAACTGTGACATGGCTTCAACCAACTGTAAGTAACTCTGAATTATCTTCTGGCGATTATTTAGTCCTTAGGAAAGATCGAGACCTTATAACAACTAATCGCAGCACTGGCGGTGGCGTTTTATTGGCACTGAAAGACACTATTGAATCTACATATATTGATTTAACCAATATGGATTTAATGTTTAAAGATATTGATTTACTTATCTGTAAGTGTAAAATTAAGCACAGTATTTTTTATATTATCATTACTTATATTCCACCATCGATCTCAGTCGATGTTTTTTTGTGAATTTTTGGAATATCTTGAATGTTTAGATTTTTTACATACTGCAGACATTTTATTTTTTGGTGATTTCAATGTACCGAGCTATGTAGACTCTAACCCTAATGATAGAAGTGTGACTGCCTTACATAACTTCATGGATATATTTGCACTACAACAATTTAATAATCTTAGGAATATATCAGGTCGTATTTTAGATCTTGTACTATCAAATAAAGTCTGCATAGTTAGTCTTAATGACCCTCCAATTGTTAAAGAGGATCAGTATCATCCATCTTTATACCTTCAATTCAAAGTTGTGGAACATAACACAGTATTTCCAACGAATATAAATAAAAAAAGGTACAACTTCAGAAAAGGTAATTTTGTTCATTTATATCAACATCTGTGTTGCATCGATTGGACATTCTTGCTACGATATTCTAACGTTAATTCAGCCTTAGATGAATTTTGCAAATGTATTTATCTTCTTTTTGATTTGTATGTTCCCATTTTCAAAAATTTTAAACGTAATTTTCCCCCTTGGTTTGATAAAACAATAATTTACAATACCAAATTGAAAGAAAAACTTTTCCGTGAGTACAAACGCACGAAGGATATACAGTTTCTTAATGAATACAGAAATGTAAGATCCCAGGTCAAACGTCAAATAAGTATAGCGTATAAATCATATGTTAGTAATTTAGAAAATTCGGTTCTTATTAACTCACAGAAGTTTTGGTCTTATATTAATCTCAAGAAAAGAACTTCTCGTATTCCTGGCACAATGTTCAATGAAAATCAGTGCTTCCATGATCCACAAGAGATTGTCAATCAGTTTTCAAACTTTTTCAGTAGTGTGTTTGTCTCCACTAGTGACCCTGTTGATGACGACAATAATCAATTTGAAGTCCACTCTACTGATATTCTTAATATCAGCAATATCACTGAAGACGAGATTATTAATGCAGCCAAGAAACTCAAGAATAAAATAACCTCTGGCGCTGATGATATACCATCATTTCTTGTCCGTGATTGTATCTCTATTCTTGCATATCCTTTAAAACTATTATTCAATATGGCACTTGAGACATCGACTTACCCCTGTAGGTGGAAAATAGCCAAATCATCCCCGTATTCAAGTCAGGCGATAAGTCGCAAATACATAACTATCGCCCAATTTCTATTTTATGTAACCTATCTAAAGTCTTTGAATCTGTTTTGTATGGGCGCATCTACCCAGCTGTTCAACACTTAATTACGGATTATCAACATGGGTTCATGTGCTGCAGGTCCACCGAAACTAACCTTCTTAATATTACCCAACAGCTTTGTCAGTGTGTAGATTTTGGAGGGCAGATGGATGTGATCTATACAGACTTCTCAAAGGCTTTTGATAAAATGAATCATAATCGGTTACTACAAAAACTAATGTCACAATTTGGATTTTCC
Organism: Octodonta nipae; assembly: GCA_034190945.1. Taxonomy (NCBI): domain Eukaryota; kingdom Metazoa; phylum Arthropoda; class Insecta; order Coleoptera; family Chrysomelidae; genus Octodonta; species Octodonta nipae. Next base: position 57,676,670 of record CM067220.1, read on the forward strand.
CTTGATACTATGAAACTTTGCAAGTCATACATAGAGAATAGGCCGCAGTTTGTTTTTTTTAATGGATATATCTCTAACAGCTACACCTCCACTTCAGGTGTGCCCCAGGGCTCGAATCTTGGACCACTATTATTCCTCCTTTTTGTGAACGACCTGTGCAATTCTCTGCGTACTAATAAGTTACTCTATGCTGACGATCTTAAAATTTATCTTCCAATAACAACATTGGACGATTGTGCACGATTACAAAATGATCTTTCTAATCTTATTAGATGGTGTAAGAGTAACAAATTACCTTTGAATGTAGCAAAATGTAAAGTTGTCTCATTTAGTAGGAAAAAGACTCAATTAATATATCAGTATAAAGTCAACGACACTATGTTGCTCCGTGATACTACCACTAGAGATTTGGGTATAATTTTTGACTCCAGTCTCAATTTTATCGATCACATAAACTCAATGATTACTGAAGCTTACAAAATGTATGGGTTTATCATGCGGAACTGTCGAAGCTTTGAAAATGTTGCGGCTTTAAAAACTTTATATTTCAGCTTCATACGTACAAAGCTTGAGTACTGTTGTAACATATGGAGCCCACAGTATAATATTCATATTGTTAGAATTGAAAATATTCAGAGAAAATTCCTAAAATATTTAATGTATAGGGTGGATGGAACGTATCCAACAAGGGGAATAGAATACTCCATATTACTTACAAGATTCAATTTTCAAAGTCTACCCTCCAGAAGAGTTGAGAAATCCATAGTCTTAGTTTATAAATTGGTTCGTTGCCTAATTGACTGCCCTGATTTACTGGCTCTCTTGAATTTTTATGTGCCACAATACCAAGTGAATAGTAACATAGCCTTTTACTGTTACAAGTCACTTGGTTCGTTGCCTAATTGACTGCCCTGATTTACTGGCTCTCTTGAATTTTTATGTGCCACAATACCAAGTGAGGAGTAACATAGCCTTTTACTGTTACAAGTCACACACAAATTTACTTTTGAATTCACCATTAAATACTATGTGCCATAACTTTAATAAAATATCAAATATTTGTGACATTTTTCGTGATTCTCTGTATCACATAAAACATGTAGCTCGTCATACTTTCACTTAGTTCTAAGCCTTTCTCATTTTAAGATTATTAATTTTATTGTTATTTATATTTAATTTTAATAGTAACTGTTATTTTGTTAAACTTTTATACCTTTTGCTTTTTGGAATGATATGTATATGAATACTATTATAGTGAATTTGTACATTGCTCTGTAATTGGATTGTGAAATCTGTTGGGCAATAAATGCTATAAATAAATAAATAAATAAATCCCCGCTTAAGGGCTGAAACCGTTGGGTGACCGATACCTGTAAAATGTGTCCCCCGTAAATATAAATTAATGTGTGTTTTGTCTTGTCCTTTTAAAGATATTTTAAAAAATAATTTGGGTGGCTAGTTTTGAAATGAAAGCCCTGCATATTAATCAATGTTTATTTACATGGTCTCTCGACATTCTCCTCGCCTTCGATAATCTAGTGTGGACCACTTTCTCGAAGTCCATCAAAATCAAGGCGAGTAGTATTTGATAATCTCTACTGAGTTGGTATTTGTTACTTTCAGTAAACACTTTATAGACTACCGATAGAAGACTTATCGTGCTCTAACTGAAAATGGATTCTTTCTGCCTTTCTTGTGTGGTATGTGTCTGATTTCTATATATTGCGAAAATATTTGGGCGACATTCCGACGTTCCCTTTTGCCTTGTCATTGTTTATGTTTTTGACCGCTGACTCCATTTCTTACATGAGAAATTCTGGTCTTCCTTTGGAAGTAATCTGTATTTCTAGAGTGTCAGGGACTTTATATGGCTATCCTTCTGTTTTTCGGCTTTTTTTATCTGTTAATCTCATTACTTCCCTAGTACAGTTATTAGTTCTTTCATAGCATTAATACAACTTTTTCGATTTTTAGATCCAAATTGTACTAGTTTCTCGCTGTAATTGTTGTTACCTTGTTGTGAGATCTTTAAATAAGGTATCAATGGAATTATTGGGATATAAGAATATTGGATTTTTCGGCGATTTTCTGCAAAACTGTAGGTTGTAAGTCGCAGAAAAGGATATAAAACCACCTAGGAATCTTCTTTAATAGATTACACTTAAAAAACTATCCACATCGACAAAGGGTTTTATGAAAATCGACCAATACCTTAGGTAATCCTTAATAGATTAAACATTAAAAAACTATTCACATCCATAAGGAGTTATCGAAAAATCGACTAAAATATTAGGGATATTGGTCAATTTCCATGCACGCATGTGTTCATTCACAAATTTTATCACTTTCCCAAAAGAATTCTATTCCAAAATTTGAAGTGCACCACAGGAGAAGAAATCAGGTAGCATACATACAAAAAAAGCAAAAAAAAAAATACGCGACGAATTGATAACCTCCTCCTTTTTGGAAGTCGGTTAAAAAGGGTTTCCATTCATGCGACTAAAATACTGCCAACAATTATAAAAACCAGATGTAAATAAATAGGTTCAAACTAGCAAACACCTTATTTTTACAGTTGTTTTCTTAACTTTAGAAATAAATATATTTTTATAATATCTGTTAATTTTCGTTATAGGATATTGTACATGAAAAATACTTAGAATTCATTGCAGAATTCAAAAATAAAATAAAAACAAATATTTTCATTTGAAAATATGAAGTTGATGGTGACAATTTATTTCTGGCCCACCCTGTATAAATGAGTTTCTCATCACAAAAACCGAAGTGGCCGAGCGTTTTTCCATAAAACCAACACCTGAATTGTAAATGAATTTGTTCCAACCCACGCGTCCTCACTCTATAATAACATAACTGCGCCTTTTTAAACATTCAGGTTTATCATTCTAGTGAAGGAATACAAAGACTGATTGATATAACAAATTTTCCAAGAACTGTTCCTATGATAAATCCTTAATTGCCACACTTAAGGAAAAAAAAATTAGTATGTATATTTTTAATACATTATGAATTACATAAAATAATAATATTTCTACAGTTGATATCCTAAATAATAAATATATTTATGTCACTAGTAGGTAAATCATTGCAATAAAATACCTCAGTTAAAAATCTTCTTATTTCTGCAAATTTAAATATTATGTTTTGAAACTTTAATATTTACATATCACATGTAAAGTCGTTACTTGCGTTGGTAGAAAGTGTAGCAAATTCATAAATCAGGCAACACCGATGGAGGTCAGTACAACACCTGAAATGCTCGGCAAATGAGGTCCTTACGTATCTTGTATATCTACTAGTATATATAAATATATTTATATATATAAAATTTTAAATTACAAAAATTATTTCAAGCAATCTTACAGAAATATCATCTGGTAGACCTGGAGGTCAGACAGCCTCTTAAACTGTACGGAGGTGACAACTTAACACGTATACATATATATAGACTAATTCAGATTATAATTTCATTGACAACGACGCGCGACGTTAGGTTCAGACATTGTTTTTTAAATATACATCTTTTTGTTCTCAATGTTATTTCCCCAAAAAACAAAAGACATTAATTAAAATTGTATTTTTACTTTTTTTAATAAAATATGGGAAATGTCTCTTAAACAATTGAAGAACGGAACCTGTTTGTGACTTTCTTGATATGTAGAACTTTGATATATAAATTCCTCACTAGGGTAGCTTTGTAATATATTTCCTTTCATAACTGTTTTAGGTTAAACTTCAAACGTACAAAACTGCGGTCGAAACTGCTATTTTGCTACTGCGTATTGATGATATTGTATCTGGTTCAAAGAAGAAAGGGGATAAGGAAGCTCCCACACCAAGCCAAATGCAAAAGGAAGAAACTCAAGCAATTGCTGATTAAATAATTAATGACCTAAAATACATTATAATATAGATTTTCAACTTACCTTATTATAAACATGTCAGTGTCACCTAACATTATTAAAAAATATTCTTAAATGGATATTTTATTTGTAAGGATTTAATCAGAAATAACCATTAAATAACAAATGACTAATTCTGAGTAAATGAATTAAAATTTTGAGTTAATATATTAGATAACAAGTGTCTCAGCACTCGACGTTTCAACTCCTGCTTTGGAGCCGTTATAAAAAGTGAAAAAGAGTTTCAGAGTCTCAATCGAACTCGGGGCCTCCAATCTGACTACTCCCCAAGAGTCACTAGGTAATTGAACTGAGTGTGAATCTGCTCTAATTCTTTTATTTATATTCGGTTTAGACAAAGCGGTTGGCTTAGATATGTTGATGACACTCTTGTCATTTGGCCTCATAACAGAGATTCATTAGACTTCTTCCTGCAACACCTCAATGGCATACTCCTAAAATTCAATTTAGAAAGGAAATCAAGGCCAATTCTGCTCTCCCGTTTCTTGATCTCCTCATAACAAAAACCACCAATGATATATTCTCACATACTGTATATAGGAAACCAACCCATACCAATCGATACTTAAATGCCCAATTGAGTTATGTTTACTGTATATAGGAAACCAACCCATACCAATCGATACTTAAATGCCCAATTGAGTTCTGTAATGAAAACTTTTGACTCTTAGATCTATCCGATTAACAGATATTGACAATAGATAAAACGAACTTAATAATCTTAAACAACTTGGACAAAACGGTTATCATTCAGACCACATTGCGCGCAGAATTCGTCAATCTTAATAACCCCCGAATACACAAAGTCCGTCAGAAACAGAGCACCAACACCGGAAAGCCTTTAAGTTTAAAAACAGCTCCAAAACAAAACGGATTTACGTACCGAAATATCTAAAGAGCCCTAAAGTCAAAACCGAGACCATCATACTAAGGACATGAGACACCAACAAACAAGGCTTATTTATCAAGGGCACCATGGATAGTTGTTAGAATTCTACTAGGCACAATGTAGATACTATTTTCAATATCGACATATAAAAATCAGCAAGATGTTGAGGGACCCGTCGAGTATCCCTTTAGAACAAGAGACTCTCAAAACCTATGTGGGCCAAAATAACAGAAAAATCCAAGTCAGACATGATGAATTCCAGAACGCTATAAGAAAGTAAAATAAAACAACATCCAGTGCGGAATACGCCGCCACGACGACACACCGAATACGAAAGTACTAGAACCTCCGAAATTAAGATATAATTATTATTATATTAAGAAATAAGAGAGGCAATTGAAATCTCGAAAAGGCCTCACAGTCTAAACGCACTAAGGATGAGCTTACCAGTGATATTTAAGTCACCGGTATACCGGTGCCATACAAATCACCGTTTCTTTAAATAATATCAGAGATTTTGACATTAAACGCAGACTCAATGGTGACTTATTTTGCAGTCATGCAGTGCTGCTAATAATTATTAGTAATAATTTAAATACTATTTAGTATAACTAATTTGACTTAAACCAAAAACTCAAGCCAATTTAAATAACATATTTATCGCAATACTAGACAAACAGATAAACCCACACGACTAGCAAAAAATAACGATATGACTATACGAGGATTACGACTAATAGCAGGTACCGTGTGTCGTACACGTAGTTATCCAATTCGTTGGGCTGCGTAGAATTGGCTCGGGGTCAGATCATACAATAGAGAAGTCGCCGGTGGAATAGTATCCATCTCAGCAGAGGCGGCGCAAGAAGTAAACTTAATGTGGGCAAAAGTACATTTCGCGAGGCCTTCTGATGGTGCAAGAAGAAGGGACTATAAAATCAAAAATCATTTGAAATTAAGATTCGAGGCCCTTTACCCTGCGAGCCTCTTTGTCCCGGGAGGCCCTTAGCCCCGCGAGGCCGTGGGCGGTGCGAGACCCTTCCCTTACCCCGCGAGGCCGTGGTAGGTGCGAGGCCGTGGACGGCAGCCTACACCGCCCATGCCTTACGCCGCCTCTGCATCTCAGGGCGATACTATACGAGGTACCGGGCGGTATGCAGACAGTGAATTATTTCTTAATTCACTGCTTTGTGAATGATTAGATCGCCAGTAATAACAGCGACCATCTCAGTTGCTGGTTCAAGTCACCTGTATAGAAATAATATTGCACATCACTACAGCCGATTTTCGAATATGAGAAGGCCTATTTGGGCCTTATAATGGGTGCGTTCAGCAGATACAAACTGTTGTTAACGTTTGCTTACGTTTTATGTTTTGTGCTGCACAAAACATGAAACGTGCAGCACAAAACATGAAACGTACAGCACAAAACATGAAACGTGCAGCACAAAACATGAAACGTGCAGCACAAAACATGAAACGTTAGCAAACGTTAACAACAGTTTGTATCTGCTGAACTCACCCATATTGTTTCTAAGTGGTTTGAACCCAAGGATATTTTACAAAGGATTGCTTGATCAATGTTAAAAATTTTCGAAAAAAAAACAGCCACCTTGTGACGTATCACCGTGTGTTGGGCCCGCTCTCGAGTTAAGCGCTTACTCTGTTAACAGTTCATGAGTTTTTCTGGTTTAGTTTCGTCTGTTTAATGTGATATTGATAACAACTTAATTACAAAAGGTTATGTATGGTACAAATATTAACAGGCACTTTGTGACCGTTTGCTTTCGGAAAAATTTTGTTACGTCACTGTTTGAAATATTTTCAACCAGTAATAACCATAGAGGTATTACTGTAGAGTGAATTCGGTATGGTCGTTACTATAAGTGGCAGTGTAATAACAATAGAAAGAGAAAGACAATATCAGGGTGCGCTTGCTATGTCTCTACCCTACCAATAGTAGGCGTCACCACTGACACTGACCAATCAGGAACCACCCGCTTATTCTCTCTTTCTATTGCTATTACATGAATTTCGCTACTTCACTTGCTCTACAGTATAATACCTCTATGGTAATAACAAAGGTAATAACCCAAAGCAGTAGTTGTTTTTGATTGTCTGTCAGTTTTTTAAATGACATTTGAGGTTAGGTATTTACTATTTTATCATATACTTAATACTGATATACTGCTAGCAGAATCTATTCAGGGAATTGTAGCGATGTAGCGCTTTGTTAAAGCGGTGTACTAAAGAGTGTCTGCTTTACCCACAGGACTACAGCGCTTTAATAAAGCAGTAAAGCATATAAATTCTCCACTTTACCGCTTTATAACTAAATCAGCTGTCAAATTCTGTGTTGATATTACTCAAAAGTGTCGCCAACTAGTAAACATAACTAGTGAAAATAACTAGAAACAAAAGTTTTCATTCAGCGGAACCAAAGCGCTGTGGCGCTTCAGGGCTTTAATGCTATAATTCCCCGAATGCACCCATTGTTCTATGGAATCAGTTTTGATTCTACTCACAAAGCATCCACTTTCAGAGTGCCTTTAGAGCGTCAACTCCGATGTTATACATGAGGTTTGTTCCTACCCGATGCGAAAGCGTACATGTGACGATCACCGTCATGTGCATTCAAGAAAACCTGTTCCAACCAAGTTATGGCGGTTCAGTAAACAATGCATCATTGTGTTCCAACCAAATAATGTACTGTTTCTAGCATCGTCATTTCAATCCTTAGTGAAGAGCAAGAATCGTTTGGTGATTCTTACTGATCATGCGCAGTAGAAACTGTCAATAAATTAAGGTTATGGAATGCAGGTCGCAGAGTTGAGACCAAACTTGTCAGAAAACCGTTCCAACTAATATTTTTTGTGATTGTACAATGGTAGTACGTTGAACGGTGCTAAATTCGCTGTTGCGCACAAATTTAATGCAGGCAATTGCGTGAGAGTTTCATGGAGGTACGGATACTGTACAAAAATATTGTTTTGCGCCATCTGACGCTCGGACCGAACACCATAATTTATAAATTTAGATCGGCCGGTAATTCAGTAATCTTATAATTGACATTTATAGTTTTATATTTAATAGGTTAGGTATAATATAAACACAATATATAAAAAAATATTTGTTTTATTCTGTAAAATGTAAGTTATAGATATATACATGACTAGATGTAAACATTGAAAACACTACAGTAGGCTTAAATAAAATCCTTAAAATTCTTGAGTGTTAGGAGAATACAATGCAGAAAAAGAGAAACAACTTTTATACATACATTATACTTATATTAGCTGTTAAAAAGGCTATCCAAAAACAAAATCAAATTTGATGTATATGCTGCTTCTAAGAGCAAACTAAATTTGTCCTTAATTTCTGAAAAGAGAAAATACATATTAATTTTGCCAAAGAGGACATAGTATTAAAAACTCACCCCATTTTAAAAGCTGTTCCATTAAACTGCCTGTTCGATATTCGTTGGTATAGCTTTGTGCACATTATAACTATAATTTTCTTGCTGTTGTTCCTCCGTTAATTTGATAATTTTGATGCAGCAATCTGCTGTGTCTTTCAATAAAGATTTAATAGCAAATTGATTTGCATGCGCAATGGCTTTAAACCGTCGTACAGGTGAGAAACGTCTGACTGATGATGTTATGCGCTACCTCTCTTTCACTCTACCTTTAATATTTACCATCTTTAACAGCCGACAACCCTTATTTGCGACCAGATTTAATTAGGCAATCGTATATCATAATAAACAAAAAATAGCTTTAATTTGATATATAAATAATAAATGTACGTTATGAGTGTATAAATGTAACAAAATCATATCTATGTTAACCTGGCTGCGAAGATGTGCGGCCAAGTGCGCAACGGCAACCGTGATTTTTCAGAATCTTTACATATATTGTCGTGAAGTGGACGATATTTTATTGAAAAAACAAGTCGGTGAATTTTTTTACCAAAAATCAATTACTTAATAAAAAATATTAGCGGCCACATTTTAATAGGTAACCTGGTAGATAAATATTCTCCTAATCACAAATATGCGTAAAAAATTTGGTTTTTAGCAAACAGTCTCGTACTCTGTGTAGCGCCTTCCATTTGGCAAGCACCACTTTTTACCATTCCAAACAAATATAAATAAATGTACCTACAATATGGCGGGTCACTTACAATATGGCGGGTCACTAAAAATCTCTTTGTTTGAACGTTCTCGAATTGATGATTCGGATTCGGTTCATATTCGAGTATTGTCGGAGATGAATGACGAATTTATCTCATTGCAGATTTCTACAAACTACAGGTGACTGTAGCGACATCTATGCAGCCGGACCGAGCATAAAAGTATTTGACCTTGGTATATCAAGTATGTAAGGTTGGACTTCTGGTGTAACCTTCGGGGTGGCTGCACGTGTGTGATTGTCCTAGATTAAAAAATAGGTTTAGTTTTGTGAAAATTTTTGAAATTACCCCCGATTCGATTGTTACCTTTTCACTGATACTTTTCATATCTATATAGACGCTTTGAAAGTGATTGAAGACGCTCTAAGAATGAATAGTTATAATTAGTGTAGTGCGTGTTTAGCCGGAAGTCAAAGGCTGCCCAGATCCTGTACATAGTTTTGCAACGATATTTAATTAAGCATTAATCGAGTTTACATAAAGAGTTGACAAGTGAAGATTCATATTTCGACGTTATATAAACTGGGCAGATTAAAAATTGGTTCTATTTGAATTATTGAAATTGTTAATGCAGAGGAGGATGGGTTATCCCAGACGCATTTAATTATGCACCTCTTCTAACCTGAAGCTGGCTAAATGCGTCCGCAATGGCCAATAGAGTGACGAAGAAGAAGAATAAGAAGTATGGGAGGTTAAGTAAAAGGAGGACACACTCCACGGTCCGTAAACTCTATACGGTTGCCTACTGCGTCGTACTAGCTGACGTCACAAGTATCTTAAATTTCTTTGTGTATGGTTGTGAACATTACCTTATTCTTAGTGTAAATAAACATCGTTTCTCACATTTTTTTATCGTTTCAGCTCTATTTTGTATTCCATAATAATTATTTGTAAAGTATTTATTTTTTTAATATTTCAATTTTAAAGTGAATAGGTATATTGCCTTTATTGGAGAACGTACAGCGGAAATTTTGTGTTTCTATTTTTTTTTTCTATTTATAATGCGTATCCTGAAAGAGGTTATGATCAGGCCACTTTATTAAGACTAGCTGTCGCCCAGTGGTCGAAATTCGACCAATTGTGTCAATATCTCTGGCAGGTTAAGTAACATGAAAATTTTATCGTGACATTCTATCCTAGGACTTTAGGGAGAACAGCAATTACACAGAACGGATCCAGATTCGGAACCTCTGTGTGATAGTTTCCTCGAAAATCCTAGATGTCTGTCTTACATCTCGCTTCTACAAATAAGTAACGAAATTCAAGTTTTTTTCAGATATAGTTCATAGAACTTTATTTGTGTTCAAATTCGTAATTCTTAATTTAATATGACAACAATTCAACTGCTAATGGGCTACCCTACATATTTATTTTTTCTAACCCACCTGTATAGCTATAATTGCACTCAATTCTCTAACATTTATTAAAATCCTCATTATAATAATTTTATCTCATTATATGTTTCCACCACCCTGTATATGGAACTGCTTATGGACCACGCATAATATTTTTTAACATTTTTCAACCACCGGGTAAACCATTCAGTATATGCCACTGCCTATGACCCACCATATTTACTCTTTTGGTTTATGAAATTTTTAATTATCTTCTGTAACTATAATTCTACTCCGACCTATATTTCAATCATTATATATATGGAACTCTTCGTGGTCTACTCATAAATCATTTCCTTTTCTAACATTTTTTATCACCATCCTGTATATCTATAATTCCTCTTACCCTATATTTCATCTTAACTATATATACAACTGCTTATGGGTTACGAAATGTTGCATTTCCATTTCCGCCACCCTGTATATGCATCTATGTATAACATTTTTTGCACCACCCTGTATAACTGTAATTTTACGGCACCTTCTATTCCAAGAACCCTGTAAATTCAACCGCTAAAATGGGCTTCCCTATATAATTATTTTATTAGTTATAATTGCACTCTACTCTATATTTTAAACACCCTAAATATGCAACTGCTTATGTGCCACCCATTAAAAAAATGATGTCTAACATATCTGGAATCGCCCTTTATAATTATGATATTCAACGATTACTTTACCCACTAAACAATAACAACGCTTGCATGTCACTTCCAGAAGTACATGCTCTAAGTATATAACAGCATTGGTCTGTCTATATATAATTACTCAATGGTTTGGCATTGACATTATTGACGTAAATAATGAATTTTTATTATATTTTATTTAAAGAATGAACCAATATTATAAATTAAGATTAGGATTCTGCACTGAAGGTCGTCAGTAGCTACTAAACAAAACAAAAATGAAGAAAATCGGTTGAGAAACAGAGGAGAAAATGGTACCTAATCGTTTTGTCTTAGCCTATTTATATATAGATTATTTAATGTCGACAGCTTAGAAATTAGACGAGCATTTTTATCAGTTAAATTCTTATACAATCTTATTCATAATAAAATAAACTGTCCTGATTTGCTTAGCAAACTTAACTTTCATGTTCCAAGATCTTGTATAAGGACTAATAACTTCACGCTTTTTAGGGTTCCGTATATGCAATATATATCACTCCGGATTTCCGCCTCTGTCACATCACAGCAATTTTCTCCTAAACTACTGGACGGAAGAAGTTGAAATTTGGTATGAAGGTATAGTTTGGTGACCCGATCAGGAGTACATATTAAGAAAAAAGAAATTTTGAATTTAGGGGTACTTCTGGGGGGAAAAACTAAAAAATCGACCGTTCCCCCCCTGATCTCCGAAACTACTGAACCTAAAATTTTGAAAAAAATAGGAAATATAGAACGTTGACCGAACTTTACAGGAAATATAAGGAGAAACCGTTAATATAAATTTTAGGGGGCAAATTATAGATTTAAATGAAAATTTAAAAATTAAAAATTTTTAAAACGCATCATGTAATACATCAAATGAAAGGTCTCATTCTGAGGAACACGAATATATTTTTTTCATATTTAAAAAAAATTAATTTAAAAGATATTAAAGAAAATATACCAAAATTTACCCATTCCCCCCCCCCCCCTTATCTCCGAGACTATAAAACGTAAAGTTTTGAAAAAAATAGATGTATAGAGTCTGAGCTGAAGTTTACTGGAAAAATAAAGAGAAATCTCTACTTTTAATTTTGGGGGGCAAATTACAGAATGAAATGAAAAATATAAAATTAAAATTGTCTCTAACGCATCATGTTATATATCAAATGAAAGGGCTCATTATTACGAAAACAAATATATTTTTTTCATATTTTTAAATTAAATTAATTAAAAGATATTAACAAAAATATAAAAAAATTTACCCATTCCCCTCCCCTTATCTCCGAAACCATAAGCTGTAAAATTTTGAAAAAAAATATAGGTATAGCGCCTCACCTGAACTTATACTGGAAAAATAAGGAGAAAGCCCTAATATTCATTTTGGGGGGCAAATTATAGAATTAAATGGAAAATAAAAAATTAAACTTGTTTCTAACGTATCATGTAATATATCAAATCACAGGGCTCATTATGACTAATACAAATATATTTTTTAATTTTTTTCTAAATAGATATTTTAAAATATATTAAAAAATTACCTATTCCCCCTTTATTCCCCAAACTATAAGACCTATATTTTTTTATTTACAGGAAAAATATGAAGAAACCTTTAATATTAATAATAGGGGCCAAATTATAGAAATAAACGGAAAATAAAAAATGTTTTTTTAACATGTCATGCAATATATCAAATGAAGGGGCTCGTTATGAGGAATACAAATATATATTACAAGATATTAACATAGAATCCTCATTTCTCGCTTTATTTCCGAAACCATACTACCTAAAATTTTGAAAATAATTAGGGGTACTGGGGCTCACTTGAAATTTATAAGAAAAATTATTAGAAAACCTCCATGGTAATTTTAGGGACAAATTATACAATTAAATGAAAAATAAAAATTCAATTTTCAAACGAATCATGTAATATATCAAATAAAAGGCTCATTATGTGAATTACAAATATATCATATTTTTAAATCATTTGTTTAAAAGATATTAGCAAAGATATTATACATCGACTTAATTCCCATTTTAGAACCTATTTAAATTTTGAATAATATATTTTATTTGTATTTTTAAATAATTTGAATAACAGATTTAATAATTTATAATTTAAAACGACCTATTTTGCCCTTTATCTTCCAATCTATAGAGCCTCAAAATTCAGACAGTAGATTATAAAAGGCTTCCCTGAAAGTTTATTAGTAAAATAAAACTCTAATGTTAATTTTTGGGGACCAAATTAGAAAACTAAATACAGCGAATCTTGAAGGTGGTACGGAACGCTTAGTATGCGAGTGCAACTCGCACTTGACCAAATTATTTATATATCAACTGCCAGAACCAACATCATGATAAAGTCGCCGTTATATAATATGTGTAGTGCGTTTAATAAATTTTGCGATTTGTGATATTAATTTTATATATTTGTGATATTAATGTTAGTGCTCTAAATCACTTAATAACATGTCTAAGAGAACGATTTTGACATTATTTACAACTAGGTAATTAACTCGTTATATATTGTGTTCTTCTGTATTTTTTATGTAACCCTATAAATGGGAGTTTTGTCCTGTTGGGTAATAAAGATTATTTTATCCCCGTCTTGACCATACAATGTATGGCAGCATATTCCCTCTAAGGCACGCTATGCGTGCCTTTATGGGAAAATTCACTAATCCCCAGATATCCTAGATATCAAAAGGGTTTAGCTCTGTGGGAGCCTTTGCCAGGTTTTCAGGCCCGTGTTTAGAGTCGTGGCAGCAGTTTCCCATAAACTTCCTGACCGTCCGAGCTGTTCCTAACAGGACGGCTTTTTGCATTTGTTGGTAAAAATGTTCGTCCAGACCGAGGGATTTTAAATTGTTTAATAGATGTTTTGGAACTAGTCCTGTCGTTGATATAACAATTGGTACAGTTCGTGTCTTGTTCATGTCCCACTGAGTCTTTATTTGAAATTCCAAATCCCTATATTTGGTTATTTTCTCAGCCTGCTTAATATTTATATTATTGTTGTTAGGAATTGCTATGTCAATTAAAGTTGTTTTCCGAGCGACTTTATCTACGAAAACTATTGTGTGCAACAGTCCGATCAGTCAGTATCGTGCGGTCCCAGTACAGCTTGTAGTTGTTATTTTCTAAAACAGATTCTGGTTTGTATTTATAGTATGGTAATCTTACCGACTGTGAATTCCAGTGAGTTGATATATTTACTCACAGGTAAATTCATCTAAGTCATAGAGATAATGCCTAAAGATAGAAGCATTAAAGGTATGGGCGCGAGAAATCGGAATGCTGGATGACGGAGAAAGGAAACCGAGTGAACGTATCTTTGTCTAGTGCTTCTTTGAATATATCAATTTTTATGATAGTCGTCACTTGACTCATGATCTGTGACTTGACTGACGCAGTGTACGCACTCTGGAATGACGCAAACGGGCACAAATCAAAAGCAAGCTTAGACAGTGTTAGATACTCCACTTGGTTTTCTGCTTCTCTCAAGGTGCATTTTTTATTGCAATTCCTGTTCATGTAACATGTAACAGAAAACCTAACGGACCTAGTAGTATAACAGGATTATTAAATTAACAGTTTTTACTGCATGGAAAAGTATTAAAAAGGAATTCTTTTATAGTACGATCTTAAACCATCCTGTTTTACTGTCGCACCCTGTTATAGCACACAATACAACGAAAACATTAAATAAACATTCATTTATTTTACATTATTATTTGCAGATATTTACAGCTAGATTGTTTAACTGTTCTGACCTTTATTCGATCATTTGAAGCATTGTACATTTATCTGTCAAATTATTACTTTACTGATTTGTTGAAAATTTAAAAGATAATTATGATATACACATTGCAAGAACGTGTTGAGCTGGTAAGTCTTTATTACCAAAATTAAAATTGTGCTTGATCTGCTGCAAGGGTTTTTAACCAAAACCATCCCGAACGTAACGTTCAAGGCAGTAACCAGAAAAAAATTTCGGGGGGTTGATTCTTCAAGGAATTTTTTTGGATGATGAATGGGTTGACTAGAACCGAAAAAGTTATTTTTCTAATCATGTACCTCCAGTATATAAGAAATGTATAGAATAAAAAAATATATTTTTATGAAAAAATTGTTAAATCGTTAAAATTGAGTCTTCAATCCCAAATTTCGGAGGGGTTTGAACACCCGAACCCCACCCCCCGCTGGCTACGGCCTTGGTAACGTTCGTCATAAATACGTATTGGACTTGATTTTAAAATTTGTTGCGAGGACCTCAGTAATGAATAAAAAAGAGGTCCCATTGGAATTGTAAATAATGAAGGGGTAGCTGTGGCTACATTGGTCCATGTCCAACTTATACCAAACACGCAGTCTGTCCAGCAAATCTCTGCAGCTTCCGGTATTAGCAAAACTAACGTTTTTAGAATTTTGCATAAGCTCAAATTCCATCCGTACAAAATTAAATGACTTCATGAATTGAATGAGGATGATTAGGATCGAAGGCAAGAGGTTTGCAAAATTATGATGGAAAACCCGAAATTCTTGTACAATGTTTGCTTTTCGGATGACTGCACCATTTCACTTCATGGGGAGGTCAACCGACATAACTGTAGATTTTGGAGTGATGCAAATCCTCATTTATTTCGAGAAGCTCATAGTCAACATCCGGTAAAACTAAACGTTTGGGCAGGGATTTTGGGAAATCATCTAATTTTATTCCTGGTAATTTAAATGATAAAATTTATCACAATATATTGGAAAATGAAATTAATGCATTGATAATAGAAAAAATAGAAAATGATCCTCTACTACTTGAAGAACAATTGCATTTCCAACAAGATGGAGCTTCTCCTCACTACGCCGCACTACTTCATCAATACCTCGATTTGGAATACCCTGGTCGCTGGATTGGAAGAAGAGGTCTTATAGAATTGCCTTCCCGATCACCTGATCTGAACCCTTTCGATTTTTTTTTGTGGGGTGTCATATTAAATCCAAAATATTTATGACTTAGCCTGAGAATTTGGACGAACTACGTCAACGAATTATAGCGGAGTGTCGTCAGATAACACCGACTATGCTAAACCATGTCGGAGACGGCTTTCAGTCAAGGTTGTACTATTGTATGGAAGTCAATGGAAGACACTTTGAACATTTGCTTTAGAGGCATTGTATTGTAATGTAATTTCGTTTTTTTTAATACTCTTTTATTATTACATGCACAGAAATTGCAATAAAAATTTTATTACGACGATATAGTCCATAAAATGGCTTTCAAATTTTATACGACAACACCTATTTTCCCTATCTCAAATATCAAGGTCATTGAATTGGCGTGTTTATGTTGAATGAGCGCAAGCGCTAATTTACCTCAAAAAATTTCCCCCTCAAAACAAAAATCGACCTAGTTTTGCTTATTGCAATAGTTTTAAAAATAACCAAGATATTCAAGGTACTCGTAACTCGTTTGAGATGGAATACCCTGTATAAATTATGTAGGCAAGTAAACGTTTGAATTTGTTTAATTCTTTCAAATAAACAATTTTTTGACACGTATTCTAGTATTAGGTACCCCAACCTGTTATATTGTTGACTTTGATTTTCTATTTTCTGACTGAATATTTCCTTCTTCCGTTTAAAATCGTCGAATGACTTAATTTTGATACTGCGATCGACTTTATTAGTTTTATAACTCGGACACCTAAAGTCAGCAAAACAATTACTAGGGTAAATCATATATCAACGGAACTTTTTTTCATACATTTATTGAATTACATTAAACAGAAATCATTGAATTATCATTTTTCAATATGGAGGGTATATTGATCTACACACTTTTCCGACCGATTTGGGAGTTTCAGTATTTTCTTTCCATAGAATTTTTGAGGGCGAGTTGCAAGCCAACTGCGCATGTGCTCCTCGACTTCTTCATTTCTCCAAATCATTTTCCTCTGGGTTATTCCTTCAGAGGCACGAACAAAAGGTGGTTACAAAAGGACAAGTCAGGGCTAAAGGAGGGTGATCGACGGTTTCTCAGCCCATTTCTTGCAGTGCGGAATAACTGGCAGTAGTAATCCACATTCACTGTACGTTGGGCATGTAGAAAATCCATCAGTCAAAAATATCGTGGCAAAGACTTTTCCAGGTGAGAGACGAGTTTTGGCCTTTATTCTTGTTTCGCTACGTTAGACGATGCGCTTCAAAAAGGCCTTCCCTCCTCGCTGAAATCTAAAGTCTTTCAACGATCTCCTCTCTCACATTCTTTTTGTTTACCACTCAAACAAAATTTTAACCAATGTATCACCTTTTTCATAAGAATAAATTTTATATTTATACAATTTTATATATCCTGGAAATACATTAACAAAAATATCAATTTTGCAGTTCTAATCAACCCATCACCAATCAAAACAATTATCCAACCTACCCCAAAAAAAATTTCTGACTAGAGCGTTGGATGTAACCAAGCATCAAATTAAGATTGCCATAATTAGCATCTGTTGCCAAAGGGTTGAAATAAGGACGAGATCCTATAAAGAAATGTAATAATGTGCCGTGATTTTCTCGCTTCTGGCAATCGGAAGAATAAAAGTTGACATAGTAAGTAGTCGATAAAAAAATTGCCAAAAGTTTTGCGAATAGCCAAGTAACGTTAAGGACTAGAAAATTTTATGGAATATTCAACTTTTTTTTTTCGCCATTTTGTTTCTTCTGGGTTTTGAATTATATACTATTTATGATGAGTTCAACGTGATACTATAGGTTCGTTCCAACAGACCGAAATACCCGATAATCTTCGTGCGCGGTGACGAGTTACCCTTTACAATGTGGTTAGGTGCAATGCAATTACCGATTGCTTATCGGTTTTACGTCGGGTAGGAACACGCCTTATAATTGGCATTACTGTTGGTCGTGGTCGAACCAAAGCCAGAAGTCCCAAACATGCAAAAAATGAAATAAAAATTCCCATAATTTTGTTTTTTATGCCATTGGGCATATAACTAAAGAAGGTTAAACTAAAACCATTTAACAAAAGGCATAAGCGTCGGGGTGTTAGAAAGTGTTATTCCAATACCCTATAACAAAAGTCAGAAGTGTCGAATGTGGCCTTCAAATAGAAAATAATTTAACAAGGTAAAAATAAATTATAATCTGACCTAACTTAACAACAAAATATACTGATAGCGCTGGCGCATCGAGGTCGGCGGTTTGTTGCTTTGATACAACTCTCGAAGAATCTCACTTGGTCTCGGTGGATCATTGACGTTCTGGAGAATTCCGAGAAGAAATATATAAATACGGAGAGCTGAGGAAACATTCATTCAGTATTCGACTGCGGTATAGTTTAGATAAATAGTTTTGTGAATGTAAATTGTGTTAAAGTAGTGGAAATAAATTAGAATGAGTTGGACTGTGTTTTTAAATAAATCCAAGAACTGAACCCGAGTGTGAAAATAAAAACATTACAATAGTAATTTAACTTTGATTAAAATTTAAATAAAGCTGTGCATCTGACTGTATGAACATGGACCCTTTTCTAAATTCCTAGCTTTTCATTTCCCAAATTCGCTTCTCTATACAGAGATCTCGGCTCTTATTATAGCTCCAGCAATAGTTAAATGGTGAAAGTTTTAGAGGAAACTTAATATATTTGATATCTGGTTTCGGACTTACGATCGGTCTATTTGAAAATAATCAAAAACCAAAAATGGCGGATTTTGTTTTTCGGCGATAAATCCGAAACGGTTAATTTGGTAGCTGTCAAGATGTGACATTATTGGGACATTTTTTTAAGACGAATAAGATAGCATGTAAGACATGTCTCAATCGTTTTTTGTTATCCCGCAAACCTCCTCAACTTTCATTTTTCTTATAACCGCGATATTACATTTTTCAATTTTTGGAAAGAGCGTAAAATTTCCTGTCTACTGATGTCTCACAAGTACATAAAAGATCAGTATCCTCGTAAAGTAAAGTTCGTAAAGTTAGGCCTTAATTTTTCTAAGTAGTCCATGATTTATTTGTAGCAAAATAACATTAATACATATGAAAGTAATGTATTGTTACGAGAATTCATCCGACAGCTGGTGCAATCGGCCATCAACCAATTCGTGGAAGGGCCATTATTCCAATCCGAAATGTTTCGTCCCTCAACAGGCCGACCGCTGCCGTTATTGGGAATTCCCTTAAAGCTTCCAGAACATGAAACAGTTTCCCGATGGTTCGTGGACTTACCAGACAATTCGGAAAGAAATATATAAATAGGACAGCTGGCGAGAGGAGGCATTCAGTTTTCGACGGTCGTATTGTGTAGTTAAGAAAAATTGTAAACAGTAGTTTAGTGGAAATAAATTAGAGTGAGTTGGACTGTGTTTTTAAATAAATCCAGAAACTGAACTGAACCCGAGTGTGAAAATAAAAACATTACAGTGGTGTCACGTATGGGGTTTATTTGTGGAACTTTAGAAGTGGAAAATAAATAGACTGACAATGTTTAGAAACGTGAATTTGGACCAATTGAAAGTGACGGACTAAAAAAAGAACTTGAGGAAATGGATTTAGAAATTAGTGGAAAGAAAAGTGAATTAGTACAACGGCTACGAGATGCTCTAATAAATGAAGGTAATGATCCTGATACTTATTTGTTTGAGATCTCTGGTACAGGGGACATGAGCATACTATTAAAACAAATGGAAGAAAATTTTAAAAACTTGAAAGAGGCCATAGAAGATAAAATGCTAGAAAATTCTAAGGCTTTAGAGGATAAGCTGCAAACATTACAAGATAATTCTCATATCATGAAACAGGCGTTAGAAGACAAACTACTAGAAAATTCTAAAACCCTAGAAGATAAATTGAATTAAAAACTTGAAAGAGGCGTTAGAATATAAATCAGCAGAAAATTGTAAAATCCTGGAAGACAAATTACTCGAAAATTCTAAATCCCTAGAAGAAAATTTGAAAAGCATGGTACAGAAAAATTCAGCAATGCTGGAAGAGAAAATATCCGAGAATGAGGCTCAGATAGAGAAGCTAAAGCATATAATGGAGGGTGAGATCAGCAAAATAAAAGAACAGGTAGTCACAATGCAAAGAGGAGAAACACAATCAAAAACCGAAAGCAGAAACAGTACAGAGGTAGTGGATTCAAAAATTGGCCTCGAGGGGACAAGACACAAAATGAAACTTCCCCAATTTGATGGAAAATCGTCATGGACTAATTATCGGCGCCAATTCGAGGCTGCAGCAAAGCTAAACGGATGGTCGGCAGAGGAGAAAGCAATAGCATTAACCCTCGCTTTAAGATGGAATGCTACAGATATTTTGCAAACGTTGAGTTCCTCGGCGCAAGAAGACTAACAACAGCTGGTGAAACACTTAGAATTGAGGTATGGCCAGACACATTTGGAGTACGTCTACCACTCCCAATGGAAAAATCGCGACCAGAAAGCGAATGAATCGTTACAAGAATTTGGAGCTGGTATTGCCCGTCTCGTTCGCCTTGCCTATCCAGCCACACCGGAAAACGTAATGGAACGGTTAGCAGTCCAAGCGTTTTTGGATGGACTCCGAGACCAAGAAGCCAGACAAGCATTGATACTAGCTCCACCGACTCAATTAGTGGAGGCACTGACTCGAGCTCTGGAATCTTAGGCAGCGAAAAATACCTGTAGAGGTCAGGGCAGGGAAAGAGAATCAGAAGATCGCGGAAATGTTGATGTCGCTGTAAGGAAGATAGTAGAGGAAGTCCTTACAAAACAAAGACTAACGAGATGTCGGAAGTGTCGTAAGGTAGGCCATATCCAGAGTCGTTGCAAGGAGGGCAACGGAGTACCGACTTCCTTGTCACAACTTCGCGTTGGAACGAACTACAAGAACGCTGATGTCTTATCCAAGAGACCAGGTCCTGATAATTGTAAACATGGTCAACGAACCGAAAGCAAAAGAGCTGCTCTCTGTAGAACTACTGCCGTAGATGACCATTGGCAATTTGAGGAGATCCGAAAAGACCAGAGATTAGATCCAGATTTGAAAGAGGTTATCCGGTGGAAGGAAGATGTCCGCAAACCTACGTGTCAGGAGATTTCCCGTTTCTCGCCAACCATTAAGTAATACTGGGCTCAGTGGAACTCCCTCATCCTGGAGAATGGACTTCTGAACGCGTCCTGGAAACTCTAGAGGAACGCAAGGACAGAAAGCAGATTGTAGTCCCTAAAAATAGGAGACCAGAGGTTTTGCGAGAACTACATGACGGTAAAACCGGAGCACATCTGGGAGTGACCAAAATTCTGGGGAAGTTGAGGGAACGCTTCTATTGGGTGAACTGCCAAGCAGATGTTAAGGATTGGTGCCGGAAATGTACAGTTTGTGCAGCAAGTAATGGGCCTCAGAAGCGACCAAAAACTCCCATGAAGCAATATAATGTGGGCAGTCCATTCGAAAGAGTAGCCATTGATGTTGCCGGTCCATTTCCTGAATCCGACTCTGGAAATAAATACATTGTGGTGGTTATGGACTATTTTAGTAAATGGGCCGAAGCGTATGCCTTGCCGAATGAAGAAGCCTTGACCGTTGCTGATGTCCTTGTCAAGGAATGGATCAGTCGTTTTGGTGTTCCCTTGGAGTTGCACTCAGACCAAGGTAGAAATTTTGAATCTACCCTTTTCCAAGATGTCTGCAAACTTCTGAAGATCAATAAAACACGGACGACAGCATTACTCCCGCAATCTGATGGGATGGTAGAACGGATGAATAGGACTATTAACCGCCATTTGTCAAAAGTAGTCTCTGATTACCAAAGAGACTGGGATCAGTACCTTCACTTGTTTCTAATGGCATATCGTTCATTTGTGCACGAGTCCACGGGTCAGACCCCGGCAAGCGTTATTATGGGACGAGAGTTACGACTACCGTTATGCCGGAAGTCATGACGGCGAAGTTGACCAAGCCCAAGTCCGCAGCATCCAACCACCGATGACCAACGAACAGTTTATTGCACTGTACTCTAATGGGCAGAAAGTGCAGCACGACGTGACCACAGAGTAACCCCGAGAGGTGCCCATAGAATATGCCCTAGCTCATTGTGTGGCTCGAGATCTCCGGATGTCCAGAGGAATAGCCAAGGTGTTTGCCAAAAAGTTCGACCAGTTCCAGAAACTACGGGAGCAAGTTCCAGCGGTAGGAAAGGTCCTTCATCTCGAATATAAGCAACCAGTGGGTACCAGAGACATCTTTTATTTGGTAACGAAAACATTCTCGCAGGACAAGCCAACATATAGCGATCTTTGGAAGACTCTGGTAGAATTGAAGAATGTGATGATGGAGAAGAATCTGATGAAATTGGCGTTCCCAAAGATAGCCTGTGGGTTGGATGGAGTGAATTGGAGGGTGATGAGAAGTATGATGGAAACAATCTTTCGATTTAGTGGCATCGACATTTTGGTATGCTGTCTCAATATTCGCAGGCCAGATTCGAAGACCGTTGACTGTTACTTCCACCAAACTTCCCGTTGTCGAAATGGAGAGTCCTGCAAATATCGTCACACCAGGAAGGATTCTGGGACATTCCGGGACGAAATGGTCATAAGGAGGGGACAATGTTACGAGAATTCATCCGACAGCTGGTGCAATCCGCCATCAACCAATTCGTGGAAGGTACGTTATTCCGACACTTCTGGGAATGCGAAATGTTTTGTCTCTCAACAGTCCGACCGTTGCCGTTACTGGGAATTCCCTTAAAGCTTCCAGAATATGACAGAATTTCCCGATGGTTCGTGGACTTACCAGACAATTCGGAGAGAAATATATAAATATGGACAGCTGGCGAGAGGAGGCATTTAGTTTTCGACGGTCGTATTGTGTAGTTGAGATAAATTGTAAACAGTAGTTTCTGTGAATATAAATTGTGTAAAGTAGTGTAAATAAATTAAAGTGAGTTGGACTGTGTTTTTAAATAAATCTAGAAACTGAACTGAACCCGAGTGTGAAAATAAAAACATTACAATATTAAAGCATTGAATTTTCAATAGAACATGATTCATTTGTCGCAAAAAACTTTAAAAAGTAATATCTTAAACGTATTTTCATTAGAACATGAACCTAAATAACGACTTCTCAACAAGTCAGAATTAATATGTCTCGTAATACACCCATCCATGCTGGTAATGTAAAATCTAATTAAGTTCTTAACTGCTTCGGTAACTAGGTATTAATCTACAGAATTGCGAATTGGCGTCCATTTACATCGAGACATTGTTAACAATTGGTGACTGTTTTTCGTACAACTTAGCAAGTGTATTTTCAATAATACAACTTCTTAATGTATCCAAAATTCCGTGTCTCAGGTAAGACAGATTAAATTACCAATGACTCCACATCAAAACGTTACTTCCAAGTCTAGTCTGTAGACTTATCTTTGCAACTTTGTGAGAGTTTGCCACAACCCGAGATGAGTGTTGTGCTTATAACAAACTACACAATTCGTAAACCAACTCTTATCGGACCACAAGCTATGATTTACAAAAACCGAGATATTTATTACACTTTCAAGTATATCACTCACAGAAGCGCATTCGTCTTGGAAAATCAGTTTCTTTATATCTTTAAGTACGATGAGAGAAGGTTTACCAATTATAGAGTTTTAATAAGTACAGTATTCATCATTGGGATGTTGAAAACCCCCCTCGAAGTGACTGAAAGACATTTACAGACCAGAGTTCGATGGAACATTTGGTTTTGTCCATCCAAGGGGGGGGGGCAACCGCCCCCACCGAGAGCCTCAAAGTTACTAAATTTAATATTAAAACGAGGTATTCTTAACTTCAAGAGTCTAGAATAACGTCACTTCTATGGGTTTAAACCACATAACGACTATTTTTAATGTAATAGTCCAAGAAATATAAGTGAAAAACTATATTTTGGTAAATTAGTACAGGATCGCCCCCCCTGAAGCATGAACTCCCCCCCCCCCGGAAGCACATGTCTGGATCCGCCCCTGGTGTTGTCATTGGTAATTTAATGTAACTTACGTTTTTTATTTGATTGCCTATTATAAAATTATGATTTTGGTCAGGAAATCGACTTACACTACCATTTTTGTTTGACTACAAATCATTATTTATAATGGTGTGAAAGCAGTAGGTCCCAAAACTAACAAACGTTTTTTTAAAATAATTTAATTCTCAAAGATTTTTTTTGTGTCGACAAACTGAAACAGTGGGGCGATCCTTTGACTGTTTTTGGTTGTTCAACAAGATACATTTTCAATCCATAGTTACAATAAGTGTTTTTTTTTATAATTGCAATGTAGTTATACATTTTATATATATATATATATATATATATATATATATATATATATATTGTAATGAAATAAAGTTAGATTGTAATAATATAGGTTCAAAGAATTAAAATTTAACTAAAAATATTGCAAACCAGATACGAAATTTAGGATATCTGAAATATCAAAGCGAGCATGCTTGTTCACAAGGGAAAGCATGTCATTGTTATGATGAATATGTTTAAATTTATTGTAAAAATCCTAAATATAATAGATCTAGTGGGAAAAATATAAAGCATACTTACAATTGAGTGCTAAAGTCCAAAACATTGGTCATTATTTTTCAACATTCAATAGCATCAGGTAAATCAGGGAAAATCTTGTATGGCATAGTCAAAACAAATCTTCATATCAAATTGATAGTAGCTAAAAATACAAAATCATATTAGAGCACAAATTAAACAGGAATTATAGCTAATTTTGAGGAACAGAATTGAAATATCTAAATTAGAAATTAAAGTACCATGTATAAAAAGTCAAGGTTCAAAACAGAAAATCAATAACATAAATGGGGGAAAATATATAAAATTCTGAAAGTTGACAACAAATTGAACAGATAAAAAGAGTTATAGTTAAATTGATAGAGATTAAGGTGGTAGATCATCAAAAAGAACATGCTAAAGTAAGACGGTTATCAGGTATAAAAAATTGTAACTATACAGGGTGAATTTTTTTTTGATGATCGGTATGGGGATCTCGGAAACTAGCGGAGATAGAGCAATGGTTAAATTGGGAAAGATTTGCAGTTTTACAGGCCCAATTTAATGACACTTTCGGATTTTTGTAAAAAGTCATGGCTTACTAGATATTTTGAAAAAACCAAATAATTTAATAGACACAATGAGCCTATCTGGGCTAAAGAAAACCCTTTCCATGTAGAACAAAGACGACCCCAGATAAAATTTGGTTTTAATGTTTGGTGTGGTATCATAGGGTCTACTATTCGAGTGCCTTTTATCAATGACGAATCTCTTACTGGGGAGCGCTATTTGCGTTTCTTGCAATACACTTTTTCAAGACATGTTGCATAATTTGAATCTGAGAACTCGTTTAGCAATTGAGTGGTTCCAATATGATGAAGCACCTGCTCATAACTCGTTATTAGTAAGACAACCCTTAGATAATATCTATCCAAACTCTTGGATAGGAAGAAATGGCCCACGCGAATGGTCATCCCGGTCTCCCGATTTGGCAGTTATATACTTCTATTTATGGGGTGCGGTAAAAAACAAAGTATACAAAAGAAAGTATGAGACAGTTGGTGACCTAAGGGAGGCGGTATTACAACCAATTGAAGAAATTGATGGGTGGTCTGTGAGGAAAGCGGTAATGTGAATCTTAAAAAGATACAATTTTTGTCTAAATAACAATGGTGGACTTTTCGAACATAAATTGTAATCGTTATTATGTACTTTAATTTCTTAAGTTTTTAGTAAGTATCCATGTTATAACTAATGTAATTGTTGTATCATGCTGTATCTACTTATTTAGTTTTTACGTTATATCTGATATACCTAATAAAAAAAACGTTCAATGTTTTTTGGAATAGTTATTAACAAATCAATCTATTTCTTGACTTACTACGTTCAAAGTGAAAATAAGAGAGAAAAGCATCCATAACGCCGTTATTTTTATGAATAACTATATCGAGTATTATATCGTTGAAAAGCTCTAAAAATGTCCGATTTTTTGAGGTCATAGCCAACTATGGTTTCCATTCGAAAAAAGATAAGTTTGTGTTATATCTCGTTCGTTGAGATGTGCCAGCTTCTGCCGCAATCTCACGAGTTGATGTAGATGGATTTTGATTTACCATTGCGAAAACATTTATTTGTGCTGCTTCGTTAATTTGATTACGTTCCTTTGGTGGTTTAGTAAAAGATCTATATCTGCGTAAACTATCATAAAGCCTCTTAAATGTACATAGAGCAGGTTGACGACGATTAAAATATCTATGAAAGAATTCCTCAGCTGCACGAACTGATTTTTTATGGCATATAATATTCCATTCATTCATTAACATTCCACCATATTCAGTTTTTCTTCGTTAGAATATTCGATTTTATCATGAATGAATCATGTCAATATCGACTGTCAGTTCAGCACTACTAATGGAATTACTCTCAAATGAAAAACTCAAAGTGAAAACAATCTTTTTCATGGCTACCTACGTTAAAAGTGAAAATAAGAGAGAAAAGTATCCATAGCTCCGTTATTTTTATGAATAACTATATCGAGTATTATATCTTTGAAAAGCTCTAAAAATGTCCGATTTATTGAGGTCATAGCCAACTATAGTTTCCATTAAAAAAAGATAAGTTTGTATCATATCTCGAAAACGAGAGCTGTCATGCAACCGAGGACATGACAATCATATTCGACATACAATTCACTTCAATTTTGATATTTACACTTTTTTATAAAATCAAAAACAAAGGAGCTAGAGGAATTTGACTAAATCGACAGAATTTCGTTTTTTCAAAACATCTAGTAAGCCATGACTTTTTACAAAAATCCGAAAGTGTCATTAAAATGGGCCAGTAAAACTGCAAATCTTTCCCAATTTAACCATTGCTCTATCTCCGCCAGTTTCCGAGATCCCCATACTGATCATCAAAAAAAAACTCACCATGTATAATAGCAAAGAGATAGGAAACTAGTTAGAAATACTTGCAGAGATTCAAATAGTACAAGAATAGATCAATAAACTTAAATTTTGGGGAAAATAAAGAAAAGGATCCAATATAAAAATTTAATTTAAAGATCAGATTCAAATAAAACGATTTCTAAAGTGTAAAATTATATCAAAAGGTACAGGAAGACTCAAAGAATACATTTCAAAAGAAAATATAAAGGGTAATCATTTTTAGAAGGATATATTCAAGTTCAAAGAAAATTTCATAACTGAGAATTTCAATTGCAAAATACGAGACTAAAACTTAATTGTAAGACAAGTTTTATATATCAATAAAACCAGTATTTTTCCTAGATTTTAATTATACAAAATACAAAGGATTTAATTTAAAATATTTATTTCATAAATTATGCCAATTTGAAAATCTTGTCATAGAAGTCAGATGTTTTTGTATTTATTATAAATTACCTGTCAACTTTTAAAAATTGTCGTCTTTTTCCATTGCTGCAGGAGCGCACATGGACCAATTTTTGTTTAAAAATCTAGTAAACAGTGACTTAAACAAAAGTGCATCGATTTTTATTGGCATAAATCGGCATATTGCAAAACTAAAGTGAAAGTGACATTTAAAACCCGAACGAAAACGAAACCGAACTGATCGTGAAATGAATTTCTCAGTCGGACACATAAACAAAGTGATATTTAAAAAGAAACTGATTTAAAATAAAAACAATGATTAATGTGTTTTAATTGAAATTTGTATATATGATTATTATTTGATAATGTTTATTTTTGAAATTGAAACGGACTCGTGTAGGTTTCCGGGAAGTTGTTTGCATATAATTCGAGATGAAATTTGATATCCCTGAGAAGTCACGTACGCTTTAAATTCCGTTGACTTCCCGACTGTGTGAACTAAGTGCTGATATATTTTGCATATAACAACTCCCCTTACATATCAAAAGTTGATGCTATAACATCAACTCTTAGAAACAGAAACATAAAATAATATAAAATGATGTTTGAATGGTATACATAATAAGTCATAAATGTATAAAACGAAATATGATTAAAATAATGTAATAGGTACAAATCAAAAATCAATTTGTAAAATAAAATCAAAACATGTTAAAATTAATGAGCAATAAAATAATACGAGTAATAATTAAATGCTTAACCTAAACATATCAAAATAAAATATAAAGGAAAAGGAAATGCGAATAAAAATACTGTATAAAAAAAATAGAATGGTTAATAATATAAATCAATATTAAAAATAGGTGTTTTTACAGAACATAAAGGGTATACCTAAACTCGACTGTGTGAACTAAGTGCTGATATATTTTGCATATAACATATATATATATATATATATATATATATATATATATATATCTATATATCTCACTCTGAGGATGGGGAACTTATAACCCCGAAACTAGTCAGTATGTCAACAATAAAAAAATTCTTTGACAATTAAATTATTTTTAAAAAAGATTTGTTTTGTGACCTACTACTTCCACACCATTTATAATTATTATTTTACGACAAACAAGTCATGATCTCCTTAGAAAAAGGTGTTTAATAGAATTTTCCAACAATTCGATAAGTTCTGGATTTCATTGCGTGCCTTTAGACTGTGAGGCCTCTTCGCTAATTCAATTGCCTCTCTTTCGAGTCTTGATTTCGAGTTTTCTATATTTGTCAGTACTCTAGTGTTCTCAAAATCTATTCGGTGTGACGTCGTGGTGGCGTGTTCCGCAATGGATGTTGTTTTTTTCCTGCTTTCTTATAGAGTTCTGGTGTTCATCACGTCTAGCTTGAATTCTTCTGTTAGTTTTCCCCACACAGGTTTTATGACAGTCTGCACATGGAATCTCGTACACTCCCTGTTTTTCTAAAGGGATCCTCGTCTTCGGAGTCCTCAACACCGTGCTTACTTTTATGTCTGTATTGAAAATAGTATCGATATTGTGTCTCTGTAGAATTCTTGCAATACTCTCCGTGGTACCCTTGACATACGGTAAATAAGTCTTGGTTATTGGTGTCTCATGCTTCTCGTCTGTTTGTCTCAGTTTTGACTTTTTTAGGGCTCTTTGTATATTTCGGTCTGTAAATCCGTTTTGTCTCAGAACGGTTTTTTTTTCATGTTAACCTTGTCAGCTAGTCTTTGTGATCTGGTTACTAATATCTTGACGACACACACTGGGGCTATAGAAGTGAATTGATTAAAAACCACCTAGAAATTGCAATTTTCATCGAAATATTAAAATTCTTAAAGTGGGATATTAATTTGGTCATACTGAAGTATGGTACGAAGCTTGAATGTGACTTTATCAATTTGCACATAACCGAGTGACCTTGAAAAATGTAATTCAATGTTCAAAAAATAGAGATACGATCACTATCAAGAATATTGAATGGTTTAACCCACAATCAAAACATATAATTTGTATTTAGTTTGTTAAATAAGTATGATATATATATATATATATATATATATATATATATATATATATATGTAGCTCTCTTGATGGTCCGGGTGTTCGTCCGTTGAAAGTTTTGTCGCTGTAAAGGAACCCCGTCAGAAACAGACCAACAACATCGAAAAGCCGTCCTCCCGTACATTCGAGGAGTCACTGACAAAATAGCACGGATTTTACACCGACATCAAATAAAGAATGCCTTCAACGCAACTCACACTATAGGCAACTTAACCGGTAACCCCAAAGACAAAGTACCTAACGAGGATCGAGGAGATTACGAAATTTCATGTCGGGATTGCCCACAAAGCTACATCGGTCGTACTAATAGGCGCATTAACCATCGAGTATATGAACACTCTCTGTCAGTTCGTAAAAAAGATCCTACTATCATATCTCTCAATTCTCTTAGGGCATCCACTATTGGCGAAGCCATCGAAATAGAAAAAGACCTCTCTGTCTAAATAGACACGATGACAGCACTCGCCTTCCCACAGCTTGAACTTCCGTAATTGCCAGATTAAACAGACCACACACGCCCACCAACACCCAACCAATCACCGCACAGGCCCTTCATCACGCGACATCCCCTCCTAATCTGCCGATAAGTATAAATAAAAGAAGCAGCGCAGATTTACCTTCAGTTCAGTTACCTAGTGACTCTTGGGGAATAGGCAGGTTGAGGCCCCGATATATATATATATATATATATATATATATATATATATATATATATATATATATAATACTGTTACGAAATTTACCCAAAGCCGACCCTGTTTCATTTCAGTACGACAACAATCGCTTTGAGATAAAAAATGGTTCTCGAAAAGACTGACTGATTTTACTGGAGAATTCGACACTGATGTTATAAAGGAAGCAGGCCACGATCGCGAGTTCAGTTGGTGGTACGAAGAGCTTATATGTAAAATTGTTATTGTGATATTTGAATCAGCTGTTATATAGTCACAAAGAACTGGCACCAGAAGGGCATGTTACCGCTGCGGACGGACAGGACATTTCCAACGTGACTGCCGAGTAAGGCTACCGGAACGATCACCAACCAAGGGTAGCCAACAAACCAAACTTACCAACCAGGGAAACTCCAACCAGTCAGCATAAAAGGGCGAATGCTGACTCACCCTCCACCAGCCCCCAGGACAGTATCCATCCGGGGATTTTGACGAGATAGCGGCAGCCTAGGTCATCAGAGGCACCATCAATGGGCGAGCAGTTACCATCACGATCGACACCGGCGCCGCTGTGTCCATTGCCAAGTCCAGGGTTTTGAGAGCATCAGAAATTCGGCCAGTTACCAATAACATCCAGCTCAGAACAGTCACCGGCGAGTCCATGTCAATACAGGGTGAGACAGAGGTCGTGCTACAGATAGGGGACAACATGATCCGGCATAGGGTCCTGGTAGCGAATATTGAGGACGATTTTATACTGGGAATGGACCTAATTAGACAGCATGGACTTATGTTCGACCCGAGATATGATGTTCTTCGGTTCCTAAATGAGGAATTTGTATTGACACGGTCCGTCAACGGTTCAGTCACCTCCATACAAATTGTGGCAAAGTCTTCATCTAGAATTCCCGGTCGAACGGAACAGATCATTCATGGGCAGCTAGACAGCAATCCTGGGAGCTGCGTTGGAATGGTGTAGCCCTTACACTCAACTCATGACTACTTAGTTGGACCGGCTATAGTTAAAACCGGACGAGATATACCAATCAGAGTCCTGAATTTGTCCAACAACGACATCAGAATTGCCAATGGTCAAGAGATAGCTTGTTTCGAGCCAGTAGAGACCATCATCAATTGTGAAGAAGAGTACCAGACGTCGGTGAAGGAGACAGGGCCCAGTAAAGAGTTCCTACAATAGTTTGCTGACCATTTGACACACCTGACACCAGAGAACCAGAAGAAAGCCAAGCAATTTATTACAAAGCACTGGCAAATGGAAGTCAAGATGGAACCACCGGTCGCACCAACATCATCCAGCATCGAATAGATACCGGAAAGGCTCAACCCATCAGAATACCATCTAGACGACTACCATTGGAGCAACAACAGGCAGTCGAGGAAAACATTGAGTCCATGTTATAAAATGGAGTTATTGAGCCATCCATCAGCCCATGGTCTGCTCCCGTCGTGCTACTTAAAAAGAAGGATGGAACCACCCGATTTTGCGTGGATTACAGAAAGCTGAATGATGTCACCAAGAAAGACAGCTATCCACTACCCCGAACCGATGACACTTTGACCACACTAGCAGGCTCCCGTTGGTTCTCCACACTAGACCTAAAAAGTGGATATTGGCAGGTTGGTCTACACGCAAACGACAGAGAGGAGACAGCGTTCTCCACCAGTAAAGGGCTGTTTCAGTTCACAATCATGCCCTTTGGGTTATGTAATGCACCCGCTACATTTGAGAGGCTAATGGAGTATGTACTGAGCGGGTTAACATGGAGGACGTGCTTAGTATACCTCGACGACATTCTAGTCATGCGCCAGACATTCGACGACCATCTGAAGAAGCTGGGCGAAGTATTCTCCAGAATTAATAACGCCAACCTGAGACTCAACCCGAAGAAGTGTTCTTTGTTCCAAAAAGAAGTAGAGTTTTTGGGCCACGTCGTTTCCGAGTCAGGAATCCGCACTGACGAGGACAAGATAGAAGCGATCCGTGATTGGCCAGTCCCGAGGGACAAGCATGAACTCCGAAGCTTCTTGGGCCTCTGTTCATACTACCGGCGTTTTGTTGAGGGATTTGCCACCATTGCCGCCCCTCTACAACGGCAGACCACAGAGAAGGAGACCTTCCGTTGGAATCAGGATTGCGAAACATCTTTCAGACGACTGAAGGCAGCACTATGTTCCAGCCCAATCCTAGCCTTTCCTGCACAGTCCGGCAAGTTCATCTTAGACACCGACGCCAGCAACACCGGTTTGGGGGCCGTCCTATCCCAAGTGCAAGATGGTGAAGAGAGGGTGATCGAATACTACAGCTGTGGATTCTCGAAACCAGAAAGAAATTATTGCGTCACCAGAAAAGAACTTCTTGCAATAATAAGGGCTGTAGACCATTTCCACAAATACCTCTATGGTCGCCATTTCTTAATCCGAACAGATCATGCCGCACTCAAATGGCTGCTGGACATGAAGACACCGGAAGGACAACTGTCCAGATGGATGGAGAAATTACAGTAATACGACTTCAAGGTGGAACAACGTGCCGGCCGTTTGCACAATAATGCCGATGCCCTATCCAGAAGACCCTGTAGAGCGGAATGCGGACATTGTCTGAAGACGGAACAGCGAGCGGGTATCTCCATCAGGCATATCCGAGTGCAGGCCAATGAAGACTGGACAACGGAACAGTGGGCGTCCCATTTGAGAGAATTGCCATCGATGTCGCCGGTCCGTTTCCCGAGTTTGAGAGGGGGAACAAATACATTCTGGTCGCAATGGATTACTTCAGCAAATGGCCTGAGGCATATGCGATACCCAACCAAGAGGCAACCACGGTAGTGACGGTCCTATCCAAGGTCGTCAGCAATAACCAGCTTGATTGGGATGAGCATATTCCCCTATTCCTGTTGTCATATCGCTCTGCTGTACATAATAGTACAGGCCTGACCCCAGCCAGGGTCCTATTCGGAAAGGAGCTGCGATTACCATGCGACTTGGCATTTGGCTCCCCCGAAGAACCTCCCCAAGACATCGACGATTATGCCGACCAGCTCTGACATAAAATGCTGGCAATACACGAATTAGCCCAAACGCAGATGTTGGCCACCAGTGACCGGATGAAGACGCGATACGACCTCAAGGCCAATTCAGTCGGGTTCCAGGAGAGGGACAAAGTCTGGCTATACAACCCCCAACGGAGCAAGGGTAAATCCCCAAAGCTTACACCCGCCTGGGATGGTCCATACGAGGTGGTCAAGAGGCTTAATGACGTCGTCTACCGGATTTAGATCGACTCGCTCCCTACCATGGAGGGGATGTTTCTGATCGGGACGATCAGAATTAAAGGGGGGGCAGTGTTACGAAATTTACCCAAAGCCGACCCTGTTTTATTTCAGTACGACAACAAACGCTTTAAGATAAAAAAAACGATTCTCGAAAAGACTCGGCAGCGGAGATTTCGACGCTGGTGTTATAAAGGAAGCACGGCACGATCGCCAGTTCAGTTATACCGCGACGACTAGCGTATATGGGATTGTTATTGTATTTGAATCAGCTGTTTTAATGTAAATAAAGTTCTAGAAAAGTGAAAGTGAAAATTAGTTTTATAATTTTAAATTGAACCCACGGACATTACAACAATATATACTAGAAAATGGAAATGATTTTTTTTCTATGTTAGCCACGCGATTCTCCCGCAAATTTTGCGTCATTGTATCCAACAGTAACTCATTTTTGAACCACTTAAGAGCAAGAAGCGCGAAAATACTGGACCAAAATCTTTCACCAGCTGAGAGTCTATTTTTCTAGGGGCCTGATGTACCATTTAAGTAATTTATCTGTGGCTACCCATCGCTTAAACGTTCTAAGACTTAAACAGAGTTAAAATCCATATACTTAATATAGTTCAAGATCCCAGGGCCGCCAGACGTTACTTATTTTCTCAATGATGAACTGTATTGGATAAAGTTGTGTTAGTAGGTACTTGTAGGGTATGCATACTTGCTAGCTTGACTTGTTGGTCCCTTTCGAGGTACCAGGTACTTAGGGTCGGTAAACATTTTCAGTTTTCAGGGCTGATTTTTATGTATGTTTCAATGGATATGACTGAAATAATAATCCAAACCGCCAGACACTTCCCGTAGGTCGTAACTTTTGCCGGACGCTTTGAAGCTCCCGAAAATATAAATGTAACCTTACTTATAAGTATTGTCAGCCCTGATTTTAATATGTGATACTCAGGGAACTATTTGAATGTTTTTAATAACCCGCTAGACTAGTTTTATTGGTCAAACAGCCCACCAGACACACTTTTACCTTTGTATGATCTGTGAGAGTACCTACTAAACATTACTTTGTAAAATACATTTCATCTTTGAGAAAATAAGTAACGTCTGGCGGTCCTGGGATCTTGCTCTAATACTGATATATATGGTAAAATCCTTCGAGCATAAAATATACTTAGAGCATTTACTTTCTAGAGATAGCCTGCAGTGCACAAATGTCGTGGTAAGACTAAGGAGAGAGAGGGCAATAGAGTGTGCAAGAGGCTATTTCACTCGGTTGGGAGCTGCTTCCAATAAAGCATAATGTTCATTGGCTGGTGAAATAGCCTCCTACTGTCTCTGTTGCCCTCTCTTTCTTGCGTTGCCCCGATTTTATGCTTGACAGGCTATATCTAGATGGTAAATGATCTAAGAAAATATATGGTAGAAGGTAAAATCATTGAACTAAAAACTCAGTTCAATGGGTAAAAAAGTAATAAAAAGATATCTCTATTTGTAGTTATCTCTATGGTGACGATGAGATTGTTACCTATGTTTTGTGTTTTTAGTATTTGTCAATAGTGTTAATAGTCAGTTCTGTGTCATCTTTTATTAGGAACTTGGAAAAGTAATGATAAAGGCGTAGAGTGAAATAATTGTACACATTAATTCGAATCAACAAAAAAAAAAACAACAATGGGAATTACTGACTGTTTTGAAAGTGTAAACGTACCACCGTGCGTTTGGTTTGAAGGTGGTAATCGCAGAAACTCTTATGCAGCAATATTGTCTGGTCTGCTGGTAGGTAAATTTGTATATTTGTTCAGAATTTAGAAATTAATTTTTGATTTTTTCAGTTTTTTGCTGGTTGGTGGGCAATAATAGATGCTTCTAGTGTCCGGAAGGGACAAATTCTTCCTGGATATCACATGTGTGGTATTGTGGGAACTATATCATTAATTATGGTGAACTCAGTATCCAATGCACAGGTTGGCATTTACATGGCATTTGCACTGTTATTTTTTTAATTATGTTTATTATACTAGATGAGAGGTGATATTTATGAAGGAGGTTGTATGGGAGCCAGAGGGACAAGAATTTGGTTATTTCTTGGGTTTGTAATGGGATTTGCTTCAGTCATTGCTTCTATATGGATATTATTTGCAGATTTTATGAAAGAAGGTAGTTAGTTTTCCAATCTTTAATAACATTTTTAAAAAGTCATATTTTAGATGAGAGAATGGCAGGAGTGGCATTATTTCTTCAAAATGCTTTAATATTTATTTCGTCAATTATTTACAAATTTGGAAGATCTGAAGATTTGTGGGGATAAGCAGTTATTGTGATATTTAATAAATCTGTAGAATTAAGCCTTATTTGCAACCCTTGAATGTGTTAGAAGAGGTTGTACATTTTACTATTTATTTAACATTTACTTTGAATCTTGTACAATAATAAATGATCATAGTAAGAATTCAGTTTTATATTTTATCAAATTTTGGTTCAAATATAAAATTAAATGTCATTATTGCAATAGAGCTCATCTCATGCAACATGAAATATTTCATGATATATTTCAAATTCATAGGCATTCAAATAACTTTGAGTGAATTATTTTGAAATAGTCAAATTTATGGCTAACATCTTTGGAAATACTTCTGAAATATTTCAGGAGTCATTTTGTCAATAACATGGGAATATTTCAATGAATGCTGTGTGGGATAAAAGTCAAACAAACCTTTCTCTGAATGTGGCTGTATCTGCACATAATGAAAAAATCAGTTACTGCTTTTTTTTGAAAACTTTGATTATATAAATGGCTTTCATCAACAGCTTTTAGTTATTCAATAAAATCAGATATATTTTGATTTGTTCTGTTCTCTTGTCTTCCATAACACTGCTATTTTATTTCTTATTTGGTATTATTAATAACACCTTGCAAACTGGTGCCACTCAGCTTTGAAAATTAATATAATTGCTATATTCTCAAATTTTAACATGCAAAACTGAAAAAACAATATACAATATAACAAAATATTAAATAATAAAAATATAATGTTTGTATTCATGGATTTATTTAAACACTCAGTCGAACTCATAATTTATTTCCACCAATTTACATATACACAACCATATACAATTTATCTTGACATTTTGTGACCACAAGTATCCTTCAGGAAACAATCTGTGGTTTACTAGATGACAATGGAATACTGAATGAATCCTTTCGATGCCTTCCTGTACATATTTCTTCTCAGAAGGCTCTAGATCAATTCTCAAGGACTTTCATAGCGCTAGACGCCGACCTCTCGACGCGCCAGTCAGACTACCTCTTGGATTCCAGGAAATATCGAATAAATGGCGATTAAATGGCGATTCAAAGTCTCCGTAAAATTATTTCATCCTGGAGTGTCCTGGAATTCTTCATGGTATGGCGATATTTGCAGGACACTCCATTTGGACAACGGGACGTTCAGTGGAAGAAGCAGTCGACGGTTTTCGAAACTGGGCTGCTAATATTGAGACAGCATCTAGGATGTCAATGCCACTGTATCAAAAACTAATTTCCATCATAGTTCTCACCACCTTCCAGTTCAGTCCATCCACCCCACAGGTTATCTTTGGGAAGCCAAGTTCATAAAGTTCATCTCCATCATTATAATTATTATATATATATGTGTGTGTGTGTGTGTTAGATGGTTTCCAGGAATTCATTCGCGTAGTTGATAACTCGATTGAGTTCATTTGAGTAACTAGAAGCGAAAGCAGAAGGCTACCATAATTATGTGAACCGACCTGAACAGGATGTGACTCTGCCGAAAAGTCATTTCACCATCGATCCCAGCAGGGATCAGTTATCAACTACGCGTATGAATTCCCGGAAACCATCTAATACATTTAGTGCCCGCGAAAACTTCAAAACAAATTATATATATATATATATATATATATATATATATATATATGTTTTAAGTGTTTTCCGGGAATTCATCCGAGTAGTTGACAACTGATCCCTGCTGGGATCGATGGTAAAGTGACTACGTTTCGGCAGAGTCACATTTGCCCTCTTCAGGTCGGTTCTGTATGGCCAAGGGTTCCATCTTCCTTCCTATTTATGAGAACATCAAGGAATGGCAGTTGATTGTTGGCTTCAACCTCCGGGAATTCATCCGCGTAGTTGATAACTGATCCCTGCCGGGATCGATGGTAAAATGACGACGTTTCGGCCACAGATCATACAAAGAGAAGTTTCGTCAGAGTTGGCACCGTGAACGGCTGCGTGTGATTGGCCCTTGGCGCTCAGTGGGCACGCCTCCCGCCTGCTGATTTGTTATTTCCGGTTGAGTTGTTATTGGACGGGTCCGGGCCGGTACGGTATTTAGTAGAATTTTCCAACAATTCGATAAGTTCTGAATTTCATTGCGTGCGTTTAGACCGTGCTTATTTGAGCGGTGTTGAGGACTCCGAAGACGAGGATCCCTTTAGAACAACAGGGGGTGTACAAGATTCCATGTGTAGACTGTCATAAAACCTATGTGGGGCAAACTAATAGAAGAATTCAAGCTAGACGTGATGAACACCAAAACGAATTGTTGAAAAATTCTATTAAACACCGTACCGGCTCGGACCTGTCCAATAACAACTCAACCGGAAATAACAAATCAGCAGGCGGGAGGCGTGCCAACTGAGCGCTAAGGGCCAATCACACGCAGCCTTTCACGGTGCCAACCAATAGGCGCCGAGCCGCGACTATATAACAGCGCGAGCGCTTCTGAAAATCTTAGTAAGCGAAAGCAGAAGGCTACGAGAATTATGCGAACCGACCTGAAGAGGGCAGATGTGATTCTGCCGAAACGTCGTCATTTTACCATCGATCCCGGCAGGGATCAGTTATCAACTACGCGGATGAATTCCCGGAAACCACCTAAAACATTTAGTGCCCGCGAAAACTTAAAAACAAATGTATATATATATATATATCACTATAATCTTCAACTCTACCAGAGTCTTCCAAAGGCTATATTTGGCTTGTTGTGAGAATATTTGCGTTACCTAATAGAAGGCGTCTGTGGTGCCCATTGGTTGTCTATCTTCGAGCTTCTGGAACTGCTGTACTTCTTTGCAAACACCTTGGGTATTTCTCTGAACATCCGGTGAACTCGAGCCACCCAATGAGCCAAGGAATATTGTATAGGTACCTCACACTTGTGCCATTAGAAACAATTTAAGATACTGGTCTTAGTCTGGTGGTCGGAGACTACCTTTGACAAATAGTGGTTACTAGTCCTATTCATGCGTTCTACCATTCCATCGGATTACAGGCGTAATGATGTCATTCTTGTTTTGTGAATCTTCAGAAGCTTGTAGATGTGTCGGAAAAGGGTAGACTCGAAATTTCAACATTGGTCTGACTGCAGCTGCAATGGAACACCAAAACAGTTGATCCATTCCTTGACAAGGACATCAGCAATGGTCAAAGCTTCTTGAGTCAGCAAGGAATAAGCTTCTGCCCTTTGCTGAAATAGTCCATCACCACCACTATGTACTTATTTCCGGAGTCACTGGCGGATCCAGGGGGGGGCTAACGGGCTGAAGCCCCCCCTCAAATCATGTGAGTGGTATGCTTCTTTTAATATTTATTGTGCTCAAATCTACCCTCGGTAACGCCACATGAGATCACAACCTCCCTCCCCTCCATGACAATCCTGGATCGGCCCCTGTCCGGAGTCAGATTCAGGGTTAGTACACTTGTCCTACCCAGACCTGCCAGAGGAAACGAAAGACCAGTTGGCTACACAGAGTTTCATAAACGGCATCAGAGATGTGGAAGTACAAAGAAATTTAAGACTGAGTGGCGTCAAGAAGAGTA
The DNA here is from genome assembly GCA_034190945.1 of Octodonta nipae. Taxonomy (NCBI): domain Eukaryota; kingdom Metazoa; phylum Arthropoda; class Insecta; order Coleoptera; family Chrysomelidae; genus Octodonta; species Octodonta nipae. The sequence continues at coordinate 57,716,025 of CM067220.1, forward strand.
ATGAAGCTCTACTTCGGGCTTTGGAAGTAGAGGCCGTCATGAACATGTCCAAGCCGAGGGTCCGAGCAGTTTCCTTCAACCAGGAAGAGTCGGAGTCACCATTTCAAGCGCTGCTTGCTGGCCTGAACAAAATATTAGAACGGTCACAAAGAACTTGCACCAGAGGGGCATGTTACCGCTGCGGACGGACAGGACACATCAAACGTGACTGCCGAGTAAAGCTACCGGAACGATCACCAACCAGGGGTAGCCAACAAACCGACCTTACCAACCAGGGAAACTCCAACCAGTCAGCATAAGGGGACGAATGCTTACTCACCCTCCACCATCCGGGGATTTTGCAGAAATAGCAGCAGCCTAGTCATCAGAGTAACCATCAATGGGCGAGCAGTTACCATCACCGTCGATACCGGCGCCGCTGTGTCCATTGCCAAGTCCAGGGTCTTGAGAGCATCAGAAATTCTGCCAGTTACCAATAACATCCAGCTCAGAACAGTCACCGGCGAGTCCATGTCAATACAGGGTGAGGCAGATGTCGTGCTACAGATAGGGGACAACATGATCCGGCATAGGGTCCTGGTAGCGAATATTGAGGACGATTTTATACTGGGAATGGACCTAATTAGACAGCATGGACTTATGTTTTACCCGAGATATGATGTTCTTCGGTTCTTAAATGAGGAATTTGTATTGACACGGCCCGTCAACAGTTCAGTCACCTCCATAAAAATTGTGGCAAAGTCTTCATCTAGAATTCCCGGTCGAACGGAACAGATCATTCATGGGCAGCTAGACAGCAATCCTGGGAGCTGCGTTGGAATGGTGGAGCCCGTACACTCAGCTCATGACTACTTAGTTGGACTATACTTAAAACCGGACGAGATATACCAACAACGATATCAGAATTGCCAATGGTCAAGAGATAGCTTGTTTCGAGCCAGTAGAGACTATCATCAATTGCGAAGAAGAGTACCAGACGTCGGTGAAGGAGACAGGGCCCAGTAAAGAGTTCCTGCAACAGTTTGCTGACCATTTGACACACCTGACACCAGAGAACCAGAAGAAAGCCAAGCAATTTATCACAAAGCACTGGCAAATTTTTAACAGTCAAGATGGAACCACCGGTCGCAGCAACATCATCCAGCATCGAATAGATACCGGAAAGGCTCAACCCATCAGAATACCACCTAGACGACTACCATTGGGGCAACAACAGGCAGTCGAAGAAAACATCGAGTCCATGTTACAAAATGGAGTTATTGAGCGATCCATCAGCCCATGGTCTGCTCCCGTCGTGCTACTTAAAAAGAAGGATGGAACCACCCGATTTTGCGTGGATTACAGAAAGCTGAATGATGTCACCAAGAAAGACAGCTATCCACTACCCCGAACCGATGACACTTTGACCACACTAGCAGGCTCCCGTTGGTTCTCCACACTAGACCTAAAAAGTGGATATTGGCAGGTTGGTCTACACGCAAACGACAGAGAGAAGACAGCGTTCTCCACCAGTAAAGGGCTGTTTCAGTTCACAGTCATGCCCTTTGGGTTATGTAATGCACCCGCTACATTTGAGAGGCTAATGGAGTATGTACTGAGCGGGTTAAAATGGAGGACGTGCTTAGTATACCTCGACGACATTCTAGTCATGGGCCAGACATTCGACGACCATCTGAAGAACCTGGGCGAAGTATTCTCCAGAATTAATAATGCCAACCTGAGTCTCAATCCGAAGAAGTGTTTCTTGTTCCAAAAAGAACTAGAGTTTTTGGGCCACGTAGTGTCCGAGTCAGGAATTCGCACCAACGAAGACAAGATAGAAGCCATCCGTGATTGTCCAGTTCCAAGAGACAAACATGAACTCCGAAGCTTCTTGGGCCTCTGTTCATACTACCGGCGTTTTGTTGAGGGATTTGCCATCATCGTCGCCCCTCTACATCGGCAGACCACTGAGAAAGAGACCTTCCGTTGGAATCAGGATTGCGAAACATCATTCAGGCGACTGAAGGCAGCACTATGTTCCAGCCCAATCCTAGCCTTTCCTACACAGTCCGGCAAGTTCATCTTAGACACCGACGCCAGCTACACAGGTTTGGGGGCCGTCCTATCCCAGGTACAAGATGGTGACAAGAGAGTGATCGAGTATTACAGCCGTGGATTCTCGAAACCGGAAAGAAATTATTGCGTCACCAGAAAAGAACTTCTTGCAATAATAAGGGCTGTAGACCATTTCCACAAATACCCCTATGGTCGTCATTTCTTAATCCGAACAGATCATGCCGCACTCAAATGGCTGCTGGACATGAAGACACCGGAAGGACAACTGGCCAGATGGATGGAGAAATTACAGTAATACGACTTCAAGGTGGCACACCGTGCCGGCCGTTTGCACAATAATGCCGATGCCCTATCCAGAAGACCCGGTAGAGCGGAATGCGGACATTGTCTGAAGACGGAACAGCGAGCGGGTATCTCCATCAGGCATATCCGAGTGCAGGCCAATGAAGACTGGACAACGGAACAGTGCATCCAGGACCAAATGGCTGATCCAGACATCGAACCAATCCTGTGACTCAAAACGAGAGGGGCACCTAGACCACGATGGGACGAGGTAGCTAGATACTCCGACGTGCTGGAATCGTTATGGGCTCAATGGGACTCTCTAAGAGTAGACAATGGAATGCTCAAACGAGTTTGGGAAAGCGCTGATGGACGAGAAACCCAGTCCCAACTGGTAGTTCCGAAGAAAAAGGTACCAGCCATCCTGACCGAAGTACATCATGGAATTACCGGAGGCCACCTGGGCATGAATAAAACCCTTTACAAAGTTCGCCAGCGGTACTACTGGGTGAATTACTTCGAAAACGTCAGAGCTTGGTGCCGCAAATGTGCCATCTGTGCAGCCAGTAAGGGCCCGAAGACCTGGACCAAGAGCAGAATGCAGCAGTACAATGTGGGCGTCCCATCTGAAAAAATTGCCATCCATGTCGCTCGTCCGTTTCCCGAGTCTGAGAGGGGGAACAAATACATTCTGGTCGCAATGGATTACTTCAGCAAGTGGCCTGAGGCATATGCAATACCCAACCAAGAGGCAACCACGGTAGCGACGGTGCTAGTAGAGCAACTATTCAGCAGGTTTGGCATCCCGATGGAATTACATTCAGACCAGGGGCGTAACTTCGAATCGAATGTATTCCAGAAGGTCTGCACGATGTTGGGGATCAGGAAAACGAGAACAACACCATTACACCCACAGTCAGACGGAATGGTGGAAAGATTCAACAGGACCTTGGAACAACACCTATCCAAGGTCGTCAGCAATAACCAGCTGGATTGGGATGAGCATATTCCCCTATTCCTGTTGGCATATCGCTCTGCTGTACATAATAGTACAGGCCTGACCCCAGCCAGGGTCCTATTCGGAAAGGAGCTGCGATTTGTCATTTGGCTTACCCGAAGATCCTCCCCAAGACATCGACGATTATGCCTACCAGCTCCGACATAACATGCTGGCAATACACGAATTAGCCCATACGCAGATGTTGGCCACCAGTGACCGGATGAAGACGCGATACGACCTCAAGGCCAATTCAGTCGGGTTCCAGGAGAGGGACAAAGTCTGGCTGTACAACCCCCAACGGAGCAAGGGTAAATCCCCAAAGCTTACACCAGCCTGGGATGGCCAAGAGGCTGAAAGATGTCGTCGACCGGATCCGTCGAAACCCCAAGGCTAAATTGAAGGTGGTTCATTTAGATCGACTCGCTCCCTACCATGGAGAGGATGTTTCTGATCGGGACGATCAGAATTAAAGGGGGGGCAGTGTTACGAAATTTATCCAAAGCCGACCCTGTTTCATTTCAGTACGACAACAATCGCTTTGAGATAAAAAATGGTTCTCGAAAAGACTCGATTTTACTGGAGAATTCGGCGCTGGCTTTATAAAAGAAGAAGGCCACGATCGCGAGTTCAGTTGATGGAGCGAAGAGCTTATATGAAAAATTGTTATTGTGATATTTGAATCAGCTGTTGTATATTCGATGTAAATAAAAGTTTCTAGAAAAGTGAAAGTTAATTTATAATATTATTAAAGTATGTATTCCAATAGTATAGTGCATCCACAAACATATTATTTCTGCTGTTTTTCTTTCGTTTATATGGAATAGTACTTTAGAAATGTGGTGTAGGCATGTGAGTGCTCTTATTACTTATTTTGGATATCTTCTGTGTTTTTCAATCCCTCTTTAGATTGCGAATATTCCATCTATTCTTTAGCGTTCTTTTCTGAAACCCATTCTTCTCCGATTATTTGTTTAGTTCCGGGTTTCAGTCTATGGTTAATATTTTGGCATACATTTTGTAGGCTAATTAGAGTAAGCCAATCCCTCCATAATTGTTAGTACTGTTTTTTGTAGCCCTTTTTAAATACTGATAGTACTTTTGTTTGTTTTTTTTTTTCATTCTTGTCCTTGGTATTCAATTGTTTTTTCAGCATTGATTATATAGGTGGAGAAGTCTCAGTTGCAGTGGTATTCGTCAGTGATTCCGCAATTCTGAATATCATCTCTTCCCGTTAGTTTTCTGTTTTTCGTAGTTTTGTAAGCTTCTCTTTAAGGCCAGCGGGGGGTCTGGGGGTTCAACCCCCCCCCCCGAAATTTTTGAATATTGGGTTTCAAGATTCAATTTTAACCAAATAATCATCTTTTTCATGAGAATAAATGAATAAATTTTATATTTCTACATTTTTATATATCCTGGATATATATGAATACAAATACAGATTTTGCAGTACCAATCAGTCCACACCAATCAAAAAAATTATCCAACCCCCCCCCCCGAAAATATTGTCCAACCCACCCCGAAAAAATTTTCTGGCTACGGCCTTGCTTCTCTTAGTTACTCCAAATCTATATCATCTAGACCTCTTACGGCTGCTCTTTCTATTTCTTTTTCTTTCACATTTTTCTCCTGTCATAGTTTTTTGTAGTGGTTTACCCAGTTATGTTCTTCTATAGATTCTGTCATTTTCTTGTTTATCCATTGCCTTCATTATCTTGTTACGTTATATTTTTGCCGTAGTTACTCAGTATAGATGAACGCGTTTAGGACCGGTCAAAATGTTACTTTTATTCGTCTGTTCCGTTAGCGATCGATAACCTACCGTTTGCGCGCTGATTTTGCCGTATTTATTGTTTCGTTCTGATTTATTTTTGAAGGTTGTTTGAATTTAACCTGTTGAGACGAATTGATTTATCGAATATTTTTGTGGTTGGCATTTTGTGTTTTTCTTGACAGTTGTCATTGTCGTCGACAAGGCGGGAAGTATGTGCGTGGAGAAAATTTTGTGAGGTTAACTGGAGAAGTCGTGCAATTATTTTTAAGGGATTTTCCACTAGTATACTGGCTTTTGATAAGCTATCCGAGTTCGCGAGTTATATGGAAATCCCTAAATTGTGTTCTAGCATATTGTAGTACTGTTGATTAATTGCTGGGATACTTCTCTCATTGAGGATTTGAAAACTTCTGTTGTTGCGTCATTCTTCGGAATGGTCATGGTATTTGGGGTCACCCTCACAATGAAACCTTTGTTATAAGAACCCCTTTGGTTGATAGGGTAAGTAATTTTTGTTTGTACACTAGCCGATTTCTCGTATTGTCAGACTATTGATAGATATTTTCTTCTTTTTTTAGGGTTCTTTCTTCCTCCTTCTACTTCTGTTGTATTTCTTCCTTTTGTTTTTTGTTTCTACGTGCTGCGTTCCTGTTTTTGTTCTCCGTCCAGTGAGATTTGGGTTATATTTTGCTGTTCTGTTACGACCCTAGAACACAGATCTGGTTAGGCATTATGGTATCATGCCGATCATGGACTTAGCATGCAGATGAACTAATTAATGGTGCATACATGAACACTGTATTATGGCTAGCTGGTATTCTATCATCAGAGTTCCAGTGGTGGAGTGAGTGCAAGGGACTCTAACTTCTCCTTCAGCTGGGGTTTCAGATAAGTGACAATTTGTGTATCTGGTTACTGTTTCATTATCAGTTATTTTTACAATAATAATATAAACCTTAGTATTTGATTTGAAATTAGTAAAATGGAATTTGTTAATCGAAAGTAAAGACTATTAGCCTACTATCGGGTTTATTATTATTATTCTGATCGATTGCACTTACCCTCGAGCTCGAGTGTAGTATAGATGAGACACCAACGTCGGAATTCTAAATTTTATTGAATGATAAATATCAGGTAATTATTATCGGTTCCCATTAATCTATTATTTGATATTGACGATTTATTTAAATATTCTATTGATTAGAATTATTGTATTAGAGGAATGTTTAAATATTTGTATCCGGGTTATTCAGGATCTCACATGTTTACATGTACAGTTTGAATCTCTGTCCATAAGTGTATATTTGTTTCATTTCATTTTTCCTTAGGTATATTTAACTTTAACATTAATAGAGTGCCCTATGGCATATTTTTAGCGCCTTGTACTAGATTGTTCGCGCAAATTAAACTTATATTTTGGAACTGTTGTATGTTTATTATTCCTTTTTTTACAACATTTATTTATTTATATTTAGAACTTTAGCGCCCCAAATTAGCAAAATTTACTACAGCAGATATTTTAGGACGGCTAGGTGTCCTGATTATGTGTATTTAGAAGGTATAGGGGAATCTACCTGGCGCCCTTATTTTCTCTCTTTATTTATATCCGCCAAGCAAAATCTGGCATATACGTTCGAATAAAACGAACCCCTCCCCCCTCTTCCCTAAGACTACCGGACATTCCTTCTTGCTGCCCTTAGCACAACTAGGGGTAGGGTAGAAATTTGGCAACCAGTAGCAATTTTTGGCGCCCAACGTGAGGCCCCGATTTTTTTGTGCATACACAGTTTTAAATCAAGTACTGTAGGTTTCTATTTATTTACTTGGCTCATATTTGTGACTTATAAGTTGCTCATATTAGCATTTTCAAACCATTGACTGGTACGTTTAAGATGATTTAATTTTTATTGCGCTGATTTATTGATATTTATCTAGATATTGTCATTAATTGAGCATTTTGTGCTATATATTATTATTATTGTTGATATTATATTTATTTTATCATTTCATTTATTATATATTGTGCAAGACAACAACAAACTTGATTCGGCCAAGCGTTATTTAGGGTGAATCATTTGCAATTTGATCAAAAGAGTTTAGTTTAGTCTTTTAGAAATTTCGTTATCATGGCTTTGAGGAAGATGCAGGTGAAGTGGTTGAATCAGGAAGTGTTAAGTTATGAAGTAGTGAGAAGAGGTATTGCTACAGGCACTGTCGATCAGATGCGTCATGCTCTGACTATGACTTTGCGGTTAGAGAAATGCGGTGACTCTGTCAGTTACCCGCCATACCCATTTTCTCCAGAAGAATATTTGGCTGCTGTGGAGAGGAAGTTGGACGATCTTAGGCCCAAGGTGCAGTCATTCAAGGAATCCACCACGAGTAATGCTTTTAGCAAGCTCCAGAGTAAAATCTCTCACGTATTGGGTAGAATAGATAAATTGCCTGTCGAGGCCACCCGTAGACCTGTTGTGTTGTCTGAAGCGTTGTTACTGTTGGATCGATTGTATGCGAACAGCGTAAAGGGCGCTTCTGATCAAGATCAAATTGAACCGCCTCAAGTTAGTTTTCTTCCTCCTATAACCGGTACGGTAAATTTTGCACAGTTCGCACAAACCATTCCCCCGTCTCGTAGGTCATTGAGTGTGTCTCCAAATGCTAATCAGGGTAGTTCCCTTACGTTTAAATCTGTTCCCCCTAGTAAATGGAACCTTAAATTTTCTGAGGACCGGAGAGGTCTTTCGTTAAGTGCTTTTCTGGAAAGAGTAGAAGAGTTAAGAGTTGCAAGACATGTAACCAAGAATGATCTTTTACAGTCTGGTATTGATTTATTTGATGGCAGGGCTTATCAGTCCTACTTGGCCTATCGTGATGAGGTTAGTACTAGGGATGAGTTCACGGATTTGCTGAGGGAAGAATACCTTTCTTCCACCTACAATCAACAGCTTTTCGAGGAGATTCGCAAGAGAACTCAAGGAACTGATGAGTCGATGGGAACCTATCTTGTTATCATGTTGGGGTATTTCAATAGATTGACTTGCTCAGTTTCTGAGGAGACCAAACTAAAAATTCTGATGAGGAATATTGCTCCATTTTATCAGAACCAGTTGGCTTGGGTAGACATTAATTCTATTTCTCAGCTGAAAGAGTTAGGGAAGCGTCTGGAAGCGCGGAAGGAATTTGTGGAGAGTTATTCCGCACCTTCTAGGAAGACTAGTGTTCTGGAACCGGATTTAGCATATATTGAGGTAGACGTGGTTAGTGTTAGTGGATCGTCGTCGTCTCGACATCGTTCTAGGGATCTTGTTTGTTTTAGGTGTAACCAAGCAGGACATCGCGCTGTTGGATGTGCTGTGGTTCGGGGTAAATTCTGTTATAAATGTAAAAAAGAGGGTATTACTCTAAAAGCCTGTAATGGCTGTAATAGTAATTCTCAGGGAAACGGATTGAAGCGCGACTAGGTGATTGGTGTAGTCGTGTTGTTGAGCAGACTCCAATCAACAAATTTCAGAGTGTTTTGGACTACATCTTAGAGAATGCCGTTGGCGATGAGAGGCCTTACTTGTCGGTGAAGATTTTGGGTAAAGTTGTTCTAGGACTTTTGGATTTTGGGGCATCAAGGACAATCATTGGTAATCAGGGTTTAGGGATTGTTAAGGACCTTGGATTGTCTGTTAACTACAACAGGGTAGTTAGTTGTACTGTGGCAAATGGTAATAAATGTAGTAGTGTGGGTAGTGTACAAGTTACCTGTGTCCTTAAGAGATAAGTTTAGATTAATTGAAGCATTGATTGTTCCTGAACTTCCCCATGTACTCATCCTTGAAGCAGATTTTAGCGAGATATGGGTATAGTTCCTGATTTAAGGCTTAATGAATAGCATTTTTCTCGTGAACCTGTGGAGTTAATGCGATAAGTCATGTTTGATGTTGATGGGTGATCAATTAGGTTGTACAGACAGGACGGAACATGTTATTGTCACCAATAGCGAACCGATTTAGCAGCGGTATTACCTAAAACCGACCGACTTCGGGTAATTGTCTCTGCTCATGAACCCCCAACTTCAGGACACTGCGGAGTGTATAAAACGTTCGCTCATGTAGCTGAAGAATGTACGCAAGACAATATATATTATATATAAATATAATATATATTGTTTCTGGTTAGGGAACCTTCATCAGTTGCGCTTCCCACAATTGAATGTCCTCTCGAACACTTCTTTATGCATTTGATACATTTCGTTAAATTTGAAGACGCGAGATGTAAGAGACCGACATCTAGGATTTTCGAGAGAATCAGTGCACAGAGATTCCGAATCTGGAGCCGTTCCGTGCAATAGCGTACAAAGGAATGACACCTCGAAGAGAGTATTCAATATCTCTGACAGGTGAAGTAACCTGAAAATTTTATCGTGTCATTCTGTTCTAGGAGTTAAGGGAGAACAGCAATTGCACGGAACGGCTCCAGATTCGGAACCTCTGTGTACTGATTCTCTCGAAAATCCTAGATGTCGGTCTCTTACATCTCGCGTCTTCAAATTTAACGAAATGCATCAAATGCATAAAGAAGTGTTCGAGAGGACATTCAATTGTGGGAAGCGCAACTGATGAAGGTTCCCTAACCAGAAACAATATATATTATATTTATATATAATATATATTGTCTTGCGTACAAAGGAATGACACCTCGAAGAGAGTATTCAATATCTCTGACAGGTGAAGTAACCTGAAAATTTTATCGTGACATTCTGTTCTAGGAGTTAAGGGAGAACAGCAATTGCACGGAACGGCTCCAGATTCGGAACCTCTGTTTACTGATTCTCTCGAAAATCCTAGATGTCGGTCTCTTACATCTCCCGTCTTCATATTGTAGTACTGTTGATTAATTGCTGGGATACTTCTCTCATTGAGGATTTGAAAACTTCTGTTTTTGCGTCATTCTTCGGAGTGGTCATGGTATTTGGGGCCACCCTCACAATGAAACCTTTGGTATAAGAACCCATTTGGTTAATAGGGTAAGTGATTTTTGTTTGTACACTAGCCGATTTCTCGTATTGTCAGACTATTTATAGATATTTTCTTCTTTTTTTAGGGTTCTTTCTTCCCCCTTCTACTTCTGTCGTATTTCTTCGTTTTGTTTTTTGTTTCTACGTGCTGCGTTCCTGTTTTTGTTCTCCGTCCAGTGAGATTGGGGTTATATTTTGCTGATCTGTTACGACCCTAGAACACAGATCTGGTTAGGCATTATGGTATCATAATTGTCATAATTGTCTATTCATTGGGTTTTCTCTCCTCCATTTTTTCCCCTGTAACAGATAAGTATTTAAAAATTGTATATGTAGAACAAAGTGTAGTAAGGCAATTTCGTAAAATTGCCCGGATTACTGGCTGTATGTACAGAGATTCTTCCTCACAGATTTTCTGTGAGAAAGAGATGTCTATAAAATGATCAACCAGTATTCCTGTATATAAGTAATGTATTGTATATTGTGTAATATTTATCTGTGTATGGAGACGTTTCAACTCCCAGTCTGGAGTCGTTGTCAATCGTTTAGTGTTGTTTTCGTGTTTTTTTTCTAAAAAATTTTCGCTTTGATTTTGAATTTGTTGTTTGTCAAAAAATTTATTTGACACTGACAATTTGTTGTTTGGCGATCACTTGACTCTGAGGTTACCGTTTTTTTGTTCTGTTAGCAGTAAATTTTTCCAGTCCAAATGAAGGTCGGCTGAAGGTGCTCCGATTTCAGTGTTGTTTATCATCATACAGCTGGCTTCTTTAAGTTTTCTCTTTTTTAAATTTTCTTCTTTCAACAAAATCTTTGTTTTATCCCAGTCTATCCTATGGCTGCCGGTGCTCGTTAATACATGATTGGCTAAATTTGATTTGTCCACATGTCTTCTGGAAATGTTATATTGATGTTCTTTTTTCCTTACTTCTAAAGGTCTTGAAGTTTCACCGGTATAAGAATGGTCACAGTCACACAAAACACTGTACACACAATTTTTAGAACTCTGGGTTGCGTTAAACGGTTTGGTATGTGTGAGGATAGAGCGCAAGGTATTATTTGTTTTAAAAACAGTTTTAACGCTGTATTTATTTCCTAACCGCTTAATTTTTTCGGATACACCTGGGATATATGGAATTATGTTCATAATTTGGTTGTCTGTTTGTGTTTGGTTGGTATTAGTGTGATGGTTATTTGTGCTGGTTTGTTGTTGCGGTTTTCTTTCTAACTGATTTATAGTTTTATTTAAAAAATCTTGGGGATTTCGTTTTGAAGTAGATGTTCTTTGATAATATTGACTTCTTTGTTAAAGATTTGGGTGGATGAAGATATGTTTTTTGCTCTATCATATAATCATATAAGCACTTTACAACACCTTACTTTACTCTTCAATCGCAACTATCAGATCTAGACACAGCCCAAAAACTGCCTCCAGAAGTGTCCAGTGAATACCGAATAAGAAATAAATTACTTCTAGAGAAGCAACACAAAATGAAATACAATCTTACTCCTGCAGAAAAATATGCCGTAGAAAAACTTAAAAAAGACAATACAATTAAAATTCTACCTGCCAATAAAGGTAACGCTACGGTTATACTTGATAAAAATGATTACAACACCAAAATGATGGACCTTATTAACACAGGATCATATTCTAAGCTCAAAAAAGATCCTACGCAAAATATAGAAAAAGCCGCTAGAGACATTATAACAAAACACAAACAAGAATTCACTCCATTAGAACGAAAACACTTAACACCACACTATAGTAAACCTCCACATTTATATGACGTTCCAAAAATACATAAAGACACAATACCAATGAGACCCATTGTAAGTTCAATAAATTCACCATTACAAAACATATCAAAATTTTTACTAAATATAATTAAACCTTACGAAAATAATCCAAACAATTTTTAAAAAACACTAATGATTTTTTAACAAAATTAAAAAGCATTATTATCAACAGAAATGATATACTAGTAAGTTTCGACATAGTTAGTCTTTTTACAAATGTACCTGTTGATAAATCACTACAAATTATAAAAAATAAATTACAACAAGATATTACCTTACACAACAAAACAAAACTAAACATTGACACAATTATGGAACTAACCGAACTTTGCTTAAACACTACATATTTTCAATTTGAAGGAGATTTCTATAAACAAGAATTTGGTATGGCCATGGGTTCTTCTTTATCTCCTATAATCAGTAATATATTCATGACATATTTTGAAGAAAGATTCATAGAAAATATAAAAATAAACCAAAAGTGTGGTGGAGATACGTTGATGACATTTTTGTGGTTTGGGAGTATGGTGCTGAAGAACTGCACTCATTCCTAGATTACATCAATAGTCAAGAACCCACAATAAAATTTACAATGGAGATGGAAAATTTGCATAAACTTGCTTATCTTGATGTACTTATAGATAGAACAAACAACACAATAAGTACAAGTACTTATCGAAAACCTACAAATACTAATAGATATTTGAATTTTCACTCCAACCATCCTTTAAATGTAAAGCAAGGTGATGTAAAGTGCTTATATGATAGAGCAAAAAACATATCTTCATCCACCCAAATCTTTAACAAAGAAGTCAATATTATCAAAGAACATCTACTTCAAAACGAATATCCCCAAGATTTTTATAAATAAAACTATACATCAGTTAGAAAGAAAATCGCAACAACAAACCAGCACAAATAACCATCACACTAATACCAACCAAACACAAACAGACAACCAAATTATTAACATAATTCCATATATCCCAGATGTATCCGATAAAATTAAGCGGTTAGGAAATAAATACAGCGTTAAAACTGTTTAACGCAACCCAGAGTTCTAAAAATTGTGTGTACAGTGTTTTGTGTGACTGTGACCATTCTTATACCGGTGAAACTTCAAGACCTTTAGAAGTAAGGAAAAAAGAACATCAATATAACATTTCCAGAAGACATGTGGACAAATCAAATTTGGCCAATCATGTATTAACGAGCACCGGCAGCCATAGGATAGACTGGGATAAAACAAAGATTTTGTTGAAAGAAGAAAATTTAAAAAAGAGAAAACTTAAAGAAGCCAGCTGTATGATGATAAACAACACTGAAATCGGAGCACCTTCAGCCGACCTTCATTTGGACTGGAAGAATTTACTGCTAACAGAACAAAAAAACGGTAACCTCAGAGTCAAGTGATCGTCAAACGACAAATTGTCAGTGTCAAATTTTTTGACAAGCAACAAATTCAAAGTCAAAGCGAAAATTTTTTAGAAAAAAAAACACGAAAACAACACTAAACGATTGACTCGGAGTTGAAACGTCTCCATACACAGATAAGTATTACACAATATACAATACATTACTTATATACAGGAATACTGGTTGATCATTTTATAGACATCTCTTTCTCTCAGAAAAACTGTGAGGAAGAATCTCTGTACAGACAGCCAGTAATCCGGGCAATTTTACGAAATTGCCTTACTACACTTTGTTCTACATATACAATTTTTAAATACTTATCTGTTACAGGGAAAAAAAATTGGAGGAGAGAAAACCCAATGAATAGACAAAATAATTCAAGACCTCCTCAACAATCTTTTCGAAATTCCCATTAATGTATTATTTGATATTGACGATTTATTTAAATATTCTATTGATTAGAATTATTGTATTAGAGGAATGTTTAAATATTTGTATCCGGGTTATTCAGGATCTCACATGTTTATATGTACAGTTTGAATCTCTGTCCATAAGTGTATATTTATTTCATTGCATTTTTCCTTAGGTATATTTAACTTTAACATTCTAAGACTGTTTTGCATTAATAGAGTGCCCTATGGCATATTTTTAGCGCCTTGTACTAGATTGTTCGCACAAATTAAACTTATATTTTGGAACTGTTGTATGTTTATTATTCCTTTTTTTACAACATTTATTTATTTATATTTAGAAATTTATCGCCGCAAATTAGCAAAATTTACTACAGCAGACATTTTAGGACGGGTAGGTGTCCTGATTATGTGTATTTAGAAGGTATAGGGGAATCTACCTGGCGTCCTTATTTTCTATCTTTATTTATATCCGCCAAGCAAAATCTGGCATATACGTTCAAATAAAACGAACCCTCCCGTCTTCACTGAGACTACCGGACATACCTTCTTGCTGCCCTTAGCACAACTAGGGGTAGGGTAGAAATTTGGCACTCAGTAGCAATCTTATTCGATATTTGTTGTCTACCATGTATGTCATTTTCAATCTCGCTAACAAAGCGTTCCAAGGATTGCTCGTGTGCTATTTTGATTAGTTTTTTTACATTTTTTCTTTTTTGTTTTTATATTTTCTGATTGTTTTCTATAGGATTACTCAAATACTTTCTATGAGTTAGTTACTTTTCGTCTTCTGCTCGCTGAATCTCTTCTGTCCATATTCGCAAACCTTTCTTGCTTATCTTTCTTTTTTTACCTAATGTTTCTGAGGCTGCCTGTTCTAATGTTTTTTTTCATTGTTCTTTCATTGTGTTCGATCTGTAATTATAGAGGATTCTTACGCTTTCTTAATTTAGTAAATAAACTTTACAGATTTCTTCCTCTTTTTCTGTTGTTTCTGGGTTCCTTTTCTTCCACTTTGTGAACATATTGTGACGGGAATTCATCCGATATTTCCTGGAATCCAAAAAGATTGTTGGTCTGGCGCGCTTGGCCGGGGGCTAATGCTATCGAAATTCCTCGAGTGCTCGAGAATCCATCTGGAGAAGAAATATATAAATAACGAAACCCGACGAAAGGATTCAGTCCGTATTCGGTTACCGTGGTAGTAAACAAACAACAGATGTTCAAGATAAATTCAAAGTAGTTGTGTGCATATAAAAGTGGTGGAAATAAGTTATAGTAAGTTCGACTGAGTATTTTTAGATAAATCCAAGAAGAAAATATAAACCATTACAATGGTGTTAGGTATTCAGTGTATTTTTGGAACTTTAGAACTGGAAAATAAGTAGGCTAATAAAAACGATGAATTTGGACCAACTGAAAGTGACGAATTTAAAAAAATATATAACTGGAGGAAAGGGATTTAGAAATTAGTGGGAAGAAAAATGAATTAATACAACGGCTACGAGATGCACTAATAAATGAAGGTTGCAATCCCTATACTTATTTGTTTGAAGTTGGGAACAAATGGGAAATTTAAAAGAAACCTTACAAGATAAATTATAAGAAAATTTTAAAACCATAGAAGACAAATTACTAGAAAATTCGAAAACTCCAGAAACATTACAAAAAAGTTCTAAAACCAGACCAATTACTAGAAAATTCTAAAACCCTAGAAGACAAATTACTAGAAAACTCTAAAACATTGAAAAAATCCCAGCCCAATTACTGGAAAATTCTAAAAGCATGGTGCAGAAAAATTAAAAAATGCTAGAAGAGAAAATAGACGAGAGTGAAGCTCTGATGGTAAAGCTAAAGCAGACAATGCTCGAAGAGCTAAAGCAGACGACAGTCAAAAATGAAACGCGGATAGAAGAGCTAAAATAGATAATGGAAGGTGAGATCGGCAAAATAAAAGAGCAGGTAGTCACAATACAAAGGACAGAAACGCCACCAAAGACAGAAAGCAGAAAAGTCCAGAAGGTCGATGTTAAGGGACCATCGTCGACCTAAAGACAACAATCCTCAACTATCAATGCATGTGTCGCTTCGTCACCGGATTAACAGTGTATTTCTAGATGACCTTATTAACAAGAAGCAGTGTGCAATGCAGTTGGATACCGGTGTAACGAAAACAGTTATAAGGCCCAACATTGTTTTAGACGAGACAATGATAAAACTAACAAAATGGCAACTGCGAACAGCGACAGGTGAAATAGAGGTTGAAATGGTCTTGGGAAATACAACATTTCAACATCAGCATTTTAATAGCGGAGATCGAAGACGAACTCATCTTTGGAATGGATGTCATGAGTTCCAAGGGATTCGAGTTAAATTTAAAGATGGAGTTCTGCAAGTGGATAATTAGGCGACTTCGATGTTCCGGAATAAATTTAAGCCAGAAGAAGTGTCAACTGTTCTAAGAATATGTGCAATATCCTGGTCATGTGGTTCCCGTAGTGGAAGTAGCTGTGGATGAATAGAAATTCAAAGCTGTTCAAGAATGGCCGATACATATAGATATTCACCAGTTTAGAAGTTTCCTGGGGTTATGCACGTACAATCGTCGACAAGTAGCAGAAATTGCCAATATTGCCAAGCCACTCAGTAGACTCACTGAGGGTAAGGTGCGGTACCAGTGGGACGAGGAATACCAGCGATCATTCAATACACTGAAAAGAGCATTGGCCAGTCCCTCATTTTAATAAGTTATCCTTTACCAGATGGGAACTTCATCTTGGATACCGAGGCAATCAGTGTCGGATTTCGTGCGATACTTTCGCAGATCCAAGAGGGTCAGGAGAAAGTCATCGGAAATTGCAGCAAGACCTTGATAAAGCCAGAACGGAATTACTCATACTCGCAGGAACTCTTGGCTGTGGTAAAAGGGGTGGAACATTTCTATAAGTACCTCTATGGATAAAGATTTCTCCTGAGGAGTGATCAAGCAGCACTGAAGTGACTTCTGCAAACTGAACATTGTGCTGGAACAAGCCTTATGCCTTATTGAGGAGACCATGCCCTGATGATTGCAAACATTCTCAGCGAACTATCACCATCGATGACAGTTGACAATCTAAGGAGATCTAGAAAGTCCAGAAATTAAATCCACAGTTAAAAGGGTAATAAGGTGGAAGAAGGCAGAAGACCGCAAACCTATGTAACAGAATATATGCCAATACTCACCCACCATAACGCTCAGTGGAACTCCCCAGCAATAGAAGGCCGGAGGTATTGCCAGAACTAAATGATGGTTTTTCAAGACATCTGCCAGCTTCTGACGATTAATAAAACATGGACGACAGCATGATACTCTCAATCCTATGGATTAGTAGAACGCATGAATAGGACTATTAAACGGCATTTGTCAAAGATAGTCTCTTAATTCCAAAGAGACTGGGATCAGTATCTTCACTTGTTTCTAATGGCATATCGGTGATTAGTGCACGAGTCCCCGGTCCAGTGCTATTATGGTACGAGAGTTACAGGTAAAGACTATGTCAGTCGGTTACGTCAAAGGATGAACGACATCCAACAACGAATCAGGTTAAATATTGAGAATGCCAATGCCCGAATGAAGGAAGCATATGACATCAAAGCCGAAGTTGGGGAAGTTGATGATTTGTTGGTTGTATAACCCGCAATGTCGACTTGGATATTCGCCCAAGCTACTAAATTATAAAGAGGATCAACGATGTTCTCTACAGAATAAAGAAGTCTACCTCGAGGAAAACCAAAGGTGGTACATTTTAACAGGTTAGGTCCTTATGCCGGAAATCATGACGGCGAAGTTGAGCAAGCCCGAGTCCACAGTACCCAGCCACCCGATGACGAGATGATCTTCGAATAGTTTATGGCGCTGTACTCGGATGGCCAGAAAGTGCAGCACGACGTGACCAGAGAGGAACAACGAGCTTAGGTACCCATAGAATATTCCCTGGTTCATTGTGTGGTTCGAAATCTCCGGATGTCCAGAGGAGCTTGAAAAGAAGTGCGGCCAGTACCAGAAGCTAAGGGCGCAAGGTGGGAAAGTTTCTTCATCCAGAAGATAAACAATTAGTGGGTACCAGAGGGGATCTTCTATTTGGTGTAAACCTTCATGTAGCAATCTTTAGAAGACTCTGGTGGAGTTAAGAACTATGATTATGGAGAAGAACCTGATGAAATTTGCGGTCTCAAAGCCTGTGAGTTGTATGGACTGAATTGGAGGGTGGTGAGAAGTATGATCGAAACTGTCTTTCGATTCAGTAGGATCGATATCTTAGTATACCGTCTCAGTATTCGCAGCCCAAGCTCGAAGACCATCGACTGTTACTTCCACCGAACTTCGGCATACCATGAAGGATTGTAGAGACATTCCGGGAGGGAAATATGACGGGAATTCATCCATCTGGAGACTTCTGAGAAGAATTATATAAATACGGATTCTTGAAATCATTCACGGCTCTACCATTCGACTGCGGACGTATGTCGTACCAAAACTGACATAAATGAAGTTTAATATATGGGTTAACTTCATTTATGTCAATTTTTCATGCGACTTACGTCTAAAGTCTAGTGGTAGAGCAGTCGAATAGTTCGAGAATCAGGCGTCTGGTATTGACGTCTGTTTCCCTCTTGGAGTCGGTGTTTTGTCCCGGGACAAAGGGTTCGCGTCTTGTTCATGGGAACTCATCCACATTCTCAACGTCGTGTCGGGTCGTACAGTTTCTTCACATACATTTCACGAGAGGTTTTACATTCGAATGTGTGATCCAAGAACCTAGAGCGGTAACAGTACAAATCAAAATCAAAATATTACTAGAGACTGAGCCCGCAAGAAATTTTTAATGTCGACAAGATGATTGGCGTTTGGCGATTGTGCTATCTCTATCTCAATTGAATATTACATATTGGATATTCCCAACTGAAAGAACTAACTCTGAACTTCCTAAATAACACAGAACGAACATCATCAGATTGCTGCATCAATACACTCAGTCTATGATAATATATAGGTCTATGAGAACCCATAGGAACATTAATAATGGTCGGTTACTTAACTTTAATTCTGAAGCAATAAATAAGCATGTGCCTTATTTAATGAAATTCACGTTTGAAGAGCACCGATATCTGGAAATACTGTACCCAAGCAGAGTTGCCGCAAGATACCGGCCATGGGAGATGTCAAAGATTTACTTAGACATATCAGATCTAAAATGAACGAGCACACCAAACGCTTTATTATCGTTATGAGAAAACCCTCACACCACAACAACGGAAATTGCTCGACAAGAAAATGTAAACCAGTCGTTATTACAAAATATTTAAAGCAAGTCAAATTTTATCCTTACAAGGTGCACCTCATTCATTTGCTGACAGAAGATGAGACTGATCGATGACATGAAATTTTTATGTGGCAATGTCACAAAGATCCCCAATTTTTACATCACGTGTTTTCTTTTTTTGTTTAAATGGTGCTATAAATCGTCACAATTGTCGATGGTCTCAGGAAAATTTTCTCTGGGTACAAACGGTATACATCACCAATCCGCTAAAATCAATGTTAGGCCAGGTATAGTAAACATGTTACAGGTGTTGGGGTTTCGGACACCTGGTATCAGAATGCAAGGGGAGGATACAAAAGGACTGCTGCTACAATTGTGCTTGTGCTTGTGCTCACAAGGCCAAAGGTGTACAAGGACACCGAAATGCCATCTGTGCAAGGAAGAGGGGCATAGATAAGACGGAGAGGAAGGGAAGTGAATGGGTAATAATACTGAGGGACTCCAATGTCAAATTGGCGTTGTGGGGGTCACCAGTTACGGATGCAAGGGGCATCCACTGGGAAGAGTGGATGAAAGAGGGATCTCCAGGTCCTTCATAGATGATAGATAGATTGGGAAGTGACATATATATATATATATATATATATATATGTCTAGTCGTAGGCTTTCCCGGAGGGAACAATGTGAAGAAATATTTATCCTGGAATACATCCGCTCGTTACATTGATTCATCTTTGAATCCTGCAGATGTTTCGCCAAGGTCTCACTTGGCATTCTCAATGCGTAGTTACGGTGAACTGAGAGGTGATCTGCCTGAGCTGTTTATTTTATATGTCTCCGTCGGAGGTCGTATCGCGCCTGATTGGTCCATGTTGACTCAGCCCCCTTCGCTGCCGTGTCGGGTTTTTTGCTTGTTGACGGGTTTGTATTTTGCGAAGCTAATTGTTTTTTTTTAATGTTTTGATATAATTGTCTTCCATATGTTAGAGAGGTGCAGGGCGTCGTCTCTTTTATTTAGTTGTCCAGTTTTCTCAATTTCAATAGCTTCTCGTATTAGTCTAGTTTTGTAGTGAGGAGTTTGTGAGATCTGTTTACAACTATTGAAATTGTTGCTGGTGTTGGAACAGGGCTGATGTCGTTTGTTTATTTTTGAAAGCTAATTTGTGTTCCTCCAGACGGGCCGAAATTCTCCTGTTCGTTTGTCCGACGTATACCTTATCGCATGTTCCGCAAGTTATACTATATACCCCTTGGTTTTCAAGTTTTACTTTTGGTTTGGGATTTCCTAAACTGGTGCCTACAGTCTGGTGCTGTTTGTATGGTGTCGCTATGTCATGTCTTCGAAGAATTCGGCCAATTCTGTCCGTTGTCCCTTTGATGTATGGTAAGACTACTTTTGGTTTTTCGGTGATGTCATCTTTTGGTCTTGTTGTGCTACTGCTTTTTTGATAGTGTGGTTTGTGTATCCGTTTTGTCGTAGAGCGGCAGTTATCTGTTTTAATTCATGTGTTTTGTTATTGTCGTCTGTCAGTCGTATGGATCTGGAAATAGCGTGTTGGCAACTCCCTGTATTTGAGATGGGTGGTGATGAGATTTGTAGTTTAAATATCTGTTCGTGTGTGTCGGCTTTCTATATACGGTGTGGTCGAAATGTCCATTTCGGGGTTTTTTTCTTACGAGAACGTCGAGGAAAGGCAGCTGGTTGTTTTCTTCAAGTTCTAACGTAAATTGAATCCTGGGGTGTATAGAGTTTAGGTGCTCTTCATTTTCAGATATTTGTTGAAGTGCTTCTTCTACCGGTAAGCTTGGATATAAGGATCTATTCCCGGATAAATATTTCTTCATATATATATTCATGCTAATCCTCATCACCACCCAGCCCAACTACACAAAATAAATTTTACCATGGAGGTTGAAGCCAACAATCAACTGCCGTTCCTTGACGTTCTCATAAATAGGAAGGAAGATGGAACCCTTGGCCATACGGTATATAGGAAAGCAACTCACACCAACAGATACCTTCATGCTAATTCTCATCACCACCCAACCCAACTACAAGCCGTCGTCAAGACTTTAGTAACCAGATCACAAAGACTAGCTGACCAGGATAACATCAAACAGGAAATGGACAGTTTAAAAACAGCTCTGAGACATAACGGATTTACAGACCGAGATATACAAAGAGCCCTAAAGTCAAAACCGAGACAAACAGACGAGTCCAATAACAACTCAACCGGAAATAACAAATCAACAGGCGGGAGGTGTGCCCACTGGGCGCCCAGGGCCAATCACACGCAGCCTTCACGGTGCCAACCAATATCTGAAATTCTGAAAATCTTAGTATTCGAGTAACTACAAGCGAAAGCAGAAGGCTACGAGAATTATGCGAACCGACCTGAAGAGGGCAGATGTAAATCCGCCGAAATGTCGTCATTTTACCATCGATCCCGGCAGGGATCAGTTATCAACTACGCGGATGAATTCCCGGAAACCACCTAAAACATTTAGTGCCCGCGAAAACTTAAAAACAAATATATATATATATATATATATATATATATATATATATATCTGTGTGTGTGTGTTTTTTTTTTACTTAAGAGGTAGGGAAATGCCTTATGCACCTTAAGAGAGCCACCTTTCCTTAGAAAGACTAGCTCTCCCGTGTGTGGGACACGCACCCACTAAAACCCTCATCCTCTCTTTCACAATTCTCCTTAAAACATACCCCATGGAACTGCCGTCAAGCATTACTTCATGGGGTCCACTGGCATTAAGCCTTCCTCAGTTATGTTTCGTTATTTCACACTCTCTTCTAACTCGTTCCTCGAGCCTCAATTTCTTTATTATCACGGCAGCAAACTCAGCCACTGCCCTCCAGTTGTATAATTTCTCTCGTTCATCTTTAAATCGTTGGCAGTTGAAGAAAACATGCTCGACATCCTCAGTCTCCATCCAACATAAAGGACACTTGTCATCAACATCTAGTTTGAACCGATATTGGAAGGATCTGAAGCAGCCATGACCCGTCAGCAGCTGAGTGAGATAATGATCCCCTTCTCCATCCGTTCTTGCCATCCAGTCCCTTACACTTGGGATCAAGCGATGGGTCCATCTGCCCCTGTTCAATTGGTCCCACCTTTGCTGCAATGTTTTATTGTCTCCGTTCTCTCCTCTGTAGTGATATCAATGTGGGCCCAGTTGCTATCACTG
Organism: Octodonta nipae; assembly: GCA_034190945.1. Lineage (NCBI taxonomy): Eukaryota > Metazoa > Arthropoda > Insecta > Coleoptera > Chrysomelidae > Octodonta > Octodonta nipae. The sequence goes on from CM067220.1 coordinate 57,738,286, forward strand.
CTTCTTCTTCGTCGATAGATTCGGGTTCTCTCGTCTATCATTAGTTCCAGTTTACGCCTGTTTTGTCTTGGTCCTCCAATATTGGGCATAATTCTCGTTAAAGCGGCACCTGCTTTTGGGCTTTCTCACTAATCGTTCGAATATGTTCGTCGAACCTCAGCCGTGCATCGATTCTTACTCCCAAATACCTAATAGAAGGAGCCGATGTTATAATATAGTAATCCCCAACAGTGAGGGTGACATTCTCCATTTTCTTTCTACTAGTGACCAGGACTGCTTCCGTTTTATGGTCCGCCAGTTGTAGACCCATAGAAGATAGCCAGCGTCGAATGACTGTTACGGTCTCGTTCGCACTCTGCGTGACCTCGGCTAATGATTTCCCCACCACCACCACAGCTATGTCGTCCGCAAAACCTACAACCTTAGCTTCTTCTGGGATGGGAAGTCTGAACACTCCGTCATACATGATGTTCCAAAGCATCGGGCCAAGAACTCCTGCTGTGATCTTATATGTCTTGGTACCTTCATCCATGGAGTATATTACGACCGGTTCCTTCAGATAACTGTTAATTATCCGGAAGATGTACTGCGGTACCCTCAGAGTTCGTACAGAGGATAGTATCTTGTCCCACTTCGCAGAGTTGAAAGCATTTTGTACATCCAGAGTGACAGCAACACAGTACTTTTTAGCTCCCCTTTTTCTTCTAAGGCCAGCTATCGCTTCATATGCCATGCTAACCACGATATCCATTGCGTCCACCATTGACTTCGCTTTGCGGAAACCAAAGCGGATGCATTTATTATAGTCAGTCAAGAACGCGCTTGGATTAGTTCTCACTGCTGTCTTGAACGCAGCATTAGTTATACCATCCAAGCCCGGCGCCTTTCCACATGCCTGGAGAAGTTCCTCTATAGAGATTAAAGGTATCTTATTTATGTTTGCCTCCGAAGCAAAACTTTCTCGATCTCCTATATCTTGTGGAAATAGAGTATTCACTATTTCGGAGAGAAAAACTGGACAAGTCGGAGTTGCCCCGACTGATCGTTTCAACTTTGTCATCGTTGTTCTGTACGGCCTACCCCATGGATCAGCATCTACCTCAGTACATAGTTTTTTCCAATATTGTCGCTTGCTTTCTTTGATAGCCTTGGAAAAAGACCGACGAGAGTCTCTGTATTGTTGCCTAAGAATTTCATAGTTGCCACGATTCCGGGCTCTCTGTGCAAGTCTACGCATTTTAAGGCACTTTCTCGGAGTTCGGCTATTTCATCGTTCCACCAAAAAATCGCCCTGCGTTTGCTTGCACTAGATTTTCTTGTCATTGAAGCATCACAAGCCTTTATGATATGCTGCATTAGTTGATCAACAATGCCATTTTCTCTACCAGATCAGCTGGTACTGCAACCACAGCTGTTTGTGTTCCTCCATATGCCTTACGAATCGATTTGATTGCATTTATGGCTAGCGTCTGCATACCCTGGACTTGAGTGATAAGAGCCTTGTGGACATCCTCTGCTGTTGTAAGTTCATCCAGGTTCTTAAGTTCCAACAAGGATTCGCGTGTTATAGCTTTTATGGCTGCTGCGTCCTGAGTTGTATATATATATATATATATATATATATATATATATTTATGCTCCTCTTCTGTTTGTCTCGGTTTTGACTTTAGGGCTCTTTGTATATTTCGATCTGTAAATCCATTTTGTCACAAAGCTGATTTTAAACTGTCCTTCTATTAAGCACCGTACCGGTCCGAACCCGTCCTATAACAAATAACCAATCGGCAAACGGTAGGCGTGGCCACTGAGCGCAGCCGTTCACAGTGCCAACCGATAGGCGCCGAGCAGCGACTATATAATAGCGCGCGCTCCTGAAAGTCTTAGTATTCGAGTAACTAGAAGCGAAAGCAGAAGGCTACGAGAATTATGCGAACTGACCTGAAGAGAGCCGATGTGACTCCGCCGAAACGTCGTCACTTTACCATCGATCCCGGCAGGGACCAGTTATCAACTACGCGGTTGAATTCCTGGAAACCACCGAACACATTTAGTGCCCAGCTAAAATATTTTCAAGGACATTTTCGTAGAGTCCTCTGTAGATAATGTCCATACTTTTTTCACAGATTCTGGAAGCACTAAGTTTATTCTACCCTCTCAACGAATAGTTTTCCTAAATTCTTTCGTTGTTGTATAATTTGCAATTATCTGAAGGCCTTAAAATGTGAATTTCAAAAAACATTTTGGAATAACTCGAAAAGGGCTGAATTTAAGTATAGGGTATTATACATGAATTAGTAGTAAAATTACTCGTAGAATTCAGAAATACAATAATTTACAGGGTGTTCCATTTGAAATAAGCAAGTTGGTATCAACTTCCGCTATAACCGGAAGTGGTACATGCTTGAAACTATTTTAGCTGGATAGATCCCAATGGAGAAGTTATACCGCTAAATTTTGAAAATTCTATCTTCTATAATAACTGCGCAATCATCCGAGACCAGAACCATGGGACACCCTGTATATATATATATATATATATATATATATATATATATATATATATATATATGTTATATAAATTTATGCTATGAACTTAGAACGAACTTATATCGCAACGACAATTCAACATTCCCAGCTGACTCAGCGACACGTGTAGTATCAGATAACGGCACGGCCAACATCCGTCGGAATTGCAGCGTCGACTTTGCTTATTTGGCATATCATATGTTATAAATTGTAAAACTGCTCTAATGTTGTATTCATTATTACTCAGTTACTCTGTCAGTTTATATTGTTATGTTCATTTATATTTTTAAAGTTATAATTTTTGTATTATTATTAATAAAATCTTTTTTAAAAAGTTAATATGGAGAAGTGTGATATAACATTTATATAAATTTCGAAATTGGTGGTAACAGAGATAAGGTAAGACGTAGAGACCTTCAATGTTTTGAGGAGCTGTACTGGATAGCTATCAAATGCTCAGAGGATACATAGGAAGTAGCTATAAGGAATTGGTCATGGTCTTGAAATATGTCCAAAATGCCTGGCAAGCCTGAGAGAATGATGAATGCGTACTGGTGGAATGATGAGTTGGGGAATGTGAGGAAAGAATGTGTGAGATGCAGGGAGACTGCTAACAAGGAGTATAGCGAGAAGGGACGTGGAACTCATAGAGCTGAGGAAAAGGGAATATGAGAAGGCAAAACAAGTTCTGAGCATAGGAATTAAACAAACAAATTGGAAAAATATATGGGGGCAGGGGTAAAGGATAGCCACTCGTGGGATAAAGCGATCCTCTGCTCCATACAATATGCATGTGGACGTAAAGTATAGATTGGTGGATGAGTTATTTCCGGATCTGTGAGGTGAGAGAGATGAGCTCGAAGTTGAAGAAACTGCGGATTTTATAGATTTCAATGCTGTTGAGGTGATGAATGCAGAGGACGACTGAGAAATCGGAAGGGCCCGGATATGGATGGAGTGAGAACTAAAGTGGTGAAGATCGTGGCCGAATATGACTTGGAAACGATGATCAAGGTGTACAATGAGCTTCTGAGGAAGCAGGACTTCCCGGCGGAGTGGAAGATCAAGAGAACGATCCTTATCCCAAAGGGAGGGCCAAATGAACAGGGAGTGATAAAATACAGGCTCCTCACCTTGCCAAATACCACTGACGAACATCTGGTAAGAGGGAGGTTATTTAAGGAGATCGACGAAAAGGCTTTACACCAGGGAGATCAACGTTAGATGCCCTGCAGGAGATAATGCGACTGGTGGGTGAAAGGGAGTATAAATGGGTGGTCCTAACAAACCTGGACATAGGGGTTAGCCAATATCTCCGAAATATATTAACGGAATTTTTATTGAGAGAAAATCAAGGTAAGAGAGTGGTAGACGGAGTTGACACAGGGTGTACCATAGGGATCGGTGCTAGGGCCTACTCTGTGGAACATAATGTATGATCGGGGATTACTCATAACGTTGCCTACGCAGATGACTTGTCAGTGGTTGTGAGAGCAGGGAGCAAGGAGGAGTTGAGGGAAGGGTGGTGAGGCGGCAATTATAAAAGGATGGAGATACAGTTTAAGTGTGGACATAGTGATTATGTCAGACAAACCATTCAAGTATGACAAACTGAGATTTAACACCATCATGTCAGATTTGTCACAGAGAAGGCCGCAAAAAATGGGTCCAGCTCTGGCTAGGCTACTTCCGAATGTGAACGGGCGTGAAATGTCGAAAAGTAGATTGTTGTATGGGGTGATGAAGTCTATTTTATTGTATGGGACAGAGTGATGAGGTTGAAGCCATATCGTAGGCTTATGGAAAAAACGGTTATACCGATTCTCCTAAAAGTGGCATGTGCATATAGGACGGTGGCGATGGAAGGGTTGTAAGTGATTGCTGGGCGGTACCCATTAAGCTTTTGAGTGAGGAGAGAGCGAGAATCTACGGTGTAGATGGAGAGGAAAGTGTGTGTGAGAGAGAAAGGACTATAGAGTTATGGCAGAGTAGATGAGATGCAAATGTGGAAGACTACTGATAGGAAGGATAAAGGAATGGATGAGTTGTATGTTTAGGGAATTGAATTATGGGCTGACCCAGTTTCTAACTGAATATGAGGCTCCACCTGTTCAGTTAGATGGAGTGTGAAAGGTGGGGCGCTAAGAGAGGGGTGATGACAGCAGAGCTAGGGAGGGGAGTAATTATGCCACAAAATGCAGTTTAGATTATAACCACCCACCGCATAGGGTAGATTTAGTGACTTTGTGTTAATCATCATAACAAGTAAAGAACGGGAAGAACGAATATACTTGACCGTGAGTGAAGTAATGGGGGAATAGTCACTATGCTGGGTTATCTGAAGATATACCACGATGGGGATGGAAGTGTTTTAGTCGATCGAATCTCACACTACAGTACACAACAGGAAACTCGTGCGGCTGTTTGTTCGGTGAGGGAATTTAAAAAAAGTACAGTGAACAACAGATTAGGATTTTACCTCTATATGGCCCTTACGCCGCGATATTTACATCTACGGATATCTACTCTCCCTGACTTAAATCAGCTATTCCCATATCTCAACGATTCTTAACATTGAAATCCTGGATTATTTTTCCAACAAGATTATGGTGGAGGGATATGGATTGTTAAACGTAGTCAGGTGTTCCCATTTTGATCTTAATGTAAAGTTACGGTATCGAAGGTTGGACGACTGCAATTAACAAATTAGAGGCTGTATCGCAAAATCCTTGCGATACCTTGGACATCTAAAATAACAAACAAAGAAATTCTAGGATTTGTCAACAACCACCGGGAACTGTTTGTGAATTAAACATCAATTATCATGCGAAACAAGAAATATTAGTTCTTGCACCTGTTCTTAGAAGGCAAGATCGAAGGCAGTAGAGGGATCGGTAGGATGAAAATCTCTTGCCTGGGAAACATCAGACAGAGGACATGACTACTTGATGGAGAGTCGTTAATACATATCGAAGGAATAGAGAAACCATCTAAGGAACTAAGTTTGATGAAACGCATTAAAAAGAATGCCGCCACTCCCTAATTGACTCCAAATTCAGTTACTGGAGTATATCATGGACTGAGACGCTGTCAAATGCAAACGGCGAATAATTAGAAAATTTTTAAAAAGCTACCTACGTACATACACTATTTATTTATGTTAATTGAAATTCATTAGTATTAAAATCATGTTGTCTTTGGTTATTATTTTCGATCAAAAATTATGTAACCCCCTAATTCAAGTACATATGTTGTCATTTGCAGAAAAATGTCCTCTGTCTAATGGGGAAAGGGAATTATAGCTTAATAGTAAAGAAATTCTATGAAGTCATTACTTTGAAAAATATATGTTATCGGAAGCTTAAAAAAAATAATCGCTTAACATGTTTCAGGGTTTTTTGAAAACAAATTGTACGATTTATGCATTTTGTGCAGAAATTACCGTACCTACCACTGTATAATATTCCAGGTCGTTGCTGTAGTCAGTGTATGGAATATTGAGAAATAAGCATTAGAATTACTTCAGTGAACAGAGTAATAACGGTAAATCACAGGAAGATTTTAATATATTGTTCTTTATCAGGTTCAACTTAGTTCTCTAACACAAATATCTGGAGAGTATTTACAAGAACTCCAGGCTAACATTTGACGGTTGGTACATCTATCCTACCCAATAAATCCTAAAAAAACCCTCGTCCGTACCTTAGAAGTTGAAACCTTTATAAACATGTTCTGATCCATGCCATGCGGGTCAAGAGACATCCACCGAGACGTTAGATGAGGTCATCGAACACCTCATTAGATATGAATAGATTTCAGAGCAGACAATCCAAGGAGCGGAATGCTTTCGATGCGGGCGTACAACTTTAAAAGAAACTGCAGAGATAGGCTACCACAGCGTTCACCGACCAGAGGCAGCCAGGCCAACCACACCACCAGTCAGGGAGACTCCACTCAGCATAATACCACCAGTCCCCAGCATAGTATACAGCCTGGGATTTTGTAAAGATGGCAGAACTCAAGTTGTCAAGGGCACCATAATCAAGTATCCATTATAGAATCCAGAGTTTTGAATCCATCCGAAATCCATTCAATTATCGATAGCATCAAACTGGAGTTTCCGATAGTTAAACATTATTCCTGGGTAGGGTCCTAGTGTTTGATATCGAAACAATTTTATCCTTCAGCTTGAATTGATGTCCGATCCAACATATGACGTCAGCCGTTCCTAAATGAGGGTTGACATTGGCAAGGTCGACGGGTAATCCGGTGACGTTGTTAAAGATCCTTGTAAAATCCTCGACAAATTATACAATAACATTGGGAGTCATAGTTAAAGCCAGACGGAGGAGAAGAGATTGGCTTCAAACCGAGAGTGTATGGAGTAATTGGAATAATGATGGAAACATCTTATGTCTGGTAAACGAAAAAAAGCTAAACAATTCTTCATCTGAATACTTTCTGACAGGTATTTGCCAGAATTAAATGCTCAACCGTCAGAAATGTTCTATGTTCCTGCAAATGCAGTTCTTGAGTCATGTTATCTCAGAGAAAGGGATTCTAACAAAGAAACGTAAAAAATAATTACATGACATGTTTCTGCTTTTTTCGGAAAAGAAACAGAAAAGTATCTGATTTATAATTTTGAATACATGTCTTTAGTATTAGCACATCCACGTATGTTTGTAGTTCAGTCAATTCATTATTAGTTATTTGGGTTGGTAAGTTTCATTATCTGAAACAATTCCTTAAACTGATCTTCTAATATTTTAACTATTTTTTTGTTTTTCGCCAGGTAATTTAATTAAACCTTCCTGAATTTCCTATTATATTTGAGTTTCTTTCTGCTCACGTTTTGTAGCACTGCTCAAAGCTTATCATTCAGTTTATTTGTTACTCTTTTGTAAACCTGTACACTTCGAGTATCAACACAAACTACCTAATTGTATCGCACTTCCTCTAACACCACTTTATACTCTATTTAGATTCAATTTAAATATACTTCATTTTATTTATGTTCTACAAGTCTTAAATCTACAATTTCAAATTAAACTTTCACGTTCCCAAGACAGTACGAACCAACTACGTCGCAAAGAGTCCTTGCCTTACATAATTTACACAGGGATGGGTACCAGAAACTTTTCGTAGAGTTATATGATGTACTTTCTTATCTATCGACATTCGAGCATCTACAAAGGCACTCTAGATCATTCTATTAATGTAGCGCCTGTCTTTCACATTGCTTCTTCATTTTCTCTTAATAGGCCTCACCTTCACGTGTTATTAGACAGAATATGGGCGGAGATGGATAGCCCAGAGTCCATAACATACTTTCTATTTAGAGAATAGAGGATGTATGACTAAACGAATTTTGTCCAGTTTGGAATCTATGTTTAGATTTAAAGAAAATGTAAAGGAAGCGAACGATTAGGTCTGTCTGTTTGTAAAATCGGCTTCCTGTCACGAGTCCTTTCAGTGTCGTGTGTAAGTTTTGTATAAATGTATTAACATACTTCAAACGAGTTTGTAGATACTGATACTGCTCGGCTTCATGTTGATCGAGTTAGTTTAAATTTTTTTCAGAGACCCATGTGAATACGTTGTTATGACAGCCCAGATCTCCGCATCTTTCGCCTATAGAACATTTTTGGGATATGATGCGTAGAACCAAGGATAATTTACAAAGATTGCTCGATAGATGTACATTATTCCGAAAGCATATGTCACAAAGTCGCTGCTAATATTTGCACCGTAACGTTTTCTAATTAAGTTGTTATCAATATAACATTAAACAGATGAAAAAAAAACGGGAATAACTCTTCAATTGTCAACAGACAAAGCGCCACAACAACTCGAGAGATATTTTTAACATTGATCAAGCAACCCTTTGTAAATTATCCTTGGGGTAGAACGCTCGGAAATTTTCCCCAGCCCCCTCGGACGTTGGAGGTTCTCAGACAGTTCTCAGACATGAAATACGGTAGCTTGGGATAGTATTCCTCAAGAAGAAATAGACCACCTTATTGAATCAATGCCAAGATGTATTGGGAGTGTATAGATAAATCCTTACTAGGAATAGCATGTTTTACCAAAACATATTAAATTTAATCAAATTAACATCTCCTCCTGAGTGTTGTGATTTCTTCGTCAGAGAGTATATATTATATTCGATTCATTTTCTTATGCCGCCACTTGTTGATAAATCGGCGTTGGGTATTTTAAATACAGGTTTGGCGTTAGGGTGAAAAACTGTGTTATTTACATTTATAACACACTAAAGATTCCACAGGATTTCAATTTACAGTTTCTAATTTAAATTATTACAAACAGAGAATTGGAATGTTTGTTAGAAGGAAAGGCAAATTGTGTGCAGGTATTGCATATTAATCGGGTGTTATATTTGTATTTCATTTCAATACTCATCTATTTTCATGTGTAAGTGGGGGCCTCCGTTAAGGTTTTGTTGTAAAAATGCTCATATTGCATCTTAAATTTTACATAACCTAAAAAGTTCACTGCTACAAAATCCAGTTAGTCATTTCACAAGAATATAGTGAAAGACCACCTAATGTAACCACAAATATCTTAAGTTAATTCACAACAAAGCAAGATTCCTATACCTGCAAAGTAAGAAAGTACTCTTTAATACTCGTAGATATTCATTTAAAACTGAAAAGGAAATGAAATTGAATAGTCTATTTAAAGGTCTAGTATGATTCATGATGTAGTTATATATTAATAAACGTATCGACTATAAGTAATAAAATTCTAATCAATTGCAGCAAGAATCATTTCATAAAGAATACACAACCGTTGAGAATAGTTGAGACTCGGTTCGAGTTTTGTGCAACAAGGACAAAGCTAGGGTGATTCCGAAACGGAAAACCTGTTACATAAAAACAAGGACACAAGCCAAACGCCAAGCAATTCGTTGCTATTATTATATAGTTGTGATCCTATCCTACGTACATGAGGAGATTCCGACTCGGCGACAGACGAAGAGGTGCGATCGTAGGAAATTCCGCCAGATTCTATGGACTCCCGCGAGTATGGGAGTGGGGAAGGATATTTGGAATTCGTAATGTACGTAGTACGTACTAATACCGTCACCGTCAGTTCTTACGTATCTTTAGGCTGGTAAATATTTATCTAATTTTAGAACATGATGCCCAACAAAACATTTCCAGCTATTAGTTTTAAGTTCAAACTCTCGTAAGTTTTAAGTGAACATATGCTGTCATTTTACGGTGTCAGAGTTTAGCTTATGTTAAAATTCATTTCTTATCCAATAGTGGTTTAATACATTTTAATCAGCTGTTCAACATTGAATTGTTATTGTTGAATTGCACAGACTTTGAACCATATCGAATGTTTAGAGAAAAAGAGATGATTGACCAATAGAAAGAGAACATGATGAACGCAATGAGCAATAAATGAGTAGTAATAAGGTGAATCCATCTAAAGAAAAGACAGCTGCTGAGAAACAGGTTTGAAAGTTTTCGAAGAAAGAGGTAGAATAACAAATGGCTTGACATTTAAGGGGCGGGGTGGAGTCTAGTCCAGAATGAAATACTTTAAGCTCTCCATACACAGAAAGTAACGACAATGGTAATAGGGTGGATAACAAATATGCAAGCTCCACATAAATTAAGATTTCAAATTTTAGTGAGCCTACTACTTAGAACTGTATTGTTTTCGTCAATAACAAATAAATGAGGCATATTCGCGCTAATGATCCAGAATGAACAACTACCGAAAGCTGTATTATTATTATTATGCATATTTGTTTTTTTTTTTCTTATATGTTTATTGTCCTTGATTGCCTTTTTAAGTACAGCACTAATATTATTCATCTAGTGTGTCTGCATGTACATTAGACGACTCACTTATAAAATCTATAAACAATTAATGGTCTTATGTATTAAGTTCTCTATTTTTATTGCCGTAGAAATATTTTGTAAGAAATTTGTCTTAATGTGCGGTACTATTATTGCAATAAATAATTACCATATTTTAAAAACGTGCCATTGTAACTATTAACAACACAATATATATTTTGTCGAAAAAAAATTCTCTTACCAGAATATAAAACAAGTCTATTTGTTACTAATTTCAGGTGTTATAGTATTTACCGTCCGGAAGGAACTATTCAGTTGTTCTTTATAATAATTCAGTGATTCTTCTACCGTTCGCATATGGGGGTAAGTTATTGCATTTCTCAAGCAATATAACTCAGAAATCAAAAGTCACTCAACACATTTCTTCTAAACTTTGCAATTAGGACAATTTACTACGGAACGTTTATGGTCACAATACAGACATATAAGACTTATAGAAAGTAGTAAAAACACTATGTTTTGTAATAGTCATAAAAATATTTTCGGAATATGGAATTGCATATCCGGGAACGGAGTACAGAAAAGTCCATCGTCAATAGTGCAATAATATAATATTTAATCTTCACATTTCATTATATATTATTATTTATTTACATTTAAAATTTGTCACTTTGTAGTCTTTTTTATTATTGCCCCAATTCTAGTCGACAGTGTTCCATGAGATCAATTTAAAATATAAATTCAGAAAGGTTTTGATAAAGACAAATAATAATTAGGATATATCTATATTCATATCAATTATTATTATTATTTCTTGTTGGCAAGCTGTATACGTTTTAATGTTCCATCTTAACAATATAAATGTATTTTAATTGAAAAATTTCTTTAAAAATAGTAGTAAAAACTTATTAACTTATAATTGTGGGAATTTTGTAATACCTAATTATTATACTCAGAGCCCCTAGAATTGAGGTCTGTCAAGCTGGAATATCCGTTTCGTATAGCCGAAATCTAACCTGTACCATAATTTATTGCTTATTTTTTCCTAATCTATTACGATGCTAGAAAATTAATTGCTCCGCCCCCCCATTCCGAGAAAAGGTGGCTATTCCAGCTTGACCGTCAAGCTAGCATAGCCAGCCCGATATCTTGGAAATCAAGGGGGCTACAGGGGTGCTCCTTGCGCCAAAATTAATTGCTGAAACCTAGGCTATGAACGACTACCCCGCCATCATCTCCCCCCCGCACCATCCCCTTTATCGAATTAATCCAAATTCTGTTGATAACCATATACCAGACAACCCGGGTATGGTGGATTTAATTGCTAATTTATTGCTGGCATTTGGCACAAAATACGATTTTATTGCTATTCCAGCTAGACCGTCAAACTAGCATAGCCATCCCGATATCATCCCGATATCTCGGAAACCAAGGGGGATATGGGAGTGCTCCTTACATCAAAATTAATTGCTAATTAATTGCTGAAACCTAAGCTATGATAGACCGTATTTACAGTATTATTACAAAATTATTACTACCGAAATTTTTTCTAATTAAAAACATCAAACAAAAGTGAATTATTTTGGAAAAATTGTTCCTGAAAATCAAGATAAATTTTTTTGAAAATCAAGTTATGTTTTGAAAAAAGGCAAAATTTTGGATGCTTTTTTAAAAATTCGGGAAACACGGTTTTTCCATCTGAATCAAAATTGTTTTTGCGTAGTAAATGAATGTATCATTTTTCTACAAAACAGTCGATTCTAACAATTTCTGAAATTAGGAAAAGTATCCTAGTATAATCAGTCTCCAACGAAGCTAATGTTATTTTGTTGCTAAGCTATATATATGTTATATTGAGAAGGATTTCTGTAAGTATTTATAAGCCCATGTATTTAAAAAAAATGGTAATTCCCTTTTTTCAGGAATTTTAACAGAAGTCTTGTTAAGGAGTAGAGACTTCGATAAAAATACTTATTGTTTATTTGGAATTTCAAGTTGCATAACATTCCTAATTAAAAAACTGTCGAAATTGTAGTCTAAATTATCTTTAAATGAGAAAACGATCCATCTACATTAGCATTCGGTAGCGATTAAAGGAATGTCCTTAAAGCAAATCGATAACCTTGCAATTCAAATATTAAAGACTTTTATTGTTTTTCTAGCAGCCTAATAAATTAGCAAAAAATTAACTAAAAATATGGTAGAGGTTAGATTTCGGCCATACGAAATGGATATTCCAGCTGGACAGAGACCTCTAGAATTGTGGGCGAAAACAAATACCGGTCATCAACTGACAGCATTGCGAACGGCACTATTAAATTTTACCTGAATTTAGTACTATATGGTCCACGCACAAATTTGTTTTTGTCCACCGTATAACTGTTTATTCTTGAATGCGTTAACAAGTGAAATTTTGCGAGTAGGTGTACTGCCCACCTTTACTCGATAAATTTTGCCCAGCCGTGCGAGAAGGAGATAGAAAGATAAGTAACATGGGCGCCGTGTGACCCCATCATATCATATTCAGTGTGGTATTGTACACGCAGTAAATCTTTAAGATTTATCTCGTGTAGTTTGGAAACTCTTGTAGATAAGTGCGTAACAAATAAAATTTGAATAGTGTGATAAATGG